>JAWZYU010000028.1:56469315-57798565 GCA_038380435.1 Ryuthela nishihirai | reverse complement strand
TATGAAAATCTTGAACATATATTGTTCAAATGTAAAAAATATGATCAAGAAAGAGAAAATTACTTTAATGACTTGAGAAAATTTAATATTTCAAATTTCAACTTTAAAAGCATTTTGGAGCCTGAGAATTCAAAAAAAAAGGCTAAATACTATAAATTATTAATAAAATATATAAAACAAATACATATGTTTAATATATTATAAAACAAAAAAAAAAAGATAAAAAAAAAAATGATAAAAAAAAAGAGATAAAAAAAAGAGATTAAAAAAAAAAAAGAAGATAAAAAGAAAATGATAAAAAAAAAAAGATAAAAAAAAAAAAAAAAAAAAAAAAAATTTTTTTGTTCACTGATTATAAAATGCTTCTGAATGAGTTTGCTACTGGGTGGATTCCTGGTAGCAAGAAGATTCAAATGTTGATATGTTTGTATTGTTTGTATAGTTCCCAGGTTCGAGTCCCAGCTGGGTCAGCGTTGAGATTTATCTCCGCAAAATTCCCCGCCCTGCTCACGGTCAGTAGGGGACACCGATGGGCTTGGAAAGGCCGCCGTCTGTCGGATGGACGTTAAGCCGTGGCCCGTGCGGGAGAGCCATACTCTTGTGCACGTTAAAGAACACGCTGGATGGCCTTGACGGGAGGCTGCCATCTGTCTCCCAACAGCTGTTCCAGTGGGTCCCCTCCCCCAACCTTCTCTGAACCTTCGGGGTCCTTGTGGCCTGGCCATTTAGCCCATGGTGTGCAAAAAAGTGCCGCTCAGAGGTAAAACAACCCAACCCAAATCCTGTCAGGCTTCCGTGGATTGATGAAATAGACCTGTTAATGAATATTTTTAATAGAAATAAAGCTGACTTAATTTATGACAATTTCTATTTCCTATTGATGACTTTTGAATTGCAGCTTTCCCACCAAGGGGCCATGTTATGACTTTCTCCATGTCTTGATCGTTTCAAAAATTGCCTGCCGTTTTTTATTATGCTCTGTAATTTGTAAATGCTAAATCAGGAAAATACATAGCCTTATATGTATGTACGGTAGTAGCAGATTTATTTTTAGAAAGTTTCAGACCGGCGTTGCTTGGGTGGGGGTGGCTCAGTCGGTAGCGCGCCAGGATCGTAATCTGTAATTCCCAGGTTCGAGTCCCAGTTGGATTAGCGTTGAGATTTATCTCCGCAAAATTCCCCGCCTTGCCCATGGTCAGTACCGATACATGGTCAGTACCGATGGGCTTAAACAAGGCCACCGTCCGTCGGATGGGACGTTAAGCCGTGGCCCCGGGTTCGGAGAGCCATACCCTGTGCACTTTAAAGAACACACTGGATGGCCTTGAGGCTACCATATGTCCAACAGCTATTTCTTGTTCCCTGCTGTAACTCTTCTGATTGGTTGTTATCCCTTCAGTCTCTTGGGTTGATTGGTCATTAACCCCTGCCCCCTTCAATTTTTAATTGGTTGACCTCATTTTTCTGTATTGTGGTTTGACGCGTTGCTCATTGGTGGAGGTTTCGAATGAAAAGGCACTGCAGGGTTCGGAAGCCACAGTCATGGCCTTCGCAGACATTGTTTTGGAATCCGTGCAGAAGTATTGGTGTGGCCAGTCTAGCGATAAATTAGCGCCTGTGTTTCCCGGTCTCCTGGAGCAGTTAGTGTGCGACAGCATCATCAGTCAACTTCCCGATCCTGCTGTAGAGAAAGTAGCGCTTGTGTTCACGCTGAAAGCCCATAAAGATGGGTATCCTGTGCTTGAAGGGCTCGAGAGTGTCCACTTTGAAGACATGATAGAAAACAATGAAGGCGGCCTGCGACCTCTCATCAGCGTGAACCCAGGTATGCTAGAAATCAGCTGTTCTACAGATCAGTGTGAAATACGTCACATCTGTTGTGTGTTAGATTTAGACAGCTTCGTCATGAAAGGTGAATTCCTGATCCGTGAACTAGGTTATTCCGACTGCAGGGGTCTGACAGGTGTCTACAGATTCGACCTTTCCTTCGTGACGTACATTCCTCAGAAGGACTGGAAGTGTATCCGCCACGTGACCAAGCACGTCACGGGACTTCCCTTTTATCCTCGTACCGGTGAAGTGGTGTGGGAGTACGACTGTCTGGACGATGTAGTGCACCACATCCACGAAAAGTGCCGTAGACTATTTTCTTCTGTCGTCGCTTACAAGGGAGGTCTCCACGAGAAGCGGTTATTGGACAGACTCGGTATACCCTCGTTCGATCTAGGGAAAATCTGTTGTCCCCGTTTCAAAGACCTTCCTAAAATACCTGGAACGGAATGTGGTTATCACGAGGGTCGTGGAGTACATTGTTCACAAGCCGAGAGAACCGCATTTAGCACATGGACTAGACTTGCAACCAGAAGATTTCAGAATTGCCTAGATGTAATGGAATCCTGGTATGATAAATGGAAAGTGAAACTAAACACTGAAAAAAGTAACGCCATCCTTTTCAGTGGCAAGAGAAATAATAACTCTCAATCTGTAATACTTTTGGATAAACCTTTTACATGGCAAGATACTATTAAATATTTAGGAGTAACCTTGCACAAAAAGCTACTGTGGGATCCCCACATATACGGATCATCACCAAAGTGAATATTGTCCGATGTCAACTAGGACCTCTCCTTGGACGTAATTCTGTTCTCTCTATTGACCATAAGCTATTGCTTTATCACATGGTCATTAGACCCATCATCTCATATGCTTCGCCAATTTGGGTGAATACAACTCCTACCAACATCCACAAGATCCAAGTCTTGCAAAATAAGATCATCGGTCGATGCCCCATGGTTTGTAACTAATAGACAGCTACACAAAGACCTGGGCATCGACCATATCTATTCTTATATTAAGTTTATCTCGCGTGGTTTCTTCGACTCAGTTCGATCCAACCGGCATGAGATCATATCGTGCTTCTTAGACTATAATCATGAAGTCTTGAATAGATGCAAGAGGCCTGAAATGATGGCTTTCAGCACAGAGAGCTATCCATTTTAGGTCTCTTGTGCATCCTTATACTTTGTTGTTTTTTGATTTCTTGCCCTTAGGGGCCCACCATATCTATGGTGGTTTACTTTACTATTGTTTTATACTGATGCCAATTAGGCACATGCTTCGATGGAGGAGGTTATGGGTACTTTTGTACTTCGTACTCCATAAACCAAGTACCGATCTACATTATATTATTGTTACGACAGAAGAATCTGGCAACCGAAAGCAAAGTTTCAGCGAACGAATAAGAACTTTGGGAGAATTTGGAGAAGAAGAGTGGAGCGTTAACGGTCGTTTTGTATTGTAACGGTCGTTGTGTGTTGTAACGGTCGGTGAGTTCGAAAATGGACGGTGAGCTGTTCTGAGACAGTGCGCGTAAGTATCAAGAAGTAACTTGATGTGTTGTGTATACGCGGAAGGATAAAAGTGGGATCTTTTATCGTTAAGTATCAAGAAGTAACTTGATGTGTTGTGTATACGCGGAAGTATAAAAGTGGGAACTTTTATGGCTAACTTCGAATGTCTACACGGACTGTCTTTTTGTTCGGCTAGTGTGTGAAAAGTTATTAGCACAGGACGAGAATTGGTTTACGAGTGAAGATCTTCGGGTGACCTGGTAAATCAAGTAAAAGGTAGTATTTTAGTAAAATACACAGAGCTGATATTGTGTGCTCTACGCAGGAAGATTGATGACTTGTGCATGTTAATAGTTGATTTGTTAATAAGATACTTCATCCATATTTCCTTTGTAACAATTTACCTTGTATTGATTTTGGTTTTGAAATATAGCTTTTAATACTCACGCTCAGCGGCTATCCATTTTTGTGATCCGCAACATTTGGTGTCAGAAGTGGGATAATTTATTGAATGCCGTTAACTAGAAGTATGGATGAATTAGTAAAGTTGATAAATGACTTGAAAGGTGATCTAGCTGCCCAAAGCGATAAAATAGGTGACTTGAAAGCCGATATTAAAGGTGATCTGGCCGCCCTAAGCGATAAAATAGATGATTTGAAAGCCGAAATGGCCGCACGAAATAATGAGTTGAGGACTGAAATAGTTTCTCAAAAAGATGATTTGAAAGCCGAAATGGCCGCACAAAATAATGAGTTGAGAACGGAGATAGTTTCTCGAAAAGATGATTTGAAAGCCGAAATGGCCGCACAAAATACTGAGTTGAGAGCTGAAGTGGCTTCTCAAGTTGGTAAGATTATTGATCACTTCAAGGATCATAAAACCGAACTCAATAGACAATGCAATAGTTTAAATGTTGAATTTGTCAGTGAAAAAGATGATCTTGATAGTGTTAAGTTAGATTGTAAACATGGAAAAGAAAAAGAGAAAGGCAACGCATATAAAAATGTGGATCTGCTACTGGAAATCAAGAATCGTAGAGATAGCGCAGATAATGCCTTTGACCACGCAACTACTGGTGATGCATGGCAGAGTGTCTATGTCGCTGGTGACATGTCTAGGAACTGTGAAGAACAATCACACAGATCAGAGAGCTATGAGACTATACAGTACGCTTTGCACTTCAAAATACCTAGGTATACAAGTCTGGCACGATCTGAAGAGAGATCCACACGAAAGGTATTCTATTCCTCGCCGTCAGCAAAATGCGTCATGGACAATTATCGCAAAGGCAGAGTAACGAGTGGTAATGAGGGGGAACGAAACAGAGTTTACGTTTCGCAGAGTGGTCCGAGTAAAGAAGAGGTGTCCATTCATCATAGATACAAAGTGCCCTTCGTCGTTACCGGGGAAGTCGGAGAGATTTTTCCGAAACACATAGCCACACTCGAATCGTTTATAGAAAGTGGGGATTTAAGAAAGAAGAATTCCGAAGAATGGCTTAGAAGCGTAACAGGTGATGCTAGTAAAGGAGCTTCAGGCAGAGACAGTACTTCAAAGACTAACTTTCTGGATGAAACTAAGCCTCAGAGTTACGATCAGAGAGAAGTGAATCCCTCAGATAATTTCAACGTAGCCACGCTGAATTTCTTTTCTGAACAGTCAATGTGCAGATTTGGACATTATAACCATTTAGATTATAAGGATATGGAAAAGTTTTATCACGACTACAAGAGCTCTAAAGTGGACAATATCATGTTACAAAACTCGTCGCTGATCTCCAGAATGAACAATTTGGCAATCATAACTGATGTTTCCCTGGCTAATTACAATGAGAGCTCCAAGAAAGTGAATTCGGAAGAAACAGCAAATATGACCTCCTCGGGTCATGTGTTTTGCTGGAGACCCGAGTGGCGCCATCGGATGGTAGATGAAAACAGCACAGGAGGTGTCGGAAACAAAGTGAGTCTTGTCTTGGCTCCTGCACTTGCTGCTTTAGGTCTCAAGGTCCCTATGATCTCCGGTCGTGCTCTCCAATTGACGGGAGATACTCTGTACAAATTGGAATCCATCCCTGGCTTCACAGTCGACTGCACTAAAGATAAAATCGAGCAGATGATGGAAGACGTCGGATGCTGCATCGTAGGACAGACAGAGGAGCTGGTGCCAACAGATAAGGAGATTTACCGCTGCAAGGATCTGATGGCTACCATAGATAGCGTTCCTCTAATGATATGCTCAATTGTGTCCAAAAAGCTGGCTGAAGGAGTGTGTGCTTTGGTTTATGATGTTGAATTCGGAAAAGGAGCTATTGATCTCATCAGTACAGAAGATGTTGCTGTTGATTTAGTTAAGAAAGTGGTTGCAGCATCACAAGCTCGTGGAATGAAGAGTTTGAGTTGTTCAGCTGTTATCAGCAACATGGATTCACCTCTTGAAAACTCTGTTGACAACTCTCTGGAAGTGATGGAAGCTGTTCAGTGTTTCCTTGGTAACGGATCCTTGGAACTGCAAGAGCTCGTCGAAGAGTTAGGAGGAGAACTTATGCGTTTTGTGAACATTGTGGATAATAGGGTAGATGAAGCATCACGTGTCCGTAAGGTTCTGCATAACGGCAATGCTTTGAACAAGTTTCGTAACATGTTAATAGAACAAGGAGTATCTGAAGATGTTGCAAGCTGGCTATGTGAAGGTAAAACAGAAAAAATATTGCTAGCACCCCGACACATCACTGATTTCACTTATACAGGAGAAACAGGTAAGGTTGTCGGATTAGAAGCTGCAGTTCTAGCAAGAGTATGGAAGGAGGAGATGGACCGAAGAGCTAAAAAGAATTATGGAGCTGATATTATATTTGTGAAGCACCTTGGGGATCAAATGGAATCAGGTGAAATATGGCTGAAGGTTCATCACGACAGTTCTGAATTAAGGGAAAGTCAACTGACAAAAGGGTCAGACTGGAGGATGAAACTCCTCCCTAGATTTTATGTCACTAATGACTTTCATTCCTTGTTACTGTTGATAGAAGTAAAAATCCAAAGAAGAAAACTTTCGACAAAGAAGAAAACTTTTTACAGGTTTTGCACGAAAACTCTTAGTCGATTCTTCTCCCTGCAGAGACATAAACGTGTTCACAAGGGCTATAGGCCTTACACGTATTATGTTTGTGGACGAGGCTTCAGTCAGAAAAGAAATCTACGTCATAATGAGATTCGCTTTCATTTTGACACAAACGTGGTATATCGCATTCGTCGACGTCCAGCTACAAAGTGCAAGGTGGTTCACGTGGATCGTTTAGCCCCGTTTCATCGAAGAACTGAAGAAACTTTGGAATCCAGAATTGTTCGGGACGAACAAGACCTAGGAAGGGGGCAGTGTTACGACAGAAGAATCTGGCAACCGAAAGCAAAGTTTCAGCGAACGAATAAGAACTTTGGGAGAATTTGGAGAAGAAGAGTGGAGCGTTAACGGTCGTTTTGTATTGTAACGGTCGTTGTGTGTTGTAACGGTCGGTGAGTTCGAAAATGGACGGTGAGCTGTTCTGAGACAGTGCGCGTAAGTATCAAGAAGTAACTTGATGTGTTGTGTATACGCGGAAGGATAAAAGTGGGATCTTTTATCGTTAAGTATCAAGAAGTAACTTGATGTGTTGTGTATACGCGGAAGTATAAAAGTGGGAACTTTTATGGCTAACTTCGAATGTCTACACGGACTGTCTTTTTGTTCGGCTAGTGTGTGAAAAGTTATTAGCACAGGACGAGAATTGGTTTACGAGTGAAGATCTTCGGGTGACCTGGTAAATCAAGTAAAAGGTAGTATTTTAGTAAAATACACAGAGCTGATATTGTGTGCTCTACGCAGGAAGATTGATGACTTGTGCATGTTAATAGTTGATTTGTTAATAAGATACTTCATCCATATTTCCTTTGTAACAATTTACCTTGTATTGAATTTGGTTTTGAAATATAGCTTTTAATACTCACGCTCAGCGGCTATCCATTTTTGTGATCCGCAACATTATATTGTAAGTAAGCAAATCAAGCGGAAGACGAAGAAATTGTTTTCCATTATTTATTTAAACTTTATTGAGAAGGATGATACCAAGAACCGTTACATCAATTAAAGTCTGCAGCCTTTATCAATGCGCGTCTCAAATCTGGCTTCTATTTAAAGCAGAATTCAATGTTTTTTCATTTCGAGTAAATTTCTGAAAATTTTTATTATCGATCAAAGTATTCCCGAGTAGCAGTTTTAAAAGAAACGTTTTTTTTTTTACTATTGACATTTTTGCGAATTCTAATTTGTGAAACAATATGTATATACCAATAAACATAAAGTTTTTGTTTTAAACATCTTTCGAAACAGCGCGTAGTAGGAGTTTCACAGTACGTGTATTAAGAATGGCTTCTACTCTTCAGTTAATATCGCTCCGATGCGACACACCTCTAAAAGTGTTCATTCCCGATTTTCCTCTCTGCACCACTAGTTATACTGCCACGGTTCACCGCTTCAGTTGAGGTGTCGTTGCCAAAGCAACAAGAGCGGCATTAGTCCTTCATGTATTTATAATAACCCATAACTGATAGAGAGTAGACCTTAAACGGAAAGACAGAGTAATCGTTGAAACCAAGATAAAGCCTTTGCTCTGTTTAGTCTCTACCGGAAAATTTCGCATGGTGGATATGTGAAGTTTCATTACTTGAGGTACACTGCTGCTCATCAAGATCTTCCTCCCTGTGGTGTTATTCAGTGGCAATTATGGATACAATGCGCAGTTCACGCATCGACGGTTCTTATAGGTCAGTAACCTATCAATCGGACTCGATCGGGGCGGGGGTGGCTCAGTCGGTAGCGCGCCAGGCTCGTAGTCTGTAGTTCCCAGGTTCGAGTCCCAGCTGGGTCAGCGTTGAGATTTATCTCCGCAAAATTCCCCGCCCTGCCCACGGTCAGTAGGGGACACCGATGGGCTTGGAAAGGCCGCCGTCCGTCGGATGGGACGTTAAGCCGTGGCCCCGTGTGTGGGAGAGCCTTACCCTGTGCACATTAAAGAACACGCTGGATGGCCTTGACGGGAGGTTACCATCTGTTTCCCAACAGCTGTTCCAGTGGGTCCCCTCCCCCAACCTTCTCTGAGCCTTCGGGGTCCATGTGACCTGGCCATTTAGCCCATGGTGTGCAAAAAAGTGCCGCTCAGAGGTAAAACAACCCAACTCGGACTCGATCAATTAATGATGTGAGACTTGTCGAAGCGTTTAATCTTCGTTTCACTCTCGCTACACCACTGGTGTTTTTGTGGATCTAATATTTTCGTATCCATTGGCAATGGAGGTCTTGAGAGTGAATGCAACCTCCACTTGACCCATCAACGCAGAATAGCTATAACGCGGCGTTAAAAATGTTTTCTCCTCGTCAAATTATTAAAAACACCTTATTTTTATCTAAAGAATTTCTTGTCCACATCGTAAACGACAGTTAGTGAAACAGCCTATCCACAAAGCATCGTTGTCTTGAGCGAGAGGTCATTGAAGCGGCAATTTCCATAATCGGTACATGGCTTTGCCAGAAGAGCACAACCGTAATAACTTCACGCGAGAGTCGTTGTGAAGCGCCGCCTGCCAGCTAACAGTCGATCTTGGACTCCTTCAGGTGAGAGCCATGTCTAGGGGGTTAATTTGGTTTAACACAGATTTTATGGTGCTTAATTACTTTGTTTAGTATTGTTACTTATAAATGAAATAAATATCCCCCCTCAAGCAGCTGCTTACCACAGAAGTCTGACAGGAGCCTGCCAGTTTATACGCCATTATAGGACTGTGAGGATGGCGGGACTTCAGCAGAAAAACGACACACACATCCATGCCTTTTTCCGGTGTTCGAACTGAGGTCCCTTTGATCAGTAGCTAACCACTCATCCTCCGATATGGTAGAGTGCCAGGCTCGTAATCTGTAGTTACCAGGTCCGAGTCCCAGCTGGGCCAGCATTGAGATATATCTCCCCAAAACTTACTGCCCTTCCGACGGTCAGTAGAGGACACCGATGTGCTTGGAAATACCGCCGTCCGTCGGATGGAACGTTAAGCCGTGATCCCATGTGAGAGCCATACCTGTGCACGTTAAAGAACACGCTGGATGGCCTTGACGGGAGGCTACCATGTCTCCCAACAGCTGTTCCATTGGATCTCCTACCCCAACCTTCGAGCATTCGGGGTCCTTGTGACCTTGCCATTTAGCCCATGGTGTGCAAAATAGTGCCGCTCAGAGGTAAAACAACTCCTTTCTAGTTTGTGATTTCACTACGCCGAAACATTTCATAAAGAAGACCTGTCAAGTACACCATTTTTCTACAAAAGGTGAATTTTTGATATTGGTGGGTGACGTGTGGCACGATTAATCGGAACCTACCATTGTAATAGCATCCAACCCTCAAAGCGCAGAAGATAATCATGTGGTTGATTTATAAAAAAAAGATTTTTAATATCGAAGTCAATCCAACTGACCCAGTAGGCAAATGTGCGCACCAGCTGTTTCTTACTGGTTTAGTGGGCATTCACGTGTGACTACGGGCAAAGAAGGTGGCTGCAGTGACTTTACCTGCTTGGCATGGTGGTGGTGATGGGGGGGGGGGATTGCATGGAGAAAACTGTATGTGCCTACAGGTTTGACTGGTCTCCTTAGCGCATTCCTGGAGACACCGATACGGGTTCACCATGCACTGGGGCTATTAACTCGAAATGTAGTATGAGGGCGTCCTATCACGCTGACTGAGGTCGAGAGTAATTCCGCTCCATCACGTGTGCATTTTTTTAAGCATTGGACCGAAGGAAAGTTGCCTAGGTAACGGAGATATCAAGGGTGCAGAGGTAAAAGGTGACTTGTTGCATTTGAATGCAGTTTAAAAGTTTCTGTTACTGAAATGCAAGAGTGTCGTGAGCCTCATTTTTTCAATCGTCAAGACTCCTTTATTAAGGGGTTGTGGATTAATGCTCTTAAGCAATTCTAGGTAAATATTTTTTTACCTAGAATTTCTTTTACCGTTTTTAGCCTTTTGGAGCACTATCATTTCTTTATTCAACCACCTTCTTCTGGTAGTACGGTAGAGCTGATTGCTAAATGAAATATGTTCAAACCACAGCCAAAAAATATCGTCAATATATCCAAAAGTATGTTTAGTTCCACGCAAAACTTTCAACCTATTGCTAAGTCGCGTATTTCATAAGAGAGCCCGATAGCAGATATTGTAGCGAAGGGTTGGGTTGTTTTAGCTCTGAGCGGCACTTTTTTGCACACCATGGGCTAAATGGCGAGGTCACATGAACCCCGAAGGTTGGGGGAGGGGACCCACTGGAACAGCTGTTGGGAGACAGATGGTAGCCTCCCGTCAAGGCCATCCAGCGTGTTCTTTAACGTTGGGTTGTTTTACCTCTGAGCGGCACTTTTTTGCACACCATGGGCTAAATGGCGAGGTCACATGAACCCCGAAGGCTCAGAGAAGATTGGGGGAGGGGACCCACTGGAACAGCTGTTGGGAGACAGATGGTAGCCTCCCGTCAAGGCCATCCAGCGTGTTCTTTAACGTTGGGTTGTTTTACCTCTGAGCGGCACTTTTTTGCACACCATGGGCTAAATGGCCAGGTCACATGGACCCCGAAGGCTCAGAGAAGGTTGAGGGAGGGGACCCACTTGAACAGCTGTTGGGAGACAGATGGTAGCCTCCCGTCAAGGCCATCCAGCGCGTTCTTTAACGTGCACAGGGTATATATATTTAAAGTATACACGGGGTCGCGGCTTTACGTCCCATCCGACGGACGGCGGCCTTTCTAAGCCCATCGGTGTCTCCTACTGACTGGGCAGGGCGGGGAATTTTTGCGGAGATAAATCTCAACGCTGACCCAGCTGGGACTCGAACCTGGGAACTTGTAGCGAAGGAGGGCCACTTATAGTTAAAACATTATTAACCCTTCTTAACCACATAAAATAAAAAGAAAAAAACAATTCCTTCTTGAATACAATGTGTACAAATTTTTACTGATATAGAACCTGATATATTATTTTCTGCAAAATGTTTAACCACAGAAAAATTCAGTGAATAGGTTACCATAGTCAAAAAAAAAGCAAACTAAATAGAGAACAAATTAAATTACTTGGAATGAGAAAGAAAACCAACTATTTTCAAAATTGGAAAAATCAACAATCCAGACTGAAATAGAAAACATAATGTTTTATTAAATTGTGCAAAATATTGAATTCGTAATAAAATGCTTTTTGATAAACACTAAATATTCAAATTTACATTTACGAACTTATTCAATAAAAATGATACTGCAAAATTCCGCAAAATACTAAACTGGTTAATAACCTTTTTTAAAAAAAGCAGATTTATAGTTTTGAAAATCAGATACTTGGAAGAGAAGTTCATATTTTTCACAATTATATATATATACAGTAGACTCTTGATTATCAGGTGATGGATTGAATTGGATGTGGATTAACCGGGTTGTTGAAAAGAAATGTGCGCCTTAAAATAATATAGGAAACAACATAGCGGCCATTAAATTACGATGCGACCCGTAAAAGATTGTTTGATGTACCTTGGTGCACACATAGCTGCCTTCAGTTTTATTTTGAAAATTGTTGCCTGCGAGGGTATTTGTATTACCTCCAGATCGGACAAGCATAAGTGAAGATTGACTTGAGAATGGTTTTATAAATCAGAAATTTACTTTCTTCAGACATAGTCGAATTTCTATCCATGATGGGTTGCAAGACATTTGTTAGCTTGCAACTACCTTGGTGATATGCATCTTCCATTTGATTAAATTCTTCCACATGGCTCTAGCGAAACTGGAATTATTTTCGTGAAATGATTTCCATGAAGGGGATGTTAGAAAATTAAAATGGTCAGAAAAAGAAGAAATTGGAAAGCAAAATGAAAGAAAAAAAAAAGTTCGGAACTATTATGTACAGTCGCTCAAAAAAAAATCCGAACACTATGATCGATTAGATTTCAGAAAAAATGTCGAACAACGATTTTTTTTTAGAAATTAGTGATCTGGCAACCTTCGTGTCACGTGACACAAAGGTTGCCAGATCACTAATTTCTAAAAAAAAAAAAAATCTTTGCCAGATATTTTTCCTGAATTCTGTAATCGATCATAGTGTTCGGATACTTTTTTGAGCGACTGTGCATAATAGAAAAAAATCATAAAATATCCTTAGGCTCTTTGTAAGAAAAAACGTTGCTAGAAAATTTTTTTAGAGAAATACCTTTTTCGGTAAAAAGATTTCAAGAGATGACCTACACAGAAAACCTGATGCGAAAATACCGAAATTATTGATATAATTATTATGTCGTTCTTGTAAATACTGAGGGTTTAATTTTAATCGATCGAAAGAAATACAAATCATAAATTTAAAAACAACGATTGATATTTAATGTATAATGAACGAGTTTAAATGTCATCGGGTCATAGAGCAGCATCAGAACGAAAATGCCAGAGGAATTCCTTTCTTACTAAACGTGGCCTTTGAGATATTCCACGCAAAGGCTGGAAATCAAAATACAGCAAGTGAACTGGAAACCAGGATTTTCGGCTCACGTTTCCCCCATTGAGTAAATAAACTGCCCTTGCTTCTGTTATGACGTCACGACACGCGAATAGGGTTTACGAAACATTCCGTCGTATCTTACGTTCACGCAACTAAACCCAGAAAGGACCATCACCTGTGTTGTTTGCTTTTTAAAGCCTTGATAAGATGTTTCTTGCTGCGGACAGTAAATCTTTCTGTTGCTCGGCTTACATTCTTTGAACAATTAATTTCAAGTCGCTTAATCTGCTGGTGGGAGAGGTAGTGGGATTTAAAAAGATTAGAAACTGTATATTTTAAATGTGTCGTCGGATAGTCACAAGGTCGCAGCATGTTTTGGGAGAGTTTCTGACTAGGCCAGTAGTAAAGTATCACAGGAGATGTACACCGAAGAGCCAAAACATTGTAACCGCCTGCCTAATATGATGTTGGTCCTCCACGTGCCGCCAAAACAGTTCTTACCATGCGAGGCATGGACGCTACAAGATTTCTTTAGGTGTCTTGTGGTATCGTACCAACACGTTACCAGCAGATCCTTTAACTCTTGTGGGGCGGGGGTGGCTCAGTCGGTAGCGTGCCAGGTTCGTAATCTGTAGTTCCCAGGTTCGAGTCCCAGCTGGGTCAGCGTTGAGATTTATCTCCGGAAAATTCCCCGCCCTACCCACGGTCAGTAGGGGACACCGATGGGCTTGGAAAGGCCGCCGTCCGTCGAATGGGACGTTAAGCCGTGGCACCGTGTGCGGGAGAGCCATACCCTGTGCACGTTAAAGAACACGCTGGATGGTATTAAAAAATACCCCCTCAAGCAGCTGCTTGCCACAGAGGTCTGACAGGGTTGGGTTGTTTTACCTCTGAGCGGCACTTTTTTGCACACCATGGGCTAAATGGCCAGGTCACATGGACCCCGAAGGCTCAGAGAAGGTTGGGGACCCACTGGAACAGCTGTTGGGAAACAGATGATAGTCTCCCGTCAAGACCATCCAGCGTGTTCTTTAACGTGCACATGGTATAGCTCCCCCTCACACGGCCACGGCTTAATGTCCCATCCGACGGACGGCGGCCTTTCCAAGCCCATCGGTGTCCCCTACTGACCGTGGGCAGGGCGGGGAATTTTGCGGAGATAAATCTCAACGCTGACCCAGCTGGGACTCGAACCTGGGAACTACAGATTACGAGCCTGGCGCGCTACCGACTGAGCCACTCCCGCCCCAGGTCTGACAAGAGCCTTTCAGTTTATATGCCATAGCAGAAGGTCTGTGTGGCTGGCAGGACCTCACCAGAAAAACGACACATACATCCATGCCTTACCCGGGGCTCGAACCCAGGTGCTTGTTGTCCCTTGGTGCAACAGGAAACGAGATTCATCGGACCAGACGACCTATATTTGTCATGCTTTCAGATGAAAAAATGACAGATTATTAAAATTTATATTTACGAACTAATTCAATGAAAATGTTACTGCAAAATCCCACAAAATACTAAACTTAATAACCTCCTTAAAAAATCAGATTTATTGTTTTGAAAATCTTCAGACACTTCGAAGAGAATTTCTCACGCGAATAAAAAACCACACGCGCCGTCGTTTACCTACAGTTGCTTCGATTTGCATAAAGACTTGTTAGTCATAATGTTTTGGCTCCTCGATGTATATAGACTTGGGATTCATGAAATAGCTGAAAACAGTTCGTTTCGCTGTTAGTAGGATTTCAACCCACTTTCACCGTGGGGCGGGTGTGGCTCAGTCGGTAGCGCGCCAGGCTCGTAATCTGTAGTTCCCAGGTTCGAGTCCCAGCTGGGTCAGCGTTGAGATTTATCTCCGCCTCTGCCCACGGTCAGTAGGGGACACCGATGGGCTTGGAAAAGCCGCCGTCCGTCGGATGGGACGTTAAGCCTTGGCCCCGTGTACGGGAGAGACATACCCTGTGCACGTTAAAGAACACACTGGATAGCCTTGACGGGAGGCTACCATCTGTCTCCCAACAGCTGTTCCAGTGGGTCCCCTCCCCCAACCTTCTCTGAGCCTTCGGGGTCCATGTGACCTGGCCGTTTAGCCCATGGTGTGCAAAAAAGTGCCGCTCAGAGGCAAAACAACCCACAACTCCCAACAGCTGTTCCAGTGGGTCCCCTCCCCCAACCTTCTCTGAGCCTACGGGGTCCATGTTACCTGGCCATTTAGCCCATGGTGTGCAAAAAAGTGCCGCTCAGAGGTAGAACAATCCACTTTCACCGTTACATTACACCCCCAGTCACGGCGAAACTAAATTTTTCCACCTATTTCTGAATAATCTTTCGCAACGGTGGCCTTAAATTCTGCGGCTGGGCTAGTCATTCGTGTCCCCTTAGAGCAGGAAAGTGTATAACCTCTGGTCAAAGAATTCTGTGCGCCTCACCAAGCGAATGGTAGAGGAGCAATAGTTTCGCATTGTCGGATTTTTTTCATACTGAGCGGCATTATCTTTCGCGCCCAATTGACTAAATGGCTAGGTCCGGCAAGGTTCGCAATCTGCAGCTCATAGATTAGTTCCACCTGTGCCAGAGTTGAGATTTATCTCCGCGAAGCGCCCACTCTCTGTCAGAAAGGGGACATAGAGGGCTTCGAAAGGACGCCGTCCATCGGACGGCGTCCTTTCGAAGCCCTCTATGTTGAGAACACGCTGAATGGAGCCCTCATGTTAGAGAACACGCTGAATGGTCTTGACGGGAGGCTACCATCTGTCTCAAAACAGAATTACTGAATAGTGGTTAAATACTTTGTAAATTTGATTTTTAAAGTTTGTGCTGTCAGTGTTCTACAATTTTACAGAAAAGATATTTAGAGCAATCGTAACAGCAGCGACTGCTGTTCAATGTTCCAGATTTTCGTAACTCTTGGAATATTATATGGAAATTGTTGAGAATCGAGATTTAAGACATATATATACAAATCCTCATGCAGGCCTTGGGCTACGGAGGTCCTACAGACTGTAATTTTGCTCTCCAGACTTGTCCCGAGCTACAGCTTCTGCATTTGGCCACTGCAGGCGAATTCTAGCAAGGTCCTGTTTGACCTTGTCTGCCCATCGCATCTAAGGTCTCCTCCTCCTTTTCCTGAAGCTGTTGGACACACTGTTAATAATCTTGTTTGCCAATCTGCAGCAGTGCATACGGGCAACATGTCCAAACCAACGCAGTCTCCCTCTGCACAAAATACTGCTCAAAGGAGGTAAATGACTCCTTATAACTTCGTCATTAATTGCAAAGTCAAACCACCTAATGCTCAAGATACTGCGCAAGCATCTAGAATAAAAGCATCAAGTTGCTATCCTGCTTTCAAAGTGTCCAAGTTTCATTAACCTTAGAAAGAAGGGGCGGGGGTGGCTCAGTCGGTAGCGCGCCTGGCTCGTAATCTGTAGTTCCCAGGTTCGAGTCCCAGCTGGGTCAGCGTTGAGATTTATCTCCGCAAAATTCCCTGCTCTGCCCACGGTCAGTAGGGGACACTGATGGGGTTGGAAAGGCCGCCGTCCGTCGGATGGGACGTTAAGCCGTGGCCCCGTGTGCGGGAGAGCCATACCCTGTGCACGTTAAAGAACACGTTGGATGGCCTTGACGGGAGGCTACCATCTGTCTCCCAACAGCTGTTCCAGTGGGTCCCCTCCCCCAACCTTCTCTGAGCCTTCGGGGTCCATGTGACCTGGCCATTTAGCCCATTGTGTGCAAAAAAGTGCCGCTCAGAGGTAAAACAACCCACAACCCTTAGAAAGAACCAAACTAATATACAGCCTAATCGTAGTCTCTATCGAAACAAACGTCATTAAATCGAAGAATGTTCTTTAGCTCTCACGCAGACTCGATGAGACCTCGATACAACGGTAGTAGGAAGATACCACTTTCTGTCTTGTGAGAAAATATCCCCCCAACTACTGCAAATAGTTTTTTTTTTCTCGCAAGGCTCTTCTTTTTCAAGTCGTGACCTGAATGTGTTCCACTAAAGCTGTAACATCACGGTAAATCCTCTTACGCCATGATGAGCTTGAAGAGTCCCGATTTTTCGTCACCTTAGCGGCTAATGTTTCGTGCTTCTGTCACATACATTGAAACTTGCACTCATCTGTTGCACATATCAATGCAGCAAGCAAACGAGTTATCACGAAAGTGAGCAGCTGGAATGCTGAGCCATTTCACGCTTCTTTGGAAGTACAATAGGGCGGCAACAAGTTTCCCGGATTCTTGAAGGTTTAAGCCTAGATTGAGGGAGGGGGGGTGGGGCTTGAAGGGGAGAAGTGGAAGTGATGAAGGGCTAGAGAGCGATATTTGTTTCATGAAAGTTGAGGTGGTGATTAGAGAGCGATATTTGTTTGATGGAAGTTGAGGGGGGAGCTGCAGGAAAGCGCAAATCGAGAAAACGAGGTTACCAATCTAGGTCAGTTACCAGTCGGACGGGTTCCCTCCAGTTGCTGGGACGTGCTGAAGTTCCAGACTCCAGCAAGGCCGTCCGCTTGTTTCGGCCGAGGTCGCGAAGGGACCAAGCAGACCACTTCCTGGGCTTGTCTTCTGTGGAGTGGTTTGTTCGGTTTGGATAGAGAGGTTGTGGCCTCCACCCTGTCTTTGACGAAAAGTCGTTCACCCTAAAGCGAACAGCTGTTATTTTCAAACGGTCGGAGTAGAAGAACCAGTGGTCCTCGCTCCTCTTGTCAGGTTGGCTGCAAAATGCGATTAGGTTTTTTGATACAACGGAACGGCTTTGAATGGAACAAATGCACCTTTTTCGTGCATCAAGTGGGACAAATCGAATATTGATTAGGCTTCCATTTGCAGGTATTTATTCAGAGGATCAATGCGAGATATCATTTAAATATTTTTTACCCATTCAAAGGTTTGCTACTTATTAAGTTGCTTCCACTACTCTTTCGGGCGGGGGTGGCTCAGTCGGTAGCGCGCCAGGCTCGTAATCTGTAGTTCCCAGGTTCGAGTCCCAGCTGGGTCAGCGTTGAGATTTATCTCCGCAAAAATTCTCCGCCCTGCCCACGGTCAGTAGGGGACACCGATGGGCTTGGAAAGACCGCCGTCCGTCGGATGGGACGTTAAGCCGTGGCTCCGTGTGCGGGAGAGCCATACCGTGTGCACGTTAAAGAACACGCTGGATGGCCTTGACGGGAGGCTACCATCTGTCTCCCAACAGCTGTTCCAGTGGGTCCCCTCCCCAACCTTCTCTGAACCTTCGGGGTTCATGTGACCTGGCCATTTAGCCCATGGTGTGCAAAAAAGTGCCGCTCAGAGGTAAAACAACCCAACCCAATCCACTACTCTTTGGTCATCTGTCCATCGTTTTCAATGATATTTGATTTTGAAAGGAAGTCAGTAAGTCAATCTGTAGTAGACTAATCCTATCTACGAGACTCAGGTTTCGAATACGAAAACTCGTGAAATTTTCAACCACATGAGAAGTCTGTGAGGCAGGGAGATGCTCTGTCTAGTTTTAACAATAGGAAGTAAGATGAACAATGTGTACACTGAGCTGCCACTTTATTAGGTACAATTTCGTGTTATATCGATAGTAACTCTGTAACTTCTTAAATAAGCGTTTTGCAAAACGAAAGTGAAGATAATCAAATGATTTCAATCTCGATTTTCAACAATATTCGTCCGGTGTTAAGAGTTACGGAAAACGAAATATTTAACAGCAACAATGCCAGTTTAAATAACTGTTTTGAAGAGTTAATGAAAGCAATCACCGTCATACCAAAATTTATCAAAACGTATTCGAGTACAGAAGTTAGCAGTTCTCGTATTGTCAATTTTGAATGATTGTTTTGCAAAAGATATTTTGTGAAGCTTCTTCAGCCTAATCCAATAAATGGCTAGGTCACAAGGACCCCGAAGCTAGACTTTGTTAAACCATCATTTTTAAAGCTATTCGACCTCTTTTGTTGATAGACATTCAACTTTTTCCTTTCCTACTTTTACCCTGAGAGGTAAGGTTAGATTTCGTCCCCTCAGTCTGATTAAACTGGAAACGTTGTAAACCTCTGATTTTAGAGTATTATGATTTTTATTCCTTTATTTTCATAATTGGGGACTCTGCCACCTGCGCTCCCCCCCCCCTAGACCCTCCCCGTTGTTTTCTTTCTCTCTTAAATCTCTTTAAATATCAAATGCATATTGCTAGAAACAGATTTAAATTGAGTTGAGTTCATGAAGATCTTTGAATTATTTTCAATTACATTTTTATGTAAAGAGATATAAAGGATTCAGTAACTTCTTATATTAAGTTAATGTTGACATAACATGGAACTGTACCTAAATAGGGTACAGGGGGCTGTACCAACAGCTGTTCCAGTGGGACCCACTGGAACAGCTGTTGGGAGACAGATGGTAGTCTCCCGTCAAGGCCATCCAGCGTGTTCTTTAACGTGCACACGGGGCCACGGCTTAACGTCCCATCCGACGGACGGCGGCCTTTCCAAGCCCATCGGTGTCCCCTACTGATCGTGGGCGGGGAATTTTGCGGAGATAAATCTCAACGCTGACCCAGCTGGGACTCGAACCTGGGAACTACAGATTACGAGCCTGGCGCGCTACCGACTGAGCCACCCCCGCCCCCCACCAGCGCAGTAAATACAGGATCCATAATAAAGCTCAAAGTCATCAACCAGTCCAGTGGGTAAAAATAGTTAGCACTAGGACCTTGTGAAGTTGACCACTCCCCAGCAGGGCAGAAGAAAATGGTAGCCATAGATGACCAGATCAGTAGGCTTTTTCCCAATGTTTTTTTTTCTTTTTAAATTTAATACCATTGAATTTTCAAATCAGCTTTTTTCAATATTCAGAGTTGTTTTTCTCACTAGTCAGCCATCAATAATGTAGAAATGTTTATCTAATATCAGCATTAACATTAATTTTTTTTTATCTCCGCAGGGCTTTGCTAAATATAGTGAGCACTAGGACCACTTCATGTTGCAAGCTTTCTTTTGACGCATAAACTTGCTCCGCTATATCAGCTTGAATGCGATAGTAGTGTAACATTGGTTTGCAACTTCCTATTTTTTCAGGGGGATGGAGGAAGAATGGAGGTAAAAATTCATCCCCTGTGCGTAACACTCCTCAGTCACAAGCTTTCATTTCATACATAAATATTATCGGCCACGGGTTGGGAAGTTAGGATGGAAGAAATCTTGATAGGCAAATGGCGAGGGAAAATTAACTGGAAGATAAATAAAAATATCCTTAGTTTTTATTAAGGAAAAAAACTTTTAGAAAACATTTTAGGCCCAATTATTAGGGGAGGAAGAATTGTGAAACTGCGCATGCATATACGGTATTTATAATTCTTTTAAAAAATTCTAAAATACGGAAATTTTACCAAATTTATGTTAATTTATTTTTAAATAAAGTTGGCAACACTCCCTTTCCATTTAAGCAGCCATTCTAATCATTACGGTTCCAACACTATTTCTACTGTATTTTGCAACAATTGGTATAACTCCCATTATTAGTCGTAACTATTTTTTTTACGTCAATACGATTTTTTCCGCAAACGGTGTTGGTCTATGGTTCAGTATAGAAGTTCGAGAAAATTGGAACAGCTTTAAAACGTAATCTTTGTTGACTCAAATGGAAAAAAACAAATTTATTTTGACTTGCACTTGCGGTACTCAAACAGTACAGTCTCGGTTTCCTCGACCCCCTCTAGATACTGCTCTCCAATGCAACAATAACATAAGCCCGGGGCAATTGAAATATACCGGAAACGAGGGATACAATAACAAATGCCAGAGGAACGACTCCTCTGGAGATCGAACTGCACTTCAAGAGGAAACTTCATATTCTTCAGTTTCCAGACTTCTTAATTTAGAGGATGCTGCTCTCTTTCAGATGAGAGACGATACACGTAGCAACAGCCGGGGTATTCCTGGCCTGTCCAACAACTCTCGCAATCAGTCAGATCATCATAAAGGTATCATGGAAATCGTTTTCAAAGGAACCAAAGTGGGTCAGCTGCAGACGGCGGATGAAGCATCCAGATCACAAATCTCGACCTCTTCATATTCTCAAAGAGACAAAATAACCGAAACTCGTCTCGCACAGTTTCGGCAACTGCAACTGGTTACTAAAAGGTCCGCTGCCTCTGTTGAAACTGAAGATGACAGTCCCCCAATATCGAAACGGGCTCGACTGCAGGAAGTCGACGAATATCACAGTAACGAGCAGGACTCTTCCTATGTGGGCAATGATGATACATCTTCGGATCCCGTCAATCAGATGCTGAAAGATATGAGCGCGAAATTCCAGCAGCTCAGACAGACACCGGAAACAGTTAACTTCCAGTACGAACAGAAACCGGAAGTAATTGAAGATAACGTCGGCACACTCAAATGGTTGTCCGAGAGTTTATCTTCGCCCCTTATGGACTCTGCGTCTAAAGTGGCGAAGTGGATGGAAGAGAACGAGTTGGAAAAATGGGATGCTTTCAGCGAGACGGACGAAACCGAAGAAACGATGTGGAAATCCAAAATCGCTATGGATACAAGCGATTCCGTAACAGCCGATCAAGAAGAAAGCGGAATTTGGTCCTGTGATGTGCAAGATCATAGCAGTGAATTGACGCTCAACATGGACAGTCTGCTTAAAGAGCAAGGGGAAAGGTTAGCAGTCCAGATACCTTTTTCAGATATCCCGGAAACGGTAGTGACAAAGGATGCGGAGAGTAGTGCTAATCTTGATTCCTACTTCCCTTGCTTAAGAGAGGAAATGTAACTGCTTGCCTCACTCAGTGACTGCAAGTTCAGATTTAAAACTGCCTAAATTCTTGTATGTACCGTAATCATTCGTCGTTTGAGTTAAGGTCATTAAAATCGGTATTACTTTTGATCATCAAGATTGTTTTTCGTGAACAAAACCGTTCGTTTCTGCATTGCAGCAGAATTGCGATTATACAGACTTGAATACTATTGTGCATACTTTTCATGTAGCGTAAAGGATCATAGAGCAAAAAAAGTTACTTTCAAACAAAAAAAGCTAGTTTTTAAGGTGGATTGGGTTGTTTTACCTCTGAGCGGCACTTTTTTGCACACCATGGGCTAAATGGCCAGGTCACATGGACCCCGAAGGCTCAGAGAAGGTTGGGGGAGGGGACCCACTGGAACAGCTGTTGGGAGACAGATGGTAGCCTCCCGTCAAGGCCATCCAGCGTGTTCTTTAACGTGCACAGGGTATGGCTCTCCCACACACGGAGCTACGGCTTAACGTCCCATCCGACGGACGGCGGCCTTTCCAAGCCCATCGGTGTCCCCTACTGACCGTGGGCAGGGCGAGGAATTTTGCGGAGATAAATCTCAACGCTGACCCAGCTGGGACTCGAACCTGGGAACTACAGATTACGAGCCTGGCGCGCTACCGACTGAGCCACCCCCGCCCCTAGTTTTTAAGGTGATTTTATGCATTTAACTCAGTGTGTGTGCTGCACAATATTACAAAACGTTTTCGAATACTTACAAATGTGAATGTAATCATGTCATGTGAATGTAAGTAAAATCACATTCTGAGCTCCCTAACTTTGAAAATGAGCTTTTCGCAGAAACCATTCAGTGGAGATCTCACTCAAATCTTTCAAATTCTCTATTTTCAACAATATTTCTTTTAACATTCACAAAATTGGAAATATTTGAGAGCAAACGTTGCTGTTATACGTATTCTATAAACATTTTCAAAATTAATTCGATCATTGCACCAACTTCTAAAATTTAATTTCAGTAAGTGGTTTGTTTCAACAATTATATATAATTTGTGTTTTATCGAGATTTTGAAGCGTTATGATCATTGGCGTTGCTTTTAAATGCTTCAAGTCGTAACTGAATGTAGCGCGCCAGGCTCGTAATCTGCAGTTCCCAGGTTCGAGTCCCAGCTGCACCAGCGTTGTGATTTATCTCTGCAAAAGTCTCCGCCCTGCCCACAGTCAGTAAGGGACACCGATGGGCTTGGAAAGGTCGCCGTCCGTCGGAAGGCCGTTAAGCCGTGGCTCCGTGTGCGAGTGAGCCATGCCCTGTGCACATTAAAGAACACGCTGGGTAGCCTTGACGGGAGGCTACCATCTGTCTCCCAAGAGCGATTCTAGTGGGTCTCCTCCCAACCTTTCTGAGCCTTCGGGGTCCTTGTGACCTGGCCATTTAGCCCATTGTGTGCAAAAAAAAAGAGCCGTTCAGAGGTAAAACAACCCAATCACCGAAATTTTAAATTTCTATAATAAACAGATCGCTTGTAACATTAAGAGTTTCGCCGTTTCCTTATTTAACGGAACTAATGAAACATAGTTCTCATTTTCCAAATGCTTAGTTTTAATTTATATCGTTAGAGATAACGATATAAATTAAAACTAAGCATTTGAAAAATGAGAACTATGTTTCATTAGTTAAGATCCAACTAAAAAATACATTTTTCAATTACTTCTCAAAACCAACAGATTACGTTTCCCACTCGCCCTGGGCGTCAAACTTATTTCTGCCAATGGAAACTTCATGACCTTCATGACCATTCCACCACCAAAATTTATAGCATAAATGTAGGGGCGGGGGTGGCTCAGTCGGTAGCGCGCCAGGCTCGTAATCTGTAGTTCCCAGGTTCGAGTCCCAGCTGGGTCAGCGTTGAGATTTATCTCCGCAAAATTCCCCGCCCTGCCCACGGTCAGTAGGGGATACCGATGTGATTGGAAAGGCCGCCGTCCGTCGGATGGGACGTTAAGCCGTGGCCCCGTGTGCGGGAGAGCCATACCCTGTGCACGTTAAAGAACACGCTGGATGGCCTTGACGGGAGGCTACCATCTGTCTCCCAACAACTGTTCCAGTGGGTCCCCTCCCCCAACCTTCTCTGAGCCTTCGGGGTCCATGTGACCTGGCCATTTAGCCCATGGTGTGCAAAAAAGTGCCGCTCAGAGGTAAAACAACCCAACCCAAATATAGCATAAATGCATCATTTTCAATATTCGTTGAAATGTTTCGATATTTTCCAGTGTTGGAGGGCGCAGTTATAGCTTTTGCGATAATACGAAAGTGGGGTTTGTAATAATTCATCAATACCTATCCACACCGAAAAGGAGTTTTTAATTTCTCTCTCAAAACACAAGAGTTGAGTTCCCCCACCTCTCTGGGGATAAGAGGTCAACTCATTGTTGCCAATAAAAACTTCATAACCTTCATATTCTACAACTAAAATTACAAATTTTTAGCTTAACTACATCGTTTGCAATATTCGTTTGAAATTTAACTTTTTCCATTGTTAGTGGGCGCAATTATAGCTTTTCGGTGATTCGGAAAATGCAATGGTAATATTTCATCGATATATCTATCCGATAGAAAAATATTTATCTCTATAAACAAAAAAAAAAGTTCGATGGCTACAGACAGACAAACGACAAAGCGAAACTATATTTTCCTCTTTCTGAAAACCAAAAATATATATATAAAAAAAGGTATAAATTTGTACAAAACACCTCAACTATAAAATGGCAGTTGAATCCAAAAAAGAAATCTTGAGAAAAGGCGAGGAGGGGGTTTAAAATTTAAAGCACAGGTAAATATTTTGATAAGTGAATGGTAACTTAAAAGATTTTAAAATGAAACCGATGACAGGAGAGAACGACCTTGAGGGAGGTCATTCCATATTCCTTCCACTTCACGATAAGAAATATTTCTTATGGCAGATATTTTTGCAGCACAGAATTAAATCGCACCTGGAACGTTACTCCAAAGAGTGCAGCAAGAGCTATTCCAATCTTTGTTGCAAAATCTTTATACGTTCGCCACAATGCGAGAACAATAACACGTTTTTAAAAAAAATTAAGTTTTAATATTTGTTTCACCAGATGAATCAGCGGTTTTATAGAAACCTCGAAGCAGTTTTTTATTTGTTTTTATGGATTTGGACCTCCTTTGTGCTCCAAGCACCACATATATTAAAATATATCCATCTCAAATTGGGGCTGAGTTCGTTCAGCCGGCACGTAACATCTGATGGTGAAAGATGAAATCAGTCTTAACATCGATATCAAATTCAGATGAAAAATTGTCTTGAGCCGGCTAGATACGTCCCGCACGATCTCTTGATAACATCATTGGTTCGTATCACACCAGCGCAAGACAATTATTCCCTAAATTTTATATCGATGTCGAGTGATTTCACACCTTTCAAATGAAGAAACATCGTCGAATTTATTAAGCAATCGTAATCTAATGTTCCTAAGGTTCGAATCCTAACTGCGAGCTATATCCGCTAACCCCATTATCCTCTTTTCCCACTGTACACTTACCTACGGTTCGAATTCCCACTCCACACTTACCTAAGGTTCGAATCCTAACTTCGAGTTATATCCGCTAACCCCACTTTACCCTCAGTTAAAAAGGAGTTGGGTTGTTTTACCTCTGAGCACACCATGGGCTAAATGGCCAGGTCACATGGACCCCGAAGGCTCAGAGAAGGTTGGGGGAGGGGACCCACTGGAACAGCTGTTGGGAGACAGATGGTAGCCCCCCGTCAAGGCCATCCAGCGTGTTCTTTAACGTTGGGTTGTTTTACCTCTGAGCGGCACTTTTTTGCACACCATGGGCTAAATGGCCAGGTCACATGGACCCCGAAGGCTCAGAAGGTTGGAGGAGGGGACCCACTGGAACAGCTGTTGGGAGACAGATGGTAGCCTCCCGTCAAGGCCATCCAGCGTGTTCTTTAACGTGCACAGGGTATGGCTCTCCCGCACACGGGCCACGGCTTAACGTCCCATCCGACGAACGGCGGCCTTTCCAAGCCCATCGGTGTCCCCTACTGACCGTGGGCAGGGCGGGGAATTTTGCGGAGATAAATCTCAACGCTGACCCAGCTGGGACTCGAACCTGGGAACTACAGATTACGAGCCTGGCGCGCTACCGACTGAGCCACCCCCGCCCCAGTTAAAAAGGAGATACCGGGGTTTATAAAGATGGGTTATAAAGGCCGGCCGTTCGTTCAACGGACGTTAAGCAGTGACCCCCTTGTACAGGAGAGACATATACCTTGTTCACTTTAAAGAAGATGCTGGATAGCCTTGACAGGAGGTTCCCATCTGTATCCTAACAGCTATTCAGTGGGTCCCCTTCCCTCCGCAACTGTGGCCTATTGCTGTCGTTGTCACCTGACCCATTGTGTGCACAAAAGTGTCGCTCAAAGTGCAACAACCAATCCATGCCAAATCATCATATATTTGACAGAGAAATAAACGTGTAAATCGTAATGACTTTCAGCTATATTACAATTCCGTTCACGAGTAGTCATCAAGAAACGTAGGGGGGGGGGACACTTCAGAGATTGAAGTGAAATCAGACTATTAAAATCGGACTATTGCTCGTTAAATGTTTTCACACTAAATCGAATTCATTTAGAAACTTCTGACTCATACGATACTCATTTTTGAATATGGCGCCCAAAACTCAGTGCACATATAAAACCGAATTAGCAGTTTTCAGCAAACTTCTCTATTACCAGCTCAGTGTATTCATCTGTACTGCGGCAAAAATTCCTCGCCCTGCCCACGGTCAGTAGGGGACACCGATGGGCTTGAAAAGGCCGCCGTCCGTCGGATGGAACGTGAAGCCGTGGCCACGTGTGCGGGAGAGCCATACCCTGTGCACGTTAAAGAACACGCTGGATGGCCTTGACGGGAGGCTATCATCTGTCTCCCAACAGCTGTTCCAGTGGGTCCCCTCCCCCAACCTTCTCTGAACCTTCGGGGTCCATGTGACCTGGCCATTTAGCCCATGGTGTGCAAAAAAGTGCCGCTCAGAGGTAAAACAACCCAACTCACTTGTACGGGCAATATGTGCCTCAAAAAAATCTCGTTCCTCTAAACTCAAACCATCTTTATAGCCGATTCTACTTTCTTCTCAATAACTGCTTGCTTACAACAATTGTAAATAGCTCCGTTGCTCGGAATGTACGTATTCTGCGTGACGAATTCGAGCGCACGTAGGGTACCGCACACATCCATAGAACTCAGCTCGCCACAGGTCAGTTTTCACTTTTCTGGACCTCTTCAATAATGTGGAGAACGCTTTAAGAAGCGTGTTGGGTAAAGTGAGGTTAATTTTAACTGGCAGACTGTGCTAAAGCTTCGCATAACGCCACCTTTAGTTAATTAGGCCCCAAGTATATACTATATGAGAGTTTCAACGCAGCAAACTAACATTTTTACGCAACTCTTCAAAATCAATTTTCGCAAAAATTCCTCTGATTTGAAGAGGGGGAAAGGAGGGGATATAATTTCATGTAATTATGACATTTATGATGTCAAAATCTTTCAGACAGACCTCGTTACTTTCGGCAATCCTTTACACATTTTTTTGGGAGGAGGGGGGGGGGGCGGGGCCAACTTTTGCGTTCCTTCAATTTGTAACAAAGAAAAACTATATACCAAATTTATTGTAGCTTTTACTGTTCAAAAGTTGTTTCTTGACGGGGTGGAGGCTTTTCACTAAGAAGGGTTGGGTTGTTTTACCTCTGATCGGCACTTTTTTGCACACCATGGGCTAAATGGCCAGGTCACAAGGACCCCGAAGACTCAGAGAAGGTTGGGGGAGGGGACCCACTGGAACAGCTGTTGGGAAACAGATGGTAGCCTCCCGTCATGGCCATCCAGCGTGTTCTTTAATGTGCACAGGGTATGGCTCTCCCACACACGGGGCCACAGCTTAATGTCCCATCCGACGGACGGCGTTTCGTTATTTCTAGACCTTACGGTTTAAAGTCTCCCCATTTTTTAAGGAGCACTTGTATTGCAGACTGCAGAAGAATGGGGGGAGAGCGAAAGTCACTTCGTCATGAGAATAGCCGTCCCATGGCAGTGTTTAGCGCGCTTGGTTACTGATCTAAGAGACCTGGTTCGAGCTTCGAGTAAGGCATGGATGCTTGTGTTGTCCTTCTGCTGAGCTCTCGCCCTTCCTCGCAGACCTTCTCTATGAAGTATAAACTGATCGGCTCCTGTCAGACCTCCTCTATGATAAGCAGCTGCTTGAGGGGATGTTTATTATAAGAGAAAGCTGCATAACGGAAGATCTGTAAATGGTATCTAGGCATGCACTAGAAGGTGAACTGTGTATCAATCCCCGGTGATGATGCGCAGAAGCGGCCAGATCTAGCACCTAATGTCCGACCGTGCCTTCTCGTAGTGTAGGCGGTTAGTACCTTTCAGAAGAGATTCTCTTCTGAAAGGGAATGGAAGAGAAGGGCTATCAGATCAGTATGGCCTGCTAAGCTAGTCATCATAGAAACATTTTCTACCCTGCTGAGAAGTGGTCAATTTAAATTTATTAAATTGATTATTTGATTAAAAATATTTCAATATTTTTTAATAAAGTGATTTTGACCTGGGTTCGAGCCCCGGGTAAGGCATGGCTGTTTGTGTCGCTTTTCTGCTGAGGTCCTGCCATCCTCTCAGACCTTCTACTATGGCATATAAACTGACAGGCTCCTGTCCGTTATAGCAAACAAAATTCACTGTCCGTTATAGTTGACAGGCTCCTGTCCGTTATTATATTAACAGGATCCAAAATATGTCAGACCTCTGTGGCAAGCAGCTGCTTGAGGTTTTTTTAATAATTTTAATGTTTCTGGATGGAGCGAGGGTTTGGACAAAGCAATAAAGTCGACATATTTTGCCCTTCATTATTTTTTTGTTGAACCTTTGAGTAATGTACCTCCATTTCATGACTTAGCACAAACAGTTTGACTTTGAAAAAAAAAGTATTCAATTAAAATTCCAAGGAGGCGAGCGATGTTCATTGTTGTTTCATCTAGGACGGCAATTTAATAAGATGTAGGGTGGAGATTCGAAATGATGTAAAATATATATGTATTCCATTCACATGGCATCCGAAATCGTATTTTGTGGAGGAAAGAGAGCTGATTCATATTATTCGATACGAAGTCGGCAAACAAAATCTCACTAAGTGGGGGGGGGGGAAGTCTAATTCGCAATATCTGCCCTTCATCCTCAAATGAGCAGGAGAGCGAGAGAATATTTGGGGGGAAGAAATTCAGTAATAGTAACTCGCAAACAACTAGACTGACTTCGAGCAAGTGAAGATGTAGCCGAAGAGTGGCAAACACACTCCAGGAAGTGGGCGTGTCTGTAGCCATGTTGCCGGCCTGCAGAACTTCAGATCAGCTAAGTTTTTCTGAAGACTTGAGAAAAAGTGGCAGATCTAGAATGAGGTGGATGGACAATGACCAACAGGACCTTATTAGGGATTTTACCAACATCGGTCAAATGTATCGGCTGAATTACTCAGAATTGACTTAATTGTCTTAATGTTCCATAGCAGGCACCTGCTATGGATACTCAAAGTTCTTGATAATATGGGGCGGGGGTGGCTCAGTCGGTAGCGCGCCAAGCTCGTAATCTGTAGTTCCCAGGTTCGAGTCCCAGTTGAGTCAGCGTTGAGATTTATCTCCGCAAAATTTCCCGCCCTGCCCACGGTCAGTAGGGGACACCGATGGGCTTGGAAAGGCCGCCGTCCGTCGGATGGGACGTTAAGCCGTGGCCCCGTGGGCGGGAGAGCCATACCCTGTGCACGTTAAAGAACACGCTGGATGGCCTTGACGGGAGGCTACCATCTGTCTCCCAACAGCTGTTCCAGTGGATCCCCTCCCCCAACCTTCTCTGAACCTTCGGGGTCCATGTGACCTGGCCATTTAGCCCATGGTGTGCAAAAAAGTGCCGCTCAGAGGTAAAACAACCCAACCCTCTTGATAACATGTCAAAACTTTTGCCAATATCGCTTAGCATGTTAACAGGAAATTGTGGGTTCGAGTCTAACTCATACTGAAACTGAAAACAGCGAAACGTTTAGAAAAAAGAAGTACCATGTTGTTTGTGCTGCACTATGCTTTAAAAAGATGTCTTCAGATGAGTCAACACTTTTAAAGGGAGTTTTAGTAACCACTTCCTTGTCTTAGGTAAATTATCTCGGTGATTATTAAGTATGTAATTATTTCTTTGTATTTTTCATTGTCTTCTTTCAAGTCTGTGATAGAGAATTAAAACAAAGAATGTTGACTAATTGTGTTCTTTATTTACACTTCTAGATTATAAAAATGAAATGAATCTGGAATCAAAAACACGAGCATATTAACGAAGTTCAGAAGAAAACAACAATATAGTTTGTCTACAAACTTAGTTGAATAGAATGCGGTAAGACTGAATTTACAAATCAACACAGTGCCAAAATCCTCTCTCTGCCAATGGAAGTCTCTTAAAAATTTTTATAGGATGCTTAAACAGTCGCTAAGAGACTTTTCCTCTTCCTCATCGGCAAGACTATCTTCATCCTCCTCATTGCAACTCCCCATTGCATCAGCACCACAAATTTCTTTCTCTCTATTCTGCACACTGTCGTCATCAACCTCAGATACAAGATCACTCTGACACCCTGATGCGTCCCTAAACTCATCTCCTTGGTGTCCTCCCTCGACTTTCGAGCGCTCATCTGAATTTTCTTCCGACTCTATCGACACTCCACTCAGCTGGAGAGAATGGCTTTCCCCCTCATCACCTTCCTCGCCACTGTTACAGGTCACCCATTTCGTGTTTCTCCGTGAGGCTTGCCACGACTGCCCCGAACGATCCACGGACGAAACACAGAAGTTTGACTTGACCCTCTTCGCTTCTGCGACGGTTTCTCTGCACTGACTCTTCAGGGTGTGGTATAAGCTCGTGCAACTGTTCGACTCCAATTTGGATTTCTTTTCTGTGTGGGCAACTACAGATCCAGATAGTTCACCGTCTAATTCTGTTTTGCTTTTCTGACTGCTGCAGTCCACATGCTGAAGCACAGTGCCGTTAGGCTTCAAGTTTTCGTCCGAAGTGAGGTTCAGTTGCCAGTAAATCTCGGTGCGACTCGAACGGGTCGCAGAACAGTCAGATTCAGGATTTTCACGACTAGGCCATTCTTTGATCACCGATGTCTTTGATGTGTTACCGTCGGTGCAGCATTCTGAGCTCTCTTTTCTGGTTCTGGTTCGTGAGCAAACTCTCGACTTGTTTTCGTCGGGCAAGAGATGAATGCTGTGCTTTGATCCAGAGTCTGTCCACCGTGCTCGGCAATGACTATCGAGACCGCAGTGATGATTAGGCGGAAGAGGATCTTTTTCCGTCGTTCCTTTGCAATTTTCGAATGGAGGGAGGAAACTCAGCTTGACTCGATGGCGATGCGAGGTGATCCTCAGTTGCCAGCAAGCCGACGTGCATGCGCAGCAGTCGTCTTTCGGCAATTTTCTGCAGACTATGCCTGGACACGGAACGGGAGGTGTGGAATTTGACCTCTCATTTTCGTTCTCACCTTTTAACTGCGGGTCGTGATCCAGTAACTCACGATGTTCATCTGCCATTTCAGATCTGTTGGATTTTGATTTTTGTAGCCTAGTGGCTCTTATCGGTTTCTTTGTGTCTATGATGGAGCCGCCATTCAATGGTGAACTTGATCTCTTATATCTTTCTACCTCAACACGTGGTTTTGCCACTTTTTGCATCTTATTTTCATCGTCTTGCCTCTGTTGATCGTCAGTTTGACCATACCGTTCATTTTCGGAGTGTGTCATTGAAAAACAGCTTGATTTTTTATCTTTGATACCTTCTACAGCTTTGCTCTTCTGGCAAGAAAGGTCAACTGGAGGCAGAGAAGGGGTCTGCGTTCCACGATCTTCTCGTCTTTCTATTATTGATTGATCTTTCCCTTTCTCTGAGATGCCATGAACATGATCCAGGGATGCGACTACGTTAAATCTTTTGCTAGCTCCACATTTTGATTTTTCGTAGTAGGATTTAAGAGACAATGATGGAATGCTGTTAGCACTCAATCCTTTGCTTGAAACCGCATCCGATTCCTCTTTAGTTTTATCCTCGCCAGCACTCTTTGCTTTATTGGGCAAGAGCTCCATCTTTTCACTGACATATTCCGCAAAAGCCTTCGAGAGTAGCCACTGCGGGGCGTGATACAGCTTCGACAAACTTCCATCATCTTCTGCCTCGCCCGCCTCTTCCAAATGGATCGCTTCAAAGTTTCCACTCTCACAGCTCATCAGGGAGAGATAACTCGATTCCAAGTAGTCCTTCGTCTGCGACGCCATTTCTACGTTCAAGCGTTTCTTCTCGCCCATCGGCGTCGAGTCTGCAACATCCACATTCGCAGACTCTGTAACGTCGAGATGCTGTTCAAACTGTTCATCCCTCTTTGATCTTCGGATCTTTCCACATCTCTCTGGTGGTGCTAAAGTGCTCGATGTTTTCTCGGACTTTCGTTTTGAAGCAGTGTGTTTAATCCGACGACTGCAACCATCAGCGTCACGTTCCTGCACTACTTCTGTTTTCCTCGAGATTCTACCTTCTGGCACGCATTCAACTTTGTAAAAGCTCTTAGGGTCGAGTATTTGAAGAGGTGAGCCCTTGTGCCATGTATGAAGATTCTTCAATTGGTCTTCAACTTCAAGAAGTGCAACGTCTAATTTCCTCCCTTTCATTGCATTAGTATCGCAACTTTTTCTGGATCTCTCCAACAGCTGTTTCAACTTACCGACAGATTCTTCTGTTCCCACAACGGCGACCACAGTCGGTTCGTGTTGCTGCATCGACACGTAGCGCCAGCTGACGACGCCAGCCTCTTTCATCAGTTTCTCTATCGCATAACCATCGGCTTTCAGGATATCGTTTTGCACTTGCCATGGCAGTCGGACGTACTCCACTTCGTACATCAATTTTTTTAGTTGGTGCCTTTGTTGCGAAATAGTGGTGACCTGCAGACGCGAGGGGTTGTCGCCGCAACTCTGCAGTTCTTGCATCTCGATCGCGGCACTAATCGTGCTGCTCCTCGCATCAATCCTGGTTGCTAAGGCTTCTTTCTGATCAAAAGGAGGATGGATTTCTCCATCGGAAACGAAATTCTTCGTCTCATTTCTATCGTTAGTGGAATCGACGTCTCCCACCAGGATCTCCGTGATCTTCTTTTCCTTCTGACTACTACTCGTTAGAGGTGTGGCGCTACTAATAAGATGGGTGATTCTCTCTTGTCTATTCGCTCTCATCTTAACGTCAGTGGTCACTTTTCTCTTGACTTTTTTACCGCACTCTTCATCTTTAAAGGTAACTAAGCACTTACCGTCTCTTCCCTGCCACATTTCGGCTTTGCTATTATCTCTTCGGAAGTCGCCTTCTTCAACATCTTGCACACCCATTCGGCAAGCGTGCATTTGGTTGTTGCTAAGCAACGTCTTCGGAGCTCCATCCTCCACTACACTGTCCGTGCAGTTGCCTTCGGTTGTGGCTTCTTCAACTCTTTCGACTAACGTGTCCAGGGTCGTGTTGATGACCTCATATGTGTTGTTTTCACCCTCTTCGACAGCCGATGTCTTCGTCGACGACTCGTTTTCAAGCGGCGTTATCAATGCGCTTTCCGACCCTAGTCTCCGAGACAAAGTCTTTGGTATCCGGCGAAATCGGCGCCGGAAGAAATGCTTCGTGCGCTTCCACGCCTTCTTCGGTTTTCCGAACAGCTTTCGGCATACTTCGTGGAAGTTGAGGTGAGTGCTGGTCAGAACTTTCTCTTCGACCCTGTGCTCGACGCATTCGCCACCGTGATAGATCCAGTGCTCAATTCGTATTATTTCTTGGGACCTGTTGAACGTACTCTCATTCCTGCTGCTATTTTCCGAATCGGCTTCCATGAAGAGAACACTGAGAATTAGTCGTATATTTGTTTTCTTTTCGACTTTCCCTGTAACTTAACACACATTTGAAGCTTCAATGAGGATTTAGTATCTTTAATATTTTTGTACACATCTTATCGTATTCAATTTACAAAACCGGAGGTGACGTTTACACTTACGTAAGAAAATTAAAAGGAAATGCTTAATCGTTGAATTCGCTACGCAACAATGTTAAGAATCTGTTCTCCGATGGCTTCATCAGAGAGGGTGTTGCCAGAATTAATTTTTACATAAGAACTTTTAAAAACATTTACGGAACTTTTAATCTTAGTTTTATATTTTTTATCCTTCAAATAGCTTGATTTCTAGGTCAGTTGTAAAATGATTAACGTCGATTTGTAAGAAATATATAGCAATTGTTTTTACAGTGAGGCTCTCGGAGCTTACTATTATAAACTCTATATGTAAATGCAAAAGAAATAAAGAACTGTGTTAAAAAATAAATCTAAGTTTCAGTAACCAGCATCCAATGTTCAATTCATTTAAATTTCTGGGATATTATTTGTCACTGCAAAACTCCCACACCCCTGCCCACTGTCAGTAGGGAACACCGATGGGCTTGGAAAGGCCGCCGTCCGTCGGATGGGACGTTAAGCCGTGGCTCCGTGTGCGGGAGAGAGCCATACACTTTGCACGTTAAAGAACACGCTGGATGGCCTTGACAGGAGGCTACCATCTGTCTCTCAACAGCTGTTCCAGTGGGTCCCCTCCCCCAACCTTCTCTGAGCCTTCGGGGTCCATGTGACCTGGCCATTTAGCCCATGGTGTGCAAAAAAGTGCCGCTCAAAGGTAAAACAACCCAACCCAACAACCCCCAACCTTTTCTGAGCCTTCGGGGTCTTTGCGACTTGGCCATTTAGCCCATTGTGTGCCAAAAAAATGCCGCTCAGAGTTAAAACAACCCAACCTTAAAAGTGAAAATAATGCTTGGAGCATTACAATCACTAAAATTCCAGGTCGGTTAAGATCGCATGAGTGTGTCCCGGCAGTTAAAGTTTAGGAAAGTTGCACATGCTTCTCTTCATAAACTTACTTTAGCAAGTGACAATCGAGCCGAAAAGACAAATAGAACTGGCTCCATTGCAGGGTAACATCTTCTCTGTTTTAGAGGTGTTTAAAATATATCTTGAAAAAGGCGAGAAATATGCATATAGCTAAATTTTTTTGTCTTTATTACACTTGCCAGCATTCTCAAAAGAGAGGGGGAATAGTTACCCCCTCCTTTTTTCCCCCTGTTCAGGTGACCCACCTTGGTGACGAGATTTACTGGACAGATGAATTTTTAAGTAAAAATAACTGGACTTTGGTTTAATATCAGAAAATACAAAGAAAGATGTTAATACTTTGCCTTATACCATTAGGATCCAGGCTACCACTAATGTCATTCTAAGGTAAGGCCACCACTAATGTCATTCTAAGGTAAGGCCACCACTAATGTCATTCTAAGGTAAGGCCACCACTAATGTCATTCTAAGGTAAGGCCACCACTAATGTCATTCTAAGGTAAGGCCACCACTAATGTCATTCTAAGGTAAGGCCACCACTAATGTCATTCTAAGGTAAGGCCACCACTAATGTCATTCTAAGGTAAGGCCACCACTAATGTCATTCTAAGGTAAGGCCACCACTAATGTCATTCTAAGGTAAGGCCACCACTAATGTCATTCTAAGGTAAGGCCACCACTAATGTCATTCTAAGGTAAGGCCACCAGTAGAGGGACTATTCAAAGAAATCAAAAGTTTTTGAATTGATATAAGAAGAATTGGATTTCTCATTGTTTCTTTTTCTTTTCAGGACTTCGGCAGGTATCTGAGGGTAGAGTCGCAGCGCTTCTTCTTGCTGGAGGTCAGGGCACCCGTCTAGGGATCAATTACCCGAAAGGGATGTACGATGTTGGCCTCCCTTCACACAAGACCCTCTACCAACTGCAAGGAGAGCGGCTAAGGAAACTCGAAGAGTTAGCTTATGACCTGACTGGGAAACGTGGAAGTATTCCTTGGTATGTTGTTGATTTCCAGTGATGGATTAACAACGCTCGATGGAATGAATGATCAAGAGATTTGCATTCATTCATTCTGTTATCTTCGATAATAAATGGGTGCACTAACTTTAGAATTGCTTATATCAAAGTGTACTTCAGTGTGCGCCATTTAGGTCCTAAATTTATCTCAAGATTTTTAAAGAAAGGGTTCCTGTTTCTACCTAATCTGAAAGTGTATGTATTGGGTACAGAAATAGGAAACTCTTTCCATTTGATGCCTTAATTGCTTAATCACGTGTCCTCGCCAGTGTCTGAGGAGGGGGGGGGGGGGAGGAGCCAGAAAGGCAATGTTTGCTCGGCATCCAAATTTAAACAGATTTTATTTTTTTAAAGATTTTTGGAATCTTGTCACATATTACTTATTTGCTCACTATTGTTTATTTAGGTATATTTTTCTGCATAAAAAAGTGTTAATAATTCATTAGTATAATATTTTGTTATATATTTTTATGCTGATTTTTGTTTTATACCCTCAGCAGGTGCTCAAATTATAAAAGTAACCAGATAGGAGAAATTTGTTACTCTACAATTGTATGTCTTTTGGGAAGATGTTTCAAAATCTGAAAACAGGCTCTGGGCACCGCACCAAATCAATTAATCAAACTTTCTTCAACCTGACCAGCTTGGTCAGCGTTGAGATTTATCTTTTCGCAAAATTCCCCGCCCTGCCCACGATCAGTAGGGGACACCGATGGGCTTGGAAATGCCGCCGTCCGTCTGATGGGACGTTAAGCCGTGGGCCCGTGTGCGGGAGAGCCATACCCTGTGCACGTTAAAGAACACGCTGGATGGCCTTGACGAGAGGCTATGATCTGTCTCCCAACAGCTGTTCCAGTGGGTCCCCTCCCCCAACCTTCTCTGAGCCTTCGGGGTCCATGTGACCTGGCCATTTAGCCCATGGTGTGCAAAAAAGTGCCGCTCAGAGGTAAAACAATCCAACGTTAAAGAACATGCTGGATGGCCTTGACGGGAGGCTACCATCTGTCTCCCAACAGCTGTCCCAGTGGGTCCGCCAACCTTCTCTGAGCCTTCGGGGTCCATGTGACCTGGCCATTTAGCCCATGGTGTGCAAAAAAGTGCCGCTCAGAGGTAAAACAACCCAACCCCTTCAACCTGACATTAAAACATGCGTGTTCTTATCTTTAATTTCCGAAGGTTTTATTTTACTTTACCTTATAGGTTATCGTCAGTAAGTGTCTGCCAACGCAAAAACAGAAATCGTAGCACCCCCGAAAATTTGACCACAAGTTATATTTAGTAGTCCCGGAAAAAGATTACCAAATGTAACTTGTAGTTAAATTGAAATTCACCAATATTTATTATATAATACAATGATGCTTCAAGTAAAAACGATATTCAATATGGCCGGCGGAGGTGATGCGGCAGACATATCAACGGGATTCGCTTCCTCCCAAATTCGAAGTTTCGCATCAGAAGTTACTAAATTTGTTTGCAGTTCGCACCGAGCATCCGCTAGAAGCATCCCTGTTGCCATGTGCGCAAAGCAGCTGATGCACTTCGTGAACGAAAATGTAGAGTGTATTTTCTCTACACGTGTGTAAACCCTGATTTCTCTTACAGCAGCGCTTCTCGTGGATTAGACAAACTGAAAACCAATGAAACACAAGTAATTGTATTTCGCTTCATTTTCACATCATTTGTTTTCCTTTCGTGTAAGGGGGCGGGGGTGGCTCAGTCGGTAGCGCGCCAGACTCGTAATCTGTAGTTCCCAGGTTCGAGTCCCAGCTGGGTCAGCGTTGAGATGTATCTCCGCAAAATTCCCCGCCCTGCCCACGGTCAGTAGGGGACACCGATGGGCTTGGAAAGGCCGCCGTCCGTCGGATGGGACGTTAAGCCGTGACCCCGTGTGCGGGAGAGCCATACCCTGTGCACCTTAAAGAACACGCTGGATGGCCTTGACGGGAGGCTACCATCTGTCTCCCAACAGCTGTTCCAGTGGGTGCCCTCCCCCAACCTTCTCTGAGCCTTCGGGGTCCATGTGACCTGGCCATTTAGCCCATGGTGTGCAAAAAAGTGCCGCTCAGAGGTAAAACAACCCAACGTTAAAGAACACGCTGGATGGCCTTGACGGGAGGCTACCATCTGTCTCCCAACAGCTGTTCCAGTGGGTCCCCTCCCCCAACCTTCTCTGAGCCTTCGGGGTTCATGTGACCTGGCCATTTAGCCCATGGTGTGCAAAAAAAGTGCCGCTCAGAGGTAAAACAACCCAACAACCTTTCGTGAAACAAATGAAGTTGTTATACGTTTGTGGTTGTGAAATCATTTCGTAATTATCCTGTATTATATTTTTAAATTCTAGAACTGAGTTTCAGTAGCTATTTATAGCAGTAAGATCCTTTTTGCTTTTAGTTACTAGAATATTTTTATGTGCATATTGATTTTGAATTGTTTGCTTCAGGTACATAATGACAAGTGAGCACACAATGGACCCGACTCTGGAGTTCTTCGCCAACCACGATTTCTTTGGTCTGAAGAAAGAGAACCTCGTTGTCTTTGAGCAGTTCATGCTGCCTTGCTTCAACTTCGAAGGAAAGATTATCCTCGAGACACCATGGAAAATAGCCAAATCGCCAGGTGAGGAACAGAGTGATGCAGTTTCTCCTTCACTTCTGAATTAATTTATTCGCTAATATAGAAAGTGATCGCACATGGTTTCCATTTTCATTTCCTACGATTTTGGAATTCATTTTGAATATTCTGAGGCAGCAGCAGTCGGCGAAGGTAGGACCCGCACATTCTTACAGTACCTATTTTAATATTTTTTTTTTCAATTTGAAACACATCGTATCATTTAGGTTTATCTAAACCAGTGTCTCGCAAACTTTTTTACTCTGCGGCACACTGAATCTAATTTTTTTTTCCGCGGCAGACCTAAAAAAGAATAAAAGCAAACTCTATATAATCGTCATTATATTTGCGCTTTGTTGAAGTCATCAGCCTGGTTTTACTTGAAGATTTGCTCTCGTTCTTTAATTCATAACTCGGTGTTTGTTTTAAATATTTCTCCATTCTATGGCTTGAAATAATCAAAAATTAATACCAAAATTTGGCAAAAGCTTGATAAATACTTACAAGATTCCAGTTGATAAAATCTGAAAGATTTTTATTAAAGCACGTCGATAACTCAAGTCAAACTGAAATCTTTGGAATATCTAGTGTCAATTTGAAAATCGCTCGCGGCACACAGTTTGCGAGACACTGATCTAAACGGTATCGATATGCTCGGAAGTCTGCCGAGCAAATGTAAGGGAATTGTTTTCCCCCTACTTTTAGGAAATGAAGGGATTTACTTAATACCAGACGCATGGGATATACAGTATATGACTGATAATATTATCAGAAGAATGGGATTTCGCAGGCTACTAAAGTGATGCAGAAGAAACTCTCTCTCCAGTGATACGTATCCAATGTTCAAATAAACGTGGATGAAATTTTCACCTTTTCATAACATTTGATTCAACCTCCATGCTTCCGTCATAAATGAAAAGATGGGCTTGCAAAGGCTGCCGTCCGTCGGATGGGACGTTAAGCCGTGGCCCGTGTGCGGGAGAGCCATACCATGTGCACGTTAAAGAACACGCTGGATGGCCTTGACGGGAGGCTACCATCTGTCTCCTAACAGCTGTTCCAGTAGGTCCCCTCCCCCAACCTTCTCTGAGCCTTCGGGGTCCATGTGACCTGGTCATTTAGCCCATGGTGTGCACAAAAGTGCCGCTCAGAGGTAAAACAACCCAACACATAAATGAAAAGTCACTAATTGCTATTGAATATGTTACCGCTAAAGCTCGAAAGCCGTTAATGTGCACATTACCTACCAAATCAGCTAATCTGCAGATTAACTGATTTGCTCCGTTAACGTGCGGAATCAAGAGTTTTCCGCATTTTACCTAGGTAATGTGCACATTAACGGCTTCCGTATCGTTAAAGTTCAAAAGTTTGTTTCTCTCATAGTGGTGAATCTCTTGAATATGAATCTTCGTGTCACGTGATTCACTCGTCCGCATTATAAAAAACGCCCCGGATGAGCGGAGGCCAAGTGAGAACGAATCGGTAAAGTGATTCATTCTTGATAACGAATCACTAAAATGATTCGTTCTCACTTGGCCTGCTCATTTTGGGGGAGTTTTTTATAATTCGGACGACTGATTCATGTTGACAGAGGGATGACCCTGGTTTCAACTCTACTCTCGGACACTAGATAAATAACATTATATTAATTTAAGCGTACAGAAACGTTCCTGTTGTTCCAGCAAAGATCTTATTTTCACTTTAACGAGTGCCTAGTAGGTAATGTGCAGATTATCCAGGTAATTTGCAGATTACCTAGGTAATTTGAGAAATGAAACAATTTTCCGCACGTTAACGGATCACCCTAGTTAATCTGCACAATACCTAGATAATCTGTAGAATAACTGATTTCTGCACTTTAGCGGTAACAAATACATCATTAGGAAAATGCAAAACATACAATTCATTTGTGGAACAATGAAATGTATTGTTTTAAATTCAAAACTGACTTTTACTCATAAAAGAATACATTTACCATTGGACCCCCAAAAACAAAATCTTTCCAGGAAAGTGAATAAATTAAACGTTTTATACATCAAATATAATTCACGAAACACCACATATAATTTTATACGGTTTGCATAGAGATGACCTGTTGTCCTTTAGATGAAAGCAGAATAAATTTTACTGGAAAGGATGGTAATTTTTTTTCTCCAAAATGAGGGAGATTGGCCCTTTTAGATCCAAAAGGCTGAATACAATTTGTCATTAGAATGAATTTAACACCGATGCGTATGCCATTGTGGCAAGGGAAATGATTTTAAATGATATGCAACTGTCCATTAGAATGAAATATAGTTTATCAATATGTATTACTAGTGCATTCTCTTTAATTATAAGTACAGTATTATAGCAGACATACGAAGATATTTCAGACAACTTGTGTAATGAAATTTGACACACTATTGATTTTTTTGAAAGGAATGAAGTATATATATCAAGTAAGGATTTCATGGGTCACTAAAATAGTTCTATGGTTGCTTAAATTTGTTTGATTTCAGTTTAGCTTCATAAAAGAAGTTCCTGGGGGCGGGGGTGGCTCAGTCGGTAGCGCGCCATGCTCGTAATCTGTAGTTCCCAGGTTCGAGTCCCAGCTGGGTCAGCGTTGAGATTTATCTCCGCAAAAATTCCCCGCCCTGCCCACGGTCAGTAGGGGACACCGATGGGCTTGGAAAGGCCGCCGTCCGTCGGATGGGACGTTAAGCCGTGGCCCCGTGTGCGGGAGAGCCATACCCTGTGCACGTTAAAGAACACGCTGGATGGCCTTGACGGGAGGCTACCATCTGTCTCCCAACAGCTGTTCCAGTGAGTCTCCTCCCCCAACCTTCTCTGAGCCTTCGGGGTCCATGTGACCTGGCCATTTAGCCCATGGTGTGCAAAAAAGTGCCGCTCAGAGGTAAAACAACCCAACCCTGACCTGGCCATTTAGCCCATGGTGTGCAAAAAAGTGCCGCTCAGAGGTAAAACAACCCAAATTATATTGCATTAGTATTATCTATGAATTTATTGCAGTAGTGTCGTCATATGAATTATAGAACGGACAATGTGGTGCAGCTTTACGGGACTGACGTCATACTAGCCAAGTGTCGAAAAGCCTCGGGTTGCAGCTTGGCACGTCAATACGTGTGGAAGGTTATTCAGGCATAAACAATCGGATTTTTAACGAAAAACGTGAATTAAATACTACGTAATGTTTCACATATTGTTAAGAATCGTTATATAATATTAGTCAAGTATTTTGTACATATTCTTGAAAGTTCTCACAGAAAGTTCTAAATGGGGAGGGAGGGGTTTACCTTGCTAAAAGTCTGATTTTTGAGGACTGACTTCGAACATTTTATCGAAGTTCTCAAGAGGCAGATCCTAACACTCCTCTGTCCGTCTGTACACATCCAACTTTTTTGTTTAAATAATTTTTTGAGATTAATACCTATCCAACACAAAAATAGTTTTTGAGATATTACAATTTTAACTTTCCGAATTTCCCAAAAGCTATAACTGCGCTCTCTGACATTGGATAAAAAAAAGAAAATACCAAAGTTTTTAGCGAATATTTTAAATGATGTACATATGCTAGAAATTTGAAATTTTGATGCTGGAATGCGAAAGTCATGATGTTTCTATTGACAGCAACCCTTACGCCCAGGGGGGGGGGGGGAAAGGCGACTGTTCCATTTTTAAGAGATAGTTGGATTGATGCTAATGAAATATAGCTCGCATTTTCCAAATGCTTAGGTGGGGCGGGGGTGGCTCAGTCGGTAGCGCGCCAGGCTCGTAATCTGTAGTTCCCAGGTTCGAGTCCCAGCTGAGTCAGCGTTGAGATTTATCTCCGCAAAATTTCCCGCCCTGCCCACGGTCAGTAGGGGACACTGATGGGCTTGAAAAGGCCGTCGTCCGTCGGATGTGACGTTAAACCGTGGCTCCGTGTGCGGGAGAGCCATACCCTGTGCACGTTAAAGAACACGCTGGATGGCCTTGACGGGAGGCTACCATCTGTCTCCCAATAGCTGTTCCAGTGGGTCCCCTCCCCCAACCTTCTCTGAGCCTTCGGGGTCCATGTGACCTGGCCATTTAGCCCATGGTGTGCAAAAAAGTGCCTCTCAGAGGTAAAACAACCCAACTGATGGGGACTCTGAAACCATTATTTTACATTAAGGTCAACAAGAATATAACAGGTGCCAACCCAAATGCTTAGGTAATTTTAATTTATATCGTTAGAGATGACTAAATATGGCAACTGCGAAATTTGAAAATTTGGCGGTAGTGTCAAGATATTCCGCTTACCAATAATCTTGCTCCCATTTCTCAGGGGTGTGAGAAAAGCAAATTTTTTAAGTTTAAGAAAGAAGGAAATTTTTGCTTTGTATAATTACTATTTTTATTTCCCGCATCATCCATTAGCTCGAATTAAAACTTTAAAGTAGTGAAAACGTAGCTGAAAGAAAAGCTTCGTTTTCTTTGAAAACACGATTCGCATATGCGCCAGAAGCAATATGTGTTCTTGTTATTTTATGATTAGTATTGCATTTTGAAATAACAGGAAGTCACAGGTATACACCTGTTGGTGACATACATTGAATATAAAGGGAAAATTGTCTTTAGCCGGTGGGATCCGAACCCACGACCTCCTGATAACAAGTTAGGTGCTCTGACAGCTGAGCAATCCTCTATTAGTGGCTTTAAGCATTATACCATGGAGTTGGGTTGTTTTACCTCTGAGCGGCACTTTTTTTGCACATCATGGGCTAAATGGCCAGGTCACATGGACCCCGAAGGCTCAGAGAAGGTTGGGGGAGGGGACCCACTGGAACAGCTGTTGGGAGACAGATGGTAACCTTCCGTCAAGGTAATGACAGATGGTCAAGACAGATGGTAATCTCCCGTCTCCATTCTTTAACGTGCATAGGGTATGGCTCTCCCGCACACGGGACCACGGCTTAACGTCCCATCCGACGGCCTTTCCAAGCCCATCGGTGTCCCCTACTGACCGTGGGCAGGGCGGGGAATTTTGCGGAGATAAATCTCAACGCTGACCCAGCTGGGACTCGAACCTGGAAACTACAGATTACGAGCCTGGCGCGCTACCAACTGAGCCGCCCCCGTCCTCCCAGGAATTACGGTTATTATATAATATGATGAAAATGATGATGATTGTTCAGTTATCCACCTTTTTGCAATCTGTTGTTCTCGCATTAGTTTTTAGAATAAACATGGTCATGAAATTAAAATCTAAATACTAAAAAGTCTAAGGCTAAAAATATAATGCAGTGAATCAGCTTAACATTTATCTAACGGATATTAAACGTACAGGAATCGACTACCGTGAATATAACTAGGCAGTTATTTTATATAGTAAGTAGTTTCCTGAAGAGAAGAAATCTAAATGGTTTACTTCCATCAATGGCATTAGGTGGATGCTCTCTGATTGGTCCATTTAACAAAAAGGAACTCTCTACTTGAAACACTGATTTAATAAAACTGCCTAGATCGTTACTTGTGCTTTGTTTATTTACCCTGACATAATTGGAATCTTAAGCTGAAACTCTGTCAAATGTTTTTACTTTAATATTAAAACGTACATATTGTTACTACAGATGAACTTGTGATTTGATGTATCGTTTTGATGATAGCATGTGCTTCAGCATACGGGGGTGGCTCAGTTGGTAGCGCGCCAGGCTCGTAATTTGTAGTTCCCAGGTTCGAGTCCCAGCTGGGTCACCGTTGAGATTTATCTCCGCAAAATTCCCCGCCGGTGGCTCAGTCGGTAGCGCGCCAGGCTCGTAATCTGTAGTTCCCAGGTTCGAGTCCCAGCTGGGTCACCGTTGAGATTTATCTCCGCAAAATTCCCCGCCGGTGGCTCAGTCGGTAGCGCGCCAGGCTCGTAATCTGTAGTTCCCAGGTTCGAGTCCCAGCTGGGTCACCGTTGAGATTTATCTCCGCAAAATTCCCCGCCGGTGGCTCAGTCGGTAGCGCGCCAGGCTCGTAATCTGTAGTTCCCAGGTTCGAGTCCCAGCTGGGTCAGCGTTGAGATTTATCTCTGCAAAATTCCCCGCCCTGCCCACGGTCAGTAGGGGACACCGATGGGCTTAGAAAGGCCGCCGTCCGTCGGATGGGACGTTAAGCCGTGGCCCCGTGTGCGGGAGAGCCATACCCTGTGCACATTAAAGAACACGCTGGATGGCCTTGACGGGAGGCTACCATCTACCTCCCAACAGCTGTTCCAGTGGGTCCCCTCCCCCAACCTTCTCTGAGCCTTCAGGGTCCATGTGACCTGGCCATTTAGCCCATGGTGTGCAAAAAAGTGCCGCTCAGAGGTAAAACAATCCAATCTTCAGCATGCGAATTACGTCACTAACCACTTCGAACGAATTTAACTTTAAAAAAAGGAATAATGGAGTTGTAATTACGAAGAATTTGTGAGAAAGGAAAATATAGTTGTTTTAGTCTGTGCACTATAGTATAAGGAAGAGATGTTTTTAATTGGTGTGTTCGGGGGAGGTTAAATAAGTTTATTAGTGTGATCGTGTTAGTAAACTAGTAAATGAAAATTCATCGTTTGAAGCGTAGTGATCAACGTCTGAAAAGAATTGGTTCTGAGAAACCAATATACTTAGATGAAGTTTTGGAGTACTTGATGACTAAAACCTTAGAAAGAAGCCATTTGGTGTATAGTTATTTAGTTGTTCAGGAATTGTTAAGGCTATTCTCGATAGATTGCAAGTTTGTTCACAAATATGATTGTGCCACTGGTTAAATGATGCAAAAAGCCTTATTTTATGCTTTGAGTGTTGATAGTAAGAATTAGAGGGAACAACTCTTTGTAGGAATAGTAATAAGGTGCTAAGTTCTTCTGAAGATTTATTTTCATACTGATATATAAATTCAACTAACATAAATCTATAAATGTTTTTCATTCACACTTTTGTAATAAATTAAATCATTTTAGAATTATAATTGTTAAATATTATTTTTGAACTCGCGCTGTTTCCATTCGTTTAATTCATAACAATATATTGAGTAATAAACAACCTTGAAATTTGCCATGGGCAACAAACTATAATTTTGTCAAAAGTGGCTGGACGCGACGTTACTTTGTTTTTATTCTGTGACAAAAATAAAATGTGATTTGTCTGTCCGCAAAATGAGCCTTTGAAGGTGTCGGACTTGAGCTCTTTGTACGTTGAGCTAGCGAGCATCAAAATTTTTGAACGTTTTGTACAAATCAAGTCAAATTTTAAAATGAAACATTTGACAACGCTACAACGAAATGCAATGGAACACAAAGTTGCACATGAGTTGTATCTGGAAAAGAAAAAAAAAGCTATAATTTATTAATTATTATGTTGACGTTCATGTTAATCAAAATGAATTTAGTTTTTCGATGTTAATATTAACTTTAAAACGGTTAATTTGTAATTCTCAAAGATTTTCCCCCTCCGTGTTCAGATGGAAATGGTGGTCTTTTCCTGGCTCTCAAGAAACGCGGCATCCTGGACGACATGGCCAACAGGGGGATTCGCTACATCCATGTGTATTGTGTAGACAACATCCTCGTGAAGATGGCCGACCCCGTGTTCATTGGCTACTGTATCAGTAAGAATGCCAACTGTGCTGCCAAGGTAATTTTAGACTAGAAATAGTTTTTGTTAGTTGGTAACCTAGTCTCTTGATTATCTAGACAAGTTTCTAGCAGTCTTTTTCAGTCCATTTTTTAACGACTGTTTACATAGAACAAACGAACATTATCTGCGAAAACTAAATTTTGGGGAAAGTGGAAATCTCTAGCCTATGACTTCCTGATAACACATCTTTGCCGACTGAGCTATCCCGAAGAGAGAAAACTAACTGAAAGAGTAAACTGTGTATTCGCTACCTGTGCTACGTTTATTGAACCTGATGGGGAAGGGGGTTGGCTCAGTCGGTAGCACTCGTGACAGGTAATCTATAGTTCCTCGGTTCGAGTCCCATCGGTGCCAGATGTCCATTGGATGGAATGTAAATTGGGACCTCATGTGCAAGAGAGCTTATCCTGTGCACGCTCAGGGGCGGGGGTGGCTCAGTCGGTAGTGCGCCAGGCTCGTAATCTGTAGTTCCCAGGTTCGAGTCCCAGCTGGGTCAGCGTTGAGATTTATCTCCGCAAAATTCCCCGCCCTGCCCACGGTCAGTAGGGGACACCGATGGGCTTGGAAAGGCCGCCGTCCGTCGGATGGGACGTTAAGCCGTGGCCCCGTGTGCGGGAGAGCCATACCCTGTGCACGTTAAAGAACACGCTGGATGGCCTTGACGGGAGGCTACTATCTGTCTCCCAACAGCTGTTCCAGTGGGTCCCCTCCCCCAAACTTCTCTGAGCCTTCGGGGTCCGTGTGACCTGGCCATTTAGCCCATGGTGTGCAAAAAAGTGCCGCTCAGAGGTAAAACAACCCAACCCTGTGCACGCTCATGAAACACCCTGGATGACCTTGATGGGAGATTACCATCTGCCTCCTAACAGCTGTCCAATGAATCACCTTCAACCTTCAGTAAGCCCTTGTTGTTTTGTGTCCTGGCAATTTAGCTCGTTTTGGGCAAATAAAGCACCGCTCAGAGATAAAACAACCCAAACTCTGACACAAGTACAACCTGAGTCGCCTATTATGTGTTTACTCTAATTTTTTAAAACGTGCAAAGTTGACTGAATAGTTTTCAGCTAAATCTTCATGATCTCTTGCCAGCTGAAGACTGAATGAGAGAAGGATTGATCAGTTGGTAACAGCTGAGGACCGAGATGTTGCCCGGAGGTATCGAGTTCGAGCCCCACTCCAAAATCTTTCATCTAGCTCTTCCCTGAAACAAATGAATAGGGGAAAATAAATGGCATCAATCAGTGTAAGCCAATAGGTAGTATAAATGTATGTAAGCAAACGTTAATCGTTATGTGATGGGGCGGGGGTGGCTCAATCGGTAGCGCGCCAGGCTCGTAATCTGTAGTTCCCAAGTTCGAGTCCCAGCTGGGTCAGCGTTGAGATTTATCTCCGCATAATTCCTCACCCTGCCCACGGTCAGTAGGGGACACCGATGGGCTTGGAAAGGCCGCCGTCCGTCGGATGGGACGTTAAGCCGTGACCCCGTGTGCGGGAGAGCCATACCCTGTGCACGTTAAAGAACACGCTGGATGGCCTTGACGGGAGGCTATCATCTGTCTCCCAACAGCTGTTCCAGTGGGTCCCCTCCCCAAACCTTCTCTGAGCCTTCGGGGTCCATGTGACCTGGCCATTTAGCCCATGGTGTGCAAAAAAGTGCCGCTCAGAGGTAAAACAACAAATAAAACAACTAAGGTGGGGGAATACTGGAAAGTGGCCTATAGATGGAAAACCTTAAAACTGAGATGTATACTTACGCCGAATATTACCATTGATTAATAAACTTTGAAAAAAGATATACATTTTAATTTTAAGTTGATTTTATACTTGTTTTTACTCTAATTCTGATAACAATACGAAGATTGTTCGACTGCTGTTTAAATTCTAAAAGCAAAATTTTGAAATTTTTGAAAACGAGGGAAAAAATGCTGTTGATCTGTTTTCTACGAATCGAATTATTAGGGCCCATAAGCGATATGTGATCCATGTCGGTAGCAGAGTGGTTTTAGGTTGGGGAGTAGAGTCCATCCGAGAAGACTGGTTGAAGGAAGTGGTTAATGAAAGCGCAAAAGATTTGATCTTTTTTAATCCGATTTTTACCTCCGCCCAAATGCCCCAAATATTTTGACTATTCTATCTCCGATTCCACTCCATTGGTTTTTCCCCTAGTGCCACGTGTTGCATTAAATATTTTTTTCTGAATTTTAAAGGAAAGTTGCTAGCATTCATTAGTTACAGATGTTGAAACATCAGCGTTGCAGTGTCGAAGCGGCAGTCTCGTGGCCTTAGATGGGTTGGGTTGTTTAACCTCTGAGCGGCACTTTTCTGCACACCATGGGCTAAATGGCCAGGTCACATGGACCCCGAAGGCTCAGAGAAGGTTGGGGGAGGGGACCCACTGGAACAGCTGTTGGGAGACAGATGGTAGCCTCCCGTCAAGGCCATCCAGCGTGTTCTTTAACGTGCACAGGGTATGGCTCTCCTGAACACGGAGCCACGGCTTAACGTCGTCCCATCCGACTGACGGCGGCCTTTCCAAGCCCATCGGTGTCCCCTACTGACCGTGGGCAGGGCGGGGAATTTTGCGGAGATAAATCTCAACGCTGACCCAGCTGGGACTCGAACCTGGGAACTACAGATTACGAGCCTGGCGCGCTACCGACTGAGCCACCCCCGCCCCTCGGCCTTAGATGATTCTAAAGTTGCCATGCACATTTCGTCACCATCTCTAGTCATAAGAATTTAAAGAAGTAAAATACTTGTTAAAACAAGTCTCCCTAAAATGAATAAAATTTTAGAAATTTGTGTAATGATCAAGTTTTGGTCATTTTTGAGTAAAAGAACTTAGTGATCGTGGCAGCATTGCTATTAAATGTTTTAACTTCAGTTTTAAATATGTAACATATATTCAACAAATATTGTTTCAAAATCGAAATTTATGAAGACTTCAGTGGTATCTTCAATTACCTACGGTGACATTTTCCCGTTAAGAGCGGGGCGGGGGTGGCTCAGTCGGTAGCGCGCCAGGCTCGTAATCTGTAGTTCCCAGGTTCGAGTCCCAGCTAGGTCAGCGTTGAGATTTATCTCCGCAAAAATCCCCGGCCTGCCCACGGTCAGTAGGGGACACCGATGGGCTTGGAAAGGCCGCCGTCCGTCGGATGGGACTTTAAGCCGTGGCCCCGTGTGAGGGAGAGCCATACCCTGTGCACGTTAAAGAACACGCTGGATGGCCTTGACGGGAGGCTATCATCTGTCTCCCAACAGCTGTTCCATTGGGTCCCCTCCCCCAACCTTCTCTGAACCTTCGGGGTCCATGTGACCTGGCCATTTAGCCCATGGTGTGCAAAAAAGTGCCGCTCAGAGGTAAAACAACAAATAAAACAACTAAGGTGGGGGAATACTGGAAAGTGGCCTATAGATGGAAAACCTTAAAACTGAGATGTATACTTACGCCGAATATTACCATTGATTAATAAACTTTGAAAAGAGATATACATTTTAATTTTAAGTTGATTTTATACTTGTTTTTACTCTAATTCTGATAACAATACGAAGATTGTTCGACTGCTGTTTAAATTCTAAAGCAAAAAAAACAACCCAACCCGTTAAGAGCTTATTTTCAAAGCTTTTGAATACAGCTTTCCATTCTCATGTGCCCTAATATCTTGGCAATCTGGTGTATATCTGAAATATTCCCTAATAGTTTTGAGCATTAGCATTTACAAGTGAATGATCAAACCGGTTCAATCATAACGATGGCGAACTTGACTAGTGTTCTTTATATTGCCATTACAGGTTGTAGAGAAGGTAGCTCCAACAGAGTCTGTGGGCGTGGTTTGTCGAGTAGATGGCAAGTTCCAGGTGGTGGAGTACAGCGAGATAACTTTAGAAGCTGCCCAGAGGAGGAACAACTCTGATGGACGGCTGACGTTTAATGCCGGAAACATCTGCAATCATTTCTTCACTTTGGATTTCCTTCAGGCTATTGGCAAGTAAGTTCATTTCCAAATGTAGGTTCTGAAAAAGTCAACATAAGAATACGATTCGGCCATCTGTCACCAGATCGTATTTAGAAGAGTGTCGAGTAACACCTGTGTACGAGTTGACGGTTAATAATTGCTTTTGGTGAAGATTAAAATTGTATAAGAGATAAAGATTCGGCCTGTGATCAGCCATGGCCAAACCAACCTGTCTTTTCGTGTTTAAAGCGCTGCTTTAAAAGCAGTTGATTCGTATAATTTCATTGGTTACATAAACCACCTAATATTCAATACGGAATTAAAACCATCAAGCTGCTTATTAACAGCATTCAATATTAGTTATTTGAGAGAAGAGTAAATTGTTGTAAAACCTAATTTTAGTTTTGTGGTGTGTATGCCTATTTTTATTCCATCTTCATAGACTCATAAAAGTTCCAGCAGCAGTGTTTATTTTCCTGTTTATCTCAAGGTGCGCACTGCCAATATTTGCTACACCGCTCACGATAATTAAATTGGGAAAACTTATTCAAGAACACATTCAAAAGACCAAGCACCGCCCATGTGATATGTTTTCATCATTTTAGTATTCTTGTGTTTGTAAGGGGCGGGTGTGGCTCAGTCGGTAGCGCGCCAGGCTCGTAATCTGCAGTTCCCAGGTTCGAGTCCCAGCTGGGTCAGCGTTGAGATTTTTCTCCGCAAAATTCCCCGCCCTGCCCACGGTCAGTAGGGGACACCGATGGACTTGGAAAGGCCGCCGTCCGTCGGATGGGACGTTAAGCCGTGGCCCCGTGTGCGGGAGAGCCATACCCTGTGCACGTTAAAGAACACGCTGGATGGCCTTGACGGGAGGTTACCATCTGTCTCCCAACAGCTGTTCCAGTGGGTCCCCTCCCCCAACCTTCTCTGAGCCTTCGGGGTCCATGTGACCTGGCCATTTAGCCCATGGTGTGCAAAAAAGTGCCGCTCAGAGGTAAAACAACCCAACCCTTGTGTTTGTAACCAAGCTTGACTTGTTTATTCAGCCTCATTAACAACTCGTGTCCCAACATTATTTGAGAAGAGAGTTAAAATAAACAAAATTTTGTTCACTAGTCATTGAATGTCGTTGTATTTCTGATCTAAGAGATTTAGTTCCTCATCGAACTTCAGACGTGTATTTCGCTAAAGAATTCAGTTATCCTAGGCGACAATGATCCAGACAACTTCGTTTGAGAAGTCAACACAGAACAGGCGAAAGGTTCAATCAAATTGGGCTTTTCAGTCGTGATCTCTCTTAATATTTCGTTTTACTTCATAATGAATGTTGGCCACAGATTTCCGGATGGAAGGAGCCAGTAAACTTTGGAAATATTTTTATTTTAATATCTGTAGTTTCATGGGAATAGATATATTTCGAAATATACATCTTTTCAAACAATTTAAATTTTCGATTGAAAATAAATTTGACAACTGAATAGTTAGCACCTTTTTTTAAATATATACTGTAAAATTCTGATTAAATTTACATATATATAATAAAATAAATAAATACCCACCTCAAGCAGCTGCTTGCCACAGAGGTCTGACATTAGCCTGTCAGTTTATATGCCATAGAAGGTCTGTGAGGATGGCAGGACCTCAGCAGAAAAACGACACAAACAGCCATACTTTACCCGGGGCTCGAACCCAGGTCCCTTAGATCAGTAGCCTAGCGTGCTAACCACTCTGCTATGGGACGGCTCATATATATGTACTGTAAAAAATGGTCCTATTACCTGTATGCATAGCTGCGGATTTTCGAATAGGAATTATGAATCACGTGCGTTAAGGTCTCAAGAAAGGGATAGTGAGACTAGAATGCGGTGGACAGTCAAGGCCAAACAGCCCTCACCTTGTTACCGTGGGCTTGGTGGGCGGGGGTGGCTCAGTCGGTAGCGCGCCAGGCTCGTAATCTGTAGTTCCCAGGTTCGAGTTCCAGCTGGGTCAGCGTTGAGATTTATCTCCGCAAAATTCCCCGCCCTGTCCACGGTCAGTAGGGGACACCGATGGGCTTGGAAAGGCCGCCGTCCGTCGGATGGGACGTTAAGCCGTGGTCCCGTGTGCGGGAGAGCCATACCCTGTGCATGTTAAAGAACACGCTGGATGGCCTTGACGGGAGACTACCATCTGTCTCCCAACAGCTGTTCCAGTGGGTCCCCTTCCCCAACCTTTTCTGAGCCTTCGGGGTCCATGTGACCTGGCCATTTAGCCCATGGTGTGCAAAAAAGTGCCGCTCAGAGGTAAAACAACCCAACGTGGGCTTGGTCTACGGTGGTCAAATGCAGCAGCTGTAGCTCAGGACAAACATATTTGGAGAACTAAATTGCACAGCCTGGTTGAGCTTCCGTAGCCCAGACTGAAGGTTTTCGCTTGTATGGAGGTAAAATTCTGAGAATACAAGACATTCTAACAGAACTGAGGCATTAAAAGCGCGTCGTTGAATGGTTTATAGCCTTTGACAAGCCCATTGAGTTAAAAAAGTGAAAAATTCAACAGTAAAGATTAGCTTGTCCAAAACCCTTTCTCGGATAAAAATTAAAACTAATTTACGTTTGTTAAACATTTAGATGAAACTAATATTGAAAGAAAGGGAAAAAAAAGTTAAGAAATTTACGCCTTAAAACAAAAAAAAAATAGCACTAGTGACGGTTTGAATAATTTTGAAAGTCAATTAGTATAGAAAGACTGGTATAGCTCAAGATATCTCAACCTGTGGTACCCATACCCCGAGGTATGCGAACTCTTATTTCAGAGAGACAGATTTCTTACCTCTAGAGAAGAGGTTCTCATCGTGGGGTACGCGGTAAAATGTTTTGGGGTACGCCGTGAGAGCTCAAAAGTCGTTAGTAACAGTCGTTAAGTTGGCAACACTGCTGTGCAAAAAATGTCATTTCTTGTGTTTATCGATATATGTAATTTATGAATACAAAATTTAATGTGTATGTATATGTTTTTTATTCCCATAGATAAAACTATAGTTATAGTATAACAATCTATACAAGGGGTACGCCAGTTACATACACATTTCCAAGGGGTACGTGAAGCACAAAAAGTTGAGAACCACTGCTGTAGAGCAATGGTTTACAAACCTTCTTTACCCACATTTAGGTGGAGTTAAAGATTCTTCAGTTTCTTCACAGTCTTCACTTTCCTTCATTCCCCTCACTTTTCTTCAGTTTCTTCAGTATTCAAAGATTCTTCACAGTCTAGTATATAATGTTTACTACTTTTAGCCTCAGTTCCTTTTTTTATGAAAATTTTATGAAAATTCTCCAAGGTGAGTGTCCCCCCCCCCCGCCATAATCAGTCTTGCCCTAATCCAGTAGTTTTCGAACTTCTTTTCAAGGACGTATATTCTTTTTTTCAAGGACGTATATTCTTTTTTTCAATAAACCTTCAAGATATCAGAATCTATGAAGAATATTGTATACCTCTAAATCAGTGATTCTCAAAGTATGATTCGCTGTCTACTAGTTTATTGCAAAAAGAGTATACGGCCGTGAAAAGACGTTCGGAAACTACTGGACTAGGGCAAGACTGATTATGGTGATGGGGTTGGAGGGGGAGGGGGGCTGCATCTCCTTGGAGAATTTTCATAAAAATTTCATAAAAAGGAACTGAGGCTAAAAATAGTAAACATTGTGTATTAAATTATATATTATAAACTCAGAGGTCGTTTACGTCTGTTCCAGTGTCATCAATTGCCCTCAACCCTAATTTCTTTTTTTTTTAAATCCAGCCCTGATTTTAGAGGTAAGTGACACCAAAAAACTGCTTTAAGCTTAAAAAACACTTAGGTCTAAATATTGAACTTTCCTAAGTAGAATTTCACAAAATTTATATTTTAAATATTAAATTTCGAGTGTTTTTATTATTGACAAAGTTTTGAAACTGTACCCTTTTTTTTTATAAGCTTCTTTTTTAGTGTGTCTGTTAGAGACTTCAGAAGAAAATAACTACGAATTTATTTCTGTTTGTAGCCGTGCACAGTAATGTGCACGTCTACAAACCGAAAAGCAATGAGATCCTGTTCTCATTACGAGGTTTGATCTCTAGCGAGCTGTACGTTTTCGTTCCTTGCAGTGGCCAGCAGTTGAAGCATCACATTGCAAAGAAAAAAATCCCTTGCTCCGGAGAAGATGGCAAGACGATGAAGCCAATCAAGCCGAATGGGGTGAAGCTGGAAAAATTTGTGTTTGATGTCTTCGAATTCTCAGAGTAAGTTGTATTTCGATGATTGCCTGATAGGGATAAGCAAGAGAGAAAACCTTTCGGTGATAGTGAAGTGTGTACATAAAACAAGTGATCAGCTGGAAGAAAAGTTCTTGTGGTCTGTTTCATAGGAATAATAAGTTGTATTATTTGCAAAAGGCAACATTAGATTTCATGTGACAATTTTTTTGTTATATTTTACATTGAAAGTTTATGCGTGCATAATCCACGAATTTAGGTTGCTCGTCTGCATTGTTTAACATTTACATTAGATAATGTAAATCTTTTATTAATTTTATGCGTATATTTTGCTTACATGCATATTTTGAGGTTGCACTTGATTCATCAACATCATTTATTTTTGTTACAGTAAAATGCTTCATTCATAATTTTTCTTGTGTTTTAATATTTTTGGGGGCATTCATCCTTTAAAAAAATTTTCCTAGTTAAGTCCTGCCATTTAATTGTTTTAAATTAAAAATAAGATCGTTGTGAAGTAGTAGAACTCAAAGTTATGCATAATATACAGGGCCGCCGACAGGGGGGGGGGGCAAGGGGGACTAATGCATAGGGGCCCGTCAGCAATAAAGGGTCCCGTCAGATTAAGTGACTCTTTACTTTTTCTTACAAAAATTATTCTTAGTTAGGCTATATATCGATCCTATAAAATTCGATAAGAATATTATTTGTTATAACATGCTTTTAAAAAGAAACACTAGTTGGATTATGACATATTATCTCATTAATAGTAGTTGAACGAACCATTTCTTAAAATCTTTTGTCCGCGTTAACTTACAGCATTTGCTTTTATTTTCCCTGTTAACCACCCCACCTCTGCAGCAGTAGCAACAGTTGGACTCTCCAACCGTACGATCAGGTATCTTACATTGTTCATGTTTCGAGTTCCAGTAACATCGTCTGTGGTCTGTGTGTCAGTGTTACAAATTATAACAGTTTAAAAGTCTCTTGTCGGCACATTTGTTTCACTATTTCGTTGTCATTTGTTTAGTAAAACGATATATTCATTGGAGCTATAGTCTAACTGAACAATGGACAAGTATAAGCATAAGTCAGGAGCTGAGAAGCGAAAGGAGAGAAATAAAAAATCGGAAGTTATTAAGAAAGGGAGTAGAATTTTGTTTGAAGTCGGGTGTAAAAGTGAATGTGGACAGTGAAGGTGCAAAAAATGAACTAATCCCAATCTCAAGCTCGTCTATTCCCGCTCTCAAAAATAAAGAAATTTCAAGTTCAGAGGGGAATGATGATGGTTCTGGTTTTTTTTTTTAAATTATGACGACAGCAGTATTGAAACGAAACAACCAAACAGCAGTGAAAATGATGCGCGTTCTATAAACTATGAAAGTGAAGCGAACTTACCCGCTCCAGTTCCGAACTCTGAGTCATGGCAAGTATCGTGTGATCTTGGAAAATTAAAAAGTGGCAGCCCAAGTGTAAGTGTAATTGAAGGTATAGTTCGAAAAGGTCCTCCTTCTATGCCTAATAACCTTCCAAGTGACGGAACAAGAGCCTTTCCGAAAACAGTTTTATTTTCAAAACTCAAGAATGGAGAATGTGTTCCTAGAGATTGGTTAGTGTGGAGTGAAACAAATCAGTCGTTATACTGTTTTCCTTGCAGATTATTGGGTCGCAACCCTGAATCCCACAAATCCGTTTTAGAGATGAAGACTGGAAAAAAGATTATTCTTGGCGTAAACTATATAACAAATTGCCAGTTCATGAAATGAGTGCTAATCACAAAAAATGCTATATTGAATGGAGAGGACTGGAAAGAAGACTTCGTCATGGAACGATATTTATTCTCAAATGAACTCTGAAATTGCCTCTAAAGTGAAATATTGGAGGGATTTATTTCACAGGATTCTGTCTGTTACATTATTTCTTGGTGAGTGGGGTCTCGCATTTAGAGATTCTTCCAGCAAAATAGGGTCATAAGATAATGGTAACTTCCTCGGGATTATTGAGTTGCTCGCTCAATATGATCCGCTGTTGATAGAACATGTGACTCAAGTTCAAGAGTCACAACAAGAAGGGAAGAGACTTCAAGCTCACTACCTTTCAGCGGATTCTCAAAACGAGTTCATTCGCTTGCAGCAACAAGGTTCTTCAAACTGTACTCTTAGAAACTTTTCAAAACTAGCTGATGCTACTCCAGATACATCTCATAATGAACAAATGACAATTTTAAGATACGTTCTAGATCGTGATTCTTCATTTAAAGTAATGGAGAGGTTCATAAGTTTTGTAAAGTGCAATAAGAAAACTGGACAAGAAATTGCAAATGTATTCACTGAAGAATTAGAGAAGCATAAGATCCCTTTAAAAGATTGCAGGGGGCGAATAATGACAATGGAGCGAATACGGCTGGTGCATACAATGGCGCGCAAGCCATTATAAGTGCGCTAAATCCATTTGCCATATTTTCTAACTGTAGTGCACAGAGTCTAAATTTGTGTGGTGTGAACGCTATTGAATGCTGTGAAGATGCTATTACATTTTTTGGTATGGTTCAAAAAGTGTATAACTTCTTTTTAAAGAGCCCTCAGAGATGGGAGATACTAGAGAATACAATAAGTTGTTCCTTGCATAGCCTATCAAAAACAAGATGGTCTGCTCGTGTTGACAGTGTTAAACCATTTTCTAAACACCTATCACTCATCAAACATGCATTAAATCAATGCAAAAATTTTAATCTCTCAGCTGAGTGTAAAACGGAATTGATGGGAATAAATCGATACCTTGAATCATTTAAGTGCACTTTGATGGCAACAATCTGGTTCAAAATTCTCTCGGCAATTGACATTCGCAACAAGGTTCTACAAGCTGTGATGCAACTCTTGGTGTAGAGATTGATAATATTCGCGATCTGCTCCAGGAACTGAAACAACTCCGTGATAAATGGGAGAACTTATTAAATGAAGCAAAAGTAGTGGCCATCTCATTAGCAAGTGATCTTCCTGCAGAGACAGAACTTCCGAAGACGAGAGAGAAAAGAAGGAAAACTTTCTTGGACGAAATAAATGAAGATGTTCCAGAATTTCGAGGGAATGAGGGGGAAACTAATGAAGAATGGGAGTTCAGAGTAAATGTGTTTTATAGGGTAATTGATTCTGTTGTTTGTGGACTTACTAATCGTTTCACTTTGGCGGAAAAGTAAATGATAGATTTAAGTGCTTATGGCTATATCCAGACATTGAAGAACGTGACATTGAAAATATGGGTGTTACTTTGCATGAACAATATTATGAAGACATTAAAAGAGAGATCAGTGATGAGCTGAAATATCTAAAATCAATTCATTCTTCTAATTTAGGGACAGGCCCATTGAAACCATTGGAGCTCTTAAACCGTCTGAGAGAATTGAAACTGGACAGTTTATTTCCAAATATTTGTATAGCCATTAGAATATTCTGTACAATTCCTGTGACAGTTGCTGATGCTGAAAGATCCTTCAGCAAAATGAAGGAAATAAAAAATGTTTTCAGATCAACAATCTGTCAAGAAAGACTGAGTAACCTTGGTTTGCTTAGTCTGGAGAGCGATCTTGCTAGGTCTTTAAATTATGATGACATAATTGACGATTTTGCATCAACGAAGTCAAGGAGAGTTGTTTGTTGACATTGATCTTCTGTATAAGTTAGAAGTTGCAACTCTTTGGGAATAATGTGTTATATTTAGTGTTGAATCTGCCATTATGCTAATGTGAAGTTTAACAAATACTGTTGCCTATTTTTCAGTACTGACAATTAAAAATGAAGACTCGCAGAATTGCATAGTTTTTCTCCATGATATGTTTATGTAGCCTATATTAAACTTACTCAAAATTCAATCTTGCTGTGAGCTTTGCAAAATATGTTCCCTAAAATAAATGCTAAAAAGTTTTATGTGACACAAACTGTGTAGGCCTATGTTTTTGTATGCCTGACTGCGCAACAGGCTTTTTTTCCTCTGAATGTCATCATTGTGTCCAGAATAATTGCTATTAATGATTTGTAAAGACAAAAAGTTTTCAAGGGGGGGGGGGGGGGTCCCGAGCATAATATTACATAGGGGCCCATAAATTCTCTCGGCGGCCCTGATAATATAGGAAGGGACATTAGATTTATTAGTATGCAAATATGAAACAATTCCAGTTATGTTCTTCCCAAGTTTGAACATGGATCTCGTGGTTATGTTCGTTTTTCCAATTTCTTTTTAATTTTACCTTTTAATCTTGTTTGTCGCAATTAGTCTTAGCTTTTACATCATAAAACTCAGCCAAACATTTTCTTTTAAATCTGTGATATCTGAATTATCACGTACACGTTTTGCTTCATCACTATCCAGGGACAGCTTAATCGACAGCTGGCAAAGATCGTAATCAGCAGTTCCCAGGTTCGAGTCGCACCTGTACCAGCATTGAGATTTATATCTTAAACCCCCCTACCCCTTCCCTCAATCAGAATGGGGACATCGATGGGCCTGGAAAGGTCGTCGGATGGGACGTTAAGCCGTTGCTTCTTGCGCAGGAGAGTCATACCTTACGCACTTTAAAGAACTCGGTGTATAAACGGAATGGGAGACTACAGTCTCGTAACATTGCCCTGTGGGTATCCTTCCCTAACCTTCTGAGGGGCGGGGGTGACTCAGTCGGTAGCGCGCCAGGCTCGTAATCTGTAGTTCCCAGGTTCGAGTCCCAGCTGGGTCAGAGTTGAGATTTATCTCCGCAAAATTCCCCGCCCTGCCTACGGTCAGTAGGGGACACCGATGGGCTTGGAAAGGCCGCTGTCCGTCGGATGGGATGTTAAGCCGTGGCGCCGTGTGCGGGAGAGCCATACCCTGTGCACGTTAAAGAACACGCTGGATGGCCTTGACGGGAGGCTACCATCTGTCTCCCAACAGCTGTTCCAGTGGGTCCCCTCCCCCAACCTTCTCTGAGCCTTCGGGGTCCTTGTGACCTGGCCATTTAGTCCATGGTGTGCAAAAAAGTGCCGCTCAGAGGTAAAACAACCCAACCTTAACCTTCAGAGTCTTTAGTGTCCTTATGACTCGGCCATTTAGCTCATTGTGTGCAAAAAAGTACTGGGCGAAGATAATTCCACGACAATTTCCACGATAATTCCACACAATCTAGCCAGAAAAATGTACAAGTAGGGTGCCAAGAGACTGGATTTCCAATGCAGTTTTACATTTCACTCGCCGTTTTACAATTCTTTAAAAAAACGTTTTTGAACAAAGGTTTAAATTTAAATCAATTTCAGTTTTTTTGGCTCTTTTACCCTTACTAACATTCTGAAGGGGTGGAGGCATGCCTCCCTTGGCACCCCCCCCCCCCCTAGATTCGGCCCTGAGTACTACATATGGTATACTCATACACTTGATATTTTCGAGCAGGTGACTGCATGTTCACTGCCATGTATTTTACATGAAACGACCATTTTTTCGGTCAGAGTTATGACCTTGTTTTATACCTTTATGCGCTCTGAAGAGGCTTTATGTTTAGGAGCCACAGCTCAGTTAAGTGAACTTTTAACTTAAAAAATAAAATAAATACCCCCTGCTGCTTGCCACAGAGGTCTGACATGAGCCTGTCACTTTATATGCCACAGTAGAAGATCTGAGAGGATGGCAGGACCTCAGCAGAAAACAACACGAATATCCATGCGTTACCCGGGGCTCGAACCCAGGTCCCGTAGATCAGTAACCAAGCGTGCTAACCACTCGGCCACGGGACGACTCAAATATCCCCTCAAGCAGCTGCTTGCCACAGAGGTCTGACAGTTTATATGCCATAGTAGAAGGTCTGAGAGGATGGCAGGACCTCAGCAGAAAAACGACACACACATCCATGCCTTAAAAGACAAAAATGAAATAGGTTGTTGCCTCTGTGAAATTTCTAAATTTGATAGTAACTGAACTAAAACGAAGAGCTCCAAGCAAAAGTCGAGCTTTGACTGCAACAAGAACCATGTTTGTTATGTCAGATCTTAATGCAGAATACTGAATCAAGTCTGAGAATTAATTCAGTAATCTCTATTAAGTCCCCGTCAAAGCAGTTTCTCCTTCAAGCAGCATGTTATGTCGTCAGAGATTGGAGTGGTTTTGGCTATTCTGTGCGCATGCTTGGGTTGGGTTGTTTTACCTCTGAGCGGCACTTTTTTTGCACACCATGGGCTAAATGGTCAGGTCACATGGACCCCGAAGGCTCAGAGAAGGTTGGGGGAGGGGACCCACTGGAACAGCTGTTGGGAGACAGATGGTAGCCTCCCGTCAAGGCCATCCAGCGTGTTCTTTAACGTGCACAGGGTATGACTCTCCCGTACACGGGACCACGGCTTAACGTCCAATCCGACGGACGGCGGCCTTTCCAAGCCCATCGGTGTCTCCTACTGACCGTGGGCAGGGCGGGGAGTTTTGCGGCTGTGCGCATGCAGAACCACAGATTAGTGAATAGGGTCATTAGTGAATAGGCATTAAACATGTGCCTGGGATACATGAACAGTAAACGTATGCCTACTAATAGGAAAACTTTGCGAAAAATAAAATAAACTCGGCCTCTATTCGCCTGTTCAAACCTACCTCCATGGTTCAAACCTCCCATCGAAGAGGGACAGCCTTACGATGACATGGAATTCAAAGCCAACTAAGATTGGCTTTTAACAACTGTAGGAACTGCTTCAACCTCAAAAAATCCTTATTTATTTTCTCATGCAATGAAAAATATTGTGAAATTATGTTTTGCATATGCAGTCTTTATTATATACTGTACATTACTGTATACATATTACTGTACAGGTTGTATGTACAAAACTACCTATACTGTACTCTATAGCGATTTAAGGGATTTTCAAGGGTAATTTTGACTGCGCCATTTCCTTTAGAATCTAACCCCGCGTAAGATGCAATTCCACTATAGTTAGCATGGATTTCCTTTACATGTAAGAACTTGAACAAACCTTTATATTCAGTAGGAACTTAAACAATCTAAATATTATATACCTTTACCAAATGCCGAAGGAATGAAAGTAAAATATTATCAGGGCTCACAACAGGGAAGGGGAGCCGCAAAAAGAACAGTTGTATAGGTGGCCGTAATTGAGGAGATGCCCTAAAATATGTTTAACATAAGGAATGAAAATTATCTGCAATGTACACTGCCAGGCCCATGTCTTTAAAAAAAAATTCTGGGTGGGGGGGAAAGAGATTAGATTTCCAATGCAGCATAACAATTATCCTGCCCCCTCTTACAGGTCTTTAAACATTTCTTGAAAAATGCATGAAATATACATAAGTTTATTAATTTTTGTCTCTTACCCATATTAGCATTCTAAAAAGTGGGGGGGGGGGGGGCATGACCTTGTCCCTTTCCCTAGATCCCACCCTGTACACTGCCCTATCGAAATATTAGACAACTTCGTTGTTATGTTAATAGGATCTTTAAAGCTCTATAACTTCTAAAATATCCATTTAATGGAAAAATCTAACTAAGGAAAATTAAAGACCAAAATCAAATCTGTTAACTCTATTTTAAACAATATTCGTACAGTATCTAAGAGTTAAGAAAGTTGGAATATTTCACCACAGTAATGCGTCATAAGAATTTACCTCAGAAATTGAAACTTATTCAATGGTTTGAAACGATACTTATTAAAATATACATTTTATTTAGAGGTTTGCATAATGCTTATTTCAGTATTAAAAATTATGAATTTTTTAATAAAGAATATAATTAATTATTAAATATTCCAGCTTTCATAACACTTTAAATAGTGAACGAATATTGTTCTAAAACGAGATTCATAATTGTCTAATATCGAAATAATCATTGTACAAACTTTTAAAATGTGTATTTTAAATAATGTTATAAGCCATAATTGTTTAATAAGTTTTAATTTCTGAGGTAAATACGAATGACCCATTACCGTTGTTGAATATTTCAGTTTCCATAACTCTTTAAATACTGAACGAATATTGTTGAAAATCGAGATTTAAGTAGATTTGGTTATTTTCTTTAATACAGTACTGTGCAAATTAGTTGGGACAATAGGAAAATGCAGTAACAAAGACACAACTAAAATATTTATTCCACAAATTTTCAATGTGGTTTATATCGGGTGAATTTCCTGGCCACTCCAATACCTTCAAATGTTGCTGGGTAAAGAAGCTCTTGCAAGCTTAGAATTGTGTCGTGGAGACAGATCCTGTTGAAATACCCCATTGCCGTTAGGAAACAGCTTCTGCAGTGTTGGGATCATTTTCGCCTCCAGAATGCCTATGTACTTTTTGCTGTCCATCATTACTTCAATGGGGTGAGGCGTCTGTGGCCCGGAAGCTGCGAAACATCCCCAACACATGACCTTGGGTGGGTTTTTGGGGGATTGCTGGATGTGGCCGAATCTAAGAGGTTCTCCAGGCGAGTGACGGACGAAATTTCACCTGTAGCCATACATCTCAAAGTGGGTTTTGTCGGAAAATATCACCCCCTCCCACCTTTGTTTTTTACAAAGCAGTTCCCGAAAATCAGCCTTCAGTGTCAAAATCCCTATTAGACTCCTATATCCACCCTCTATCAGAACTGTCTGGATACTACTTAAAGCCACCTCGATCAGTGACGCAACCATACATTTTTAATGGAGTGCGGTGATTTGAACTTTTTTAGTCTAAAATTGGGGTTTTTGGCATGCTTGGATCCTGATTATCGAGGACTACCGTAGAAAATGTTATTCAGCCCCTCTGGGGGGATTAGATTCTCCTCATCCTTGGAGGGGTGGGGGTGGCTTAGTCGGTAGCGCGCCAGGCTCGTAATCTGTAGTTCCCAGGTTCGAGTCCCAGCTGGGTCAGCGTTGAGATTTATCTCCGCAAAATTCCCCGCCCTGCCCACGGTCAGTAGGGGACACCGATGGGCTTGGAAAGGCCGCCGTCCGTCGGATGGGACGTTAAGCCGTGGCCCCGTGTGCGGGAGAGACATACCCTGTGCACATTAAAGAACACGCTGAATGGCTTTGACGGGAGGCTACCATCTGTCTCCCAACAGCTGTTCCAGTGGGTCCCCTCTCCCAACCTTCTCTGAGCCTTCGGGGTCCATGTGACGTGGCCATTTAGCCCATGGTGTGCAAAAAAGTGCCGCTCAGAGGTAAAACAACCCAAAACAACCCAACCTCATCCTTGGATACGCATAGTTCTGTTGATAATCTTTCACTTTAGGGTACTACATTTTGTGCTTATCCATTACAAGCCTTCTAGTCTGTAGGTTTAGTGAAAATTTGAAATGCTAGACTGTATTTTTTTTGCTCAGTAATGATCTAAGCTTAAGAGAAATTTCGTGCTATAATATGAACCTCGTCGAGTAAGGTTTTAAATTTCAGTGGAACGAAGCTGACCTAACCTCGTTTTTTTTTTTCTAGTAAGTTTGCCGCTTGGGAAGTTCTTCGGGAAGATGAGTTTTCACCAATGAAAAATGCCGATGACGCAGAAAAGGACACTCCCACTACTGCTCGCCATGCCCTCTACAACCTACATAGGAGGTACATCATGAAGGCGGGGGGAAAGTTCGCAGACGAGACAGCTCGTCCAGGCCGATTCGTGTCAGTGTGAGTAATTAGTCTTGTTGCATTATACTTCGGTCTTTTTAAGTCGTCAGCACTTTCCTTTGTTCGATTTTATGTTGTTCATGTACATTCTGACAGTCTTTAATATAAGATAAAAAAATTTTGAAATATTTTTTTATATAAGATATAAGTTTTTTTGCATAACTGATGTAATCAGAAATTTGATTCAAGTTGCCAAAATCTTAAATTAAATATATAATATATTCTTAAACTTTTAGATATTGTTCTGGCAATAAGTCTTTCACCACACATCCAAAAATTACAACCCTGAATTTAAATAGCGTTAAAAAAGTATGTGTGCAGCAAAGAATCAGTATTAGATATCAATGAAACAGAAATATAAGACCAGTTCACTGGTTTCTAGTTTTGCAACATTTTATCATTTGGAAAGAAAAAGTTCATGCCTACCTAATCCCTCTTGCTGCCCTGGGTTATGGAGGATCAACCAGACTAATTTACCCCTCCAAATACGCCTATTCTGAGGTACGGCTGTTATATTTGGCCGCTGCAGGCCAGTTTCTAACAAAGTCCTCTGTGATATTGTAAGCCCACCGCATCATAAATATCCACTTTTTTCTGAATAATCTGTAGTTATGCAGAGTCTAAGGATTGAAGTCGATTCACATTGAACCCCCCCCCTTCCCACCTTTGTTTTTTACAAAGCAGTTCCCGAAAATCAGACTTTAGTGTCAAAATTCCTATTAGAACCCTATATCCAATAGGCACACTCTTCATAACTGCAGATTAGAGAATAGGCACACTCTTCATAACTGCAGATTAGAGAATAGGCACACTCTTCATAACTGCAGATTAGAGAAAAGGCACACTCTTCATAACTGCAGATTAGCGAATAGGCACACTCTTCATAACTGCAGATTAGCGAATAGGCACACTCTTCATAACTGCAGATTAGAGAATAGGCACACTCTTCATAACTGCAGATTAGAGAAAAGGCACACTCTTCATAACTGCAGATTAGCGAACAGGCACACTCTTCATTACTGCAGATTAGAGAACAGGCACACTCTTCATAACTGCAGATTAGAGAACAGGCACACTCTTCATAACTGCAGATTAGCGAATAGGCACACTCTTCATAACTGCAGATTAGCGAACAGGCACACTCTTCATAACTGCAGATTAGCGAACAGGCACACTCTTCATAACTGCAGATTAGAGAATAGGTACACTCTTCATAACTGCATATTAGAGAATAGACACACTGCCCCTGTTCACTAATTTGTAGTGATGCATACGATAAATATGAGCAAACTAATGCATTCTCTCTCTGCAAAATATATAGCTCGAAGGTGGTTAGTGACTTCACTTATCTCATCATTGCTTCAAAGTCAAACCATCCAATTTCCAAGACACTGCGTATACATCTAGAATCAAAGGCATCGAGTTTCGTGTTATCTTGCTTACAGAGGGTGTCCAGGCTTCACTAACATAGGAAACTCTAGAAAGGACCAACGTATTATAGAACCTAATGCTAGGCCTCACGTTATATGTATCTATCTGTCCCTATGCTGAGCGGTCAGTGTGCATGGCTACTGATCTCAGGGAAGTGAGTGTGAGCCCCATGTAAAGCATGTATGTTTGTGTTGTTTTTCTGCTGAGGGCCTGCCATCCTCGCAGACCTTCTACGATGGGGTATAAACTGACAGGCTGCTGTAAGACCTTTGTGGCAAGCAGCTGTTTTTTTTTAACTTAAAAATAGCTATTTATGAAATTTCCACATATCCCTAAAAATTCCAGCAGCAATACCTATTTTATGTAACTTATGTCCCACATCACCAGTATCTGTTGCAAAATTCTCGAGGCAATTAAAACTACGAAATTTCTTCAAGGGTGCAGGCATTCAAAAGAACTGAAACACCATCTGCCTGTGATAATTTTTCATTACTTTAGTTTTCTCTATCGCTAAATGTACCCTATTGTCAGTCTCATCAACAAGAGTGCCAAGTGAGAGTTCTCATCATTAGCTATCAAAAATAAGAAATTTTGAAATTTTTAGACAATTTTAAACCCCATTCTCCTTCTTACAGTGAATTTTGCATAACATAGTCAAAAATAAAACTGAAGCTCCAAGGAGACAAAAAGCACCCTTGTCGAATTCCAGTAATAATTCTCAACCAATTGTTCCAAGCCTTGCTTAACTCTCATACGTGACTCAGTTAAAATAATGATGGCTCTCTATAATAATACTGAGGGGCAGGGGTGGCTCAGTCGGTTGCGCGCCAGGCTCGTAATCTGTAGTTCCCAGGTTCGAGTCCCAGCTGGGTCAGCGTTGAGATTTATCTCCGCAAAATTCCCCGACCTGCCCACGATCAGTAGGGGACACTGATGGGCTTGGAAAGGCTGCCGTCCGTCGGATGGGACGTTAAGCCGTGGTCCCGTGTGTGGGAGAGTCATACCATGTGCACGTTAAAGAACACGCTGGATGGCCTTGACGGGAGGCTACCATCTGTCTCCCAACAGCTATTCCAATGGGTCCCCTCCCCCAACCTTCTCTGAGCCTTCGGGGGTCCATGTGACCTGGCCATTTAGCCCATGGTGTGCAAAAAATGCCGCTTAGAGGTAAAACAACCCAACCTATAATAATACTGACTTCTTTAGTCGTATCTGGTGCGGAGGTGGATCAGCCGATGCCAGGCTAGTAATCTGCAGTTCCCAGGTTCGAATCCCGCATGAGTCGGCATTGAGATTTCATCTCTGCAAAACTCCTCGCCCCTCCCACGTTAGTAGGGAACACAGATGGCTTGGACGTCCGTCGGATGGGACGTTAAGCCGTGGTTCCGTGTGTGGGAAAGCCATACTCTGTGCACGTTAAAGAACACACTGGTTGGTCTTGATGGGAGGTTACCATCTGTCTCCTAACAGCTGTACCAGTGGGTCCCCTTCCCAAACCTTCTGAGCCTTCGAGGTCCTTGTGACCTGGTCGTTTATCCCATTGTGTGCAAAAAAGTGCCGCTCAGAGGTAAAACCGAACCCTTCAGTCGCATCATACGATCAACCATAAATATAAGGGTATTTAAAGAGTTATCGAAGCGGAAAGCAGTATCCAGAGAGCTCATAACTTTTCTGTAAACTATAAAATTAGTAACGACTAGTTTTCCAAACTAAACATTTCTCAAGAATCTACCTTAGAGAAAATATATTATCTACGCTTCCCCTACCAATTTTGAACATACACTGTTTATCAGAAAGTTGTCCATCAACCATATCCTTAATTCTATTAAGCCTAGTAATGCAAAGAACTTGAAACAGAAAGTTGATTTATCCTACTCTAATTATCACAAGAACTGAGATCAGTGCCTTTGGAAACAAGGATAAAAATATAACTAGTAAAATTCTTAAGAACCGCACCTTTTTAAATATAATCTAAATTATTTGATAAAATATATTCAAAATTTCAGTCAGCCTTGTGATAATGATATTAGTAATTTCCGCAACAATTTCATCTGATCCCTGGGGATTTATGTAATTTTAGTTTATAGATAATGAAAGTTAGTTAGAGATAATGAAAGTAATCTCTGATCGGGATGTAGAATAAAAAAGTGATATATCTAGTTCTACTCTTACTGTTTGTAACGAGAATAATCTCATTGTTAGACCATCTCTGAAATGCCCTGCCCATTTCTTAAGACAGAATCCTCGCCTTCAATAACTCTACAAAGTTTATCCTCCAATCCTTGTATACTTGTCAGATAATGTTTTATGTGGGAAGAAACAATCTGGTACAATCCTCTGTTGTGCTTTCTTGCTGCTTCCTCTGTTTTGCCAGGGGTGGGGGGGGCGGGGGGGGGGGGGGGGCGGGGGTGGCTCAGTCGGTAGCGCGCCAGGCTCGTAATCTGTAGTTTCCAGGTTCGAGTCCCAGCTGGGTCAGCGTTGAGATTTATCTCCGCAAAAATTCCCCGCCCTGCCCACGGTCAGTAGGGGACACCGATGGGCTTGGAAAGGCCGCCGTCCGTCGGATGGGACGTTAAGCCGTGGCCCCGTGTGCGGGAGAGCCATACCCTGTGCACGTTAAAGAACACGCTGGGTGGCCTTGACGGGAGGCTACCATCCGTCTCCCAACAGCTGTTCCAGTGGGTCCCCTCCCCCAACCTTCTCTGAGCCTTTGGGGTCCATGTGACCTGGCCATTTAGCCCATGGTGTGCAAAAAAGTGCCGCTCAGAGGTAAAACAACCCAACCCAACAACCCAGGGGTGGGGGTGGCTGTCGGTAGCGCGCCAGGCTCGTAATCTGTAGTTCCCAGGTTCGAGTCCCAGCTGGGTCAGCGTTGAGATATATCTCCGCAAAATTCCCCGCCCTGCCCACGGTCAGTAGGGCACACCGATGGGCTTGGAAAGGCCGCCGTCCGTCGGATGGGACGTTAAGCCGTGGCTCCGTGTGCGGGAGAGCCATACCCTGTGCACGTTAAAGAACACGCTGGATGGCCTTGACGGGAGGCTACCATCTGTCTCCCAACAGCTGTTCCAGTGGGTCCCCTCCCCCAACCTTCTCTGAGCCTTCGGGGTCCATGTGACCTGGCCATTTAGCCCATGGTGTACAAAAAAGTGCCGCTCAGAAGTAAAACAACCCAACCCAAGTAAGCCTCAGTTTTAAGACTGCACAAGGTAACGATGAGACTGAGTAATTGACAAGGTGAGGTCCAACTAACGGTCCTTCCCTAAATCATAGGTTTCGATAAATTTGTTTTAATTTTAAGATAATATTTTTTGTTCGCCGAAAAAATTGTTTTATATGTAATTCAGATAACGATATCTTTGTTATTTTACCAGATATCATTTTCTTCGAATGTTTCACTTTTGTCCAACGCTGTGCCAATATATTTTCAATTTCGTCCGGAACTTCAACGCAAATCAAATAATACCAAGATAATTGATTTCAAGCTGGGTTTTGATTTTTTTTTTTCAATGTGTACTTGAAAGGAAATATGACACTAAGCAAAATATGAAACTAATTTGTGCTAAAAGGGATTGTTTCATCTCCTGTCTAAAATGGAAATAAGATGCGAATAATGAAAGCACTGCCATCTGGTGACTTAAAAGTAAATTAGAGCCATAGGTATCACTTTTGTAAAGAAAACAAAAGTTGGATTGGTCTTTAGAAACCGCCAGATACTGGTAAACCATTCGCCAAAAATGCTTCTTTTGCCTTTTTTAATTCTCTTTTTATGATTTGGGTTTGATTGTTTTACCTCTGAGCGGCACTTTTTTTGCACCCAGTGGGCTAAATGACCAGGTTACAAGGTCCCCTAACAACTGTCCAGCGGGGAAGGGTCCCGCTGGACAGCTGTTAGGAGACAAATGGTTGCTTCCCATCAAGGGAATCAAGCGTGTTCTTTAATGTGTCACAGGGAATGGCTCTCCTGCACACGGAGCCCACAGTTATGTCCCATCCAACAGACGGCGCTGCCTTTCCAAGCCCATCGGCGTCTTCTACTGAGCGAGGGCGGGGAGGTTGGCAGAGATAAATCTCAACAATGGCCCAGTTGGGACTGGGAACTGAAGATTACGAGCCTGGCGCGCTACCGACTGAGCTATCCCCGCCCCTTTTCTGATTTGTGAAAGCAAAGGAAAATCAACTATTAATGTTAGTGTCTGTGAAAAATCTCATGGGGGGGGGGGGACAACGTTGGCTCAGTCGGTAGCGCGCCAGGCTCGTAATCTGTAGTTCCCAGGTTCGAGTCCCAGCTGGGTCAGCGTTGAGATTTATCTCCGCAAAATTCCCCGCCCTGCCCACGGTCAGTAGGGGACACCGATGGGCTTGGAAAGGCCGCGGTCCGTCGGATGGGACGTTAAGCCGTGGCCCCGTGTACGGGAGAGCTATACCCTGTGCACGTTAAAGAACACGCTGGATGGCCTTGACGGGAGGCTACCATCTGTCTCCCAACAGCTGTTCCAGTGGGTCCCCTCCCCCAACCTTCTCTGAGCCTTCGGGGTCCATGTGACCTGGCCATTTAGCCCATGGTGTGCAAAAAAGTGCTGCTCAGAGGTAAAACAACCCAACCCAAATGGAACCATTATTGGGCCCAATTGTCATTCTTCACATTTCCATGAATGTTGCCAGATTTCGTGATTAATATTACAATTTGAACAGTTTTTAAATTATTTCAAACTGACCTTTATTAAACATATTTGGATTCCAAAGGGTTAATGATCGAATCATACGCAATGCTTGTCCAATGTATGCTGCAGTTTTTGTTTGCAAAATGGATGACAAAACGTGTCACAGAATAAGTGGAGTAAAAAAATTGTCAGAAGATTCCCCGCATCCGGAATGTTCTGCATCCATTTTCAGGTTAATAATGAAAATAATACGAAAATTAAAGTGATCTAATAAAACATTTTTGCTTGAAAATGTGCAAAAAATAATAGAAACTTCATACTTTAGATACATATTTCAGTTGAAGTTATAAAAGTTAGCTTCTTCGCAGGGGGTTGGTAGCGCATCAGGCTCGTAATCTGCAGTTTCAAGGTTCGAGTCCTGCCTGAGATTTATCTCCGCAAAACTCCACGCCCTGCCCTCCATCAGTAGGAGACACCGATTGGCTTTGAAAGGCCGCCATCCGCTAGATGGGACGTTAAGCAGTGGGTCCGTGTGCGGGAGAGCCATACCCTATGCACGTTAACAAGATGGATGGCTTTGACGGGAGGCTATCATCTGTCCCCCAACAGCTGTCCAGTGTGACCCCTTCCCCAACCTCCTGGGCGGGGGTGGCTCAGTCGGTAGCGCGCCAGGCTCGTAATCTGTAGTTCCCAGGTTCGAGTCCCAGCTGGGTCAGCGTTGAGATTTATCTCCGCAAAAATTCCCCGCCCTGCCCACAGTCAGTAGGGGACACCGATGGGCTTGGAAAGGCCGCCGTCCGTCGGATGGGACGTTAAGCCGTGGCCCCGTGTGCGGGAGAGCCATACCCTGTGCACGTTAAAGAACACGCTGGATGGCCTTGACGGGAGACTACCATCTGTCTCCCAACAGCTGTTCCAGTAGGTCCCCTCCCCCAACCTTCTCTGAGCCTTCGGGGTCCATGTGACCTGGCCATTTAGCCCATGGTGTGCAAAAAAGTGCAGCTCAGAGGTAAAACAATCCAATCGAAAGTCCTGCCCATTTAGCCCACTCTGTGCCAAAAAGTGCCTCTCAGGTAAGGCAACCCATCCCGGATTGTGGCGTGAGCATTTATCTCGCGTTTCGTATTCAACCATGTGTAAAATTGGCTGCTATGTAAGTGGTCATTAATACAGATCTTCTAGATTTCTTTCTCCTTAATATCATCAGAAATAATATGAGAAAGCTGTTCTTATAACAGATGCTTTCGCATAAGACGCAGGATAAAATTAGTAAAAGAATAATAAAAGGCTAAAATTAATGTAATATTGTTTTTGAGAACAGACTTGTTTGTAGAAGCAAATTGCAGTCTAGTTGTGGACACCGTATCCTTAGATTGCTGTGAGGACTATGTCTGCTAATTTCTTTTAGGAACGCCAACAGTTAAAGCAGTAGAAACTAGTAGTGTTGCAGTTACGCTACAAATAGTTTTGACTATCTTAAGTAATACTTTTATATTATAAACTAAAATATAACTGTAAGAATATAATCGAAATATTTTTATGCTGACATAAGCAACTACTTATTGGAATGTTCATGTTGGCCATCTGGCGTTGTCAGCAGTTATGTGCCGTTACTAAATGCATTTTGTTAGTTATGCACGTAAACCATGTCGTCAAAATAACTGATTTTTCTTGTATGCGCCCAGAATTTATAACTAAGAGTGAACAGTATTTTTTTTTGTGGTTTCAGAGACTTGAATGGGACTTCGAATAGAGAACACGGAGATAGTTCTAAAAGGTGAGCTGATGGATGTAGGAACATCCTTTTGCTACTTAAAGTTGGATTCTTAATGTAGAAATGCAGCAAATTCTTCGTATGTTAAGAAGTGAATGATGCTGTCGTTTAGTATTCGATATATCTTGTGGTTTAAGGTTTTATGAAAGCTTTCATTTAAACAGAACAGATACAGTAAACTCTCGTTAATCCGGATGAATTGGGGAAGGAAGAGTACGTATTAGTGAAGCAAAAGATGGTCCTAAAAGGCGAAAAGCTTTGAGCATAAATTAAAAATTTATAGTACTGATCTTATAAATAAATATGTATTAAACATGTATGCAAATGCAGAGTCACTTTATTTATAGCATATAATTTCTATTTCACACAAACACTAAAATTTGAGTCTTCATTTAAAAAATAAAAGAAAAGGGCAGTACAATTCAATTTTTTATCACCAGCTGACTTAAAAACATTCGAAGGCGGTTCAGGAATAATGGCACTGAAATCTGTACCAAATTCTTCAACAATCTTTCTTTCAGAAATCCCTTTCTCAAGTTATTCTATCACTTTCAACTTATTAACAATAAAAACATGTTTACTTTTTATTCCACATTTTTACTGCTTAGGACCCATAATTTAAATATCAGAACACAAATTATGCGTTATAAGGAATAACTCCCGTCCGTCACAGGGAGACAACACCACTGAACACCGCAAACGAAACACGTTGGTTGAGTAATAATGCCCGTCCGACAGTCAATCAGGATTAGTTGACATCTGGATCTGAGTAATTTTGACAAAATATAATTTTACAATATTTTTAATTGCATAAAAGAGAGAGACGGGCTTTGAATTCCTTGTCATCATAAGCCTGTCCTCCTTCGGTGGCAGGTTTGAACCATTGAGGTAGGTTTCAACAGGCGAAGAGAGGCTGAGTTTTTGGAGGTAGGTTTCAACAGGCGAAGAGGGGCTAAGAGTTTTTGGAGGTAGGTTTCAACAGGCGAAGAGGGGCTGAGTTTTTGGAGGTAGGTTTCAACAGGCAAGAGGGGCGAAGAGTTTTTGGAGGTAGGTTTCAACAGGCGAAGAGGGGCGAAGAGGTTTTTTTGCAAAGTTTTCCTATTGCAGGCAGTTTACTGTTCATGTCTTCCAGTCATGTTTAATGCCTTTTCAGTCTTCACTAAAGTCTTATCATGCACATGGCTCATCACCTTAGCAGTTATTGGGGCATTGACTCTGCACATTGGGGTTATTACTCTGCTGCTATTTCAGTGAAATGCATTGTTTCATAAGTAAGAAAGATTATGATGTAGTGAAGCAACATATGTATCCCAACCAGACTTGATCTTCTTATTAGAAAGCTATTCGGTCAGCTCATACAGTTCTGTGATAATTTATCCTGTGCTTCAATATTAAGTGACAGCTATTGATGTAAAAAATCGATATTTAATCTTCGAACAATATAAGATAATTGTTCGTCGTTTATTGTTTATTTATAATTTAAATATTGTTGTTCCGGTGCAATGATTTCTATAGTATACACCTATATAGTAGAAGTCCGATTATTTGTTAAAACAGGACTTAAAGGTAATCAGAAAAATGTTTACGTGCCTCAGAGACCATCGATGCCCCCCCCCCCGGCATCTTTCCCCACAGAGGGGATTAACATAGATAAATCAAAGGGATTAACATAGATAAATCAAAACTTTGGTAGTTCGAACTCGAACTACAGATTGAGTCTGATGCTCTACTTGTTGAACGAACTCGCCCCCCAAATGTTAGGGGAAATTAATTATTTAGTTCAAAGCATTTAATAATTTTACTGTACGATAAGATTGCTTTTAAGGTTTTGGCCAGCGTGATTGCCAATATATAGACTAGAAAAATATTTTGGCCGGCTTTTTTCTAATCTTGTGTAATCGATATTTTGTAGCATTATTAGTGATAAAAATTAATGTTATGATAGTTGTTAACCTATATTTATCTCCCATTAGTGATATGATAACTCCACCAGGTGTTTGTGAAATCTCGCCGTTGGTTTCCTACGATGGCGAAGTAAGTGATTCTTAACCATTGGTATTGTCAATATCTGTGCATTTTTGTCTAATTTAAAACATTTGCTCAGTTATGATTTTGGGTTTTAATATCAACATATGCATTACTGATACAGGTCACACAATTTATAGCAAACCAACCGCAAACTATTTCAAAAGCGAAGCAAATGTGAATATCCTATTTATATTTTCAATTCAATTTATTATTCCATTTTGCATTTCGTACAATTTACATTTTATGCAATTTAAATTCAAACAACAAAAAATTGTTTCAGCTATACAGATTTTATAATACAGTTCTTTTATATGTTTAATTATTTGTTATTACAAGTAATATTTGGAATATCAACCATCTACAAGAATCGCCTGTGGAATTAAGATTTTATGAAAATATAATTTAATCAAAATTGTTTGTTTCGAAGTGAGAATTAAATTTCACAATTTGGAATGACTTGATTGATTCATAAATAGTAACAATATTTATCACATTTATACATAACAGCAAATATACAATAATTTAATCATTTTTCTTAAGCATTTTTTCAATGTCAATAATTTCATCAATCCATATTTTAAATAATTTGGAAAATTTAAATATTTTAATCTCGCATTTTATTATTCCTGGCAATTTTTAAAAATATTCGGTGCTAAATATATATGTCTGTGTAATACTTTTCTATATATTGACATATATTTTGGTGATAGATCATCGCAAATTAGACGATTTCTCATCATTCCATTAATTACATTTATTTGTTTCGTTCTCTTTATTCTATGCGAAACTCCCTTGCCCCCCCTTGGTCGGTAAACGCCCCAGGCTCGTAATTTAATGTGTTCCCGCTTTCGAGCCTTAATTATGCCTGCTTTGAGTATCTCTCCTTTAAACATACTCTGCCCTCGGTCAGGAAAAGGAAACCGCTGAGCATGGAAAAGCCACCGCCGTCAGATGGGACTTAAAACCATGACCCTCTGTGCAGGGGAGTCTTACTGCTGTGCACGTTAAAGAACATGCCTTTTTTCGCCTTGATGCGAGGCTTCTATCTTTTTCCTGGGGCGGGGGTGGCCCAGGCGGCAACACGCCAGGCTGTAGTTCCCAGGTTCGAGTCCCAGTTGAGTCAGCGTTGAGATTTATCTCTGCAAAACTCCCTTCCAAGGTCAGTAGGGGACACCGATGGGCTTGGAAAGGCCGCCGTCCGTCAGATGGGGCGTAAAGTCATGGCCCCGTGTGCGACCCCATGTGCCTTGCCGGGAGGCTACCATCTATCTCCCAACAGCATTGGGTCCCGGTCCCCTCTCCCAACCTTCTCTGAGCCTTCGGGTCCTTGTGACCTGGCCATTTAGCCCATTGTGTGCAAAAAAAGTGCCGCTCAGAGGTAAAACAACCAACCAAATCCATATTTTTTCTAACACCTTTCCAGTGGGAGACACCGATTGTCTGGAAAAACCAATCGTTCTTTGGATTGGACATTAAACATTATCTCTACGTGCACAGGCATGACTCCTGGGACTAAATATAGATGCCCCGAATTTCACCAATTCCTTCAAATTAGAGGAAAAAGTCACTCCTGCAGAAGGAGATATAGCTAACATATTTCATCATGCAAACCAGTTATCCTATAAATTATATACTACGACGATATATTTTTATCCATCGTTTCTTAATGCAATAGCTTTGATAAGTTGCGTGTGCATAAGAGGGAAAAGTGTCACTTCTAACTTGCACCCAACTGTTATAACTCGTGAGTCATCAACCAGCCAGCAAATCTTGTATCTGGACCAGATTTGTTAAAATTTATTTTTTTAAGAAGATTCTTGACAATTGATTTTATATTCATTGCAAAGCTGGCAGCTTTTTAGGTGAGAAGAGTGGACAAAAATGAGATATTCGTTCCTAGAATTCAACGCTCTTTTGCTTCTAGACTTTTTTTTTTCTGGCCTAAGGAGAAAGGGGACACTACTATATTAGTTTTCCATTTTTACAAAAAAAGTAAGCTTACAACTTGTCCATAAAGTGTAATATTTCTATGAAAAGTCTCTTAGAAACGCCATCCTCACTCGTAGGTTGTGTTACGCCACTGGGAGGCACTTTTTTAATGCATTGGACTAAATGGCCAGGTCACAAACACTCCAAGTGCGTCGGAGCTGGATAGGTTAAAGGGACCTACTGTTAAGCACATTAAGTAGCAAGCACAAATAGACAACTTCCATATAAGCGCATTGTACCACTAACTCTTTCCAGCAGCGACCCAACAAAGCTAGTTCAAGAGTTTTCGCCACACCTTTCCAGCGCCACCTTTCCAGCGTGCGTTCTGTCTATCAATTGAAATATATTAATAAACGAAAGCAACCGATTACCTTTCATGATTGGATGGAACTTTAAAGAACGTGCAGTTAAGTGAAGAATTCTGACAGAATTCTGCGTCAAAATGACGAATACAGTCTCCAGGCATATTCAAACTTATTATCAAAGTAAGAAGAAAGGCAATAAAGAAAACAAATAACACTAGACAACAAATTGAAACTTTTTTATGACATTGGTCAAATAGGATATTTTTAACTAATTTTGGGGTGCTGAATTCAAATATGGCTGTGAAAAATTTGCAGCTTGTTTAGTTTTTTTAAAATTACGGATTGATGTATTTCAAATTTCAATGAATACTCAAATCTGGAAAATAAATGTGACCATTTTATTAAATTGCAACTTAAAACTAATTACATGATTACAATGAAAAAAATTAGAAACATCATAGTTATAGACCATCATCATCAAGCAGCCATGGGCTACGGAGGTCCAACCAGATCGCGCAGTTTAATTCTCCAAGCATATCTGTCCTGAGCTACATCTGCTGCATCCGGCCACTGCACACCAATTCTAACAAAGGTCCTGTTTGACATTGTCTGCCCACCGCATCCTAGGTCTCCCCCTCCTTCTGAGGCCTCTAGGCACACTGTTCATAACCCTATTCGCCAATCTATAATTATCCATACGGGCAACATGGCCAAACCAGCGGAGTCTCTCTCTGCACAATATGCTGCTTAAAGGAGGTTACAGACTCCTTTGCTTAACCTCATCATTAGTTACAAAGTTAAACCACTTAATGCCCAAGATACTATGTAAGCATCTAGAATCAAAAGCATCTAGTTTCCTGTTATCTTGTTTACACAGCGTCCAAGTTTCACTACCATAACTAACCCTAGAAAGAACCAAACTATTATACAGTCTAATTTTAGTCTTTAGGTGTATACGCCTATTTCTCCACACTCTCCATTGATTCTTAAAAATCTCGGCAGCAATCACTATCCGTCTGTTAATCTCATGCCGCACATCACCAGTATCTGTTACATAGCTCCCAAGGAAATTAAACTGTGACACCTGCTCAAGACTGCAACCATTCAGATTAACTGAATCACAACCTGCCTGACCAATTTTCATCACTTTAGTTTTCTCTCTGTTTATAACTGTACTACCAGTCTCATCAACAGTTCGAATGAAAGAGTTCATCTCAACATCATTTGCCAAAAGGGCTAAATCATCAGCATAATCTAAATCAGAAATTTTCGTATCTCCAGCCCATTTAAGGCCAAAAGCTTTCCCTTGAAGTGAATTTCGCATAACATAATCAATAACCAAACTAAAGAGAAAAGGAGACAAAATGCACCCTTGTCGAACACCAGAAGTAATGCTAAACCAATTGCTACAAGACTTACCAACTCTCACACACGACTCAGTGTTATTATAGAGAGCTTTCATTATGTTAACTAACTTGTCTGGTATACCATATGATCTCACAATCAACCACAAATTATGACGATCAACAGAGTCGAAAGCCTTTTTGAAATCAACAAAGCTAGCAACCAACGGTTTCTGAAACTCTAAACATTTCTCAAGAATCTGCCTAAGTGAAAATATCTGATCCACACATCCCCTACCACTTCTGAATCCACATTGCTCATCATGCAATTGCCTGTCAACCAGATTTTAAATTCTATTAAGCACAATCATGGAAAGAACTTTACCTGGAACAGATAGTAGGCTGATACCCCTAAAGTTACCACAAGAACTGCGATCACCTTTTTTAAAAATAGGGATAACAATAGCTCTGGTAAAATCTTTAGGAACCATGCCTTTATCATAAAAGTTATTCAAAATTTCAGTCATCCAAGTGGTAACCAAAACATTCCCAGCTCTGAGCATTTCTGTAGTAATTTCATCTACCCCTGGGGATTTATGAAGTTTAAGTTTAGAAACAGCCAAAATAACTTCAGATTGTGTTACAGGGCCAACATTAAAGCCACCAATGCATCTATCATCATTGCAAACAATGGGAGTAGAACTACCCACATTGTTTAGAACATCACTGAAATGCTCAGCCCACCTAGCCATGACAGAATCCTCCCCTTCTATAACCTTACCTTGTTTATCCTGTAGTTATAGTACCACTGAATATAAAATGCAAATGAAATAATATTGAAACGCAAAATAAGAGAACATTGGTAAGGATCTTTTATACTTACAAGAAGTTAATTTTTGTCTTTTATTGCTGATGTATCTTCTTTCTGCAAGAACCAGCAGTAGTCACCCGTCATTGCTGTGTCCCACCTGCCTTGATATATCTCCTCCATGGTTCGGATATCCTGGTGAAATCTTTCCCCATGTTCACCACTGACAGCTCCTAAGTTCTTTGAAAAGAAGTCAAGATGCGAGTGTAAGAAATGGATCTTCAAAGACATTCAGCAGCCAAGAATTCCAGTTTTTGAGATCTTGAATGAGCTGATGGTAGTTTTTCTCTTTGATTCCTCAGAAAACCCTGGACCACAGACGAAGGATTTCCATGAAGTACACTCCTTCATATTCAGTTTTTCTTCGAAGATAGTATCATTCAGTAGCTTCCTGATCTGAGGACCAACAAATATCCCTTCTTTGAGTTTGGCATCACTTAGTTTGAGAAATTTTCCTTCAAATGTCCATTACCAATTTTGTCCATAGCCTTTACAAAGTATTTCATAAGTCCCAGTTTGATGTATAGTGGTGGGAACAAAACATCAGAGGTATCAACTAGAGGATTATAGCTCACATTAATCTTTGCAGGAATAGAAACATCTCTTTTGGGCCAGTCTTTTGTAGTGTTCCTTTCTGGCCCTACTGTCCCACAAACACAGAATGCAGCAAAATTTTGTGTAACCTCCTTGAAACCCGAGCAAGGGAGTTGACTTTTAGGTCACCACATATTGTCCACTTAAACTGGCCATATTTTATAGCAGTGAGTATTTTTTCCATCCTTTCATAAGTTTCCTTCATCCCACAGTGTGTGTCACTGGAATGGAAGGTTTTTGGATTCCTCTATGCAAAAGGACAACTTTTAAGCTGAATCTATAAATATACGCCATTCCTTAGAGCATGAGTTGTTCAATTTCTTCCACCAGCCGCGAAATATCTGTGCAGAAACACAAACCATCTTGCATCTCGTAATAAGAAGATAAAGCCAAATTTCTCTTTCTCAACAGATCAACACTGGTACCCTTGGCCAGAAGATTACACTCTTGAAGTCTTGAACCCTAAAACCTCATCTTGTTGTTTCGAAAATCCTAAGTCTCAACAGAATCCTTCAGTTCATTTTGCTGAATCAGATGAGGTTTGTCTAACTTTTTAGGGGTGTATGTAGCATCAGGATCTGTATGTGCAGCAAAGTCTTCCTCTGACGAATGTGAATCCATCTCCTCCCACTTGGTTGGAGGTGTTGGTATAGGAAGATCTTCTCCACGAGGAACTGGCCTTATGGCTGATGGCACATTTGAATATTGTATTTGGCTTTTGTTCTTTTTTGAAAAGCCAGACACTTTCGTTAAACAAAAATAGCAATCATGCAAGTGACTAGTTGGCTCACGCCAAACCATTGGAACTGCAAAGTGCATGGATTTTCTTACCTTTCAACCATTCACTCAGGCCAACAAAGCACGAAATGCAGCACACATGTAGAGCCCATATTTTGCCCAGATCTCCAACATGACATCCAAAATACACGTTATAGGCTTTCTTCGCAATCTTTGCCAAAGAACGACCCTAGGATTTTAAACTATAATTTCCGCACACATAACAAAAGTTATCTGGCACATCCGCGAAGCTGCCTTTGTGCCATTTAAACGCCAAAATTCACTCTTCAGCATACAGCACGTGTTCCTCCTATAATGAAAACAAGAATGGCGGTCTGGGATTAGGTTACTGTTACATGTTTTCTTCCACGTGGCAATCAGTATTGCCAGCCACAAAAAGTAAAATACTTAATATCTTCCCAGTTGCCTGGAGGTGTTGATATAAAATCTCAATAGGAGTCGACCAATAACATAGAAACATGAGGTGCTAGCCATTTTTTAAGGCCAGATCTGAAATTAGCATCTGAAAAATAGTTAAAGGCAGCTACAATTGTTTGTTATAAAAAATCTTGTAGTCAGATAGGGAACTGCAGAGCAAGACATCCACATATTTTGAAAGTTGGCGGGAAAAAAAGTTGGCGGGAAAGTGAGAATTACGGTCTGCTGCTAAGAGTAGTGTTTTATCCTTAAAAAAAAAATACCCCCTCACTCAGCTGCTTTCCACAGAGGTCTAACAGGAGCCTGTCAGTGTATATGCCATAGTAGGTTTGTGAGGATGGCAGGACCTCAGCAGAAAACAATACAAACGTCCATGCCTTATCCGGGGCTCGAACCCAGATCCCTTAGATCAGTAGCTAAGCGCGCTAATCACTCGGCCACGGGACGGTGATCGTTTTATCTATAGTAGTTAATCTGCTGTTAAGAGATTGATGTAAGCTTCCTTTTTAAGCTCACTTTGGCTTCTCCTTTTTAAGATGATTTTGACACCTTCGTGTCCCCTTACCCTTTATTCGTACGAAATTGACCAATATGATTAGAGAAATATGATTTTGTAGGAAATTTGACCAATATGATTAGACAATTAGAGAAAAACGAAGAGAACCAGTGCGAACATTGAATGGAGGAGAGAACTTTGAAATGCATATTACTAGGGGCGGGGGTGGCTCAGTCGGTAGCGCGCCAGGCTCGTAATCTGTAGTTCCCAGGTTCGAGTCCCAGCTGGGTCAGTGTTGAGATTTATCTCCGCAAAATTCCCCGTACTGCCCACGGTCAGTAGGGGACACCGATGGGCTTGGAAAGGCCGCCGTCCGTCGGATGGGACGTTAAGCTGTGGCCTCGTGTGCGGGAGAGACATACCCTGTGCACGTTAAAGAACACGCTGGATGGCCTTGACGGGAGACTACCATCTGTCTCCCAACAGCTGTTCCAGTGGGTCCCCTCCCCCAACTTTCTCTGAGCCTTCGGGGTCCATGTGACCTGGCCATTTAGCTCATGGTGTGCAAAAAAGTGCCGCTCAGAGGTAAAACCCAAAACAGTGCATATTACATGTATCGACCAGTATATATTGCTTTAAATTGTTAATTTGTTGATTGAAATAAATTTGTTTTCTTTCTAATATTAGGGTCTTCATGAGCTAGTTTCTGGAAAGATCTACAGCGGACCTGTGATTATCTCTAGCTCCAACGAACAAAACCAGTTCCGTCCAGACACCAATGGAAATAGAGTAGACTAATTTATTGCCTAGGAAATTGATCTTGTTTCCTTGTGTTCCACAAGCCCAAAGTGCCTTAACAATCAATCCACTAAGACAGCGATGAAGGAAGGAAAGAAAGGGGTTTGTGTATGAATATAGTTTGGGCAATCATGGACATTAATTGGAGACTTCCGGGACCCAGTTCTCTCGCTGTCAAGTTTTTACTTTATACATTTTTTAAGAAACTATATTGGTTTTAATCTTTTTCTATCCATGCAAACCCATTGATGTCATTTTATACAATCTGAAGCAGTCAGTGTCGTCAGCGTCTAAAAAGATATTTTAATTTTTATAACTTTTTGTCTAGTTTTTAATAATTTTAATATAAAATACAAATCTTAGTGTAAAAAATTAGTATTATAGCGAAAAATATTTTTTGTGTTCGTATAGTTATTTAAATCAGTGTTTTTACGAACTTTAAGTGTGAATAAGATGCTATTAAGTTGTAAATTTTGTGTATATGAACGCCCACAAAGTTGAATGAAAAAAACATTCCCTCGTGGAACTTATTAAAAAAATTACATATAAATGAATGTAAAACATAAGATGAGAGTGTCAGTCATGAAATTTTTTTCTATCTGTTGTATGGTATTTTGTAATGGGTGTTAAATGAACCATTTCCTCGTGGAACTTCAAAAAATATTTTAAATATATATTAATGAATAAAAAGCACGAAATATGAACTTTAGAATCGTGGAGCAAGTTTATCGTACTTTGTCCATAATATGTTGCTGCTTATATAAGAGTTTAACTCTGATGTGGATGGGCGGGGGTGGCTCAGTCGGTAGCGCGCCAGGCTCGTAATCTGTAGTTCCCAGGTTCGAGTCCCAGCTGGGTCAGCGTTGAGATTTATCTCCGCAAAATTCCCCGCCCTGCCCACGGTCAGTAGGGGACACCGATGGGCTTGGAAAGGCCGCCGTCCGTCGGATGGGACGTTAAGCCGTATCCCCGTGTGCGGGAGAGCCATACCCTGTGCACGTTAAAGAACACGCTGGATGGCCTTGACGGGAGACTACCATCTGTCTCCCAACAGCTGTTCCAGTGGGTCCCCTCCCCCAACCTTCTCTGAGCCTTCGGGGTCCATGTGACCTGGCCATTTAGCCCATGGTGTGCAAAAAAGTGCCTCTCAGAGGTAAAATCAACCCAACTGATAGGGACTCTGAAACCATTATTTTACATTAAGGTCAAGAATATAATCTCACTCAGTTTTCACCCGAAGAGCGTCAAGACAAAGAAAGCAGTAAAAACAATCCATAATATATTATGCGATTCTTATTAGCATGGGCAATTCCAGAGTTGGAGCAAGGGTTTAAGTGTGATGTGCTTCGATTTCGTTTTAAATTCATCTTAGTAATTGTAAAATGCAACAAATTCACAACGGATGTAGAATTTTTTGCTTAGGGTGTTGTTTAACAATTATATGAAGTAGTAAAATAAAAAAGCAAATACTGACCTTCCGCACCCCTGGGGGAATTTTTTACTAAACATATTACAAATTTCGAAAATAATAGCAAATTAATAACTTTTTATTGATTTAGTATCAATAGTTGTGAACTGCGATTTTGTTTCCGAAATTGATAAAAAAAATGTTTGAAGAGGGAAACCCGTCTAGGCAATTGTCTTGTGAGCCCTGACAGGCTCACTGTCGTCTTCCTTTAACTAGTAGTAATTATATCTAAAACGCACCGTAAAAATTTGCGAATTTTTTAAAATAAAACATATACATCCTATTTTGAGATTTATAAAATTAAGTAATCGTGAATAGAAATCTTAACCTTGCCTCGGTTCAGCGAATTTTTTAGCATTTAGTAAACTGGAATTAAGGGAAGTTGCATTGTTTTATATTTCTTATGAACAAATTTCTCTTTAGTATGGTAAAAGGAAAAAACGCAATAACATAGAGGTGAAAGCTGTGTGTACTACAGGCTCTCTTTAACGCAGCAAATCCCGACCCTAATTCTACCAGCAGGTCTCAATTCCATTATGAAAGATCCCCCTAGTTGGGGCGAGGGTGGCTCAGTCGGTAGCTCGCCAGGCTCGTAATCTGCAGTTCCCAGGTTCGAGTCCCAACTGGATCGTTGAGATTTATCTCCGCAAAACTCCCCGCCCTGCCCACGGTCAGTAAGGGATACCGATGGACTTGGAAAGGTCGCCGTCCGTCGGACCCTGTGCACGTTAAAGAACATGCTGGATGGCCTTGACGGGAGGCTACCACCTGTCTTCCAACAGCTGTTGCAGTGAGTCCCCTCCCCCAACCTTCTCTGAGCCTTCGGGGTCCTTGTGACCTGGTCATTTAGCCCATTGTGTGCAAAAAAGTGCCGCTCAAAGGTAAAACAACCCAAACAAAATTCACCCTAGTCTGATAAATTGTGACTAGGGATTTTAGTAAAGGGATGGAGACGCAGTTAAGGGAACAAGATTCAGTGATAGAGGGTACAGGCCGAATTTAGTTCGTGTATGTATAGGAGATGGTGTTGGATTTTGCCGATACTTTCCAGGATATCCCCCTAGTTAAGGTGAAAAAACTAATCCGACTGAATACCATTTTCATTTCGAATTGTGCAGTGAATGGTCTGAAGTTTCCTGCACGGACTACCAAGTCGTTTCTAGAAAATGAGTTTGGGATGGTGACGAACTTTCGAGTCACTCTAGAAAAAAGAGATTAAATATAGTACAAGGTGAGTTATTTTTAATAGCCGCGGGAGGACTTCATCTTTCTGGATCTGCCGCTGGCTACATCAGCTTAAGAAGTAGTGGTAACGGCGAGGCATTTGGTGTTGAGAAAAAGTCTGCACCTTAGGACACATAAGAGCAAGCTGCTGACGTAGTAGAAGCAAAAGTGTGGAGTAAAGCAAACGTAAAAAATAAGGGGAGATGATATTTATGTCCGGAATGAACAACGGATATTGTTGCGAATACGTGAAATTTTATAGAAAGCTTCCAGGCACAGTAAATCAATTGTCTAATCTGATTTGTACCTATTGTTGATATTTGCTTTAATGCAATAAATATTTATCTCCGCAAAAATTCCCCGCCCTGCCCACGGTCAGTAGGGGACACCGATGGGCTTGGAAAGGCCGCCGTCCGTCCGTCCGATGGGGCGTTAAGCCGTGGCCCCGTGTGCGGGAGAGCCATACCCTGTGCACGTTAAAGAACACGCTGGATGGCCTTGACGGGAGGCTACCATCTGTCTCCCAACAGCTGTTCCAGTGGGTCCCCTCACCCCAACCTTCTCTGAGCCTTCGGGGTCCATGTGACCTGGCCATTTAGCCCATGGTGTGCAAAAAAAGTGCCGCTCAGAGGTAAAACAACCCAATAAATATTTAACCCTTTTAGTGCTGATGAAATCGATGCTGCATCATTCAAAGATATTCTAGTAGTTCTTCCTTTGTCAACAAGGAACTACTCTTAACTAGAGTTTCTGCAATCCATGATTAGTTATTAACACTAAAAGGTGCTCACAAAACCAGACCTTGCCAAGAGGCTAGTCACACAGGGTTCCAGCTATGGTCCTATCCACCCTGATAAGCGTTGCATGTAACGTCATTACGCTTATACCGTCTGATACTAAAATGATTCGGCTTATTAGTTATTTTTGAAGTGTTGCAATTTGTTATATTTTGTTATGAGCTTATGGGATAAGTTAAAGTTTCTCTATTTCTGAATAAGCACAGTTGAAACGATGTTACGCAAAACTTGAGGAATCTCTCAGCAAAAAAATTAGAATAGCAGAAAAATCCGATAATGTTCTTCTCGATATGGTAAAGCTTTTCTTGGAAAATGAGTTTCACCTCTAGTAAGCAATTTACAACAAAAAATAGAATTTTTCGATCTATGCCTGTGGAAAGTCAAATTTGGATGGCATTCCGTGATTTCTTAAATATTTATCGAAAAATGGGACTGAAGATAATGATCTACATCACAAGTTTATCTAATTCCTATTTCGGAAGCAATCAGCATTTAAAGCAGGAATATTTAACATCAGTAATACCAGTCGAAAGACTTAAAAACTGACGAATACTGAAAGAATTATTTACACAAACTTCTACATTATATACATATTAATGTTTAAAAATAATATTGTTTTAATTTACGTCGGTGGTAAGCTTGCAATAGAGATGAGGCTCAATTTTTCAATCCTGAGAAGTTATTGAGCCCGGACTGTCCAGTTCCGAATCACTTAGACCATTGGTTCTCAACCTTTTATTCCTCACGTACCCCCTGGAAATGTATATATAATTGGCGTACCCCTTGTGTAGATAGATAACCATTGTTATACTACAACTATAGTTTTATTTTAACCTTGTTACTAGATCTAGCGACTTTTGAGCTCTCCCGGCGTACCCCAAAAATTTTTACAGCGTTGAGAACCCCTAACTTAGACAACTTTTTAGGCCATGCCCGAATTGCCGAAAAAATTCGAACATATTGTTACGACAGAAGAATCTGGCAACCGAAAGCAAAGTTTCAGCCAACGAATTGAACTTTGGGAGAATTTGGAGAAGAAGAGTGGAGCGTTTTGTATTGTAACGGTCGTTGTGTTGTAACGGTCGGTGAGTTCGAAAATGGACGGTGAGCTGTTCTGAGACAGTGCGCGTAAGTATCAAGAAGTAACTTGATGTGTTGTGTATACGCGGAAGGATAAAAGTGGGATCTTTTATCGTTAAGTATCAAGAAGTAACTTGATGTGTTGTGTATACGCGGAAGTATAAAAGTGGGAACTTTTATGGCTAACTTCGAATGTCTACACGGACTGTCTTTTTGTTCGGCTAGTGTGTGAAAAGTTATTAGCACAGGACGAGAATTGGTTTACGAGTGAAGATCTTCGGGTGACCTGGTAAATCAAGTAAAAGGTAGTATTTAGTAAAATACACAGAGCTGATGTTGTGTGCTCACGCAGGAAGATTGATGACTTGTGCATGTTAATAGTTGATTTGTTAATAAGATACTTCATCCATATTTCCTTTGTAACAATTTACCTTGTATTGAATTTGGTTTTGAAATATAGCTTTTAATACTCACGCTCAGTGGCTATCCATTTTTGTGATCTGCAACATTTGGTGTCAGGAGCGGGATAATTTATTGAATGCCGTTAACTAGAAGTATGGATGAATTAGTAAAGTTGATATATAGCTTCAAAGCCGATATGACTACGCTGATGACTGATTTGAAAGCCGAAATGACCGCACGAAATAATGAGTTGAGGACTGAGATAGTTTCTCAAAAAGATGATTTGAAAGCCCAAATGGCCGCACAAAATAATGAGTTGAGAAATAAAAGAGGTGACCTGGCCGCACAAAATACTGAGATGAGAGCTGAAGTGGCTTCTCAAGTTGGTAAGATTATTGATCAGTTCAAGGATAATAAAACCGAACTCAATAGACAATGCAATAGTTTAAATGTTGAATTTGTCAGTGAAAAAGATGATCTTGATAGTGTTAAGTTAGATTGTAAACATGGAAAAGAAAAAGAGAAAGGCAACGCATATAAAAATGTGGATCTGCTACTGAAAATCAAGAATCGTAGAGATAGCGCAGATAATGCCTTTGACCACGCAACTACTGGTGATGCATGGCAGAGTGTCTATGTCGCTGGTGACATGTCTAGGAACTGTGAAGAACAATCACACAGATCAGAGAGCTGTGAGACTATACAGTACGCTTTGCACTTCAAAATACCTAGGTATACAAGTCTGGCACGATCTGAAGAGAGATCCACACGAAAGGTATTCTATTCCTCGCTCTCAGCAAAATGCGTCATGGACAATTATCGCAAAGGCAGAGTAACGAGTGGTAATGAAGGGGAACGAAACAGAGTTTACGTTTCGCAGAGTGGTCCGAGTAAAGAAGAGGCGTCCATTCATCATAGATACAAAGTGCCATTCGACTTTACCGCGGAAGTCGGAGAGGTTTTTCCGAAGCATATAGCCACACTCGAATCGTTTATAGAAAGTGGGGATTTAAGGAAGAGGAATTCCGAAGAATGGCTTAGAAGCATAACAGGTGATGCTAGTAAAAGAGCTTCAGGCAGAGACGGTACTTCAAAGACTAACTTTCTGGATGAAATTAAGCCTCAGAGTTACGATCGGAGAGAAGTAAAGCCCTCAGACAATCTCAACGAAACCATGCTGAATTTCTTTTCTGAACAGTCAATGCGCAGATTTGGACATTATAACCATTTAGATTATAAGGATATAGAAAAGTTTTATCACGATTACAAGAGCTCTAAAGTGGACAATATCATGTTACAGAACTCGTCGCTGATCTCCAGAATGGACAATTTGGCAATCATGACTGATATTACTCTGGACAAACTGGAATCCATCCCTGGCTTCACAGTCGACTGCACTAAAGATAAAATCGAGCAGATGATGGAAGACGTCGGATGCTGCATCGTAGGACAGACAGAGGAGCTGGTGCCAACAGATAAGGAGATTTACCGCTACAAGGATCTGATGGCTACCGTAGATAGCGTTCCTCTAATGAGATGCTCAATTGTGTCCAAAAAGCTGGCTGAAGGAGTGTGCGCTTTGGTTTATGATGATGAATTTGGAAAAGGAGCTATTGATCTCATCAGTACAGAAGATGTTGCTGTTGATTTAGTTAAGAAAATGGTTGCAGCATCACAAACTCGTGGAATGAAGAGTTCAGCTGTTATCAGCAACATGGATTCACCTCTTGAAAACTCTGTTGACAACTCTCTGGAAGTGATGGAAGCTGTTCAGTGTTTCCTTGGTAACGGATCCTTGGAACAGCAAGAGCTCGTCGAAGAGTTAGGAGGAGAACTTCTGCGTTTGGTGAACATTGTGGATAATAGGGTAGATGAAGCATCACGTGTCTGCAAGGTTCTGCATAACGGCAATGCTTTGAACAAGTTTCGTAACATGTTAATAGAACAAGGAGTATCTGAAGATGTTGCAAGCTGGCTATGTGAAGGAAAAACAGAAAAAATATTGCTAGCAGCCCGACACATCACTGATTTCACTTATACAGGAGAAACAGGTAAGGTTGTCGGATTAGAAGCTGCAGTTCTAACAAGATTATGGAAGGAGGAGATAGACCGAGGCGCTAAAAAGAATTATGGAGCTGATATTATAATTGTGAAGCACCTTGGGGATCAAATTGATTCAGGTGAAGTATGGCTGAAGGTTCATCACGACAGTTCTGAATTAAGTGAAAGTCAACTGACAAAAGGGTCAGACTGGAGGATGAAACTCCTCCCTAGATTTTATGTCACTAATGACTTTCATTCCTTGTTACTGTTGATAGAAGTAAAAATCCAAAGAAGAAAACTTTTTACAGGTTTTGCACGAAAACTCTTAGTCGATTCTTCTCCCTGCAGAGACATAAACGTGTTCACAAGGGCTATAGGCCTTACACGTATTATGTTTGTGGACGAGGCTTCAGTCAGAAAAGAAATCTACGTCATAATGAGATTCGCTTTCATTTTGACACAGACGTGGTATATCGCATTCGTCGATGTCCAGCTACAAAGTGCAAGGTGGTTCACGTGGATCGTTTGGCCCCGTTTCATCGAAGAACTGAAGAAGCTTTGGAATCCAGAATTGTTCGGGACGAACAATACCTAGGAAGGGGGCAGTGTTACGACAGAAGAATCTGGCAACCGAAAGCAAAGTTTCAGCCAACGAATTGAACTTTGGGAGAATTTGGAGAAGAAGAGTGGAGCGTTTTGTATTGTAACGGTCGTTGTGTTGTAACGGTCGGTGAGTTCGAAAATGGACGGTGAGCTGTTCTGAGACAGTGCGCGTAAGTATCAAGAAGTAACTTGATGTGTTGTGTATACGCGGAAGGATAAAAGTGGGATCTTTTATCGTTAAGTATCAAGAAGTAACTTGATGTGTTGTGTATACGCGGAAGTATAAAAGTGGGAACTTTTATGGCTAACTTCGAATGTCTACACGGACTGTCTTTTTGTTCGGCTAGTGTGTGAAAAGTTATTAGCACAGGACGAGAATTGGTTTACGAGTGAAGATCTTCGGGTGACCTGGTAAATCAAGTAAAAGGTAGTATTTAGTAAAATACACAGAGCTGATGTTGTGTGCTCACGCAGGAAGATTGATGACTTGTGCATGTTAATAGTTGATTTGTTAATAAGATACTTCATCCATATTTCCTTTGTAACAATTTACCTTGTATTGAATTTGGTTTTGAAATATAGCTTTTAATACTCACGCTCAGTGGCTATCCATTTTTGTGATCTGCAACAATATCATAAAGCATATATACAGAAAGGTATGAGGCTAAACATTTTTTTAATTCTTCGTATTACAGGCTAATAAAAATAAATACCCCCTCAAGCAGCTGCTTGCCACAGAGGTCTGACAGGAGCCTGTCAGTTTATATGCCATAGTAGGTCTGAGAGGATGGTAGGACCTCAGCAGGCTATTACAAATTTTAAAATATAATCATTTTATGAGAACAAAAATTAACATTTTTCGTTCCAAATAACATTAAGATTACTAGTGGAATCTAAACGTTCTTGGATTACATCATTATGAACGCCAAGAGCTATCCATTTATTCAAGATGGAGAATACATAAAAAATAAGAGGGCTCAGGTGCTCCTTTGTAATTATTTAAGGCTGATTATAAGACTAAAATTCTAGTAAAAATTTTTATATTTTAATTTTTTTTCATAATTGCAAGAAAAAATTAGAAATTTAAACTCTTCGGAGCCGACAAAGCAAGTACTTCTAGCTAATTGGCAGCGCTGTTATTAAATATTCGAACTTCCATAATAACGAATGAATGAATATTACTAATTATTGAGATTTGTAATTTTTTGTTATATTTTTTTTATAAAGCTTATTTTAAAGTTACGAGAGCATAGAATTTCTTTCCGCTATCATAGCATGAAAATTACCCCATGCCTCTTTTTTTGTCTAGGGAGTGTACTTCAACAGGGAATTATTTCTATAGATAATTTTTTTCCAAACTTGTTTCTATCCTTCAGAGGTAGATTCTTATTATCCTCCCCCCCCCCGCTTTTATGCGAGAAAAAAGCATAAGTGCCAACAAATGTGTTAGTGAAAAACGGTGGATATTTTTGCTACTGTTCAGTTTGAAATCTTTAATTTTTATGCCTTTATCGATGGTAACTAAGGTATTATGTAATGACTGAATTACACATGTGGTCAACTAAAATGGCAGCTTGCCCACTCTGATTCCCCGCCCTGCCCACGGTCAGTAGGGGACACCGATGGGCTTGGAAAGGCCGCCGTCCATCGGATGGGACGTTAAGCCGTGGCCCCGTGTGCGGAAGAGCCATACCCTGTTCACGTTAAAGAACATGCTGGATGGCCTTGACGGGAGGCTACCATCTGTCTCCCAACAGCTGTTCCAGTGGGTCTCCTCCCCCAACCTTCTCTGAGCCTTCGGGGTCCATGTGACCTGGCCATTTAGCCCATGGTGTGCAAAAAAGTGCCGCTCAGAGGTTGGGTTGGGTTGTTTTACCTCTGAGCGGCACTTTTTTGCACACAATGGGCTAAATGGCCAGGTCACATTGACCCCGAAGGCTCAGAGAAGGTTGGGGGAGGGGACCCACTGGAACAGCTGTTGGGAGACAGATGGTAGCCTCCCGTCAAGGCCATCCAGCGTGTTCTTTTACGTGCACAGGGTATGGCTCTCCCGCACACGGGGCCACGGCTTAACGTCCCATCCGACGGACGGCGGCCTTTCCAAGCCCATCGGTGTCCCCTACTGACCGTGGGCAGGGTGGGGAATTTTGCGGAGATAGCCGCTCAGAGGTAAAACAATCCAATGTTAAAGAACACGCTGGATGGCCTTGACGGGAGGCTACCATCTGTCTCCCAACAGCTGTTCCAGTGGGTCCCCTCCACCAACCTTCTCTGAGCCTTCGGGGTCCATGTGAGCCATTTAGCCCATGGTGCCCATGGCGTGCAAAAAAAGTGCCGCTCAGAAGTAAAACAACCCAACCCACTCTCAGCAAGTGAATTTATTGTTGATTGATTTTCTGTTTTAAATTGCACTTCTGTTATTTCTTTGTTTCATAATCCCCCACACAGCTTTTCCTGCTGCCGCTGGTTATTCGTAATGCTATTCAAATACTGTGCCTAGCACCGGGTTTATGTTGCGAGCTGACAGCCAATGTACGTCTTGCTCGATGAATAATGGAAGCTATCGATATGTGATGGAGCGAGTTCGGGGATTTAGAGGCCAGAAGGAAACGGACGCCACTGCCGATTATGATGCAAGATTCAATATTTGAATATTTCGTGTCTTTCGGACATGATATTGACATTGGAACTATTGTTATTTCTTCAGATAGCTACTACATATAAATATTCATTTCCTTTCATGAGGAGAGCAAACACATGAAAAATATTTCAATTAGATACGAATAAATAGGAATAATAAGGTAAGAAAATCAGAAAAATTTATTTGTTAAATAGTAATATTTGGGACATTACCGATAAACAAAGGATTGGAACAAAATCTTCTATAAACTGAATCAAGCAAAAGGTTTAAGACCAGAAATTCATTGTTGCCCAAATCGCATTATTTGAAGTATTCTTTTTAAACTAAATTAAAAGTGTATTTCTCTCCACCGGACTCAAGTATTCTTTGTCCTTAAGGGGGAATACACCTGCGTTTGCTTAATTCATTTATTTGAATAGCATAACTTTGGAGTAAATTGATATAGGGCAAAGCCTAGTACATTAATTGGGGGCGGGGGTGGCTCAGGCGGTAGCGCGCCAGGCTCGTAATCTGTAGTTCCCAGGTTCGAGTCCCAGCTGGGTCAGCGTTGAGATTTATCTCCGCAAAACTTCCCCGCCCTGCCCACGGTCAGTATGGGACACCGATGGGCTTGGAAAGGCCGCCGTCCGTCGGATGGGACGTTAAGCCGTGGTCCCGTGTGCGGGAGAGCCATACCCTGTGCACGTTAAAGAACACGCTGGATGGCCTTGACGGGAGGCTACCATCTGTCTCCCAACAGCTGTTCCAGTGGGTCCTCTCCCCCAACCTTCTCTGAGCCTTCGGGGTCCATGTGACCTGGCCATTTAGCCCACGGTGTGCAAAAAAGTGCCGCTCAGAGGTACAACAATCCAATAGTACATTAATTACAATCATTTAATAATTAATTAACAATTGAAAAGTATCTCAAGAATTTCTAACAACTAAATTAAACTTAGTCAATTGTATGTAGGTTTGCTTTGGAAATAGCCTTTTTCTCAGGTGTCCAACACTGCTACCCTGAGCAACAACTAACGAATTTTGTCGTAGCATCCAGCTTTTGATATTCTCCACCAATTTTATTTTTGTTCTGCTTTCCTCAAGCCATTAGGAATTTTTTTTTTGTAATTCCAATGCAAAAGCCAGGCTCGTAATCTTAGTTCCCAGGTTCGAATCCCAGCTGGGTCAGCGTCGAGATTTATCTCCGCAAAATTCCCCGCCCTGCCCACGGTCAGTAGGGGAACCGATGGGCTTGGAAAGGCCGCCGTCCGTGGATGGGACGTTAAACCGTGACCCCCGTGTGTGGGAGAGCCATACCCTACGCACGTTTAAGAACATGCTGGATGGTCTTGATGGGAGGCTTTCATGTGTCTCCGAACAACTGTTCCAGTGGGTCTCCTCCCCCAAACTTCTCCGAGCCTTCGGGGTCCATGTGACCTGGCCATTTAGCCCATGGTATGCAAAAAAGTGTCGCTCAAAGGTAAACCCAATTCAAATCCAATGCAAAAGTCTTGTTTTGAAAACTGAAATAAATTTTTACGCACCCTTAAAATTAGTCGGATATAGTCCTCCTATGATCTCGATGGGTATCGATTGGGAGTGGAGGAAAAGAAGACATTTTTCCAATATAAAAAAAAAAAATTGAAAGGGCTAAAACTGTGTGCAAGATTAAATGTTTTTGCTCTGTAATTCCTAATGGACACGAATGGCTGAATATAAAATTATTTCCACAAACCTAAGTAAGGAGTGGTGACTACCCACCCCTAAGATTAAACTGCTCTCCACTTCAAATATTTAATCTTAGATTGGAACCTAAACCATTTAAGCAAAGAAATAGAAGTCGTTGGAGAGTAAAAACACTGAACTTGTAAATGCGATAAATGATGTTGATTTACATGTATTGATATTATTAATGTATATTTGTTTCCATCTTGTATAAAATGCTTAGAAATAAGAATGTAACAATTGGAACAGTGTTTCCCAATTTGATTTGCCCGCGGAATCTTTTTCCCTTAGACCATAAATATGTAAATATAATATTAAATATTAAACAAGATTATGAGATCAACATATTTAACTGTACATATTTAGAATCAAAGGCCATATCCCATTTATATCAAAAACGAAGAAATGACATTTTTTGTATTGTAATGGAAGTTTTTTTTAAGAACTCTCATTTCACATAGGGGCGGGGGTGGCTCAGTCGGTAGCGTGCCAGGCTTGTAATCTGTAGTTTCCAGGTTCGAGTCCCAGTTGGTTCAGCGTTGAGATTTATCTCCGCAAAAATTCCTCGCCCTGCCCACGGTCAGTAGGGGACACCGATGGCCTTGGAATAGGCCGCCGTCCGTCGGATGGGACGTTAAGCCGTGGCGCCGTGTGCGGGAGAGCCATACCCTGTGCACGTTAATAGAACACGCTGGATGGCCTTGACGGGAGGCTACCATCTGTCTCCCAACAGCTGTTCCAGTGGGTCCCTTCCCCCAACCTTCTCTGAGCCTTCGGGGTCCTTGTGGCCTGGCCATTTAGCCCATGGTGTGCAAAAAAGCGCCGCTCAGAGGTAAAACAATCCAATCTCATTTCACATAACCCCAGGATTCCGCGAATAATATTTGGGAAACGCTGAATTAGAGAAATAGAATGCAATTCGAATTTTATATACGTTTTACCAGAATCTTTTAAGGAGGTATAGTATTCATCTTTGATAAAATATTTGAATATATTTTTGTCTTGTATGTTTTATCAAAGCCGATTTCTTCTTCTTTTAAGTTTCCATATTCAATTTTATTACGGATTGCTATTAGAATTTCGATGGCTATAGCTGCCATATTTGATTAAAGTTAAATCATGAAAATATTGTTTCTGGAAAAAGAAACGTGATATGAAAGTATTAAATCTTTTAAAATACCAAAACTAGGTAGAGAAATATCTTAGAGAAATTTTAACTCTGCTGTTAAACTGAACATACAGTATTTATTTTTCTAGGAGACAATAAATCAAAAGTCGTAATTTTAACGATGTAATCGTTCTGATATTTTTTGGCCTATTTGCACACCCTCTTTTCCCATACAGCTCAAATATGAAATTTGAGATTAATTTAAAATTCGTACTTACAATAAAGCACATAAGAACCTATTTTATAACCTCTCTATTCGGTACAGTTCCATGATATGTCAAGAGTAACTGAGATACAGAACTCAGTAACTTGGGTGTTTCATAAAGAGCTTAACTGAAGATAAAGATCTCAATCAAATCTATTTATGGGCGGGGGTGGCTCAGTCGGTAGCGTGCCAGGCTCGTAATCTGTAATTTCCAGGTTCGAGTCCCAGCTGGGTCGGCGTTGAGATTTATATCCGCAAAAATTCCTCGCCCTGCCCACGGTCAGTAGGGGACACCGATGGCCTTGGAATAGGCCGCCGTCCGTCGGATGAGACGTTAAGCCGTGGCGCCGTGTGCGGGAGAGCCATACCCTGTGCACGTTAATAGAACACGCTGGATGGCCTTGACGGGAGGCTACCATCTGTCTCCCAACAGCTGTTCCAGTGGGGCCCTCCCCCAATCTTCTCTGAGCCTTCGGGGTCCATGTGACCTGGCCATTTAGCCCACGGTGTGCAAAAAAGTGCCGCTCAGAGGTAAAACAACCCAACCCAAATCTATTTAAATTTCAACGATACTCATTCAGTAATTAAAGAGTTATGGAAGCTGAAACATGCAAGTTGGTTCAAAAACATTTCAAAAACTGCTCAAAATACTCTTATAAGTGTTAATAAAGTTTAGTATAACGGCTATTACTTTCGTTTTAACTTGTTTTTATTAACTTTTCAGAGAAATTATTTAAACTATTATTGTTGCTGTGAAATATTCCAGTTTCCTTAACTTGACTGAACAAATATTGTTCGAAATCTACATTGAAATAGATTTGATCAAAATCGTTAAATTATCTTCAGTCACATTTTGCCATAGCTTAAGAAGTTAGTAAGTTCTGTATCTGAGTTACTATTGACATATATTGAACTTTACCTGATAAAGTGACCTCTGATTGTACCATAAGTTTTGTTCCTCTGAAGGTTGGTTAGTTATCAGCAAGAACATACATTGTAACTAACATAAGTACTACGTTTTGCAGTATCAGTGGTGCAGCCAGGATTTTTCAAGTGGACGAGTCAAAAAATTGTCAATCTAAATTAAAGCCAAAAATCTGCAAACGCTGTTGCTTAGTATACCTATTAATATGCATATTTTTAATTATGAATGTATTCAAAAACAAGACAGGTAAAGTGATAATACTTTTAAGAGGAGTGAAAAAGGAAATGTCTCTGAATTTGAATACCAAGATAACGATTGCCAGATAACGATTAGATTAACGATTTTTAGATAACGATTTATAATTTCTTTAGTCAATGAGACGAGCTGTTTAGTTTCGAACAGGTTTATGTTAGGTCTCTTAATTTAAATATGCTGCCATTTTTACCAACTGAAGAGTATGAAGTTAAATTAATAACTACTCATCTGCATGAGTAGTATATGTAATATATAACTTAATAATGTAAGAGCAAAATAACTATAATGTAAGAACAAAATCATTTCCGTCCTGGGCGGGGGTGGCTCAGTCGGTAGCGCGCCAGGCTCGTAATCTGTAATTCCCAGGTTCGAGTCCCAGCTGGGTCAGCGTTGAGATTTATCTCCGCAAAATTCCCCGCCCTGCCCACGGTCAGTAGGGGACACCGATGGGCTTGGAAAGGCCGCCGTCCGTCGGATGGGACGTTAAGTCGTGGCCCCGTGTGCGGGAGAGCCATACCCTGTGCACGTTAAAGAACACGCTGGATGGCCTTGACGGGAGGCTACCATCTGTCTCCCAACAGCTGTTCCAGTGGGTCCCCTCCCCTAACCTTCTCTGAGCCTTCGGGGTCCATGTGACCTGACCACTTAGCCCATGGTGTGCAAAAAAGTGCCGCTCAGAGGTAAAACAACCCAACCCATTTCCGTCCAGATAGCTGAAATTATTATTTTTAATATAAGCTCTTGATTGTTAGGAAAAAAAAAGCAATTGTCCTTGTACCATTTAATGTTTTGAAATTTTACTATTTTTTTGTTAAAATTGCATTTTTCTGGAGAGGTGAATTTATTACTCTTTACTGATTCTTAAATAAAATATCGGTAAGAATATTTTAAGCCAAATGTTAAGCATATCTGTTCTCTGTGGACTTACGATTTCGAAGCAATACTGTATTTATCAAATATTAATTTCTGTGTGAATATTCGATGAGTAATTTTGTTACTGAAGAAATGTGCTATTTAATTACATTCCGTTATTGTTTTGAATTTGTACAGTAATTGAAATTTAACAACTTTAGTCAAAAAGATTGTAACAGGTTGTTACGTTAATGTGATACTTTTGCTTAAGCCTCAAAGAAGTACTTCTACTTCAAATGTACATTAATTGTGAATATTGAGTTTTTATATAAAAAGTTGACTATTTTTTAGTAAAATTCGACCAACACAAAAAACATATTTTTGTATCTTTGCTTTTAACACTGTATAGTATTTTCAAAGGATTTTCCGTTGGAGAAAGGATTTAATGTAATAAAAATTATTTTACATCAATATATGAATATTATTTTCTCACAAGCTATAATTTAAAACCTGGACAATAAAATTACAATATGTGGTTTTCAAGCTATCGTATTTTCTTTATAATGAGACAAATCCAGATTTTAGAGTGTAAATTTCGGAGAAAAAATTGCTTATGTTTAGATCCTGCAGTGAATAAATTTATTTTACTAGCTGCTCATTGCTGGTGCGACTCATCCTTACAGATATCATTGAGAGAATTTTAGGCAGCAGTATATAGGGAAAAGTTTTGTCTTTTATATAATACAGAAAATATGATAGTTCTTACCACAGTAAACAACTAAAGATATAATAATAAATACACCCTCGAGCAGCTGCTTGCCACAGAGATCTGACAGGAGCCTGTAGGCTTATATGCCCATAGTAGGTCAGGTGGAAGAAAAATATTAAAAAAAAGCAAACTTTTCTTCCTAACAAAGAAAGCGGAGGTAAAGAAATTTGTTGGTAATACAATATGCAGATACACAAGGCCGCAACTACTGGCTTAGTGATTAGTCCGCAATTCATTAACCCAGGAATTTTGATTTTTCCTTTCTAAAAAAATTGATTCTGGTCATAACGTCTCAAATAATAATGTTCTCAGTTAAAACGAAGTTTTCTTTGCGAATACTAGACTCTGTAGTAGAATTAAGTTCGATCCCGAACCACTTCGACAGTTTAGTGGGAGGGGGGGGGGTGTAGCTGTCTACTCTTAATCTGCAGTTCCCAGGTTCGAATACCAGCTGGGTCAGTTTGGAGATTTGTCTCCACAAAAGTCTCCGCCCTGCCCACAGTCAATAGGCAACACCTATGATCTTGGAAACTCCGCCGTCAATCGGATGGGTTATTAAACCGTGGCCCCATGTGCGAGAGACCCTGTGCACGTTAAAGAACGCGCTTGATGGGAGGCTACAATCTGTCTCCCAACAGCTGTTCCAGTGGGTCCCCTCCCCTAACCTTTTCTGAGTCTTCGGGGTCCTTGTGACCTGGCCATTGTGTGCAAAAAAGCCGCCCAGAGGTAAAACAACCAACTAACTTAGACATTGAATTCGTGCCTCACATTGTAATGTAGAGAAATGCAAGCTGCTGCAGCTTTTTCTCCTTCCTAATATGAGTTGTTATAAACTTTCATTCGTGACAAAATTAAAATCTTAATATATTTAGAACAAAATAATTCATAGAATGTGAAAATATTTGATCATTGCAAACACCAACAGTACTTCATTAATAAAAGACTAAAAAAAAATTAAAGGCTGAATGGTGCTCATTTTTAACTGCTAAAGACAAATGGTTGATATTATAATTTATAAAACACTATTTTGGTTAATTTCACAATTACGAGCAACATTAGCAACTGAAATTACGACCAGAACTCTTTAGTTCCCAGGTTTAGTCACCAGTCTGTTAGTGTTGAGATTTTCTTCTCGAACCCATGTTCTTCATTCTGAGAAAAGTAACAAGTGGGCTTTGAAAATCCGGCGGATGAGATGTTGAGTTGTGGCTCCGTGTGCAAGGGAGCCATAACATGTGTTCCTTTTACAAGATAGAAAAGGATTTTATCCCAGACTGCACGTAAAGGCAACTGCCAGCCGTCACATTGCTCACCCAAACTTCCTGTCTGTTTTAACAGATAACGCGATGTATGGACACTCTGCCATGCTCTGAAATTATCGTGGCGGACCAGATCCCAACAATATGTGCGGTCTTCAGTGCAGAGTTGAACGCTATCTTCTTGCCTTGAATCACACAGAGGTTTAAACATCGTCGATTTACAATTGAAATACTCTTCGCTACGTTTATTTTTTTACTATATAGGCTTTAATTCCGGTGAAGCTTCAGTGTTCCATATTGTACACCAGCGTAAGATCCCACACCTGCGCTGGCTAAATTCGTCAAGATAATTATCCAGATAATTATTTAAATCTTTCTCCCATGGGAGTGGAGGTAGCTCAGTCGATAGAGTGCCAGGCTCATCTAGTTCTCAGGTTTGAGTCCTAGCTGGGTCAGCGTTGATATTTATCCGCAAGTTTCTCTGCCCTGCCCTTGTCCATTCATTAGGGGACACCGATGGGCTTGGAAGGGCTGCCGGATGGGACATAAAGCCGTGGCTCCGTGTGTGTGTGTGAGCCATATCCTGTGCACGTTAAAGAACACTCTGGATGGACTTGGTAGGAGGATGCTATCTGTCTGTTAACAGTTGTCCAGTGAGTCTCCTCCACCAACATTCTGTGAGCCATCGGGGCCCTTATGAACTGGCCATTTAGCACACTGTGTGCAAAAAAATTCCTCTCAGAGGGAAAACAACCCAATTTAGTCGCCCATACCCTGGATTGCCTCGCCAAAAGTGCTGACAGTAACGTTAAGCCTTGGTCCCCTTGTGTTGGAGAGCCATGTCCTGTGCAAATTAAAGAACATACTGGATGGCCTTGACGGGAGGGTACCATTTATCTCCCAACAGCTCTTCCAGTGGGTCCCTTCCCCCCTTTTCTGAGCCTTCGTGGTCCTTGTGACCTGACCATTTATCCCATTGTGTGACAAAAAGGTAACCCAACCCTGGATTGCCAGCATTTTCTGATTTGTTGAAGAATGACCCTCCCCCCCTCCTCTCTTTTAAAAAAAAAAAGGTTGGTGCAGTTCATCTGTAGGTACTGGTACCATTTGGGAATCGCCGTTTTAAACCAATGTAAGAGTAGAGCTGGTTTCAAAAATTAAAACTTGCCATAAAAGTATGCTTTCCCCTCTAATGGAGAAAGTTACGTTTTGGGAGTAAAAAAATACATTAAAAATTTGAAACACCAATAAGTAAAAGTGTATATGCTTTCACGACAATAAACATTTACATACACAGAGTAGTTATAAGATTCCCTATTCCAGAGTCTCGGAGACGGTGACAAAAGGAGGTAACGCCACGAAAATTGGTTGGTAGCTTAATGAGGACATTTAAAAGCTATTTAGCGTAAAAAAAAATAGTCTGTCACCACCAGGAGGAAAGCGAGCTCTGCAAACAAATGCACAGGTGAGAAGACTATGTTTCATGCATGTCTTATAGAAACTGTTCAATATGCTCTTCATTAGTGCAAAGGACTGGGCCAAGGTTGCTTGGAGCATGTTGCTGTGGATGTTGATCAGTAATGTGGATGTTGATCAGTAATGCTGGCCTTCAGATCAGGAAGCGACCGCTGACACAAACCAAGTCCTGGAGATAGCCTTGGTAATTACAATGATTCAGGTTCGGTAAGCCTAGTGGGTTGGGTTGTTTTACCTCTGAGCGGCACTTTTTTGCACACTATGGGCTAAATGGCCAGGTCACATGGACCCCGAAGGCTCAGAGAAGATTGGGGGAGGGAACCCACTGGAACAGCTGTTGGGAGACAGATGGTAGCCTCCCGTCAAGGCCATCCAGCGTGTTCTTTAACGTGGGTTGTTTTACCTCTGAGCGGCACTTTTTTGCACACTATGGGCTAAATGGCCAGGTCACATGGACCCCGAAGGCTCAGAGAAGATTGGGGGAGGGAACCCACTGGAACAGCTGTTGGGAGACAGATGGTAGCCTCCCGTCAAGGCCATCCAGCGTGTTCTTTAACGTGCACAGGGTATGGCTCTCCCGCACACGGGGCCACGGCTTAACGTCCCATCCGACGGACGACCATTTAGCCCATGGTGTGCAAAAAAGTACCGCTCAGAGGTAAAACAACCCAACCAACCCAATGGTTCCATAGCTAGGTTACCTCCATCAGCTCCATCAGTACCAGAAATTGGAGAATGAAGTTGTTGAGAATCGTGCAGTCACAGTTCCTGCACCATATGGATCCTATATGGGTACCATTGCACAACATACCATAGCACTCTACTGACCATTGCCCACGTAAGTTTCAACTCTTTACACTGCTATGGCACTTCAGATTGACCTCATGTCCCTTTAGACATGGGCTGTCGCAGCAAAAGACATCTCGTCAACCCCATCTTCAATCGTATTTCTTCCTGGTACCACTCCCAACTCACTGGTTGTCTCAAACTTCATCTTCCTTAACGCCATTGATGTCAAGGGTCCTCTCTGCAGACTTTTCAAACGCTGATTCATAGTGCGCAATTACATTACTTTGATTGTGGTAGAATAACTAGATCAACAACAGCAAGTGTTTTTTCTTCGTGAGAGCCGTTTGCCTCCCTAGTGGGCATTACAACTTTTATACGACATCTTTTGCATCGGAGACTTGTTATGCAGGCAAATGCGATTAGCATTCCTGAAGCACCCGTTTTCCCTCTGGTGGCGACAGTTGGAACTATTTTTTGTCTTCACTGTATCGCTTCCGCATCTTCCCATTAAGCTACTTACAAATTTTCGCAGCTCTATTTCCATTCGTCATTTCTCCAGAGACTACGGAATTGGGAAACTTATAATCACTCTGTACCTTCAAGTGATTTAATTTCATACTTGATTTCAGTTTTATCGAAACAGTTTTAATTATAAACTTTAGGTAACCTAGCTATGGAAACCATCTGCTCCTAACTAAATGATGACCACTTCTATAGTCCCAGCTGTGTCAGCGTTGAGATTTATCTCCGCAAAATTCCCCGTCCTGCCCACGGTCAGTAGGGGACACCGATGGGCTTGGAAAGGCCGCCGTCCGTCGGATGGGACGTTAAGCCGTGGCCCCGTGTGCGGGAGAGCCATACCCTGTGCACGTTAAAGAACACGCTGGATGGCCTTGACGGGAGGCTACCATCTGTCTCCCAACAGCTGTTCCAGTGGGTCCCCTCCCCCAACCTTCTCTGAGCCTTCGGGGTCCATGTGACCTGGCCATTTAGTGCCGCTCAGAGGTAAAACAACCCAACCCAACCACTTCTATATGCATGTATAAATTTGAAATACTAGCAGTCACTGATGCTTTCGGAAATTAAGTTGCCAATTTTATTTTTTCTGAAATCTTGGTTAACAAACCTTGGACCCTATAATTTTCATACGGTTAAAAGGTATTGCGAGCCAGGTGTAATGGTCTATGGGGCCCCATGTTTGAGACCAGTGTTACACAGCAATGCCCACATTTCACATATAAACTCTCATTATATATATATAGTTATATGAAAACCATAAGAAAATTTACATTAAGCGGTTCTATTATCTCCTGTCATGGTCATTTATCATCAAAAGGATAGTAGCCTTTACAAATCCATGGGAGCGGTAAAGCTCATTTCTTCGATTAGTCCTATTTTCCCAAAAGCAAAATTACCTCCTCTGAGCCCTTGGGGTCCTTGTGACCTGACCATTTTAGCCCATTGTATGAAAAAAGTACTCAGAGGTAAAACAACCAAACTGTATATTGTTAAAAATCGAGATTAAAATAGATCTGAATGACATCTTTTATTGAAAACTGTGACTGGAAATAAAGAGTTTTTTAAGTCCGAAGAGAAAAAATGAAACATCCATTGATATAATCTGGGAATGTTTTTTCTATTCGATTCCTGAATAGACCTGAATAGGTTCTAAAATTACCGCAGTTCGGTCTCGACGACCTAACTACGGTAAAACAAAAGCATATGAAGAAAGGAAACTTTAAAAATGATTTTGGAATTTCGGTAGATTTTTCTGTTAAATATTTCAAGAGTAAAAAGGAAAAAAAAATCTACTGTTCCTTATATGAGACGAGAGAATGCTATCAAGTAGACAAGTTCGTTAAGTCGTCAAGACAAAAGGCACATAAAAAAACTCGTAAATTAAATTATTAATTGCTGGATGAAAAAAGTCACAGGAATAATAAGGAAGAAACTTCGCAATTAGTGATCGATCAGAAACTATTGTGCCTGAAGTTGACACAAATTCCCCAATTGCTTCCATGTAGGCTACAAAAAACACAAAACTAGCTCTTAATGACGTAAACACTGCGTCACTTCCTTGATATCGATATATAGTTTTATAACCTGTCGAGAGATGGAGCCACAGTCACAACTACCTGTACGCGTTATCGATGCTATGATGGTTGTTGTAGTTGGGCAGCAAACCTTGCTGTTAGTTGGTTCGTGAGCCGGTTTGCTGCTGCTTTTACCATTGCAGGCATTGGGTGTGCGTGTTTGTGTGTATCATAATTGGGAATCTCACAATTACCGTCGAACTTTAGGAATATGACGGAAAATCTTGCGAAAATGCCAGCGAAAGGAATCTTGAGGAAGAGCTCGCTTACATTCATCGAACACGATGACTCCGAGATACAGTGAGTAATTTTTATTTTTAAAACTTCCTTGTGTGCGAAGCAGACGTGAGAGTAAGGTTAAGGTTTTCGTGACTGTAAATTTTTTGTTAAACTGTTTTTTATTTGCCTTTATCATATGGTTGGTAACGATATCTTGTAAAATATATATCTTCACATTTGAACCTAGCATTAACTGTTAGAATAAGGCTTAGCTGTGGGAAACGTCTGCTCGAAGTCTTGTTTTAGTAACAGAATTTTCAAAACATTCGATCAAATATCATAAATATTACGCTGTATACAGAGATTTTTAAAATTATAATTCAGGTTTAATGATTTAAATTATAATTCAATATTTTGATGGCATGAATTGTGTTGATTTATTTCTAGTTTCATTTGATGTTCCGAAGAAATAAATTCGGTAATGGTGTAAATTAAAGTAACATGAGTACAAATTAAATAATTTTTAAATTATTACAGCTATGGGCTAGTGAGTATATTATAATGCTAGTGGTTATTAAATATCAAAAGGTTCGATATCGAACTAATAATAGAACAAAGGGAGTGTGAATGAATAAAAATAATGCAATTTGTGAAATGTCGACCGTTATAACTAGGTTTAGATCAATTTTTTAGATAAGCTACGAAATATAGAGTTCATCAAGCAATTCATATTTGCAAATATCGACTCAAAAATAAGTATTATACAAAATTAATTGAATACCGATTAAAATTAATTTCAATTAGTGTACTTAAACAATTTTCGATTCGCAAATCAATGATTCTGCTTTGTAAAATATTTAAAACTTTGTAAATATTTCGGTGTTGATTTGCTAACCATACATTCCTAGGAGAAATTGCGACAATGGGTATCTTCTGGAATAAGAAAATATGTATAGTGATATTCTCCATGCATGAAAGCCATTTTGTGTATCGTTCAGCAAAAAGTCAGCACTAGGAATAATGCACAGAACCTTTTACATAAAGACAGCTGATTTAAATGGTATACAGATTTGGGAAAATATTGCCAATTTCTGTTTGTTGAAAGAACACGATTTCCGTTAATGGAGAGAAAGGGAAAGATTCAAATAATATTTATATGCGTTCATATACGATTAATGTATTTCAGTGATTAGGGACATTTTATTACGAGAAAACTAAAATTGATGGAGATAATGAAAGCTCATAAAGAGGAATGTTTAATGTTTCTCCGAAATTTAATACCATACAGATTATGAAGAGGGATTGACTCTTTCGAATTCAAAAGAAAACTCCAGTTGGGAAGAGGGTATTATCGGCCAATTTTTTTTTCCAGATTTAAGTTATGAAATCTAAATTTTTAGATAGTGGGTAAATTTTATTGTTTACAACAATAATGCACAATTTTTTTTTATTATTTGTACGAGGTAGAAATCTCCATCAAATTCTTTTAAATTCACAATGATATTCATCTATAAATGATGCTTTTAATGTATCTACAATGTTTTTAATATTAATAAGTATGTTCTTACTCTGAATTTTTTTTCGATATCTTACTGTTATGCAGTATGTCAGGAACGAATACTAATTTCGCTTGCATTAATTGATATGAGACTCATTTTCGTTTAACGAATGGTATTTTGTGACCAATTAATTTAAAATAGCGAGAACTGCCTATATTTATTGTAATGTGGCTTCCGCATCTTTCATCAGTAGTAGGCGTGCATTGTTATGCTTATACAAAATAATTAATAATTCGTTCTCTTATCTTTGTATATGCTTATATAATGTTGGCAAATGACAGTAAAAAAAATACAGTGTACTAATTTAATCTGTCAGTTTTTCTTATAAAAACGAAAAAACTATTATAAACTACATTTCCTCCCCCCCGCAATTGTTTTCAGGTTTAAACTGAATATTAATGTTCTTCTTCAGAAAGAGGGAGGGGTAAAAAAACTGGTGATATCAGGTACAGAGCCGTCCCATGGCCGAGTGGTTAGCACGCTTGGCTCCTGATCTAAGGGACCTGGGTTCGAGCCCCGGGTAAGGCATGGATGTTCGTGTTGTTTTACTGCTGAGGCCCTGCCATCCTCTCAGATTTTCTACTTTGGCATATAAACTGACAGGCTCCTGTCAGACCTCTGTGGCAAGCAGCTGCATGAGGGGATATTTAATTTTTAATAATCAGGTACTACCCGAAAATATCGTACCTAATTACGAACAATATAATTAAAGGTTTCAGGTAAAAGGGTAGATTATTGGAGAATAAAATTGCTGAGTCAGATTTCTAGTCAATGACATTTTGCGGATTTTATGTGGGGATGCAATTAGCTAACTTTTGGGCAAAATCGATTTTTATCGTCATCTAATGAACGATAAACACAGGTTTCTGCGAAAAGCTCGTAACACAAAAATGTTTAAATATTTTACAAAACTTCGTTATATCTAATACATAAATAAGGAAATAGGTAGGTTTGTTTTGCATCTGTTGCCTCTTTTGGAACTGTGTAGTTTTCAAATTAAGCCGACGGCATCCATCCTTCAATAGCTTAGTTTTGTATCATGCATTACGAAATCTCATCAGATAAATGGATGTGCCACATGACATCACGATGTTATTATATTAATGCTGTCACGAGAGTCTGTTCCTCTTCAGTAAGACTTGCGGGCGTTGCCTTCCAGTGTATAAACAATCGCGTGCTTCTTGGAAGTATTCGAAGTCCAGAGATTCAACAGAAAATTTGTGACTTCAAAAATAAGGATCTAGGTGGAGCATGATCTATATGAGAAATAGTACCTTTCTCTAAACGTTCTCTTCCTTACAACACTCGAATATTTTTATTATAAGTGTCATTATTTTTAATATAAGCAAAATTATCTCAAAGAGACTGAATTATATTTAGATATATTTCAAATCATAATTTGTAACATTTAAAAATGATTACAGTAGAACCCTATTGTTAAGACGATCCTAGGGGTAATTTAGATTACAAAAAAAAAAGTACAAGCAAATTCTAAGAAAAGAAACTAGGGTAACTAAACGTATTTAAGTTGTAGGAGCGAAAAGTAAAAATTTATTTCTATACAAAGTGTACAATATACATTGTTTTTCATTAAATGTACAATATATAGTTAATATGTAATATAATATTTAAAACACATTACAGTGCATACGATATTTAGGTATATTGCGAACAAAGCTGGCGCTAGCTACTTTGCCCCCGAAGCGAACTTGGATTCTCCAAGTCTGATTTTATTTATTAAGTTAATTAAATTTAATGCCATTTTTTATGGGCTGTTAAAAAGCATCTGTTGAAAAGTAGGTCGCACTGAGGTCCTGCCATCCTGTCAGATCTCCTACTATGGCATATAAACTGACAGGCTCCTGTTAGACCTCTGTGGCAAGCAGCTGCTTGAGGGGGTATTTATTTTTATTTATTTATTATTATTTATGGTAGTTTATTTGTAAATTTGTCGCCCCAAACAAATGCCGCTTGCTGCGGTCGCACAGGTTTCACGTGCGGTAGCGCTGCCCCTGATTGCGAATGTCTTTTAAAATAATCTATTTTCTGCTGAGGTCCTGCCATCCTCACAGAACCTACTATGACATATAAACTGACAGGCTCCTGTCAGACCTCTGTGGCAAGCAGCTGCTTGAGGGGGTATTTATTTTTATTTTATTTATTTTTATTTGAAATTAGAATTACCGTTTTTCTCTTTGCTTCACGATTTTAAACGTTTTACTGTCGTGAGCTCAGACGATGACCTCAGTTCGATCCAACCGGCATGAGATCATATCGTGCTTCTTAGACTATAATCATGAAGTCTTGAATAGATACAAGAGGCCTAAAATGATGGCTTTCAGCACAGAGAGCTATCCATTTTAGGTCTCTTGTGCATCCTTATACTTTGTTGTTTTTTGATTTCTTGCCCTTAGGGGCCCACCATATCTATGGTGGTTTACTTTACTATTGTTTTATACTGATGCCAATTAGGCACATGCTTCGATGGAGGAGGTTATGGGTACTTTTGTACTTGGTACTCCATAAACCAAGTACCGATCTACGATCAGACGATGTACGTAATATAAGCTAAATACAATCAATGGTCGCTTTAATTAAAAATTACTCCCCATGTTATGGCAATGGGGGAGTAGTCATTTAGAGTTCAATAGTTTGTTTGAATCTAATGAGGGGCGGGGGTGGCTAGTCGGTAGCGCGCCAGGCTCGTAATCTGTAGTTCCCAGGTTCGAGTCCCAGCTGGGTCAGCGTTGAGATTTATCTCCGCAAAATTCCCCACCCTGCCCACGATCAGTAGGGGACACCGATGGGCTTGGAAAGACCGCCGTCCGTCGGATGGGACGTAAAGCCGTGGCCCCGTGTGCGGGAGAGCCATACCCTGTGCACGTTAAAGAACACGCTGGATGGCCTTGACGGGAGGCTACCATCTGTCTCCCAACAGCTGTTCTAGTGGGTCCCCTCCCCCAACCTTCTCTGAGCCTTCGGGGTCCTTGTGACTCTGGTCATTTAGCCCATGGTGTGCAAAAAAGTGCCGCTCAGAGGTAAAACAACCCAACCCATTGAATCTAATGTTCTTATATTAGCTATTTATCGAAATACAAGACTGATGATAAAGGACTGATAATAAAGATCTCAACCAAATATACCCAAATTTCATTTGAAATAGTATTCGTTTGGTATTTAATTAAAGCCTTACGAAACCTTACATTTAAACAAAATAGATACAGTAAACTCTCGTTAATCCGGATGAATTGGGAAAGGAAGAGTACGTATTAGTGAAACAAAAGAGGGTCCTAAAAGGCGAAAAGTTTGAGCATAAATTAAAAATTTATAGTACTGATCTTATAAATAAATATGTATTAAACATGTATGCAAATGCAGAGTCACTTTATTTATAGCATATAATTTCTATTTCACACAAACACTAAAATTTGAGTCTTCATTTAAAAAATAAAAGAAAAGGGCAGTACAATTCAATTTTTTATCACCAGCTGACTTAAAAATATTCGAAGGCGGTTCAGGAATAATGGCACTGAAATCTGTACCAAATTCTTCAACAATCTTTCTTTCAGAAACCCCTTTCTCAAGAGTTATTCTATCACTTTCAACTTATTAACAATAAAAGCAACATGTTTACTTTTTATTCCACATTTTTACCGCTTAAGACCCATAATTTAATCCAATATTCTAATTTAATTATCCAGAGCACAAATTATGCGTTATAAGGAATAATTACCGTGCACTCCGGGCATTCTTATTCCCCGGAGTGCACGTGAGATGAAAGGCGTCTTGTATCCGCAGCCCATTTGCTACTACCGCCACTCAGCTCCAGATGCAGGCTCTACTATGAAACGTGCTTACAGGGGCAATGCAGCAAATCGGTTGTTGTTTGTCTATGATTCAGTTATCTCTGCGCATGCGCAAACTCTGGCTTTTTCAGCACGTTGCTTCTGAATAATAGCGGATAATACTCACGAATTTCAGGTATGCTGAATGTTTGTTTTTTCATCCTTCAGCAGCTTTATTTGATATATTTGCTACTCCAAGAAAAAATGTTAGTGAAATAAAAGCTTGTTTGTAACAATATAGATGTAATTTTCCAAATGCAATCTTTCTTATCAGATGCACGTAATTTACCTTAAGCCATGCCGCCATGTTGGTAGTTATGGCAAGCGATGATTTGTAACGTGTCAAGCAGTACTTGTTGCTATTCCCTTTATAATTGTAGAGTTAATTCCAGAAGTATATCTAGCTTTAATAAGTGTTGTTGTTGTGTTGTTTTACCTCAGCGGCACTTTTTTGCACACCATGGGCTAAATGGCCAAGTCACATGGACCCCGAAGGCTCAGAGAAGGTTGGGGGAGGGGACCCACTGGAACAGCTGTTGGGAGACAGATGGTAGTCTCCCGTCAAGGCCATCAAGCGTGTTCTTTAACGTGCACAGGGTATGGCTCTCCCGCACACGGGGCCACGGCTTAACGTCCCATCCGACGGGCGGCGGCCTTTCCAAGCACATCGGTGTCCCCTACTGACCGTGGGCAGGGTGGGGAATTTTGTGGAGATAAATCTCAATGCTGACCCAGCTGGGACTCGAACCTGGGAACTACAGATTACGAGCCTGGCGCGCTACCGACTGAGTCACACCTGCCCCTTTAATAAGTGACTGATGCTTACAGATTGATTTTCAGTTTTTCATAATTAGCGATTAAGTAAACTTTCGTTATCATGAAACTACACTTGTTGCAGACTTCAGTCCTGTTCATAACATGGACTCTAGACCTGCTCCTGCCACAGAAGAGAGTTTGCCGTGCAGCATGCTATGATTCCAAGGAGTCTTACTCGCCCAATGCAACGCAGCAAGGAATTATGGATTATATTTTCAGCGTATTTGCAATTCACGTGAAAAGTGCATGATTTTACTATCTTATCATATCTTTATAATTGAAAAATTTGAAAGAGAGATTTGAAAATTTGCAAATGTTGCAAATAAAATTTATATCCATTTTCTATTGTAGCCAACTTCTCATGCTGTGACCTCAGTTGAAACACTGAAGAGCCAAAACATTTTGACCACCGGCCTAATATGATGTGTAACAGCTCTTACCCAACAAGGCATGAGCGCTACAAGATTTCTAAAAGTGTCATGTGGTATCTGGTACCAGCATATTATCAGCAGATCCTTTAACTCTTGTAAGTTATATAGTTGAGTTGCAACAGCAGATCGGATATGCTATTCCAACACAAACCACAGATGCTCGATTGGATTGATATCTGGGGAATTTGGAGGCCAGGGCAATGCCTGGAAGTCTTCCTTATGTTCTGTGAACCATTTTCAAACTGTCTGGATAGTGTAGCATGGTGCATTATCCTGCTGAAAGAAGGCACTATTAGAGGGGAATATCGTTGCCATGAAACGATGTACCTGGTCTGCAATGATGTTTAGGTAGGTGGTAGATGTCATAGTTTCCTGCACATGAATGACTGGACCCAGGGTTTTCCAGCAGAACATTGCCCAAAGCATTACATTTCCTCCACCAGCTTGTTTTCATCCCACTGTGCATCCTGGTGCCAACACATCCCTAGGTAAACGATGCTCACATACTCGGCCACCCACAGGGTGCAACAGGAAACGAGATTCATCGGACCAGATTACCTTCAAATCATTCAAGGTCAGGTTTTGATGCTCACATACCCATTGTAGGTGCTTTCGGCGATGAACCGAGGTTAGCATGGGCACTCGCAGTAGCCTGCAACTACACAGCCCCATTTTCAGCAGGGTTCGATGTACTGTGTGTTGTGACACATTTCTCCCGTCACCTGCATTCAAATTACAGGCGAGTTGAGCCACAGTATCCCTTCTGTTGGCTCGTAACATACGGGATAGCCTTTGCTCACCTCTAACATCGAAGAGTCATGGCCGGTCCTCACCTTGCTACTTTTGCAAGGTGAGGACCGGCCATGACTGGCGTTTTATGATTTTTTCATAAAACGCCAGTCATGGGCGTTGCTGGCGTTTTATGATTTTTTCCACCTTGGACCACTTTTTGAAGGTACTAACCACGGCTGACCATGAGCACCCCACAAGCTTTGATGTCTCAGAAATACTCTGACCCAGTCGTCTGGCCATTACAATTTGGCTTTTGTCAAACTCACTTAAGTCAGCTGCCTTTCCCATCTGAAGAACAAGAATAACACTGATTAACAAAGCTCAGTATCAGATGTTATGACCTTCACAAACGCCCTCGTTTACCTGCAGTTGCTTCGATTTGCATAAAGACTCGCTGGTCATATGTTTTGGCTCTTCGGTGTATGATATTAAATAAATTTTCTTAGTTCACTTCTTAAATTTTCTGTGCTTTTTTATTTTAATTGCATTCATTGCATATGTAAACAATTTGTAAAAACTTGGCGATATTAAAATTCTAAAAAGAGAAAAAATTTACATAGATATTTTAGAGTGTTCAGCTTATTATATGGAATGAAGATTTAGTAAATAAATGTAAAGCAAATTCGGGAAGAATTGTATGAGACAATAAAAATTAAATAATCATGTCAAAAAAACATTTTCTTAGATAAATTTGTTGAATACAGCAAAAAAAGTTTAGTGAGGGAGCTGGAGGGATTAGTAAGGAATGGAGTGCATTTGAAAATTATATATATTTTTTAAATATTGTATCAATCAATATTTTACTAATATTTCCTTTCAGGAGCTACCCATACGTAAAAGTGCTGAAGGAGAAAAAAAAAAGATATTTCATGCGATGCGAAAACGTTCCCAAATGCTTTAAATACATATTAAAAAAACTTATAAACATTATGACACTAACAACAACAGCCACCAAATCTAAAAGTTCTCATGGAAACAAATATGTAAGTACCGCAGCCCCTGACATCACGTTGGTTGTTTTACCTCTGAGTGGCACTTTTTTGCACACCATGGGCTAAATGGTCAGGTCACATGGACCCCGAAGGCTCAGAGAAGGTTGGGGGAGGGGACCCACTGGAACAGCTGTTGGGAGACAGATGGTAGCCTCCCGTCAAGGCCATCCAGCGTGTTCTTTAACGTGCACAGGGTATGGCTCTCCCGCACACGGGGATACGGCTTAACGTCTCATCCGATGGACGGCGGCCTTTCCAAGCCCATCGGTGACCCCTACTGACCGTCGGCAAGGCGGGGAATTTGCGGAAATAAATCTCAACGCTGATCCAGCTGGGACTCGAACCTGGGAACTACAGATTACGAGCCTGGCGCGCTACCGACTGAGCCACCCCCGTCCCCCTGACATCACGAATAGTAGCTTCTCTGCAGCACAATACTATCTGCATCCTTGTGGCGCTGCAGTCAAAAATGTCTTACATTGCGCCTATGGAAGCTTTCATTCCTATTCTTGCACCGGTCCGCTGATTGAATCGAATGCAGGGTACTTGCACTAAATTGTTATTTTTCTCATTTTTGGATTCGTGTAAGTTAAATGCGCTTATGGTGCGAGTCCACTGTATATATATATACCCAATTCTGTTTTTACACGGTAGATAGGTTCCCGAAAAAACCGTATAAAAAATAAAGTGCATATGAAAAAATAGATTAGTTCCAGACGTGAAAACCCAATACAAATAATAAAGTTGTTTTCAGGCAAATCATATCAAAATCTTAAATTAAATCTTTATTTGAGTTTTATTCATTTAAACACATTTTTTTTTATTTTATAAACTTATAAAGATAATTATATGTATATATATATAAAGTAAAATATCCTTCATAAAGAAAATAATATGTCACTAATTCAAGAATACAAAAGTGCAAAAAAAAATATGACTTACATATCAGTAGTAAATAATCACAGGATAAGTCCTGTAGACATTGAACTCATGAAATGATGAGCTGAAAAAAATTAGTCGGATTCGAGAGTTCGAATCCCACTCATGGTAAAACCAAACTTTTTTCAGCTCATCATTTCACGACACATACGTTTATTAACTAGATTTAATAATTTTTGTTTAACCGAGCTGATGTGGTTGGTTCCATTTCTTCTATCTGCTTATATATTCGTAATGCCATCTGTTTGATGGCAGTCTAGAGGTATTCTTTTTTGCGAGTTATCGTCTATCCACATTACTAGTGCCTTTTCCATCTTCACTTTTACAATATCTCTCGTGCACGATGACGACTTAGCACTCAATTTTGTTCCAGAAAGCACAGATTTTCTAATAGTATCTTCATTTTTCTTGACGGTTCTTATGGTAGCTTCGTTCAAACCAAAATATTTACCTATGTATGTTGAACCTTCTCCAGTTCGAAGACGATCTAAAATTTGGATCTTAGTATCCAAAGAGATAGCTTTCCTTTTCTGCCTTTATATAGTTGAATTATCCGATATCGTGGTAAGGCTTATGAAAAATATTTGAATTGTAGTTAATAAATCAGATGATGAAAAATTGTAAATTACCTATAAGGAAAATTTAATAAATTTATATTATGCACACAAAACTTCAAAAAACAAAACAATTTTTTTTTCGATTTCTTCTATTAAACGTCTAAAACACTTCTAACTTTAAACACGAAATGAGAGACCAAGACTAACGTATGTATTGAAGATAAAATTGAGGAGATTTCCCGAAACTCAATGTTGTCACTTTATTCCGAATGAAGTAGGTTTTGTACAATTTTTCCATAAAATAGAGAATAAAATAGAGAAAACTTGTGTAGTTGTATTAGTGTAATTGTTATTTTGGGTATTTTAGTGCACAAAATTTGTATCTATAGTACATTTTCAAAGTTAAAACTACTACGAAAAATGTGACCATAAAAGCGGCATCTTTGTTATAAATGTAAATTTTAGAAATTTTTTCTTGAATAAGAATCTTTTTTCAGAATTAATTTCAAATGGAGATTTTTAAAATGGCGCCATTTGAATCGTGTTAAATCAAAAGCGTGTAAAAAAATCCGTGTGAAAACAGAATTGGGTGTATATACAGGGTGATTCAGAATTCATCATCAATATTTAGTGGGGAGGAAGGGAATAAGAAAAGAAAGAGATTTCACATAGGAAAGTATGGGGGCAGACGAACGCATGGTGGTGTAGAGGGCGCTGTGTGTACACACCTCTCATACAGAAGCACAGCTGTTTGACGCGTGCAGTCAGTTGTCATTCGACAAGGTGAATTTGCAGAAGTAACATGAACCGGTATACGTGGAATGAATGTGCAGATATGCATGTAACTTACGGTGCGGCAGGAGAAAGATGTCTTCGAGCCAGGCAATTGTATGCAGCGCGCTTCCCAAACCGCCGTGTGCCACAGCATCAAATGTTTTCACGTATTCATCGCCAACTGCGTGAAACAGGATCGTTTGCTGCTAGTAATATTAATCGAGGGAGGTGCAGATCGGCACGGACAGTAGCAGTAGAGGAAGCTGTCCTACAGGAAATCGAGGAACAACCTGGTGCTAGCACACGAGGTATGGATAGGCAGTTTGGAATTTCGCAAGCAACAGCGTGGCGGATATTACACGATGAAGGTTACATCCGTTTCATCTGCAAAGAGTGCAATTATTGGCAGCAGACGACCATCCCAAGCGTGTTATTTTTTGTCAGTGGTTCATGCAGAGAACAGCCGTTGATCCCAATTTCCCAACGTATGTTCTTTTCACCGATGAGGCGTTGTTCACTCGAGAGGGTGTCTTCAACACACACAATTGGCATGTGTGGGCTCATCAGAACCCACACGGTACAAGACCTGGAGCTGCGCAACAACGTTTTGCTGTCAATGTGTGGACTGGGATTGTCGGTGACTGTTTGTTGGGCCCGTATTTACTACCATCCCGTTTGGACGGTGCCAAATACCTAACATTTCTTCAGACTGTGTTACCGGATCTTCTGAACGAGGTTCCTGATGGTAGTCTCCGGCGATTGTGGTTCCAGCATGATGGCGCTCCTGCACATTTCGCAAATGCTGTGCGTGCTTACCTACGCAGACAGTTTGGTGGTCAATGGATTGGCCGCGGTGGACCGGTTTCTTGGCCACCACGTTCACCGGATTTATCTCCAATCGATTTCTTTGTATGGGGTGCTATGAAAAACATGGTGTACGAGACCCCTGTTGATAGTGCTATGGATCTTGTAGCACGCATATCAGTTGCTGCCTCAAACATCCGGGAAATGCCAGGCATCTTCCACAGAGTCCGGCTGTCCATGCAACGCCGTTGTGAGTCATGCATTCTAGCACATGGTCGGCAGTTCGAGCACCTCTTGTAAGTCTGTACAACCAATGCAAAGAAATGTTACATGTAAGATAATAAATGTTTTTTCCTTACCACTTCCTTCTTATGTGTTCTTTCCATCATTGAACTGGGGTCATTTTGCCCTACTACATGGCATATGCGCCCATGCTTTCCTATGTGAAATCTCCTTCGTTTCTTATTACCTACCTCCCCACCAAATATTGATGATGAATTCTGAATCACCCTGTATATATATAGTTATGAAAGCTCGAATAATTAACAACAGCAATTCTTTTTATAACTGATCTGAAAAAAGTTAATTCAAAATGGATAAACTGAAAGTAATAATCACTTTTTCAGTGGTATCCAACCTTTTCAGGTTCAGGGACTACTTAGCCTGCCCAAAACTCATAAGGGCCTCTTCCTTCCTATAACTCTGTGAAACTCATCTGTCGTAAATGTGAGAAAGCCCATGAGCTACCGGACACTGGCTAGTGTTCGAAGACAGCGATCTGTTCCAATGCTGGAGAAAAAAAATGGCTGTGTTGGACTTATTGAGAAACGGTATGTCTTCAACGTGGTGCATAAATATGGTCATAACGAATCAAACATCCGTGTCATCTAGATTCGAAAGAGAGCTTTTTGTATGTGTACGGAAATCCTTCTATGAAGTTTTCTCCCATTTATGACCGACGAGTTTCGCGGCGTTACAGGAAGGAAGAGGCCCGTCACGAGTTTTGTGCACGCTAAGTAGCTCCCGATCCTGGAAAGATTGGATACTACTGATAAAAAGGTTATTACTTTCATTTTATCCATTTGAATTAACTTTTCAGATCAATTATAACTAGAATTGCTGCTGTTAATTTAATTATTCGAGCTTTCATAACTAAATACTGAACGAATATTGTTGAAAATCGAGAGTTAGATAATTTTGATTGAGATTCTTTACCTTGAGTCAAATACAATATTTCAATTAAAGCTCATTTTAGAAGCTACCTCGTTTTTAATCCGACTCCTTTTTAACATAAACATAGAATGTTCCTAATAAAGTATCTATTGAGCTAAATCTCTGAGTAGCCTATCCTCTAAACACTGGGCAACAAATTTTCATAAAAGTCATACCTATAAGATAAAAGTAGTAATTTCTTAAAGATTTCAAGGTACCTGAACACAATATGACAATGAAAATGCAAAATTGGCTGCGATTTCTGAGAAAACCGCAATAGTTCGTTATATAAACGTGGAGTACGCGTATCCCCAAGAGGTACGCGGTAAAATATTTTGGAGTACGCCGTGAGAGCTCAAAAATCGCTAGATCTTGTAACAAAGTCGCTAAGTTGGCAACACTGCTGTGCAAAAATGTCATTTTTTGTGTTTATCGATATATGTAATTTATGAATACAAAATTTAATGTGTATATATATTTATATGTTTTATTTTATTCCCATTGTTATACAATAACTATAGTTTTATCTATCTATACAAGGGGTACTCCAGTTACTTACACATTTCCAGGAGGTACGTGAAGCATAAAAAGTTGAGAACCACTGTAATAGAGTGATACGTACATATGACATGTATCGGTAAAACTCCGCTTCTACGTCCGACGTCGCTTGTATAGATGCTCAGGATCATCTCTGGCGAGCGTCCAACAGTAGTCAGCCAACATTGAAGTGAACCAGTTTCCCTGGTATCTTTTCTCCATCATTGCAATGTCCTGGTGAAAACGTTCACTGTGCTCATTACTAACCATGCCGCAGTTGTCGGGGAAGAAATCTAAGTAGGAATGGAAAAAGTGGATCTTTAAGGACATATTGCAGCCAAGTTTGTGATACGGAGACAACATGTTCTTAACTAGTTTCTTGTAGTTGTCTGCCTGACATTCCCAAGGAATTTAGTTGACACCAGACGAAACGCTTCCCAAGCCTTTTTCTCGTCACGCTGAAGCAGGTTGTCGAATGTCTGGTCTCTAAACAGATCGCGGATCTGAGGACCCACAAAAATTCCTTCTTTTATTTTTGCTTCGCTGAGTCGAGGGATTTTGTCAACCAAGTATTTGAAAGCTGATGCAGTCCGGTTCATGGCTTTTACGAAGTTTTTCGTCACACCGAGTTTGATGTGTAGGGACGGTAGCAGGATTTTGTGCATTTCTGCCAATGCTGGGTGTTCCACATTCTTCTCTCTTACCTTAAGAGATTTCCTCTGAGGTCAGTTTCTCTTCACGTATTGCAAAGTCTTTGCTCGGCTGTCCCATTCACATAAGAAACAGCAGTACTTCGTATATCCCAGTTGCAGAACCATCAGTACAGCCACTACCTTTCAGTCAGAACAGAGATGCCAGCATACTTGATGTATTGAAGACAGTTCAACAGCTGTTTAGTTTGTTGTAGGTTTCTTTCATGTAGACAGTGTGTCCGACCGGAATGGATGGAAGTCGATTTCCATTAAGCAACAACACAGCCTTGAGACTCAATTTCGAGGAGTCTATGAATAGTCGCCATTCTTGAGTGTCATATTTGATTACGAGGGCATTCATCGGGCCATCTACATCAGAGCAGAACTCAAGGTCATCTTCCTTTCTGAAGTAAGGTGCAAACTGCTCATGATGAGTTCGAAACGAAGTCACTCGGACATTTTCCTTGAGAAGATTCCATTATTTAACTCTTGATCCAAGTAACTCTGCATTGGCCTTGGACAGCTCCAGATCGCGAACAAGATCGTTCATTTCTTCTTCTATGATAATGTGTGGCGCAAATAACGCACTGTGGCAGACGTATGGATCATCATTAGACACCGAAGGCTGCAGAGAACCCGACATCGGTTCACCTCCCACTTCAATCGTCTGAATCGATGGAAAATTCTTTTGTAGGTTTGGGAACGGGAAGTCCTTTGCTGTGCATAACTGGTCGGAGAGCAGATTGTATATTCGGGTATGCTATTGTCCACTTCTTTTTCCTTGTGATGCCTCCAGAACAGTCATTTGCATGATTGCTTGGCTCTCTCCAAACCATAGGAAGAGCAAACGGCATCGCCTTTCAGCATCACACATACTGCAGCATATGTGTGGGGCATATCCCCGATCCTGCATCCAAAATATAACTCATAAGCCACTTTCACTATTGGAGTGATGGCCCTTTTCTGGCTTGCAAACGTCACTTCCCCACAAATGTAACAAAATGTATCTGCACTATTAACAGTTATGAGGGATCACTACTACTACTTAATTAAAACTGCAAGGATCATTTGTGTTGTACTTATGACTCAGGGGTAAATGGAAGTCGCTAAAAAAGACTTGCTCACCCTACGAAATGTCGCTTACAACTAACGATTGCATCATCTTTTGTCCACGATCATAAAGCCGCGATTGTCATGACTCAACTACATTGCATCAGACAATGATGCAATACCTCCGGGGGTTGTGTGTATGGCGGGCTGAGGCAATGCAATATGTTGCAATCTGGAGTACAGCGTTGCGAATGAAAATACAGCGTTGCGAAATAGTTACCTATGTACTCAATGCTGACTGAGTCGTTTATACATGACCATCTCTGTCTCTCCTAAACAAGAGCCAATCGACAAATTTTTATTGTCATTTTCGTGTTCAGCATCTCGAAATTAGTAAAGATTGGCTATTTTCATTTCAAAACTTTTTTGTGTGTTGCCCAGTGTTGTTCTTCAGGAGTAGCTGTAACTCGGATGCCTGTGTGCTATTGTTTTTATTTCGTAAAATTGTTTCAGAACTTTCTAATAAGCGGGAAGGGAACATCCCGGGAGCTTAGTCCCCAGGGCAACTAAACATTTAGTGCTTTTTGCTTAGAGGAAATCACCATATTATGACGATTCCTATAATAATTTCTTTTAAATTCCACATGGGTATCTCGAAACATTTTGACTGGCTTCTAGAATTTATGTAAATATTTCTCTAAATTTTTGAATATTGCTCTCTTAGAGAGATGAGATCCTTTCAAAGCTCTCCAGATGTGGCTTCCAGTAAACACAAGAGGAATCGAAAAATTGTGTGGGAAAACATTCCACCTTAATTGAATTCCCTTTCTGTCTCTAACAGTGCAAATTCATCGCCATTTCGTTGGTTCTTCTCTCCTTTTGGGCGATGAATTCGATCGGTTTTTGTCTTGTAGGAAGACCCGTCTGTGTTTTCTATCAACAGGCAACTGAATCCCTTATTGTACACAATTAAGGATTCATTTTTTATTTCTTTGTTTTTCCCAGGGAAGAGAGGAGAAATGGAAACAGAGATCTATTAAGTGTATGTCTTGAGATGTAGTACAGACACTTCCCGACTTAGGTATACATTCCTTCCGCTAACCTTTCCTAAATCTATTTTTACTTAAGTTCGAATTTGACCCACCCCCAACATCATTCACTTCTACAGCCTTATATACTACAATCTAGTGTTAGATCTTAGGGTTGTTTCTTAGTAATAAATTCTTAACCAAAACGCTTTTTCGTAAATAATGTGGACTTTAAGTATGCAGATCCTTTCACGTGTTCTTTTATACGATCAGCATCGGCATCCTTTACTATCGTATTCACTGTTGATACTGAGAGACCCAGTTCATGCGCTGTGGCAGATAACCTTTTTCGTATCTTCATATTTCTTTATAATCTTCATTTTCATATCCAAATCAATTTTAATGCGTTTATAAATGGGTTGAGCACTCTTAACATCTCCTTTCCTCTTTCCAGTCATGATCACAACATGAAAAATCCCTAATAGTATACAAAAAAAGTTTGAAAAAATACGAGAATTCCGTGGGTCTACAACACGAAAATGAGAGCAAGCATCAGATGAGAGGTGAGTAGGTTGCAAAAGATCTCCACCGCGTTGCCACAGCAAGTATCACGTTATATATATAGTGTAACGTAAAATTATTATAGCTCGAAAATTTACATTGGGATTGGGGGAAAAGTTGCGTAAGTTTTAGTGTACTTAAGTTGGGGAGTGCCTTTACTTCATTCCCCTCCTCTCTAGGCAACATCAATCTTATTTGTTGTTTATTTATTGTTCCATCACAGTTACACTAACTCAATTCTACTTCCAGACATTTGACTTTTCTCTTCGAAAATATTTGTGATTGAACACGTGATTTGAAATATAATTAAACTTTCTTGCGAGTTGGAGATAGGCACATCGCTTAGCATGCCAGGCTCGTAATATGAGCTTCCAAAGTTTGACTCTGCTGCGCTCCCCATCCATACACATCTGATGTGCCGCTTTGAAGTCCTCACTAAATCTACATAGAGTTTTTTTCCATTAACACCCGTTCGGTGAGAAAGGGGACACTGATGGACTCTGAAACACCGTCATGTGTCGTACTGTATGTTAAATCCTTATTCCTGTGCTAGAGAATCGTATTCGATCGAATCGCACACGAATCGAGAATCGATTCGTGTGCTAGAGATTAAATAACATTCTGTATAGCCTTCACTGGAGGCTTCTGTCCCCTAACAACCTTCCCCTCTGCTATCCAGCTGTGAGCCTTTGGGGTACTTGTAATATGAGAACTTGGCTCATTATGTACAAAAAGTACCACTCAGAGGTTAGACAATCCAATCCCACACTCGGCCTTCGGCGAGAAATGTGATAAGAGTGTGGTTGCAAAGACCACCCTTCATAGGAGATGTACAGTCGTTGTTCAGTATGTAGAAGTTTCATACCCTACGTATGTTAAACACACCATGAAGTGAACTGTTTTAAAATGCATACACATATTACCTTTTATAGAACTAATCAAACTGTATATGTCCTGTAAACACAATAATTATTTCAAGATCAAAGCGATTTTGGTGAGTTATTTTTCATTGAAAGTGCCACCTAACCTCGCCATCTCACTCATTTTTGTAATGGTACAAAATGTGATTTTGATCCAATACAAATAGATCAAAAGCATCCGGACACCCCTTCTGAGTAGTGGATTCGCCATGTACGCCACAGCCATGATCCAAACGGGTATAAAAGGACACACATGGCCTCGCAAATTTCATAGACAAGCATGTGGTCATGTCTGAGTTTAGTGATTTTCAACATGATAGGGTCATAGGATACACCTTAGCAACAAGTCAGTTAGGGATATTTCGGTCCTGCTGCAGCTGCCCCAATCAACTGTAAGTGATGTTATTGTGAAGTGGAAACGCCTAGAAGTAACAACAGCACAATCGCAACCCGGTAGGCCACATAAAATGACAGAGCGGGATTGCTGAATGCTGAAGAGGGTGGTATGACAAAATCACCTCTGTTGCAACAGTCACCATAGCGTTCAAATATTCATCTGAAAGCAATGCCAGCACCATAACAGTTTATCGCGAGCTGCAGGTCTCTAGCGCTCAGATTTGGGTATAGGATGGTGTTTACTAGACAGCTGTTTATAAGGAAGTTAGAAACTTCCAGTCAAGGCTATCAAGCGTGTACTTTAAAGCGTAGAGGTATAACTCTTGTGCACATCAGGCCATATCAAGAGTTACTCCATTTCCCGTGCACAGTGACATTTTCAAGCCATCGGAGACTCCATGCATATCGAGAGAGGGTAGAGCCCGAGTTAATGGAGGCAACTTCAACGCTGGCATAGTGGGTGCTGTATCTTGGGAATATCTCTGAGCCTGTGCACCTGGGGCGGGGTGGCTCAGTCGGTAGCGCGCCAGGCTCGTAATCTGTAGTTCCCAGGTTCGAGTCCCAGCTTGGTCAGCGTTGAGATTTATCTCCGCAAAATTCCCCGCCCTGCCCACAATCAGTAGGGGACACCGTTGGGCTTGGAAAGGCCGCCGTCCGTCGGATGGGACATTAAGCCATGGTCCCGTGCTCGGGAGAGCCATACCCTGTGCACGTTAAAGAACACGCTTGATGGCCTTGACGGGAGGCTACCATCTGTCTCCCAACAGCTGTTCCAGTGGGTCCCCTCCCCCAACCTTCTCTGAGCCTTCGGGGTCCATGTGACCTGGCCATTTAGCCCATGGTGTGCAAAAAAGTGCCGCTCAGAGGTAAAACAACCCAACCCAACCTGGCGCCTAAGAGTAGGCAGCAGTATGTATTTTCATAATGTTATTGTGAATATTTTTTTTATCGATTTGAGACGTTTAGGAGGGAGAAGAGGTTGCAGTTATTGGGTTGTTTTAACTCTCAGCAGCATTTTGTTTACACACTCACTATGGGCTAAATAGCCAGGTGAAAGGACCCCAAGGGACCAAATAAGGTTAAGGAAGGGAATCCACTGGACTGTTGTTAGGAGACAATTGGTAGATTTGTCAAGGCCATTCAGCGTATTTTTTAACTTGCATTAGCATGGGCTCTCCTGCACACAGCATCCTTATAGTCCTATCCGACGGACCGCGGTTTTTTCCCCTCGGTGTTCCGTTTCTCACCAAGGATAAAAGTTCACCGAGGTTTTATCCTGTGAACGTCGTAAACGGGCAAGCACCGAGAAAATCTCAAAGCAAGCAGATGAACACGGGAACATTACATTAGTCTGAAGTGTTCCTACTTAGCCATCCTCCCTCATTGGGAACATAGTAAAGCGTTTTAGGTCACCGAAATTCGGAGGATCTCCCTTGCCCATACCCAGTGTTTTCCTGCACTCAAGGCATGGCTTAATATCACATTTAGCAGATAGTAGTCGTTAAATGTATATCATCATCTCCTCTCTCAATTAAGGAAAGTGCGAACAAGACAATATTCTTTTTAAGTCTCATTACTGCAAACCTAACACGCTCGCGACTTCGCCACCCATCTACCTATGTTCAAGAAACCTTGTTTGTTGTCAAAGAAGTATTAGAGTGACCGCATTAAACTGCTCAAAGCTGTAACCTTCAGGAAAGAGCCGGAAATGCAGTACAAGGAAGACGGAAGTTTAAGTGTTGTAGGTCAGGAGGAGCGTCGAGCAGGTCTCGTCAGTTCACCACCTACGTAACGAAAACAGTTACGCTACCATTAACTGTCTCCTTGCCCGCAAGTGTATGTGTCATCATCTTATTAATTTGCGTCTTAGAACTTGTCTCCGTTCCAGAAATGAGGTCTTAATGCACGGTTGGCATTTACTTGGCCAATTCTCTACAGCCAAGCAGTGGGAAAGATGTATTGACGTTTATAAAAAAAAAGTTAAAAAATGTAAAAAATACCTATCTTTTTATGTGGGCGTTAAAAAGTAAAAAAAAAGACTAAAGCTTAGCATACCAGGGTGCAATCAATCACTGAATTCGTATTCATTTTAAGAAAGATATAGCACCGGCAATTCTTATTGAGTAGGTAAAGCGACAGACACCCTGTCTTCTTTTGAAGTGAATATGAATGTGACTGATTGCACCACCGGTATGCTTTAGTTTTATGTTTTACTTTTTAGGATGCACATAGGAAAATAAGTATTTTTAATAATTTGAATTTATATTTTTTACTTTGTCACTAAAAATCCCCTACATTCAGAAATCTTCATTTGGCTTACGGTTTATGACGTCGACCCCGATTTCAAACTGTGAATTGAGTTGAACAAATGCAACCCCATATGAATGGTAGCATATTTCAAAAACACCCTATATATTGATATTAATATTGAAAGAAAAGTGTGTGTTACAAAAAGAAACATTAAGACCTGAATGAATTTGACAAATAATACACATTTGTAATGCATTGTTTGTTAAGGCCAGAAGCAATGTACTTTCATCAAGGCCAGCCGTAGTCCGATTGGGCAATCAGACCTCGCACTCCAGGGGGGCCTCGTGCTAGGTTTGTAACCTCCGCCAAGGTAGGAAATTTTCATTCTAAAGGGGAAATTGTTGTCCTATTTTGTGAGAACTACAGATTTTAGAGTTAGCATGGCGTATTAAACTGACGATCTCCTGTCAGACCTCTGTGGCAAGCAGCTGTTTGAGGGGTTATTTATTTATTTATTTATTAACATTGTGCGCAGTGTAAATTTTTTAGCAGTTTAGTTTTTAATTGTTTGTTTCTAAACGTATGGGTCCCCGCATCTGCTACGGCCGTTACTGACTTTTATCCTGTTAATCATTAATTCTCCTCAGTTTTTACACATGGTATGACATCAAGAAATTCCAAAACAAACCTCCGTCATTCTTGTTGATACTTATTTTTTGTTGTCTGTTCATGCTCATCCGATTACGAATGTGTCTACGCGAGCTGCTAAGAAAATAAAATGATTAATAAACATCACCTCTTCTCTTCTGTCCCTCACGCCCACCAACCACAAATAGAAAAGCTTAAATTGCTTGATGACACATTCGATAAACTGGGAACAATAGCTTTTTGCAAGTCTTCGTTTGCCATGATCCTCTTTCTTTGCCTTGTTTTTCTTGAGCTTTTCTGGATTGATTTATTGGCGAGTTTCGGACTCACGATCTACGACGGGCAAGCACGAAAATCCACGTAGCGGTGGAGATTTAACGACCCCTCTTCTTTTGTCCATTCTGTCTGAGATGTCAACGTTGTTGAAGAATGAGGGCCTGCCCATCATCACGTGCCTTGTTTCGTTGTTTCTTTATTAAAATTCCCAGGCTGCCAAGTGTTGCCAGTGGCATCATCGTAGATTGTAGTTTTCGCTTTCTCAATCTCTTTATTTAGCTATTCAATGTACGAGGGTTAATCAATAAAAACATACGTACTTTGTTATCTTGAATTAAAGCACTAACCACTCTTAATCTCACAATTTAAAGCTTCTTAAGAGACTCCTGACCTGAAGTTCGTTGATTTATCCCTGATCTTGTATAATTGAGATTTTCTGTGCTTGTCTATTTCTCCTTCTATGAGAAAAGAAATAATAAGCTTGTAAAGTTCTGTCCTAGGTAACGTGAAATCATGGCATACATACAGAAGTCTTAATATGCTGATGTAAAAATGTTCAGATGACATTGATGAAAAGCTTCCATTATAGCATCGGCTTCAAAACATTTTGTACCTTTCAGAATTCGTGCTCAAACCCAATTATGGGTTGGGTTGTTTTACCTCTGAGCGGCACTTTTTTGCACACCATGGGCTGAATGGCCAAGTCACATGGACCCCGAAGGCTCAAAGAAGGTTGGGGGAGGGGACCCACTGGAACAGCTGTTGGGAGACAGATGGTAGCCTCCCGTCAAGGCCATCCAGCGTGTTCTTTAACGTGCACAGGGTATGGCTCTCCGCACACGGGGCCACAGCTTAACGTCCCATCCGACGGACGGCAGCCTTTCCAATGCCATCGGTGTCCCCTACTGACCGGGGGCAGGTCGGGGATACCAACTGGATGACCCAACTGGGACTCGAACCTGGGAACTACAGATTACGAGCCTGGCGCGCTACCGACTGAGCCACCCCCGCCCCAAACCCAATTATGAATCTTTGCTTTATTTCTCTCTCACTAGATACAATTCTGCATTTAATAAGACTTTTACAAACCTCTGAACACAAAGTTGGGTAGAGATTACAGAAGAAAGTAAATAAATGAATAAATTACTTCTCCATCAGCTACTTGCCACAGAGGTTTGACAATAGCCTGTCAGTGGTTAGGTCAGTGTCCGTGTCAGAAGATCTGTGAAGAAGGTGAGACCTCAGCAGAATGGAAATACAAATAAACATCCATCCTTACCCAGGGCTCGAACCCGTCCCTTTGATCAGTAGCGAAGTACGTTAACTACTAAGTTAACAATTGTAAAATAAAGCTATGATCATGCTCTATACCCCGTCATTATTTTTTAAAAATAAGATACTTCCCTACACAAAAGAAGGAGATAATCTAGAAGCTTTCCTGTTTTCTCATGCATGCACTCATATACACAGAGAGATGCACGCTGGTTTGGGACGGGGGTGGCTCAGTCGGTAGCGCGCCAGGCTCGTAATCTGCAGTTCCCAGGTTCGAGTCCCAGCTGGGTCAGCGTTGAGATTTATCTCCGCAAAATGCCCTGCCCACGGTCAGTAGGGGACACCGATGGGCTTGGAAAGGCCGCCGTCCGTCGGATGGGACGTTAAGCCGTGGCTCCGTGTGCGGGAGAGCCATACCCTGTGCACGTTAAAGAACACGCTGGATGGCCTTGACGGGAGGCTACATCTGTCTCCCAACAGCTGTTCCAGTGGGTCCCCTCCCCCAACCTTCTCTGAGCCTTCGGGGTCCATGTGACCTGGCCATTTAGCCCATGGTGTGCAAAAAAGTTCCGCTCAGAGGTAAAACAACCCAACCCAGCACGCTGGTTTAGAAGTCAAGTAAGCTCAAGGCCGGACTTTTCCCTTCTGAGGTCTTAAGTTATATGAAGTTTAAGAGGGCACCAAAAATTCGGAAATCGAAATATATACAGTAAACCATCATTAATCTGGATGAATCGGGAGGAGTAGGGGTACGGATTAGTGAAACAAAAGATGGCCCTAAAAGACGAAAGGCTTTGAACACAGATGAAAAATTTATCGTATTATCTTATAAGGTAAATTATATATGGTAATATCTTATATCAAGTTATATTATCTAGTTACAGTCTCTAGTTCTACCTCAAACAAACACTAAAATTTGAGTCTTTATTTATGAAATGAAAAATATAAATAAATTAAAAAATTTAAAGCATACATATCTTCCTATATGGCCCTAAAAATTAGAAAATAAACCTAAAGCATATCGATGGTGCAATCAGTCACTGAGTTCGTATTCACTTCAAAGGAAGATAGGGTGCTGGCAGTCTTGTTATATAAGTAAATAGGCGCCCTATCTTCCTTTAAAGTGAATACGAACTCAGTAACTGATTGCACCATCGATATGCTTTAGGTTTATTTTCTACTTTTTAGGGCCCTATAGGAAGATATGTATTTTTTAATTTATTAATTTTTTTGTTACAAAAAACACATACCTTCAAAAACTTTCATTTGACATATGAGTCATAAATATTGATCACATTTTTCCTCCCTTTTCAAGTCGTGTTTGAGATAGCCTATGACTTGGAGGCGTCATAGGCTTTAATTTCAGATATGACTCATTAACGTCGAACCCCGCGAAAATCCGCCCCCCTCTTTTCTCAGGGGGAATAGTGGGGACAAAGTTCGAAATAGCTTAGACTGTCACTATATGAGCTTTCATTTGACACCTAACTCATAATTGTAGGCCCTCGCGTTCGGAAGATATAGTAGAACGACTTTCACATTTCCCGTTTTTTAGGAGGGGGGGGGGACATGGGGTTAATATTTTATAGCCTATGACACTCCCCGCGTCACAAGCTTTCATTTGACGCATAGCTGGTTGCTTTCAACATTTACGTTCTGGAGATATAGTGGAACAATAGTTTTTATATTTCCTTTTTTTTAGTGGGGATGACTTTCTTTTATAAGCTATGACGTTCCTCGCGCACACACACTTTCCTTTGACATCTAATTTGATACTTTCCGCATCCGCGTTCAGGAGATACAGGGGAACAATCATTTTCATACCCCTTCCCTCATTTTTAGGGGGAAAGAAAGCAGTGGGGTCAATTTTTCTATAGCCTATGACATTCGCCGTGTCAGAAGCTTTCATTTGACGTATAGCTTGTTACTTTCGAACTCGCGTTCGTGAGATATAGCGGAAAAATAGTTTTCATATTTCCCCATTTTTAAGGGGGAAGAAAGAATGGGGGGCTCAAGCATTGACACTCCCCGCGTCTTTTGACGCAAGCTTTTATTTGACGTAAATCGTTAAGTTTCTCCATCGCGTTTGAAAGATATGGTGGAAAAATTATTTTGACAAATCAACAAACTGACACACCGACAAATGTCAAAGCGAAAAGCAATAGGAAGATAGTAAAAAGTAAAAACATTTATTCATCAATAGATGACTCAAAAAAAATCGAAGGCCGTTCGGAAATAATGGCAGTCAAATCTGAAATCTATACCAAATTCTTGAGCAATTTTTCTTTCAAAGACCTCTTTCTCAAGTTATTCTATCACTTTCAACTTGTTAACGATAATTAAAATAACCTATTTTCTTTTTATACCACTTTTCAACTGCTTAGGACCCATAACGTAGTTAAATATTATAACTTTTAAATAGCAGAACACAAATTATGCATTATAATAATATCGTCCTTCCGTCCCTCAATCCGGATTTGCTACATTCGGACTAGCGAGGGTGTACTGTGTTTATTTTTCTGACGGAAGGGAACACTAAAACATAAACCAGGCCCTGCATACCACGAGGTTCTAAGCTGTAGCTTATTTAGTTTATGCATAAGTCCAGTCCTGGGTACTCTAACCCCTAGACCAGGTATGGGCCTAACTGTTAACTCTATAGAGTTCTAATATTAGTACATCTAACGTACCTTATGTTGGTATTTATCTCCGCAAAATTCCCCGCCCTGCCCACGGTCAGTAGGGGACACCGATGGACTTGGAAAAACCGCCGTCCGTCGGATGGGACGTTAAGCCGTGGCCCCGTGTGCGGGAGAGCCATACCCTGTGCACGTTAAAGAACACGCTGGATGGCCTTGACGGGAGGCTACCATCTGTCTCCCAACAGCTGTTCAAGTGGGTCCCCTCCCCCAACCTTCTCTGAGCCTTCGGGGTCCAATGTGACCTGGCCATTTAGCCCATGGTGTGCAAAAAAGTGCCGCTCAGAGGTAAAACAACCCAACCCTTATGTTGGTACTCGTCAAAGGGTTAAATGTTTTTTTCCTCTTTTTGAAAATTGTCATTGATTCTTCCTCAGTAGAATACCGAAAGCTCAATGGAAACATCCCAGTTGTTTCGTTTAAGACAAAACTTGAACTCTATAGAGCTAACAGTTAGTCTCTGGGATCATGAAAAAAAAAAATTGTCTGCAATGTGTTTGCCTTGATAAAACAGCACTTCTCAGTGTGTCTTCATTGGTCCTATGGTTGGTATATGGTCAGCACAAGAACCTGTGCGATCAACCATACAGGGTCTTGGTGCTACCATATATACCAACCTGAATTCTGGATCCCTCGTCAAGGGCTTCATTTGCATTTGCTCCTTTCAATATGTCATTTGTAACTGATTTTCTAAACGAAAGTAAGATGTCAATTTTTACAATAATCTTTGTTCGTAGCATAAATAATAATAAACTGGAAGGACATATCGCCTCATGGAATATGAGATGCTTGTTTTCAAAGAAAATGAAGTTTTTTCATTTTCTGAATTATACCATTTAACAGTAATAATTCATATTCAATAAAGTAGTAAATTTTGCAATTACCTAATGAAAGTTCCAAAATATAAATAACAATATATTAATATTATTTACATTTATAGTACTATATAGCTCAAAAAGGTATATCTGATTTATCCCTAAAATTGAAAAAGTTTGATTTTATGAGTGATCATTTAATTCGTGGACTGACACCAGAAGTGCTCGTACGTAGCGTTTTTTCCAAAGTAACACTTGATGGCGCTGTGCGTGACCTATGCGAAGGAGGCTCCACGTGCCAAGGTCATTTGGCATCGACTACTGTTGTGTTAAGACTGTGATTGGAGTTGCGTGTCATAGACGTTCGTTCAGAATGTCAGAAATTCATATGAAACAGTTATATGTCATTCGTTATTGTATTAGGCGAGGCCTAAGTGCTGCTGCGACTGTTGAAGAGATGAGTGAAGCCTATGGTAATGACTGTCTTCGTAGGTCTGCCATTTTTAAGTGGCATAAGCGATTCAAAGAAGGACGCGAATCTGTTGCCGATGACTCAAGACCCGGCCAGCCTTCTTCCTCAATAACTCCTGAGCAAATCGAAAGAGCCCTGGCAATCCTGAATGAAGACAGAAGAATAACACTTCGTGAAGTGGCTGTGAAAATGTCAGTTTCATACGGAAGCGCTCACGCGATTGTGAAAAACCCATCTGAAGATGTCACGAATCTGTGCTCAATGGATTCCACACAGTTTGACTCCAGAACAAAAACAAAAAAGGGGTACAGCTGTGCAAGGAGATGCTTAATCGTTTTGAAAGCCAGGGTCCAACCTTCATGAGTCGAATTGTGACTTGCGATGAAACGTGGATCTTTCACTACGATTCCGAAACAAAACAACTGTCAAGTCAATGGAAGCATCCCGATTCACCGAGACCCAAGAAAATTCGGGTTTCTCGTTCAGCTGGGAAATAAATGGCTCTTGTGTATTTTTACATCAAAGGTGTTCTCGTTACTCACATTGTGCCTCGTGGAACAACCATGAATAAGGAAGCCTACTCGAAGGTTCTCAGAACCAAAATTCGGCGTGCTATTCGTGAAAATCGTCCGCAACTTTCTGGTGTGACTTGGTTTCTCCATGACGAAAACGCTAGTCCATATACGGCTAATATTCTGCAGCCAGTGATCATTGACATAGGTGCTAAAGTTCTGCCATATCCTCCATATTCCCCGGACTTAGCACCCAGCGATTTTTTCTTCTTTCCGCGACTGAAGAAAGCTTTGAAAGGGAAACATTTCGCATCCGACGACGAAGCTTGCAGATCCACAACGACGACACTTCGTACGCTTTCGAAAAATTGCTTCAAAGACGCTTTTAATGCATGGGTACAAAGATGGCAAAAATGTGTGAAGTTCAAGGGAGAGTATTTTGAGAAAGACAAATGCCAGTAAGTTTCAGAGGATGATATTTAATGTAACTTTTTGCTTCTGTCCACAAATTAAATGATCACGCTTATTATCGCCTAAGGTTAAGGTTGGGTTGTTAGGTTATTTTATCTCTGAGCGGCACTTTTTTGCACACCATGGGTTAAATGGCCTTAATGGAACATCATGGGCTAAATAGTCACAAGGACCCCGAAGGCTCAGAGAAGGTTGGGGGAGGAGACCCACTGGAACAGCTGTTGGGAGACAGATGGCAGCCTCCCGTCAAGGCCATCTAGTGTGTTCTTTAACGTGCACAGGGTATGGCTCTCCCACACACAGACCACAGCTTAACGTCCCATCCACACACGTAATAGTCGTAAGTATATATATTTCTTATTATCTTCCTTAATATTCATCAAATACATCGAAACAAATATCTTCAATATAAACAATTGTATACTCAGAACATACTTACCATCTTCATGACATCTTGTAATTGTTTCTTGAGGTCGAGAGCAGCTGGGACAAATACCTTCATGAGACATGGAGAATTGTGTACTGTTTGTAGAAAGTTCATAGCATCAATTAGAAGAGATCTTGATCTGTGGCCGGTAGCTCAGTGGTCCAGAGCACCTGACATGTTTTCAGGAGTCATGGGTTCGTATCCCACCCATATCCATCCACATTTTTAAAAAAGGTGATCGCAGTTCTTGCAATAACTATAGGGAATATCATTCTACTATTGTTCCAGGTAAGGTTCTTTGCATTATTATGCTTAATAGAATTCTGAATCTGGTTGATGGACAGTTGCGTGATGAACAGTGTGGATTCAGAAGTAGTAGGGGATATATTGATCAGATTTATTTCACTTAGGCGGATTCTTGAGAAATATTTAGAATTTCAGAAACCTTTGGTTACCAGCTTTGTAGATTTCCAAAAGGCTTTTGACTCTGTTTACTCGTCATAATTTGTGGTTCATTGTGAGATCTTATGGCATACCAGAGAAGTTAGTTTAATAATGAAAGCTGTCTATAGTAAAACTGAGTTGTGTGTAAGAGTTGGTAAGGCTTCTAGCGATTAGTTTAACATTGCTAGAGTTAGACAAGGGGGCAGTTTGTCTTCTTTTCTCTTTAGTTTGGTTATTGATTATGTTATGTGGAATTCTTTGGAAGGGGAAGATTTTGGTCTCAAATGATCTAGAGATTTCAAAATTTCTGATTCATTCACTGATGATTTGGCACTTTTGGCTAAAAATGTGAGCTTATAAAAATGTGAATTTATCTAAAACCAACATTGGCTTTAGATAAATTCAAAACATAAAATTTGCAAAAATAGTTTGAAATGAGACGAATAGTTTGAAATGAAATAGTTTGAAACGACACGTTTGAATGAGACGAAGTCTTTCATGAGAGCTGTTGACGTTTTTGACGAAATAGTTTGAAAGGAGACGTTTGAATGAGACAAAGTCTTTGACTGAGATGAAATGAGTTTGAAACGACACGTAAATGATAACGTCGACACGTAAATGATAACGACACGTAAACGACGACACTGAAATGAGACGAATAGTTTGAAATGAAATAGTTTGAAACGACACGTTTGAATGAGACGAAGTCTTTCATGAGAGCTGTTGAAGTTTTTGACGAAATAGTTTGAAATGAGACGTTTGAATGAGACGAAGTCTTTCATGAGAGCTGTTGAAGTTTTTGACGAAATAGTTTGAAATGAGACGTTTGAATGAGACGAAGTCTTTCATGAGAGCTGTTGATGAGACTGGTAGTAGAGTAGGCTTGGTGATAAACAAAGGGAGAACTAAAGTGATGAAAATTGCTCAGGCAAGTTGTGATTCATTTAATCTAAATGGTTGCACCCTTGATCAAGTGTCTCAGTTTAATTATCTTGGGAGCTGTGTAACAGATACTGGTGATGTGCGACATGAGATAAACAGAAAAATAGGGATTGCTGCTCGACTCTTAAAAAACTATGAAGAGTGGTAAGAAATAGGCTTATACACCTAAAGTTTAAAATTAGGCTGTATAATGGTTTATTTCTTTCTATGGTTAGTTAGTAGTGAAACTATATAACCTATCTTCCCATATGCGACATAAAACTATATAACCTATCTTCCCATATGCGACCTGAAACTATATAACCTATCTTCCCATATACGACCTAAAACTATATAACCTATCTTCCCATATGCGACCTAAAACTATATAACCTATCTTCCCATATGCGACCTAAAACTATATAACCTATCTTCCCATAAGCGTCCTAAAAAGGGTAAAATAAACCTAAAACGTAACGATGTTGCAATCAGTAACTGAATTCGTATTCACTTCAGAGGAAGATAAGGAGCCCATTTACCTACCCAACAAGATCGGCGTCGCCCTATATCTTCCTTTGAAGTGAAATGAATTCAATGACTGACTGCACCATCGATATGGTTTAAGTTTATTTTCTACTTTTTAGGGTGCATATGGGAAGATAGATTTTTTTTGTTTTTTTTTATTTTCTCTGCACAGACATCCATATTTTTTATCCGGGATATTCACCTTTTACACTACAGCCAAGCACAATAACTATGTCTGCGATGAAAGCTATAAATGAATAGTAATTGGAAGCGACTTGATATATATATGGTAATGAAAATGTTTTTGTACATATACGTATTGATTTACAATGATTCTAGTTTTGGTCTTTCTACTTTGGTGAAGTGAAAGTAATTGTAAATCAGGTTGTTGTGCAATGGGCTAGTGATAAAGTCAAAAGAATACCAGGGTTAGAATAAGACGAGTAAAAGAGATCTATTGTGCAACTATTGACCAATAGATAGTGACAAGAGTTGTCACTGACGTCCACTGTATTGTTGAATGCGTACAGGATCGATAAAATGTGTGATTTCTTCATAGAACGGTAAGCCATTGTCTTGTGAGGTGATCTGGTCCCTCTGCGCGTTAAAGAAATTTATGGATGGTCTTGAAAGAAATCTCGGGTTCTTCTAATAACTCTTTTGTAAGTCATCCCAAACTCCATTCTCGTCTTGGAGGTTATTGTGATCTACCCATTGTGGAGCAAAGACTTCTGCTGAGGGATGAAAAAATTGTGAACTTTAGTGCAAAATTACTCAGTCTTTCACAAAAGTCCACTCATTAACGTTTAACGTTACATTCTGTCCGAGATCAACTCGCATAAGGGCTCGGTGAGGGGGCCCTGATTGGATTTCGAGAAACATTTATCTTAACGTAAATGCTAGGTGAATATAAGTCAAACTGTACTGGAAGTTGTTAAAAATTAGAAGGGTATATTCCTAATCCTTTCTCTCCGGGCCCCTTTGTAAATAACAAACAAAATTAATAACTCTTTTAAAAATTGCTATGATTTCTAGAGTCATCACCTCTATTCCCATATTCTATCTTCTTCTACGTAATTTTTCATTTATACATTTAAATAGTGGACAACTGATTGTTCATTTTCTTTTCGCGTTGCTTATATACATATATTTTTGATTCCATGTATTTCTGATTTTTAGGATCATATAAAGGAAGTTGGTAGAAAAACATCAGTGTGGTATTGAGGACTTTTAACCTTAAGTTAACCTTATAAAAAGTAACATGGTTTCCGCCATTAAATCCTTAAAATCACATTCTTATGCTACTTAATTTCTAATTCATGTTATATTTTCAATGTAATATTTTGCTTAGCATTAAGTCTTCAACTGCATCTTCACTGAAGAAATTTTGGCACATAATAAATATATGCCTGTAGTTAAACCAACATTGGCTTTAGATAAATTCAAAACATAAAATTTGCAAAAATAGTTTGAAATAAGGAATATAACGTAATGGACAACTTAGCACTATACAAAATTACTGCCATTGAAAAATTTGGGAGCCCTAAAACGTGTCTTGCCCCAGAACCCGTTCCGTAATTGGAAAGATCGAGCATTGATATCCTATTTAAATCTGAGATTTTGGATCAGTCTATAAATATCTGCTGAACATGGGTTGGGTTGTTTTACCTCTGAGCGGCACTTTTTTGCACACCATGGGCTAAATGGCCAGGTCACATGGACCCCGAAGGCTCAGAGAAGGTTGGGGGAGGGGACCCACTGGAATAGCTGTTGGGAGACAGGTGGTAGCCTCCCGTCAAGGCCATCCAGCGTGTTCTTTAACGTGCACAGGGTATGGCTCTCCCGACACGGGGCCACGGCTTAACGTCCCATCCGACGGACGGCGGCCTTTCCAAGCCCATCTGTGTCCTCTACTGACCGTGGGCAGGGCGGGGAATTTTGCGGAGATAAATCTCAACGCTGACCCAGTTGGGACTCGAACCTGGGAACTACAGATTACGAGCCTGACGCGCTACCGACTGAGCCCCCCCCCCCCCGCCCCCCCTGCTGAACATGAGTTTATCAATTTATTTAAAGTGCACATGTAAGAACAAACTGTGCGCAACCAATAGCAAATCCTACCTTGTGTCTATCACACCGTGGCCTAATTTTACGTACGTTGGGTTGGGTTGGGTTGTTTTACCTCTGAGCGGCACTTTTTTGCACACCATGGGCTAAATGGCCAGGTCACATGGACCCCGAAGGCTCAGAGAAGGTTGGGGGAGGGGACCCACTGGAACAGCTGTTGAGAGACAGATGGTAACCTCCCGTCAAGGCCACCCAGCGTGTTCTTTAACGTGCACAGGGTATGGCTCTCCCACACACGGGGCCACGGCTTAACGTCCCATCCGACGGACGGCGGCCTTTCCAAGCCCATCGGTGTCCCCTACTGACCGTGGGCAGGGCGGGGAATTTTGCGGAGATAAATCTCAACGCTGACCCAGCTGGGACTCGAACCTGGGAACTACAGATTACGAGCCTGGCGCGCTACCGACTGAGCCACCCCCCCGCCCCCCCTGCTGAACATGAGTTTATCAATTTATTTAAAGTGCACATGTAAGAACAAACTGTGCGCAACCAATAGCAAATCCTACCTTGTGTCTATCACACCGTGGCCTAATTTTACGTACGTTATCATCGGCGTGTAACAGCGTTAGAGGGAGGAACAATGCGAGAGGTCTACTTCCTGAGTGAAGTGAAACTGATAACGCCAATTTTATATCTCGGTGGCCAATATTATATCACGGTAAGCACGGCAACAGGAACACTTAGTAACGGAAGAAAGAGCTTTTCTCGGAGACGAGATTTTTTTCCCGCTGAAGTGGCATAAACAAAGCCAGCATTGTTAATAACAAGTGATCTATATCTACTACTTTTGGTAAGTGGGGGAAGTAATGCTTGCCGTGACCCTTATAGGGAATTTGACTTCATTGTAAAACGAGATGTATCATGTATGAAAGTAACTTCTCAATTAATTTCCCCCCAAACCGCTAAATAAGAATGTATTTAGTTAAATGATGCATTTTTAATTTTCACTCATACTTTATTTCATACTTAGTACTTTATTTCAGAAAGATTTGCAATCAATTAGAGCACTTCACATGTTATTAGAAGGTCGTGGGTTCGGATTAGAAGGGATTAGGGTCGTGGGTTCGGATTAGAAGGTCGTATGTTCCAGTCAGCTCAAGACAATTTTTCCTTTAAATTTAATATTGATGTTAAACTAAGAGTGATCCCACTCATCCACGAAACTCATTTTTCCTACAAAATTGTTCCTTAAGAGTGATAACTTTCTTTTCAGTTTAAATGAACATTGATAAATTATTAAGCGATTAAACTGTGTATTCTTATTACACAAATTGCCATCTACTTCAGAAGGCTGTGTGAAAACAGCGAAGACACTACTTTCAAAGAAACACAGATAATTGTGTACTGCATGGAGGAAAGTTCATACCATCAAATAGAGATCTTGATCAGTGGCTAGTAACTCAGCGGTCAGAGCACCAGCCAAGCAGCACCAGTAAACTGCTCTCGTTCTGTGGTATCACAAGTCTATCTCTACTGGCTCACCAACAGTCGAACATCCAGCCAAAGGTCACGTGGGATAGCTACATGTGGTCGATGGCCATGATGAGCGACATGTATGCCTTATAACACAGCAGCAATGCAGAACACTAGCCCGTTAACCACCTAGTACAATGTTGGAATGGCAAGACCAATATCCATATGGACAATGTGCCACAGATTAGCTCTTGTGGGCTATGACAATCGATGGCTTTCAAGAAGGATACCCATGCTCATTTCAAGACAGAAAAAAAATGTGGCTTGCATGGGCATATCAGCACCAACACCAGACCACTAACACGAGGAAGCCTGTCACCTGATCAGATGAATACTGTTTACAGCTCCATCATGCTGATAGTGTGTTCGCATTTGGAAAAGACAACGTGAGGCCCATGACACCAGGATGCACTATCAGTGTTCGGCAGCTAGATATGGTGATGTTGTGGTTTGCGGACTGTTTTCATGGCATTACCTGGATCCACTGATCACAGTGAATCAACTCCTTGATGGGCCTGTCTACTTTCTATCGTCACTGGCCAAGTACACCTCTTCATGACAGTTTATCCAGACTACTCCAGTGTCTATCAATAAGATAATGCAACAATAAACTGGCCTAGCAGGTGTTAAAGTACTTTCGGAAACAACAGTGAATTCTCAGTTCTTCCATGGCTACCCAACTCATCGGATCTCATCCCAATTGAGCATACTTGGGGCCTGCTGAAAAAGGTAATTCGATGGTCTAACTCTCCCCCTGGCAGGGCGCAGACATTACAGTGCACATTGTCGAATGCATGGGTAGAACTACGACAGGACACTCTGCAATACCTTTTGGAGTCCATGCTCCAACATGTACTGGTTGTATTGTGGGCAAAAGGTGATCCCACAAGGAATTAGGTAGGTGTTATTAATGAAAAGCCGTCCCATGGCCGAGTGGTTAGCGCGCTTGGCTACTGATCTAAGGGACCTGGGTTCGAGCCCCGGGTAAGGCATGGATGTATGTGTCGTTTTTCTGCTGAGGTCCTGCCATCCTCTCAGACCTTCTACTATGGCAAATAAACTGACAGCTCTTGTCAGACCTCTGTGGCAAGCAGCTGCTTGAGGGGGTATTTATTATTATTTTTATTTATTATTAATGAAAGTCCAACTCAGTGTTTATCAATGAAACGAAACTGGCTAATCTCATTTGTTGCATATATTCCATATACACTGCTTGTCATTGAAATTTCCCCACCTAGAAAGAATGGACTGATTGACCTGACAATTTGCATGTAGAGTTGCGATGTAAGGCGATTTGCATGTCAATCTGATTGGTACAATAGAATATTAAATAACGTATCAAGAGCTCTGCTCATTTAGGAGTCTGAAGAGGTTGTAAAAAACGGGGGTTAACTTCAGAGGGCAAACAAAATGGTGAACGAATGATCTGCAAAGTGTGTGCAATGCCTTTAATATGTGTAAGGTGTATATATATATAGAGCTGACGGAATTTGAAAGGGAATCAAATCATTGGGTTGTCAGAAACTGGGTAGTAAGCATGTTCGTGCTTATCATGATGCCCAAATGGTGTGACGCTGTTGCCAACAACGAATGAAGGAATGTACTCAGATGCTTCGCCAAGGCTCTGGTGGCATTAAAAGAATGTCTGAATCAGAGCTTCGATAGATTCTTCGGCTAGCAACAGATACTCTGTTGAACGACTGTCTGTCACAATTTCTGCCCAAAAAAAGTCTGTCACAAAAGCTGCCAGATTTCTAACATCACAATGCCGTGAATAAAAGATGGGATCATATGCTCTCTAAGAAAGATACTTTGTACCTGAAAGTTAGTCCACACATTCCTCGAAATGTATCCAATGACAGGGTACTGCTGATGCTGTAAACAACAAATGGTCACGAATGTTTTTTTGGGTGATCTAGTTGCATAAATTGTGCAGCTGTATGTGCCATGTAGTTGATTATAAAACCCCTTTCTACCACCAAAATTTCCACTTTCTGACATAAGCATTGATTGTTGTTCAACCCAGAGTGATCATCATTGCTTACTCACATGCTGAATATAAACAAGATGGTGCTTTCGTGTAAATGTCAATAAACGCTCATGCTGGTAATAAACTATTTCCTGTGAGATGTATACAGGCACATCATCCATTATCTGTTATTTGGGTGCATCATCCACACATCAGGTGATCTTTGATGTTTGCGTACTTAGCTGGAGTTACACACAGTCATATGCTCACTCCCAGTTCAACAACAATCAATATTTAGATTGGAATGGAGGCAAAGAGTTTTATAGTCAATTCCATGACGCACACAACTGCAGGATCTGTGTATATATATATCAGCAGATATGACTATTTGCATGTTGCTGTGTTCAGCATGAGAAATACCCCATCGTTGGAAGCATTCTAAGGAATGTGTCCAATACCTTTCAGGCACCAAGTAACCTTTTCTGGTGGATATACGACACCACTTGCCAAACAATAGGCTGTTGAAGCATTAGCAGTGATTAGTTCCGGATGACCTTTCATTGTGATTGAGCCTCCATTAATCGATTTCACTAGTGTTATTATATACAGGGTGATTCAGAATTCATCATCAATATTTAGTGGGGAGGAAGGGAATAAGAAAAGAAAGAGATTTCACATAGGAAAGTATGGGGGCAGACGAACGCATGGTGGTGTAGAGGGCGCTGTGTGTACACACCTCTCATACAGAAGCACAGCTGTTTGACGCGTGCAGTCAGTTGTCATTCGACAAGGTGAATTTGCAGAAGTAACATGAACCGGTATACGTGGAATGAATGTGCAGATATGCATGTAACTTACGGTGCGGCAGGAGAAAGATGTCTTCGAGCCAGGAAATTGTATGCAGCGTGCTTCCCAAACCGCCGTGTGCCACAGCATCAAATGTTTTCACGTATTCATCGCCAACTGCGTGAAACAGGATCGTTTGCTGCTAGTAATGTTAATCGAGGGAGGCGCTGCACGCGTCAAACAGCTGTGCTTCTGTATGAGAGGTGTGTACACACAGCGCCCTCTACACCACCATGCGTTCGTCTGCCCCCATACTTTCCTATGTGAAATCTCTTTCTTTTCTTATTCCCTTCCTCCCCACCAAATATTGATGATGAATTCTGAATCACCCTGTATTTATACTTAATTGTTACTGCTCTATAGCTTTCCTGTTTAAATTTAGGCACTATCTACAGTACATATTCCCTAAGTTAACATTGCTAAGTTCCGCATTTCACTATTAGGGCACTGCAACCTTGCTCATTGGGAAGAGCACCCCCTAATTTCCTATATGGATCACTTGCTTCTACGTTTCAGGCATTGCTTGGTACCGATTTATCACCATGGAGAAGGACTCTGCATACCATACTTTAAACACGACTCTAAAAATAGGAGGAGGTAAATTGTGATTTATGTGTATGAGTCATGAAAATTTCTGAAGGTTTTTAGTGCAAAGAAAACATATAAATAAATAAATAATTTATTTTTAAAAATCTAATCTTCCTATATGCGACTTAAAAAGCAGAAAATAAAGCTAAAGCATTCGATGGTGCAATTAATCACTGAATTCGTATTCACTTCGAAGGAAGATAGGGCGCCGGTTTTCCTACTCGACAAGATTGCCGGCGCCCTATCTTCCTTTGAAGTGAATACGAACTCAGTGAATTGATTACACCATTGTATGCTTTAGTTTAATTTTCTGTTTTTTAGGTTGCATATTGGAAAATGTGTTTTTTTAATTTTTAAAATTTATATTTTTTATCTTTGCTAATTCTTTCACGTCCTATTTTTTGGATTTTCTCATTGTTTCCCCGTGTCCTCCTAACTCGATCGCGGGTTTGTGCACATACCTGCACTTTTTGCAGCATCGATTGGTTCCTCCACCTGACAACTAAGAGAGCGCATGGGTCACATGACCTATCGATCCCTGACGATGAAGTGTAACACCTGGAAACGGTGGAGTGAACCGATACCATCTGTTACTTGACCCAAGCCTTCACCTTTAGCCTGTGCTGATTGTGAAGACTGGAATGTGGTAAAGGTTTCATACTGAAATAATTTATTTACACGTCAGGAATGAAATAGTCTTCTCTCCGGTCAGTTTATGTATGTTTGGGGTTTTGTGGGAGTCGGGTTGTTTTACTTCTAGTGAACTAAATGGCGAGCTCAGAAGGGATCCAAGGGCTCAGAGTTGGATAAGGTGAAATCACGGTAGTTTTGGTGAAGATAATGTGACAACGTTGTAATATCAATACACAAAATGTTGTTTTTTAAAATATGTATATTAAAACTCATTTTAAATTAACACGAAATAAAATTCAAAGAGAATGCATTGTCATAGAGTTGCGACAAATGATGAGCAAAGTTCGAGATCTTGAAGTCAATTCATCTTCAGTTTAAAAATCTCTAGCTCCAGATACTGGAACATAGATCTTAAAACATGAACTCAGTTTGACAGTGTTATTTTTGCATTCAGTTTTAATAAACACTTCCGTTTATGCGGTCAGTGTAATGATTTTATAATTTCCAGTCATTTTTCAAGATTCATAAAAATACCCTCAAAAAACCAACACCATGTGACTGGGAGTTTCTGAGATGATATATGAGAAGCTTTTATGTGCTGAAAGGTATTTTCAATAATTTGCAAGCATGACACTAACTGGAGCCTGATAAATCACTCAAAACTTTGTGATATATACAAATGTACTGTTTATTTATATACAAGATTAATAATGCACAATTAATTTACAGTGCTTGTCAAAAGTTAAGCACAGATATAAAAATCTCGTATCTCGAAATATATATAATAAATATCCCCTCAAGCAGCTGCTTACCACAAAGGTCTGACAGGAGCCTATCAGTTTAATTCGCCATACTAGAAGGTCTGTGAGGATGGCAGGACCTCAGCAGAAAGAGAACACAAACATCCATGCCTTACCGGTGCTCGGACCCAGGTCCCTTTCATCAGTAGCTGACCATTTTGCCACGGGACGGCTATACAGTATATATATATATGGACAAATTAAACCAAATTCCGTAGGAGGATACAAAAATGCGGTAATTCACAACAGTTTGGGTCAAAACGTTTTATATACACACTAAAAAATGGAATGAAGTAAAATACATCACCATTGTTTCTCCCTGTCCAGCACTTTTCCTAGCTCGATCGCAGAATACCTGGCTGGTGATTAAGGGTAGGATGATTTTGAGTATAAAATATATAGTCAGTAGGAGATATGGCCTCCTCAAGCACTAATGTAGGTCTGACAACATCAATTCGTACTCCCAGTAAGATAATACAGCCAACGGGAGGGCAATAAATTCCACTGGGCAAGGATAGCATTCCTGACGTTCTGGATAATTTGAAGGAAGGAACTTAAAGGCGACAATACGTTTCTCCAGAACAACTCATAGATGTTCTGGAGACTTATTATCAGGACGATGTACAGATAGAATGAAGCCTTTTCCGTTTGTTGGGTACCTTCATCCTCAGGATATTGGCTGCTCAGTCTTTCTCTTTTTAGATGAGCATTGTAATTCAGTAGGAGGAAGGAGATAGTCACCTTCTGCACCTGCATAGGGCGTTACATAGAGATAAGATTACATTTCATCCTGATATTTTAGAGCATTCAAGGAATTTCCAACATATGAAGGTCAATGTGGCCACCCAATGAAAACTCAGCCCATACAGACTTCTCCACCACCAAATGCATTTATTTCAAAGACGTTATGGGGATAGTTGCCGGTTCCATAATCTCTCCGGATTAGTACATGTATGTTGTTTGATTGTATAGAAAATCTCGACGCGTATGTAAAAGGGCATGACTCCGTTGTTCTCGAGTCGAGACTGCATGGTCGTGATATTATAAGGACTGACACCGTTTCCGTGTGTAAATCAAAGGAATGCACACAACATCCTGCTTAATGAAGCCTTCTGGTCACAATTGAGACAGATGCCTGCCTCTCTGTTTATGTAATTAGATCTGAAGACAGAGATAATGCCGTTACTCTGCTGTTCTATTGAAACAGTAGCCCAATGTAGCTATAATATTGAGGGGTTTTCAGCCTAGTGCTCTGTTGATATTCTGATAACTGTTTGGTGCTGGAATAAGATGGGATCACCCCCACCGGCAAGATCAAAGAAAGATGTATTGAAATTTCGGTCGCTTAATAATACCTTCTTTCTAATACGTTTTTTCGTGATAGTAAAGAAAATATTTGGGTAATAATTGTATTCATGGCTGTCTTAGAATACGTTGAAACTTAAGACAAATAGATTCACTTACTTGTGAGTAAATATCCTAATATTTCGACCCCTTACTGGAGTCGTCATACGAGGAGGTTGCAGCTTTGCTTTAACTTTCTTTCTTTTGACATTATATTTTATATTGATTAATTTATTATTTAATTAACTGCAAAATTTTATTTTAATTAACAAATTCTTTTATTTTAATTAACTACAAAAGAAAGAACGTTCCAACAAAGCTGCAACCTCCTCGGATGACGACCCCAGTAAGGGGTCGAAATAGTGGGATATTATTTACTCACAAGTCAGTGAATCTATTTGTCTTAAGTTTCAACATATATTAATCTTCTTATTTGAATTGGTACAAATAAATATAAAAGGATGTTACTTAATGTTTCTTATTACTGTTAAAATGAAATTTGAAAAAGTTGAATTCGAAAAATTTGAGTAGAAATGAAACTTTTAATGAACGTTTTATTATTAGATTGTTGACTATCAAATGGCAGATGCATGAAAGGTTTCGCAGATGCATGAAGTTTTCGATGATTGTGGACTGAAAATGTTACCAAATGGTGCTTGTAATACGTTGTATTAAATCAGAAAGCCTGCTTACGATAATAGAGTAGCCATTTCGTTAGTAGTCCCCTATAGCCCAAAGAGAAAAAGGTGAAAATTTTGATTCCCATTTACAAATCTACTGAATGCTTTATGTATACTCTCGTGGGTGCACAAAATTTCGATCATACAGATTAAAATACCTCAGGATTACCAAACAAAGAAGAGGCCACATGTGTTTTTGGTCATTTGATTTCTCAAATTGGGATTTCAGAACAATTATCATTTAAGCGAGGGAGTTTTAAAATTGTATAATTAAAGAATTTCCATATTTAATATTATCGATAGGATTCAAATTTTGGTTCGTATTTATTTTGTTTTCCTTTAGAATAGGACACTCCAACCCAAACTTTTAATATCTTGCTAATTAGTCTAGTTGAAACCTGAATTGTTGAGTTCCTGAGCCGTACTATTTTAGTAGCCAACAGATTAAGTATCGAGGATCTCAATGTCTGGAGAGGTTCGGAAAGGAGAACACTGGATGCTGAAAGGCAGGAGTTCTCAAACTTTTTCCAGTCGAAACCTCCCCTTACTGTTCATAGAAAATTTCGCCCCCTCCCTTACCATTGATGGAATTATTCACTGTACCTTTTACTATTGATAAAATCTGTCACTATTCCCATTATCATTGACGGAATTTGTCCCCATACATTCCATTACCATCGATGGAAGTAACTTGAATTTAGATAAAAATATTTTCACATCAGAATGCTCCAGACAACAATATAGGATGCAGCACCAGATAGTTCGGTACATTAAATGGCATGGAGTAGACGAATGAAGAACCGAGGGACAGAGATGTGTTTGTGGATTAGTTAACTGTGAACACTGCAGGATGAAGGGAGTTATAGGAGATCTTGCATTGGTTCTCTCTGGTAGGAGAGCCGTAATAGAGCGGGAAAATGAACTTGTGTCTTGTGAGTTAATTGCTGAAGCGAGTGTTTATAACATAATGAGCTTTAACACTCGTTTTTACATGAGCGAAGTAGCTTTTTATACACTACATATTCTACCATATCCAGCCGCGACCCCATCCCCTCTAAAGTGCTCGCTACTCCTTGTGGGGTAGCGACTCAAAATTAGAAAAACTCTGCTGTAAGGGAAAGTTGGAGCCTCTTATATGCTATGCATAGTAAATCTATGTATATAGCTATGCATGTATATAGCTATGCATAGTAGTATCTATGCATAGTAAAGAACACGTTAGAGATCAAAGCTCTCTAACGTGTTCTTTACTATGCATAGAATATAGTTTTTTGTCCACAGACACCGTTTAACCTTCCATTCACGACGTGTGCCAGCATTTCTAAACCCATGGGTAGTTTCTTTCTAGTAGAGTGCAGATAGGAACAAGAGAGAAGAATGTATTTTAAACCTTGGATACGACGAAATTTTTTGTTGTAATGGATAATGACTATTTGCTTATCTGATACCTTTCATAACTGACGCTACTTTCCATTTATTACCTGTCAATATCTATAACTTTTGATTCACAAAGTCTCCATCGAATGCTGCAAAGTTCTTACATCCAAAATCCCTTCAGGCCATTTCTCTCTGGTATTCCCTTCCATAAAGCCGAGAGGCATTTACCAAGGCAGGCTTGAAGAAGAACAATGTCTGCCTTCTCTTATGCCATACATCATTCCGTATTAGCCATTGATTGCACCAAGCGGCTGTGGTATCACTTAAGCCCCTATGTTACATGCATACACGTAGCTTGCAGCAAATAATGAATGCGCATATAATATATATAGTTGCATCAGAGTGTGAAATGATCACATCCATACTCTGGCAACGGAATCCTAAATTTAAACTCTAATTTTGAATGAAAAGACATTTGAGGACATTTAAAGATAAAGTATGTCTAAATCGTGACTTTAAGCGAATATTTTGCCGTAAAACAACTGATCGACGTATGTTCCTGAGATTTGATGCTCGAAATGAAAAGAACGAAAATTTATTATTAATAACTCACAGGCAATCAATGTTAGATAGAGTAACATTTTTAATTTAATTCAGTGGAAAAATTGTCTTTGGACTTGCAACTTCATGTTAACATGGCAAGTCTGATAATTGAATTAGAGTTCGGCAAATGGGGCTCTGATGCACAACACGTTGATGCATCAGAGCTTCATTTGGCTATTAAGCATTTCAAAAAGGCAGCCAAGCAGAAATTAAAAAATTTTTTTATTCACGAAATATAACTTATTCTAAATATATTTGATATTTGATAATAGTTAAAAAAATTGGATGCATTTAAATTTTTGATTAAAAATTGTTTATAATTTAATTTATATTTGTACCATTTTTTAGATCAATATATCTTCAAAATGTACATTTTTTAAAATTAATGGACTGAATCTGTTTCTGGAACCAAGTCCAATATTTTTCTGAAGCTTTGCTCCATTTTCTTATAATTAGCTTAAAAAATGTTGCGTTGCAATCCTTATGCTGATAGTACTTTCTTGTTAATGATGACAAAAATCTGTTCGTTAATATTGATTTCTGGGGAATCTTATTTCTGTTCACGAGCCAATTGCCAACAATGCATATATTTGGCATACATAATGAATCATCATTGAAAATCGATCTTCAGATAATGAAGTTAAATGTTTGGTACACCAGCCTTAGTAATTTAAATAATTTCAATGATGTCTGGATTCGAAAGAGATTGGAATACAAAGATAAGATCCGGCTGCACAGCCTATTAGTAAAAGTACTTATTAGTGGGTAGCCAGACAGAAAAGAAAGAAATAGAAAAGGCCGCCAGTTTGGTTTTGCACGCCTGGTTTAGATTTGAGAAAAAAAAAAACTTAAAACACCTTTCCAGAATTCCGGGAAAAATTAGGAAACTTCGCAGTTACTAAAATGATTGTAAAATAATAAAATAAATACCCTTTCAAGCAGCTGCTTGCCACAGAGGTCTGACAGGAGCCTGTCAGTTTATATGCCACAATAGGAGATCTGAGAGGATGGCAGGACCTCAGCAGGAAAACGACACACACATCCATGCCTTACCCGGGGCTCGAACCCAGGTCCCTTAGATTAGTAGCCAAGCGTGCTAACCACTCGGCCATTGTGAAGCATAAAAAATAATATATTTGGGTTATGATACTATACCTCATTATATTTTAAAGTTTTTGAATATTGCCTGACATTTTAAAAGAGTTGTTTAAACCCTTTTTGATTCCACAAATTCAATTGTTTTAAATGAAGTTTGTTTTGAAAATCGCAATTTAAATTGTAATATTAATAAATTCACTTTCAACTGGTTCGTTTTACATAGCATTACTCAGCTTTATTTCGCATAAAGAATGGAGCTTCAAAATCTGAAGAATAAAGAAAACATTCAACCAATGAAAACACCACAAGAATTCTAGCAAGAACTCTCAGATGTAATACTCTGCCACAGCAAATAGTTCCACACCTTATGCAAAAAATAAGTACTTTCTCTAAATGAATTTTTATATATGTGTGGTTTATGGAAGTAAGCAATTAGAAATGATGGTTTTGATTTTGGAATATTACAAAGTTCACGATGAAGCATAATTACATTTACACCCATTTACACCGATACATTCAAGCTCGGTGCCGAATGAGGATTGATTTATTCAACCTTTTTACCCATGTTGATCTTGACTTTGCTGTCCACCATGCCTTTACGGCTGGGGCGGGGGTGGCTCAGTCGGTAGCGCGCCAGGCTCGTAATCTGTAGTTCCCAGGTTCGAGTTCCAGCTGGGTCAGCGTTGAGATTTATCTCCGCAAAATTCCCCGCCTTGCCCACGGTCAGTAGGGGACACCGATTGGCTTGGAAAGGCCGCCGTCCGTCGGATGGGACGTTAAGCCATAGCCCTGTGTGCGGGAGAGCCATACCCTGTGCATGCTAAAGAACATGCTGGATGGCCTTGACGGGAGGCTACTATCTGTCTCCCAACAGCTGTTCCAGTGGGTCCCCTCCCCCAACCTTCTCTGAGCCTTCGGGGTCCATGTGACCTGGTCATTTAGCCCATGGTGTGCAAAAAAGTGCCGCTCAGAGGTAAAACAACCCAACCCTTTACGACTTTTATAGGAATTCAGAGTGATTTAGAATACTTAGTTAATTTTGCATATATTGGTATATTTCATGGTACTTCATGCATGATGCAATGCTCAGAATAATTTGGCCAGCCAGTGCATATTAGCTCTTCAGGTGACACAAAATAAGGTTAAATTAGTTTATCCTGGAGTAGCACTTTTGTGTTGCACAGTGAGTTAAATGGCCAAGTCACAAGGATCGTATTACTTAAGCAGGGTTAGGAAAAAGGGAAGTACCAGATAGCCATTAAAAGTGACTGTCTCTTACCATAACCAACTATCATGCTTATTAAAAGAACAGGTGCGAAAAGAACTCCTGCACATAGAGGAAACCACGTCTTAACGTCCGATTGAACGGACTTCTGTCTTTCCAAGCTGAAGAGCTCCTCTTTTTTCCTTGAGGATAAGAACACATCAGAAGGGAGAAAATCCCAAAACTGGCACTGTTGCGTCTGGAATCTGTGAACTTCATTTTACGATAGTGTCCTACTAACTTCACTGCTGCACATCGCCTCAACAATATCTTGTTGAATATATATTCATGGGCCAAATCGTTATGACCACCTCGGTCTCCACGAGTGGACACATCCCACTCTATGTAGCAGTAACGCTACTGATCGATGGCGAATATATATAGACAGCATAGGCAGGGCATATCAGTTCGTCAGTACAAAGACTATGCAATGACGAAAGAGGACTTGTTGAAGTTTGAACAAGGAATGATTATCGTGTGAGGAAGATGGCGGAGGGGCAGCATCTTAACAACTGCAGGTATTGTTGGCTGTTCGAGGCTGCCGTAGTGAAGGTGTGGCGGGAAAGTTCAAAGAGTAACACATCCACCAAACCTGCCGGAAAAGGGAGACCATCATTTGTTAATAGTCGAGGTAAACGCTGTTCGCATGTACTGTCTAGGACAACAGATGGTTCACGATACCTCAATTAACGAAGATTACAACCAGGGCACACAGATAAACTTTTTCGAGCAAACAATCCAGTGGATGCTCTTGTGGATGGGCATATGGAGCTGGCAATACGTTCATGTGCCCATGTTGACCAAGCGTCATCCTCAGCTCTGCCTACAGTGGGCATAGGAGTACTGTGACTGAACATTAGACGACTGGAAAAGAGTCGCCTGCTACGATGAGTACATTGTGCAACACTGCACGGTTGGATAGAAACAAGACGATGACGGTGGTATCATTGGTGTGAGGATTGTTCTCATGGCCATCATTGGATCCTGTCAACCGGTTGAACACACTCTCATCACAAGATCTTACCAACTCATTGTTTCGGAAGAAGTGCTGCCCTACGTGGTGACTGTGTATCCAGATGGCACTGGACTCTAAGCAAGACAATGTCCCATGTCAAAAGGCTTGCATTTTGCAGGAATGGTTCAAGGATTATATGCAAGAATTCGTGTGCTCCTCTGGTCACCATATTCCCCCTACATGAATTTCATCAAACATTTGTGGGATACAGTATAACCCAGCATTCACCAGTCCCTGCCAGTGCCGAATTCCGGGGGGTTATTCTGTCCAGCTGGTGCACAATAACTGAGGACACCTGCGGTCTAGTGGAGTCGTTGCCACGCTGTGTGCAAGCTGTTATCGCCGCAAAAGGTACCCAACACTCTATTAGGCAGATGTTAATTGTGAATAAATTAGCAAATGCATCTTCGATAACTTTAAATTGCTAAATGAATAAAGTGTTACACTTTCACATATGACATATTTTCATAAATTTTAATAAATAACAACACTAATTACCTTTTTCTTTAATACGTTTCGGTTAATTTAATTTTTAAGAGTAATGGTTTAAAATCGAGACTATTTTGAGTAAATCTTAATCATACAAGATAAAACTAGAAACTAAACTTAAAAAACATTTTGCGTAAAGGTGTGAAAATGTTAAGAAATAGAGTAAACAAAATTAGAATTTCAGTCTAGTATACACTTGGCTAAAGTTGCTTGCTTTCTTGAAATAACTAAAAGCAATCCAGCAAAGCATCTGTCGCATGAAGTAAAAAAACCTACGTAAGTTTTTAAACAGTTCTTTTAGTTTTTCATTTTACTACACATTTTAATTTTAATTTCGTTTTTATTTCATGATCTTATCACGAATAAGTTTTTTTATCACAATCGAGTTTGCAAGACTACTGTTTATTTGTAAAATGTAAGGAAAGTAAAAAGATGGGGCACTCAGCTATTGATTAGTTAAGTTTAGGTGTTGTCTCATGGTAACGATCCCATAGCTTTCCCACAAAGTCAATTGTGGAAATCAACGCGAAGAAGGTGAATAGACTAACGAAAAGACGAGAACAACGAGAAGACGTTTTAAAATAAACAAGATCCTCTTTATGTTCTGCGTTCTAAATACTAAGACGAGTAACTTGATGGCTGACATACAGGGCTTAATGAAATCCTTTAAGTGAGTTAATTGTGTTGTCTTTAACGCTAAATCTCTTGAATCAATATTTTTAAGTCTCTTTGAAAAGATTTCTCTGACACAGACTGACTACTTAGAGATTGGGTTTCGTGTTTTGACTTGACAGCATCTGTGTGCTAATGCATGAAGTCGTGCGAAATTAGCTTTGAATATGCAATTTAATATTTAAAGTCAGTATACATTAAATCGTCAAAAGTATTCGGTTTTCGAGTTGTGTCAATGTAAAGCCGAATTCAGAGTTCTGTAGCTTCCGAAATAATCTTTTATATAAAAATGAAATTAATAATTGATCAGAGATGATATCTCATTATCATGATGATCATGATGATATCTCATGATCATGATGATATCTCATGATATCTCATGATGACTAAAGACAGTTACAAAGTTGAACCACCTAATGCCCAAGATACTGCGTAAGCATCTAGAATCAAAAGCGTCTAGTTTCCTGTTATCATGTTTACAAAGTGTCCAAGTTTCACTGTCATAACTAACCCTAGAAAGAACCAAACTATTATACAGTCTAATGTTAGTCTTTAGGTGTATACGCCTATTTCTCCACAATCTCCATAGATTCTTAAAAGTCCCGGCAGCAATCCCTATTCGTCTGTTAATCTCATGCCGCACATCACCAGTATCTGTTAAATAGCTCCCAAGATAATTAAACTGTGACACCTGCTCAAGACTGCAACCATTCAGATTAACTGAATCACAACCTGCCTGACCAATTTTCATCACTTTAGTTTTCGCTCTGTTTATAACCAAACCTACTCTAGTACCAGTTTCATCAACAGCTTGAATGAAAGAGTTCATCTCATCAACATCATCTGCCAAAAGGGCTAAATCATCAGCATAATCTAAATCAGAAATTTTCGTATCTTCAGCCCATTTAAGACCAAATTATTTCCCTTGAAGTGAATTTAGCATAACATAATCAGTAACCAAACTAAAAAGAAAAGGAGACAAAATGCACCCTTGTCGAACACCAGAAGTAATGTTAAACCAATTGCTACAAGACTTACCAATTCTCACACACGACTCAGTGTTATTACAGAGAGCTTTCATTATGTTAACTAACTTGTCAGGTATACCATATAATCTCACAATCAACTACAAATTATGACGATCAACAGAGTCGAAAGCCTTTTTGAAATCAACAAAGCTAGCAACCAAAGGTTTCTGAAACTCTAAACATTTCTCAAGAATCAGCCTAAGTGAAAATATCTGATCTACACATCCCCTACCACTTCTGAATCCATATTGCTCATCACGCAATTGCCTGTCAACCAGATTCTTAATTCTATTAAGCACAATCATGGAAAGAACTTTACCTGGAACAGAGAGTAGGCTGATACCCCTATAGTTATCATAAGAACTGCTATCACCTTTTTTGAAAATAGGGATAATAATAGCTCTGATAAAATCTTTAGGGACCATGCCTTTATCATAAAAGTTATTCAAAATTTCAGTCATCCAAGTGGTAACCGAAACATTTCCAGCTCTGAGCATTTCTGTAGTAATTTCATCTACCCCTGGGGATTTATGAAGTTTAAGTTTAGAAATAGCCAAAATAACTTCAGATTGTGTTATAGGGCCAACATTAAAGCCACCAATGCATCTATCATCATTGCAAACAATGGGAGTAGAACTAACCACATTGTTTAGAACATCACTGAAATGTTCAGCCCACCTAGCCATGACAGAATCCTCAACTTCTATAACCTTACCTTGTTTATCCTTCAATCCCTGTATACCTGTCCGTTTTCTATCACACAAAACATTAACTATCTGGTACAGCTCTCTGCTGTTGTGCTGTCTAACTGCTTCCTCGGCTTTGTCAGCCAAGCCATCAAGCCAAAGATTCTTATCAGCAGCTAACTGATCCTTTACACGTTTATTAAGCTCTCCGTAATGCTTTCTGTTAGGACTAGTAGGGTATTGACTAAGGACATTCCTGCAGGTCTTTCCGAAATAAGCTCAAGTGCCTTATCACGCAGATAATTCTGTCTCTTCTGCACCTTTTTTCCTAAAAGAGTACTGTTAGTTTCCAAAAAAGCCTGTTTAAAATGATCCCATTCTTCCTCAACTTCAGTAGGAAGCATACCATGAGTGTCATAATGATTAAATAACCTATCATGGTAAGCTTTGGCTATAACTGGATCTTTCAGAGCTTCAGTATTAAAAGTAAATTTTTTAACCCTAGCACAACACTTTTTAAGTTTAAGTTGCAAGACACTTTTAACAAGGTAATGGTCAGATCCAATTTCAGCTCCCCTATATGACCTGGTATTTCTAACAGAACTAGCCCATTTGCTATTAATTAATATATAATCAATCATATTCTTATGCAACCCATCAGGTGAAACCCATGTGTACTTATGTATGTCGCGGTGTTTGTAATAAGTGTTAGTTATTCTGAAACCGTTGAGTTTACTTACCTGTAGGAGACGTTGCCCATTGCCATTGCAGCTACCAATACCAAAAGGGTCTATCACCCCTCCCCAAAGGTCAGAGTCAGTACCAACTTTGGTATTGAAGTCACCAAGAACAAGGGTAATATCTCCTTTCTTGACAGAATTCAAAATATCCTGAAGTTGTTCATAAAACCTATCCTTCTCATCCTCATCGGCATCCTCAGTGGGGGCATAACAGCAGATAACATTCAAGTCTTTAACGCTTGTCTGAAATTTTGCTGTAAGAAACTTTTCATTAATGCACTGTGATAAAAATACGTCTGTATTTCAAAAAAGTATGCCTTACTAAATATTAGTTAAAAATTTACCAGAATGTAATTTTGCAAATACTCTGAAGTAAATTTTACTCTTTTTAAATGCAACTATTCTCGATTATGAGAATATACTCCTTTTCAATATCCAGTAACTTCCCTCTACATTATATCTGTAAACCTCGGGATAACGACTTTTCCATTTATCATTATTATAAATCATTTTAACAGATTTAATTCCATTTTCTACTCAGCATTCTAATAAGTTTCGTAAATTTCCGCTTAGAACAAGGAAAGTTTGTTGCCAAAACGAGCTTTGTTTAAGAGCATCGGTGAGAAATATACTTAAGATATACCATTTCATTCGCAATAATGTTGTGAAATTTTACTTGGGATCTAAGTTTTTCAAATTTGTATTTTATTTTGGTGAAAATATACTACTCTATGTACTGTGATATAACGTTTTAAATTATGTACTGTGATAAAAGTTAAAAAAAAAGGCGTTTCTTGAAAAAAAAATACATTTATCAATATGAGCGGATTTTTCAGGAGAATATAAAAAGTAAACCTTCTGACAAATGGGTTTTTTGCAGAACTTCTGATTTTTTAGTCGCTCCTAAGCTGTAGAATTTTTATGAAAATCTCTTTGATTAACATGACATAGATGAGGATCTCAATATTCCAATGTTGCCAGCTTCAGTTTATGAAAAGAGTGACGAGGGATTTTTGCAAGAAACATCTCAATCCCCCAAAATGTTGTACTAAACATGCGATAATACTTATATTCGAAGTCCATATCATATATATATTTGTAAAGTTTTGTGTTACTTAGACAAGAGCGGAGCTTCTCTTTGGTCAAATTTGTTTATTGAAGTGCAAATCAGCCATTGGAAAAGTATTCACTGTAGTTGTTATTAAACGCTTGGATGCGAATTTTAGTAATAGAAATTCTGGTAATAGGAGAATATAACGTTCTTGTTATTTCTTGTAACGTTGTACAGTCGCTCAAAAAAGTATCCGAACACTACGGTTGATTACAGAATTCAGAAAAAATATCTGGCAACGATTTTTTTTTAGAAATTTTTTTAGCAACCTTCGTGTCACGTGACACGAAGGTTTTTCTGAATTTTGTAATCAACCGTAGTGTTCAGATACTTTCACGTTAGAATTCTTTCACGTTGGCAACCTTCGTGTCACGTGACACGAAGGTTGCTAAAAAAATTCTAAAAAAAAATCGTTGCCAGATATTTTTTCTGAATTCTGTAATCAACCGTAGTGTTCGGATACTTTTTTGAACGACCGTACGTTAACGTAACGTGTTTGCACAACTCCTGATCATAGTATAGAAGTCTTCTTCGAACGATGTAAATACCATTTTCTCATTAAACGGTTTGTGCTACAAAGGAACAATTTGTGTACTCCTCAATTAATTTGTGTAACTCCTCAATTTCAGAGGTGATTGCTGACACTTGCCAACTAGGCGAAAAAGGGCATTGTGTTGTGTACCGTGGTGCAACAAATCCAAAAAGGTATGACAGCCTCTCCAGAGCCGCGTAAAGAAAAGTTTAGGTTTTTAAATTACTTAAAATGGCACCAAAAATTATATGAAGTTAAATAGATAATTTTTATTTCAGATAATGTTGAACAGTATACAAAAGCTTTTGAGATCTCACAAGGGCTCGTTCGTGAGATCTCCATACAGAAACAATTTAAATGTCACATTGAATATTATGCACAAAAAACGAAAACAACTCAAAACTAAAAATTTTTAAAAATAAAAATAATAATAAAGTAATCCAGAAAGTGTGAAAGTTAGGAAGGTAGAAACATTTAATATATGTGTTAGATATAAATAGTTGTAGTAATTCAATGCTAAAAAGTTTGCACACCATCCAGTTTCAAAATGTAATTCTCGAGAACTTTAGAAAACAAATGATAATTCGTGATATTTTTCATGCTGACTGGGAGAGAGGAAAGGAATTTCGGTGCTAAGTACAAATAATAGTTCCTTATAATTTCCTTATGTAATGCAAGAATTTCATAATATATATTTTTATCTCGTCGTAATTAGTAATTATTCATGCCAGTTTTAATACTTTCATTTCTAAAGTAAAAGTATTTAATAATTTCGAAAAAATAATCATAACCTAAAGGCAAAATTCCTGCTTCCCGAAACACAGGTAATGAAGTTTGCGTTTTTGGGCTTTTAGTTAATAAGCAAATAAATCTCTTTTGCAGCACTGAAAGTTGTTTAAAATTATTAAAATGCATGCCCCCCTAAGATTTTATACCATATGTTAATTGGGAATGGATTAATCCATAATATAGTGTACACATAAATTTAAATGAAACTAAGTGTCTTATGAGATAAAAGCGGGCCAGGCTACAGATGACCTTCCTTTTAACCCATGTTACATGCACATTCCAAATTAGGCATGCATCAATCCAAATGCCTAAATATTTCACTGACGGCACAAAAGAAATTTGAGGACAATTACAATGACTTTTCGATGAACAATTTGTATCATGATATTTCAGTTTATTGTGGTGCAAAATATCTGTAAGAGAATATTTTTCTTTAAGTAGAAAAAACTGCATTCGTCTTTTTCAGATTTACTGTTAAAAAATTACTTGTGGATCAGTTTTTAAATAATTCTAGATTACTATTTGCTTGTTGAAAAGTAATCGAAAAATCAAAATATGTGTCAGGCAAGTGTCGTCAGCAAAAATAGTTAATTTACCTGTTAGGTTAATGGAATCTAAATCATTAATATAAACAATAAATAATAAGAGCCCCAGAACAGATCCTTGGGGCACTCCGTATTCAACTTTAGTCCAAGCACTGTACCATTTATTTTTACTTTTTGCATTCTGTTAGCTAAATAACTGCGAAACCAATTGAATGCTACTCCTCTAACTCCAGCAGCTTGTTAATTTTTGTATTAAGTTTTAATGATTTACCGTATCCGAATGCTTTATTAATATCCAGAAAGATTGTTAATGCATGATCACTGTTATTCATCGTTGTTTAAATTGTATATGTTACCTGTAATAATGCATCATCCGTACCCATTTTTTCTCTAAACCCAAACTGATTACTACTGAGAAAACATTTCTTTTCCAGATATTCATATAATTTTTTTTATTATTTTTTCAAAATTTTTAGATATTACAGGGCGTAAAGCAATAGGTCTATAATATCCTAATTCTTTGGGTCACCGTCTTTAAAAATAGGAACAACAGTAGTTTGTTTCAAAATATCAGGAAAAATTCCTTGCTCAATGGATATATTAAATAGATTTACAAGTATTTCAATAAAATTTTCTCCCAACATATTAATTATTTATGCAGTTAAGCCGTCAAAACCTGGAGATTTATTTTTTGGTAGAAGTATAATTTGAGTTCTAATATCTTTAGCTATTACTGGCGTTAAGAAGAAAGAATTTACCGCAGTTGATTTTACATCTCCCTCCCCAATCAACATTTGTTTGAACCATGTCTTTATTCAAATTCCGTGCAATTTCAGCAAAATAATTGTTGAACAAATTTGCATATTTACAGGGGTCATCATTATATTTAATTAACTCGTTTTCACATTTAATTGTACGGGGACAGTTTTCTTTCTCTTTAAAGTTAGCACATATTTCATTTATTACATTTCACTGCTTTTTCAGGTTTTTACCTGCTTTGGAAAATTTATTAGTAAACTATTGTGTTCTTGTTTCCTTTATAGAACTATTGTGTTCTAGTTTCCTTTATAGAACTATTGTGTTCTTGTTTCCTTTATAGAACTATTGTGTTCTTGTTTCCTTTATAGAACTAATGTGTTCTTGTTTCCTTTATAGAACTATTGTGTTCTTGTTTCCTTTATAGAACTATTGTGTTCTAGTTTCCTTTATAGAACTATTGTGTTCTAGTTTCCTTTATAGAACTATTGTGTTCTTGTTTCCTTTATAGAACTATTGTGTTCTAGTTTCCTTTATAGAACTATTGTGTTCTTGTTTCCTTTATAGAACTAGTGACAAAATTTCGGTAACGGGAAAATGATTGTTTAAGCGATATATCTGAAGGATTTTTCTTCATTTCTTTATACAGAGTGTTACGATAATTTATTAATATTACTAATCCATTTGTCATCCACGGTTTAATTTTCCTAAAACGTTTTTTCTTTATTTTCGTAGAATCATTAATTAAATGTCTTGGAGTATCAATTAAATTTTTAAAAGAAGCATTAACACAGCCTTCAATATATATATAGCATCCCATTTTATGTTTGCACTTAAATTCGCTTAATCGTTTAAATCCACCATTTTTATTTCATCATTATTTAATTTTTGTTCAATTTTAATATCTAAATTAACCTTAACTAAGCAGTGGTCTGTAATTCCGATGTCGTCCAGAAATATATTACAATTATATAAATCTTTGGTTCTGAGAAAGACATGATCGATACATGTAGACGGAGTTCTCCGTAATTCTGGTTGGCTATTCTATCATATTAAGTAAACCATTTTCTGCTAATAGACCTAGATATTCATCTGTGTTTGTGTTTTCATTTAATAAATTAATGTTAATATCTCCAAGATAGAGAATATTAATAGTATCCAGTAATTCTCCGTTTAATTCGGAAATGAAATTAGATACATTTTCAGAAGGAGATCTGTATACAGCCATTAATGTCCACTCTTTGCTATCAATTTCAAGTTTTAAAACAGCAGTGTCTGCATAATTCATTGTGATTGGTTGCTGTGTGGCATCGATGTCACAGCTAACATAAATTAATACTTCACCTGATCTGTAATCATCCCTTCAAAATGAGAAGCACTTGTAACCGTCTATTTTGTACAGCGAGACTTCCCAAGAGTAGATTCAAATTTCTGTCAATTATAATTAATCTGGGTCTTTCCTTAAAAGTCCCCAAGTACGTTAAAAATTTATCAAAGTGTACTCTAACACTGCATATATTTAACTGAATCAGAGAAAAATTACCAACAAACATCAGAGAACAAAAAAAAAACTAAATTACAAAATACAAAAATCAGTAACTATCAAACCTTACTAGCATCTAGGTCTTCTAAGAATCTTACACGTATGACAGGGCTAGGTATCACTTATAAAAATAATAAATACCCCCTCAAGCAGCTGCTTGCCACAGAGGTCTGACAGGAGCCTGTCAGTTTATATGCCACAGTAGGAGATCTGAGAGGATGGCAGGACCTCAGCAGAAAAACGACACACACATCCATGCCGAATCCGGGGCTCGAACCCAGGTCCCTTAGATCAGTAGCCAAGCGTGCTAACCACTCGGCCACGGGACGGCAAGGTATCACTACGTCGCAAAAATATTTTGCAATCCCTAGTCCACACGTATTTGAATCCAATTAGCAGGTTGAAACTTTATAGTTTCATATAACACATGCTTTTTAGTTCAAGGATTAAATGTTTTCATTGACGAAAACCAGTCCTTCACCATTGTCTCCAATGAACTCTTTTCCGTTTAAATTTTTGGTTCGTTTAAATGCTTCAACCCATTTATTTCTATTTCGTCGCGAATCCAATTGTGCAATGATTGGTCTCGGCTTACTTTTATTTGTAGATGGCACTCTGTATGCGACTTGAATTTCGTTGTCACCAACAGTTATCTTTAACTTATCGCCAATTGTTTTAATTAATTTTGGTAAATTTTCCTTTGGAGTTTCTTTTAGTTCTACAATTTCTATATTCATATTTCTGGACATCTACTGTAAATTCATTATATCATTTTTCAGTCTAGCTACATTTGTTTCCAATAAATTAACTTTTTGGGTTAAGATGGCATTTTTTTTCTTAACGTCAGAAACAGTCTTCGTAATCGATTCTATGGTTCTAGAAAAATCATCAATTTTACAAGAGCAGAAGTCAGCTGATTTCTTAACTTCAAGTAATTCTTTCCTAACATCTATTAATTCTGCTTTAATTAGTACCAATTCACTCTTAACTGCAAAGGGGCTGTAGTTCATGTCTGTACACGTTTGTCAATCCTCCCTTCCCTACCTGAGAGCCTAACCTACCCGAACAGCTGATCGCCCAGTCAAAACATCCATTCTAAGTGAGTGAATGTGCCTTCTTACTGCTCTATGTATTTGTTGTGATTTAGTTCACTTGCTGTGCATAAAGTATTACAAACTCGCTAGATATATGTTATATATGCATGTTTTATTTTATTCCCATTGTTATTCTATAACCCAGTCGGTAGCGCACCAGGCTCGTTATCTATAATTTCCAGGTTCGAGTCTGAGCTGGGCCAGCATTGATATTGTTACGAATTAAATGGATGAAAACTGAACTTGAGTTCAAATAAATAGTATATAACAATTATAATTCTAAAACAATGTAATTTATTGCAAAAGTATAATTGAAATCATTTAAACAAATTCAACTCAATAACAACACAAATCTAAATCAGTATAAAAATAAACTTTCTAAAGAACAAAGCACCTTTTTACTATCTCCACTCAAAGCAAAGAAAATAAACCTTCTGTAACAGTTGGATTGGGTTGTTTTACCTCTGAGCGGCACTTTTTTGCACACCATGGGCTAAATGGCCAGGTCACATGGACCCCGAAGGCTCAGAGAAGGTTGGGGGAGTGGACCCACTGGAACAGCTGTTGGGAGACAGATGGTAGCCTCCCGTTAAGGCCATCCAGCGTATTCTTTAACGTGCACAGGGTATGGCTCTCCCGCACACGGGGCCACGGCTTAACGTCCCATCCGACGGACGGCGGCCTTTCCAAGCCCATCGGTGTCCCCTACTGACCGTGGGCAGGGCGGGGAATTTTTGCGGAGATAAATCTCAACGCTGACCCAGCTGGGACTCGAACCTGGGAACTACAGATTACGAGCCTGGCGCGCTACCGACTGAGCCACCCCCGCCCCAATGAACTGAGAAAAAGGTGTTTCTCACCATCTGATAACTTTCAAAGGTAAAAAAAAACATCACAGTGAAATGAATAGTCGAACATTAAAAATGAGGATGGGGGGGACAGAAAAGCGGAGTTCGCGACTGTCTCACAAATAATTTGGAATCCCGACTGTCTCAGAAGCAGATAATGGGGACAAAACCTAAAAAAGGTTGAAAAACATTAGACAAACCTGTGACGAGACCATGTATTTGAGTTTGCCTAAAATAGAATATTACAAGAAGATAAACTTTATTTTAGGGTACATGTAGGTTCTTCTTTTTTTTTTGTAGCATACGGCGGTATTTGAGATCCTACCCCTTAAAAATATGCAAACTTTTATTAAAATCGTTAAAAAACATTTGATAGAGTCACTCTTCTGCAACGATAGTAGACAACATTGCGAATACTACGTTTGAGTTGGAGAGTCCCTTGACGCATATTCATAATAGGGACTCTCGAGATTTTTTTCACCACTATCATAATGCTTTCTTTTTCCTTTCCCCATGCTTTGCATGAGAAAGTAGAAAATGGAAGTTGAAACCCGAATGACTAACCGTTATGTTATTAATTCTAGTCTTACTATTTCTTGTTCCTGGGGCGGGGGTGGCTCAGTCGATAGCGCGCCAGGCTCGTAATCTGTAGTTCCCAGGTTCGAGTCCCAGCTGGGTCAGCGTTGAGATTTATCTCCGCAAAATTCCCCGCCCTGTTCACGGTCAATAGGAGACACCGATGGGCTTGGAAAGGCCGCCGTCCGTCGGATGGGACGTTAAGCCGTGGTCCCGTGTGCAGGAGAGCCATACCCTGTGCACGTTAAAGAACACGCTGGATGGCCTTGACGGGAGGCTACCATCTGTCTCCCAACAGCTGTTCCAGTGGGTCCCCAACCTTCTCTGAGCCTTCGGGGTCCATGTGACCTGGCCATTTAGCCCATGGTGTGCAAAAAAGTGCCGCTCAGAAGTAAAACAACAACAACAAGGAAATTTCTTGTTCCATATTTATTAGCGAGCAAACCGAAATTGCAGTTAAAAACAACTTGTTGCACTATTTGCTCCTAAGAGTTGAGCCAACTTCTTTCTTTTCTTCCAAGTCATGATGAGTGGTAAAATGCTATGAAACGATGACCTTCCTTCTTTGCCTTCGTTTACATCATCGAGGCCCACGTGGTGTCTCGAGCGAAGGGAATGAGGTGGAACCTTGCACGTAACTAACTGCTTAGCACCGATAAGGATTCGACGTACCGAATAAAATTATCGCCGAGCTGTGCAATGAATAAATATGGGTGATATTTTTATTCGTTTATTTATGATGGTTGTACTTAGTAATGTATAGGGTGACTAAAAAGTCGTTAGTAGTTGATTTAAATTTTCAAGTAGTATTAAATTAATTAAGCGATTTCTCGCATTTTTAGACTTAAAAATTAAAGTAACATTTGATTGATTGAAAGTAACTCTTCAAATTTTAATGTATATTCTTATTTCATTATTTTAATTTCATTAATATTAGCGTTTGAATATTTCTGATTTTAGTTAGGTTAAACTTAAAAACAAAGTTGGGGTAAACTTGAAATGGAGAAATAAGTAGTTTCTCTATTTCAAGAATGTTTTGTACTGATAAAGATGAGAAATTTTAGAAATGTCCATGAACGACTCATTTTTTTTACAAATTCTTCATGCAGCCATTGGCTACGAAGGTCCAGCCAGACTGTAATTTTGTTCTCCATGCACGTCTGTGCTGTTGCTGTATCTGACCAACGTACACAAATTCTAACTAGGTCCTGTTTCGCCCACGCATCCAAGGTCTTCCTCTTTTCCTGAGGCCTTTGGTCACACTGTTCATATCCCATTCGCCAATCTGCAGCTATGCATACAGTCAATATGACCAAACTAATTCAATCTCTCTTTGCACAATGTGCTGCTTTATAATATCTTCAAAGCTCAAATCAATATTCAAAGCTTCAATAGCTAAATTGTTGAATAAAGAAAATCGTAAAAAATTTTGAATTTTTACTTGCAATATGTCGAAAGATGAAAGTTTTCTTGTGGTATATAAGAGTTTTTCGGTATGAAACAGGTTTAAATATTTAGAATGGCGGAAGACAACGAAGCATTTATAGTCGTACTGGCTTTCGCCTCTCGTGTTTTCTTGCTTCGCACACTACACGGTCTTGGGAAGGATTCTCTCTTTGTTTGGGCTGGTGGTGGTGGTGGGGGTATAAGTCTTTTAAATAGGCTAACTGTAGTCTTGTTGGCGATATTCCGGGTTGGGTTGTTTTACCTCTGAGCGGTACTTTTTTGCACACCATGGGCTAAATGGCCAGGTCACATGAACCCCGAAGGCTCAGAAAAGGTTGGGGAAGGGGACCCACTGGGACAGCTGTTGGGAGACAGATGGTAGCCTCCCGTCAAGGCCATCCTGCGTGTTCTTTAAAGTGCACAGGGTATGGCTCTCCCGCACACGGGGCCACGGCTTAACGTCCCATCCGACGGACGGCGGCCTTTCCAAGCCCATCGGTGTCCCCTACTGACCGTGGGCTGGGCGGGGAATTTTGCGGAGATAAATCTCAACGCTGACCCAGCTGGGACTCGAACCTGGGAACTACAGATTACGAGCCTGGCGCGCTACCGACTGAGCCACCCCCGCCCCCGATATTCCGGATTTTACGGATTTTTGTAAAGTAATTCCATCTGATAATTGCCACTGATTCGTAAAAATAAAATCCCCGTAAGCACTCTGAAATTGTGTATTATCTATATAGATAAGCGATTTCAGAGTGCTATGGGAATTAGGTCTTTTAATCAGTAGCAATTATCAGATGCAGTGCTGCGGAACGGTATCTGATACCTCATGCCATCTATTGGCAGAGAGGAGGCATTCGTAGATAAGACTACAGCTGCTCGAACATCTGAGAGACGTTTTGTAATGAATGGGCTTCATTTCTTTGCACTCGTTGCAGAATAAGTGGAAGAACGTTAACGAAAAAGATTTACAAATTTTCCTTTTAATCGAAACAGACTTTCGAGCCCAATCATTTTATGTCATATTCGAGAGAGAGAAAAACGCTGCCGTCGGCCGCCAGAGTTTCGCACGATGCAAGAAATAGTATCATTGGGGAAAAAGAAAGGAAAAATAATGCATTGAAGAGAAATATTTATTCGAGCAAAGGTTTGGAACATTGTAAGCTGTTGTGGAAGGTGACAGAAGAAAACGAAGTCCAAGTAAGTTCGAATGATAGACAAATCATTGGCGAAACTGCCACGAAGGAAGGAGAAAGATGGAAACATTCCGGCTCTACAGAGAAGGAGAGTTGGGGTGATTCGAAAGTGCCGCGCACACACCTTTGATTACACGAACAGAAAATTTCATTCGAAATGCGCTTTCGCGTTACACAGCCATCGTTTAACGCCCTATTTGTTAGAAGGGAAAATGTCCAATCCCATCAGTGTTTCCTTTCACATTGAAATGTGAAGTTGGCAGACGGAAAAAGTATTAACTTTAACATAGTCCAGACTCTAACCTGCGAGTATTAAGTTGTAGACTGGCGCTACAGAATGAACCCAGTTTATTGGTAGGTAATTTTGTTATATTTAGAAAAACAATTAATTGAGTTCGTTCTTCTACGACCTCGTTAATACTTTTTCCTTTTGATTGTTTTTCCTTTGATTATTCAAACAATCAAAAAATTATTAAAAATTTTGCATGCGTACATATGGTACATCATGTACGTATTATTATATCATGTACAATATAATATATATGGTACATTAGTCTGAGGTGCTTACCTTGCAGAATGCTGAATTACGGAAATCCCGGTTACCAGATTCTGACTGAAGAGCAGGGGCGTAGCTATGGAGGGATGGGAGGAGACTCCCCTCCAAAGTAAATGGGAAAAATTTGAAGTCACTTGGTAAAATCCAGGTGAGTTGTAAAGTTTGGGATTTTTTTTTTTGGTAAAATTAAGAGGAATGATAAAATCGGGGCAATTTAGAAAATTCTAGGGCAGGTGGCAAAATTCGAAGCCATTTGGTAAAATACAGGTGGTGCCTAAAGGCCTCAGAAAGAGGGGGAGACCTAGGATACGGTGGGCAGACAATGCCAAACAGGATCTTGTTAGAATTCTGTGCAGCGGCCAGATGCAGCAGATGGCTGCTTGAGAATGATGATGAGTTGTAAAATTTTGGGTTTTTTTTTGTAAAATCTTAGAAAGTTGGCAAAATCGGGGCAACTTTTCAAAATTAGAAGTGATTTGGTAAAATGCAGGTGAGATGTAAAAATTTAAAAATTTTCTGTAAAATTATAGCGAATTGGCAAAATTTGAAACCACTTGGTAAAATACAAGTGAGTTATGAAAATTGGAATTGTTTTTGTAAAATTAAGGGGAGTTGGCAAAATCTAGACAACTTGGTAAAATTAGAAGATAGATAAAAAACGGAATTTTTCCGTAAAATTATAACAAGGTGCAAAAACAACGCAACTTGGCAAAATCTAGGACAGTCGGCAAATTCGAAGGCACTTGGTAAAATACAGGTGAGTTCTGAAAATTCGGACTGTTATTGTAAAATTAAAAGAGCGTTGGTCAAAACCGAAGCAACTTGACAAAATCTGGGAGAGTTAGCAAAATCGATACAATTTAACAAAATGTAGACAACTTAGCAAAATCTTGGGGAGTTGGGAAAATTCAGATGAGATGTAAAAATCGGTATTTTTTCTATAAAATTATGGCGAGTTGGCAAAATCGGGGCCACATGACAAGATCTAGGAGAGTTGGCAAAATCTACAACAGTTGGCAAAATTCAAAGCCACTTAGTAAAATACAGGTGAATTGTGAAAATTAGGATTGTTTTTGCGAAATTAAGGAGAGGTGGAAAAATCGAGATAACTTAGCAAATCTTGGGGAATTGGCAAAATTCAAATGAGATGTAAATATTGGGATTTTTTTCTGTAAAATTATGGCGAGTTGGCAAATTCTAGGGGCAGTGGCAAAATTCGAAGCCACTTGGTAAAATGCAGATGAGTTGTAAAAAATTCGGATTGGTTTCGTGAAATTAAGGAGAGCTGGCACAAAATCGATACAACTTTGCCAAATCTTGGGGAGTTGGCAAAATTCAGGTAAGATGTAAAAATAGGGATTTTTTGTTTGTAAAATAATGGCAAGGTGGCAAAATCGAGGCAACTTGTCAAAATCTTTAGCTGTCAACCCCTCCCCCCCCTCCCGGAATGAAATCTCGGGAAAATGTAACCCTCACAAATATAATTAAATTTATGTGAAGTACTTATTTACTCAGTTGGCAAAATTGGATTTTCGAGTTGGAAAATTTTCGATCTTTTCCCCTCAACCATACTCCCTTCGCTACTGGGGCGGGGGTGGCTCAGTAGGTAGCGCGCCAAGCTCGTAATCTGTAGTTCCCAGGTTCGAGTCCCAGCTAGGTCAGCGTTGAGAATTATCGCCGCAAAATTCCCTGCCCTGCCCACGGTCAGTAGGGGACACCGATGGGCTTGGAAAGGCCGCCGTCCGTCGGATGGGACGTTAAGCAGTGGCCCCGTGTGCGGGAGAGACATACCCTGTGCACGTTAAACAACACGCTGGATGTCCTTGACGGGAGGCTACCATCTGTCTCCCAACAACTGTTCCAGTGGGTCCCCTCCCCCAACCTTCTCTGAGCCTTCGGGGTCCGTGTGACCTGGCCATTTAGCCCATGGTGTGCAAAAAAGTGCCGCTCAGAGGTAAAACAACCCAACCCTCAGAAGGGGCTACTACGCCCCTTCTGAGGAGAATATGTCATCCAACACATTTCGTTTGCTGCCTTGGAAGAACAATACACTGACGAAGAGAAGAAAGAGAAAAGAATAGATAAACCTAATCTTTTCGAAATGAGAGACGCCCTGGATAAGGTTGTAAATTTCATGAGTGTGCATAGATAAAGAAATGCAGTCTTGTTGTCAACATTTGAGAACCCTAATGGCGATTGTAATTCGCAAGCAACAGCACAAATCTACCCAGCTGAAACTTGATATGTTCTTAAGGCTTGTACCTCCTTCAAGATCATCTTTTGGAAGCATCAGGTAACCAATTGAACTATCACAGCAGATATTTGAGAATTTTTATGAAGACTACTACGGCATTTGCAGTATACGTCATCATCGTAAGTACTGTACAGCCGGTGATAAATATGGGTTTTAACAGCCTAATTACATTATTATTTAATCTGTTTCGTATTGCTACTATATTGTTATTTTGATTAACTATAATAAACTATAGTGCATACTTAGAACCAGTATACCGCTGTTGACAGAGGTAAAATAAACAACCTTGATTTTATGGACTATCTCATATTACGTACATAATCCCCTACACACACACTTATGTAATCGCCAAAAATCGAGATTTTTTTGTATGCACTCTAAGAATATCTTAATTCCAATATTTTATAACTTTTAATAGTAAGTACCATCTATATTAGGTTTACCAGAAAATAATTATTTTTTATGCAGCATAACTTTGTGTGCTATTTATTGTGTATTTAATAATGACAAAAATAAAATAAATGTTTTCAGGAAAATTGAGTATTCTTTAAATTTTGAAAATAATTTCGTTTTTCCAATGCAAAATGAATGTTTATCACCATGCAAAATGAGTAATAAAATAATCGAAGTCATGTACGCATGGCCGAGTGTTTAGTGTGTTTGGCCACTGATCAAAAGGGCCTGGTTCGAGCTCCGGATAATCATCATCATCATCCTCAAGCAGCCATGGGCTACAGAGGTCCAACCAGACCGCGCAGTTTAATTCTCCAAGCATATCTGCCCTGAGCTACATCTGCTGCATCCGGCCACTGCACACCAATTCTAACAAGGTCCTGTTTGACATTGTATACCCACCGCATCCTAGGTCTCCCCCTCCTTCTGAGGCCTCTAGGCACACTGTTCATAACCTTATTCGCCAATCTATAATTATCCATACGGGCAACATGGCCAAACCAGCGGAGTCTCTCTCTGCACAATTATGCTGCTTAAAGGAGGTTGCAGACTCCTTTGCCTAACCTCATCATTAGTTACAAAGTTAAACCACCTAATGCCCAAGATACTACGTAAGCATCTAGAATCAAAAGCATCTAGTTTCCTGTTATCTTGTTTACACAGCGTCCAAATTTCACTACAATAACTAAACCTAGAAAGAACCAAACTATTATGCAGTCAAATTTTAGTCTTTAGGTGTATACACCTGTTTCCCCACAATCTCCATAGATTCTTAAAAGTCCCGGCAGCAATCACTATTCGTCTGTTAATCTCATGCCGCACATCACCAGTATATGTTACATAGCTCCCAAGGTAATTAAACTGTGACACCTGCTCAAGACTGCAACCATTCAGATTAACTGAATCACAACCTGCCTGACCAATTTTCATCACTTTAGTTTTCTCTCTGTTTATAACCAAACCTACTGTACTACCAGTCTCATCAACAGCTCGAATGAAAGAGTTCGTCTCATCAACATCATTTGCCAAAAGGGCTAAATCATCAGCATAATCTAAATCAGAAATTTTCGTATCTCCAGCCCATTTAAGGCCAAAAGCTTTCCCTTGAAGTGAATTTCGCTTAACATAATCAATAACCAAGCTAAAGAGAAAAGGAGACAAAATGCACCCTTGTCAAATAGCAGAAGTAATGCTAAACCAATTGCCACAAGACTTACCAACTCTCACACATGACTCAGTGTTATTATAGAGAGCTTTCATTATGTTAACTAACTTGTCTGGTATACCACATGATCTCACAATCAACCACAAATTATGACGATCAACAGAGTCGAAAGCCTTTTTGAAATCAACAAAGCTAGCAACCAAAGGTTTCTGAAACTCTAAACATTTCTCAAGAATCTGCCTAAGTGAAAATATCTGATCTACACATCCCCTACCACTTCTGAATCCACATTGCTCATCACGCAATTGCCTGTCAACCAGATTCTTAATTCTATTAAGCACAATCATGGAAAGAACTTTACCTGGAACAGAGAGTAGGATGATACCCCTATAGTTATCACAAGAACTGCGATCACCTTTTTTGAAAATAGGGATAATAATAGCTCTGGTAAAATCTTTAGGAACCATGCCTTTATCATAAAAGTTATTCAAAATTTCAGTCATCCAAGTGGTAACCAAAACATTCCCAGCTCTGAGCATTTCTGTAGTAATTTCATCTACCCCTGGGGATTTATGAAGTTGAAGTTTAGAAACAGCCAAAATAACTTCAGATTGTGTTATAGGGCCAACATTAAAGCCGCCAATGCATCTATCATCATTAAAACAATGGGACTAGAACCAACCACATTGTTTAGAACATCACTGAAATGCTCAGCCCATCTAGCCGTGACAGAATCCTCACCTTCTATAACCTTACCTTGTTTATCCCGCAATCCTTGTATGCCTGTCCGTTTTCTACCACATAAAACATTAACTATCTGGTACAGCTCTCTGCTGTTGTGCTGCGTAACTGCTTCCTCAGCTTTGTCAACCAAGCCATCAAGCCAAACATTCTTATCCATAGCTAACTGATCCTTTACACGTTTATTAAGCTCTCTGTAATACTTTCTATTAGGACTAGTAGGGTACTGATTAAGGACATTCCTGCAGTTTCTTCTTTCTGAAATAAGCTCAAGTGCCTTATCACGTAAATAATTCAGCCTCCTCTGCTCCTTTTTTCCTAAAAGAGTACTGTTAGTTTCCAAAAAAGCCTGTTTAAAATGGCCCCATTCTTCCTCAACTTCAGTATTAAGCAAACCATGACTGTCATAATGACTAAGTAACCTATCATGGTAAGCTTTATCTATAACTGGGTCTTTCAGAGCTTCAGTGTTAAAGGTAAATTTTTTAAATTTAGCACAACACTTTTTAAGTTTAAGTTGCAACACACTTTTAACAAGGTAATGGTCAGATCCGATTTCAGCTCCCCTATATGCCCTGGTATTCCTAACAGAACTAGCCCATTTGCTGTTAATTAATATGTAATCAATCATATTCTTATGCAGCCCATCAGGTGAAACCCATGTGTGCTTATGTATGTCGCGGTGTTTGTAATAAATGTTATTTATTTTGAATCCATTGAGTTTACTTACCTGTAGGAGACGTTGCCCATTGCAGCTACCAATACCAAAAGGGCCTATTACTCCTGCCCAAAGGTCAGAGTCAGTACCAACTTTGGCATTGAAGTCACCTAGAACAAGGGTAATATCTCCTTTCTTGACAGAATTCAAAATATCCTGAAGTTTTCCGTAAAACCTATCCTTCTCATCCTCATCAGCATCCTCAGTGGGGGCATAACAGCAGATAACAATCAAGTCTTTAATGCTTGTCTGAAATTTTGCTGTAAGAAACCTTTCATTAATGCACTCATATCCTAGAAGAGCATCACAAGCATGTCTGCTGAGCAGCAGACCCACGCCTTGGTGATGCTTTCCATCCTCCCTCCCTGTAAAGAGAAGTTTAAAGTTATTTTTAAGTATCTCACCTTTACCTGTCCATCTGGTCTCTTGCAAGCCTAGAATATCTAGGTTATAGCGCTGGAATTCCTGCATGAGGACATCAAGAGAATAATCTCTATGTAATGTCCTCACGTTCCACGTTCCTGTAGAGAGAAAATGATTAGTAGGATTAAGGCATGGAGTTTATGTTGTTTTCCTGCTGAGGTTTCTTCACTCTCCTCACAAGTTTTCATTCACAGACCTTCTCTTCAACTTCCTCACAGAACTTCGACATGGCGTATTAAACTGACAGGCTCCTGTCAGACCTATGTGGCAAGCAGCTGCTTAAGGGGTATTTTTTCATTAGATATACGCTGAGGGATTTTGTTGAGGTAACAGTGCCACAGAGTATATTAGAAAGATTTGGTTCTTGTTAACACCTGAGCGTAGCAGGTCTAGCTTCATTGGCTTCTCTGAATGATGGCCATTGGTTGAAATTATTTAATCAGGATTTGGAGATTTGCGGGTGTCTGTTACCTCAGGAATAAACACTGCAATCGTGTAACCGTTGTTGCACTCTTACCCTACGGGGGCGGGGGTGGCTCAGTCGGTAGCGCGCCAGGCTCGTAATCTGTAGTTACCAGGTTCGAGTCCCAGCTGGGTCAACGTTGAGATTTATCTCCGCAAAATTCCCCGCCCTGCCCACGGTCAGTAGGGGACACCGATGGGCTTGGAAAGGCCGCCGTCCGTCGGATGGGACGTTAAGCCGTGGCCCCGTGTGCGGGAGAGACATACCCTGTGCACGTTAAAGAACACGCTGGGTGGCCTTGACGGGAGGCTACCATCTGTCTCCCAACAGCTGTTCCAGTGGGTCCCCTTCCCCAACCTTCTCTGAGCCTTCGGGGTCCATGTGACCTGGCCATTTAGCCCATGGTGTGCAAAAAAGTGCCGCTCAGAGGTAAAACAACCCAACCCAACTCTTACCCTACCGATATTCATACAGCATAGAATGACGAATATAGTTCTCTTCAGTTATTTTGTTACTCATTTTGTATGGTGATACCTGGAAAAACAATTACTGCAAAAGTTTAAAGAATAACACCCAATTCATCTAATAGCATGCTCATTTAAATTTTGCCGATGTTAAATATATAATAAATAATATCCAATATGTAAAAAAAATAATATTACTTTCCTTTGCACGCATATTTAATTCCTGTGCCATTAATAATTTGAAAATTATCTTTCGAGTCGAAAGTTCGGCTTTTTATGCTCTCCATTCCATATTTAGAGTTGGGTTGGGTTGTTTTACCTCTGAGCGGCACTTTTTTGCACACCATGGGCTAAATGGCCAGGTCACATGAACTCCGAAGGCTCAGAGAAGGTTGGGGGAGGGGACCCACTGGAACAGCTGTTGGGAGACAGATGGTAGCCTCCCGTCAAGGCCATCCAGCGTGTTCTTTAACGTGCACAGGGTATGGCTCTCCCGCACACGGGGCCACGGCTTAACGTCCAATCCGACGGACGGCGGCCTTTCCAAGCCCATCGGTGTCCCCTACTGACCGTGGGCAGGACGGGGAATTTTTGCGGAGATAAATCTCAACGCTGACCCAGCTGGGACTCGAACCTGGGAACTACAGATTACGAGCCTGGCGCGCTATCGACTGAGCCACCCCCGCCCCCCATATTTAGAGAAAGAAAAATATGCTGTAGATTCTAAAGTATACGATCTTTTAAAAATATCTTCGGTTTCTGAAATGCTGTGCGAATTTCAGGGGCGTGGGTGGCTCAGTCGGTAGCGCGCCAGGCTCGTAATCTGTAGTTCCCAGGTTCGAGTCCCAGCTGGGTCAGCGTTGAGATTTATCTCCGCAAAATTCCCCGCCCTGCCCACGGTCAGTAGGGGACACCGATGGGCTTGGAAAGGCCGCCGTCCGTCGGATGGGACATTAAGCCGTGGCCCCGTGTGTGGGAGAGCCATACCCTGTGCACGTTAAAGAACACGCTGGATGGCCTTGACTGGAGGCTACCATCTGTCTCCCAACAGCTGTTCCAGTGGGTCCCCTCCCCCAACCTTCTCTGAACCTTCGGGGCCCATGTGACCTGGCCATTTAGCCCATGGTGTACAAAAAAGTGCCGCTCAGAGGTAAAACAACCCAACAACGTACGAATTTCAGTCGTTGCAGCTAACTGTTTTGAAACATCATAAATTTTTAAGTGTAGAGGTTATGAGGACACTGATATTATCTTAAAGTATTTATATAACTGCGAAGCGATAACAACTTTAATCTCGATTTCTCTTCGCATTTTGCTTTGCATAAATGAACATTAAAGCATTTAAAATTATGGCATAGCCTTCTTCGTTCCATGTTGATGAGTTCCCTAGGTTGTTGATATTTCTTTCGAAAGCTCTAACTTTTGTATTCTCTTTAGAAATGGATTGTTAAATATGAAATTTCTTCATCCTAATTCATGCTTCAACCTCATTGTGTTCGTCTATTAGTCAAGAGTAAGAAATACGACCTGAGTTTATGATATAGATAATTTCTACCTAATGAAGATATAGGATAACCATGAAGGTCAAACAAGTACATTCGTACTCAGGGGCGTAGCGAAGGATTATGGTTGGGGGAGGAGAAATCGAAAATTTTCCAACTTAATCAAATTTTGCCAACTGAGAAACTGATGTCTTTGTCTGGTTCGTATTATCACAACTCGCCCGTATTTTCCAAGTGGATTCGAATTTTACCAACTGCCCTAGATTTTATTCAGTTTCCTCGATTTGTCCAACTCTCCTTAATTTCACAAAACAAATCCCAATTTTCACAACTCACCTATATTTTGCCAAGTGGATTTGAATTTTACCAACTACCCTAGATTTTGCCAACTCGCCGTAATTTTACAGAAAAAATCGCAATTTTTACATCTTCCCTGAATTCCTTCGAATTTTATTAACTGTCCTTAATTGCACAAGAAAGGCACAATTTTCACAACTCCTGTATGTACGTGACTTCGAATTTTGCCAACTCCCCTAGATTTTGCCAAGAGTTCTCGATTTTTCCAACTCTTCTTAATTTCACAAAACCAATCCCAATTTTTACAACTCACCTGTACTTTACCAAGTGGTTTCCAGTTTTGGCAACTCCCCTAGATTTTGCCAAGTTGCCTCGATTTTACCACCTCTCTTTAATTTCTCAAAACAATCCCAATTTTTACATCTGTCCTGAATTTGCCAAGTACTTCAAAATTTTCAAACTCCCAAAAATTTTGTCAAGTTTTCTCGATTTTGTCAACTCTCCTTAATTTTATAAAAGTAATCCCAATTTTCACAACTCGCCCGTATTTTACCAAGTGGATTCCAATTTTGTCAACTGCCCTAGATTTTGCCAACCCACCGTAATTTTACAGAAAAAATCCTCCTAGATATTGCGAAGTTGCCTCATGCCATTTTGCCAACATTTGCCAACACGCCATAATTTAACAGAAAAAACATTACAATTTTTACATCTCATCTGAATTCTGTCAACTCCCCACAATTTTCCCAAGTCACTCAGAATTTTGCCAACTCTCCACGATTTTGCCAAGTCACTCCGAATTTTGCCAATTCCCTATGCTTTGCCAACTCTCCTAGATTTTGCAAACTCGCCATAATTTTACAGAAAAAAATCCCAATTTTTACATCTCACCTGAATTTTGCCAACTCCCCAAGATTTTGCCAAGTCTCTCCGAATTTTGTCAACTACCCGAGATTTTAACAAGTATCTCCGAATTTTCCAACTCACCTGTATTTCACTAAGTGGCTTCGAATTTTGCCAACTGCTCTAAATTTTGCGTCTCTCCATTCTCCAAACTGCCCTAGATTTGCCAAGTTGCCTCGATTTTGACAACTCCCCTTAATTTTACAAAAAAAAAAAGATTACAAATTTTCACAACTCACTTAGATTTTACGAAGTCGCTTCGAATTTTGCCAACTCCGAGTTACTTTGGGGGGGAGCTTCCCCCCATCCCCCCGTAGCTACCCCCCTGCTCGTACTCCAAGATTGTGTTTCTTTCTCTTCTCTTCCCAAACCGGCATTCTCTTTTCAGACCTCTTTGTCAAACAGCTGTTTGAGGGGGTATATTATCTATTATTTTTAAAAACATATACTCACAAACAATTTCACTTTGCACTGGAGCCTGTGTTAGATACCAATGCCTCTGTGTACCACTTGTGTTACGCATTGGGTTGGGTTGTTTTACCTCTGAGCGGCACTTTTTTGCACACCATGGGCTAAATGGCCAGGTCACAAGGACCCCGAAGGCTCAGAGAAGGTTGGGGGAAGGGACACACTGGAACAGCTGTTGGGAGACAGATGGTAGCCTCTCGTCAAGACTATCCAGCATGTTCTTTAACATGCGCAGGGTATGGCTCTCCAGCACACGGGGTCACGGTTTAACGTCCCATCCGACGGACGACGGCCTTTCCAAGCCCATCGGTGTCTCCTACTGACCGTGGGCAGGGCGGAGAGTTTTGTGAAGATATTTTATCTTTGTGTAGAGTACTCAACGCTGATCTTTCTTTGTGTAGAGTACTCAACGCTGACCCAGCTGGGATTTGAACCTGGGAACTGCAGTTTATGAGCCTGGCGGCTACCGACTGAGATCCTCCCCCCCCCCCCCCCCACGTCCCAAATGTTACACATAACACAGTTTGGGAAGCGTTAGGTCCAAACGATAATGACTTGCTATCTTCATTAGAAATAATGAGATTAACCGTCCTTCGGTTGAATTGGGTTGTTTTATCTCTGAGCGGCACTTTTTTGCACACCATGGGCTAAGTGCCCAGGTCACAAGGATCCAGAAAGCTCAGAGAAGGTTAGGGAAGGAAACCCACTGGAACAGCTGTTGGAAGACAAAAGCAAAAATGAATCTTGGTTCAACTGATAGAAGAAGAATTAAATGATTTTCCTTGATGGTAGCTTCCCATCAAGGCCATTCAGTGTGTTCTTTAATGTGCACAGGGTATGACTCTCCCGCACACGGCCCGAGGCTTAATGTCCTATCCGACGGACGGTGTTCTTTCCAATCCCATCGATGTCCCCTACTGACTGGGTTGGGCGGGCAGTTTTGCGGAGATAAATCTCAACGCTAACCCAGCTGGGACTCAAACCTGGGAACTACAGATTGCGAGCCTGGCGCGCTATTAATACCGTCCTTACTAGCAACAGTTTTGTAATGGAATAATCTGGTAGTAACGTTATTTTTATAGGCATAAGTAATTTAAATTTTGAAAGGAATTGTGGAGTCGTAGATCAATTTTGATTGCGTATTCTGAATCTGCTTATAATGTGGCCAAGGGTCTCTTTTTAAATTAAAATATTGATGAGAAACCCTGTTTTACCATATTTTGTATCAACCAATGTAGTTCAAGTTCCCAATATTAAAAGACAGAAATAATTCGTTTAAAATGTCAGACTATATTTTTGTGTATGCTTAAATAGGTGTAAAGTGATTCCTTGAAATTACGTTTGCAAATGTGTATAAGATATCTATAATCTGCCTTACATCTGAATATTAGAAATTGTGGAAAATCATTTAATTCTTCTTCTATCAGTTGAATCAAGATTCAGTTTTGTTTGAAAGATATGTCTTTGAGGTTTCCTGATAAATTGTATGCTTAAACAGGAATAGATCCGTAGCTTCTTTTTTTAAAAAAGGAAGAAAGTAACACGTACAGAAATAAAATAAATGTTTTCAGGAGAATTGAGTATTCTTTAAATTTGAAAATGATTTTGTTTTCCCAGTTATCACCATGCAAAATGAATAATAAAATAATTGAAGAGTCATGTACGCGTGGCCTTGTGTTTAGCGTGCTTGGCCACTGATCAAGGGGACCTGGGTTCGTCCCCGGGTAAGGCATGGATGTTTATGTTGTTTTCCTGCTGTGGTTTCGCCTTCCTCACAGATCCTCTTTATGGCGTATTAAACTGACAAGCTCCTATCAGACCTATGTGGCAAGCTGCTGCTTAAGGGATATTTTTTTATTTCGATATACGCTGTATGGATTTTGTCGAGGTAACAGTGTCACAGCGTATGCGAAAAAGATGTGGTTCTTGCGTTTTATGTTAACACCTGAGCGTAGCAGGTCGTTATTAGCTCCATTGGCTCTCTGAATGATGGCCATTGGTTGAAATTATTTAATCGGGATTTGTTTTTCTGCTGAAGTTTTGCCTTCCTCACAGATCTTGTCTTTGGCGTATTAAACTTCGAGGTTATCTCCGTCCCTATACAAGGGACGCAGATAATCTAGAAGCTATGTTAGGCTTGTCCTAGTTTCTCATATAACATATAAACACTTAAACAAGGAAATGTCCCGCTTGTTTTAGTAGTCAGATAAGCTAACTACTAGACCAGGTAGGGCTTAAGTTAAAAAAAATTAAATATGAAGTTTCGTTGTGTTTTTTTAAAATGGTAGAGCAAATGGTACATATTACCAGGAATAACGTTTTCCACTTTTGCTCGTTTTTCTAGACTTGTTAATTTGTTAATCATTTAATCGCTGAGAGTATCACCAAGTTTCAATCACAATTATGATTTTGGTGACATGGTTTGATTGATGAGCAGCGAGACTCTGCCTAATTAGAGTATCTTGTTAATTTGTTAATCATTTAATCGCTGAGAGTATCACCAAGTTTCAATCACAATTATGATTTTGATGACATGGTTTGATTGATGAGCAGCGAGACTCTGCCTAATTAGAGTATCTTCTTATTTCATTCAGGATAACATTAGAGACAGAGAAGCCATCCAAAGTGATAGTGGAGCCTGTACAAACACCACCGAAAGAATATCCCGGAGAGACAGAAGAAGAAAAAGGTGAGTTTCTGATGAAATGAAGTCTGTAGTAGCCCAACGGGCAGCATGTCCAGTTGAAAGTGGAAAATGGTTGGTTTTGTTTGCCTCACTAAGAAATAAGTTCTAGGTCTTATCACAGTTAGCACTTGAAAACACTCACTACAAAATTCTTCAGTCCTATGGTTTATGCTGAATGTTTCTTTCCCTCTCATCCGTTCTTAAATTATGTAAATGTATGTATGGAAAACCAGGACAAGCCAGAAAAAGATTCTAGGTTATTTCTATCCTTTGTGTAGAGTACTTCTGTAAAAAACTGTACAAAGCAAAAAACATACCTGAACTTTCAGGTGTTTCGATCTAGAGTAGTGATAACATTCTCACAGAGGGGAACCTTTTGGAAGATTCATTCTTATCGCAGACCAAATCCAGTGTTTAAATCATAAAGCATACTCATCACATCAGTTTTCGAACTTTTAAGGTTTAGGACCTCTTTGAATTTATTAGTGTTCACGTGACCCCCACCCTTTAAATTCAGTCAGTGTTCATGTATTCCCTCAATCTCAGAAGAGGCTTTTCGTAAAAATTCTAAATTCACAACCTTAAGATAGACTCACCTATTTCATCCATTGCAACTATATAGTACCCATCTGGAACACTTATCACTGGTATAAATTACCGTCAACGTGTTCATTGCACTGGCAGGCAGGGCCGAATCTGAGTGGGCATGCCAGGGAGGATTTCAAGGATTTGCTAATAACTTGAAAATGCTAATAACTGAAACGGAGGTGAAAAAGTATTAAACATATGCACTGAGTTGGCTTTATGTTAACAACATCCCCATCTGTAGGAGACCAATCTGTGGCACTGGTGATGACTCAACGTCGGGAATGACAGATATACGATTGTAGAGTGCACACGTGGCAATCAGTTTAGGCATCACTTAAAGGAAAAATTGATCTTTCCGACTTAGAACGTGGTATGATCGTGGGTGCACGACGTTCAGGTGACAGTATCTCGACAATAGCTGCTATGGTGAACTGCTCTCATTCTGTGGTGTCACGAATTTATTTACCGCGAACGGCTCAACAGCAGTAATAACACCAGCCAAAGGTCACATGTGGTCAACAGCCATGGTGAACGATGTGTGTCCCATCTCGTAACAGCTACAATGCAGCACAGTGGCCCAGCTAACTACCCAGTAAAGTATCAATGTTTGAATGGCAAGGCCAATATCAACATGGACAATGCGCTGGGCATTAGCCCGTAATGGACTGTGACAATCGACGGCCATTGAATGGGCATGCCAGCACCAACACCGGATCACAGACTTGTGGAAATCTACCGCCTGGTCATATGAATCTCATTTACAACTCCATATTTTTCTCCATTTTTAGGGACGCTACATTTTCTGTTTTATGAAGAAGTTTTTGTTTGCATACTATGCAATTTATTTTTGTGTGTAGAAAAATGATATGAAATCTGCATTAACTTCGGCAGATGCACAATTTAAAGGTTGCAAATTTAGTAAGTAAGGAATTCTTCCCTTTCGCAGTCACTCTTCTGATAATTAGCTTTCAAGGAAAAAGTGGGAAGAAGGAAGAAAACAAAGAACTTCGCAAGGGTTGATTGGATTGGATTGTTTTACCTCTGAGCGGCACTTTTTTGCACACCATGGGCTAAATGGCCAGGCTACAAGGACCCCGAAGGCTCAGAGAAGGTTGGGGAGGGGACCCACTGGAACAGCTGTTGGGAGACAGATAGTAGCCTCCCGTCAAGGCCCTCCAGCGTGTTCTTTAACGTGCACAGGGTATGTCTCTCCCGCACACGGGGCCACGGCTTAACGTCCCATCCGACGGACGGCGGCCTTTTCAAGCCCATCGGTGTCCCCTACTGACCGTGGGCAGGGCGGGGAATTTTGCGGAGATAAATCTTAACGCTGACCCAGCTGGGACTCGAACCTGGGAACTGCAGATTACGAGCCTGACGCGCTACCGACTGAGTCACCCCCGCCCCTCGCAAGGGTTGACTAAATAGGTTGAAAGTGCTTAAAAGTGCTAAAAGTCTTTCATGAAGTAGAAAATAATGTCAATCACGATAGGGAGATGATAAAATAAACAAATGTGAGCTGAAATCCAAAAAGTATTGCAGTTTCGTGTCCTAGCCTATTTTGGGTGGTGGGTAGGATGGATGGATATATAGGATGTATATTACAATTTGGTTAATTACTATTTTTCCTTTAATATTATATTCCGAAATCCAGGCGACCAAGAGTTTCGCGCTTGGTTGCAATTCAAAGGGATCGGTGTTCGAACCCAGGATAAGGCATGGATGTTTTCTTTATTGTATCATCCTTCTACTAAGATTTGCCCTTCTTCACAATTCTTTTCTATGGCGCATTATACTAACAAGCTCTTGTTAGAGCTCTGTGGCAAGCAGCTGCTTGAGGGACAAATTTTTTCACATTAGTAAATAAATTCAATGAGTGATGAAAAAACCTTCACTAAATCAAATATAAAAATTTTAACCTATGGTACTTCAAAACGAACAGAGAATGAACATAATGCCAAAAAATGATATAAACAACATGATATTGCTTGCCTTCCTAATGTCACTGTACATTGTTCCGATAATATTACTTCTGGCTTTTTAATTAAATCCCGGTGAACTTTCCTTCATGTCGGGGGGCGGGGGGGGGTTGCTCAGTCGGTAGAGCGCCAGGCTCGTAATCTGTAGTTCCCAGGTTCGAGTCCCAGCTGGGTCAGCGTTGAGATTTATCTCCGCAAAATTCCTCGCCCTGCCCACGGTCAGTAGGGGACACCGATGGGCTTGGAAAGGCCGCCGTCCGTTGGATGGGACGTTAAGCCGTGGCCCCGTGTGCGGGAGAGCCATACCCTGTGCACGTTAAAGAACACGCTGGATGGCCTTGACGGGAGGCTACCATCTGTCTCCCAACAGCTGTTCCAATGGGTCCCCTCCCCCAACCATCTCTGAGCCTTCGGGGTCCATATGACCTGGCCATTTAGCCCATGGTGTGCAAAAAAGTGCCGCTCAGAGGTAAAACAACCCAACCCAACTCAGCGTTGAGATTTATCTCCGCAAAATTCCCCGTCCTGCCCACGGTCAGTAGGGGACACCGATGGGCTTGGAAATGCCGTCGTCCGTCGGATGGGACGTTAAGCCGTGGCCCCGTGTGCGGGAGAGCCATACCCTGTGCAAGTTAAAGAACACACTGGATGGTCTTGACGGGAAGCTACCATCTGTCTCCAAACAGCTGTTCCAGTGGGTCCCCTCCCCCAACCTTCTCTGAGCCTTCGGGGTCCATGTGATCTGGCCATTTAGCCCATAGTGTGCAAAAAAGTGCCGCTCAGAGGTAAAACAACCCAACCCAACCTTCATGTCGGTGAAAAGGACCGAACTTTGAATTCCCTCCACATCGTCTTATCGGAATGATACGTAATACGCTCCCTGCCTATAGGTAGATCTGTTTAATCTGATTAAACCCTCGCAATTTACAATCACCCATTATATGCAATTAAAACAAAAAGGATTTTCCTCTCCGGATATCCTCTGATGTAGCTCTCTCTGCTATCACGTGGGCGCTGTGCAGAACGGGAAGTTATCGCCAGCTAATCTTACGTAACAAAGACTGATTGGTTTGTCGCCAATAGCTTCGTAAACAATGAAATTTACGATCCAAGGAAAAGTAGTAAGTTTAGAGCAGAAAACAGAATGCCCCTGCTGATTAATGAGTCATTGTCCGCTTCTCCTGGAAAGTATTCCTTTGAGAATCAACATAAAATGATGCGGGAGCTAATACTTTTGGACTGGTAGCATGTACTTGATAGTAACTATCCATCTTTTGGAAAGAGTATCCAGTAGTATGCAAAATTCTCTTCGAGAGTGATAAATGGGATTCAGGAAATTTCTTTTTCGGAACACAGAAAGTAGTGTTATAAAAAAAATACTCTTTTAATGAACAGAATGTGTGATTTAGCTTTTAACTTCAGAGCGGCTAGTTTATTACAAACTAATGGAACTAAATGACATACTTTTGCTTTGTAGGCAGGGCGGCAGAATTGCTGGTCATAAAGATATTTACGAGTTGATTTCTAGTTTTTATCTCTGAATTATAATTTTTCTTGTTTTGCAAACTAAACTCATGGTACAAGTGAATTCAGTTAAGAATAGCACTGGACAGCTGTTAAGGTCAACAAATGTGAATAAGTGATACAGGTAGTAATGGATGTCTTTTTTTAGGCAATGGAGAGGTTTTTTTAGTTCAAAAGTATTTTATAAAATTATAGACCGATAATATCACAAGGTGAGGTTGGATTCGCCTGTTTTGACCCTCAGCAGAAAACATTTGATGCACACTGGAGCCAATAAAAAGGATTCCATTGTTCGAAATAGTGTTGTGTAAGGAGGACACGCGAACTGGATGAAAAAAAACAAAATCGTTAACTGGAGATCTGCTCTTCGCTTATCATAAGAAAAATCCATACTCATATACACTGAAATATTGAGCTAAAAAAAAGTTGGTTTTGCCGTGAGTGGGATTCTTTTTTTTAACGTAATATGAAATTTACATTGATGTACAAACCCAATAATACACGTATAAACAGGTTATCTGACTGAGTGAGACATTTTCTATTATATACATATTATCTGATTTAATTAAAGTATTTGGAAATCTAACCAACAGTTGTAAATAGTTTCTGATATTTCCAGTCATTAGCACGATTTGATAATTATTTGACAATATCATTAATATTTGATAGACAGGTATTCATCGCGAGTATCTGGAATCTAGAGCAAAATGGTTTGAGCAAATAGCAGATATAAAATTTATACGATAATCATTCACTCCGGAGAATTATATTTATTCATCCCTTAAGGGATAAATATTTTTTAGGTTGTCAGCATCCCATCTGGCCGAATACTGGTTGCTTTGTAAGCGTTGATACATTGCTGCAAGTGTATTCCACAGCCGCTGTTGGATTCTTGCTAGGATTCCCTTAGTCGTGTATTTGCTATTCTCAAAGTGTGTGTCGTTACTGCACAGCCAGATCGTGTATATCTGGCTTCTGCAAGAATGAGGTTGCATTGGGGACAGAGCACGTTATCTGCGCTGAAGTTTGCAGTCTCGTTATTAATTGGGGTCTTACAGTCGCACTTCCTAAAGACGTCTCTAATAAAATTCTAAATATCGACTGTGGAATTACAATAAAAAAAAAGGTGCACTGGAGTTTCTACCTACACAGCTACAATATTTACAGTTCTTCTGCTCCGGTCCCCATATGTGACGGGAGCAGAGAAAGGTTCCCATTGGCATAAAGACTGTGTGAGCATTCAGTACATGTTCCTGTATACATGGGGCTCAATGAAATATTCAGCTGAAAAAAAATTGTTTTGCTCTGAGTGGGATTCGAACCCACGTCTCTCAATAATGTGGGTTCGAATCCCATTTACGGTATTCATGAGTCCGATGTCTACAGGATATCTCCTGTGATACTTTACTACTCATATACACTGTTTACTCCCACGATAACTTCCGCTATTTCCCCGAGAAAGTCTCTTCTTTTACAATACTAGTTCTAAATACAGTAATAGAAAATGATACAATCTGTTTGCTCCTTGGATTACCACTACCTGGTGTGTATGTGTTGTTCACTAAAACATTTCATATTTCAAATTTTGTTTAAATCAAAAATTTAATTCTTGTCAAAAGAATTCTTGTCAAAGTTAAATCAAAAATCTGTTCGAGGTGTAGCTATCAGGGAAATATTTTTTGTTACTGATATAGTGTTGGTCAACTTTACAGGGTCGTGACTATATATAGCAACCTGAACGGAATAATGACTTTGAGCAGGGGAGCAATGGAGGTTGCGACCTCTCAATGGAGAGGTGCGCAATGGATAGTGCAAGCAGGGGAGCAATGGAGAGGTGCGACCTGAACGGAATAATGGCTTTGAGCAGGAGAGCAATGGATATAGGGGAGCTGAAAGGGCGGCAGATTTATGGTGTGCATTTATGCACCCCAAATTCATCAATTTATTGTAATCCTAAGTTGAATGGGACGCATCGAAAAATCTTGCACAGGGCGCTGATAGGCCTGGTGGATCCGGCCATGCCTTGAGCTTGATTATGAATCCTAAACTTGCTGCACTGGTGGGCCTTTGTAGAAGGAAAAATCTACTGCAGTTTGTTATGCCGTCTGTGGAAACAGATGCACCGGGTACCTTATATTAGTGGGGCGGGGGTAGCTCAGTCGGTAGCGCGCCAGGCTCGTAATCTGTAGTTCCCAGGTTCGAGTCCCAGCTGGGTCAGCGTTGAGATTTATCTCCGCAAAATTCCCCTCCCTGCCCACGGTCAGTAGGGGACACCGATGGGCTTGGAAAGGCCTCCGTCCGTTGGATGGGACGTTAAGCCGTGGCCCCGTGTGCGGGAGAGCCATACCCTGTGCACGTTAAAGAACACGCTGGATAGCCTTGACGGGAGGCTACCATCTGTCTCCCAACAGCTGTTCCAGTGAGTCCCTTCCCCCAACCTTCTCTGAGCCTTTGGGGTCCATGTGACCTGGCCATTTAGCCCATGGTGTGCAAAAAAGTGCCGCTCAGAGGTAAAACAACCCAACCTTATATTAGCAGGTAGATAATCGTGATCAGATGTTATTGCAGATACTTGAACACTATGGGCATCTCCAACCTACCTGAGAGTAATGTGTCTCATGCAGGACAATTTATAACTGGATTCTGGTTCTTGAAAAGATCGACACTGTTAAAGTGGTGCCAGAAGTCCCTACCAGAATTGGTAGCTTAAACCTTTAGCGGTGGGGAATGGGTCTTTCCTGTTTGGAATGTCTGCGATTATTGGGCTGTTTGATATTGTTGGCCCGATCTCTCTCAATAAACCTAGTTTCTTTAAAAATCCTACTAATCATTTTCTTTCTACAAGTACATGGAATGTGAGGATGTTGCATAGATTTTCCTTTTAAGTTCTCACACAGGAATCAGAGCCTAGATATTCTGAGCTTGCAACAGACCAGATGGACAGGTGAGTCATGTATTTAAAATTAATTTTTAATTTCTCTTTTCAGAGAGGGAGGGTGGAAAGCATCTCCAAGGCGTAGGTTTGCTTCTTAGCACACATGCCAGTAATGATCTCGAACCCAGGTCCCTTAGATCAGTAGCCAAGCGTTCTAACCACTCGGCCATATCATATAATAATTAAAACCAAATGGGCTAATTCTCTTAAGAATGCCAGATCATATAAGGGAGCTGAAATTTGATCTGACCATTACCTTGTCAAAAGTGTCTTGTACCTGAAACTTCAGCAATGTTCTGCTAAGATTAGGAAAGGTAACAGAATTTCGTATAGCACTGAAATTGTGAAAGACCTAGATGTAGCTAAAGCATCTGTATGGAGATCTCACGAACGAGCCTACTCTTGTGAGACCTCAAAATTTTTTGTATACTGTAAAACATTATCTGAAATAAAAATTATCTATCTATCTATCTATCTATCTATACTATGATAGGCTATTTAGTCATTATAGCAATCATGGATTTTTTACTATTGAAGTTGAGGAAGAATGGGATCAGTTTAAACAGGTTTCTCTTGAAATTTAGCAGCATTCTTTTGGTAAAAAGGAGTAGAGGAAATAAAGTCATTTTAATGTTAAAGTTATGGAGCTTTTTTCTGAAATAAGGAAATGCAGGAGTAATCTAAATCAACACCCTACCAGGCTATAAGAATACGTATCGCCTCTGGTGAATTTCAGATGCTCGTTTTCGAAGAGAATGAAATTTTTCGTTTTCTAATCTTTGCACTTCTATCAGTGAGAATTCTAAGTAATGGATGATTTAGGGAAATGCAAATATTATTGCTTTATTAGCACCTACAGGTAATGGATATAAAAACAGAAACACCAAGGTTTGCGGGAAACCTTAGGTTTATGTTAAACAGCTGCGTCTCTGTGCCACTGACGAGTCATGAAACATGCAGATGATATACCAACATGCTTAGCGTCGTGTATACAAGGTCAAACCCTGCGTAACTGCATGTAATTTCTGGTACCATGTCGCCGAGAGAATACCTTAGCGAATTCGAAACAGGCATGATTGTTAGAGCACGTTTGGCAGCGGCAGGGTCTTCGATCACTAAGGCTGAACTCGCTAATGTTTCAGAACGAATAGTTTCTATAGAGCTGGATATAACTGTCGAGTTGGGGCGGGGGTGGCTCAGTCGGTAGCGCGCCAGGCTCGTAATCTGTAGTTCCCAGGTTCGAGTCCCAGCTGGGTTAGCGTTGAGATTTATCTCCGCAAAATTCTCCGCCCTGCCCACGGTCAGTAGGGGACACCGATGGGCTTGGAAAGGCCGCCGTCCGTCGGATGCGACGTTAAGCCATGGCCCCGTGTGTGGGAGAGCCATACCCTGTGCACGTTAAAGAACACGCTGGATGGCCTTGACGGGAGGCTACCATCTGTCTCCCAACAGCTGTTCCAGTGGGTCCCCTCCCCCAACCTTCTCTGAGCCTTCGGGGTCCATGTGACCTGACCATTTAGCCCATAGTGTGCAAAAAAGTGCCGCTCAGAGGAAAAACAACAACAACAACCTGTTAACGCACTTCGTCGTGCTCAGTGGTGCAAAGAACACATGTAGTGGAGGCATATGATATAGTCTGACGGATCATCCTACATTTTGTTTCTGACAAATGGACGAGTGCACGTGTGGTGCCAACCGAAGGAATCTTACAACTGTGATTGCTTGTTTTCTATTCTTAAAGTTTCCGGCAGTTCTGTAAAGGTGTGGGGTGCTTTCTCGTGGCATGGTTTGGGTGCACTCATTCCGTTAGAAGGCAAGATTAATACCAATCTCTATTTGATACTCCTGAGTAATGATCTCCTTCCAATGGTACGGCATTTCTTTCATGAATAGAGTGCTGTCTTTCAGGATGCCAATTCTCCCATTCACAGAGCACATGTGGTCATCCAGTGGTTTGAGGAGCAAAGGACTGAACTTTTTCACATACCATATTGCCACCTCCGTCATCAGATATCATCCTGCTGGAAAATCTATGGGATTTGGGTTGGGTTGTTTTACCTCTGAACGGCACTTTTTTTGCACACCAAGGGCTAAATGGCCAGGTCACATGGACCCCGAAGGCTCAGAGAAGGTTGGAGGAGGGGACCCACTGGAACAGCTGTTAGGAAACAGATGGTAGCTTCCCGTCAAGGCCATCCAGCGTGTTCTTTAACGTGCACAGGGTATGGCTCTCCCGCACACGGAGCCACGGCTTAACGTCCCATCCGACGGACGGCGGCCTTTCCAAGCCCATCGGTGTCCCCTACTGACCGTGGGCAGAAAATCTATGGGAACTTTTGGAATGATGTCTCAGGCAGCGTTTTCCAGCTCCATCGAACAAACAGGACATGATCACGTTTCTTGTGGACACGAATGGTGCCGTATCCTTCCTGCTGACTTTCAGACATTGGTAGAAGCTATGCCATGAGGTATACACCCTATAGTGGACTCACGTGGCAGTCTAACACCATATTAGTGATTTTAGTTGCTCCTTTCCATTTTTCTGTCCATTACCTGTATAAAACGCAAAAGGAATTTTTCATTTATGTTTTAAAATGAAAAGGTTGCGTTTTCCCTCATCTTGTGGTTAAGGGAGCAAATCGTTGCTGTTAGTGTAAACCCCTTGATTCTCCCACACACTCCACTAATAAAATTTCAGATTTCTATCAAATATAGATCGTTCGAAATATTCTTTTAGTTTAGTTTATTAAAATTTTATTAAAATTAATATTGATTATATTTATTTATTTAAATTTTTATTAAAATTATAAAATTTAAAATTAATTAAATTTTAAGTTAATTATAAAATTATTATTTATAAAAATAATTTATATAAATAAATTTAAATAAATAAATTAAAATAAATAAAATTTTAATTCTTTTAGTTTAGCCACTTTCCAAAATTTCCCACCTGTATTGGGCGCTATGAAAATTATTGGAAGATTCTGAAAGTGTAAATCCAAATATTTGGTCAATACCTATCAAACAAAAAAAGAAATTGTAATTTTTCTCTAAAAACAAAAAAATTTAATAATTACAGACGAACAGACAGACGACAAAGTGAAAACAAGAGCTCTTTTTTTCATTATTATTTTTAAAACGCTACAACCGTCCCATGGCCGAGTGGTTAGCGCGCTTGGCTACTGATCTAAGGGACCTGGGTTCGAGCCCCGGGTAAGGCATGGATGTATGTGTCGTTTTTCTGCTGAGGTCCTGCCATCCTCTCAGATCTCCTACTGTGGTATATAAACTGACAGGCTCCTGTCAGACCTCTGTGGCAAGCAGCTGCTTGAAGGGGTATTTTTTATAGCCGTCCCGTGGCCGAGTGGTCAGCACGCTTGGCTACTGATCTAAGGGACCTGGGTTCGAGCCCCGGGTAAGGCATGGATGTATGTGTCGTTTTTCTGCTGAGGTCCTGCCATTCTCTCAGACCTTCTACTATGGCATATAAACTGACAGGCTCCTGTCAGACCTCTGTGGCAAGCAGCTGCTTGAGGGGGTATTTATATAGCCGTCCCATGGCCGAGTGGTTAGCGCGCTTGGCTACCGATCTAAGGGACCTGGGTTCGAGCCCCGGGTAAGGCATGGATGTGTGTGTCGTTTTTCTGCTGAGGTCCTGCCATCCTCTCAGACCTTCTACTATGGCATATAAACTGACAGGCTCCTGTCAGACCTCTGTGGCAAGCAGCTGCTTGAGGGGGTATTTATATAGCCGTCCCATGGCCGAGTGGTTAGCGCGCTTGGCTACTGATCTAAGGGACCTGGGTTCGAGCCCCGGTAAGGCATGGATGTGTGTGTCGTTTTTCTGCTGAGGTCCTGCCATCCTCTCAGAGCTTCTACTATGGCATATAAACTGACAGGCTCCTGTCAGACCTCTGTGGCAAGCAGCTGCTTGAGGGGATATTTATATAGCCGTCCCATGGCCGAGTGGTTAGCGCGCTTGGCTACTGATCTAAGGGACCTGGGTTCGAGCCCCGGGTAAGGCATGGATGTGTGTGTCGTTTTCTGCTGAGGTCCTGCCATCCTCTCAGACCTTCTACTATGGCATATAAACTGACAGGCTCCTGTCAGACCTCTGTGGCAAGCAGCTGCTTGAGGGGGTATTTATATAGCCGTCCCATGGCCGAGTGGTTAGCGCGCTTGGCTACTGATCTAAGGGACCTGGGTTCGAGCCCCGGTAAGGCATGGATGTGTGTGTCGTTTTTCTGCTGAGGTCCTGCCATCCTCTCAGAGCTTCTACTATGGCATATAAACTGACAGGCTCCTGTCAGACCTCTGTGGCAAGCAGCTGCTTGAGGGGATATTTATATAGCCGTCCCATGGCCGAGTGGTTAGCGCGCTTGGCTACTGATCTAAGGGACCTGGGTTCGAGCCCCGGGTAAGGCATGGATGTGTGTGTCGTTTTTCTGCTGAGGTCCTGCCATCCTCTCAGACCTTCTACTATGGCATATAAACTGACAGGCTCCTGTCAGACCTCTGTGGCAAGCAGCTGCTTGAGGGGGTGTTTATATAGCCGTCCCATGGCCGAGTGGTTAGCGCGCTTGGCTACTGATCTAAGGGACCTGGGTTCGAGCCCCGGGTAAGGCATGGATGTGTGTGTCGTTTTTCTGCTGAGGTCCTGCCATCCTCTCAGACCTTCTACTATGGCATATAAACTGACAGGCTCCTGTCAGACCTCTGTGGCAAGCAGCTGCTTGAGGGGGTATTTATATAGCCGTCCCATGGCCGAGTGGTTAGCGCGCTTGGCTACTGATCTAAGGGACTGGGTTCGAGCCCCGGGTAAGGCATGGATGTATGTGTCGTTTTTCTGCTGAGGTCCTGCCATTCTCTCAGACCTTCTACTATGGCATATAAACTGACAGGCTCCTGTCAGACCTCTGTGGCAAGCAGCTGCTTGAGGGGGTATTTATTTTATTTTTATTTACAACCGTTTGATCGAAATTTTATCATTTTTGATGATGCACTGCTCTTACAATCAGGATCGATCAGCCTCTGGGCATCTCTATAACTCGTTTACATCAGAAAATTAAAAAAAAAAGAGTGAACAATAACTAATTTTTCCCTTTGTGATATATTTTGTTTGGTCCCACAGCATTATTGTTCCTCTGCATCCTGAAGCTCTATGAATGCACTCTCGACAGCCAGCACGACGGCTCGAAATCTGAGTGGGAAGAGAATTTTGAACTAGATCAGGAAATTGTAGCTAGAGCGAGTGGGTGTATGAATCTTTACTCCTGGGAATGTTTGAGGAGTTATTGCTACTTGCAAAAAAAAGCACGTTCAAATGTTCCCGAATGCAATTCCGATTTAGGTAGCAGGTGGTCGTGACGTAGATAGAGGCGAGAAAATACATCAGAGGGAGGCTTATTTCGGTTTTTTTTTTCTTTTTACTTAAATGAAGGCGTTAAAAGGGGTAAAAAAGGAGAATCAGCCGATCGAAGACAATACTCGGGCTGTATAGAAACATTTCAAGTAGTCTGCTGCAGATGCTATACTTGTAACTTTTAAGATACCATCAAGATTTGAGGTAAAGAGAACATTATTGATCGACACTATTGAGAATCGTTATGATGGTTTATGCAGTTAGGAACAGGAAAGAAACAAACGCTGAAAGATAAATTGGTGTAAAGATGGTAATAAAATATTCAGCACGAAATTTACGCGGTTACGATCGACTTTATCCTTCATATAAAATGAAATACCGAATGGGGAAAAAATAATTACGCCATTACTTGAAAGAGAAATTTGGTTTGTCTACTCTAACGTACACAATCAACAAATTCTATGAAACATAAACAACATAAAAAACATAAAGAACAAACTATAAAATTTACCGGTACTGGACAGAAAAATGTAAACATTTCCATGTTATCTCAATAAAAAATCACATTCAAAGCTCAATAACTTCTTCAATACGATTTGTAATGAAAAGGATTTCAAAGATAAATTAAAGATCTCAATAAAATCTATCGGAATCTTGATTTTAAACAATAACTGTTCAGTTATTGCTTAAAATCAAGAGAGAATTTGAACCTTTCCCCCATCTTTCTCTGAGCCTTGGGGTCCTCTGACCTGGCAATTTAGCCCATTGTGTGAAAAAAAAGTGCCGCTTATAAAACAACCCAACCTTCTCTTTACGGAGTTTTCCTTATGGGGTATTATATTGGCAAGATACTGTCAGACCTTCATAGTACGCATCTTCTTGAAGAGTAATTTTTCGTCTCGAATGTATTTGAATGGATTTATAGATGCGCAAGAAAATTGCTTATTGGAACGAGTAGATGAGCGAAGCTGTAGCATGTGATCAAGCTTAAGTTGCGATTGGAGTTTTCACATTCTTCCAGATTAATGAACAAAAAGAAGGAAGTTAAAGCATGTAGTTTTTTCGTTAGTGTGCTACCTCTAGATTCCTTTATGTTTGCGATGTCAGGTCTGAAAAACTCCAATGCTCAACAGTGGCAGGAGGATCCACTAGACAGCTGATAGGAGTAGATGGGATCAAGACCATTCAGCATATTATTTGACATACCCAGGGTTATTCTCCTGCTCACGGAGTCATGACTTGACATTCCATTATTCTTTCGGAATCCCATTGTTGTATCCTTTACGAAAGAAGACAGGATGCGGAGAATCGGAGAAGACATTTCTGGCAAGATAATAAATGGGGCATTTCGCCCCATTTATTATCTTGCCATTTATTTCCCCCAAAAATGCTGATGATTTGGCCTTTTTGTCAAATGATGTTGATGAGATGAACTCTTTCATTAGAGCTGTTGATGAGACTGGTAGTAGTGTAGGTTTGGTGATAAACAGAGAAAAAACTAAAGTGATGAAAATTGGTCAAGCAGGTTGTGATTCAGTTAATCTGAATGGTTGCACCTTTCATCAAATATCTCAATTTAATTATCTTGGGAGCTATGTAACAGATACTAGCGATATGTAGCATGAGGTAAACAGAAGAATAGAGATTGCGACTGGAACTTTTAAGAATCTATGGAGAGTGTGGATAATAAGCGTATACACTTAAAGACAAAAATTAAGCTATACAATAATAGTTTGGTCCTTTCTAAAATTATCTTTAGTAGTGGAACATGGATTCTTTGTAAACAAGATAACAGGAAACTTGATGCCTTTGATTCTAGATGCTTACGCATTATTTTGAGCATTAGGTGGTTTAACTTTGTATGTAATGATGAGGTTAGGGAAAGGAATCAGCAATCTCCTTTGAGCAGTATATTGTGCAGAGAGAGACTGCATTAGTTTGGTCTTGTTGCCCGTATGCATAACTATAGATTAGCGAAAGGGTTATAAAGTGTGCTTACAGGCCTCACCTCCCACTGCAACCTAAGCTCTCCCTACAGAGGAAGAGACCTAGGATACAGTGGGCAGACATTGTCAACAAGACAATGTCAGAATTGGTCCACAGTGACCAGATGTATCATCTGTAGCTCAGGACAGACATATTTGGAGAACTAAATGGCACAATCTGGTTGGACCTCTATAGCTCATGGTTGCATGAGGATTCTGTAAAACCTGAGATCAGAGATATGTATTATCTATACAGTGTTCAAAGGAAAGTCCTAAAACACCCAAATGACTTTTCAACGATGGATCTAAAGGTGCAAATGTTAGGTCTAGGGTAGGATAGTAACTATACCAAATAGAATGATAATGACTGTAGCACCTAGTAGAAAATTTAGGAAATTAACAAACTTAACTTGTCAACAAAGAGAGATAGAGAAAAAGTGGCAATACAAAGTTGAAGAGCATCTTCTGAGTAGGAAACTATATATGGTACACACGAAATGAGTGGATGGAAGTCTATAAATTCTGATCATTCGAAATCGAATGCTCGATTGCTTAACCACCACAAAATACTGTGGAGTGCCACAGAAGGATAAACAAATATATGCACATGATGATGGTTATGTAGCACCCAGCCAGCAAGATAAAAGATCAGGCATGGCACTATGTGCTTTAATGATTGTTAGGTTAGTTGGTCTAAGTGTACCTGTTGAAGACCCAGATGATGGGTTACTTCAACTATCAGTAGTAGATGGTGCTGCTGTATGGTAAGTGTCAAAGATATTCCCAGGAAGTGGCATGGCAGTATGACATGATGTTTTCTGTCTGGTTCACTACAAGACCAGGCAATTCTGTGTTGCTCGACAGCTCAGAGAGATGGTAGATAATTGCTTATCCATAATCAGGCAGACCAACGGGATCAGGTATTCGAGTGCATCCAATGGACATCCTAGGATATGTCCTAGCTCACCCATGCATCAGTATCACATCAGTCAGTGAAGCCTGTGGCTTAACAGTAGCCCATATGTAGCAAAATCCTGCACGTACATGGCGCACCCTCATACCACAGATGTCATTCTACAGATGTCCCGTACTGAAACAGTATTTGATCCCACGAGACGATCAGAGATATTTAGATTTCTGCAATTTGGTACTAAGTGCTTTAGAGGATAACCCACCATTCTTATCCGAGATCCTTTGGACAGATGAGGCACAATTCACAAGGTGCTCAACTAACGTCTGAGGCGGAATTTGGAACAACACATTCGTTGAACCAGTATTCTATAAGGGAAGTTGGAGGTACCTCCAACTGTTACGAAATATGATACCTAACTGATTAGATGACCTTCTCAGTGATGTACAACCAACACTTCCTATAACAGAAAGCCAATGGGCCAAATTTATGATGTCACTTAAGTATCTTACCATAGAGACAATTCTTATTTTATTATCAAATATAATAATGCTAATTAATATAGATAATTTTTCTCCCAAATAAAATATATTTATAGATAAGCATTAGTATAAAGATTAGCATAGAGTTCACCAGTAGTAATATTAGAATTAAAAATATAAGAAGTTTCCATATGGTAGGACTACTTAAGCTGACGTTATCAATTTGGTCCTCTGGCGTTCTGTTACAGGAGGTGTTGGTACAACAAATGTAGCGTCAACATGACGGTACACTGCCATACCAGCCAGCAAACACGCATTCTTTTCTGTTATAGGAGGTGTTGGTACAACGAATGTAGCGTCAACATGACGGTGTACTGCCATACCAGCCAGCAAACGCGCATTCTTTTCTGTTATAAGAGGTGTTGGTACAACGAATGTAGCGTCAACATGACGGTGTACTGCCATACCAGCCAGCAAACGCGCATTCTTTTCTGTTATAGGAGGTGTTGGTACAACGAATGTAGCGTCAACATGACGGTGCACTGCCATACCAGCCAGCAAACGCGCATTCTTTTCTGTTATAGGAGGTGTTGGTACAACGAATGTAGCGTCAACATGACGGTGTACTGCCATACCAGCCAGCAAACGCGCATTCTTTTCTGTTATAGGAGGTGTTGGTACAACGAATGTAGCATCAACATGACGGTGCACTGCCATACCAGCCAGCAAACGCGCATTCTTTTCTGTTATAGGAGGTGTTGGTACAACGAATGTAGCGTCAACATGACGGTGCACTGCCATACCAGCCAGCAAACGCGCATTCTTTTCTGTTATAGGAGGTGTTGGTACAACGAATGTAGCGTCAACATGACGGTGCACTGCCATACCAGCCAGCAAACGCGCATTCTTTTCTGTTATAGGAGGTGTTGGTACAACGAATGTAGCGTCAACATGACGGTGCACTGCCATACCAGCCAGCAAACGCGCATTCTTTTCTGTTATAGGAGGTGTTGGTACAACGAATGTAGCGTCAACATGACGGTGCACTGCCATACCAGCCAGCAAACGCGCATTCTTTTCTGTTATAGGAGGTGTTGGTACAACAAATGTAGCACCAACATGACGGTGCACTGCCATACCAGCCAGCAAACGCGCATTCTTTTCTGTTATAGGAGGTGTTGGTACAACGAATGTAGCGTCAACATGACGGTGCACTGCCATACCAGCCAGCAAACGCGCATTCTTTACTGTTATAGGAGGTGTTGGTACAACAAATGTAGCGCCAACATGACGGTGCACTGCCATACCAGCCGGCAAACGCGCATTCTTTTCTGTTATAGGAGGTGTTGGTACAACGAATGTAGCGTCAACATGACGGTGCACTGCCATACCAGCCAGCAAACGCGCATTCTTTTCTGTTATAGGAGGTGTTGGTACAACAAATGTAGCATCAACATGAGGTGCACTGCCATACCAGCCAGCAAACGCGCATTCTTTTCTGTTTGACACGTTCGAACACCAGATCATTGAGTGTAGTGGTCCTGTAGAATGACATCTGTGGTCACCAGACTTGACCCCTATGAACTTCTCTTGAGGTTACCTGAAAGAACAAGTGTAAGAACCTGCAAGTCTGCAAGATGTGTGGGTGTCAGATCATTGATGCCTATGATATGGTGACACCAGAGATGCTGGCTACTGTACAGTCGCTCAAAAAGGTATTCGAACACTATGGTTGATTGCAAAATTCAGAAAAAATATCTGGCATTGATTTTTTTTAGAAATTAGTCATCTAGCAAACTTCGTGTCACGTGATTACATAATTCAGGAAAAATATCTGGAACGTGTACAGCAACTGTACACGCTCCAGTTACCGTTCACAGCAAACTGGAGCGTGTGCAGTTACTGCACACACTCCAGTTTGCTGTGAACGGTAACTGCACACGCTCAATATTTCCGTAAGTGAGCCCACACGAACTAGTATCAAAATAATATGACCACCTACAGTCGCTCAAAAAAGTATCCGAACACTATGGTTGATTGCAAAATTCAGAAAAAATATCTGGCATTGATTTTTTTAGAAATTAGTCAACTAATTCTGATATCTGGCATTGATTTTTTTAGATTTTTGGTTGTTTTACCTCTGAGCGGCACTTTTTTGCACACCATGGGCTAAATGGCCAGGTCACATGGACCCCGAAGGCTCAGAGAAGGTTGGGGGAGGGGACCCACTGGACAGCTGTTGGGAGACAGATGGTAGCCTCCCGTCAAGGCCATCCAGCGTGTTCTTTAACGTGCACAGGGTATGGCTCTCCCGCACACGGGGCCACGGCTTAACGTCCCATCCGACGGACGGTGGCCTTTCCAAGCCCATCGGTGTCCCCTACTGACCGTGGGCAGGGCGGGGAATTTTGCGGAGATAAATCTCAACGCTGACCCAGCTGGGACTCGAACCTGGGAACTACAGATTACGAGCCTGGCGCGCTACCGACTGAGCCACCCCCGCCCCTTTTACCATTCGTGAATTGGAATGTAATCATCATGTAATAATTAATCTGCGTAATAAGTGGTTTTGTCACTATTCTCTCTTTTTCTGTTTTATGTATCATGTTTTCAAGGTCTCTGGGCTGCCACAACTTTTCGAGGTGGCTAAGCAACAAGCTTCCGATTTCCAATGATCGTCGTTTATAGCGTTCAATTCATTCATTTCGTGCTTACCATATGTCGTGTTCTGCTAATTTTAAGATGCTCTAGAACAGTGTCTCGCAAACTGTGTGCCGCGAGAGATTTTCAAATTGACACTAGATATTCCAAAGATTTCATTTTGACTTGACTTGTGTTATCGACGTGCTTTAATATCGACGTGCTATCGACGTGCTTTAATAAAAATCTTTCAGATTTTATCAACTGGGATCTTGTAAGTATTTATCAAGCTTTTGCCAAATTTTGGTATTAATTTTTGATTATTTCAAGCCATAGAATGGACAAATATTTAAAACAAACACCGAGTTATGATTAATTATATTTATTATTATATTTATTTTAAATAAAATGCATTTAACGAAACTTCAATTTTCCTCTTTTTACGTAACCATCAAAAATTCTTTTTTAGGTGTGCCGCGGAAAAAAAAATTCGATTCAGTGTGCCGCGGAAAAAAAATTCGATTCAGTGTGCCGCAGAGTAAAAAATTCGATTCAGTGTGCCGCAGAGTAAAAAAGTTTGCGAGACACTGCTCTAGAACTTTGTAAATTTACATTTTTTTTCTCTATCTCTCTTTGTTTCCGAGTTAGGTATTACAACCAGAAACGAGTCATACTCTAATGGTTTATTATTTTTGCGAAGTGTCTTGTTTTCTTATTTATAACATGCTTCAAAAATCACTCATAAGAACTGTTTTGTATGTTTCATTTACATTGTTCTTCATTTGTTTGTTGGAAAATAATTAATGCCTTTGTTCTTTTACATTGAAAACATTGAAGGAAAAGCGAGGTTGAAATTTACGATTACTCTTCTTTTTTTCCTGTGAACAATGAAGCAAGGAAATTTTGCAGTAACATAGAGCAGGGTTTCTCAACGCGGGGTATGCGGTAAAATTTTTTGGGATACGCCGTGATAGCTCAAAAGTCGCTAGATATATGTTATATATATATATGTTTTATTTTATTCCCATTTTTATGCTGTAACTATAGTTTTATCTATCTATACAAGGGGTACGTCAGTTACATACACATTTCCAGGGGGTACGTGAAGCATAAAACGTTGAGAACCACTGACATAGAGTACGAAAGCAATAATTTGTAATGGTAATTTGATTATTTGTAATAGAATTTGATAATTGTTCTTGGAATAAATGTAATAGGTTGTATGTACTCAATACTATGTCTTACTATAATAAATTACATTTTTAACTAATGTGTTCTAATAAAGATTCATTTATTCATTCAGAAAAAAAAAAATTGCCGCTAAAGTTACTGTTATCGATCGGGCATGATCTCTTTCTTTTTGGTATACCTAAAATTTGTACCTCAAGGATCTTTCTTTAAAAATTTATTTGGATATTTCAGGACTTACTGTAAACCTTGTATATAGATATTAGCGGCGAGAACTAGCAAAAGAGAATTGAATATGGAGATATTTAATACCTGTAATAATATTTTATGCAGTGCGATGTTTTTTTTTGTGCAGTCTTTCTGCTGAGGTCGCGCTTTGGATACAGATCTGCTCTATAGCATGTTATACTGGCAGTCTCCTGTCAGACCTCTCTAGTAAACAGCTGCTTGAGGTGAATATATTTTTTTTTAATATTTTCTAGAGGAAAAGACACTGTGCTGATTTGATGACTTCCTAGGATAAAGTTTTTTAAAAGTAATAAATTCATATTTATTATATAAATTTATTAGTTTTAAATATTTTTAAATAATCTTTAAATTATTTAGGAATTATTTCATCATCATCATCATCCTCAAGCAGCCATGGGCTACGGAGGTCCAACCAGACTGCGCAATTTAGTTCTCCAAGCATATTTGTCCTGAGCTATATCTGCTGCATCTCGCCACTGCACACCAATTCTAACAAGGTTTTTATTTGACATTGTCTGCCCACTGCATCTTAGGTCTCCCCCTCTCTCCGAGGCCTTTAGGCACATTGTTCATAACCCTATTCGCTAATCTATAATTATCCATGACCAATCAAGAAACATGGCCAAACCATCGGAGTCTCTCTCTGCAGAATATACTGCTCAGAGGAGGTTGCCGACTCTTTTGCCTAACCTCTTGTTTACTTACACAGTTGAACCACCCGATGGCCAAGATACTGCGTAAGCATAGAGTCAAAAGCATCAAGTTCCTGTTGTTTACAAAGCATCCAAGTTTCACTACCATAACTAACTCTAGAAAGAACCAAACAGTCTAATTAAAATACAGTCTAATTTTAGTCTTTAGTTGTATACGCCTATTTCTCCACACTCTCCATAGATTCCTAAAAGTCCCAGAGGCAATCCCTATTCGTATGTTAATCTCATGCCGCACATCACCAGTATCTGTTACATGGCTCCAAGATAATTACTCTGAGACACTTGCTCAAGGGTGCAACCATTCAGACCGACTGAATCCCAACGTGCCTGACCAATTTTCATCACTTTAGTTTTTCTCTGTTTATCACCAAACCTACTCTATTACCAGTCTCATCGACAGCCCTAATGAACGAATTAATCTCGTCAACATCAGTAGCCAACAGAGCCAAATCATCTACATAATCTAAATCAGAAATTTTGAAATCTCTAGACCATTTAAGGCCAAAATATTTCCCTTGCAAAGAATTTCGCATTACATAATCAATAACCAAACTAAACAGAAAAGGAGACAGAATGCACCCTTGTCTAACTCCACTAGCAATGCTAAACCAATTTCTGCAATACGTACTAACTCTCACACAAGACTCAGTGTTATTATAGAGAGCTCTGATTACACTAACTAACTTATCAGGTATTCCATATGATCTAACAATCAACCACAAATTATGTCGATCAGCAGAGTTAAAAGCCTTTTTGAAATCTATAAAGCTAGCAACCACAGGTTTCTGAAACTATTCTCTAGAATCTGCCTAAGTGGAAATATTTGATCAATACATCCCCTACCACTTCTGAATCCACACTGTTCATCACGCAGTTGTCCATCAACCAAATTCTTAATTCTATTAAGTATAATCATGCAAAGTACTTTACCTGGAACAGAAAGTAAACTAATTCCCCTATAATTATCACAAAAACTGCGATAACGTTTTAAAAAAATTGGGACAGTGATAGCTGTAATAAAATCCGTAGAAACAACACCTTTATCATAAAAAATATTCAAAATTTTAGTCAGCCATGTGACAACACAAATGTTCCCAGCTCTAAGCATTTCAGTGGTGATTTCGTCCACCCCTGGGAATTTATGCAGTTTTAATTTAGAGATAGCCAATGCGACTTCGGAATGTGATATAGGGCCATCATAAAAGCTAGTAATGCATCTATCTTCATTGGAAACATAGAAACAATCGGAGTAGAAATAATCACATTATTTAGAACATCTCTGAAATGCGCAGCCCACCTAGCCATCACAGAATCCTCACCTTCAACCACCTTGCCATATTTATCCCTCAATCCCTGTGTACCTGTTTCTTCCCATATAAAACATTAACAATCTGGTACAACCCCCTGCTGTTGTGCTGTCTAACTGCTTCCTCCGCTTTGTCAGACAAGCTATCAAGCCAAAGATTCTTATCAGCAGCTAACTGATCCTTTACATGTTTATTAAGCTCATTGTAATGCCTTCTGCTATGACTAGTAGGGTGTTGATTCATATTAATCCTGCACTTCCTTCTTTCAGAAATAAGTTCCATAGCCTTATCACTCAAATAATTTTGTTTCTTCTGTTCCCTTTTAACCAAAAGAGTACTATTGGTTTCAAGAAAAGCCTGTTTAAACTGATCCCATTCTTTCTCAACTTCAGCATTAAGCAAACCACGATTGCCATAATGACTAAGTAGCCTATCATGGTATGCTTTGGCTATATCTGGATCTTTCAGTGTTGAAGGTAATTTTCTTAACCTTAGCACAACATTTCTTAAACTTCAGCTGCAAGGCGCTTTTGACCAGATAATGGTCAGACCCAATTTCGGCTCCCCTGTATTATTTAGTATTCCTAACTGAACTGGTCCATTTGCTGTTAATTAAAATATAACCTATCATATTCCTGTGCAACGTATCAGGTGAAACACACGTATATTTATAAATGTCCCGGTTTGTAGTTTGCATTAGTTATTCGTAAACCATTATGTTTAGTTACCTGTACGAGACATTCCCCATTGCCATTGGAACTACCAATGTCAAACGGACCTAAAACTCCTGCCCGAAGGTCAGAGTCAGTACCAACTTTAGCATTGAAGTCATCTAGCACAAGAGAAATATCCCCTTTCTTCACAGAATTCCATATATCCTGAAGTTGGTTGTAAAGCGTATCTTTCTCGTTCTCATCAGAATCCTCTTTGAGAGCATAACAACAGATGACATTCAAGTCTTTTTTGTTTTAAATTTTGCTGTAAGAAATCTTTCATTAATGCAGTCATATCCTAGAAGAGCATCACTGGCGTGTCTGCTGAGAAGCAAACCTACACCTTGGATATGCTTTCCATCCTTCCTCCCTGAAAAGAGAAATTTAAAGTTATTTTTAAGTATCTCCCCTTTACCTGTCCATCTGATCTCTTGCAAGCCTAGAATATCTAGGTTATAGCGCTGAATTCCTGCGTGAGGACATCAAGAGAATAAACTCGATGTAATGTCTCACTTTCCACGTTGCTGCAGAGAGAAAATGATTAGTAGGATTTTTAAAGAAACTAGGTTTATTGAGATAAGTAGGGCCAATAATATCAAACACAATTAACCACAAATTATGACGATCAACAGAGTCGAAAGCCTTTCCGAAATCAACAAAGCTAGTAACGAAAGGTTTCTGAAACTAAACATTTCCCCAGAATCTGCCTGAGTGAAAATATCTGATCTACACATCCTCTACCACTTCTGAATCCACATTGCTCATCACGCAATTGACTGTCAACCAGATTCTTAATTCTATTAAGCACAATCATGGAAAGAACTTTACCTAGAACAGAAAGTAGGCTGATACCTCTATAGTTATCACAAGAACTGCAATCAGCTTTTTTAAAAATAGGGATAATAATAGCTGTGGTAAAATCCTTAGGAACCATGCCTTTATCATAAAAGATATTCAAAATTTCAGTTATCCGTGTGGCCGTAACATTCCCAGCTCTAAGCATTTCCGTAGTAATTTCATCTACCCCTGGGGATTTATCTAGTTTAAGTTTAGAAATAGCCAAACTAACTTCAGACAGTGTTATAGAGCCAACATTAAAGCCAGTAATGCATCTATCATCAATACAAACACTGGGAGTAGAACTAACCACACTGTTTAGAACATCACTGAAATGCTCAACCCACCTAGCCATGACGGAATCCTCACCTTCTATAATTTACCTTGTTTATCCTTCAATCCCCGTATACCTGTCCGTTTTCTACCACACAAAACATTAACTATCTGGTACAGCTCTCTGCTGTTGTGCTAACTGCTTCCTCGGCTTTGCCAGTCAAACCATCAAGCCAAAGATTCTTATCAGTAGCTAACTGATCCTTTACACGTTTATTAAGCTCTCTGTAATGCTTTCTATTAGGATTAGTAGGGTATTGATTAAGGACATTCCTGCAGTTCTTTCTTTCTAAAATAAGCTGAAGTGCATAATCATTCAAATAATTGTGCCTCCTCTGCTCTTTTTTTCCTTAAAGAGTACTGTTAGTTTCCAAAAAGCCTGTTTAAAACGGTCCAACTTCAATAATAAGCATACCATGACTGTCATAATGACTAAGTAACCTATCATGGTACGCTTTAGCTATAACTGGGTCTTTCAGAGCTTCAGAATTAAAGGTAAAAATTTTAACCTTAGCACAATACTTTTTAAGTTTAAGTTGCAAGACAAGACTTTTAACAAGGTAATGGTCAGATCCAATTTCAGCTCGCCTATATGACCTGGTATTCCTAACAGAACTAGCCCATTTGCTGTTAATTAATATATAATCTATGATATTCTTATGCAGCCCATCTGGTGAAACCCATGTGTACTTATGTATGTCGCGGTGTTTGTAATAGGTGTTAGTTATTCTCATACCATTAAGTTTACTTACCTGTAGATGTTCCCCGTTGCCATTACAGCTACCAATACCAAAAGAATTTTAACTTTATTTTTAAATCCTTATGTAATTTAAAAAAAAAGATATTAATATAAGAAGGAGAATTTAAAAAGGTTATTATAAATAAATTTATCTTAAAAATTACTAATTTTTACAAGTTTCATCTGATTATAAATTTCTTATGGAATTGGAATATGGAGGAGAAAAATTACATTTAACATCAAAATGTATTACACTTACAAAATCCAAGATGTCTCGTATTAATTTTTACATGCATTATGTAGTTATTAATATATGATGAGTAAATTGTTCTAAAGGGTTGTAAGATAAAGCCTTTTAAAAATTCTAATTCATGTCTCCTCTTCCTGCAGTTAAAAGGGAAGAGTTCGAATACAAAAGGAGGCTTTATCGGCACGAGGAAGGCGTCAGTGTGCAGCTCGCCAAGCGCCTTCTTTCACAGGAAGAGGACATCGAAGAAGAGGCCGAAACGACTACGGAAGACGACGGCATATCGGAAGGAAGTGACGATGTTGTCGAGTATAACGAAGGCAATGACGAAGACAACGTCGAAGGAACTTCCGATGGTGCGGAGGAAGACACGAAAAACTCCACAGACTCTGGTGGTAGGGTGGCGCCATATACTGTGTGATGACGCAGGTACTCTTGGCGCCATCTAGTGTTCAAAACCAATACTTCCGTGTACAGTTTGTACTGTAGAAAAATATTTAGAGCGATATTTCAACATCGTTTTAAATTTGTTGTTCATATTATAGTTCCGTTTAAAAAAAAACGAAAATATGCTAAATGTTGTGTATATTTTTTTCGTTTTTGTGCAACTAATGTTTTAATATTTGATGAAAACAAATGTTAAATTTAAGCGATTTTAAAGTCACTTGTTATTTTACACTTAATTGATTGATTATGAATGTTAAGCAATGCATATGCAATTTATGAAGGATGATGAAGAGGTGACTAAGGTGCAATGAAATGTGTTTTATGGAAGATGAATATCAAAGACAAAATAAATCTAGTAAAAATGCCATATCTAAATCTGGAAGAGCCTAAACTCACTAACATGCCGATGTTTTCGAATTGGTGAGCAGCAGAGACAGCACGACAAAAAATATGATACCAGGCTCAACGAAATTTCGGCGCCCACTCACTTCAGAAACATTTTCAATTGTAAATTTTGGTTTTCTATTATAATTACAATTATTGTTCATCATACATAAAAATTTTCTTGTCTACTATAAATCTATATTTTTAAATGTGTATCTAACAAATGACATGGTCCCTTTCTTGCGCCCTGGCAGATATTCGTTGCAGAGGTTATCTAAAATTTTATATTAAATTGAAATTAATATTGTTTAGTATCATGTTCTACTTTTGATTATTTTATAAGTAATAAATTTTGTATGAAATGTTGGGCCTTGTAGAAAATGGAAGTGTAGATAACTGAGGGTATATTAAATCAGGCCACATTCTTACGTGAGTGATTTCTAAATTGTGGTCGGAATGCTTGAAAGCTATTTAGAATGCTCTGATGATTCTTTTTAAAGAACTTTGATTGAAACTAAAATTTTTATGGCTTTGCTTGATGAATTTATAAATTTTTTGATCTGCTCATACCCTGAGTGTATTAATTTTAGATACCCAATTTCTTTTTTGTTATTTTACAGATAGTTTTTTTGTTTTTTTTTCACATATCAAAATTCTTTTTATTTCTTGGATACTCATTTTTTTTAATTCTTTTGAGAATATCAAATTCCTTATCTCTTATTTAAAATTTATATTAAAATATATTTTTAACTGATACATACGAAACATGAAAAAGATTTCTATCCGCAATGTCTTCTGTTATTTCCCATAGCATCAATTTCTTTTTTTTTCCCCCTATTCTTTTCCAAAAGGTCTATCTTTTTCTTATTCATTATTGACGGGGCTTTGAAAAATTTTTTGTAAATAAAGTATAAACTTTATTGAAAGTCTTTATATTAGCCCTCTAATACATTCTTTTTCCACGTACATCCGGAGCTTTTCAACCATATTGAACAGTGAATTTTTATACATAATAAAAAAATTTCTTGTGTAATAGTTTGAAACTTCAACCAATGGGCGGATACCCTACTCAGCATTATTTTTGGCATGCCTCTGTGTACTTTATTAAAAATAATCTTTACTAGTGTTCATGTTAATAGTCTAAACGAGTTTTCAAAACAAATCGCGAAATATATTTCCTAGTTACTCAGTAAAAAAAATCCGTAAGCGAAACGATATATATTACTTGGACCTTGAATTGGGTGAAATCTGGTCCAGATTGAACACTAAACCAAAATATTGCAACGAATAAATCATCTCTGGCATTTAGATTTTCTAGAAGAAAATTTTTTGTGTTAATCCCTTAAGTTTACGCCCTAGCGACTTGATCTCCTCTTAGAATCCAAACAGCTGAACTACTTGCCAGCACGTTTGCTTTTTAGAAAAATTACCTCTCAAGCACGCTTGTCACGGAGCTCTCACAGGGCCTTGTTTACAATACACTATAAGGAAGATCTTTGAGAAAGACGATATCTCACAGAAAGATATCCTGCATTAGAAAGGAAACATTCATGCCTCGGATATTGTTAATATTTCGCACTGCCATCAAGAGAGGGCAGAAGAGGTGAAATTTGTGGACATTTAGTGGCCAAGGAGTGTAATTCATGTGTAGAAACATACCCGAAAGGGGATTCTGTACACTAACTTAAATTTCCATAGTCGTGTTCTCCAAAAGGTAACTATAATGGCTCGATACCGACTCCGAAACGTAAGCGGGAAAATGAATTTGCATTCGTGCAAAAGTCAGGAAGAATATTCCAATGTGTCGGAATTTATGAAGACCAGTTATCATATAAGGTATTTTAGGCTAAGTCGAAGGCCATTCATATAAAGCTGATTGGGTGAACAGTTTTTTCTGGCCCTTTCGCTAGCAACGTCTATTAGAATGTTGTTCCACGTAGAAAATCACTTGAAAGGCGTTCTCTCTTTAATTATTAAATGGTTGTTAAGAATAATACTCGAAAACAGTGAAATATTAAGTTAGAATGTGCCAACTTAGCTATTTAGTGATACTTGAAATTATACTTAAATGTGTTGATTCTTTTCGATATATTTGAGAGAGAGATTTAACAATTACGGGTATCATTTAATCTGTTTTTAGTCATTACAATGTAACCATTGATGATAATTATTTTGTTTTAAAATCACAATATAATATACTGTTTTTTTTCCCCTAAATTGCTTATTAGACATCACATATACGTATCATATAAGTAATATGTTTAAAGATGTGAACTTTGTTGCCAGTACAGAATCGAAAGTTTATTATTGAAAATTATGTAAAATTGTATTATGTACATGCGACTGACGACATACGACTAAACTACCATACTGATATATAGAGGTATACAGGATGTTCCATTAATGGGGTGTATATACATATATATCACGCACCTTTAGGCAATCGAAGCGGCAATGCGCCCTTATGTAAGGTCGATTTTTGTTTTAACTTTCCCAACTCATGAATAAAGGAAATAACGTAATCGAAATGGATATAGGAATTTTAATGATAAGCATGGCCGGATCTGGGAGGGCAAGGGCTACGAGGAACCCACCACCCACCCTCTTATAAATGCTATTAAGAATGAGAAAAGCAGAAAAAAAAAATAAATAAACACGCATATTTAATGCATTTTTTAAGAAATTTATTTAAAGACTTCTAAATCGAAGGGGAAAATGTTATATTAAAATGGAAATATAGTTTCTTGCCTCCCCCCCTTATTTTTGGCTAGATTCTGGCCTGAAGATAATACAATTTTGTTCCCAAATACTGTAAAAAGTCACGTAATAAATTAATAATAAGCAGAAATGTTGCTACTCATAAGAATTTACCTGAAAATTTATAATAAATCGTTCACTAATCATCATCATTGTATTATATAATACTCGTAATTCGTGGCGGTCGGGCCGGGCTGACACGTGTGTGGCAGAAATTGACAGTTTCGCCATGGTTCGGCGGCTACATATTTGATCGGTCCCATATTTGGTAGGGTGTTCCCGCTTAGTTCTGACCCTCTTGGGTGACGGATGGGCTTCCTAGCTACCGTGGGTATCCCTCGAAAAGCGTCCGAGATTTCTGGGGTGCTGCCAACACCTGCCTTTTGAATGGAGTAGTACGAGTGGAAAGCTGTGAATTATCGATCGACATGCGTTTGGCGCAAAACTTTTGGCGCCATTGTGATGGAGTAGTAGAAACCTGTGAATGAACTTATTGATGACTAGAGTTTGGCGCAAAACTTTTGGCGCCATTGTGATGGAGTAGTGGAAACCTGTGAATGAACTTATTGATGACTAGAGTTTGGTGTGGGCATGAATATGATTTTCGAAGTTTACGTACTGATTTTTCAGTTTCCATTTTTATAACATTATTTTAAACAGATTTTTATAACATTTTCAAGACTAGCGTAAATATTTCAGCTTCAATAACTATATATTAACGAATATCGTTTAAAATCCAAATTCATATTAATTATTTTATTTAAAAAATTCTATTTTCAAAGTTAGGAAGCTTTAAATGTGGGTTTTCGTTTACACATGGAAATTTATCGATGCGCTTCGAATATGATATATTCTTCCAATCCGTACTTTTAAATTCACTTTAGATTGTCAAGAGTGTTTTTAAGAGAGTAATCGCTTTTTTGTGCTATGCATGCTTGCAAACAATTTTTTACCTTCTAAGAGTTGAAAAAGGGCGTAATTTTGTTACTTAAATTATAACACTAAACGCTGACACCCTCTGGCTTTGGCGCCCCAAGGCAAGTGCTAACGTGCCTTATGGAAAATCCTACCCTGCTTGTAGATCTGTCCGTAGTTGAAAACTACATACCGAATGATCTGAGTTTGTTTTGCGTCCGTGGCTTAGCGAGAAATGTGCTGTTGTTTGTTGTTGCTGTTTTACCTCTGAGCGGCACTTTTTTGCACACCATGGGCTAAATGGCCAGACCACAAGGACACCTAAGGCTCAGAGAAGGTTGGGGGAGGGGACCCACTGGAACAGCTGTTGGGAGACAGATGGTAGCCTCCCGTCAAGGCCATCCAGCGTGTTCTTTAACGTGCACAGGGTATTGCTCTCCCGCACACGGGGCCACGGCTTAACGTCCCATCCGACGGACGGCGGCCTTTCCAAGCCCATCGGTGTCCCCTACTGACCGTGGGCAGGGCGGGGAATTTTGCGGAGATAAATCTCAACGCTGACCCAGCTGGGACTCGAACCTGGGAACTACAGATTACGAGCCTGGCGCGCTACCGACTGAGCCACCCCCGCCCCGTATGTGAGGCGTCAAGCCTTGGATACCCATTACTGTGTATGCATACTGCGAAAGAAACGCTATCAGTGCATTCGACAGTCGGTATTTATTGTGCAGAGAGTACAAATAGTTTATTACAAAAGCATTTGTACCTCTTTGAATAATAATACCAATTGCCCAATGTCTCGGAAGTGTTTCTTTCACAATATACATTCTCAGAAGCGTTTCTTTCCAACATGCATAAACAAGATATCCAAGACCTGCCCGCTGCTCCACACCTTTCAGACAGTTTTTTTCGTTATTTAAGCCTCTGACATAAAATACACCTCAGGACATTTGGTATGTAGTTTTCGATGATGGATACACCTGTAGCGAAATTATCTACCATTAATAGGATACTTTGTATACCTCAATGTGTAGTATGGTAGTTTAGTCGTATATTGTCAGTCGCATGTACATATGATACAATTTTATATAATTTTCGATAACAGTTATTGATTAATAGGACACCCTGTATGTACAAAGTAATTCACAATTCCATTTACAGAATTTGAGGGTATGTTCAGGGTATCAAAACAGTGAAAAAAAAGTTTGATATCAAGAGTTCTGTGATTAGGGTTTATATCTTACAGTCGAAATACTATTAACAAACCCAATTCCTATGAACATGGATCCGAAAGTGTTCCCCACCCCCGAGATATCGCTCCTACGAAGAGCGTTTTAAAAGTTCTTGACACGTGTCTACAGATTTTCACTTGTTCCTCCGAAATTAGCGAGCTACGACTTGTTTGAAATATTGTCTAAGCTTGTCATTACGTTTTAAAAACAAAGTCCGTATCATCATTTCTCTCTGTACTGGCGGCGTGTAAAGTTGGGTGTGCGAAATCTGTGCGTTGTTGCTATGGAGCCTACTAAAGACAGGGAAATATTTTACATTTTCAAAAGGATGCAGCTTGGGGACTCCAACAGGCGTATCAAGGATTCTCCTTCTTCATAACAATGCCAGTGCTCACAAAACTCGGCAAGTTACACCTTATATAAATAAAAAATAAAAATAAATACCCCCTCAAGCAGCTGCTTGTCACAGAGGTCTGACAGGAGCGGAGCAGGAAAAAAATCAAACAGCTACCCGATCTTGTACCATGCGATGTTTGGTTGTTTACAAAATTTAAAAGGACTTGGTGGAAAGCCTTTTCCAAGGGTGCAAGATCTTGTAAAATGCGTTCATTCAGAGTTGTGGAGTATTCCCCATGACGGGTACCCCAAAACATTCCAGAATTGGCGTAGACGTCTGCAACTTTGCATAGATGCTCGAGGGGATTAAGTTGACAGACAGTAAAAGTTTTGTTGAGGTAAGTGCAATAGTTTTTATTCTGCAGATGCATATGAAAACTTTTTTGAACACCCCTCGTAAAAAACAAAACTATCATGCATTTGACAAATTCGTTTTCATCAAGTATCGAAATATTAGTTTTATAAAAAGTATTCAAAATTTGAATCTTCCACTTTAACATATGCCCGAGCATGACGGATGCGCTTGAACAACCAAGGTTTGTAACCGTTTGACATGCAACCTGTACACGTTGCCATGGCTGCTGCTCCGTATTTATATATATTTTTTTTTTGAAAAGGGAAGAAGATATTCCCTTACACAAAGGGCAGAGATAACCTAGACGCTTCATATGTAGCTTGTCCTGGTTTCTTATACAACATAAAAAAAGTTACACGAGGAACCACTAGACCAGGTAGGCCTTATATTACCTTGACATTGTATAAACCATGTACTTCAAGTGGTACCACAAGTAAAAGTCCAAAGGGTTAAGGTTCCACAGACCTCAGCCGTTCATATACGCCATTCAATCCACCATTATGGGTATTGTGCGTTTAGATAATCTCTGAGTAAATGGCGGAAATGTGACAAGGCTAGCTTGCATGTACCATATTCGTCTTCCGATTGCAAGTTTGAGAAGCAGTGGCAAATTTCTTTCAGGAAACACAGTTACGAATTTCTCCTAGAAGTGTTGGAAGCATGTGGGAGCTAATAAGCATGTCGCCAACATTCCGGCCCAGGTGTTCAATGAAAGTTTATGTTAGAAGTGGAATTCTCGTACTCCATGCGGATTTTCTTGAATCCACAAGTGTTCATTTTAATAATTAAAACCCGTTCCTCGTAAAGGTGGAATTTCATGGTGAATAGCACGAAAATGCTGAATGAAACATCCATTGGCAACTGACCTAAGAACCACTGATGGAATATACCACTGATGGAATATACCCTAAGAACCACTGATGGAATATACCCTAAGAACCACTGATACAAACGGTTTAGAGGGACGATCAGGCGACAGAAATGATTGTATCAGCTGAAAATGAAACTAAAAATGTTCTCTGCATAAAATTCGCGAAATGCTGGACTAAGAGGTGGGTAGCCTCGCAGCTATGCGAATGTTCTCTGCATAAATTCGCGAAATGCTGGACTGAGGTGCGTAGCATCGCAGCTATCCAGCAAGTGCTAGAAGTGGGGTTGATTCCATTGCAATGGGAACATCCTCCATTTCTGCTGGTTGCAGTTGACCTGTGGCAAGATGCTGTTTCATGGGCACTGCAATCCAAAACAATAAATTTAGGCTCTAACGGTAAATGGCTGTTGGGGAAAATTTTCTTCATAACGCCGACATGCAGCTGTTGCATTTCATTATATCACTCAGTTTTCAAAAGTAAAATCCTTATTGATGAACGTGAATTGTAACAGGTCACAGCTAACAAGAGTAGTATTACTGCACCGTTTAAACATAGGGACATGAATAGTTTGCAGAAAAAATTGAGTTTCGGAGAGTGGGATATGAAGATACAACCTTCTGATAACATGCCAAATGCTCTCTCATCACTGAGATATTGCAGTATTACCTTGACATTTTTCAGCTAATTGTTAGTGTAAACTTTGCCCAATTAATTTTAGTCGCTTATGGCGCCATTTATTATCGGGAAGTGACAGCCAGATTTCCACATGATGAAATATTATTTCTATATATACATACTCAACAATATGCCTTAACAGCGTTTATTAATACAAATTTCAATAGTAATAAAACACGAGAAATCTCCTGAAAACATGGAACTCATGAATAGTTAGCTGAAAAAAAAGTTTTGCTGTTGAACCAGCGTTGATATTTATCTCCGCAAAACTCACTACCATGCCCTCAGTCAGTAGGGGACATCGATGGGGTTGGAAAGGCTGCTGCTCGTCGGATAGGACATTAATCCGTTGTCCCGTGTGTGGAAGATCCATCATACTCTATGCATGTTAAAGAACACAATGGATGGCCTTGACAGGAGGCTTCTATTTGTCTCCTTATAGCTGTCCAGTGGGTCCCCTTCCCCTAACCTTTTCTGAGCCCTGGGGCTATTTGTGATCTGGCCATTTAGACCATTGGGCACAAAAAAGTGCCGCTCAGAAGTAAAACAATCCAACAATGCCACCTGCCCTTGGAAAAGTTTTACACATAATTAGCTGAAAATGAACTTAGCTCAGCAATCAGAGCACCTGGCAAGTTATCAGAAGGTAGTGGATTGTATCGTACTCGCGGCGAAACTTACTGTTTTCAGTTCATTTTGTCAGCCCATGTTTGCAGGGCATTTCCTTTGCTTCTCTGTTATTGAAATAGTGATACGAGCTTGCCATATCTCCACGGGTAAATCGGAACACATGATCACAACCGGTTGTCTTCCCGTATAGCCCTGCCCACGGTCAGTAGGGGACACCGATGGGCTTGGAAAGGCCGCCGTCCGTCGGATGGGACGTTAAGCCGTGGCCCCGTGTGCGGGAGAGCCATACCCTGTGCACGTTAAAGAACACGCTGGATGGCCTTGACGGAAGGCTACCATCTGTCTCCCAACAGCTGTTCCAGTGGGTCCCCTCTCCCAACCTTCTCTGAGCCTTCGGGGTCCATGTGACCTGGCCATTTAGCCCATGGTGTGCAAAAAAGTGCCGCTCAGAGGTAAAACAACCCAACCCAATCCCGTATAGCCACGAAGCAAACATCTACACGAGACAACAGAGCAACTGTGATTTTTCGTGAATAAAGCATTTTCGAGCCCATGTTCGGAGACCTTTTTGTTACTTTGTCCCCTAAACATGCCCCGCAAAATTTTGTAAACATAATTTTGACTCACCCTGTATATATAATTCAAGATTTCTGTATTCAAATATATATTCTATTTCTATTTATGTTCTAATTTTATTATTTAATGTTTCTTTAAAAATGGGCGAGTCAAGAGAATATAAATGCAAGCGTAAAAAAACAGACGGTAAATGTAATAGAAACCGCAGTATTTACTCGCATAATTGTCGCATCGAGGTTTTAGATCAGTGTCTCGCAAACTGTGTGCCGCGAGAGATTTTCAAATTGACACTAGATATTCGAAAGATTTCATTTTGACTTGACTTGTGTTATCGACGTGCTTTAATAAAAATCTTTCAGATTTTATCAACTGGGATCTTGTAAGTATTTATCAAGCTTTTTCCAAATTTTGGTATTAATTTTTGATTATTTCAAGCCATAGAATGGACAAATATTTAAAACAAACACCGAGTTATGAATTAAAGAACGAGAGCAAATCTTCAAGTAAAACCAGGCTGATGACTTCAACAAAGCGCAAATATAATGACGATTATATAGAGTTTGCTTTTATTCTTTTTTAGGTCTGCCGCGGGAAAAAAAAATTAGATTCAGTGTGCCGCGGGGGAAAAATTAGATTCAGTGTGCCGCGGAAAAAAAAAATTTTAGATTCAGCGTGCCGCGGAAAAAAATTAGATTCAGTGTGCCGCGGAAAAAAATTAGATTCAGTGTGCCGCAGAGTAAAAAGGTTTGCGAGACACTGTTTTAGATAGAAAACTTTCCCACATAGTAATCACGTCTCCTTTCACAACAACCATATCTGAAATTTGGAATAAGTAGTGTGATGTTCTTTTGCCCGACTGAAAAGCTTTTACACATTCAAGTTGTACTTGTACTTTAAGTACAATTGTACAAATTGTACTTAAATTCAGAAGTTTTTTGTATCGGTTTTATCCTGTATATTATTTTGTCTATTACTGCATTACCTGTATTATTATTATTATTCGTTTAATTTAAATTTTCCAGTAAAATGTTTGTAACAATAAATGTAGGGTTTTAATTTTGGATTATTGTACCATTATAAAATTATACCATTTATAATTTTATCTAGCTCATTGAAGCATGAAAAAGGATAAACTATACTTTCACCGAACTTCACAATGACAAAATCTTTATGTGATGGTTGTCACACGTTTTCTACATTCATAAATTGACATTGAAAATTATTAAAAAATTGCATAATTAAATTTAAAAAATACTCTATAACTGAATTTACTAATCTCAACATAAAATATTTTTCATTTATAATATTGCAGTGCTTCTAAACGATTGTTTAATTTAAAATAAAACTTCGATTTATTTAATGTTATCAATAACAAATTTTTTTATCAATAGCAAGATTTATTGTCATTAATATTATATATCAATATATATTTTATATTATTATATAAAATTCACAGAATACTTAAATGAATAATTTATTGTAAAATATATCTGCTATCAGCAGATTCCTCAGGAAGGAAAGAAGCTCACTACAATGAATACAGTGATATTCATTTATAGTAGTAATTCAGCAAGTATGAAAAAATCCACATCCGCCTCCCGGATTCGAGATCTGGTTATGCGTCAGTTGCTATACCAGTTGAGCTAAGGCATTGGGCTAGGGCGGAGGCAACACTTGCTAAGAAAGGTTGAAACATACCATGGGATTCTAAATGTCGCGGCGCTCCATGCACTATATATACAGACGAGAATCAAGCTTTTATAACCACATTGCAAGTAATATACTTTCGATTATTCAGATGCTTAGTATCGAAGCTCTGGATGGAAATAACTTCTTCGCTAGAGGAAGGCATTGGTTTTCGTCGTTATATATATCGCATAAGCGCCCCGACACTTAGGTACATGGTAAACACATGGTAAAGCTTCCCAGCACAACCATCACAAACACTCATAAGCAAGTGTGAATTGCTCCCATCTTAGCTCAAATGGTAGAGCAACTGGTGATTAACCAGGAAATCTCGAGTTCGAGAGGCGGATGGGTAGTTTTTTTGACACTTGCCTAATTACCAGATTCTTTTTCCTGATAGTTGAGGAATACTATACTATTCCAATATTTACAAGTTAAATCATTTACGTAGTCGTAGTAATATAACTCAAACAATGGACAGCTGCTGTACAGTGGCGTACCAGAAAGTTCTATGAGAATGTGTGTGTGTGACATGTTTGAGCCAAGGGAGGGGAAGGTTGGGTTGTTGTTGGGTTGTTTTACCTCTGAGCGGCATTTTTTTGCACACCATGGGCTAAATGGCCAGGTCACATAGACCCCGAAGGCTCAGAGAAGGTTGGGGGAGGGGACCCACTGGAACAGCTGTTGGGAGACAGATGGTAGCCTCCCGTCAAGGCCATCCAGCGTGTTCTTTAACGTGCACAGGGTATGGCTCTCCCGCACACGGGACCACGGCTTAACGTCCCATCCGACGGACGGCGGCCTTTCCAAGCCCATCGGTGTCCCCTACTGACCGAGGGCAGGGCGGAGAATTTTGCGGAGATAAATCTCAACGCTGACCCAGCTGGGACTCGAACCTGGGAACTACAGATTACGAGCCTGGCGCGCTACCGACTGAGCCACCCCCGCCCCAGGGGAAGGTTGGAATGTTTGAATCTCTGATTTTGAGGGACTGCTTTAGATTTGGTTTTCGTCGTTATAAATATCGCATAAGCGCCCCGACATTTGGGCACACGCACACACTTGGGTATGCCACTGGAGCTGTATTAAGAGTATCGTAGGCTTACGCCGGGATATGATTTAGTATCATCCCAATCCCCTTTATAGATGCGAAATGTTTTATAATTTTTTACAAAGAAAAAGAAAAATACGAAGACATCAGTATTATTTTCCCATCGAGATTTTGTTCAAATGTGCTTTGCTATATTTTCGTTTTGAAAGATTCAGTTTAACAGCACTCGCACAATGAACACTTACTGACGGTGAAAATTTATTGTTGACTATTTTCGCAGTAGGGAAATTTGTTTTCGAAACAAAATAAAAAATAAACGTGTGAAACATTGAAACTACTTTATTTTTTCGATACTTAGTTGTTTTTTATCGATTTGTAAACAAGCTCTAGGTCGTGGCCTTGTTGGCCTAAGCGAAATAAACATCTATATAATGGATATGCCTCATTTTATCTACTATGCGCCTATTCTGATAAACTTCGGTGCTTATGTTGCCACGGGCAGGTTTCTATGTCCATTTATGTTGCCACTATGATCCTACTCATCATCAAATCAAATGCAAAAGTAATGTTGCCAATTTGCATGTGTAGTGGACCACGAGCTTATTTGTTAAATCCTGGCAGAGTCAGGTTTTGATACTTTTGTGCATCATCTTGAAGTAGAATGAATGAAAAGGTCGTCTGAGTTGCCAAATATGTAAATCACGCCATTCATACGACTGAACTTTAAAACTTTTACGACTGCTTCAATTTTCATTTATAGTATTAAATATGCAATGCGGATCTAATTTATGGTCTGTAAATTTTCGAAATTTGATTGTAACTCAAGTTTCTGTAACTTAGACAGAGCTTATTAAACTTCGAATTTAAGTGTGTTATATCGTGACATTTACATGATTTACCTTTCCCTTATTTGTCAATGAAACATTACGAAAAAAAAAACATAATTTTCATTCAACCAATGTTTGTTATTTCAATAAGTGAAATTCAAGTTAAAGGCATATTCTTGAAGTTTCTTTTGTAAAAGTGCAGATCAATACGTTTTTGCAAACAAAGAAAGAACATGAGCTTCTTAACGCAGTGCAACATACAGTAAACTCTCGATTATCCGGAGTCGGATTAACCGGGATGTAGAAAAAAAAATGCATGACCGAAAATAATCAGAAAGACTTAAAGTGCTCCATTCGGCTATTCCGAAGTTTGGTCAGCGCAGTATTTGGACTCAAGATGAATCAACAGTTATAAAAATGAAAAACGGCAACAAGCGCTTTATTAAATCAAAAAATGAGTTAAATGAATTGCAAAATTAGATTTTTTTTTAATTTCCTTTACCTACCTGTATATTTATATAATTGTCTGATATGTAACACACTTTGCACAATTTTGTTTTTCTCTCTTTCTCAACTTCTATTGTTAAACTGCATATTTTTTATTGTTTCTAAAGTAAAAACTACTACTACGAGTACTTTTACGATTGATATAAACCCGTTAGTATAATTTCCTTTTTAATTATCTATTATTATTATTTATGCGTTTTTTATTTGCACATTTTTGTAACTTAATTCGTCTCTACTACTAACAAAAATTTTCTTCTTCCCAACTCTTACAGATATATTTCCACCCCCAAGATCACTGTTGTGTAAACCTTTGTCATCTCAATATTCGTTACTTTTTTTAAGAGAAGGGCTGTTAACAAGTCTCACCCTCTTCTCTTAATCCAAACACTTCTATCTTTTGAACTCTGATATTTTGAAATTTGATGTCGTTACTTTTACAGAAACATGGCTCAATATCTCACTTCCCGGTGATCTTTTTGAATTCGAAGTATGAAACTCTTCCGTCTGCACAGACCTATCGAGGCAGGAGGAAGAAGTGCCTTTATATGTCGCTTAATTAGCTTTTTATTAGCATTTAATGTCGAACAACTGACTACTTCTTCTTACTCTTGTTTTGAAGATCTGTGGGTCAAAATCTCCCCAAGCAATAAACAAAACCCTACTCTTATTATTGGCACACTTTACCGTCCTCCGAACAACAACATTAATATAATAAAAAAATAAATACCCCCTCAAGCAGCTGCTTGCCACAGAGGTCTGACAGGAGCCTGTCAGTTTATATGCCACAGTAGAAGGTCTGAGAGAATGGCAGGTCCTCAGCAGGACAACATTAAAGACTTTATTAATTCACTGCACTCAGTCCTGGAACTATTCACTTGCAACGTTATTTACATTCTTATGGCAGATTTTAATATCAATGCTCTAAAACATAATTCTGTGTATCCCAAACTTGAAATCTATTTGAAAACATCCTGCCGTATAGTTTAAACAAATTTCCCACTCGCATTACTGATCACAGTGAATTCCTCTTTGATGTGATTTTCTCCAATTGACCTTCACATGCATACACTTACTCTCTTCGAAGACATTAATAATCATTTTGTTGCTAGCACACCTTTAATGTATTTTATACCTCGCACACCCAGTCTTAATTTCAAAAATAATGTTTAAAAATTCAACAATAATGATTTTTTTTTAACTTTCCGAAATATCTCCCTTTTCACAAGAGTATTTCCCAATGCACAATTGCTACCTCAAAACCACAACATCTCTCCCGTTTAATCACTTTGGCACTTGACACCAGTGCTCCATATAAAACTTTCAGAGTTCGCCTTTTTCGAAAGCCTTAGATTACAAAATAGCTTCTAAAAATCATCTCATTAAAAAATAAGCACTTTAAGAATGCTATTAATCCTGATCATCCATATACTTTGGAGAACTATAAAACTTTCCGTAATCTTGTCAACAGTACAATTAAAAAATCCAAGCGCTTATAGTTTCTTAAACGGCTTTCCGTTATTAATTCAAATGGTAACGAAATGTTTCGAATTTTTGATTCCATTACTGTAACTTAAGAAACCATACTAAAATTAATAAGATCGTTTATAACGACAATTCCTTCTATGATCCTAAAAACATTGCTGATGTTTTTAATAATATATTCTTAAATCCTGCATTTCTATCGAAAATCATATCAATGCAAATGATTCATTGTCCTATTCTAATAAATCATTTAATAATCTGGAAACCTTTAAATGTTATTGAAATCGAAGTTTTTAACCTTATAAATTCACTTAAAAACATTCACACTGTCAGACCAAATATCTTTATTCTAAAAATCCTTTCCCCATTAATTTTTACACCTCTTTGTGATCTAATTAATTGCTCACGTAATTCTAATGAATTCCCAGTTAAGGAAAAGTTTGGAAAAAATCGTCGAGACTCATTTACCGACATTTGTTGAAAAAAATTTATTTACTTTATTCCAGACAATTCGGATTTTTTAGGAAAAATCGGTCAACTGAAACTCTTATGACACTTTTTGTTAATCAGTGGAGAATGGTTTTAGAGAGCAAAGTTAAAATGGCTGTCTGACCATTTTCCCTTGACATCTCAAAAGCAATTGATTCAGTTGAACACAAAGTTATCTTCCAAAAATTCCGCTATAATTTTAATCTCTCGCCCGCAGTTCTCTCTTGGTTTAAAAATTATCTGAACGATCTTGTTATCCGAACTAAATTAAGCACTAATGAGATCTCAAAATCTCTTAAAATTAATCGGGAGTGCTCCAGGGAACCGTTCTTAGCTCATTTCTCTCTAACCATTTCGTTAATGATCTCACAGACTCCTACGCTAACTGCAATATTTTTATGTACGGAGATGATTGTCTTCTTCCTTTTTCCTCAAATTTTTTCACTTCTCCAAAACAAGAAATACAAAATAATATTAATGAAATTTTTTATTGGTACACTAAAAATGGATTCACTCTCAATATCAAGAAAACCCAAGAAACCAACTTTAAAATCTTCCCTGCGTGGCACAGACATTAAAATTAATAACATTCATATTGCAATTTCCACTTCCACGAAGTATTTAAGTATGCCTATGAGTAATAGCCGTCCCATGGCCGAGTGGTTAGCGCGCTTGACTACTGATCTAAGGGACCTGGGTTCGAGCCCCGGGTAAGGCATGGCTGTTTGTGTCGTTTTTCTGCTGAGGTCCTGCCATCCTCTCAGACCTTCTACTATGGCATATAAATCTGACAGACCTCTGTGGCAAGCAGCTGCTTGAGGGGGTATTTATTTATTTATTATTTTTATGAGTAATAATCTTGACTTAGGACTTTACATTAAAAAGACGTTACTTCAACTTCTAAAACAACTTATATATGGTAAATTCGAAAATATATATCCTCCTATGCCCCAATGTTCTATAAAATTTAGATCCGACCGAAACTCGAATGCTGTGCTACCACTCTTTTTGGTATTAATAAAAAGAATTCTTGTAACTTAGAAAAAGTTCAAAATGAAGCTCTCAAAATCCAGCAAAATCTATTTTAACAAATAAAGAATCTGCCATACTTGTTGAACTGACATTCGTCCCAATTATCAAATTACCATTCTTGAATCTCGAAGAAAGCTGCGATTTATTACTCTTATTGACGACACTATTTATAAAAATTCTCACTACCCTCATTCGTTTCATACACTTCATATGCGATTACCACATCGCCACATCCTTCGCTCTGATAATAAAATGTTTTCTATTCCAAGTTTTATTAAAACTGATAATTTTTTTTTGCTTTTCAGGCAACACCAAATTAGAACTCTTACCGAGCGATATCACTTCTTTAAAATCTAAAACAAAATTTAAAAGCTATGTTATTCCAATCCTATTAAAAAAAAAATACCCCCTCAAGCAGCTGCTTGCCACAGAGGTCTGACAGGAGCCTGTCAGTTTATATGCCACAGTAGGAGGTCTGTGAGGATGGCAGGACCTCAGCAGAAAAACGACACACATATACTTCCATGCCTAATCCGGGGCTCGAACCCAGGTCCCTTAGATCAGTAGCCAAGCGTGCTAACCACTCGGCCACGGGACGGCTAAAATTTGTCAACTGCACGCGGTGTTCCCAGGTGGTCACCCTCCCAAGTACTGACCGCGCCCAAAGCTGCTTAACTTCGAGGGATCAGACGAGAACCGGTGCTTTCAGCTTGGTATGGCCGTTGACCCACTCCTATTAGAATATTAAAATGTTTTACTAACACAATCTTCTCACCCCACTCCCCCACTCCCCATCTTTGCTGTTTTTCAGGATTATTCGCAATCCTTTTTCCCTTATTCAATCATCTAATATTACTCTCTGTTGTCTGTAACTTTCTTTTTTTTTCTGATATATGCATTTTATGTATTAATTCCTTTACTACGTTTTCTATCATATCCACTTTCATATTACGTGCTTGTTTTCGTCTGTGCAGCTTCTTCTCATTTTATTTATGTACTCTGGCATATAAACTGACAGGCTCCTGTCAGACCTCTGTGGCAAGCAGCTGCTTGAGGGGGTATTTATTTATTTTTTTTATCAAGTAGTTATGCAATTCTGTACACACGTTTTTAGTTTTCTACTATCCTTGATATATTTTTTTTTAATTCCACAAATGTACTGGGGCATCAAGCCATTTTAACATTTAAATTAGTATCTAAAATTACCTGTGCATTGGCTTTGCTGTAACCTCCTGGTATGTAATAAAATAATAATAAAATATGGAATAAGAGAAAGCTGCCGCTAAAATACAATGCAACAGTAAAAAGATTACAGGCAGCACAATGCTTTTAGCACAATTCGCCGAAATGCGAATGAAGAGGAAAAGCAACTTCTTTGCTGCTCTATTTTAAATGAATAAAGTAAGTCCATGCTATGATATTTTCTGAAATACTAAGTTTTTGTATACATGACAGGGATTAACCGAGAATTCTATTATTCGGGTTTGTTTTTTACTCTTTCATTTCAGATAATTGAGAGTCTACTGTAATACTTCCTGGTATTTTATTAAGAAATTAAATAAAAGTACACTTTCCGTTTGTCAACACATGAAAGACTATAGTGAAGCAATAAATTAATAATTTTGAAACGTGGTGGCAGCACTGTTTAGACAGCCATTGCGAGTAATTTTTATTCTCACAATGGTTAAATTGTTATCCATTATTTATCTGCGTTCCTAATGATGTTTCAAATTAATAGAAACTAACTTGAAAGAATAATTTAAGCCTATATAGCTATTAACAAAGCAGTTGCCACTGAAGAGGCTGATATGTCATAGTATGTGTAGTATTGTTGCTTATTTGGTATTTGTATTATTATGCCATAGGTAATGAAATTGTGATTACTAAATAATCGACGAAGTGAAAGCCAAACGTTATTTTAATTTTTACTTCTTAATGTTTATGGACGGGGCTTCAGTTCCAAGCCCATGTAAATAATGTATTGGTTTCTGTGTTTAGAACAACAGAGCATAGTTATTTTCCTAAGCCAATTCATGCAGTGTGCTGCACACTGTTGTTGTAGTCAGTTTTGCAAGCACTGTAAATAGTTCATTGCAACAGCATTTCCTAACCGACTGTAGTCAAGAATTGAATTAATAATGCTTATTTGTGCCACCGTTTTATGTGTATCTTATTTGCAACGATTCATATATACACATGTACAAACCCTCATTAAAAGTATATAAATGAGATCTGAAGAAATTAACAAAGTTAAAAAACAAATCGATTGTGTGGAGGAATTAAAAGAGAAATATGTGAACATTAAGTTTTATACCAAACGCTGCTAGACAGAATAGTAAACCCACCGTATTTGCGGGGATTACGTTTCTGAAATGCATTCCTATGTTTTCAGGGACGGAAAAATGACTCTCCTGGAATAAAATATGAGAAAAAGGGAGTTCTGTTCCTGGATGATTCGAGTATGCGAAGATTAATAGCTCACTAAACTTATTATGGGAAGAACAAATATGCTTATTATTTTCAGGAATAAACTCAAAGTGCATAAATGTGTTAAGTGACAGATGAAGGTCTCCCGTCAAGGCCATCCAGCGTGTTAAGAGTACTGTTAATTTCAAGAAAAGCATGTTTAAATTGATCCCATTGTTTCTCAACTTCAGTAGTAAACAATCCACGATTGCCATAATGACTATGTTGCATGTCGTGGTATGCTTTATCCCAAATGACTAGCAAAAGGGGGTCGATGTGGAAAATCCGATGAGTTTGTGGGGGGAAGGGATGGTCGAACGCGGGAGTTTCTAGTGGAGTGTGAGGGGGGGGGGTTAAAGGTTAAATTTTAAGATATGACACTTCTGCCCACCAGATCGGCAGTACCACTTCTAAGGTGTGTGCTTGTCAGCGACAATAGAAAGATAGGTGGTCCCGTTGAGCAGTTGATTTACTACGATCAGTGGACCCAGGACATTCTACGAAAACAGTCCCCAAAGTAGGCATATTATTTGAAGCACATATATGGCAATGAGAAATCCTTCTCTGATAAGGTGGGTTGGGTTGTTTTACCTCTGAGCGGCACTTTTTTGCACACCATGGGCTAAATGGCCAGGTCACATGGACCCCGAAGGCTCAGAGAAGGTTGGGGGAGGAGAACCACTGGAATAGCTGTTGGGAGACAGATGGTAGCCTCCCGTCAAGGCCATCCAGCGTGTTCTTTAACGTGCACAGGGTATGGCTCTCCCACACACGGGTCCACGGCTTAACGTCCCATCCGACGGACGGCGGCCTTTCCAAGCCCATCGGTGTTCCCTACTGACCGTGGGCAGGGCGGGGAATTTTGCGGAGATAAATCTCAACGCTGACCCAGCTGGGACTCGAACCTGGGAACTACAGATTACGAGCCTGGCGCGCTACCGACTGAGCCACCCCCGCCCCCTCTGATAAGGTGGATCTGACAGTGGTTCCAAGTGAAAGTTAAATCATGACAATCATTTTCAGCAGTAAGCTGTTTAAGAGGTTGGAGCCTACGATAACAGGTCATCAGTCTCATCTCGAATTCGCATTTTTCAAGGTCATGAAGTGTTGAAAGATTAAATATTCTGTTACAATTCCGAAACTCTGACGTATAAGATTCAGGTTCGAATCAAATTGAAACCGCTTTCTCTACTGGCAATCCTCTGGCCATGGACTCTTACTTGATTCTGAATAGCCTGGGTTCAGGGGCGACTCGTCCATTAGTCCACCTGGGAGACTGCCACATAAAAAAAAATCACAAGAAATAAGTAACGAATTTTAAATTTAGAACTCATAATTTATCATATCTAAATGAACATAACATATTTTTTATATTAGTTCTACATTCATTATTTGCTGTGTCATGTAGACAAAGTATCGCAGCATTTACTTTGTGACAGCATCAGTTCTACATCGTTTGTTTCAATTTATACAAAAAAGTACGATTTTTCCATTACGGCCAACGCCAGGAAGCTTAGCATTATCTATTATAGCGATTAAAAAAATGCGCATGCGCTGAAATACAATAGCAATGAACTGCAAGAGGTCGGTCTCTGAATTAGAGTGGCCGTGACATTTAATTGGTTGGTTTTACCAATTCAAGCAATAGTCGAAGATTTTGTTACTTACCGAAAATCTTCGTTTGATTCCGCCAGGCTCAAAAGGCCTAAGCTTTCCGGCAAGATGTGAACTGGGTTGCTAAATTTTTTTCCAAGGAAGGATATTTATGTATGAACAGTTTAAAAGGAGCATTAGATGTAAAAATTTAAACTGTTGAACATTTGGTCAACAAGAGAACACTAGGAAAATATCTCAGCGTAAGAACTCGTTAGCAAAGTTTAGTAGGTTAAACTTGTTTATTTTGAATTGCAACTCAAAGGTCTCCGGGTTCAATTCCTGACGCTCTGATATTATTTTTTTTCAATCTTTATTTTTAATATTTAATTTTTTTACAATTCGTTGTAAAAAAATTAATGTATAAAAAATTATATACACCGATCAGCCAATACATTAAAACCACCTCTGCGTTATGCAAAGAAGCGCGAGTGCAGCCAATCAGTGTCACGTGCCAAGGTCGTGAATGATATACATAATAACAGGGTCGGAGCTCTCGCAGGCAGTTTGGATTGTTTTACCTCTAAGCGGTACTTTTTTGCACACAATGGGCTAAATGGCCAGGTCACAAGGACCCCGATGGCTCAGAGAAGGTTGGGGGAGGGGACCCACTGGAACAGCTGTTGGGAGACAGATGGTAGCCTCCCGTCAAGGCCATCCAGCGTGTTCTTTAACGTGCCCAGGGTATGGCTCTCCCGCACACTGGGTCACGGCTTAACGTCCCATCCGACGGACGGCGGCCTTTTCAAGCCCATCGGTGTCCCCTACTGACCGTGGGCAGGGCGGGGAATTTTGCGGAGGTAAATCTCGACGCTGACCCAGCTGGGACTCGAACCTGGGAACTACAGATTACGAGCCTGGCGCGCTACCGACTGAGCCACCCCCGCCCCCTCGCAGGCAGTATTTCGTTTCGTCTCAACATGGGAAAAGCAAAAGATTTATCTGATTTCGACAAAGGCCAGATCGTAATGGCAAGACGCCTTGGTAAGAGCATCTCCGAAACAGCGACGCTGGTAGGCTGCTCATGCTATGCAGTAGTTAGTACCTATCAAAGAGGGTCCGAAACAGGTGACACTTCAAGACGTGGGACTATTACAGTGGAGGGGCAAAATGCTGAATTGAAGTAGAAAATACAAGAATCCCATTCCAAGTTTATTTTACCCGTCTTCCTAATGCTATTCACTCGTCATTTGTCAGTTTGCGGATTTGTCACAACAGTTGTTCCACCATATCTTTCGAACGCGATGGGAAAACTTAACGATTTATGTATCAAATGAAATGCAAACATCGACTGCATATTTCGCGACGAGTGTCATAGGCTATAAAAAAATTGATCCCCATGCTTTCTTCCCAAATAAAAAAGGGGAAACGTGAAAACGATTGTTATATCTTCGGAATGCGAGCTTTGCGTCAAATTGAAGCGTTTTGACGCGGGAGTGTCATGAGTTATAAAAAATAGACTCCCCACTAAAAAGGAAAAATGTTAGAACGATTGTTCTGCTATATCTTCGGAGTTCGAGTGTTGGAAGTATCAAATTATATGTTATATGAAAGCTTGTGCCCGCGGCGAGTGTCAAAGGCTATAAAAAAACTCCCCCCCCCCATGCTCTCTCAACACTAATAAGAGGAAATACGAAGAAGGTTGTTCCGCTCTATTTCCATCACGCGAATACCGAAAGTAACAAGTGGTATATCAAATGAAAGCTGGTGACGTGGGGTGTGTTTTCGGGTAAACTTGGGTTGGGTTGTTTTACCTCTGAGCGGCACTTTTTTGCACACCATGGGCTAAATGGCCAGGTCACATGGACCCCAAAGGCTCAGAGAAGGTTGGGGGAGGGGACCCACTGGAACAGCTGTTGGGAGACAGATGGTAGCCTCCCGTCAAGCCATCCAGCGTGTTCTTTAACGTGCACAGGGTATGGCTCTCTCCCACACACGGGGCCACGGCTTAACGTCCCATCCGACGGACGGCGGCCTTTCCAAGCCCATCGGTGTCCCCTACTGACCGTGGGCAGGGCGGGGAATTTTGCAGAGATAAATCTGAACGCTGACCAAGCTGGGACTCGAACCTGGGAACTACAGATTACGAGACTGGCGCGCTATCGACTGAGCCACCCCCGCCCCTTTCGGGTAAACGATAAATGTGACCGAACATGAGGACCTACAGTTACGAATTAGGTGTCAAAGCTCACAAGATGACCGTCATGAACTATTTCGAATTTGGCTCTCTACCATTCCCAACTCCTGGAAAAAAGAAGGGATTTTTGTGGGGGTAGACCTTAACGAGCTATATCTCAAACTGAAGCTTTTAACGTCTCCATTGCCATGGACTACTTTAAACATGACTCCAAAAACGGGGAGGAAAAATGCAGATGTTTACGAGTCATATATCAAATGAAAGTTTCTTAATTCAGTAATAAAATATTATCACCATCAAAATGTGGCGGCTTGGCTGCCCAACTCCTGATAATAGATGGAGCCACTAGTGAATCAATTGAACGCTTATGTCAGTTGAAGAAATGGTCAGTTCCTCGGTGGTCTAGCAGTATGATGTCCCGCATGCTTCTGCTGAAACCTGGATTCAAATCCCAATCCAGACAACTAATTTTTAAAAACTTATTTTTTTCAAAAAGTTCCTGAAGGTAGGAGTTTTAAGTGGTAAAGAAAAAATATAAACAAATTAAAGTATTTAGAAAATACATATCTTTTTATATGCATCCTAAAAAGTAGAAAATAAACCTAAAGGATATCGATGGTGCAATCAGTTATTGAATTCGTATTCACTTCAAAGGAAGATAGGGTTGGGTTGTTTTGCCTCTGAGCGGCACTTTTTTGCACACCATGGGCTAAATGGCCAGGTCACATGGACCCCGAAGGCTCAGAGAAGGTTGGGGGAGGGGACCCACTGGAACAGCTGTTGGGAGACAGATGGTAGCCTCCCGTCAAGGCCATCCAGCGTGTTCTTTAACGTGCACAGGGTATGGCTCTCCCGCACACGGGGCCACGGCTTAACGTCCCATCCGACGGACGGCGGCCTTTCCAATCCCATCGGTGTCCCCTACTGACCGTGGGCAGGGTGGGGAATTTTGCGGAGATAAATCTCAACGCTGACCCAGCTGGGACTCGAACCTGGGAACTACAGATTACGAGTCTGGCGCGCTACCGACTGAGCCACCCCCGCCCCAGGAAGATAGGGTACCGATATACCCACTAAACAAGATTGCTGGCGCTCCATCTTCCTTTGAAACCAATACGAATGCAGTGATTGCACCATCGATATGCTTCAGGTTTATTTTCTACTTTCTAGAGCCATATAGGAAGATAGATACTTTTTAATTTTTTTAAATTCATCTTTAACCGCAATTTGACGTACTCTTTCAACAAGTATACCGAAGTCTGCAAAGTTCTTGAAAACGATTGCGGTTACCCGACCGCATGTCGTATAACCGCAATCGTCTCCACGCAGTTACAGTTTTACGATCAAAAAGGAAGCGTTTGATTTCCCTAAACCGGTCCCTGCTGAGATGAAGGCAGACTAACGACTGACCTGCATCGCTACCTGATTCAGAAGTTTAAGGGCTGGACCTGGACTTCACTGCTACTCTCTCCCAAACGGGAAAGAGGAAACTTGCACTAGGGGATGCCTAATACGGGCCTCACAGCTTTCAACATGAACTCATTTTGCCATCTATAGAAACGCAAGAAAATAAATAACATCCAGATGCAACGAAACTGATCTAGCAATTCGATTTACATATTGTTTATTTATTTTATTAATTTTTTTTTTTGGTTTGTGATGGGTCTCGAAAAACAGTCCAATGAATGGATCTAAATTCTTTCTACACGTGATTTTTATCTTCCTATATATATATATTTGTATTTTTTAACATTTGATATATATAAATACTATTCTTATTTCTATATTTATAAATTTAAGAATTTTCAGTACTAAAAACTCACGCATGAGAGTGCTCTTATGAGCTTTTCAATATATATTTATGTATATGGGTTGGGCTGTTTTATCTCTGAGCTGCACTTTTTTGCACACCATGGGCTAAATGACCAGGTCACAAGGACCCCGAAGGCTCAGGGAAGGTTGGGAGAGGGAACCCACTGGAACAGCTGTTGGAAGACATCATAGCCTCCCGTCAAGGCCATACATCGTGTTATTTAACGTACACAGGGTATGGCTCTTCCGCATACAGAGTCACGGCTGAACGTCTCATCCGACGGACGACGGCCTTAACCCAGACCATCGGTGTCCCTTACTGAGCGTGGGCAGGGTGGACAATTTTGCGAAAATAAGTCAACGCTTACCCAGCTGGGATTCGAACCTGGAGAGCTACCGACTGAGCCACCCCCGCCAGTATATTTATGTATGTAAATGCTTATAGAAATAAGTAAAAAATAAAAAAATACCCCTCAACTGTTTGCTACAGAGGTCTGAAGAAAAAAAAAACCTTGAATATAATACGCTCCTGGTCTCGAACCCAGATGCCTTCGAACAGTAGCCAAAAGTGCTAATAAGCGTATAGTGGGGCACTTTACACCAAGTCAGACTCTCGTTTCTGAGGTCCTCACGTTTGGGTTCAATTCTGCCAGTTTTGGGTTTTCTGGCCTGTCTCCTTTGATGCAACTCTTGTTCTTCTTAGTCTATAGTCCTTCTGACGGGGTGTTAAGCCTTATTCATTTGTGAAACAATTTTACTTGAAATGTTATTATTATGCCCATCTCGTGTCAAATTTTCCTGGATCTTCCGATGCTTGAGACCAAGGTGTAAGGACGAAGTCCGAAGCATTTCTTTTGAGATGGGAGAGGCATTACCAAAATAGATATATTATTCAGAGTTTTCGAAGGCGGCATTTCCTCCTACCAGAGCTCGTGTATAGTGAGAGAGGCTACATTTCAGAGATATTTTATACACCCAAGGATATTCAGTCATTAGTGGGTCAACTGTGCCTTCTTTCAGAATTTTCTTTTCTTCTACCACTCTGTCCTTGCCGAGAAAAGCCACCGCTCATTGGCATTAAGCCCTGGATCCGTGTGTAGGAAAGCCATATCTTGCGAAACTTGAAAAACATGCTGGATGTCCTTGACTCGATGTTTTCATCTCTATCCTAACAGATGTTCTGTGGATCCTTTACCAGGATGAGCCCGTGTGACCTCGTCATTCAGCCCATTGTGCATAAAAATGTCGCTCAGTGACGAAGATTACTAACCTTACACACCCGCAGATTTTTCTTAACGTCCTCCTCTTCACCCCCCCCCCCCCCCATACACACCACTAACTAACCATTGATGAATTAGTTGCATGCAGTGTTATCAATTTAGTCGGTTTGAATACTCATTTTACCACCTTAAAAGTTGTGACTCCATCCTCATATTCCGATTTCATTTCCTGGGAAAAACATTGTTCCGTCATACAAGACTCGAATCGTTGGGTTGGGTTGTTTTATTTCTGAACGGCACTTTTTTGCACACCATGGGCTAAATGGCCAGGTCACAAGGACCCCGAAGGCTCAGAGAAGGTTGGGGGAGGGGACCCACTGGAACAGCTGTTGGGAGACAGATGGTAGCCTCCTGTCAAGGCCATCCAGCGTGTTCTTTAACATGCACAGGGTATGGCTCTCCTGCACACGGGGCCACGGCTTAACGTCCCATCCGACGGACGGCGGCCTTTCCAAGCCCATCGGTGTCCCCTACTGACCGTGGGCAGGGCGGGGAATTTTTGCGGAGCCTCGAATCGTTAGATGCATAATTGTTATGAAAGGAAATTTAGACAAATTACATTTCTCCTCCAGTAACCTCTTTTATCGTTGGAAGAGAAAGTAAAATATGAGGGTCGTTCAAATGAAAAGTGGAAAGCTTTTATCTAGGTATGCCTAAATAAAAGGGGCGGGGATGGCTCAGTCGGTAGCGCGTTAGGCTCGTAATCTGTAATTCCCATGTTCGAGTCCCAGCTGGGTCAGAGTTGAGATTTATCTCCGCAAAATTCTCCGCCCTGCCCACGGTTAGTAGGGGATACCGAGGGGCTTGGAAAGGCCGCAGTCCGTCGGATGGGACGTTAAGCCGCGGCCGCGTACGGGAGAGTGATACCCTGTGCACGTTAAAGAACACTGGATGGCCTTGACGGGAGGCTACCATGTCTCCTAACAGCTGTTCCGGTGGGTCCCCTCCTCCAACCTTCTCTGAACCTTCGGGGTTCTTGTGACCTGGCCATTTAGCCCATGGTGTGCAAAAAAGTGCCGCTCAGAGGTAAAACAACCCAACCCAAAAGCCTAAATAAAAGGCCCGCTTTCACTGAGTGATCTTTATGTCCTCACACAGATGGGCAGAAGTAGGCTCAGTCGGTAGCGTGCCAAGTTCGTAATCTTCATTTCCCGGGTTGAGGCCCAACTGTGCCAGCGTTAAAATTTATTATCTCTGCTCAGAGGTCAAACAACCCAACGTAATATTTCATCAATACTTATCCAACTCAGACATTTTCATTTATCGCTTAAAATAATTAAACTCTATTAATGCAATATTTATGGATAAAACTGTGGAAGTTTACAGTGGGTTATCTTGGTCAAAATGGTAATGAGCTTCCTCGGCATTACTCCAATGCATTGGAAGTCTCTGTTGTAGAGGCAAATTAACTGTTTCCATTATTTCATGGGGCAAAATGGGATAACTTTAAAACTCTTTTGTTCAACACATGGTACTTCGTGACTATACAGACACATGGACACTCGTCAAAGCACCAAAAAAACTTGGGTTTTTGGTTTAAAATCCTATAAAATCATAATTTAAATCTTTAAGATGCTGTGGCTTTCAAAAATATAAAAATGTTGCAAGCTATTCTCTCTGAACAAGCTTTTTTATCATTCAAACAAATCGAAAACAATGATTTTGGTTATCAGTGGTGACCATAGATACAGTAAAGGGGGAAAATATAGTAAAAGGTATTGGGAATAAACCGTGACCGCAGCCTCCCTCGCTAGAGACCGCCACTTTCATGGTAAAAAGCTTGCTACTGCAGCTAACTTTCATTGTATTAAATTTGTTTAAAAATTATAAAATTGCATTTAAAATATCCTATGCTGCAATGATTTGGATAAGACTAAAACAAATATTTTTTTTACTCTTTTAATTGCGTTATATTTCAACTTTGGCAGCGACAGACAGGATTTGTCACAACAGCTGTTTCTGGCAAAAGCAAACTTTTGATTCATTAATAACAGATCTTCAGAGGTAACAGCTTACAATGTTAACAAGTTGCTCATCAAATGAAATCTAGACAGAGATGCAAGTCATAATGGCACACCACCTGTAGTCTTGGATCTCAGTCGCCATATGGTTTGGTGCAACGTAATGATACGTCGGGTCATGTTTCTTAAGCTGCTATTGTTTCTGCACCGGAAGACACCGAAGACACCATCAACTCGCAACAACATTGTGAAACTTGGAGACATTTGAAGGCTGGCAATAAAGTCGAAGTTGTCAAAAGGCAGAGGACCGTGAACAGCCAACTCACCCGCAATTTGAACTAACAGGGTTGGGTTGTTTTACCTCTGAGCGACACTTTTTTGCACACCATGGGCTAAGTGGCCAGGTCACATGGACCCCGAAGGCTCAGAGAAGGTTGGGGGAGGGGACCCATTGGAACAGCTGTTAGGAAAGAGATGGTAGCCTCCCGTTAAGGCCATCCAGCGTGTTCTTTAACGTGCACAGGGTATGGCTCTCCCGCACACGGGGCCACGGCTTAACGTCCCATGCGACGGACAGCGGCCTTTCCAAGCCCATCGGTGTCCCCTACTGACCGTGGGCAGGGCGGGGAATTTTGCGGAGATAAATCTCAACGCTGATCCAGCTGGTACTCGAACCTGGGAACTACAGATTACTAGCCTGGCGCGCTACCGACTGAGCCACCCCCGCCCCATTGAACTACAGGAAAACGGTTGAATTATCACAACAGAAAGGATATTCAACTTCCGAAAAAACGTTCCATCAATCCCTAAAAAAATTGTATTACTAGCAGTGAAGACATTGCAAAATGTGAACACATAAAAAAAAACATTTAATCATAAACACTTATTTCTAAATGTAAAATTTTGATTCCGTAAATGAAACCGAACCAAAATAATATCACCCAAGGCAATTTTTCCCATCAGGGACAACAAATGTAAAAAAGCAAGAAAATTGTAAAGAATTTATCGCCAATTCGCATTATAAAAAAAAGGGAACAAACGTGCAAATTATAAATCCTATCGTCCTACATTTCCCGCTTAATATAAACAATAAACGTATTTACCCCAATGGTTTTTTCTCGGTTCTCAGCCAAGAGATGGCGCTCTTTCCCTTACGTTACTTTATAAATCTTACGTTCCGTTATGCCACGAGTTATCACTCGATGGCCACGTATAGTTAGTTACATTATGCAACGAGTTATCACTCGTGGTATAATGTAACTAACTATACGTGGCCATCTAGTGAGCTGAATGATTTAAACTGCAGATGTACCAACAGTTGTTTTACCGAATTGCAGGGAATTTATTAAAAAATAATAAAGTGCTTACACCTATTTAAGAATAATGATCTACCGTATTTCCCCGAAAATAAGCCCTAGCATGATTTTTCGGGATGCTCGCCCTACCTCAAAAATAAGCCCCAGTCAAGATCGTCAGCCAGACGGACGCATTTAGTACGTCCGTTGCAACACACGACGGACGTATTGAATTACAAAATAATAATATATATATTTATTTTAATATATAATTAAATATAAATAATATTAATTTATATATTAATACTTAAAATAAATGAATATATAAATTATAATTAAGTATTTGTAAATACCCAAGCAGACGCCTTTGGACGAGAGGTAAAATAAGACATCCTCTGAAAATAAGCCCTAATGCGTCTTTTGGAGCAAAAATTAATATAAGACCCGATCTTATTTTTCGGGGAAACACGGTAGTAGTATGTAAAAATTATATAATGAAATTTAGGTTTATAATAATTCACCAATCTTTTTGAATTAAGTATTTCTCCCTAAGGTTATTTACACCGACATATCACCATTTTAGCGGAGAACTAGGCTCACGGTTAAAAAAAATTTTGCTCCCACGTTGCCAGCAAAAAATTGCTATCCAGTGTTCTGGTGGTGACTCAATTCTGCTGAATCTACAATACAGAAACTTCAAAATGACGTTAAGAAATTGGCTGTAATAAAGAAGTCCAAAAAGGTGTGAAAATTCATTTGCTGCAGTGACATGACTTTTTTTTCCTAGAAAAACTGGCGCATTAGTGACACTCCTACCTGGTCTAGTGGTTGGCGTACCTGACTCAGACCAGCAGCGCATGTCCTTGGGTAAATGATTGTATGTTGTATGAGAAACCGGGACAAGCCTACTGTAGGTTATCTCCGTCCTTTGTGTAGGGAAGAACTTTCTTACTTCTTCTTCCACAGGATAGGGTTTGCTAATGACCATCCCATGTTTGTCAGTGGGATACTTATTTCGAAGCTCCATGACTTCCGAAATATGCGTTTAGTGAGAAAATGTGGAAGAGGATAATTTAAATATCTAATTAAATATATTAGCATATAGCATAATTAGGATTTTTCAAAGTATCAGGATCTAAGATTCCATAACCTTTTCCATCTGAAGTTATCCAATAAAAGATTCGAGAGAGACCTTTGGTTTATGAACTGGAAACCTTTTCGGTCTGACTCTCTGAACTATGATTTTATCACTATTTTTTATTGCCCTTTGGGGCTCATTTTTTATTTTTGTGAAAGACAAGAATCACAAAAAAATGAGCCCCAAAGGGCAGTAAAAAATAGTGATAAAAATCATAGTTCAGAGAGTCAGACCGAAAAGGATTCCAGTTCATAAACCAAAGTTCTAACTCTCTCGAATCTACTCATAGGACCATGATCAAATCTTAAAATATTTGAAATACATTCACGAGGATTTGTATCCACATTTTCTAAGAATTTCTTAGAGATCTGCTTAATACGAGTTAATATGTTGCACGCCTAAATCTTCATATATTTGTCTGTTGGTTACAAACCATGGAGCATTTACTGCTTTTGTCTAAGTATCTTATTTTGATAGGTCTGAATCTTCTTAATATTTGTCATGTTAGCCCAAGCTGGAGCTGCATAGGTATGATTGGTCTAAGAACAGTATGACAGAGTAGCAGTTTATGATCAATCGAGAGGATAGAATTACCACCCATCAAAGGACCAAGCTGACATCTAACCATATTTGCTTTTTGCAAAACATAGTCAATGTGTTGGGGGCGGGGGTGGCTCAGTCGGTAGCGCGCCAGGCTCGTAATCTGTAGTTCCCAGGTTCGAGTCCCAGCTGGGTCAGCGTTGAGATTTATCTCCGCAAAATTCCCCGCCCTGCCCACGGTCAGTAGGGGACACCGATGGGCTCGGAAGAGGCCGCCGTCCGTCGGATGGGACGTTAAGCCGTGGCCCCGTGTGCGGGAGAGCCATACCCTGTGCACGTTAAAGAACACGCTCGATGGCCTTGACGGGAGACTACCATCTGTCTCCCAACAGCTGTTCCAGTGGGTCCCCTCCCCCAATCCTTTTCTGAGCCTTCGGGGTCCTTGTGACCTGGCCATTTAGCCCATGGTGTGCAAAAAAGTGCCGCTCAGAGGTGAAACAACCCAAACAACCCTAGTCAATGTGTTTGTCCCATCTGAACTTGTGATGTAAAGTAACACTCAGGTACTCAAGTTTTCTACCAGTTGAGTGGAGTATCCAATAGGTTGTGTCTGAGTGTTAGCAATTCTCTTGGTGGTAAATAGAAGTGAAGCACTTCTCTCAGGATTGATACGCATCTTCCATTTGCTGTACCATTGCTCTAGCACCTGATTAAATCTATCTAAATTATGATTTTTCAATAGTATTCTTACACTATTAAGTAGGTATGGAATACTAAACAGCTTACATAAGCAATCTGTTCTAAAAAATTTATCAAAATATTACGAAAATTGAAGGAATTAGTTGCATATACTTCAATTTTAAAATATGTAATTATATAATGGTATGAAAAAAGGTTTCAATTTCAATTAATTTAAAAAAAAAAAAGCTGATATTCTTATATTTTAAAATTTTCATAACTTTTCGAGTATTGAAGGAGTATTGTCGAAAAATCGATATTTAAATAAAAATGATTTAAATCTTTAATTTACCTTAAGTGATTGGGGCGGGGGTGGCTCAGTCGGTAGCGCGCCAGGCTTCGAGTCCCAGCTGGGTCAGATCTCCGCAAAATTCCCCGCCCTGTCCACGGTCAGGAGGGGACACCGATGGGTCTTGGATGAAGGCCGCCGTCCGTCGGATGGGACATTAAGCCATGGCCCGTGTGCAGGAGAGCACACATACCTTGTGCACGATAAAGAACACGCTGGATGTCCTTGACGGGAGGCTACCATCTGTCTCCCAACAGCTGTTCCAGTGGGTCCCCTCCCCCAACCTTCTCTGAGCCTCCGGGGTCCATGCGACCTGGCATTTAGCCCATGGTGTGCAAAAAAGTGCCGCTCAGAAGTAACCCAACCCAACCCTTAAGTGATATTTCCCCACAAAACATCTATTTTAAAAGTTATAGGACTTCGAAATTAGCGTCCCCTTCACATAACATGGGGTGGGGTGCCCATATTTAAATTTACTATCTATGAAGACTGTAATAATAGAATTCTTCTCTTGCTGGCAGTGCCGGGTTGTTTCCAGGACTAAGCTTTGCATCCGTAATGCAGATTTCTGATATTTGGGGAGAACATTTTTTTTATGAACTACTCTATATTTAAATTTAAACTTAATGTCTCTTCTGCAAAGCTCTGAATATAGTTTATAAGAAGAGTGAAAACTAAAAAGAAAGTAAACGGTGTCTAGATCGTCTGTAAAATAAGTGTTTCATTCTGCATAATCTAAAACTGATCCTTCTCTTCCCAGACCCCCCCCCCCCCCTACTGCTCTAATGATTATCCAGTGATAAACCAGAAGAGATCTTATCGAGGTCCCCCAGCTGCTTTTCAAATATTTCTGTATTATTAAACTTTAGACAAAATGTTGATCGAACAGTTTCAGTCTAACAAATTTCTGTTTCGAAGAAAATTCCGTCGAACAAATTTCCGTTTCCGCAGAACATATTTCCGTTTCGAACAAATTAAACCAACCCGATTTCATGTTGAGACACATATTTCAGTTGGCATTGAATTTTGGTTTTCCATTATTTCTATTTTTACAGTTTCCAATTGAATACTCTTTTAGTTTCAGAATTCTTGCTGAAAGCATTTCTAGTGCAATGATTATCGGACCATCTCTACTATGAGATAGTCATTGGATCATTGAGCTATTGGTGAATGGACTAATGATTTTTCTTCTACGAGATTATTGACAAATGACTGATATCTGTAATTAATCATATTTCTTATTTCTTTTTATGATTATATAATTCGCCAGGTTTTTTACGCGATTTATGCAGATTACCCAGCTTATTTCCAGTCCTGTTTTTTTCCGACGTAATCAGAATTCACAGACCTTCCCTCCGTGTCTAAATTCAGCACGGAGGTAGGAAGGCAAATTTTTAAATTTTGATTGCTACTTGCACAATATAGATAGGGTGATATCGTGGCGCCATCTGTTGAGAACAGCACAAAAAGTTGAAATTACCATTCTTATTATTACAAAGAATTTTTTTTACACACAGCCAGTGAGAGATCCAGAGGGTGTGAAGAAATCAGGTCAGTCTCCCCCCCCCCCCAACACACAACGTAGCACTGCAGCAAATTAGAAAAAAGTTTTAATCTCTCTTTCGCAGAACGTGTCAATCGCATACAACGATCTCCTTACCCATTATATTGTACCCTACCACTAAAAGATATTACCTTCCCCCTATATAAGTATCTGCCCCCTGCACACAATTGCAGTTATACTAAATTATCCAATTACGTTTGTTCGTTTACCTGTACTTTACTTTTATCTTCATGATGAACTTTGTGTAAATAATTCTTTCAATATTCGTCAATTTTGAATACTTTTCCCAGGGCTTTGCTTGCTGTTGTTAAATATTCCAGATTCCATAACTCTTTACTTACTGATCTAATATTTTAAAAATTAAGTGTTTAAATAGACTTCATATGATTTTCCATATGATCATCGGATTGCTCTCTCATTGGTATAACACAGATATTCTCTAATCATAATTATATACAAAATTAATAAAAATGGCAGTAGTTTTCAAAATTAAAGTCTAATTATTATATACAACCAATTATTATGCTTTTAGGCAGCTGATTTATTTAAATCTTTATCTTAATTTTTCCCCGGTGGTTGAATGAATAGCATTCTTCGCTACTGATGAAAGGGACCTGGGTTCGAGACCCGATAAGAAAATGAATATTATTTTTTTAGTTTGTGATAAAAATATCTGTTTTACTTTTGCGTAAAATATCCGTTGCTCTAAACAGTGGAATTCGAACCCAAGTTATATGCCAAATGCTGTAGCCATTAAACTGTCACTCATTCCTTCATTTATCCCCTAATTCTGGATTTTAAATCTTCCTGACCTTGGCACTCTTGGCGCCATCTTTTATCAGGAAAAGCAACTTAACGAAAATCATTCTATATATCATTATCTCGCAAACTTTTTTACTCTGCGGCACACTGAATCTAATTTTTTTTTCCGCCTAAAAAACCTAAAAAAGAATTTTTGATGGTTACGTAAAAAGAGGAAAATTGAAGTTTCGTTAAATGCATTTTATTTAAAATAAATATAATAATAAATATAATTAATCATAACTCGGTGTTTGTTTTAAATATTTGTCCATTCTATGGCTTGAAATAATCAAAAATTAATACCAAAATTGGAAAAAGCTTGATAAATACTTACAAGATCCCAATTGATAAAATCTGAAAGATTTTTATTAAAGCACGTCGATAGCACAAGTCAAATCAAAATGAAATCTTTGGAATATCTAGTGTCAATTCGAAAATCTCTCACGGCACACTTGGAATCTCTCGCGGCACACAGTTTGCGAGACACTGCTATATATAGAGAGAATAGATAAAAATTGCTTCCAGGATGGCGCTAAGCTCTGCATCCGTAATGCAGATTTCCGATATTGGAAAGTTTTTTTTTTTCTTGTGTAGAGAGATGCTGCTGCTGTTGTATTAGGGTTTGAGGTTTTAGAGCCATTGATAAAGATGAATATATGCTTTGAATTTTTTTCTTTTATTATTGCACTTATTATATTTTTGTTTATGATGTTGCCACAGCTCTTTTTCTTTAATAGTAGGGTGTCTCCAGTTTCTATAATATTGCAGGTGATGTCCAGGTCCATGTAGGAGGGGGAGGGGGCAGTATTATTTCTTTGCTCTCCACTGCGGTGATGATATTATTTATGATCGGATGTTCTCTAATTTTTTTTTATAGTGGGCGCTCTTACGGTGCTTTTCTGGGAGCGGGGGTGGCTCAGTCGGTAGACGCGCCAGGCTCGTAACCTGTAGTTCCCAGGTTCGAGTCTCAGCTGGATCAGCGTTGAGATTTATCTCCGCAAAATTCCCCGCCCTGCCCACGGTCATTAGGGGACACCGATGGGCTTGGAAAGGCCACCGTCCGTCGGATGGGACATTAAGCCGTGGCCCCGTGTGCGGGAGAGCCATACCTGTGCACGTTAAAGAACACGCTGGATGGCCTTGCCGGGAGGCTACCATCTGTCTCCCAACAGCTGTTCCAGTGGGTCCCCTCCCCCAACCTTCTCTGAGCCTTCGGGGTCCATGTAACCTGACCATTTAGCCCATGGTGTGCAAAAAAGTGCCGCTCAGAGGTAACCCAACCCAAAAGCCCATCGTGCCAAATAGAGTCGAATGCTCCTTTGAGGTTTAGGAAGAGGATAGTCATGGGATGGCCTGAAGCTATGCCGGATTCTGCAGATAATTTGACGTCCAATATGCTATCTACATACATCTGTGCTGTCGAAAGCCAGTTTGCGAGTTATGTAGTATTTTCGTTTTCTCAAATAGCCGTTTCAGTCTTTTTTTCATTATTTTCTCTGTTAGTTTTAGGGTGGTGGAAGCTAAGGTAATAGGTCTGTAACCTTCCAGTGTGGGGTGCTTTTTCTGCGGCTTAGGTAATGGTATGATGTAGGTCTATTTTCCAGGAATCGGGTATTGAATCTTTTAGTCAATGGTGATTAATAATATTCAATAATTTAATTCTTGCAGCCGTGGGAAGGTTTTTGAGTGCTTTATTGGGTACTCCGTCTGGTTCTGCTGCAATTTTTTAGTAAACTGATAGATGTGTTTAATTCTACAAGGGTGAAGTTCCTGTTTCAGAATCGTAACTTTGATTTTTGTCTTTTTCCTCTTTTTTGAATGTATATTTCCAATTTCTTTACTTTATTTTGAAAAGTCTGGAAGATTTCTTTATCAGTGGCTTCAATGGCTTTTAAGAAATACTCTGCAAATTTTTCTGCTAGAGCAGGAGGGTCAAGTTTTCAATAAGAAGCAAATTTTTGCAAGGTGTGGCTTGAGTAGTAGGTTTGCCAATTTGCTCGATAAGTTGCCATGCGGTGGAAGTGGTGGTGAAAATGGCTATGCGATCGCAGATGTTATTCCACTCCATTCGTCTGGCGTATTTTACATTTTTCTTTGTGACTGCAGTGATTCTTTTATAAGCTATCAGATTTTCCTGCCTTCTGGTTCTTTTTTGCCAACTGCAGTGATTCTTTTATAAGCTATCAGATCTTCCTGCCTTCTGGTTCTTTTTGCCAACTGCAGTGATTCTTTTATAAGCTATCAGATCTTCCTGCCTTCTGGTTCTTTTTGCCAACTGCAGTGATTCTTTTATAAGCTGTCAGATCTTCCTGCCTTCTGGTTCTTTTTGCCAACTGCAGTGATTCTTTTATAAGCTTTCAGATCTTCCTGCCTTCTGGTTCTTTTTGCCAACTGCAGTGATTCTTTTATAAGCTATCAGATCTTCCTGCCTTCTGGTTCTTTTTGCCAACTGCAGTGATTCTTTTATAAGCTATCAGATCTTCTTGCCTTCTGGGTCTTTTTGCCAACTGAGTGATTCTTTTATAAGCTATCAGATCTTCCTGCCTTCTGGTTCTTTTTGCCAACTGCAGTGATTCTTTTATAAGCTTTCAGATCTTCCTGCCTTCTGGTTCTTTTTGCCAACTGCAGTGATTCTTTTATAAGCTATCAGGTCTTCCTGCCTTCTGGTTCTATTCTTTTATAAGCTATCAGATCTTCCTGCCTTCTGGTTCTTTTTGCCAACTGCAGTGATTCTTTTATAAGCTTTCAGATCTTCCTGCCTTCTGGTTCTTTTTGCCAACTGCAGTGATTCTTTTATAAGCTTTCAGATCTTCCTGCCTTCTGGTTCTTTTTGCCAACTGCAGTGATTCTTTTATAAGCTATCAGATCTTCTTGCCTTCTGGGTCTTTTTGCCAACTGAGTGATTCTTTTATAAGCTATCAGATCTTCTGCCTTCTGGTTCTTTTTGCCAACTGCAGTGATTCTTTTATAAGCTTTCAGATCTTCCTGCCTTCTGGTTCTTTTTGCCAACTGCAGTGATTCTTTTATAAGCTTTCAGATCTTCCTGCCTTCTGGTTCTTTTTGCCAACTGCAGTGATTCTTTTATAAGCTATCAGATCTTCCTGCCTTCTGGTTCTTTTTGCCATTAGAGGCAAAAAATTTTTTTGGGTGATTCGGAAAGTGCGAATCGTAATTTTTAATTAATCTCTAAAACCAAAAAATTTCGATGTGCACAGATGGACAAAACATACAAGACAACAAAGTGAAAACATTATCACTTTTTAAAAAAAAACGGGATAAAAATTATCTCCATTAGCAAAGAAAGAAATCGCAAATTCTGTCTCGGCCCCATCTATTTGGTTACGATCTACTCCTGCCAATCAACCAAAAATAAATTGTCTGTCTAAACTGAGATGTTCGTGTCGATCTTTACGCAACCGTTTCACTTTAAAAGCATAGACACACAAAAAAAACTTTGCATGATATTGCCCTGCACGCAGATTGCTTTGGGTTGGTGACCTCGTGCGCAGGCGACACGAAGTGAAAGAAACGCTTATTTCTTTCAAAAATGATTTAAGATCCCTTTTTTTTTGGCCAATCTTATAACAAAGAAAGTTAAAACTTACTTTGATCAGATTTTTTAAGTCCATTCTCATCTTGGCACAGGAGTAACTAGTCTGCATATTTAGTGGGGGGAGAGGAACGCTCTGATGTAGGGGGGCGGGGTGGCTCAGTCGGTAGCGCGCCAGGCTCGTAATCTGTAGTTCCCAGGTTCGAGTCCCAGCTGGGTCAGCGTTGAGATTTATCTCCGCAAAATTCCCCGCCCTGCCCACGGTCAGTAGGGGACACCGATGGGCTTGAAAAGGCCGCCGCCCGTCGGATGGGACGTTAAGCCGTGGTCCCGTGTGCGGGAGAGCCATACCCTGTGCACGTTAAAGAACACGCTGGATGGCCTTGACGGGAGGCTACCATCTGTCTCCCAACAGCTGTTCCAGTGGGTCCCCTCCCCCAACCTTCTCTGAGCCTTCGGGGTCCATGTGACCTGGCCATTTAGCCCATGGTGTGCAAAAAAAGTGCCGCTCAGAGGTAAAACAACCAACCAACCAACCATCACCTTTGAACTTCTTGAACCAAAAGCTTGAGCAGCACAAATGGAGACTGCCCCCTCACCTTCTACTTCGACGTATTTCCCGTGGAGCTTCTGTAGCTTTAAATCGTTTTAACCAATAATGATGTAAATCTGCACGAATTTCAACACCTAACTCACTCATCGAACAACATTTCTAACGATGGAGACCATGAGTCCGATACTTGTAATAGTTATGGACTCACACAATGGACATCGTACTTTCCCTTAGTACTACGTTCGGATGTATGCAAATGCAACACGGTGATGTGTCACCGTACACTTTTGCATGGCGAAAAACGCACAGACTTATAAATCACCCAAGTAGAAAAAATTAAAATTATAAATCAAATGGTTTGTAAGTGAGTAAGTCAAATGGTTTGTAACTAGGCATAAACTGGAAGGAGAGCTGTGTACCAATCCCCAGTGATGATGCATATAAGCGGCCAGGCCTAGCTAGCCTCTAATGTCCGACCCAGCTTTCTCGTGTCCAACAAGACCTTTCAAAAAAGGTCTTGTTGTTCGGAAAGTGTATGGCTGTCAGTTCAGTGTGGCCTACTGAACTAATCATCTGTGGCCGCTTTTTTCATTTCTTCTGCCCTGCTGAGGAGTGGCCAACTGCCCACTAGATTGAACTAGTTTACGGCTTTAAGCTTGATTATGGATCCTGGACTTGCTGCACTGGTGGGCTTCTGTTGAGGGAAAAGCTGCCACTGTGTTCTCTGTTTGTGGGTTACCAGCCCTAAGTGAACAGAGGCATGGGATACCTTATATCAGCTGGTGAATAATCCTGATTAGAGGCAATCGCAGGTAATTGAACCCTTACTTAACTAGTTGGAAATCGTCAATCCTAAATTTGAGTAATGTGTCTCCACTGCCTAAATACGTGGACATCAGCACTCGAAGAAGGCAAATCAATTGGCATCATCTTCCTTGACTTCGAAAAAGTCTTTGGCAAGCTTAAAAGATCAATCTTGTTTGAAAAACTAACAAATTACGATATACCCAGCAAAATGCTTCAGTTATTGCACGCCCTATTTTCAACTCGCACTCAGCAGATTAAAGTCGGCAACACATTGGCACCAGTTAGAGTTGGCACCAGTTAGATATCGTATAAGGTGATATCGTATAAGGCTGCGTTTTAGGTGCATTGTTTTTCGTTATTTTTACCAATGAAATTACTTCTATTTTAAGAAGTTTTTTTGTCAGTGTACACAAAACTGTTGCCATTGTTGTTTACACTGATAATGTCAAATTCTACACTACTCTTTCCAATTCTGACGACCATCATTCACTTCAGGAGACGTGCGATAAAATTGCACAGTGGAGCAAACTTAATGCTCTACCTATCTCGAAGGGTAAAACTACAATGTTTAATATAGGCTATAATAATATAGAACACATCTACTCTTTTGATTCCTCGGATATTGAGAAAAGTGAAAGACACACAGACTTGGGCATCATCCTGACTCCCAACTTATCCTTTTCACAACACTGCGATTTCACTGCTAGGAAGGCCAACCGTGTCGTGCACATGATTTTGAAATGCTAGAGCAAGTGTAACATAAGCACCCTTGTAAAAGCATTCATCACATACGTTCGGCCCACTCTAGAATATGCATCTCCGGTATGGTCCTCTTACCATGTATGTAATATTGAAACTGTTAATAAAGTCCAGAGATCTTTTTAAAAAAAAAAGGCCATTGAGCTTCCGCAACAAATCATATCAACAGAGATAAACCCTCTGGAATGAAGACGGCTTGAAATGATCTGATTGTATGCTACAAAATCATCCATGGACTTTTGTACTTGAAACCCGAAGAACCTTTCTTTCGCATAGTCAGTAGCAGGACTAGACAACACCCACTGTGTATTGACTGTATATTCGCAAGACGAGATTCCAGATACCACATCTTTGTTTGTAGAGTAGGAAGAGTACGGAATGATCTTCCAGAGGATGTAGTCATCTCTTCCACCATAGCCATTTTTAAAAAGCATTTACGAAGCATGGACTTATGTAAATATCATAAATACTTTAAATGTTTCATCTGCTTTTATCTCAAGATTCCTAAAGGACTTTTATCTGCGTTGTGGGTTGTTTTACCTCTGAGCGGCACTTTTTTGCACACCATGGGCTAAATAGCCAGGTCACATGGACCCCGAAGGCTCAGAGAAGGTTGGGGGAGGGGACCCACTGGAACAGCTGTTGGGAGACAGATGGTAGCCTCCCGTCAAGGCCATCCAGCGTGTTCTTTAACGTGCACAGGGCACGGCTTAACGTCCCATCCGACGGACGGCGGCCTTTCCAAGCCCATCGGTGTCCCCTACTGACCGTGGGCAGGGCGGGGAATTTTGCGGAGATAAATCTGAACGCTGACCCAGCTGGGACTCGAACCTGGGAACTACAGATTACGAGCCTGGCGCGCTACCGACTGAGCCACCCCCGCCCCTCATTTATCTGCAATCCATTATTTTTTTATATGTGATATTGTGCACAATCATTTAATTCATTTTATGTTTTTAATGCCATAAGTTTGTTAATTCGCCCAAATGGAGTCAGTGTCAATTGTATTTACCTTCCGTTTATTACTATTAAATTAAATAAGAATCTTTGGCTTGATATACACTATAGGAAATAAAAAATGCAACACTTTGCAAGAAGTTATGCAAATCTGACGAAATTTAGGAAGGCGGTAGTACATGGAAATGATTAGATTTGCATGGAGACGATTGGCAGGCGCGAGCTAACGTCACAGGTGCGGAGCAGTCAAACACAGATAAAGGCAGCCAAATTGACAAAACTGGTTGACAAAACGTTGTGGAAATTGTTCTAAATCGCTAAAGATGCCCTTACGCAGACATATACAGCCGTTCCAACAGTTAACAGATTTTGAGCGTGGAAGAATCATCGGCCTTAGAGAAGTTGGTTTGTCATACAGAGATGTGGCCAACAAGGTTGGCCACAATCCCAGCATCATCGTACACATATGGCACCAGTGGGTTCAAGAAGGATCCAGCATACGCTCACAAGGATCAGGAAGATGACATATGACCACAGAGCGACAGGACCACCATTTGCAATGCATGGCATTGCATGACAGATTCGCAACCACAACGTAACTGCAAAGGGACTGGCAACAGGTAACACGTTAAATATGTACTAGGCAGATGGTCAACAACAGGCTTTTACAGTTTTCATTGCGAGCCAATCGTCCGGCACTGCGTTTGCCCCTCACATCTGCCTACGTGCAAGCACATCTTCAGTGGTGTCACCTCAGACAGAACTGGAACGAACAAGAGTGGAGTACCGTGGTGTTGAGTGACGAATCTCGTTTTTTGTCTTGATCAGCATGACGGTAGACATGTTCGCCATCATCCAGGTGAAAGGAATGCCACCCAGTGTGTGTGACATCGTCACACAGCTCCAGCATCTGGTGTGTCTTGGTGTGGGGTGACATTAATCGAACATCTAAGTCAGAACTGGTCATCATAAGGGAATCTCTAACAGCCCAACGATATGTTACCAACATTTTGCAGCCAGTGGCTGTCCCATTTGTTCAGCAGCACAAAATCTTTTACCAGCAAGATGATGTCTATCCCCACTCACCCCGTATTAGTCTGCAGTATCTACATGAGCAAAACGTTCAGGTACTACCATGGCAAGCACGCTCGCTGGACCTTTCACCTATTGAACATGTCTGGGACGTGAGGGACCAACAGTTCCAACAACACCCAAGAGGTACGCAACCACTGTCGCTGAAAGGAACAGTGACTTAGCTATATTTGGTGTTCTATCCCTCAGAAGGACATTATAGAGCTGTACGATAGCCTTCCCAACTGTGTTCATGAATGCATTGCTGCGCAGGACGTTTCAACATCTTACTAATTATACCACTTTACCGGGTAAGTGGTAATTTTCCATATATTTTTTGATAATGTAATCAATCGTACATCTCGGTGTATACTAACAGCTGCTTGCGTTTCAATAAAATGGCTTAATCCTTTCAGGTATTGCAATTTTTTTTTCCTGTAGTGTATATTGGTTGACGAAGCAGCTAGACAGCAGAACAGCAGGGAGTTGTACCAAATGGTTATTTTTTGTGCGGAAAGAAACGGACAGATACACAGGGATTGAGGGATAAACATGGTAAGGTGGTTGAAGGTGAGGATTCTATGATGGCAAGGTGAGCTGAGCATTTCAGAGATGTTTTAAGCAATGCGATTATTTCCACTCCCATTGTTCGTAATGTGGATAAACGCATTATTGGTTTTAATGATGGCCTTATATCACATTCTGAAGTTGCTTTGGCTATCTCTAAATTAAAATTGCATAAATCCTAAGGGGTGGATGAAATCACTACTAAAACTAGTTTCGCAAGCCAACGTCTGATTGTAAAACTATAACAGTACTAAACTGATTCTGTTCTTAGTTTTCAGAAATGAGTGTTCTTCAGGAAAAAAAAAACAATGTTTAATTCCTTTACGAAATTACGCTCTTCGTTACAAAACCTGAATACAAAGTATATCGTTGATAAATCTGGTGTTGATTGGGTTTTAAATTCTCTAAATTTTCCTAGTAGACGGCAATCTCCATGTCGCAAGACTTCATTTCACATAGAACTCTTTACGATTGACCCCAGTGAAATTTTTCTCCGCCTCTTTTGGGGGCCACAAAGGACTTAATCTGAGATAATCCCACGTGACTTCCCACGTCAGAAGCTTTCACTTAAGATCCATCTCGTTACGCTCGATAATCGTTTTTTTTTTTCCTTTTTCGGGGGTGGGAGGGGAGAGAAACAGCTGGGGACAAACTCTTGCATTGAATTAATTTACAATCTCTCTTCCGTTTTTTTTCGGGGACTTTAGGGGGAGAGAAAGAAAAATTGCCATGCCAAACCTTCAAGCTGCTTTAAGTTACGGGTAGAGGAAACTGTGCATATGATGGTCCTAGGGTTGGGTTGTTTTATCTCTGAGCGGCACTTTTTTGCACACCATGGGCTAAATGGCCAGGTCACAAGGACCCCGAAGGCTCAGAGAAGGTTGGAGGAGGGGACCCACTGGAACAGCTGTTGGGAGACAGATGGTAGCCTCCCGTCTAGGCCATCCAGCGTGTTCTTTTAACGTGCACAGGGTGTAGCTCTCCCGCACACGGGCCACGGCTTAACGTCCCATCCGACGGACGGCGTCCATTCCAAGCCCATCGGTGTCCCCTACTGACCGTGGGCAGGGCGGGGAATTTTGCGGAGATAAATCTCAACGCTGACCCAGCTGGGACTCGAACCTGGGAACTACAGATTACGCGCCTGGCGCGCTACCAACTGAGCCACCCCCGCCCCTACGATGGTCCTAGCTCTTACTGTTTAGACCTTCATAAAACAGGAAAATTTTTAAAAATATATAACAGATTATAAGTATAACGAAGAGTTTGAAAAATATCCTCAACTTTTAAAATGAACTGTTTATAAACGAAAGAAACTTAATTAACTTACAGTTGAAATTAATCTTTATTGAATAGTGTTCATATAGCATTTAGAAAAGTGTTATCGAACATTATTAACACGCACTGCCACACCAAGACTGGCTACTGAGATTGAGACTGATCAGTTGAAGCTTCTACAGTTCTCATAAATCAGTTATTTATCTCTCAATCAATCTATGATCAGAGAGCTGTCAGAGTCAACTGCGCAGTTTCGTAATCTTCCCAGTTGTCTTACGTTATTACAGCACTGATTCTCGCGCTGTTAAGCTGGTGAGGAGGACAATTTGATCCTCCCTGCCACATTGCCTCAACGTTTCGTTGTAGCCAAAAAAACAACCTTGCTCAAAGGCTGCGGGAAGGAATGTTGTAAATCTCTTGCACCCCGACCGCTTGCGGAGGGCGTTGGTGGGAGCCACAACCACCATTCTCTTCTGTTGGGTGCCCGGTCATGTCGGCATCAGAGGCTTGGGTTGGGTTGTTTTACCTCTGAGCGGCACTTTTTTGCACACCATGGACTAAATAGCCAGGTCACATGGACCCCGAAGGCTCAGAGAAGGTTGGGGGAGGGGACCCACTGGAACAGCTGTTGGGAGACAGATGGTAGCCTCCCGTCAAGGCCATCCAGCGTGTTCTTTAACGTGCACGGGGTCAGGCTCTCCCGCACACGGGGCCACGGCTTAACGTCCCATCCGACGGACGGCGGTCTTTTCAAGCCCATCGGTGTCCCCTACTGACCGTGGGCAGGGCGGGGAGATAAATCTCAATGCTGACCCAGCTGGGACTCGAACCTGGGAACTACAGATTACGAGCCTGGCGCGCTACCGACTGAGCCACCCCCGCCCCAGCATCAGAGGCAAACACTTGGCAGATGCTGTTGCCAGGTCGGCTACGCCCCTGTCCTCTCGTGATGTTACCCGGTTCGAGCCCACACTATACTCAACTGTGTTGAGATTATCTCCGCTAAATCTTTTTGCTTTACGTGAGAAAGGGAACATCGACGAGTTTAAATCATCTCTCCCGAAGTGAAGGCATTCGCATACCACTTCCAGCGAATTACCTAAGGAGAAATGGCGTACTTAAAGCGATGACGACACTTCCGCTAATCGGAGCTGGCATTTCGCTTATCTGTTTCAGTCGTAATATGCTTTCACCAAATGACAACTAAGAGTTAAAAACTGGATAAACTTTTTGATATCCTTAGGTTATAAATCAACATCGTGAAATACAGTCTCGTCCAAATTTTCAGATTAAGGATTCTAATAGCTGAAGCAACGACATTTTGCGAATAACGCAAATTTTATGTTATACTGAAGCTAATTGTCAAATTTTCTGAAACTTTTTATTTTAACTTTTAAATACTGAAATATGATCCTTTCCCCCCCCCCCCCCCTAAAGTTGGGGGTATTAAGAAATGCAATTTTTCCGACTGAAAACAGTGTTTTTTCAAGATTTATTTCCATATATATACAGTCTCCAGTTTCTCATAGAAAGAAAATGAGAATTTCCACATACACTTACGTTACATAGTAAGGAAACATATTGCACAATTCCCATTTCACACCAACTCGGGGTAAGTTATCAACTGGCCCTTCGCCACCACTCTCGGCGGTTAAGGAACTTTTCATTTTCATCCTATAAGCCTTAGATCTCTGCCTCTCGATCTCTAACAGCTTAATCCTCCTTTCTTCACTTAGGTTCTGCCTCTGCTCCCTTCTCCTCTGAGCCAGGTAAGCTTTATACTTCTTCCACGATTCTTCATTCTTCTTCAGCTCCTCCCTGTACTTCCTTGTTCTCTCCCGAGAGATCATCTTCGACTTCTCCTTTTCCTCTTCCGATCGCTTCATCCTCTCTTCTCTCTTCTTCTGAGCTTCTCTATCCTTGATCTGCCTCCAGAGTTGTGGGTTCGCCTTCAACCGCTCCCTGTACACACGTTTTTGCTCTGCAGGAGTGAGCCTCTCCGTAGAGCTTGCCATCTTGCCTGATGAAGCCACAGGATCGCTCCAGAACCAGAGGATGTCACTCTGCATGGAGCTCGGTGTCGAAGCAGATGTAACACACGAAACCACGTCCATGCTCTGCCCTTCTGAAGTAGTGCTTTCGCTTTCGCACATTCTCTTGTCCTTGTTCTCGTTGTCTCTACTCTTGACGAAACTACAGCTGCTTGGTGAAGCATTACAAAGAGAACCTTCGCTATGGGTATAATCTTTGTCCACTCTTAGAACGATCGACTCGTCACTGGTACAAAGCAAAGAATTTTCTCCTTCTGTTCCATCCTCTTTTGTTACTATACCACTGCCTCCATCTTCTCCTCTGATAAGTACGTCCCTTATAGTCACCTGTTTCTTCACCCCACTACCGAGACCTCTATCCCCTTCCTCTTTCTTCTCAAATTGACTATGCTGGTCCACAACGTCCTCCTCCTCCTCTAAGTTTTGTAGATAGAGTAATTTCCTTTCGGCTTCTATGGCATCCAAGTGCAGCCTCCCTGACTTCATCCCTACTTCCGCCGCTTGTATCATCTTCACGTCCTTCATCAGCCTCTGCAGTCTCTTTCTCCTCGCATCCATCGCTTTCTGCTTTTCATACATCTCTGGCTTCTCTTCTTTCAGTTTCTGCCGATAACGCCATTTTCTCTCGGCTTCAATTATATCCTTGTACACCCTCATCCTCTTGACACCGTCGGATCCAATCCTCATCACTTCCACCCCCAGAAACTTGTCATCCCCGTTCTTCCTGTGAGGAACGAAATCCTTCAACTTATTCCACATCTCTGGATATTCGTTCATGAGGGCATCTCGATATATTCTCTCTCTCTGGGTGGCTACTCGATCTGACGACACAGTCTCCCACTGATTATCTTCTGCTTGCATCAGCTGCATCTCCAACATTATATTTTTCCTCTTCTTCCTCTCCATTCTCTTTCTGTTCGCATCCCGTTCCTTCACCATCTTCCACATTTCCGGATTTTCCTCCTTCAACCTCTGTCGATATATCTTCTTTCTCTGGGCTTCCGTCAGCATCTTACTATCTTGATTCTCCTCAACGTCATGTTCTTCCTTGATCTTTTCAATCATCAAAACACCATCCCATTCTCTTAATCCCACCACCTCTTCTCTTCCTTGGGAAATCGCACTCTCGACGAAATATTCTTCACTTTCGGTCAATTTCAACCTTTCCTCCATCGGGGGACAAGAAGAACTGGAGCTGGGTGAGTCGATGTAAGTGATCTCATTAGAGAGTTCGTCATCGATAGAAGAATGGACGTTGCGGAGTACTTTTTGACAGGATGAATGGCCACTGCATCTTTCATCTGCATCCGAACAACAAGGGACACAAGGAACAGCATCACATTCCGATCTGGATCCCTCCACTGCACCGCTCGGAGCATCCACCTCCAGATCTTCTTTCTTGATGACGAAATCTTTCTTGATTCGGCTTTCTGAATCCTTCCTCGTCCACTGGCCATAAATTTGCATTCTCGTGGGATAAGCTGCTCTGTCTCCACCGATCCCGAGGGTCGAGGTCGATTCTTCCGTCGTAGGAAGTATCGCATGGGAATCATCCCAATTTTCTCTCTGGTCTGTAAAATAAAAGCGTTTAATTTCATACATCATATGCAACAGACAGAATATAACAAATTTAAAAGGAAAATTGTTTTGAGTTGTGTGGTAGGTGAACCATTCATAAGATGTTAGGTGCCCTATCGCGGATATATATCAAGATCTGCTCCGTTTAACGATTCCTACTGATGGAAAACTACTAGATTTCTCCATCATCAGAAACAAAATGTTCTCTCTGCCACCAATTAGCGAAATAAAAATGGGATATATGAAGCATACCTGCCATCTACTAATCACACTTTATGATACTTATGCATAAAGACTTGATTTTTTAAAGCACCACAGTGTGGGACAGGTGACTCTTGTAAAAGAAATTGAATAGTTCATAATATCAAGGTATCAAGTATGTTTCTATTTATATATATAATATCATAATATCAAGGTATCAAGTATGTTTCTATTTATATATATAATATCATAATATCAAGGTATCAAGTATGTTTCTATTTATATATATAATATCAAGGTATCAAGTATTTCTATCTATATATATAATATCATAATATCAAGGTATCAAGTATGTTTCTATTTATATATATAATATCATAATATCAAGGTATCAAGTATGTTTCTATTTATATATATAATATCATAATATCAAGGTACCAAGTATGTTTCTATTTATATATATAATATCATAATATCAAGGTTTCCTTGGTGAAACTGTGACCAACTTAAAAATTGGGGGGAAGTTTTTTTAAGACAGCACTTTTGTGCACACAGTGGCCTAAATGGCCAAGTCACAATGACCCCAAGGGTTCATGCCAGGCTCGTAATCTGTAGTTCCCAGGTTCGAGTCCCAGCTGGGTCAGCGTTGAGATTTATCTCAGCAAAATTCTCTGCCCTGCCCATGGTCAGTAGGAACACCGATGGGCTTGGAAAAGCCGCCGTCCGTCGGATGGGACGTTAAGCCGTGGCCCCGTGTACGGGAGAGCCATACCCTGTGCACGTTAAAGAACACGCTGGATGGCCTTGACGGGAGGCTACCATCTGTCTCCCAACAGCTATTCCAGTGGGTCCCCTCTCCCAACCTTCTCTGAGCCTTCGGGGTCCATGTGACCTGGCCATTTAGCTCATGGTGTGCAAAAAAGTGCCACTCAGAGGTAAAACAACCCAACCCAACCCAAGGATTCATAGAAGGTTGAGGGAAGGGGATCCAATGGATAGCTGTTGGGTGACAGATGGTAACTGCCTGTCAAGGCCATTCAGAATGTTCCCTAATGTGTTCAGTATATGGTTCTTCAGGAGACATTACCATGGCTTAATGTCCAATCCGAAGGACGGTGGACTTTCAAGCCCATCGGTGACCCCTTTATGGCTGAGGACAAGGTGGGGGGGCTTAGATAAAACTCAACCCTGGCACTGTTGGGACTTGAAGCTGGGAACAAACAGGCGATTACGAGCCTGGCGCGGGACCGGCTAAGGCCAACTCCCACCCTTTTATGGAAATGAAATAATTAAGTTAACAACATTGCATAAAACTGGATCATTACGAGAATACTGTAAAAATTAGAGGTATTAAAAGTATGTTTCTATTTACCTTATGATTAGATGTACAACATACCTGTTGTGACCCCCCCCCACACACACACACACACTTAAAATAAAAGAAAAGAAAATTGCACCATTTTGAGAGCACCTGACATGTTATGAAAACGCCAATACTATTTAGATTTTTATCATCAATTTGTTTTTTAAAATATTTATGCGCACTGCACTCACTCAGTGGCTATTTTACTACGAATAGATCGATGCCATATCAAAGGAGTCAGACTCCGTGTTTATGATGATAAATTAAAGATGCTAATGAAATATATCAAAATCATCCTTTTTTTTTCAACAAAATTAATTCAGTATTTAATGAGTTTGGAAGATGGGAGATGTAAGAATTTAATTCGTTCTGCAACAGAGCACCATTCTGCAGGCATTAATAATGCAAACTGACATCAGCGTTTGACAATCAGATAAAAATATGTTTAGATACGTTTCAATCTAACCTCTGTTACTTTCGCTTTCACTCAGCTATTTTCCAACCGGGTTCCGCAGAACGTTCATGGAACTTTCGATAATTTGTATGTTTTCGCAAATATTTTTAAATTATACGTTACGAATTTAACATTTATTTTACACCGAGTAGTATTATTTTATAGGTCAGCTACAAAGCGTAATCAGTTAAAACTCCTATTCCTATATGGCGTCACCGGCCGTTAGAAAAAGTAACCCTTTTATGTGTTTTGTTTCTCTGCAGAATAATTACGAATTTCTGAGTCTACTAGAAATACCATCGGTGACTTCGCCACATTTTGATTTTTATCCCGTCACCCTGACCCCTATTTGATCTTTAACGCTACATGGGATCTCAAAATTACTCATTTCTGAATTCTACTCTCTGAAATATTCTTATTCACCAAGTTTTAGGGGCGGGGGGTGGCTCAGTCGGTAGCGCGCCATGCTCGTAATCTGTAGTTCCCAGGTTCGAGTCCCAGCTGGGTCAGCGTTGAGATTTATCTCCGCAAAATTTCCTGCAATATCATCAAAATTTCCTGCATATCCTTTCTCCGCAATATCTTCCGCCCTGGTTCAGGGTCCTGGTTCCTGGTTTCCGCCCCGGTCAGTAGGGGACACCGATGGGCTTGAAAAGGCCGCCGTCCGTCGGATGGGACGTTAAGCCGTGGCCCCGTGTGCGGGAGAGTCATACCATGTGCACGTTAAAGAACACGCTGGATGGCCTTGACGGTAAGCTACCATCTGTCTCCCAACAGCTGTTTCATTGGGTCCCCTCCCCCAACCTTCTCTGAGCCTTCGGGGTCCTTGTGGCCTGGCCATTTAGCCCATTGTGTGCAAAAAAGTGCCGCTCAGAGGTAAAACAATCCAATCCAAAACCAAGTTTTAACTCTACACCATCAGTATATTCAAATTTGACATTTGACCTCCAAGGATCCATTGCATTCAAAATTTGCATAATTTGTGAGCTCTATGACATAAAATACCACCAGGCATCAATTGTTTTGCCCTCTAACACCGGTAGCTCTACATTTGACCATGAAGTACCAAGCACATCCAAAAATTTCACAACATTTTCGAAATGTACGACTCAAAATCCGCCACGAACCGATTTTTAGCTCTCTCGTGGCCGAGTGGTTAGCGTGCTTGGCTACTGATCTACGGGACCTGGGTTCGAGCCCCGGGTAAGGCATGGATGTTCGTGTTGTTTTCTGCTGAGGCCCTGCCATCCTCTCAGATCTTCTACTGTGGCATATAAACTGACAGGCTCCTGTCAGACCTCTGTGGCAAGCAGCTGCTTGAGGGGGTATTAATTATTAATTAATTAGTACTGATAGATCTAAATTTGACTTTTGACTTCGAAGGACCCTCCGGATCCAAAATTTTGTATCATTTTTGACATCTACAACCCGAAATACCCACAGACAACAATTTTCACATTTCTAGACCTCATAGATCAAGGTTTGACCTCTACGTGACCTCCATTTGACCTTGTCAGACACGTCCGAGATCAAATTTCGGAGTTTCCCGAGATTTAAGACCCGAATTACTTCTACCTGTAAATTTTCAGAACTCTATCAGTTCCACATCATAGAATTAGGGTGATATCCTCTCAGCCATGAGTCAGTCATTCACAATCGTTTATGTAATATATATTACATAAACGATTAGCCATATTTCATGTTCAGCTTAGAGCTGAACATGAAATATGGCGCTAATCAGCAAATTTGTGGAATTTTAGGTTTCTGAGCTACGAAAAGAGCGAGAAATTTTCAACAAGGCAAACCACCTTTTATGGCTAAAAAAAGAGGAAGTTTCTCCTGCATAGACTGCTTCGAATGCAAATAGACAAAAAGGTGAAGGCCTTCAACACAAGAAAACAAACATCCATATCTTATACGGGGCTGGAATGCGGGTCGTTTTGATTTGTAGCCAAACACGATAACAGAGTTTGGATTGGATTGTTTTACCTCTGAGCGGCACTTTTTTGCACACCATGGACTAAATGGCCAGGCCACAAGGACCCCGAAGGCTCAGAGAAGGTTGGGGGAGGGACCCACTGGAACAGCTGTTGGGAGACAGATGGTAGCCTCCCGTCAAGGCCATCCAGCTTGTTCTTTAACGTGCACAGGGTATGGCTCTCCCGCACACGGGGCCACGGCTTAACGTCCCATCCGACGGACGGCGGCCTTTTCAAGCCCATCGGTGTCCCCTACTGACCGCGGGCAAGGCGGAGAAATTTTGCGGAGATAAATCTCAACGCTGACCCAGCTGGGACTCGAACCTGGGAACTACAGATTACGAGCCTGGTGCGCTACCGACTGAGCCACCCCCGCCCCCGATAACAGGGTAGGGTTCGACACGCTTGAGTCTGAATTTCAGTGACTGTCTTAGAATATATATTTATACCCTCAAAGATTATAACCCATAATATCCCCGTTGGGTACGCGATTGCTTGAGTACATGAACATAATTTTGTTTAAAAAAAAAACATCATTACACAAAAAATACATTTAAAAAAAATCAAAGATAAATCAATGATACGTACATGGCATGAGGTACTGGTTATGATGAATTTGCGAAAAGGACTGCAAAGGGAAGCATTGTTTGAAGTAACCTAGAAAACATAAGATAAAGAAAAGAAAATATAGATTTTCAGTTCAAAAATTAAGTTTTATTTCATTATTTTCTTATTCTTGTTTTTAACAATCAAGACCAAATTGTTCATTAACATTGGCTGGGAAAAAATGCGAAGGAAAAAAAAGATACAAGTGACTTTCAAAGGTATAGAGCGTGAGTGGTTACTGTAAAGACTACGGTGAGATTATGAGTCTGCACAGTCGATGCTTCGACAGTTCTCATAGATCATAGGTTGACTGATATGTGATTGACCAATGATTTACGCGAACTGTGAAAACATCAACAGCGCAGTCCTCAGTCTCCCTAAATGCTACTTGTAGCGCGCCAGGCTCGTAATCTGTAGCTCCCAGGTTCGAGTCCCAGCTGGGTCAGCGTTGAGATTTATCTCCGCAAAATTCCCCACACTGCCCACGGTCAGTAGGGGACACCGATGGGCTTGGAAAGGCCGCCGTCCGTCGGATGGGACGTTAAGCCGTGACCCCCGTGTGCGGGAGAGCCATACCCTGTGCACGTTAAAGAACACGCTGGAATGCCTTGACGGGATGCTATCATCTGTCTCCCAACAGCTGTTCCAGTGGGTCCCCTTCCCCAACCTTCTCTGAGCCTTCGGGGTCCATGTGACCTGGCCATTTAGCCCATGGTGTGCAAAAAAGTGCCACTCAGAGGTAAAACAACCCAACCCAACCCTAAATGCTACTCTCTTCCCGACTTTGATGACTACAGTTTCTCTTTGCAAGACAAAAAGTGAAAGACAAATCAAATGATTGGATTGGATTGTTTTACCTCTGAGCGGCACTTTTTTGCACACCATGGGCTAAATGGCCAGGTCACAAGGACCCCGAAGGCTCAGAGAAGGTTGGGGGAAGGGACCCACTGGAACAGCTGTTGGGAGACAGATGGCAGCCACCCGTCAAGGCCATCCAGCGTGTTCTTTAACGTGCACAGGGTATGGCTCTCCCGCACACGGGGCCACGGCTTAACGTCCCATCCGACGGACGGCGGCCTTTTCAAGCCCATCGGTGTCCCCTACTGACCGTGGGCAGGGCGGGGAAATTTTGCGGAGATAAATCTCAACACTGACCCAGCTGGGACTCGAACCTGGGAACTACAGATTACGAGCCTGGCGCGCTACCGACTGAGCCACCCCCGCCCCACAAATCAAATGCAAGTGACATAAATTTATACTAGTTATGAGAAAATTTTGGAACGAATTTGCAAGTCCGAAATTATTGACCCTGTACCTAAATAACAACAAAGTTAATAACAACCAAGTGGGAAAATTTCCTTAATACATCGTAAAAATACGTAGGTCGTTTCAAAAGTAATGCAGAATGTGGCAAACATTCCTATATGGATGATGCAATCACCACAGTTGTAGAGAGGAAGTGGAAAAGGCGAAGGTGACGTGCTTTTGCATCGTAACATATCGAATTTCGGAACAGCTGCCGCTGAAAATGGTGAGATTATGAGTCACCATAACCTAGCCATTTTCAGCGACAGAGCTTTCAGGTACTGCTACTTCTCCACTGACTCTACTGAGATTTCAGTTCAGGTTCAAAATCCCTAATCCAAATTTCATCAATAGCGACAATACCCCCCCCCCCCACCCCACCGATAGGGGACCACCTTGTCGTGGTGGTGGGGCTTCGGGCCCAGCAACCGGTCGAAGACTTTGCTGATCAGATTGGGTCCCCGGTTGGACAGAGCCAAGACCAACCGAGGTCGAAGACATCGATGACCGGTTTAGTGGCCCGGTTGGATGGTGTGAAGACCTCAACACCAGGCGCTCCGTGGAGCAGTTCAAGGGCACTGCTGAACGGATTTGGTCCCCTAATAGGCGCGAGCCCTTTTCAAAGTCTGGGCCCCACTAAGAGTCTCCACCCCGGGTGCCAAGCGAACATGGATCTACATATCCTTGTTCATGGCTAACCGGGGAACAGATTAAATTTCAGGTTTCTACCGGTGGTTAGTTGGGTTGTTTTACCTCTGAGCGGCACTTTTTTGCACACCATGGGCTAAATGGCCAGGTCACATGGACCCCGAAGGCTCAGAGAAGGTTGGGGAAGGGGACCCACTGGAACAGCTGTTGGGAGACAAATGATAGCCTCCCGTCAAGGCATTCCAGCGTGTTCTTTAACGTGCACAGGGTATGGCTCTCCCGCACACGGGGCCACGGCTTAACGTCCCATCCGACGGACGGCGGCCTTTCCAAGCCCATCGGTGTCCCCTACTGATCGTGGGCAGGGGGGGGGGGATTTTGCGGGGATAAATCTCAACGCTGACCCAGCTGGGACTCGAACCTGGGAACTACAGATTACGAGCCTGGCGCGCTACCGACTGAGCCACAGCACGTAGGAACTGTTGGGATATGAGAGTTGTATGTGGGTAGTGACTGTCAATGAAAAATAGCATTTCAGATGGAGCCTAGAATGGGCAGAAGCATTGATCACAGAATGGTTCAACATAACATCTTAACTTCAAGTGTTATCAATAATGACCAGATATGAAAGACTCCTATAATAACATGATTGCAGTTGATCCAATATGATGCTCTGTCCCTGGCATGCCTCCAGATGAACATAGGACAGTCACTAGAACCCAAAGAGAAATGTGATGCGTCACTAAAGATGACAGTTTTGTTCCCAAGCAGTTCTCTTCCTGTATCATTGGAGATAACGATGAGATGGTCTCAGAGATAGACGAGCCAATGAAGCATCACTACAGCTCCAATTGTAGCAGTCGTGTTCTAATCGTGCTCTCAGACACAGCCGCAGACAGAGATGGCGTTGCGATATGGAAATCTGACATCTTGTAACAGATCTGTCTCCTGTCACTAGTCAGCGGATCCATTGGTCATCTGGTTTGGACGTTCTTCTGATGACACAAAAACCTTGGCAATGTCTCTGAGCATCTTCCTGTACCTATTTGTTAACAAGAGAGTTCAACTGCTTCAACATCATGACTCACACGAAGAGTGATTTGTTATGTTGACCATCCAGCTTCTCACAACCCAATGATCTTACCTCTTTCAACTTTCATCACCTGTGCATAATGTCGCATTATGCTATTAAAGGCACTGTACAGTCGCTCAAAAAAGTATCCGAACACTATGGTTGATTACAGAATTCAGAAAAAATATCTGGCAAACGATTTTTTTTAGAAATTAGTGATCTGGCAACCTTCGTGTCACGTGATTACAGAATTCAGGAAAAATATCTGGAGCGTGTACAGCAACTGTACACGCTCCAGTTACCATTCACAGCAAACTAGAGCGTGTGCAGTTACTGCACACGCTCCAGTTTGCTGTGAACGGTAACTGCACACGCTCAATATTTCCGTGAGTGAGCCCACACGATCTAGTATCAAAATAATATGACCACCTACAGTCGCTCAAAAAAATATCCGAACGACTATGGTTGATTACAGAATTCAGAAAAAATATCTGGCAAACGATTTTTTTCAGAAATTAGTGATCTGACAACCTTCGTGTCACGTGACACGAAGGTTACCAGATCACTAAGTTGTAAAAAAAATCGTTGCCAGATATTTTTTCTGAATTCTGTAATCAACCACAGTGTTCGGATACTTTTTTGAGCGACTGTACACTTCGCAGGTCTCTCTCTCTATCACCATGTTGTTTGACAGCTGATGTTTACCCCTTTTTGTAGCCACTTCAGATTAAGGTCGACACGTTATTGAACGTTCTACTGCGGTGATTGTCACAACTCTACATACAATTCGTCATTGAATCAGTACATTCTTTCTAAGTGGTACATTTAAATGGCGAGCAGCGTAACATTAACAACTAAGCTTATATCCACAATTTAATAGTGATGTTTAAAATTATTTAGAATTGGAAAATCTTTCGAAGTAACCCGCATGGAAAAGTACGAGGTGCTAGGTCAACATGTATCAGTGCGGATGTTGCTGGGATGACACCCTGAACACCGATCCGGAATGAATTACTGCCATTAGTTATATGAAATAGATCATCATCATTTGCACATCATGACATCATTGGCATGTCAATGCTACTTTGGTGGAATGTTTTCATGATCTTGAAACTACACTTTGAGCATTTCTTATACCATGCTGTTTTCTAGTTAATGAAATACGAAAAAAACTATACTTTATATTATTAAAATAAATTACGAAGGAGGGAAGAGGGGGGGGTGTTAAAACTTCTTGGACCCCCCCCCCCCGGCATGCACTTGTATGTGTAGAAAGCCCGGAAGACTACACAGCAATTCGAAGCAAGTTTGGAAGAAAATAGAACAATGACACCTCATAATTGACGCATTGGCGGTTCTCAAAAGCGTTGGTTGATTCAACTTTCAATTACTTGTCAATCAACCAATGACCTATTCAAACCTCCGATGAGTCTACTGCGCAGTCTCATTGCCTCAACTGTTTCTATACTCGCCACTGCCGCACAGACTAACTGACAAACAGACAGCAATATGAAAACTACTTTCCATATCTCGGAACTGATTGAGAAAGTAAAATTCGATATTTTATTTTCCAGATCACAAACTCTCATCATATTTCTTTTGAGAAAGTAAAATCAAAATCTGCCTAATGCTAAGCAAACGAAATTCTCTTTGCAGCTGACAATTTTAAAATGGCATGCATTACGGAACATTTTGAGTCGGCCTTGGAAAAGAAAAAAAGCAAAGAAAAAAAATCAGTCGATAAATGTGTTGCCTTTGTTGTTTGTTCAAACATTCTCGAAAAGACGACTCAATGTAGAAAGGAAATGAAGGAGCAGAGTGAACTTCCATCTAAAGATAGATCGACTTCCATTTCCGACATCTGCTTTGCAAAGGATTCAAGTGATGAATTGATTCAAAGCAGAAGAATGATTTGATTCCACAGAGACCGAAGATGAAAAGCAAAGAGAATACAAAAATGTGATCCATTCAGGAACGATATTTATCTTTTTATCTTTCATGCACAACACCGATTTCCATTATACATCCCATGGCGTATTTCAAATTTCCAGGAAAAAATTAATTAGTTTTTTTTTTCTCCAAAACTAAGACAGGTACACAGAGCTTAGAACCATGTAACATTTCCTATGTCACAAGCTTTCATTTGACGCACAGCTTGTTACTTTCGGCCCTCTCGTTCCGAGTTGGGTTGGGTTGTTTTACCTCTGAGCGGCACGTTTTTGCACACCATGGGCTAAATGGCCAGGTCACAAGGACCCCGAAGGCTCAGAGAAGGTTGGGGAAGGGGACCCACTGGAACAGCTGTTGGGAGACAGATGGTAGCCTCCCGTCAAGACCATCCAGCGTGTTCTTTAACGTGCACAGGGTATGGCTCTCCCGCATTCGGGGCCACGGCTTAACGTCCCATCCGACGGACGGCGGTCTTTCCAAGCCCATCGGTGCCCCCTACTGACCGTGGGCAGGGCGGGGAATTTTGCGGAGATAAATCTCAACGCTGACCCAGCTGGGACTCGAACCTGGGAACTACAGATTACGAGCCTAGCGCGCTACCGACTGAGCCACCCCCGTCCGGCTAAATGGCTAGGTCACAAGGACCCCGAAGGCTCAGAGAAGTTTGGGGAAGGGGACCCACTGGAACAGCTGTTGGGAGACAGATGGTAGCCTCCCGTCAAGGCCATCCAGCGTGTTAACTGCACAGGGTATAGCTCTCCCGCTTACGGAGCCACGGCTTAACGTCCCATCCGACGGACGGCGGCCTTTCCAAGCCAATCGGTGTCCCCTACTGACCGTGGGCAGGGCGGAGAATTTTGCGGAGATAAATCTCAACGCTGACCCAGCTGGGACTCGAGCCTGGGAACTACAGATTACGAGCCTGGCGCGCTACCGACTGAGCCACCCCGCCCCAGGAAGACAGGTAATCATAAAAAGTGAAGTAACACAGAATGCAATTCTTTCGTCCTCCTACGCAATCACGTGAACCGAGGGTACGGCCAGACAGTAGCGGTTTAGCTTTATGAATATTTTCAAACTTTTTCGTTGTCTTAAAATCATTATCAATAACGGTGGCCGTAAACTGGACTGCGTGAAAACCTCACACGATCCACTTCCGTTGTAGTTAATGGTTTTAATGTACTAAAAAATTTCAAAACCTCTTTCAGTGTAGCCATGCCATCATTCTCAGATAGGAGCACCAGAGGGCGCTCGCAAGAGTGGTGCTCTTTCCCAGCGAGTCGTTTGGATATCTCCGCGTGGAGGAGAGCGCAGCAAAGCAAGGAACCGGAATATCTACCTTAGCAGGCAAGCCGTGGTTTGTCACGCGATGCTGTCACGCGTGATGGAAATGCACGAACAACTCTGACATAGTCCTTAGTCCAGGCCCAAAAATGCAGCAGCTGCGCCACGAGGAAGCGGCTGAATAACTTCACCCTCAAGTGGTACAGAACGGAAAAAAAAATATTTTTCTCAACTACTGGTAAAACATAAACAATAACATCAAAAAGTTAGTAAAAAAAATTACTTCCGTTGCAAAGTTAAAAACAGAATTCAGTTTGAAAAAAGTCTACTTTTTTTCTTCAAAAAGCTAGAAGCGAGGAAAAAGCCAATGATTTTATCATTTAATCACTCCCGCATACATACGGGCAAGAGTTGAGTAGCGCACCAAGTTCATAATCTCTAGTTCCCATTTTCGAATCCCAATTGTGACAGCATTGAGATTGATTCCCGTTAACTTCCACTTTCCCTCTTAAAATACAAAGACGTTGATGCCTTGAATGATAAGCTTCCATCCATCTGCTAAAAATGTCTTTCCAGTGGATCATCTTCTCCGAGGCCTTGGAGTTCTTGTGATCTGGCATTTAGCCCATTGTGTGCGAAAAAAGTACCATTCAGAGGTAAAACAACAGCCATCTAACATAACGTATATTGGGCCACTTCCGTATTATGTGAATCGAAAACTACATTCGCAATTCCCTAAAAAAGTGAATGGAAAGTCACATTCACAACACATTTACAATTTCCATTTGGAAATGGCCTTTTACGGAAAAATGTTTAAAAAAATAAATAAATACCCGCTCTCAAGCAGCTGCTTGCCACAGAGGTGTGCCACTTCACAATTCCCACTTGGAAATGGCCTTTTACGGAAAAATGTTTAAAAAAAATAAATGCCAGCTCTCAAGCAGCTGCTTGCCACAGAGGTGTGCCACTTCACAATTCCCATTTGGAAATGGCCTTTTACGGAAAAATGTTTAAAAAAATACATATATATATATATTCGCTCTCAAGCAGCTGCTTGCCACAGAGGTGTGCCACTTCACAATTCCCATTTGGAAAGGCCTTTTACGGAAAAATGTTTTAAAAAAATAAATACCCGCTCTCAAGTAGCTGCTTGTGTGACAGGAGCCTGTATGTTTATACGCCATAGAGAATATCTGTAAGGTAAGCGAGACCTCAGCAGAAAGACAACATCCACGCCTTGCCCGGGGCTCGAACCCAGGTGCCTTTGATCTGTAGACAAGCGCACTAACCACTCGGCCACCGGGAGGGCACGGAAAAAATGTTAGTGGAGCAGTGGCGAAACTAGGTCGGGGGCAAGGCCCCAGGGCCCGGTGAGACTGCCGTCATTGGGCTTCGAGAAGCATTTTTTGAACGCAAATTGTTAGGTGAATAAAAGTCACTCTGGACTGGAAGTTATTAAAGAGAAGATAGATATATTCGTCGTCCTTGCTCTCCACATCCCTTATGTTATGATTTCTAAAGTCGCCATCTCCATTCTTTCTTCTTTAAAATTCAATTTGTACAATATTTAAATACATAGCTAATACATAGTCAAGTTTCACAAGAGTTAGTGTTTAACTTGCAAATGGATATTTACAAAACGTATATGTAAATCCTGCAGTATATATAAATATGTAAACAGAAAAATAGCAGTTTCAGTCTCTGTAATATATAAATTTATCTCTTATTACTCGTATCTCATTTTAATGCAATCCGTATTCTTTCTTTTATACATTTAAATAGCGGACATCATCATCGTTCATATTTATATGCATATGATTTCGACTGTATGAAAGTATTTCCGAGTTTTAGGGTCATTCAAAGGAAGTTGGTAGAAAAACAACACGAGAATGTTATTGAGGGCTTTTGACATTCAGTTAACCTTATAAAAAGTAATATATTTTCCATCATAAAGTCCTTAAAAAATCTATTTTATAGTGACTAATTTCTGATTCACGTCATATTATAATTTACTTAACATTCAGTCTTCAAAAATTAAATCTAGACTGGAGATTTTACCTCATACTATATGCTTATAGTTAAACAAACATTGGCTTCAAATTAATGAATTTCTTTTAAAAAATTGTTCAAAATAAGGAGCACAATGTTGTCCCGTGGCCGAGTGGTTAGCGCGCTTGATACTGATCTGAGGGAATTGCGTTCGAGCTCCAGGTAAGGCATGGATGTTCGTGTTGTTTTTCTGCTGAGGTCCGGCCATCCTCTCAGACCTTCTATTATGGCATATAAACTGGCAAGCTCCAGTCAGACCTCTGTAGCAAGCAGCTGCTTGAGGAGGTATTTTTTTTATATATTGGTATAACTGACAACTTAGCAATATACAGAAGTACTGCTATTGAAAATTTTGAGGACAAGAAAAAGCCAGTGGTCTACTTGTTTCGTCTCTATACTGGAGATAAATTGAAGATTCACCTAAAATTGCTGATTGTCATCAATATTCGTTCGATATTCAAAGAATTATCGAAGCTAAAACATTTAATGACAACAGGGGAAGTCATTGCGGAGAGTGAAGACATTTCAGGGGGGAGGGGGGGGGGCAATGAGAAATGCTTTGTGTATATTTTTAATTATGAATTAAAATTGTTATTAATGGAAGATTGGATGATGATAAATGAGAGATGAGCAGGCGTGAGGTTCCTCTCCGAAAGGTTCGGGAACCCCTTCACAAGAGTTAAATATTTACATGAAAATTTAAAAATTTAATAAATGTTAATCAAAGTTAACTAATTATGAAATAACTATTATAACAAATCGTTCACTAAAAATAAATGAAATTGTAGAAATTTGTGCAATGATTCTATCAGTTTTGAAGAAGAGTGTGTACAGCGGAAGAAACAGCACCATTTGTTGTCAAATGCTCTAGTAGCTCTTGAAAATCAAATTCAGAAATACAGTAGGTCAGTGGCGAATCCAAAGAGGTTTGGGGTTATAATCCTGCCTCCCCCCTCCCAAGAGTTTTAATATCATATACCTTTTAAAGTAGTCCTGGCAGTTTTAAACTGAGGTAGGCCAAACGGGGTGCGTCTTAGAATCGATGGTGTTAGAATCGCAGGTTTTTTTTCCCAAATTTTCCCGCGCTTTGCACACGGCACCACACGTTTTGTTTTTACGCGGAAACCCCGCCTCCAAGTTTGACCGTTATCGCATTCTCCAAATACATTGGAGAATAAAGTGGCGCGGGTATTTTCCCACTCTTTCCGAATGTGAAGCCAACGTTATTTCATTATAATAGATTTTATAACACTATAAAAAAAAGATATTAAAAACATAGAATTTAAATTGACCGAACAATTCTTTCAAATTGAAGCATCATTAAAAAATAACAACTTTAGATATGTTCTTTCAAAAAATACAGTGGGCCTCCGTTATAGCGCTGCTCGCTATACCGTGCACTCGGTTATAGCGCCGGCGATGTTCGCGATAAGTTCAAACATGTTTATACAGGTCCGTGCGGCGTTAGTGAGTATCGCATTTTATTGTTACTGCGTATTGAGTAATTGTGTATGTATTGAGTTCCTGCATGCATTTTGAATAGTGTTTAATTATTGAAGCCGTCCCGTGGCCGAGTGGTTAGCACGCTTGGCTGCTATCTAAGGGACCTGGGTTCGAGCCCCGGATTAGGCATGGATGTGTGTGTCGTTTTTCTGCTGAGGTCCTGCCATCCTCTCAGATCTCCTACTGTGGCATATAAACTGACAGGCTCCTGTCAGACCTCTGTGGCAAGCAGCTGCTTGAGGGGGTATTTTTTTTAATTATTGTATGCATGATGAGTAAAAAAAAAGCTTACAGTGTGAAATTTATTGTGTCGCCACCGCGCCGCTCGGTATAACGCGGTTCACCTTATAACGCGGGTGTTATTTCCCGCCCGACATGCGCGTTATATCGGGGGTCCACTGTATTAATTATATTCAAAATCTACCGTTTACAAGAAGCCAATTAAGTATCCTCTATAGACTTAGAACAAATACAGCAATGCTAAATCAAACAAAATTTTATCTTAAACTTTCAAACTCTCCACACTGCAAAAACTGTAACGTACCCGAAACAATTCATCATATTTTACTTAACTGTATAAACAACACAACTCAAAGGAAAAAATTCTTTAAATCACTAGAGGGACATGGGTTTCAGGAGATTAGAACTGATTTAATTTTGAACCAGAAAGATTTTGATTCTAAAATTAAAATTTATAAAATTTTATTTGAATTTCTAATCTCTACAGATTTATGGAACAGAATCTAAAAAAAAAAATAAATAAGTAAATAAACAAAAACAAAAAGAGTAAAATGAAAATTAACTAAAAAAGTATTATAGTTAATTATTTAAAAAAAAATGCATAATGAGAAAGTCTGTATAAGGACCTCTCAAATATCTGTAACGTTGAATAAATAAATACATACATTATAATAGAGCTCACTCAGCGACAACTAGGAAGTTGGAACCTGGCTGTTGACTGACAACCTTCCGCTGATACCTTTCGGAAAAATTAATCAACAGCTTGGAAGCTAAATCCCAGAAAGAATAGTGCAGTACTCAGTTAAAAAATGTTGCATCACCAACGCTATCGATGACTCAGAAGAAGATATATTGTGGGATGATGGAGATAAAGATGGCTCAGAAGAATCAGACTCTGAATGGGTAGTAGACTGATATTGATGCAGATATGACGGCTCGGAAGAATCAGACTGATATTGATTCAGAAGGAAGTGATGAATAACACACCTTCTGATAAATAGGTACTATTGTTGTTAGTAAATTGAATTCCACTATAATAAAAATATTTGTTAGATATATTTTAGTATTTTTTTTCTCTAGAATCAAAGCTTTTTTTTCTGTTGGTGGTACCGAAATTAGGTTGGGTTGTTTTACCTCTGAGCGGCACTTTTTTGCACACCATGGGCTAAATGGCCAGGTCACATGGACCCCGAAGGCTCAGAGAAGGTTGGGGGAGCGGACCCACTGGAACAGCTGTTGGGAGACAGATGGTAGCCTCCCATCAAGGCCATCCAGCGTGTTCTTTAACGTGAACAGGGTATGGCTCTCCCGCACACGGGGCCACGGCTTAACGTCCCATCCGACGGACGGCGGCCTTACCAAGCCCATCGGTGTTCCCTGCTGACCATGGGCGGGGGGGGGGGAATTTTGCGGAGATAAATCTCAACGCTGACCCAGCTGGGACTCGAACCTGGGAACTACCGATTATGAGCCTGGCGCGCTACCGACTGAGCCACCCCCGCCCCTATACTGAAATTAAGGTGCGTCTTACAATCGATGTCTCTTAGAATCGAAGAAATACGGTAGTTCACCGATAGCGGATTAGGGTCTCAACTTTTCGCGGGTGTTGAAATCTATTTCATCAAATTTCATCAAATTTAACAATTAGTTAAATTACTTAATACATAAAAACTGCTTATTCCACTTGTTTGGTAAAACGAATGGTTAGTTCCACATAAAACTTATTACTACTACTGTAAAACTATAATTTTGCAATTTAAAAAATGAAAATAATCTCAAATATGTAATAAAAAATCTCAAACATTCATTTATCATACTAAGCACTAATAAATGTTAATTTCAAACGATTGTCTTCGTGTATCAATGGTAAATAAACCCATGACAATCCAACTAGAAGTCAGGCTTAAACATCTCACTAAAATTACGAGGCAAAGGCCTATCTTTCAGAGTAACATTTTTCATTCTTGCAATTTCTTTTGACGATTTGTGCAATTAAAAACATCCCACGGTATTACTATACTCTCTCTCCAAATCTTGTAAATATCAAACCTTTATATGTAATTTAAAAAATTCGTTTGTAATTATGTTTACATGGAATAAAATTCGAGATCTGAATCATTTGAAAATCCAGAATAAGAGTAAGAGAAAGGTTGGGTTGTTTTCCCTCTGAGCGGCACTTTTTTGCACACCATGGGCTAAATGGCCAGGTCACATGGACCCCGAAGGCTCAGAGAAGGTTGGGGGAGGGGACCCACTGGAACAGCTGTTGGAAGACAGATGGTAGCCTCACGTCAAGACTATCCAGCGTGTTATGTATCATGCACAAGGTATGGATCTCCCACAGGTCATGGCTTAACGTCCCATCCGACAGACGGTGGCCTTTCCAAGCCCATCGGTGTCCCCTACTGACCGTGGGCAGGGCGGGGAATTTTGCGGAGATAAATCTCAACGCTGACCCAGCTGGGACCCGAACCTGAGAACTACAGATTACGAGCCTGACGCGATACCGACTGAGCCACCCCCGCCCCAATAAGAGAAGGAAATGACTAAGTAACAAGAGATATGCTGCAGCCTGTACTGCAAGAAGTGGAATGCCGATTGGATATATGCAGGTTGACGAAAAGTACACATTACGTTCAAAACTATTTGAGGTACGCTTTCAATTAAAATATTTCTTTCGTAAATATATGTATATTATTTTCCTACATATTGGTTTTCTAAACCCCACTATTATTTTTGGGATACCATGTATATTACACGAATATTGCAAGGGAATTATTTTAAAGACACTAAACAGAGGTAGAAAAACACACTTAATAGTGATAGAAAACTCTGAGGGAAAAGCAAATGGTGTTCTTGGTTGTTCCGGCTCAATCCAGTTACTTGTACTCTCCCCCCCCCCACGTTAGATGGTAAAATTTTAACATTGAACCGAGTGGTTAGCGTACTTGGCTACTGATCAAAAGGACCTGGGTTCGAGCCCCGAAAAACGTGTAGCTGTTTCTTTTCTGCCTGTTTTTCTGCTGAGGTCTCGCTTTTCTCACAGATCTCTATGGCGTATTAAACGGACAAGGAGGCCTCTGTGGTAAGCTGCTGATTGAGGGGGATTTATTTTCTAGTCAACTGAAAAATGAAGTGGAGAATGAAATGTTATAGTGATACCATATGAATTGGTCAGCATTATAAAATATTTGTTTGCTTTTCACTTATTGGTTGAATACACTCCCAATTGGAACACCCTCTCTTAACCTAACCTGATTAAGCTTTGGGGGTCTTTATGACCGATCCACTTTGAACAAATGCGGTTCAGGAATACAACTCTCCTCCGCATCCTTAAAGCATTCATTTTATTTCCCAAACCGCAGCTTTATTTTCCATCTTCTCCTAATACTCCCCTCTCCTCAACCGCCATCTATCATCTTACCAGAAACAGCAATCCGATTTTCCCCACACTTGAAATTCCTACACTGCATAAACTTCCTGAAGACATTATGATCCACCAGAGATGTGCTTGCTCTCGAAAATGGAAAATACAAGCAATCGATCAATGACAGAGAAACGAGCGTGATAGCTAGACTCTCGAAATAGCGAATAAGTTTCATACGTGTTGGCTGAGCGATAAAAATAAATGGATTAAAGCCAGCAAGAAAAGAATTATTAACTGGGTTGGGTTGTTTTACCTCTGGACGGCATTTTTTTGCACACCATGGGCTAAATGGTCAGGTCCCAAGGACCCCGAAGGCTCAGAGAAGGTTGGGGGAGGGGATCCACTGGAACAGCTGTTGGGAGACAGATGGTAGCCTCCCGTCAAGGCCATCCAGGGTGTTCTTTAACGTGCACAGGGTATGACTTTCTCCCCTACACGGGGACACGGATTAACGTCTTATCCGACGGACGGTGGTCTTTCCAAGACCATCGGTGTCCCCTACTGACCGTGGGCAGGGCGGGGAATTTTGCAGAGACCAAAATATTAGAGAATTTTCATGCTATATTAATAGGGATCTAACTTCGAACTTCTATAATTTCTAAAATATGCATTTAATGTGACTGAAGATGAAATAGTAATCAAATGTATTTAAATCTCGATTTCCAATAATATTCGTTCAGTATTTAGAGTTATGGAACCTGGAATATTTAACAATAAATTATCTTGTATTATAAAAATCATTCGTAATTATTTAATATTGAAATAATCATTACACAAACTTCTAAAACGTTTATTTATTTTATTAAATGGTTTGAAAGAAAATTTATTATTTAAATTTCAGTTAATTTCTGTGTAAATTCTTATGAACCGTTACCGTTGTGAAATAATCTAGCTTCCATAATAACCCTTTAAATACAGAAAGAATATTGTTCAAAATCGAATGTAAATATATTTCATCATGAACTCTAATTTATCATCAGTCTCATTTTTCCACTGAATGCACATTTTATAAGTTAGAGAGCTTCGAAGTTAGATTACCGTTGACATGGAAATTCTCCAATATTTTGGTAGGGCAGTGTATTACTATTGTCAATATTTAGACAGCTTAAGTGATATTAATACCAATCTGAACTTCATGTACCTTGATAACAGCTTCAATATCTGTGCTGAGGCGGGGGTGGCTCAGTCGCAGTGCGCCAGGATCGCAATTTGCAGTTACCAGGTTCGAGTCCCAGCTGGGTTAGCTTTGAGATTTATCTGCGTAAAACTCCCCGCCCTGACCACCATCAGTAGGGATACCGATGGGCCTTGAAATACCGCCGTCCGTCGGATAGGACGTTAAGCCGTGACCCCGTGTATAGGAGAGCCATACCATGTGTACGTTAAAGAATACGCTTGATGGCCTTGACGGCAGGCTACCATCTGCCTCCCAACATATGTTCCAGTGGGTCCCCTCCCTCTTAGCCTTCGGAGTCCTTGTGACCTGACCATTTGGCCCATTGTGTGCAAAAAAGCAGTGGCAGACTGGGCCGCCAGGACACCAGGAGATTTCCCGGTAGGCCGGTAAAAAAATCTTACTTCGAGGCCGGTCGGTAGTTGATTCTTAATTAATTTTGGAAAGTGAGCTAAGGGCCATGATCAGATTTGTTGAATTGGTTAGTAGAATATATAAAAGGATAGAATTTAAATCTCAGGACAGTTGGGGGGTAATCCTTTGGGGCCACAGTTGCAAAACATAGACAGTAGACAGACATGAATGTGGAGGCCATTGTTTCACAGTGATGCAAAACGGAAAAATGTTGGGGCAAAAGACGACAGTTGACTTTTTGCAAATCACAAAAAATATATATCATATTGAATGTAATTGTTCAGTGTTTCTGTAATGATATTTTTTACTGGTAAAGTTGATGTATTGAGAAAGGCAGTTTTTCAAACAATACGCAGCGTTTTTACAAAATTAATTTTAATACCATTATTTCCACTATGCGAAAATGTTCGAAAATTTTGTTTGCCATGTTTTTGTAATATAGTTTTGTAATATAGTAGTCGACACGGTAAACCTTCCACGATTCAGAAGCTAAATTTCATACCTGGCTAATCGTCAGATCATATTAAATATAATCTGCACAAAAAAAATCTGCTTTGTAATCTGCAAAAAAATGTAATGCTCCTAGGTGCTTCCATGAAAGGAAAATGTCTTTATATTATAGTACAGAAACTGTATAAAGCATACAGAAAGTCCCTTTTACAACAATGACAAAATCAAAGTTCCGTAGTCTCTTAAATAACTTTTCTTTTTAAGAAAATGGACAGATGAGTTAATTTAAACGAAATCTATGAGAATCTGGATTCAAAGCAATATTTGCAGAATATTTAAATATTTCTGGTAGTCGAAACAATACACGACTTAGCGCCCGTTTTAAAATAAATTTCGAAGAAACACTCCATTTAATACAGTAAATCAGTGGTTCTCAACCTTTCATGCTTCACGTACCCCCTGGAAATGTGTATGTAACTGGCGTATCCCTTGTATAAATAGATAAAACTATAGTTATAGTATAACAATGGGAATAAAATGAAATATATATATAACACATATCTATCGACTTTTGAACTCTCATGGCGTTGAGAACCCCTACAGTAAATGGTTAGAAATACTAATGTTTTTATGACCTCTTGATAAACACTGAACTAGTAGTAGAAGAAAATCTTCTCAAAGTGAGAATTCGAAAATAAATACTAAGGGCTGATGAAATAACTAACGACCATGAGTTACAAAATAGGATAGATCATTTCTAGCCGAAGTTTGTTATTGAATTAAAAATATTATATTAAGGGCAGCACAATAAACTCAATCGAGAAATGTTTTCCAAATCGCGAAAAAATTATTCGCCCACATATAAGCGTTAGATCAACGCAAAAGAGCTTGCCTCTGGTGCCTAGACATTCAAGACGGCCAAATAGTGCTCCATTCAGTAAAATATTTCACAATTAGTGTAATCTAGTACTTACGTACACATCTCATGTTTTTACTTAGGTGGTTTTGTTAAATCATACACTACAAAGAAGAGATATTTAGTTTTATTTATATTTTGTTTATTTTACAACATAGGCAAGTTATATATTAAATTTTTCATTTATCAATTTCTATAATTCAAATTAACCTGCTGCATGAATTTTTGTCATTTATGAGTTGTAAAAACCCTTGATTTTAAAACCTTCCCGAAGCTTTTTCGCCTCGAGACTTCAGATATTTTAATCCGCCACTCGTTAGATCGAAAAAAAAAAAAAAAAAAAAAATTAAGGTTTGTCAGGAAATTCCTGTGAATAATTTAAGTATTTTCGAAAAATGGAAGTAAAAATTGAGTAATTAGAAGATCTAATTTAAAAATGGGACGATAACAGTCCACGAAGATTTATTGTTTTGTCGGTCATTATTAATAATTACCCTGACGTATAACGGGTGAGGCAGTTTTTCAAAAAGTGGATGAATTTTTCAAGTAGGGCTAGAATGGAATAACTATGTTGGAGTATGTACCGACGGTGCAGCGGCAATGACAGGAATAGCTGGATTTCAAGTTAAAGTTAAATCTACAAGCAATGGACCTACTGCTTTCACTCATTGCATGATTCATTGAGAGGCATTGGTGGCTAAGAAAATTTCTGCAGATCTCAATGCGGTATTACAGAGGTTTCAAAAAGGACGCGACCTTAAACATAAGAGTAGAACTTACGCGCATGTACATTTTATGTCATAATATTAGTCGGTTTGGCATTACTGTACTCAAGGTTAGCAGTTGAAATGACTTTGTCACGCACTAGTCTCACTCAAACATTCATTCCTTTGTGTTATGTCAGCTATGTCGTTTTACAAAAACGAACGTGTATTTATTGTTGAGATTTATTGTGCGTACAAATCTAATAAACGTGTGTTGGGTTGTTTTACCTCTGAGCGGCACTTTTTTGCACACCATGGGCTAAATGGCCAGGTCACATGGACCCCGAAGGCTCAGAGAAGGTTGTGGGAGGGGATCCACTGGAACAGCTGTTGGGAGACAGATGGTAGCCTCCCGTCAAGGCCATCCAGCGTGTTCTTTAACGTGCACAGGGTATGGCTCTCCCGCACACGGGACCACGGCTTAACGTCCCATCCGACGGACGGCGGCCTTTCCAAGACCGTCGGTGTCCTCTACTGACTGTGGGCAGGGTGGGGAATTTTGCGGAGATAAATCTGAACACTGACCCAGCTAGGACTCGAACCTGGGAACTACAGATTATGAACCTGGTACGCTACCGACTGAGTCACCCCCGCCCCTAATACACGTGCGAGAGAGGAGTTTGAGTTGAAGTTTCCTCAATCTGCAGTTCTCAAAAAGTCGACAATATCTCGTTTGATTGATAAATTTCGTGACTCTGGTTCTGTACAGGATCGAAGGAGCCCAGGCCAGCCATCACTGTTAACTGCCGAAGTTCTTGATGATATGTCTCAGCATTTAACTCGTTCACCCAGAAAATCTCTTAGAAAGTTATCTTCACAAATTGGACTGTCACCAGCTACTGTTTTCAGGGCTACAAAGAAGTTAAAATTTCATGCCTACCGAATTGGTGTCGTTCATGAACTGAACCAGACCATGAAAAACGTTTACGGTACAGTCGTGGGTTTCCTTCTTTCGTTGATGAAAATGGAATTGAGGTGTTGGACAGTGTTTATTTCAGTGACGAGGCTTCGTTTCACTTGGATGGGTATGTGAACAGTTAAAAGAGTCGAATACAGAGCAGTGGGTTGGGTTGTTTTACTTCTGAGCGGCACTTTTTTGCACACCATGGGCTAAATGGCCTAGTCACATGGACCCCGAAGGCTCAGAGAAGGTTGGGGGAGGGGACCCACTGGAACAGCTGTTGGGAGACAGATGGTAGCCTCCCGTCAAGGCCATCCAGCGTGTTCTTTAACGTGCACAGGATATGGCTCTCCCGCACACGGGGCCAAGGCTTAACGTCCCATCCGACGGACGGCGGCCTTTCCAAGACCGTCGGTGTCCCCTACTGACTGTGGGCAGGGCGGGGAATTTTACGGAGATAAATCTCAACACTGACCCAGCTGGGACTCGAACCTGGGAACTACAGATTACGAGTCTGGCGCGCTACCGACTGAGCCACCCCCGCCCCGCAGAGCAGTGAAAATCCTCACTTTTCATGAACGACCATTACACGCATGGAAAATTGGTGTGCAATTTCCAGTCGTCGTGTGATAGGGTCTTTATTTTTTGACTCAACTGTAACTGGTGAAGTTTATCATAATCTCATCCAACAGTTTATTGCTCTATTGGATGTGAATGAACGAGAGTGTTGGTTTCAACAAGATGGCAAGACTGCCCATACTGCAAATGACACAATGGCCATGTTGCAGGAATTTTTTGATCATTTGATTTCAAAAAGTTTGTGGCCCCCAAGATCCCCAGATTATACTCCTCCCAATTTCAATGTAATCTCCATTATTTTCGATACTTTTTTGCAACAATGAACTAACGACTGAATTCCTCGAGGTTTTGTAGTTGGTAATGAAAAAACTTGCTCGTGCACAGCCATTTAAACCGGTTCTTCTGATACGAAGTGACGCCCTCTTAGTGCATCTTTCAGTTGTCAAAATATCGTCTCCTGTATCTGCTCTACTATAAAAACATGTGAAGACGGTCATTGTCATACTGCAGTCATACATGAGGTTAACAAACCGCGACTTTTTTAATTGGTAGCTTTAGATGATTCAGAAGCACATCACAGTACTCTCATGCTTTCTCGTCCCCAGGTAGTGTTCCAGAATTACTCCATGATACCAGAAGATGTATTCTCCAGCTTATGCTTGGATGTGAACTTTTCTTCTGTCGGGGAGTTTGTATGGCGTCATTCTAAACTTGAGTGCTTGCTTTCTGGTACAAAATAGTACATCCAGTATTCACCTTTTAGGCTGGGTTACTTCTGAGTGACACTTTTTTTCAAACACTGAATGTCTACGTCACAAGGATCCCAAATGTGGCCCAGCCTTACGTCCCATCTAATGGACAGTGGCTTTTCAGTACGACCATTCGGCCATAAAGAACATTACAACTGGCGCATTAAGATATATTCAGCCTCACCTATCCCAAAATGTTCTTTACAAGTGGAAGAGCCCGACAAGACAGGATCCAACAACCTGCCCATAAAGTTCTTCATATACCTTGAAGTTTTAATTTGGCTATCAGGGTCCGCTGTTGATTTTTTGGACCATGATGACACCATCAACTAGAAAATCTTAGGACCTTTGAATTGAAGGCAGGTAGTCAAGTTGGAGAACCAGGACTTTTAAGAAAATCGTCTTGTTGCATGACAATGTCCGCTTCCAATACTGTTCAAGAGCAAGAACGTTGAACAGGTATGGTCGAAAATGCGTGGAACATCTCCACTATTTGATTTTTCTATTTCTGGATCTTTGAAAAACGCCATGAAAAGAAGGAAGTTGAAGTCTGAGAAAGAGGGTACCATGTTGCTAAATTTCATGTCCAGACAAATGTCCCAATACGCATAGTTAAATTTAAATCGATAAATGATTTAAATGTTCAATGAAGTGCTTCATTTTCAATTTGTCCACTTTTCATTTGAACGACCCTTATATATAAAGAAATATAATGTCTAATTCTGCAAAAACACACTGTAATCTGAAATTTCACTAAAAAAATTTATTACACATTTTTTCCTGCAATAACACATTATTAAGGAAACATGAGTATTTACAGCCTGGAAAGATAATTTTAATACGTTAACCAATATGCAAATATTGGTGCTATACAAAATAACGCATTCAACTTTCCAAGAAAGTAAAGTTTGACAAAAAGTCTTGATGTAGAAACTCCAGAAATAATTTTAACAATCGGTGCAACACAATTTATTAGTGTGAATAGTATGTACAATGACGATAACGGAGAGATAAGACACATACACTGAAATAAAACTATATCAGGTTATGGTAACCGTTTTTAAAGCTATACTGGTGCATTACTATCACATGATTTGTGTAGAAGACACGTTTGTGAGTAAAAATAATTTAACTTGACTAATTCTTGAACTTCGTCACATCGACTACATATCCTTAGGTGATGGGAAAAAAATAGATATGCCTAAATAAATTTGATTTTCAGTTTCCTCTGAACTACGCAAAAAAAGTTTAAATAATATGCTAATTTAGATGTAATAAATTATATAACAATCAAGAAAACCATGATTAATGGTTAACATTCGAACTGATTAAAAGAGTAGGCGATAGCAGTTTACAATGCTATTAGCTATGGCAAGAAAAATTCTACCTTGTAAAAAGCATCTTTGTGAACCCATATGAATTACTATGATACTTTACCTATGAAAGCGAGGACCAGATTTTTAGCTCATTTTGGTAAGAGTGCTATCGTATACAACTCGTCCGTGTAGTTTTTTTTAATTCTTAGAGATAACTTTTTTTTTTTGGATAGATCGTAATACAGAGAGAAGTTCTATGTTATGTCAATGGGAAGTTAACATCGAAGGCATATAACTTTTAAACTTCCACAATATTCGTTCACTATTTGCAGAGTTATAGAAGCTGGAATCCTAAGAAAATTCTTATGAGTCGCACTGCTGTAGTTAAACATAGGAAGAAATGAACCCATGGCAATAACATGAATAAAACCTGAAAGGTATAATTTTGTGTTTGCACGATATAAATATAAGTAATAAGCATTCCAGATGTTAACAAAACTAAAGAAAAATGTCTAGAATATTTAGCATTCATTGAGATAGTGTACAAAAACTGTGCCTAGTATTCCTAACTTGAAAACCATTAAAAATTGCAATAATTACAGAGGAGTTCAAAAGTTCTTGACCTATCTGTAGATCTGAATTCATTCCTCCGAAGTTAACGCTCTACGACTTGTTTGAAAGTTGTCTAAACTTGTCTTTGCGCGTTAAAAACAAATTATCATTTCACTCTTCATTGGCGGCGCATAAAGTTGAAGTTACTATGGAGCCTACCAAGGACGAGGAAAGATTTGACGATTTCACAAGGATGTAGCTTGGGGAAAAGGCGAAAAAATTCTTGCCAAGTTCTCACAAGTATATGGGAATCATGCCAGTTCATACGGCACGGATGCGCAAAGCCAGAGGACAGAAGAGCTTCAAAAACCTCCCTCGTGGAGGAAGACCGAAGGAGGTAGTGAACGATAGAACCTTGGTTTGTTTTACTTCTGAGCGGCAATTTTTTGCATATCATGTGCTAAATAGCCAGATCATAAGGACCCCAAAAGCTCAGAGAAGGTTGGGGGAGGCGACCCACTGGAACAGCTGTTGGGAGGCAGATGGTAGCCTCCCGTCAAGACTATCATTGCATTCTTTAACGTGCACATGGTACGGCTCTCCGGCACACGGAGCCACTGTTTAACGTCCTATCTGACGGACGGCGGTCTTTCCAAGCCCTTCACTGTCCCCTACTGACTGTGGGAAGGGCAAGGAGTTTTTGTGGAGATAAATCTCAATGCTGACCCCGCTGGTACTTGAACGAGCCTGGCATGCTACCGACTGGTTAACAGACATTGCCACAGGTGATGAGACGTGGTTTTATTACTATATAACTCCGAGAAAGATTGACAACTATGTTTGGGTTGTAGTAGATCAACAGTGTCCCTGAATCCTTCAAGACTTTCGCTCGAGGAAGAAAGTGTTCACAATTTTCATCAATTCCCAAGGAATGGTAACTATGGACACCTTACTTGAAAAAAAATGACTATAAATGACCAATACTATACCAACATTGTTTTGCCCAAAATGGTTGAGATGAAGGAGCAGACATGTCAAGGGTTCTTCCTCGTGACAATGCTAGTGCTCACAAAACCTGGCAAGTTACGCCTATCTGGAGCAAGAAAAAAATCAAACAGTAACCCCATCCTGCATATTTACCCAATCTTGCATCATGCGATTTTTGGTTGTTTCCAAAAATTAAAAAGGAATCAGATGGGAAGCCTTTTTCAAAGGTACAAGACGTTGCAAAATGCGTTCAGAGTTCGGAGTAGGAATACCATCAATCTATATTCCAATAGGAATACCATCAATCTATATTCCAATAGGAATACCATCAAGCGTTCCAGAATTGGTGCAGACATCTGCAACTTTGCATAAATACTGAAGGAGAGTACTATGAAGGACATTAGAAGTTTTGTTGAGGTAAGTGCAATGGTTTTAGTTCTGAAGATGCATGTCAAGAACGTTTTGAATTTCCCTCGTAATATAAGCATCAATACTTAGTTGGTCCTTCTTTGGGAACAATTACAATATTCTCTGCTTGTTATTTCAGATTCAAAGTCCTAGTTAGTTTTCCATCCACACATTCTCAATTGGATTGAGATTGGGTTGTTTCAAAGTATCTGGTTCAGTAAACCTTCTTGCCGAATGTGAGGTGTGTGAATCATATTGTTGTCTTGTTGAAAGTAGTACGTCCATCCAGTCCTAGTTTGACAGCACTTTGTGCTAGAACGTCTTAGAGAATTTATATTTCCTGCAGTACATTATATCTTCAATAAAAACCAGATTGCCACCATTCACAGCCATACATATCTAAACTTTTTTGCCAAATCTTACCTCTACCTTCAGATACAAATACCATATGGGTTCTGTAATTCTCAATTCTGTTCATCCAAAAACAAATGAAGAGCTTGAAATGAAAACTTGTGGACTAAGGTGGAATAAGGTAGAGGTTTAGTGACGGTTTGAAGATATATGGTTGCAAATGAAGTTGGAAATAGGATTTTTATTAATGGCATAATGGATATTATTAAATACAAATTCTGCAAAACAAATAGGCAACGTGAAACAATTTCTGCATGACAATCAAGTGGTTAATTTGTCATCAAACTAGGGTTGGGGAACCTTAATACTTCTAATGGGGCAACGATCCAAAATTCAGCTCATGTTATGCAGGTTGGGTTGTTTAACATCTGAGTGGCACTATTTTACATACAATAGGTTAAGTGGTCAGGTCAAGGCCTCAAAGGCTCAGAGAAGATTAGGAGAAGGGCACCCACTGGACAGCTGTTAAGAGACAGTTGATAGACTCTCGTCAAGGACATCCTGTGAATTCTTTAACGTGTACAAGGCATGACACTCCTACAAACAGGCCACAGCTTTATGTCCCAGACAAAGAACAGTGGCCTTTCCAGGCCCATTAACATCCCTTTCATGATTGGAAGCAAGGTGAGATTTTAGAAGAGTTAAATCTCAAAGCTACTACAAGTGAGACTCGAACCTGGGAACTGCAGATTACAAATCTGGTGCACTACTGACAGAGTCAACCACCTTATTATGCAGGGCTACTGCACCATACACTTTGGAATCATCTACACCAAAGGTTCCCGTTTTTTGTTCCATGAACCCCTTTCAACCAAAAAAAGTGTTGGAAACCTCCAGGGTAATAATGATTAAAATAAAGCTCCAAATTAAAAAATTATAAAACAAAATTTTACTACCTATAATTATGAAACTTCTAAAATTTAGAATCGCTGTAGAAATAAACCTATAATGCTTCAAAACATGCACATTCTTGTTGTCACAGAGAAAAATATATTTATAACATAATTGGATAATTCTTTACTACTTAAAGCGCCATTACAGAATTTTTAGCGTGAACCATTGATCTACACAGAGAGGTTGTGGGTGGAAACTGAAGTAGGATTGAGAAACTATAAAACATAAATCAGTTTTGAAAAACATTGTGAGTACTATTAACCATGACCTGGCAGCTAATGGGAAAATCTGAGAGCTGCGAGTGCATCAAAAGGATGGATCCGCCTGCCCCCACAACACACTGGAAATAGGAACTAGGGTTGGGTTGTTTTACCTCTGAGCAGAGCTTTTGTACACACAATGGGCTAAATGGTAAGGTCACAAGGACCCCGAGGGCTCAGAGGTTGGGGGAAGGGAATCCACTGAACAGCTATTAGGAAACAGATGGTAATCTCCTGTCAAGGGCATCCAGTGTTATTTAACGTGCACAGTGTATGCGCACGTTATATGACTTTGTAAACAATTGATGTGCACAGTGCATTACTTTGTAAACAATTGAGGCAATGAGATTGTACAGCTGAAGTTCTCATATGTCATTTATTGGGCTATCATATCATTTGCTAATCAATGACCAAGAAATATAATCGCATTCTCATTAAATCTAATGGTGAGGGATAAATCAAGCCCTAGTTAAATACACGAGATATCTCAAAAATAGCAAATATTAATGGAATAATAGATGAGGGTTTTGCTACTGCAGCGAGTATATGGGGAAAAATTAAATGGTATGGTGGCAAATGGAAACATCAAATACATAAGAATATAAAAAGTAGCAAATTTTCTTTCTAAAAATAATGAGTTAGGGTGAATAGAACAACTGGTTTCATGTATATGAATTTGTGATTAAAGGTGGACGACTATCACTTTATCACTTTTGTATATAAGATTAGTCATATTAGCCCATGTAGAAGTGGGTCAATAAACAATGCCCATAAAAAGTTAAATTTTCAGGCTGGGTGGGGGTTGTGGGGAATTGGTTATGTTGTAAATGTCAGTGTTTACATCTTAATTTTTTTCATTACCTTTTGGTAGGCACATGGGATCAATAATTTTGAAGAATCAGAGAAAGCAAGTTAATGCCTTTTAAACTTCCATAAAACATTTAGACAATATTTCACGCTGTTTTCTGACCCAAAATGCTCATTTCTACAACTCTCTTTTTTTGCTTTCAAAGCAAATAAGCTAACTATGGCTTTTTATTTTTTAAGTACTTTTCATATCAATGCATTGAATTTTATATTTTTGAAATTACACTTTTTTTGCTCTAAAAATATTATACAAAAGTTAAAAAATAACACGTTAAGAATTTTTTTATATAAGAAAGCAGAGCAATTACAGAGTTGTTTATTTGGATTCACTTAACCAACTACTAATTTCATACTTCAGGAAAAATGTAAACCTCTATTTTGATTAAAGGACAGTAAAACTGATCTTGAACACATTTACACTCTAGTAAAATGGAATACATATCAAAAATAGAGTTGCACTGGCCTTATATTACATCCTTATGTAGTTCTATATACCTACTTAAGAGTTAACATATCAGTAAGAGCATTTAAAGCTAGCACTATTAACTATTTCTGAGTGAAATGTAAAAGTTCAAAACCAATTAAATTGAAATCAGTCATGCCACAGTTTTCATTTTTTTGTTACACATAAATTTAATGTTTTATTTTCCTTGAATATTTTTATGTAAGGATTCATGCATTACATCACAACATAGTGAAAAAATAATATACCCTCCATTTAAAAGGCTGGTAGTAGCAAAATTGCATACTGAAGTTAAATAAAATTGGAATATTTACAGTCAATGGCATAGAAAGGCATTGGAACTGGGGCCAAGGATGTCAATTTCACAAAAGTGCCGAGGGGAAAAAAATGTTAATTACCACAACAAGGGCAGTGGGCCAAGAATTTGTCGAGGCAGCTGAACCTTAGCTCTGGCACTCTTATAATCTTTCCCACTAATCCATTGCCAATCACAAAAATTTTTCTCAGAAGTTAATAAAAAAATTAAACTGTTGTATCATTGCTAAAAAAGGATGAAATTTAGAAAACTGCATAGTAATTTCCTTTTGTCAGTTTTGATTTTTCTTACGACAAGCCATGATATTATATATTCCAGCTCCCGCAATTTTTTAAACACAGAATATTTAGACTATCAAGATTTATACAATCAGATTTAAATATTTATTTTCAATCTCATTTTTGTCCAAAAAGCATGTTTTAAATTCAGAGATCTAAATTTGGCTTCTTACTAGCACAATGTCAGGGTGTCTGACAGTTTTTAGAGGATGGAATGCTGTCAATATTGGGTTTCTCTTACATAACTGTCACTTTGAATTATTTTAATCCTCTCAGTGTCTGAATTTTAAATTGCAAAATGTCTTCCTTGGACTGAAAAATAATAATAAAACTTCCTAATTTCCATTATTCTGCTGTAAACTATCACAAAAAATCCCATGTTATAAGAGAAAAGCTTTTACCTCCCATTAATATCATATGTTAAGAAGTGGAATATTGAGTAAATTCTCTGTGACAAACAAATGGTAATCATGGCTGGTGCTTCTGTGCCAGGCAGCATTATTTTTAGGGGCAGCAAATTTACAAGTAAACTAACAGCCATAAAAAAAAGTATGAAAAGTTAACCAGGGTAAAGTACAACCTATTTTTTCAACAAGATGAATTTGAATTACTTGTAAAAATGACATTAACTTTAGCTAAATTAATCATTAATAGTTAAGTGGAGACTGGAGAAAAAGACAACAGAGTTCAAGTTCACTTCAGGAAGTAAAACAGCTAGTGTCAGCCCTGATGGCAATACATATTTCACAAAATGAGACACAAACACTGCCTCCATACACTTAAATAATAAAATTAAATAAATCACATATGCATGGCCATAGCACTGAAAGGGTTAATTATTAATATAATGAAAAATCTTCTATTGACCTATTCATTTATAAATAAAATATTACCATATGATCTTCATTTTTAATGAATTTTTTTGCATTTATTATTTTTATGAACCTAATGACTGGCAAATTTATACATAAAAATTATCATCAAACCCGTGGTTACAGCTGAATTTTTATCAATCTCATCATTTAACATATCTTAATTTATTTCCCATTCTAAAATCTATTTTGGCATATACTATATATTGTGACTGACAAATTGCTAAACATTCTACATTATCACAGTTTTAAAATGTGAGAATTCCACACTTAAATGAAATTTTCATTAAGCTTTTACATTCTCACGTACATTTCTGCTTTGAAAATGCTTTCCAGGTAAGATATTAAATTACATGTTTAAAAGCCACTAATAAGCTACCCAGAAGTAATTTGAATTTTGAGTGCTAATAGTTCTTCAGCTAATGAATCAGAAACTTCATACAACAGTTGAAAAAAAGGCTGAGTAACATTCATATTTCAAGCATTTGATTTTCCCCCCAAAATTTTTATATTTAGGAGCCAGAAGAAATATCTAAAAACAGCTCATGAATCATGGAAACACATTTGTTTTTACTAGTGAATATGAAAAATTACCAGTCACCATTCCATCAAACTTTTGGATATCCTATGCTAATTTCTGACAAATGTTATGGCAACTAGAGAAATGCCATAGCATTTGAGAAATTTTTACAATTATAACTTACAAAGCAGTTATGATAAAATTTGTTTCATCACTTTCTCTATATGTACAATTAAATTAAAAAAGAACCAGATACAACTTAAACTCATATATGTGAAATATAAAAGATGGTCAAATAGAATGTGTGCTACTCCTTGCAACTGAGAATGAGCAGGTTTAGAATTCTGTACATGTGTTAGATATTTCCCCAGCTTCCATTCCAGCTGACAGCATTCTGTATGACATCTGTAAGAGCCACAAAGCAGTTTCTACAGAATAATGTATGCTTCAGCAGAAGAGTAGACTGGTGTTATTTGGTTTCCTAAAAATTTCCATCAGTGAATCACTTGTTCTATCCCTTTCCAACTGATAATGACATGCAATGTTCCTCATCAACTGCACTAAGTGTTACAATTCCCACTGGTTGACTCCTATTGTCAAAAACTGAATAACATTGGGTTGATTTGCTGCTGGGCATACATGGTTCTGTAGTATTTGTTTTGTCTCTATCAGAACCATCATAAGTAACTCCATCAACTAGTAATGGCTGCAATATAAAAAAAATTCTTTTAACACTTTTGTATATGCACAGAATTCTAGAAATGCCCATTGAAAATTGCAGAGGGCCCTTCACTTTTGACTCTTCTTAGAGTTATAACTGTCAACCTACATTGTCTGGCAAAATTATTATGAACACTGCATCATTCACAAAGCACCCTGAAAGCGCCAATGCATGCAAAATTTCTTACTAACATATGTATTCTATGCCACTATGAAGTCCTATAATATCCGTAAATGAATGGTGAAAAGCAAAGTCAAGTGCAATATGGGTAAAAAAGGCTGATCTGACCAATTTTGAAGGAGGTGGGGGATCATTGTTGGAGTACAATGGATAGGAGCATCTCTAATAAAGGTGATTGAACTCAGTGGAAAATCACAGGGCACAATATCCAAGTGTATGGAGATTGACAATGTTCTCAAAAAGCACTATCAATTTTGGCAAATGCATAAGGGAAAAAGCTGTAACAGACAGTGACAGGCATTTGCTGGCACAAATTGTATGGCAAAACAGAGCCACTGCAGTTCATCTGCTGAGAGAAATGACTGCTAGCAGCACTTCAAAACCAATTTAATGAGAACTATGCTAGGAGAACCAAAAATTTGAAATTTGAAAACTATTCCTTTGATACAAAATCCTTCATTTCCAAAAACCACAGGATTCAAAAACTCAAATGGTTTATGGAGCAGTGAATCTGATCAATGGTAGACTGGAAACATATCATATGGTCAGACAAATTACACTATACAATTTTTAGGAGATGGCTACAATCCCATGAAGCAATAGACCATCATGTGTAGCTCCTACTGTTCAAGGTGCTGAAAGCAGTGCGATGGTGTGGTGAGCATTTTCTTGCCATGGACTGGGTCCTCTTGTTCCTATGCAACATCATATTACTACCTGGATGTTTAAAAGCATCTTGGATGATCAGGTGGCTGCTGATTATGCATCATTTTTACCCCAGTGCAGATGGCAAATTCCAGGATGATAATGCACCAATTCATCACTATCAAATCATAGAATAATGTTTGAGGAATATGAAAAAGACCTATCACCTTCCCTAATATGCACAATCACCTGATCTCAATCCAAGCAAAAACATATGGGACAATTTAGAATACACAGACATCTGTTCTCTTCACTTTGAGATGTTCAAGCCATTTTGCAGGAAGTGTGATCAAAATCCCTTCTGCTGCATTCTGAAAGTATGTGGAAAGCATGTCACACAGAGTCTGGGCTCTCATCTCTGTGCAGAGGCCCAATGAAGTATTATATGTTCAAAATAATTTGGACAGGCAGTATAAGTTAGTTGGATTAAAGATTAATAACATCAGAATTTAAAAATGAGTCTACGATTAATACAAAATGGAAATGCATCAGTCTAATTTATTTGTGTCATTACAACTACTCCTGAACTTCAGCTGATTTGGCACACCTTTCAACAGTGGTGACCAGGCAAAAAGCTATTTGAATAGTTAAAACTAATTTTCATTCCATAAATTAGTTTTCCAAAATTTAAAATATTAATAGATCATGAGCCAAAAGACCTAATTCGATTTGATGAATATATGCAAATATTCTGTTTATGATGTCTTTGGAGGCTAGCATTACTTATCTGAGAGCAAGCAGAATTCCTAAAATTGGTGGCAAAAAGTTATGAAATGGAAAATGAAGACAACAGCACATTGCATGGTAGGTAGATAAAAGAACCCACCAATAATGAAAATGTTCAATAAATGATTTCATCGAAAATGCAATTCAAATAGGCTGGCAACAGAAGTCACGGTGCAAACTATCACAAAGATTGAATGATAATGATATCTGTTGACAAATTTGCCAGGAAATTTGAAACTTTGAGGAAATAATAAAACTGTATTAACAAAAAGATCAGCATGCAAATCCAACACATAGTGAATGATTTTATACATTTGTTAATTAATTCACTGTATAATTCAATTAAACAATATTATATGTCAAAATATCCTTTTTGGAGTTTCATCTATTTTTTTTAAGGCTTTATAACATTAACCTAATATGAAGTGTGTGTGTGTGTGTTTTAATATCTTAAAAGCACTTTTTTGAAAAGACCACAAATACAGCTTGTTATAATAATTTTTTTAAATATTAAAAGAAGTTATTAATGATAAAGCATAGATTACATGTTAATATATGAAAATCTCTTTATCAATAGGAGATTTACTTCAAGAAAAAAATAAAGGCCTTTAGAGTAAACCACAATACAGTACTTTACAGATTTTTTTTTGTTGGCTTGTGAGGCATATTTTATAAATGTTTCATAAATTGGGCCTATGTTGCAATGCACAAAGAAAACCATTTGTATATTCTATTCAGTGAAGATGCGTTTATGGAGCTAAAGGTATGTTGCATGATATTATTGTATGCATATATGTAGGCCAAGGCAGTGGCAAAAGATTATTGCTGTGGGTTAGAAAACTATGTCATTTTTCTTTATTAATCCTTTGAACTCCATAGGTGCTGCTATGGCAACATACTAATACTATTTAACAATCATACTAAAAAAACATCTGGAGTGCAAAGGGTTAAAATTATATATAGATTTATGTCAAGCGTTAATAACTGACGTAAATTACTGAAATTTCATAATAAATAATTATTAATAAAATATTAGAAATTTATTCTAAAAGCTGGGAATATTACTTCTTGTTACAATTCAAAAAATTATCTGGGTTGACCATAAAATATAAATATGCCAACGTATGATATCAACATAAGCTGGTTAAATAACAGTTATATCTTCCTTCCTTTATCTTTGTTATGAAAACTGATATAATGGTATCAAAACACAAACCATTTGTATTAAGAACGTTCAAATGTGATGTACAAATGGACTGTTGAGTGAATTGAGTCTTTACTTGTTTCCTTTCCATTCTGAGAGTAACTTATATTCTTTAAAATTTACAAATGTGACTTATGACAACTTTGGAATTTGAAATGCTGATAATAAAGGCATTACATTTTCTGAATAAGGCTTTATCTGATGCGCTGAAAACACTGAAGAGGTTGCCAACACATGGTATGGTCATTTTCACTATTTACTAAAAGGCATATTGAGCATGGTCGCACAACCAATAGCAAAAAAACAGATATTGCAGAAATCTTTATTAAGATAGTAATACCAGTTCTTTAATAATTAAGTAATTCGTTAAAGCAGCTTTTCATAATTTCTAAGAAATATAGTTTTAAACTACATATAATAATTTTTGAACTTGGAGGATATGAAGAGGTCTTTCAAACCTTTTTTTTTAAACTGAATAATCAGTTTTCAAAAATCACTATAAATGAACTTGCAACTTTTTTTTTATGCTTACCTACCATTTTTTTCCTTTAAATTTTTATATTTTTTGTTGAGAATTAAATGCTCTTTCTTTTGGTATGTAAAGTTTTTATTCATTAGCTGTTTCATGAGGCTCAGAAGTTGAGTTATATTTTTAGAGAAAAAAAAAACTGACACTGTAAGAGTTAAATAATATAAAACAACTTACAGGTAATGGACAGAAAAATGGAAATATTCACATTTTAAGTCAATGGAGAATCTAATTCGAAATTTCTGTTATTTGTACAATAAGCATTTTACAGGAAAATAGGACTAAATTAAAATCTCATTAAAATCTCTCTAAATCTTGATTTTTTTTCAACAATATTTGTTGGGTGTTTAAAGAACTATGGAAACTTGAATATTTAACAGCAGCAAAGTCAGTCCTAATAAAGTTATTCAAAACTGGCAATTACTGAAAGAATTATTTGCAAAAAATTCTAAAACATACAATTATGTTATTAAATAGTTTAATAAAATAATTTATTGCCACAATATCACTGTTAGGACAATAATGTCCCCTGTGCTGTAGCTAGAGATGCTAAAACAATTCATTATTATTATACATTGCTGTAGGCGATGAAACTAAGTTTTTTTGTAAAATATTGTGCAGTTATAAACTCAGTTGTTATATTTACCACTATGTGAGAGCAGTCCTTATGGTACACTCACTGTAGTTGTTAGCAACACTGATGCTCAGTTGCTGTGGTGTTCTAGCTGTCTACAGTTCACCAGTCCAATAACTTTGCTGTGTAATAGTTATTACTGTCTGCTGATGCATGAAATGTTCATTTTTTTAAACAAATTTTTAACAAATGGAGTCTGTTTATCTCTGCATGCTGCAGGATGTCTTGCTATGGGACTGTGCTGTAGTGGAATTTTTCATGAAGCTTCAAACTGGTTGATATCAGAGGGTAAAAGATTATCTTCTGCTGATATACACAACATTTATTTTTGAGCATTTTACATTTTGTCAGTCTGCTTTGCCAACATCTTCAGATGAGAATGACTACTTAGCAGATCGGTTTGATATAATAGAGACCCTCTAGAAGTGCTCTTATAACTGTTCAAGAGACCCCATTAAATCAACCCTGTTTGCCAAATAGTCATTCTCATCTGAAGATATTGGTAATACAGACTGATGAAATGCACAATGTTCAAAAATAAGTCATGCATATATCAGCAGAAGGTAATCTTTTACCATATGATATCAACCAGTTTGAAGCTTCATGAAAAATTTCACTTCAGCATAGCCCCATAGCAACACATCCTGCAGCATACAGAGATAAACAGACTCCATGTGTTAAACAAATGAATCAGCATACACTGAAACTACCACACAGAAATGCTATTGGATTGGTGAACTACTGACAGCTAAAACACCACAGCAACCAAGTGTCAGTGTCATTAATAACTACAGCGAGCCACTATGGGAGAGCAGTCCTTGTGTGGTACAGAGGTCTGCCAGAAGCCTGCTAGTTTAATATGTTACAGAGAAAATCTGAGGGAGACTCTGGAAGAAAAACAATACAAACATCCTTGTCTTAACCAGGGATCAAACCCAGATTCCTTCTATCAGTAGCCAAGAGCATTATCTACTCGGCCACCAGCATGGCTATTGCAGAAATTACTGAGTTTCAAATTTGACTTAGCATGAAAATGTTTCCATTTTTCTGTCTTTTTCTGTTCATTACCTGTAGTTACACCATATTTAAAATTTTAATCTGTTCCACCAAATCCAAATTATAACCAAATACACTAGCCATGAATATAACAGGTAAATGTTTCAGTATTACTCAACATTTTCCCTAATTAATAGTAATGCTATTAGGTCTATCGTAATGGTTGAGTAAAAAACTCCAGCTGTTTGTGATCATATATAATTCTAACCAAATTGCTTTGTTTACTGTATAAATTAAACTTCAGATTTTATCATACCCTTAATTTGCATTATTTTCAGTTTATATATATCATTTTAGCAAACAAATATTACCACTTTATTAAATAATATTTGATAGTGCACAGGTTAAAATTCAAAAATGTTTATACAATTTATGTACTTTCCACTTCTAATACAAGCAATGTATTCAATGTGTATAAACATGATCACATATATCTTAATAATCCAAAGTTAACTGCATTACAACCCTTAATATCTTTGCTGAAACAACCTAAATCACATTTCACTGGATAGCCCAATGTTCTTGAGCTTCACCTTTAATATGCTGACAGCATCAGAGTAAACATGAACAGCATATGAAGTAAAAGAAATAATGGATTCCAAACCACAGCTATGAACAACTACTAGTACCAAAGAAGTGTGTGAGGTATTTGAAAATGTGATGTGATGCTAATATGCCATTAAAATATTTACACTTTCCTAGCTGTTTCAGAATAGCAGTAAAAAATATATAGATCTTTCAAAGTATATATATATGTGGGCAATGTGCATCAATAAAACTTTGATATGTGAAAATTGCATGTGCAGAATGCAAAAGGCAGAGACACTGCAGAAAGAAATAAACTATTCAAAGAAGAAATTTAAATATGATTATTGTTCATTGGGGTTTTTGGGAACATTCTGAAGATAAGTATGATAAAAATACACTGAACAGTTATTACTACAGTCCCCATGTGCACAATCAAACCAGTTTTGTGGGATATATAGATTATCACTATTTTCGCTTTCACTGGACATCCTCTGTCCTGATCGTTTCTTTTCTCTATACATCTTTGCCCTTTCTCGAGCAAGCTTTTTAGCTTTTTCTCTCTGCTCTTCATTAAGCTTCATTCTTTCCTCTCTTTGTTTTTGGGCTCTCATTTCCTTATACCTTCTCCATTCTTCTGCATTCTCTTTAAGTTTTTCTCTATATTTTCGCGCCCTCAACCGAGCTAAATATTTTAATCTTTCTCGCTGATCAGCTGCCATGGTTAATCTCTCTTCCCTTTTCTTCTGTGCTCTCATTTCTTTATAATGGAGCCAAGCTTCAGCATTTTCCTTTAACCTTTCTCTGTGCTTTTTTGCTCGTTCCCTGGCAAGTTCTTTCACCTTTTCAGTCTGCTCGGCCAATCTAATTAATTCTTGTCTTTCTGCTTCTTCTCTTTGCTCTTCTTTCACCCTCAATCTTTCTTGTCTTTGTTTTTGGGCTCTCATTTCTTTATATTTTTTCCATGCTGTCTCATTTTCTTTTAGTTTTTCTCTATGCTTTCTTGCTCTAAGTCGTGCAAGTTCTTTTATCTTTTCCCTTTGCTCGTCACTGAGTTTCAACCTTTCTTCTCTCTGTTTCTGTGCTCTCATAGCTTTATGCCTTTTCCAAACATCTTCATTCTGTTTGAGTTTGGCTCTATACAATCTTGCACGTATACGACCTATTTCTTTAAGCTTTTCCCTCCTTTGCTCTTCATTCTGAGCAAATTTCTCTTCCATTTTTTTCTGTGACAACAAATCTTGGTATAACTGCCAAAGTTCTGCATCATTTGGTTTTGCTTTACATGTTTCAAGTCGACAGCTGTCCTTAACTTTCGTTTTCTGTGGAGGAGGAGGAGGAAGATGCATCATACCTTCCATGCTCCTCGCAGGCTGTTCTACATTATATACCCAATTGTTAGGACTTCCATCAGGTATCTGACTAACCAACTGTTTTCCACCACAAAAAGTGAGATTCATTTGCAACTGGTAATTTATCTTATTGTTACAGCAATCACCATTGACTGGTGCACAACAACGAGCTTGGAATGTTGATGACTCATCCATAGAAAATAATTTCTGGTGTGATAAATCTGAAATAAAAGATAAAAAAAAGCATAATGTAATACATATATATATATCAATGATTGAATTGTTCAGAGATTAAAAAGAATGCAAATTTGAAAAGTCACTAACTGCAAATTGTAGTTTTTAAGTTAAAAATACTTTATTATCAGAAAACCTTATACCTAACTGTAAAAGTTAAACAAACTTTTCTTCTTTCATTGCATGAAGTTCATACACACAAAATGAGTGCATTCAAGAAAATGATAATCTTCAAGTTTGATACACATTATTTGAAGAAATATGTAAAACTAATCTCAAAGACCTGAATTTATATGATGCCTTATGGTAAAATTTGATATCTGAAATATAACTGAACAATATTTTGAGTTTAATTTATTTGGAATATTATACAATTTCATCACCATTTTCGCTTTTGAAAAAAAAATTAAGTTTTCAAAGTATATTCAGAAAGCAAAAAAAAAGGTACTTTTATCATAACATTGTAATTTGAGTATTGGTTGTTACAGTCATAATAACAACACTTTTCAGTAAACGATTTCGGTTTGAAAAAGACATCTATGTTTAGTTTGCTGTTAACTTAGTCCTGAATTCAAAATCATATACAACTGTTTTTAAAACAGTGGAAAGTTCCTTTCAATACTTTAATCCAATTACATCATTCTAAATTACAATATTTGCTAGAAGAACTGCTTGCTTACTACCATCTCACAGTCCATAGTAAAAGCCTTAAAAAGAATTGTGAATGCAAAATTTCCATGTGTTGAATATATAGTTTTGAATCTAGCATAAATTACTACAACTTTTATTAGCAAGAATTCAATATTGTTTAAAATAATTTAAAATTCTCTGTCATTGAGCAATAAAATTTTAGAGTTTATCCTTCAAACTATTTGCATGTTGAAAGTTCTTAGGAGAAAACTCTCAGAAGATTTTCAGAGCAAAGACAGTGCTCCGTCTTCAGTGAAGTGATGCTATGTATTGATGTTAGGTCTGTTTAGACAAAGAGCTTCTTTCCACATGTCGTGAAGAACGATTCCAGTGTCTCGGTTGCAGGTGGGGACGGACGAGGTCATTATTTCAATAGCCTCACAGACTATGGTTTCGTAGAAAGTGGATGCATGCGCAAGAAGTTTGACATGCTCCCAGTCTATTGTTGCCATGTGTTGCACTGCTAGCTCAGAGGCGGCCGTCTTTTGCTTCTTTTGGCTGACATCAGTTTGGTGCTCCGTGAACCTTTCTTGTAAAGAGCGAATGGTTTTGCCGATATAGTACACAACTGAATTATCCGGTAAATGTAGGGAAAATCGGTATAAGCCCGATTTTTGAAGTAGGCTATATTTGTCCCTGTCCCTTTTGACTAATTTCTTCAAATCTGGAGCTGGGCTGAAAACAATTTTGATATTATGGGCTCTGAGTAATTTGCGGACCGATTCACATAGGACAGGAACGTAAGAAATAGGTCCGGCAAAAGTTGTACGTTCGGGGGTCGGTGATTGGGAGGAGAGCCAAATCTCTTCTGTTTTTGTTTCTATATTTACTGACAACTTTGTCTATTGCTGTTGAGTTGTAGCCATGGGAAGTAGCAATGGAATGGATGTTTAAAATTTCCTCTTCAAGCAGCTGCTCATTTGAAGACATGGCGAAAGCCCTATGTGTGAGGGAATAGAAGGCTGCAATTTTGTATGCCCATGGGGCACATGAGTCCGCACGTATGACAAAAGGGACGTAGGTAGGCTTTCGGTATACTGACGTCGTCAAGGCTCCTGTGTCATCTTTTTGGATGAAAATATCTAAATAGGGGATGGCACTTCTATTCTCCTCCTTTTTCGCAAGCGTAACAATTAACTGACATGAAATTTTAAGCTTTTTTTGTCAGTTTTATGAAGTACTAATAAAGAGAAGTATGGTTCAGTTTTTGTTCTGTAGAGAGCCACTTTGAAGCAAAAAAATGGTCTATAAAAAATACTGTTCTTGTCGATAAAAAATTTCCGAAAGTTGGTACTACTGGCAGTAAGGCTACTAATAGATTCCTCACAAGTAATTCTTTGACACCTTTGAAGGCTCAATAGCATTATTAACTAGAGTGAACACAGCTAGACATTATAAAGAAAAGCTAGAGAGCTCTTAAAGGTGGGTTTGGTTGTTTTACCTCTGAGCGGCACTTTTTTGCACACCATGGGCTAAATGGCCCGGTACATGGACCCTGAAGGCTCAGAGAAGGTTGGGGGAGGGGACCCACTGGAACAGCTGTTGGGAGACAGATGGTAGCCTCCTGTCAAGGCCATCCAGCGTGTTCTTTAACGTGCACAGGGTATGGCTCTCCCACACACGGGGCCACGGCGTAATGCCCCATCCGACGGACGGTGGCCTTTCCAAGCCCATCGGTGTCCCCTACTGACCGTGGGCAGGGTGGGGAATTTTTGCGGAGATAAATCTCAACGGTGACCCAGGTGGGACTCGAACCTGGGAACTACAGATTACGAGCCTGGTGCGCTACCGACTGAGCCCCCCCCCGCCCCCCTTAAAGGTGGGATCACAGGGGTTGCACTGTAGGGAATGATACAGTTGGTGGGCAAAAGGAAACTATAAATAATAAATATAACTATATAAATAGATAAAGGGCAAGATAAATATATATAAAAGGTGCTTAGAATAATAGGGAAAAAACAAGTTTTGTGCACAACAACTAACAGAGAAATTTAACTCTACAACAACTGATAGAAATATTTAATGGGGGTAAAATAGAAATCTAATATATCCTTATATAAAAACTAAGTTCAAGAAGATTGATTAACCCCAGAAGCAGCAGTATACTCTAAAACAACAGACATTTTGTAGAAAAAAATACCTTTTAAATTTGTATATTTAAAATATACTGGCTTGTATCATTGCCTCAGCCTGCAGCTTGACAAAGTCTAAAAAGACCTGTCAGAATAAACACTACTGAGAAGGCTATTATGCAAATGCTCATATTTTGCAGCTTATCTTTTTATCTGTGAAATACACATGATGAGTGATATTAACATTTTTACAAACTCATACATTTTGATTCAGCATTTTGTTTTACAGGGAGTAATGATGGGATAATCCTATATCTTAATATATATTTTTATCAATTATTTTCACTAAAAGGCAATAAAAAGAACACATTCACCACATAAATACAAATCTACAATTTTAATAATGCAGTATATTTGCATTTGTTATTAACCCTTCCAGGGTCAAGGATGTCTATTAGACGTTTTTGTACAACACATTAAACTTCGATTTAAAAAAAAATTTTATGCAGTTTGAAAAATTTCTTACATATATCTTTTAAAAATATGCAATTCAAGTTTTAAAAAATATTTTCTTTTTTCATTTGATGCATATTTTATTCAATTGCAATATAAATAATTTGATAAAGCCATATGATTGCCATATTCTAGAAGCACTGTACGGCATTGCCAATTTGTTTGTTAACGCTACTCTGTATTGTAGCAATCACCTGATTTAGCTCACAAGTTTGATTTGAACTACTATTATCAACATATTTTTTCTTAAATTTTCAAAAATCTCCTAAAAATTAGCAGAAACTAATACTTTTAAAAATGGAAGATTTTGCAAGACATTATGAAATATGTACTTTTTTTTATATACCACTGTAAAAAGTTATTAAAATTAATATGTTACTAATGTTCATATTGAACATTGAAATTAAAATATGAACATTAGACAAAGAGTTACTAATGTTCATATTTTAATTTCAATAAAATTCAGAATTAAATTCTCTTTAATTTGGTATATAAGATGACCATTTCTGTTGATTAGTTATTTATTAAAAATATTATAAAGTTGACTTCTTTATTAGCCTTTGCAACAAGCCTGAACCTTTCTCAAACTATAGTATGGAGAAAAAAATTACAAAACAGAAGAAATGTTTACTTTAAACAAGAACATTATTTTTTTTTATTATTCAGAAATAGCTTTTCTATTCATGTGCATTATAATAATTTCTGTCTATTAGCGCTTTTTAAATAAATTTTTATTTGTGTTGCCAGATGCCTTTTTGTACTACATGACTCCAAAGAAAGTTCTATTAAAATAAAACTAGTCATTTTTTCATTAAATATTTTATTTTCAGAAAATCCAGAATTAAATGCTGGATAATTTGGCATATAACATGCTATATATCCTTTCATTAGTTATTTGGCAAAAAAAGTTCTAAAGTTAATTTTTTTTGCCTGATTAGAGTGAAAAAAATGGCTGGATCTGGGAAGGGTTAAGGACTACAGATAAACTGAAATGCAATAGCTGGATATGAAAAACTGAACAATATATGATTGAAGTCAATATCTGGAATGCTTAATGGTTTAAAAAACAGAACTGGAAATTCGATATTTTTTTTACTTTCAATTCAAGTTTGCAATACTGGAAAACATATATGAATAATATTTATAAATAACACACATTTTTAGCTAGTAAGAATTTAACTACATCTTTTAACACATCCAATTTATCAAACTGTTGTGAAAAAAATTAAACTTGATCTTCTCACCAGATTACTCAGACTGAGTTCACATATATTTCTTATTTAATGAGCTCCGATTCTCAAAATTATACGGATAAATTCTTTATGTGTATAGGACTTGCTGTTGTTGTCTATGTTCAGATTTCAACGATGGTAAATTTTTTACACTGCTAATTATTTGAACTTTTTCTCAGTGGGAAAACCATAATCAAAAGTGCAATATCGTATTACTATGATATTTGCATATCATTTTACCAAATTAAAGCCTTAATGAATAGTTTACCAGGCAGATTTGTTCATTTTAAAGCAATATTTTTCCATATGTTGGAAAGCCAAGTTTTACATTACAAATCTTTAGCAACATTCTAAAAGTTAAAAGGCTTTTCAGCTAAGAATATTATGCTAAGAGAAACTACAATGTAGAGCAAATCTAATGGGGATGAATAATGCAAATGGCTAATATCAATACCAGTTGATTTCAGACATTAGTTGTCATCTGTGTTACAATATCTGAAATGTGGCATCAACAGTATCCAGAGCACTCTATAATGTCAAATCAAAGTAGCATTTCAAATGCATTTCTACAAAAAAAAAACCCTAACTTAAAATTCTCTGTCATTGAGCAATAAAATTTTAAAGTTTATCTTTCAAACTATTTGCATGTTGAAAGATTTTAGGAGAAAGCTCAGAAGCTTTTCTCAGCAATGACAGCATTCCATCTTCAGTGAAGTGACACTATGTGGTGATGTTAGGGTTGGGTTGTTTCCCCTCTGAGCAGCACTTTTTTTGCACACTATGAGCTAAATGGCCAGGTCACAAGGACCCCGAAGGCGCAGAGAATGTTAGGGTAGGGGACCCATTGGAACAGTGTTGGGAGACAGATGGTAGCCTCCCATCAAGGCCACTCAGTGTGTTCTTTAATGTGCACAGGGTATGGCTCTCCCGCACACGGGGCCACGGCTTAACGTCCCATCCAATGGACCAATCCGCCTTTCCAAGCCCATCGGTGTCCCCTACTGACCGTGAGCAGGGCAGGGAAATTTGTGGAGATAAATCTCGATGCTGACCCAGCTGGGGTGATGTTAGGGCTGTTTAGACAAAGAGCTTCTTTCCACATATCATGAAGGGCGATTCCAGTGTCTCCTAGATTATCTCTTTAAGTTATAAATTGATATTATGTATTAAAACATAGCCATTAAGTCCTACATGAATCTATAAACCACGTACAGAATTATGAAATAATACAAAAAATATTCCTCAGCAAATTACAGTGAAAGTGGCAGCTGAGGAAGAAAAACAAGACAATGAAACTCTGTAGTTGGATGCTTCTATACTGTCTCCTGTGAAGACCATCTATTGCATTCTTAATGTGCACAGGAGAAACCTCTACTGTACATAGGGTCATTGTTTAATGTGCCATCTGACAGATGGCAGCCTCTTCAATATATCCTTTCTAATCAAGAGTTGGGTTGTACTACCCCTGAGCAGCACTATTTTGCACAATGGGTCAAATGGCCAGGTCACAAAGATTTTGAAGGCTCAAAGAGGTGTGTGTGTGTGTGTGGGGGGGTGCTTCACACTGAGTGGCACTTTTTTGCACACAATGGGCTAAACATCCAGGTAACAAGAACTCCAAGCACTTAGAGTAGGTTGGGGGGAATGGGCAACTATTATGAGATGGATGAAAAGCCTTGTCAAGGCCATCCAGCATGTTTTTTAACGTGAACAAGGTATGGTTCTCTATACAATGCAGTCATAGCTTTACATCCCATCTGCCTGACTTTATTTGCTAATTATTTCAACAAATTCTGACTGAAATAAACAATTTGTGAAGACAATTTTGAAGACCTTTATCATTGGAGCCAACACTGATCATGGATATAAGCAATATCTGAGAAGCCTATAACCAACTTGTAAAGGTAATGGGAATTTTGTTATATATTTAACAAGATTTTAACTTTCTATTTTTCAAAATCTGTGAAGAAAACCTAAATTGATATATTAATGTAGCTCAGATGGGTATAGCAACTGGAACAAAACCAAATCTTATGTTGAAATCTGGGAGATGTTAATTTAAAATTTTCGCACTTGTATTGAACGTTAACTGTCACATTAGTGAGTTTCTACTATTCTAATAATATCCATTGAGAGATATACTAAGGGTATATCAATATATGGAAATCACAGATCATCCTATAATAACCCATTTAGAAGTTATAAAGCCTATTACCTGTCAGTTTAAATAGTACAGCAGGAAGCATTCTAACACAGGAATGACAGCTTATAAATCTTAACACATTCACTGCATCATGAGTGGCTCATTCTTAGCTTTCCTGCAATATAAGAGTGAATTTAAAAGAGTTCAAAGATCCTGCCCACTGTGCATATATAAGTCACATTTCACTCATTGTTGACATTTGTACAGTGCATCATGAGTCATTGATGACTCATGATGTAGTTTGAATTCCATTTACTAGATGGAGTCACTAGTTCCAAGGCTAATCTTTTGCGATATTATGCCACATGGTGTGAAGATGATTTAACATGTGTAGGACAAAGTATCTATGATTCATTTAGCAGAAAATGCAAATTGAAGCTGAATATTTAGCTTATAAAGTTTTAGTGCTATTAATTGCACAATAAAAATTTCAGATGCCATTAAATAAAAAAATAATAATTAAAACTATGATGTTAATGAATTCTACGTAGATCTGAATAATTTCCAAGGAAATGCAAAATAATTTTGTTCATTCTATTTTGTGCTCTGAAATCTATAGAGGCTAGCCATCCTAGTGGCAGAGTGGTTAGCGCACTTTGCTATTGATCAAAAGGACCTGGGCTCAAGCCCCAGGTAAAGCTGGATATTTGTTGTCTTTCTGCTGAGGTCTCTCCTTCCTCTGAGATTCTTCTCATGGCATATTAAACTGATAGGCTTATGTCAGACCTCTGCAGCAAACAGTGGCCTGAGAAGTAATTTTTTTACATCCATAATAAGACAGTCTCACATTATGGCAATGGTATTATGTCAAATTCAGGCCTCCATAACATTTTGCAGAAGTTATTTTTACAGAAAAATATGGCTGAAGATAATTTTAATGCAAAATCAAATCTTTTAAATTATAAGTCCCTAATTTCAACATTTGTTCTGTTTAGAGGGCTATGGAAATTGGAACATTATAGAGTACACAAAGATACCAATGTTATTGTTGTCTGTTCATTTTTTCCTAATTTGATAAAAAAAAAATGTGGTATTTTATATTAAAAAAGAAGTCCTTTTTTTTCTGTTTTTCTCAAAACATCAGGGATTATTAGAGTTGTTACTACTGAAGGTAATTTTACCAATTGCATCATGAGTGGCTTGCATAATGCAAATGAAAAGGAGTTTTCTCACTCTCGCAGATCACAAACACACTGTCTGGCCAAATTATTAAAAACACTTACCTAATACTCCATCGTATATGGTACATCCCATATTTCAAAGTTTTTTATTGTAATCAGTTTAAGTGCTGTTAGTGGTCATCTCAACTGATGAACTGTAGTAGCTCTGTTTTGACATACAGTTCATGCCAACAAATGCCTGTCCAAGTCTTTTGCCTCCCACATTTTCCACAACTGGCTGATATTTTTAGACAGCTGCAATTTTCCATACACTTGTGATATTGTGCCCAGCGATTTTCTGCTGAGTTCTATCAGCTCTGTTATGGATGCTCCTGCCTATTGTGCTCCAATGATGAGCACCTTTTAAAGTCAGTCAGATCAGCATTTTTATCGAAGCTGCACCTGACTTTGCTTTACACCAGTAAGAATTTTGCATACATTGACATGTTTTATGGTCCAGGCAGTGTATATCATTCTCATAAAGATATTCAACTACATTCTTAAAATATTAGTACCACAGTAAAACAAGTGTAAATTGGTGATATAAAGAGTGTGAAGACAAGCACGAGTCACCTGCGACTCTGATGAACTGTAGGCCAGACTCTGAAATTCTCTGCTGCAGTGAACGTGTTACAATCCAATTTTTAAAACTAACAAACCAGATATTCCATGAGCTTAGAAAAAAAAATGCTCAACAGTGAGAATTGCTAAAACCTTTTATACTACATCTCATATTAAGCTACATTACTATTATGGAGTGGTAACAAAATATGTTAATTATCAATAATTTTAAATTTATCCAAAAACAAAAAAAAAGCATATATGCAAACCTTTACAAAAGTGAAAAAAAAAGTGGGCAAATGGCATCACATTAATAATTTAAAGGGCTATTTTGTGGACAAATGGGACATCTGGTATCTCTAGCCAGGCAGTTGTGAATTACCATCATTTTTGTTGAAATGGTTAGAATAAGTGGCTTGTTAGCGCGCTTGGATACTGATCTATGGGACCTGGGTTCGAGCCCCCGGTAAGGCATTGATGTATGTGTCGTTTTTCTGCTGAGGTCCTGCCATCCTCTCAGACCTTCTACTTTGGCATATAAACGACAGGCTCCTGTCAGACCTCTGTGGCAAGCAGCTGCTTGAGAGGGTATTTATTATTATTATTATTTACCCCTGTTGATCTCATTTTTATAATCCAGGATATGGCTGGTTTTAGTGGAATGATTTCATTAAAAAATAATCATTTTAAATCTATATGTAACCTTTTTTTCATTGCATACTATACCATTACTTTTAAAGGATGTCTTCTATTAAAACATGTATTTTTTCATTTAAATTATTATCTTCTAATTCAATAGGACATTAACTTCAAAACACTTATAGGAATGATGAATTTCAAAGCTTGATAACTTCTAAAATATGCATTTATTGGAAAAATCATGAGATAAATTAAGGATCATCATCATCATCCTCAAGCAGCAATGGGCTATGGAGGTCCAACCAGACCGTGCAGTTTAATTCTCCAAGCATATCTGTCCTGAGCTACATCTGCTGCATCCAGCCACTGCACACCAATTCTAACAAGGTCCTGTTTGATATTGTCTGCCCACCGCATCCTAGGTCTCCCCCTCCTTCTGAGACCTCTAGGCACACTGTTCATAACCCCATTCGCCAATCTATAATTATCCATACGGGCAACATGGCCAAACCAGCAGAGTCTCTCTCTGCACAATATGCTGCTTAAAGGAGGTTGCAGACTCCTTTGCCTAACCTCATCATTACTTACAAAGTTAAACCACCTAATACCCAAGATACTACATAAGCATCTAGAATCAAAAGCATCTAGTTTCCTGTTATCTTGTTTACACAGCGTCCAAGTTTCACTACCATAACTAACCCTAGAAAGAACCAAACTATTATACAGTCTAATTTTAGTCTTTAGGTGTGTACGCCTATTTCTCCACAATCTCCATAGATTCTTAAAAGTCCTGGCAGCAATCCCTATCCAGTATCTGTTACACAGCTCCCAAGGTAATTAAACTGTGACATCTGCTCAAGACTGCAACCATTCAGATTAACTGAATTACAACCTGCCTGACCAATTTTCATCACTTTAGTTTTCTCTCTGTTCATAACCAAACCTACTCTACTACCAGTCATATCAACAGCTCGAATTAAAGAGTTCATCTCATCAACATCATTTGTCAAAAGGGCTAAATCATAAGCATACTCTAATTAATAAATTTTCTTACCTCCAGCCCATTTAAGACAAAAATCTTTCCCTTGCAATGAATTTCGCATAACGTAATCAATAACCAAACTAAAGAGAAAAGGAGACAAAATGCACCCTTGTCGAACACCAGAAGTAATGCTAAACCAATTGCTACAAGCCTTACCAACTCTCACACACGACTCAGTGTTATTATAGAGAGCTTTCATTAGATTAACTAACTTGTCTGGTATACCATATGATCTCACAATCAACCACAGATTATGCCGATCAAGAGAGTTGAAAGCCTTTTTGAAATCAACAAAGCTAGCAACCAAAGGTTTCTGAAACTCTAAACATTTCTCAAGAATCTGCCTAAGTGAAAATATCTGATCCACACATCCCCTACCACTTCTGAATCCACATTGCTCATTACGCAATTGACTGTCAACCAGATTCTTAATTCTATGAAGCACAATCATGGAAAGAACTTTACCTGGAACAGAGAGTAGGCTGATACCCCTATAGTTATCACAAGAACTGCGATCACCTTTTTTGAAAATAGGGATAATAATAGCTCTGGTAAAATCTTTAGGAACCATGCCTTTATCATAAAAGATATTCAAAATTTCAGTCATCCAAGTGGTAACCGAAATATTCCCAGCTCTAAGCATTTCTGTAGTAATTTCATCTACCCCTGGGGATTTATGAAGTTTAAGTTTAGAAATAGCCAAAATAACTTCCGATTGTGTTACAGGGCCAACATTAAAGCCACCAATGCATCTATCATCATTACAAACAATGGGAGTAGAACTAACCACATTGTTTAGAACATCACTGAAATGCTCAGCCCACCTAGCCATGACAGAATCCTCACATTCTATAACCTTACCTTGTTTATCCTTCAATCCCTGTATACCTGTCCGTTTCTACCACACAAAACATTAACTATCTGGTACAGTTCTCTGCTGTTGTGATGTCTAACTGCTTCCTCGGCTTTGTCAGCCAAGCCACCAAGCCAAAGATTCTTATCAGCAGCTAACTGATCCTTTACACGTTTATTAAGCTCTCTGTAATCCTTTCTCTATTAGGACTAGCAGGGTACTGATTAAAGACATTCCTGCAGTTCCTTCTTTCTGAAATAAGCTCAACTGCCTTATCACTCAAATAATTCTGCTCCTTTTTCCTAAAAAAGTACTGTTAGTTTCCAAAAAAGCCTGTTTATAACGGTCCCATTTTTCCTCAACTTCAGTAGTAAGCAAACCATCACTGTCATAATGACTAAGTAATCTATAATGGTAAGCTTTAGCTATAACTGGGTCTTTCAGAACTTCAGTATTAAAGGTAAATTTTTTAACTTTTAGCACAACACTTTTTAAGTTTAAGTTGCAAGACACTTTTAACAAGGTAATGGTGAGATCCAATTTCAGCTCTCCTATATGCCCTGGTATTCCTAACAGAACTAGACCATTTGCTGTTAATTAATATATAATCAATCATATTCTCATGCAGCCCATCAGGTGAAACGCATGTGTACTTATGTATGTTGTGGTGTTTGTAATAAGTGTTAGTTATTCTGAAACCATTGAGTTTACTTACCTGTAGGAGATGTTGCCCATTGCCATTGCAGCTAACAATACCAAAAGGGCCTATCACCCCTCCCCAAAGGTCAGAGTCAGTACCAACTTTGGCATTGAAGTCACCTAGAACAAGGGTAATATCTCCTTTCTTGACAGAATTCAAAATATCCTGAAGTTGTTTGTAAAACCTATCCTTCTCATCCTCATTGGCATCCTCAGTGGGGGCTTTGGGTTGTTTGGGTTGTTTTACCTCTGAGCGGCACTTTTCTGCACACCAAGGGCTAAATGGCCAGGTCACATGTACCCCGAAGGCTCAGAGAATGTTGGGGGAGGGGACCCACTGGAACAGCTGTTGGGAGACAGATGGTAGCCTCCCGTCAAGGCCATCCAGCGTGTTCTTTAACGTGCACAGGGTATGTCTCTCCCGCACACGGGGCCACGGCTTAACGTCCCATCCGACGGACGGCGGCCTTTCCAAGCCCATCGGTGTCCCCTACTGACCGTGGGCAGGGCGGGGAATTTTGCGGAGATAAATCTCAACGCTGACCCAGCTGGGACTCGAACCTGCTCAGTGGGGGCATAACAGCCAATAACATTCAAGTCTTTAATGCTTGTCGAAATTTTGCTGTAAGAAACCTTTCATTAATGCACTCATATCCTATAAGAGCATCACTAGCATGTCTGTTGAGCAGTAGACCCACGCCTTGGTGATGCTTTCTACCCTCCCTCCCTGTAAAGAGAAAATTAAAGTTATTTTTAAGTATCTCACCTTTACCTGTCCATCTGGTCTCTTGCAAGTCTAGAATATCTAGGTTATAGTGCTGGAATTCCTGCATGAGGACATCAAGAGAATAATCTCTATATAATGTCCTCACATTCCACGTTCCTGCAGAGAGAAAATGATTAGTAGGATTTTTAAAGAAACTAGGTTTATTGAGATAGGTAGGGCCAACAATATCAAACAGTGCCCTGATCGCAGGCATGGGGCAAAGACCTGTTCCTCCTCCGCTAAAGGCTACGATGCTGGTAGGAACTTCAGACACCACCTTTTCAAGTGGACTTTTTCAAGAGCCATATGGCCTGCCTGAGACACATTACTCCAGTTTCAGTTTTTACTACCAGTAAGGTTCAGATACCTACGATGGCCTCTGATTAGGATTATCCACCAGCTGATATAAGGTATCCCATGCCTCTGTTCACTTAGGGCTGGAAACCCAGAAGCAAACAGAAAACAGGGGCAGATTCTCTCTCAACAGAGGCCCACCAGTGCAGTAAGTCCAGGATCCATAATCAAGCTCAAATCCATAAACAAGTCCAGTCTACTAGGTATAAATGGTCAGCACCTGGACCCTGTGAAGTTGACCACTCCTCAGCAGGGTTGAAAAAAAAAGAAAAAAGTGGCTATAGATGACCAGATCAGTAGGCCATACTGAACTGGCAATTGGCCCTTGTGTAAAAGGGAATATCTCTTTTTCCAAAAGGGAATATCTCTTTTGAAAGGTACTAATGGCCTGCACCATGAGAAGGCAGGGTCGGACATTAGGTGCTAAACCTGGCCGGTTCTGGGCATGATCACTAGGGATTGGTACACATCTCTCTTTCCAGTTTATGCCTAGCTACCATTTACAGACCTAAATTTGGATTATAATCAAATCTATTTAAATTTCTATTTTCAAGTATATTTATTCAGTATTTGGAATATTTACAAATTTAATTATATTATTATATTATTTTACAAATTTAATTATTTGTAAATATTCCAAAAAAAATTTGGAATATTTACAAATAAATTATCTCATTTCATAAACACCCCTCCCCCACACTCAACAACCAACTGTCTCTTACACAAAACCTAAAGCTGCTCACTTCCCATCTGATGATGTGCCCAAAGGGCACGAAACACATATTGTGTGGACCTCAAAGTTTTTTAAGCATTCTATGTTACTAAAAGTATTATTATTTCCTTCACTAAACTTTAATAAAATAAATTATCAGCATTCCTTGTTACCTTTACAAATTCTACTGAGGCATCACTTGAAGGCCAGAATGTGAAGATTAAACTTGTCACTTGCAAGCATCCTAAAAGCTTCTCTTACTGCCCATCCTGTACGGTATGTAAATTCTCGTTAATAACTTTTGATACTTGATAGCATAGAACATTTGTTAAGTGCCTAAAAACAGTGTCTAGAGAATTAAAGATTTCAATTTAATTTTAATTACTGCACTGTGAACCTCTACTGTATTTTTTTTAAAATACTGAACAAATATTGTTGAAAATTTGAGATTTAAATGGAATTTAAATGAATTGAAGATTATGATCTTTAATTCATCTTCAGTCACATGTTTCTGTTAAATGCATATTTAAATGTTATAACAGAGCTTCAAAGTTTTATTCCCATTGACATCTTTCTCTGGTCTTACAATCAAAAGCAAACATACACCAGAAAATTATCTTGTCAGTCCCGACTGAAAATTCATGCTTCGTTTCTCAGTAAAAAACACCACTATGGTAGGTCTTGAGTACTCACAAGTCATCTAGAGAGTTAAATATATTAAAAAAATGTTATTACCATTAAGTAGCTGACCATCACAGAGGTCTGACAGGAGTCTATCAATATAATATACCATAGAGGTCTATGAGGAAGGCAAGAGAGCAAAGGAGCAACACAAGAAAAGGAACATCCATGCCTTATCTAGGTGTTCGAATCCAGGACCCTCTGATCTGCAGCCAAGAATATTAAGCATTTTGTAATAACATTCTATTTTTAGTTGAAAGTGTTTCTAATAAGTAATATATAAATAGAGCCTAAATTAGTAGTCTGTAGACTAATGTAAGTCTGCTATCTTACTGTGTAAGGCTCTTAAAGAATTTGATACATTTTAATTTAAAATACATGAATGACTGGAAAAAAATCCTTTAACATGGAACAGGGAATAAATATAATTCATAATGCATAAATTTACTAATCACAAAATACACTGAATATACTTGATTATAAAATAACTGATCTTTTAATTCTGACATCAATTTTGTCAGTCAAGAAGTAAAAAAAAGTTGGAAATTACTGATACATATGTTTATGGTTATATATAATCAGTGAGTTGTTCAATAAATAATAGCATAAAGTGGAGAAAAATAATTTATAATATGAATACAACTATATGCAATTGAATCTTCAATCTAGAGGGTTGGGTTGGGTTGTTTTACCTCTGAGCGGCACTTTTTTGCACACCATGGGCTAAATGGCCAGGTCACATGGACCCCGAAGGCTCAGAGAAGGTTGGGGGAGGGGACCCACTGGAACAGCTGTTGGGAGACAGATGGTAGCCTTCCGTTAAGGCCATCCAGCGTGTTCTTTAACGTGCACAGGGTATGGCTCTCCCGCACACGGAACCACGGCTTAACGTCCCATCCGACGGACGGCAGCCTTTCCAAGCCCATCGGTGTCCCCTACTGACCGTGGGCAGGGCGGGGAATTTTGCGGAGATAAATCTCAACGCTGACCCAGCTGGGACTCGAACCTGGGAACTACAGATTACGAGCCTGGCGCGCTACCGACTGAGCCACCCCCGCCCCCAATCTAGAGGGCATTCAAAAGCAATTAAATATGACAATCTGCCCCAAAAAGATGGTCTCATGAAGAGGTTCATGGGTACATCAACACTAGCTATCCACAATCAATTTGAAGAAAGCATGTGGCCCAGACATCATGGATGCATGGAATGGTTTAGAATAGTTTACAAGTGGATATTCATACTGAATGATGAGCAGTAAAGTGGCAGAACATCAACTTCAATCACTCAGCCATCCCCCATAAAACCTGGGCATGGATTCTATCTGTTCTGACCACTGAAGGAACACTTCAAAGGAAAACATTTCTGACATAAGAAACTCGCAGTATATATGTGCCAGTTGGTGCACATACTGGTCTCTGGTTTCTTCAGTGCAAGAATCAAACTCCTAGTTCATCATTGGAACTGAATCAGTCTAGCAATGATGTGGACAGTAAAAAAGTTTGATATTCTTCATAATTCAGTTAATAACATGAGATTATATCAACTTAATAATAAAATTAAAAAAAATAAATACCCCCTCATGCAGCTGCTTGCCACAGAGGTCTGACAGGAGCCTGTCAGTTTATATGCCAAAGTAGAAGGTCTGAGAGGATGGCAGGACCTCAGCAGAAAAACGACACAAACATCCATGCCTTACCCAGGGGTCGAATCCAGGTCCCTTAGTTCAGTAGCCAAGCGTGCTAACCACTCGGTATGGAACGACTAACTTAATAATACGAGTTTCATTATTATCAATTATTGTGCAAATATTTTTTTTTAAACGTGAAATTTAGGTAAGATCAGGATAGAATAAATTTCCATGAAAAATCATCATTTTACTGAAATTGGGAAATCATAGAGAACAGGACTACAGCTGTACAACAATTTCTTTTCTTCACCATTGTCTGTTACTTAACTTTTTCACAGAACGTGATGCTGAAATATACCACTACAAGACTATTCAGCTTCGAAACCACAAAACAAAGAACATACAGGCCTATGGCTAATGAACTAGTATTGGTACAAAGTTTGTTCAAGTTACAAGTTGTCTGTTCCTCTTTTTTCTTTGACTTGAAAGCTTAATTTTTATTGATTCCTGTATGATTTAAACTAATCTGATATAAAAGAATGAAGTTTAATAGTAAAATATCAAAGCAAAAATAATTTTTAGTGAATGAGGCATGTTTATTCTATAAAGGAATATTAATAATGTTACTTTGAGGTAAATTTTGCATCAAAATGAACACTAGAAATTTATGTTGATTTTTTCTTTCTCAAATATTTTGTCAATAAAAAATATAGGCATTAACTATTTTTCCTGATTTTTTTTTTAAACGAGAGAAATTATGTACAAGTCAATATAAAATGTGGTAATAGTTCAAAACCTATTAATATAATAAAATGTCAAAATATTTTCATGGACTTAGGTTTGAAAAATCATTGTACTGTTTTAAGGTAAAAGACAATTATACACTACAAAGTTGCTATTGCAGTGTTTTAACTAGTGAATGATCCCAAACACCTAAAATACATTTAATTTTTGGCAAATCAGAAAAATTCCAAGTGCTTACTAATAGATAATTTAAAAATGCTAATAGAAAAACTTTATAAATTGAAGAAATAACTTCAATATTCAGGAAAAAAATTCTTAGAATTACTAATGATCAATAGTTTACAAAATATGTTACAAATACATTTTCAAACGAAAATTCTTTTCTCCAAATTAGGAATAAGTAATACTGATGCTACCAATATTAGGCCCAAGTTTGACAGCCTGTGAAAATTTTAAAAGTAGCTTGCAGAATAATAATGAACTTATACTATGAATTTAACCAAAGAGTTGATATATTGATTATAAAAATGGTGCAAAATACATTTGTCCACCAATACATCAACTATTAGAAATCAACTCACTTTCATTATAAAATTCCAGAATGTGCACTATAGGAAATTCTGATCAAATCACTAATTTTAATCATGATAGCCCACTAACTTCAACTTTATAAATTAAAATATAGAACTTTAAGACTTCCACTCTAAAACTCTACAGAATGAGACCTAAGAAAACTATTCATATATAAATTGTATTTACAATTTGTTTTTAGTGTATTTGATTATGTAGGTCCAAAGTAGTTTTACAACTTCAACCAAAATATATAACTACTTTATTTGTCATACCAAAGGGGAAACAAATGACATTACAATGAAGAGAAATACATTTTTCCATTGGCTTGCAAAAGTTGAGGGTTTTTTTTTTCTAATGAAAAGACTGTTACAGGTGCAATGTATTTTTTTTTTTTCATACTTTTTGTCACCACAAATCAATGATAATCAAAAAACAAAAATTATTTTTCAACAAAATTATTTTTCTACTTTTCCTCCTGCAGGTAAGAGATTATTTAAATTAGAAATTCTCAGGCTAATAATTGGTTGTGATATCCTCATTCACTGGGCCTAATCTCACTCAACTTCTTTCTGTGATTTTTGCCAAAGATGCAGTTCATCATCCACTAACCCCACATCATCAGTGAACTGCATGATAGAATTACTATTGCCCAAACTCCTGATATGCTTCATATTTTGGGAAGAAATTTAATTTTGTTAGTGTCTGCCACATCACCTTTGACACTCATAGTGAGCACCTACAGATGTATTTCTCTTCACTGTTAATTTTCTTTTGTGTGACAATAAAGTAATTATGTTTGAAGTTACTTTGTAATTATTTCATATTACTATATATCTTTCGAATAGTTTAAATCTGTGATCTGCCATTTTTCTACCATTAGTTATCCACCACAAAAACAACTAATGATCATAAAGAATATCTGAAAGATTTAACATTACATACAAATAAAAAAAAAATCCACTTTCAAGCTCTAAAATTCAAGTTATAAGTGCAAATATATATATATATTGATATATATTAGGTACATTTTTGTAGTCTTCAAACTATGTTTAGAGTTGGGTTGGGTTGTTTTACCTCTGAGCGGCACTTTTTTGCACACCATGGGCTAAATAGCCAGGTCACATGGACCCCAAAGGATCAGAGAAGGTTGGGGGAGGAGACCCACTGGAACAGCTGTTAGGAGACAGATGGTAGCCTCCCGTCAAGGCCATCCAGCATGTTCTTTAACGTGCACAGAGTATGGCTCTCCCATACACGGGACCATGGCTTAACATCCCATCCAACGGATGGCGGCCTTTCCAAGCCCATCGGTGTCCCCTACTGACCATGAACAGGGAAGGGAATTTTGCAGAGATAAATCTCAATGCTGACCCAGGGGGAATAGAACCTGGGAACTACAGATTATGAGCCTGGTGCACTACCGACTGAGCCACCCCTGCCCCTCTATGTTTAGAGTGTTGATACAAACAACCAAGATATAAATTGGAAGAGAAGGTTTACCTCTGAGTGGCACTTTTTTTTTACACACAATGGGCAAAAAAGTGAGCTACAAGGATCCCATGTGCTTAGAGAAGGCTGGAGAAGGGGATCCCTGGCTGTTAGGAAATAGATGGAAGCCTCCCATCAAAGCCATCTACAGCATATTCTTTAACGTGCAGAGAGCATGGTTCTCCTGCAAATGGGCTATGGCTTAATGTCCTATCTAATGGAGCCCATTAGTGCCCTTCACATACACTGAATGGGCAAATCATTATATACACTCCAATAACAATATGCAAAGTAGAAGTATCGCATTCAGTTACCTGGGAGGCTGAAACTGACAATGCCTATAAATAGAGTGGGTCCCTATGCATTGCAAACCAGTCACATAGAAGTAATCATGGGTAAAGGCAGCAAAGTGAGTTTGACCGTGGCCAGATAGTAGGTGTGAGGAAGGCAGGTTGTTCAATCATTGCAATTGCTGAACTGTTGGGATTTCCACATCAGACCGTCACGTGTATACAAAGACTATGTGAAATATGGCAAAACTTCTAACCAGCAGTAGAAATGTGGACGCAGCTATTCAATTGACTCTCGAGGTGAGTGCAGACTGTCTCATATCATTACAAGGAATCGCATAGCTTTCATGGAGCAGATGACGTTGGAATTGAATGAGGGTGTGTTCATAAACTTATGAACAAAGACTATCCATCATATCATGGAAAAAACAGGCTATGGCAGTCAATGTCCACATCATGTCCCCTTGTTGACTGCAAGGCACCAAATAATTAGGCTGAAGTTTGCAAAGGCTTATTGCAACTGGAGTGCAGAGGACTGGAAACATGTCATCTGGAATTACAAATCACAGTTGCAACTCCATCACACCGAGAGGGTGCATGTGTGGCATAAACCATATGAAGCGATGGACCCAGCTTGCCAAGTTGGGGTCACACAGGCAGGTGGAGGTGTAACAGATTGGGGTAAACTTACATGGGCTTCTTTGAGACCCCTCATACCCGTCAAGACCTCCATCACTGGCACAAGGTATGTGAACATCCTCATTGACCATCTACACCTGTTTGTAATGATTCTCTTTCCACACCATCATTTAATAGGACAATGCTACATAGCATACTTCCCAAGTGGAGACCAACTGGTTCCAGGAACATTCAAGTGAGTTTACCTCACTGGAATGGCCCTCCTCACTCACCACACCTCAACCCTATTGAGAATTTGTGGGACGAATTGGAAAGATCTGTTTGAGCCCAACAACCCCCACTGGCAACTGTGGATGCTCTGACAGGAGATTCTCCCTTCATGGGTGGCAATACCATCTCCATGTTTTCAACACCTCATTGAATCCTTACCAAAACATCTGGCTGCAGTTGTGAGGGCAAAAGATGGAGCAAGAGGTTATTAGGTAAGTTCTAATAGTAAGTAAGGTAAGTTGAGACAATTTGTTCATTCATTGTAAATTATAGCAATTTATCCCTCTATAAATATTTGAAAGGAGATAGCAATATTTAACCATGAACAGAATGAGAGTTAGCAGAGAAAACTTTCAATGCAGATACAGCTAGGGAGTTGCAACTGCAAAATATGAGCTTATCATGTTACTGATTAAGTCCCCCATGCGTTCCATGGTTTGGAGGAGACTTGCACATCTTAATTTAAGTTTTGGGTTGGGTTGTTTTACCTCTGAGCGGCACTTTTTTGCACACCATGGGCTAAATGGCCAGGTCACATGGACCCCAAAGGCACAGAGAAGGTTGGGGGAGGGGATCCACTGGAACAGCTGTTGGGAGACAGATGGTAGCCTCCCGTCAAGGCCATCCAGCGTGTTCTTTAACGTGCACAGGGTATGGCTCTCCCGCACATGGGGCCACGGCTTAACGTCCCATCCGACGGACGGCAGCCTTTCCAAACCCATCGGTGTCCCCTACTGACCGTGGGCAGGGCGGGGAATTTTGCGGAGATAAATCTCAACGCTGACCCAGCTGGGACTCGAACCTGGGAACTACAGATTACGAGCCTGGCGTGCTACCAATTTAAGTTTTGAGTTATTATGTTTGTGTCCATGCCTTCCACAGTTTGGAGGAGACTTACATATCTTAAGTTTTGAGTTATTAATTATGTTTGAGACAAAATAGAGTCCTCTGTTTTTTAAAGATTTCAAAAACTGCATAATTTTTTTTAAATTTTTATTCCTGCTTGTTATCTGGCATTATTATGTCAACATTCTCAATATAGTTGATGACTACAAAACTATGTTGATAATCAAAGTTACAACTTTAACTTTATAGCTCAAAAGTGAATTTTTTTTTTTTAAGCTGTGATATTTTTCAAATTCTAAAGCAATATTTTCATTATTACCACTGTTTATTACATGTATCATTATTTATGCTGTAAACACAAATGACTTAGTGTTTCTTATTAAGCCTTTTTTTTCACCATATTTAAATAGTGATCCTAACAGAGGATAATTATTGTCAGAATTATTAATGATAAAATGTCCACATTAAGTACCATCTTGATAGGGGCGGGGGTGGCTCAGTCGGTAGCGCGCCAGGCTCGTAATCTGTAGTTCCCAGGTTCGAGTCCCAGCTGGGTCAGCGTTGAGATTTATCTCCGCAAAATTCCCCACCCTGCCCACGGTCAGTAGGGGACACCGATGGGCTTGGAAAGGCCGCCGTCCGTCGGATGGGACGTTAAGCCGTGGCCCCGTGTGCGGGAGAGACATACCCTGTGCACGTTAAAGAACACGCTGGATGGCCTTGACGGGAGGCTACCATCTGTCTCCCAACAGCTGTTCCAGTGGGTCCCCTCCCCCAACCTTCTCTGAGCCTTCGGGGTCAATATGACCTGGCCATTTAGCCCATGGTGTGCAAAAAAGTGCCGCTCAGAGGTAAAACAACCCAACCCAACCATCTTGATATGCAAATGCCATATTATCTTCATAACATTATCATCTTAACTTTATTAGTGCTGTCTTGATCACGGATGGCCAAATACCTTCTGCATTTTTATGCTGTATAACTAATGTTTTTACTATTAACTATTTTGACAATTACCGAACTTTTTAATTATTGCTCAAGTCATGATGCTAATTTACATAATGAACAGAATGTCATAGGAGTGATAGGTTTGCAAATGAGTCTTAATATAAGGTCTTTATAACACTGAAAAAAAAAGTAAAGATATTATAGCAATTTATTCCTGTATAAATTATTTGGAAGGAGATGGCAATACTCTTGAATAAAAGCTTACATAAAGGAATTATGCAAAAGTTTTAAATTTATCATTTTTCATCCAAAGAATATTACACAATTGAAAGGACCTTCTTGCTCAGAAATTAATTAAAGCATCTCTTCACTGAAGACGGAGTACTGTCTTTGCTCTGAAAAGTTTCCGAGTTTTCTACTAAAAACTTTATGCAAATAGTTTGAAGGATAAACTTTAAAATTTTATTGCTCAATGACAGAGAGTTTTAAGTTATTTTTAATCAAAGAATATTATACCTGATAAACTTGTTTTAGAAGAATAAAGTGTTAAAATACATAATGATGAAAGATTCCTTAGAATTGTGTTTTTGGACTTACACTGAGACCATTGTCCAATGCACATGGCCAGGGCACCCAGAGATAAGTTGGCATCCACCTTTCCTCAGAGATTATTATTATTCATGACTTTATCTTGTCTGCAAGAGGCCTCACAGTTGCCTAATATCAAGCATTATACATGTTGAAGCATCCATCCCCTCAGAAATTATTTTAACATTTACATTATCTACAGTGCATCTCACAGTTGATCACTATCAAGACTGGACCAAGATACATCACCCTAGGGTTACCATATGTCCCCCATTTTCATCTCATGTCCTCCCAAATTTTTAAAAAAACATGAAATGTCCTTTTTGTATAAACTTGTGTTTCAAACTAAAAGCATTTTTTTGTACTTTTTTAAATTTCTTGAACCCATGACTATAATATAATTTACTGTATGTAATATATATTTACTGTAAATGCAAATCACTAATGCTAAATTATTTCTGCTAATGTTATAAAAGTTATTATTTTCTGTAATCTCAATATTAGCACTTTATATGCAATATGGAAAAAGTATGCTCTTTAGAAAACAGAAAATTTTTGCTTCCACCCACAGATAGATGGAGCAACGAAAGTTGAGAGCAGATTTTTTGCAACATAAAAGACAGCAATGGAATTAAGGACTACTCCTAGCACATAGGAGCCTTCTCATACCAGTGCATGCCCTACCCAAACTGAAATCACTACTGACCACTACTTCAGTCGGAATTCATAAGAAACAGAAATTTGCCTTCTGCAACAGCAGATAATTACTATCCGTTATGTCGCTTAAGGCAAAATACTCTTCATTGCTTATCAAGTATGAATAAAATATATGATGTGCTGATTTTTCAAGTATATTTAATAAGTATTATGCCTTTTTCTGATTCAATTGTTAATCAGTACTCGAAATTAAACTTAGTAGGAAAAAAACTTATTTTATTTCACAACTGAAAGCATGTCCTCCTTTGTCCACCATTTCTATCTTTTTGTCCTCCTTTTAGCACACTGGCATCTGATAACCCTACATTAGTATCCATTTAATAATAATAATACCCCCTCAAGCAGCTGTGGGGCGGGGGTGGCTCAGTCGGTAGCATGCCAATCTGTAGTTCCCAGGTTTGAATCAGGCATGCCAATCTGTAGTTCCCAGGACAGCTCGTAATCTGTAGTTCCCAGGTTTGAGCCCCAGCTGAGTCAGCGTTGAGATTTATCTCTGAAAAATTCCCCGCCTTGCCCACAGTCAGTAGGGGACACCAATGGGCTTGGAAAGGCCGCTATCCGTCTGATGGGATGTTAAGCCGTGGCCCCGTGTGCAGGAGAGCCATACCCTGTGCACATTAAAGAACACACTGGATGGCCTTGACAGGAGGCTACCATCTGTCTCCCAACAGCTGTTCCAGTGAGTTTCCTCCCCCAACCTTCTCTGAGCCTTTGGGGTCCATGTGACCTGGCCATTTAGCCCATGGTGTGCAAAGAAGTGATGCTCAGAGGTAAAACAACTTCAACCTCAAGCAGCTACTTGCCACAGATGTCTGACAGGAGACTGTCAGTTTATATGCCATAGTAGAAGGTCTGAGAGGATGGCTGGACCTAAGCAGAAAAATGACACGAACATCCATGCCACCTTCAGGAAAATTTCTTAACATTTTTACTGTCTAAAAGAAATTTGACAGTAGCTACACTCAGGACCGGGGCAAGATACAATGTTGCCTACCTTCTTACAAAAAAAATATTAATTTTGTACTGTTCAAAAGAAATGCCCTAGGACAGTCATCCAGTATCTTGAGCTGATCCTGTAATCATCTATGACTAATTTATTAGTTCATCAATTATGATCATTCATATAACATTTGCTGATGAACTGATATTAAGCCATAGCAACTGAAAAGATTTCCAAGTCCATAATTGCAATTCTAGTGACTCTTGCATAATCATATATTTCTTAGCCTTTTATTCTTCTGAAATGAGCTCAATATGTATTCTTTGAATAAAACAAATTTTTTTCATGAAAAATAGATTTGACATTTTATGGAATTTCATCATATAGAGGGCTTTATTCCAGAAAATTAACATTTCCTTTTGCATAATTATACAGATATAAATTGATATAATTTCTCTATATCTTATTAATTTTATTGTTACTAAAAATAAAAAATACCAAAAAATTTAGAATAGACACAATTCTTTTTAATAAATCATTAAAATGAGAAAGTCTTAAAAGTCAAACTAAACTCAAGCAGGAATCATGCATAATGCACAAAAATAATATACAACTGTATAAATAAAAGGTCCATTTTCAAAACTCGTTCACTTAGAAATCATTTTTAAGATAGTTAAAGCAAAAATAAGATAATATACTACAATATTTTAAGATAGTTAAAGCAAAAGTTAAGCATAAATAATTGACAACATATCACTTTTAACTTTGAATAAGCAAGAAAATAAGTTGTTTTCAATCATAAAAGCATTTCAGATTTTTTTTCAAATATGGTTGAGTTTTGGAAATTAACTCCTCAAACATTTGAATACAGAAATTGAAACAGAAGTTACAAATTTTGCTATTACATTTCATGCACTAAAAAAAGGCAAAAAAAAAGGTATATATATAGAGAGAGAGAAACACAAGCTTACTTTACCTGTTCTTTTGGTTCCAGAAAACACATAGATGTATAGCCCATAATGGTGCAGAATACTTGCTTTTCTTCAACTTAGCTTTCACAAGTTGTCCATATGAAAATATGTTGATACTTCTCACTTTATGCTATATACTTAAATATTAATCGCCTTAATGCATTCATCCCTCATATCGACCCCAATATATGTCCATATAATTATCATTTATGCATAGTCCAGTAGTTGAAGTATGGGAGATCCAAAGCAAATAAAAATGAAATTAAGTCATGTAGATTAAAGGTAAAGTGAAATGGATAAAATCAAGAAGTCTAGTTCATTGAGGGCATAAAAAAATACTACAAGGGAAATCTAAAATATATGTGTAATGGTGATAATGTGACTTAGAAATTGTAAAATGAAATAATTTTATAAGGGACTAAATAAAATTTGGAAAATATACTACTGCACATGGAATAACTGTTGTTGCAATTTTATGCAGGATCTGAAAATATGCACAAAAACATTTAGTTTTTGCTTAGCTAAAGTGAAGGTAGTTATCCCTATGTGCTCAGGGGCTTTTTAGCTTTATTTGTGCCTTATAAATTATACTTCTTTTTCCATAGTACTCTCCAGATCACTTTGACAAAACATCCTTATACATATATTTCAGATTTTGCTTTGTTTCTTCGTACTCAGAGTATTTGTGCCAAACTTACTGAAGATGCTCCTTGGTAGTTGTTTGTTTGGTAGTTTTATAGTGCACAAAAAACTACTATTATATATATACTAAACAAAATAAAATGATGAGAAGAAATACGCTTTCTCACAATCAAAATTAAAAAAAGATCACAAATAAATGTTAAAAGCAACAATGTAAAAAATTTATGAAGAAACAACAATAGTAAAAAAAAAAATGGATGTAAAGGGCAGGTGTAAAAAAATAACAATCAAAAAATGATTAATGAGAAAAGACTAAAATCAAACCCTGTTAAAACAATAAAAATTCAAAAGCTAGCAGTACTTCATGGACCTACTTCTTTTTTACCACTGACCTACAGGACCACATTCACTTTGGTTTATTACATCATCATCATCCTTAGGTGGTTTGGAAGTTTTTTTCTATTGACTGGTTTTCTATTGGATAGGTATTGAATAGGTATTGAATAAATATTACAATTCATTTATTCCAAATCTTCCAATAGCTTTAATAGCACCCTCTACAAGTAGAAACATATCATCATTATCATCATCCTCAAATAGCCATGGGATACAGAGATCCAACCAGATTGTGCAATTTAGTTCTCCAAAAATATTTTTCCTGAGCTACATCTGGCCACTGTACACCAATTCTAATAAGGACTTGTTTGGCATTGTCTGTCTACCGCATTCTAGGTCTCCCTCTCTTTCTGAGGCCTTTAGTCACACTATTCATAACCCTATTCACTAATCTATAATTATCCATATGGACAACATGGTCAAACCAACAGAGTCTCTCTCTGCATAATATGCTGCTCAAATGAGGTTGCTGACTCCTTTGCCTAACCTCATCATTATTTACAAAGTTGAACCACCTAATGCCAAAGATACTGTGTTAGCATCAAGTTTCCTGTTATCTTGCTTACAAAGGGTCAAAGTTTCACTACCATAATTAACTCTAGTGAGAACCAAACTATTATACAGTCTAATTTAGTCTTTAGGTGTATACGTCTATTTCTCCACATTCTCCATTGATTCTTCAAAGTCCTGGCTGCAACTCCTATTTGTCTGTTAATCTCATGCCATACATTACCAGTATCTGTTACATAGCTCCCAAGATATTTAAACTATGACACCTGCTCAAGACTGCAACCATTCAGATTAACTGAATCACAGACTGCCTGACCAATTTTCATCACTTTAGTTTTCGCTCTGTTTATAACCAAACCTTCTCTACTACCAGTCTCGTCAACAGCTCGAATGAAAGAGTTCATCTCATCAACATGATTTGCCAAAAGAGCTAAATCATCAGCATAATCTAAATCAGAATTTTTCGTATCTCCAGACCATTTAAGACCAAAATCTTTCCCTTACAGTGAATTTTGCAAAACATAATCAATAATTATTTGTGCCTCCATATTTCAATCACTGAATTGCATACAAAGACTGCTATTCCAGATATCAGTTTTACCGGTTATCATTTCTTTGTGATATTGAATCAAGCTTAGTAAGCTTTTTATTACTTCCATTCCTTATGTCAGAACAAATGCCCCCTATAGGTCCACCAACTGCATTATTTAGCCACACTCTAATGAATAATCACCCTCTCATACACAATCAATTAATCCATATAAATATATTGTTTTTTCCACACATTAGTAAACCAATACCTTATTGCCAAAATTTTGTTATGTAAAATACTTTGCTTTCAACAAATAATAAAAAATTCATGTGGTAATAATTTGACATAGACATGAATTGCTTTAAAGATTTCAGGGAGGCAAAATATCAGCAGAAAAACAACAGGCATCTACTGTCTAAACTGGGGTTTAAACTCAGATATCCTTTCCATGTTTACTACCAAATTATTGTTCTTTAGTCGAACATGTTTAACTATTAGATGAACAAGCTATTTCCTAATTATCTATCACAGTGGTTCTCAACTTTTATGCTTCACATACCCCCTGGAAATGTGTATGTATGTAACTGGCGTACCCCTTGTATAGACAGATAAAACTATAGTTATAGTATAACAATGGGAATAAAACACTGACTTTGTTACTAGATATAGCTACTTTTGAGCTCTCACGGCGTACCCCAAAAAATTTTACTGCGTACCCCACATTGAGAACCCCTAATAAGTCACACAAGGAAAATTTCGATTTCTATTAACCTGAAGTGCCTATGCACAGAATTTGGAACCAGTTAGTCATCTGGGAAATTACACGGGGCCAAAATCTGTGAAAAAAAAAAAAGATAAAACGCTTTCAAAAATTGATGCAATTAGGCTATTGCCAATGAGTGCATTTGCTGATGTCAGCATACCATAGAAGACATGTATCAGTGCCCCAACATTCATGCAGATGGTACCTAGAATCACTAATTATTTATATAGATACTAATTTCTATTATTTGCAGTATTTCATTTTTATATTCTTTCTCAAATGTCAATGAAAAAAGTACATATAGATCCCTTCTCTTTGTTAGTCATATAATTTAAAATTATACAAATTGAACTAATGAAGTGCTAAAACTATATAATGATAAAATCTAAAATGTTTAACATTTTATGGGATATTCAATGCAATACTAACTATCCGCATAAAAATGGTTAGCAAAGTTTACAACAGTTATTAAAAAAGTCTTATGTAATAATGGTGATTTCTTACTTATGTCTCAAGCAAATCAAGTTGTGTTAGGTTGTTTTACCTCTGAGCAGCATGCTTGTGCACACAGTGGGCAAAATAGCCAGGTCACAAGGATCCTCAAGGCTCAGAGAAGTTGGAGGCAGGGGACCCACTGGACAGCTGTTGGGAGACAGATGGTAGTTTCTCAGCAATGGCCATCCAGTGTGTTCTTTAATGTGCACAAGGTATGGCTCTCCTACACATGCTTAACTTCCCATCTGACAGATGGCGCCTTTTCAAGCCCATCGATGTCTCCTACTGACTGTGGGTAGGGCAGGGTTTTGCGGAGATAAATCTCAATGTTGGCTCAGGCAGGACTCAAACCTGAGAAATGCAGATTATGAGCATGGCACACTACCAACTGAGCCACTCCTGCTCCCAGCAAACAAGGGTTTGGTTGTAACAAGGGTTGGGTACCTCTGAATGGCACAAATGGGCTAAATGGCCAGGTCCACAAGGACCAATACAGATAAAGTCAAATGATAAAATACAGATAGAGACAAGGATCAATACAGAAAAAAAAGGGGCTTAGAGAAGGTTGGGGGAAGAGACCCACTGGACAGCTCTTGGGACACAGATAGTAGCCTCCTGCCAAGGCCATCAGCATGTTCTTTTACATAAACAGGGTATGGCTCTCCTGCACACAGGGCCACGGCTTAACATCACATCTGACAGATGGGGACTTTTCCAAGCCATCATTGTCTCTTACTGCCCAACGTAGGGAATTTTGCGGACATAAACCTCAATGCTGGCCCAGGCAGGACTCAAACCTGGGAACTGCAGATCATGAGCTTGGCATGCTACTGACTGAGCCACCCTTGCCCCCAAACAAACAAGGAGTAGCATATCAGCATACAACTGGTAGCCATCTTTATCTGTTTCACCAAAATGGACGTTAATATCTAAATGTTACAAAATATACGGAGAAAAAGGTAAAATATAAACCTACACCAGCCCCTGCATTCAGTTATGTCTGTAATATACATTACTAAGGGCCAGTGACCTATCAAATTGTTGGCATAAGCACATTTTAGTGCTTCAATTGTTAAACCATTTATTGTTAATAAACTTAAATGGCAAAATAAAGCATCTTCCTAGATACTGTTTTCACTGCTAGAGCTTCTGTTGGTACTTATACCTATCTTCAAAGATCAACATGAGACATCAAACTTCAACAATACAGAATTGTTACACTACATTTCAGACCTTACTATTCACTTTTGAAATATAAAAAGGGGTTGTAGAGTACTTTGTGCCTTTCCCTGTTGAACTGTTTTTTCATAGATGACTATTTGTAAATCTGTTGTAAACTTGTCAAGCATTTTTCCTCAGATAGTTGCCATTCGTGCTATTCATATATCAGCTTGTTCACACCAGTTATCATCATAGTTTATAAGTTTTTTTTTTATTTTACAATGCAAATAGTATTGTTAACTAGTTTTAATTGTTCTACCTGTTAACTATATCTCAATTCATTCTTGCTAGATATGGTACTCTCCAACCTTCCCCAATAACTCTTATATTGTCCACCAGTCTCAGATCAAGAAAAATAAATCTGAAGAGGTGGGGGGAAAGAGAGAGGGGCAAGTGATTGGATTCAAAGTGAATAAACCTAACTGCAGTTCCAGTATACACAGTGTGTTCCATTAATAGCAGATAATTTCCCCACAGATCAATCTGTCATCGAAAACTACATAGAAAATGTTCGAGAAAATTTTACATCCGAGATTTTTGTAGAAAGAAAAATGGCCTTAAGATGTAGGGTGACAACTGTGGGTACCTATTACTGTGTATGAATACTGTGGAAGAAACGCTACTGAAGCATTCAATAATTGTACTGTTCAAAGAAAGTAAAAAGTTGTTTAAAGTGGTAGCATAACATCATAGTTACAGCAACATTGGACAGCACGATCCAAATATTGAAGATGTTGTAAGTTCATGGTGCAATTAGCCTCCAATGAAGCCTTTCCAGATTTTCCTCCTCTACACCTTTCCAGATGCTTTTTTCACTGCCTAATGCTCAGGAACAAAATCACCTCAGAACATTTGGTATGTAAGTTTTGATGACAGGTCCCAGGGAGATTATCAACTATATATGGGACACCATGTATAAATAAATATATTACTCTCACCAAGTTTTTCCCATTTCCTAGTTACCCTATTTTAAAATTAATTCTTCCAAAATATGTAATATATATACATTTACATTTATTTTTCCTCTATTCCAGTTATTAAGTTTCCATAGCAGGAAAAGGTGGTTAACTGGCTCACAATACAACTGTGATTTTGTCACCGATTGTACACTTGTCATTCTACCTTTGAGCCACTGGGCATACTATCATTTCTTGCACAAGTCCATAATTTCTCAGTGTCACAATAGCTGAGTACAAATATTAAATTATTAATTAAGAGCATTAGAAAAGACACGAGTTTCACTGCAACTTGACAAAGAGATAGCTTTTTGTCTCCTGAAGAAATTAAAATCTTGGATCAATGGCAATTTCCAACTGATTATATTTTCAAATCATTCTGTAGTCACTTAAAAGTGATTATCTGCTATTGGGGCTGTGAAGGAGTTAGAAGCTTGTATCTATTAACCACATATGCTACAAATCAAAACACTCAGTTTTTCTCCGAGCTGAATCACTTTTAAGGCAGGTTTCTGGTGGCTAACTGGTTAGCACGCTTGGCTACTGATCTAAGAGACCTGGAATCAGGATTTGAGCCAAAGGCATGGACGTTTGTGCTCTTTTTCTGCTGAGGTCCTGCCATCCTCACAGACCTACTATGGCATATAAACTGACAGGCTCCTGTTAGACCTCTATGGCAAGCAGCTGCTTGAGGGAGTATTTTTTTATCCCACCCTCAGACTGATGCCCTACAATCAGCAATCACTTTATCTTGGCATATAGGTATTAGAGCTGTGTGCAAAGCATAATTGTGCACAAATCTTATGTTAAATAACTGCAGTCTGTTCTCTGTCACATGATGTCTCTTGTATAGTAAACTGCATTAAATTTAAACTATACATAGAAGTGAAAAATTGGGTTTTCTGTTTGTATCAGCTCTTTATAGCAGAGAGGAAATATGCTTCACATCTCTTGGGACATATGAATAAACAAATAAATGATAAATAATTTTCCAATGGGGGGAAAATAACTACTACTGTAGAAATATATATTTTTTTTATTTTCTAACTATTCTATGTGGTCTGTGTATTTTATAGGACAAGCCACCACTAAATTATTATATACCTGGCTAATGATAATTTTTCCTCTCTATTTATTCAGGTGCATAATAGTCTTAATTTTTATTTATTTGGATTTGTGCATAAATGTTGTTTAATGTATTGTGTTGCTATGTATTACCCATGTAATATATTGTGTTGCTATGTAATAACAAATATATTAAGCAATTTTTATATTTAATTAATATATCTTCCACAAGTCAAAAAGGTTCCAACTTTGTCAAGAAATGCAAAGAGAAATGATATTCAGTAGATTCCTATTAATAAAATGACATGAAATTGATAAATGTTTATGCTTTTACACTTAAAAGTGTGAAGTTTTCAATAATGAATTCTGCCTGGTGGCTAAAATTAATTTGTAACTGCTTCCAGTAGACAAAAAACTGAAAAATCTATTCCAAAGCTACCAAAAAAATGGAGCTAGGTTTATAAATCATTAAAGATTAAGGATATTTTGGAGGAAACCTTAGAACACAAAATAAAACCTCAATTCTACCCGAGTTTACAGACTGCATCCATCTGCTCCAACCAAACTAATTTAATCTGCTTTTGTTCAATGAAGGTCACAATTCACCCTTAAATTTATACTTGGCTTTTTACAAGTGGAACATGTTTGAACATTGTTCATAGAAAAAACAAAGTTACATAAAGATAAATATCTGGAAGAAGCCTTAGAAAAACATGACACTGATAAAAAGGAAGAGAAAATCATTAAAAAAAAACTTTCAGATTTGTGAACTTCAAAAGTGTGACAACAGACAAGGAATGATTGAGAACATTCTCCAAAACTAGTCATATGCTATATATTACATACACTATTACGCTGTACTTGTCTCTATTAAAAACTCTTAAGACAGTCATTCACCACTTCAAAGTTGCATTAAAAATACTCCTGTCAAGGATGTTCCTATACAGGCATTCACTTTGTCTCTCTGCTCTATGACTGTATTAGGCGAGAACCATGTTGACACAGATGACTTACAGAACTTGGAACAGTGCACCAGGGGATGCCATGACATGAGGTCTGCTGCTCTCTTAGAGAGGGGAGAAAGGTGGAGTGGAGCCCATACAAGTTAGAAAGGTGCTTCTGACTGTTGAACAAGTTGGAAGTGAAATGCTGTGCTCTGGGAGCCAGCATGAAGTGTGTGACTGGACATCAAGAAGTGTGTGACTGGATGTTCTCAATGGGGAAGTGGATTAAGGCTGTGCCCAATTGAAGTAGTTGTATTTGTGTAATGTGTTGAATGTTTAAAAGATATCTAACCTAGAGATACCAAATGCCTGTTTTTCATAGTGAGCATTTTAAGTAAGGCTTAAAGAAGATTCAATAAAAGATATTGGATTAACAGATTCTCTTAAATAAAGTCATAACTCGAAAGTTGTATGAAAATATGTAAAGAGAAACCTTGGAAATATAGGTGAAATCTTAAAGGTGCATAATATTGAGATAATAGGAAATCACAGATATGCACATGTTGATCATATTTAATAATCACCAACATATCAAATATATCACCAACTGGTGATATCTGTGATTTCCTATTATTTCAATAATAATGCTTATGTTTGATATCTGGCATGCCGGCTTAAAAAGGCATGCCTCTTGACATTTGATGTGGGTTGGTCGTGCACACTAACCTGGAAAGTGCCTTTAGAATCTTCAATTACAATCAGATACATTTCCAATGACTAACTCTATGGTATAATGCTTAAAACCACTAATAGAGGATTTAGTTCAGTGATGGCAGTTCAGCAGTCAGAGCACTTGACATGTCATCAGGAGGTAATGGGTTCAGATCTCACCTGGCTAATGATAATTTTTCCTCTATATTTATTCAGGTGCATAATAGTCTTAATTTTTATTTATTTTGATTTGTGCATAAATGTTATTTAATGTATTGTGTTGCTATGTATTGTAGAAAATTTAAGCTCATTTCAAGTAAAAGCACTACAAAATGTTAACATAAAAACTAAAAAGAACATGACGCCAACTGGGGGTGAGAGAAGTTGGAAATAGTAAATGCTCAGGAAGCAAGTATTTTCTGATCCTTAGATGGAGAGTGCGACTTAGGCATGCCTCACAATTGTGATATAATGACTAGAATGATAGGACATCAACTCAATTGAGGCTACATATCCAGCATGTGGTGTCATAAAGATTGGAACACTTAACTCATAAAGATTGGACTCTAAATTGCAGTAGGGACATAAAGAAACAAAAGCTGCAAGACAGTAAATTTTTGTTGTAACTGTGGATATGTAATATGCAATGAGAAGCTAGGAATGAACTGGTACATAAAAAAAAATAAAAGGAATATATAAGTATAGTAAATTAAATTTAGTATTTAATGGAACTTTGGAGTGTTCTGGGTTTTTAATAGAGACAAGTACAGCATAATAAGTGTTTACGATATATAATGAGCTGCGATTAAAATATGACTAGTCATGTTTCATGCATCAATTGACATGCGAACTTTGGAGACTGGAAAGTTGTGCACATCCATCTCACCCATTTGCTCCTAACTGTGTTATGTGATACAAAGCTAGTCTCTTACATGCAAGTTTGGTTTCAAAATAAGTGCTTGTTTTTGTGAATGATTTTGCATAAAAACTGAATTAAACAAACAACAGTTGCCTCTGAAGATAGTAAGGAAAAAAGAAAAACAGTAAATTTAAGCACTAAGCAAAAGTTTGAGTTAATTCAGAAGCTGGAGTTGTGTGTTTGATTGTCCATGTGTGCGAGGTTGGTTGTTTTGCTTTAAGTGGCACTTTTTTTGCACACACTAGGCTAAATAGCCAGGTCACAAAGACCCCAAGGGCTCAGAGAAGATTGGGTGAAAGGACCCACTGGACAGCTGTTAGGAGACAGATCAAATCAATTCAAGGCCATCCAGCATATTCTTTAACATGCACAGGGTATGGCTCTCCTGTACCAGGGTCACAGCTTTACATCCCATCTGATGGATGGCAGCCTTTCCAAGACCATCAGTGTCCCTTACTGACCAACAGCAGGGTGTGAAGTTTTGCAGAAAGAAATCTCAATGCTGCCCCAGCTGGGACTTGAACATGATGCATTACTGACTGAGCCTCACCCCCATGTGTGCAAGGAATATGGCATAAACAAATTGTGCCAGATATTTGCAAGAGTACAGAAAACTAATCTAATTTTCAATAAAATAGAATGTAGATCTTTCATCATGTGGTTCAGCAGTTAGTAATAAGAATATGAAAGTGGTGCAGGATAAAAATCTGGAGGATGCTGTGTATAAGTGGTTAATGCAGCAACACTCATGTGATGTAAACATGAAAGGTGTTGAACTTTGCTTCACTATGGATACACTAGCAAAGAACATGAAAATAAATTTTAGCTAGTTATGAACGACTTTGGTGTTTCTATAAATGCCATATCAAACACAGAATGAACAAGAGGACATTTGTCAAATTAAGTGCACCAATGAAGGAGACTGAGCCATTTAGAAAAACTTTAAATGAACTCAGAGGGAAAGACCGAGATCTCAGATTTACAATGCTAATAAGACTTGTTTTTTGGCAGTCACTCCTGGGAAAGACATAGGCCTATGAACATGAAAGCTCTACCAAGGCTTTAAGATAATCAAGAAAAGGATTTCTGCATTAACACATGCCAATGGGTTATATCAACTGAAATCTGTTGTTGTTGGTAAATAATATCAACCACAAGCCTTAGAGAATATTATGGGTTGGGTTCTTTTACCTCTGAGTGGCATTTTTTTTTTGCACACAATGGGCTAAATAGCCAGGTCACTAGGACACCACAGGCTCAGAGAAGGTTGGGGGAGGGGACTTGCTGGAATAGCAGTTGGGAGACAGATGGTAGCCTTCCGTCAAGGCCATCCAGTGTGTTCTTTAACATGCACAAGGTATGACTCCCCACACATGGGGCCATGGCTTAACATCCCATCCAATGGACAAAGGCCTTTCAAAGCCCATTGGTGGCCCCTACTGACTGTGGGCAGAGTGGGGTCTTGTGGAGATAATCTCAATGCTGACCAGCTGGGGGTTCAAACCTGGGAACTGCAGATTATGAATCTGACACGTTGCCAACTGAGCCATCCCCACCCAGGATACAATGAGAACTTCCAGTGATTTATTAAAACTCTTAAGAAAGCATGGTTTAACAATGAAATATTGAAGTTCATAGGTGCAAGATAAGAGGTCCAAACAATTGCCCCAGAGAATGTTAAGGCTGTTCTAATTTTAGATACTGCTTCTACACACCCAAGCATAGATAAGCTGTGCAGCATAAGTGTGTGTGATGGCAGAATTAAATGTTTGCTTTTGATACTTATAAAACCTTGCATCTCCAACCAAGTATTGGGAATCATTCCTGCTTGCAAAAGATTAATTATACCATAAGATTTTCTTAGAAGGTTGTTCTGGGGGTTGAAGGAGATAATGAGACTGATACTTGATTGATTTTTTTTTTTTTTTGATTTGCAACATATAGGACAGAGAAGAATCCTAGAAGCTACTCCTAGCTTTTACAGGCCTTCTCATACAAGGACATGCCTTACTAAGACCGAAGTCACTGCTGACCACTGCCTTATTAGAGCTAACACAACACACAAAGTTTGCCTTGCTGGAACAGTCGCTAGCTGCCTAACCACTATGCCAGTTAAGGCATGAATAAGAAGACAATGAACTTTGCAGAACTTCAGAAGTCACAACTCGAACTCTGCAAACTTCATTTTTGCTACTGTATGGATGGTAATGAAAATATTAATTTGGCTAATGGTTAAAAGAAACTTTTATGATATTGATCCTGATTTTGACTTTGAGGTTAGCAATTACCATTGTAACTGACTGGTACTGAAAGCTGGATAAAAAGATTCAATTGAGGATTATGTTTTGCAGTGGTTAGAAGAAGATGAAGGTGAGCTTGTGTACCAAATATTGACTGAAGGAAAAATACCTGGAGAATAGTAAAAAAGAGGAAGGAAAACAGACAGTTGTCAAACCAAAATTCTTTATTGTAGGAGATTACTTAGATAGTATCAATCACGTTACCTCATCATCTGACCCTGAAATGTAACCTTATTATGCACACTTTTGTACATTTAAAGAAATTATTATAAGCAGCAGAAATAATATGACTCAATTAGAGTTTGACATATTCTTCAAACCTGTTGCTGCTCCTCCAGTCTTCTTCACAACCCTCTATTGACAAGATGCAACAGAACTCTAGCTCCTCACCACAACTCACTAGTAAGAGACCATGAGAACATGATAGCTACCCACACTCAGAATAAAAGTTTTCTTTTTAGTGAATAGCATTGTTCATTGCTATTACAAGCATCAGATACATGTATTATGTTTAATGGTGTTCCTAATGTACTGCATTGGCTATTATAAGATATGGTCATATAGACTGGGCATCATCACAAAAATTTGGATTCAATGGACTTTTGACATTTATGGACACCTTTTCCCTCCTATTAGTCTATTAAATCTAGGTACATTGCACTTTTGAAACATGTTTACATTTCCATTGCCCAGATGAATTTTGGTAAATACCTTTTTTCTTTATCCTCCAGCACATGAAGGGTTGATAAAAAAAATTAATTAACAATAATCAAGCAAACAACTCTGACACAAATTCAAATAATAAACTTTATTTGATCAAGATACATTTTTCATTATAAACTTCAAATATATTACATTTTGAAGTAACAGCAGGAAGAATTAATACTAATGCAGTGCTTGAAGTGGTATGCTAACACATTTTTTCTCCTTGTGGACTTAAAACCATTCTAATGCTTTTCTGCTGCACAAAAATTAAAAACTCTTATTCTACTGAAGGACTAATCTGTAATTATGAATGAACCATTTGCTTTACTTTATTTGTTTTTCTATCTTCAAGCACTGGGCCAATGGTTATAGTTTTAAATATATTAACATGTAGCATTTTTTAGTTGGACCTAACCTAGGAATCATGTTTTACTGAATGAAATTGATATATTAAATCATACATGAAATAGCTTTTAAGTTTTTTTTCTTGTATTATTTAATAGTTCACTATTATTACTGCTAACAAAATTAAATTAGGTAGGTCAAATAGCAAAGATGGATAGTTTTCATCACAATAATCAATGCATAATTAAAGTATTTACTGTATGTAGAAAATTAGTTTGTTCAGGACTGATCTGTTTAATTCATCTGCTCTCTACCATTTAAACTATAAGGCAGATTTTTCTGACCCTGAATGCAGCCTTATTATGCACTATTTAGTTTCAAATGAATTTGAAAAATCATAAAATATCTTCTAATTGACTTTTACACCAACTTAAACCAATAATGACTATAATATGTGATAACACACTGGTAAAATGAAAAAGAAATTTAAAAAGTTAAGCAAGTGGTGGATGTTAAATTTTAACTGAAGTAGATCTAAAAAGAACAATGAGTTACTGTGGTATTTTTTTCATTAATTAGATATGTTTATTATAATGCTGTCAACAGAACAAGGAATTTCACATCACTTTATAAAAAGAATTAGAAAGCGATACCAACTTTCAACCATTTCAATTCCATACACTTAGGAAACTACATAAAGATTAATGTTTTAGACCATATCAAAAATTCTGATTATGAGAATTAAAAATTCATTCCTCAAGAAAAAACAATAATTTGTACAGATAGAAACAAAAGATACACAGCTCATTGAATATAAAATAATTTCTTAATTTGCAAAAACCCATCAATGAATAAAACAGAACTTAGTTTAAAGCAAGCCAAAAATGTATAGTTGAGTGTAAAAAAGAGTAATTTAAGTCAAGAAACTGTCATAATTTTAAAACATTTCATTATGGATAAACCATAAACAAATATCGAAACATAAATTTGTATTGATGCAACTGTACTCAATTGTCCTAAAGCATATTACTTTTTAAAGCATATAATTTTTTTCTTTAAAATAATGTATATAAATAATACCTGTATATCCATTATAAGGAGGGACTTGGAAAGATTCATTAATAAATTTCTGTGGTCCTACATATCCCATAATAGCTGGAGGTCCTACTGCTGATGGAAAACTATTTTGCAACCTTGGATCATCTCCAGCTGGATCAACAGGCAATCCCATATCTGAAGGATTTCCTAAATGAAACATCACGTGTATAAAATTAAAAAAGACAAGTAATTTGATCAATAATAATTTTTTTTTTTACTATTTCATGAATCACAACATATTTATACAGAGTATAGTATTTCATATAATAAACTGTAACAAATGTAAGTGTTCCACTAAGTACTGAAAATGAAAAGTTAGGTTTCTGTTTGTATTGGGTCTTCCACACAGATGAAATACACCTCATCACTCTTATGTCACATAAATATACAACAATAAATAATGAACAATAAAACTAAATAATAATTTTTTAATGAGGGAAAAATAACTTTTTTTTTCTTTGATTATTCCAGGGGGTGAACAATGCTCATTTGCTCCATAGTAAAAGCCACCACTTGGTGATGATAATCATTAAACAAGGTGATCTAACAATAATTATAGTAGTTTGGCAAATTTTTGAGAAACATTTTTGAATGCTGTATTTGAAAATTTTATCGAAAAGAATAGGTTTGTGAATACTTAGTACAATTTGACACGAGTTGTTGGGCTGTTTTACCTCTGAGTGACACTTTTTTTACACACAAAGGGATAAATGGTCAGGTCATAAGGATTCAAGGACTCAGAGGATGGGGAAGGGGACTCACTGGACAGCTGTTAGGAGACAGATGAAAGCTTCCTGTCAAGGTCATCCATGTTCTGTAATGTGCACAGTGTATAACTCTCCTGCACAGAGGGTCACAGCTTAATGTCCCATGCAATGGATGGTGGTTTTTCAAAGCCCAACAATGTCTCCTTTTGGACTGAGGACAGGGTTGGTGTTCAGGAGATAAATCAATGCAGACCCAATTGTGACTTGAACATGGGAACTACAATGTGTTATGAAATATAATTTCTTTGCCATTTGTAAATTTGAACATGTTATAACTTTTGTATGCCTGATTCTTACTCAAATAGTGTTGTTGATTTTAGTTCTATTTAGATCACACCATGTGAATTTGGAGATACTAGGATCCAACAGGTATCTATAAAAAGTCATTCAAATTAAAGGTAGACAAATTGGAAATGAAGAGTAAATCATTTACAAATTTCTTCAAATTTGCCATGCCTACTGAAACATTTGTCTAAACATAAAATTATCAAAATGATACCCTCTTTCCTAGAGATAATTTGGCTGGTGAATGAGGAAGTCAGTGATAATGACCTGTGGCTCTTTGTCCAATTTTAAAATTCTTTATTTTCAAGATATTGTTTAGAAGACAAAAAGTGTGAAAATACATGGGGATAGGTCAGGACTGTAGGAAGGATGTTCCAGGCACTCCCAATGATACTTTTTCAACATTGTTGCCATTCATTGGACAGTATAGGGGCAGGTGTTTCATGCAGCAAAACAACCTTCTTGCTCAAAAGTCCTGGGTATTTTGAATTTATTGCTTGCTTTAAATAGCCCAAAGTTTTGGAATACTGTTGGGAGTTGATGTTGTCACCGCAGTCTAGAAATTCAATCAACAGTGGAAGCTTATAGTCAAATTAAAATGTCAGTATATGTAAGAGCTTCTTTCCAAATACTGTGAAGGGTGATTCCCGTGTCTCAGTTGCAGGTGGGGATGGGCGAAGTCTTAACAGCCACTAACATCACCATATAGTGTCACTTCACTGAAGGAGTTCTGCCTTGCTCTAAAAAATCTTCCGAGTTTACTCCTAAAATTTTTAACATGCATATAATTTGAAGGATAAACTTCAAAATTTTATTGCTCAATGACAGATAATTTTAAATTATTTTAATTAATTTCTGAGTAAGGTCTTTTAACTGTGATCTCTAATGCATCTCATCAAATGATTTGTAATAAAATAAATTGTTCCTGTCAACTAAAATATTGAATTAATGTATTTTTTCCTCCCTTTGGTATTAATATTACAAAAAAAAAAAGAAAACAAAAGCAATACAGATAGTTTTAAGTAAATAAGCATCAACTAATATAGGAACTGAACAAGATATGCACCTAATGCAAAGGAGCACTGGATATAGACATAAGCAAGTGAAGAGTAACATATTCACCTGTGGTCATATAATGCAGTAGTACACATGAAGTAATTATGAATATTGGACAGTGGGAGGCAGAATGAAGTCATTGAGCAAAATATGGAAAATTGCAATCCCTAATCAATGTTGAACAGAGTGATAGTTCAATTCCCATTTTGTAACCAAATGATTTTGTAGTCAAAGATTTTGCAGCCAAAGATTTTGCATCCAAAAATTTTGATCTGTGGATGACTGTTACAGTCACTACATATAACATGATTGTAAAGAATAATTCTCAGTAAAATCTGCATAATAATCAATAGAAGTTCAGGTGCCCTCTAAAACAATCAGATGATATCTATGGTGTAAGCGACAACAGCAAAGTGGAAGATCTACAGGATGGAAGTTGTATTCGCATCATGAAACATTTACTCAGAAAAAGCAATAAGTAAATAAGATGTGAACAAAAAAAATCTACCTTTTGGAATACTTCCACTTTCTTTTATGCAAATTTATTGGCACAATTTCTACATTGTGGATGTGGGTAGGTATGGAGACTTCAGAACAAAAGTTTCCCTGAAGCATCTGCAAATCAGGACAATGAATGATGGCTTTCTGTCAGTGTGATATTGCTTGGCTGATTGGACAGTCTAAGTCAATGATCTATGATGGAATGGGAATTTGCCTTGATATATTAGGGTATTATTTTATCTCCTTTTTGCACACAATGGACTAAATGACCAGGTCATATGGACTCTGAGGGCTCAGAGAAGGTTGGGGGGAAGGAGACCCACTGGACAGCTATTAAGAAACAGATGGTAGCCTCCTATCAAGGCCATCCAGTGTGTTCTTTAACATCCACAGGGTATGGTTCTCTCCCAAACACAGGGTCATGGCTTAACATTCCATCTGTTGGACTGCAGCCTTTCCAAGCCCAGTGGTGTCACCTACTGACATAGGGTAGGATGGGATTTTTGCAGAGATAAATCTCAACACTGGCATAGGTGGGTCTCAAACATTTTATATATTAGCATGTTGCAGAAGGGTTGGGTTGTTTTACTTCTAAGTGGCACTTTTTGAACACAATGGGCTAAATGGCCAGGTCACAAGGATCCTCAAAGGCTCAGAGAAAGTTTGGGGAGGGGTTGGGTTGTTACACACCAGTTGGTTGGGGTTTCATGGAGCATCAGTAACAATGGCTATTATGCACCAAATAAGGTAAAAAGGAAAGTAAAAGATAACCCCCCCCCCCAAAGTTAAAAGTGCACACAGAAAGAACGACAAAGACAAAAACCACAAATGTAAAAAAGATAGAAAAAACAGTAAAAAGCTATAGAAGAATAAATATGTATATATAAATATAGAACAGGATAAAACCAACCCAAGTGTAAAAGACCCAGGTCAGATAGAATAAATAAAATGAAGTCATAAAATTATAATCTGTCAAAATAGCCAGTAAAACATAAAAAGTCAAAAACACGAGTTAAATATGAATCATCAGATAAAAGGTGTCCAAATGTAAGGGACTTGAATGTAAAATCAGTTAAAATATAAGTGATGGTTAAGATTAAAAGATGGACATTGAATTAAAATATGTTTGATGGATAAAATAGTGTCATAACACTTAGGTTAATTGTCTGCCTGTAGAAGAAAAGAATGCATTATAAATAAATATGACCTAAGCAGAGCTGAGAAAGAACAACTCCCTAGGTTTGACAATAGGCTTGATCTTAAAGAGCAGTTCATAATCTGTTCTGACCAAGATCTGTACAACTGTTCCCAGAGTTTGATGGTAAAACACTGTCAGAAGTCCAGATAATGACAGGTAGCAGAGCCCAGCCATGTTGCCATCAGGTGCAATGACTTGGCAGCAGCATCTGCCAAGTCATTGCACCTGATGGAAACATGGCTGGGACTCATCAGAAAAGGATGGTCATTGTGGCTGCCAGACAGTGGAGCTGCTGGTGGAAAGAACAGGGTAAGGCTTAAGTCCATTACAAATAACCCACTTTTTTCTTTCACGCCATGCCAATACCAAACTCTACCCTAATTGCTGGTATGGCATGTGACCACTAATTGATTTGCCTCCACACTGACATTTCTGCTTCCATTCCAAATGCCACAGAATCTCCTCATTGGATATGCACTTATCAACCAAAAATACCATGTGGTTCTGATTCAACCCTCAAAACCCCTCAAGGCTATGGAAGGGCCATGGAGAGGGTGGACTATGGAATTGCAACAGGCATGGAACACCAAATTTCCCCAACAAGCCAAGCTGTTTGCAGTGATAAGTTCATTAAAGGGGATTAGGAATGGTTGGTATGAGCCACTTATGAAACGGTGTGTAGGAAAAAGTGTGTGTATGTGTCGAGGGCCCTTTAGGGTTCAGAGATCAAAGCCTGTAGCGAGCTAAGCAAATCAGTGAAAATGATACACTGACAATGATGCTTAGTCCCTGTGTGGTCTAATCCAAGACTGATAGTGTGCAACTCTGCAATGAGATGGAACACTGCAGTGGGATCTGGTTTGCAGTGATTACATCACAGCAGACCATGATTGATTCCACTGATGTGCTGGACTTTGAGCCATCTATGAAAACAGGAAGAAGTCTGGATGATCAGCATGATGGCTGATAAAGGGGTACTGGATAGAAAGTCAGGTGTAAAGGCCTTTCCTGTCCTGTAAAGAAAAAATCTGCAGGATGGGGACACAATGAGTTACAGTGGAAGTGGTTCAGCTATCGAATGGGTTGAGGCAGATGTTGATGTCTTGCAGGTAACCTCAGACATGCAAATTGAAAGGAAGATAGGCAGTCGAACAACTATGATAAAGCATTTCCAACTGAAAATGCAATCCCAAGTGGGATGGCCTGGCAGGGGATCACAACAGATGCAAAGACAGTTTGTTGGTCTCAACATAAAGACTCTGGATCAGTGATGTGTGGAAGGCTCCCATGTACACACAGAAGACTTGATGGTGGACAGGAGCCAACACATTCACTGCCAAATCCTGGGGGGAGTCGTCCACCTGGGATCTGTAGTCCAGTTTTGACTGGACAAGTGCACAGAACATCAGTCCACTCTCCATGAGAGGGAGGAGAGTACTTGAAGAAGTTCAATTCTGCTGTGCACTTTGACCTGAAATGATGTATGTGTGGTAAAAAAGTCAATTTCAGGTTGAAGACAAGACCAAGATTTACTTGGTCTTTGCCACAATTGGAATGATGGTGTCACCGAGCCAAAGCTTGGGGTCCAGATGAGGATTATGCCTGTGAGAAAAGTGCATACAAGCAGTCTTCTGGGAAGAGAAATGAAACCCATTGGCTATTGCCCAAACTGAAAGATTGCTCAGGGCAGTTTGCAGTTGTCATTCAGTGACCGTCATGCAGGACAAAATGCAAAAGATGCTAAAAACATAAACATGGAGGACATTGTCTACAGTTGGGGAAAGTTGTTGAGTAATGGAATTAATCTTGACAGAGAAAAGCATAACACCCAGGATGCAGCCTTGTGGCACCCCTTGTCCTTGGGGGAAAAGCCGTGACAGTTTTGTTGTCATGGACACAAAAGCTATGAGAAAATAAAAAGTTGGAGATGAAGATCGGCATGAAGCTGAAGACAAATTTCCAAGCCATGTCATGCTTTTTTGATGTCAAAGAAAATTAACACCTGGTGCTCTCTTTATAAAAAGGAATTTCTGCTTACCAATTCGAGACAAATCAGGCAGACAAGAGTTGACCGTTGCCTGTGAAAGTCACACTGGGTGTTGAAAAGCAGGTTGTGGTGCTCTAAATATCAGAGGAATCTGGCATTTAACATTCTTTCCAACACACTGCACATGCAGCTCACAAATACTATTCGATGATAACTGGGAGGGTCTTGGTATCCTTTCCTGGCTTTGAGTTGGGGTATTTTACCTCCGAGTGGCACATTTTTTGCACACAATGGGCTAAATGGCCAAGTCACAAGGGCCCTGATGGCTCAGAGAATGTTGGGGAGAGGGGACTCACTGGAACAGCTGTTGGGAGACAGATGGGCTAAATGGACACAATGGCTAAATGGCCAAAATAGGGTAGCCTCCCGTCAAGGCCATCCAGCGTGTTCTTTAACGTGCACAGGGTATGTCTCTCCCGCACACGGGGCCACGGCTTAACATCCCATCCGACGGACAGCGGGCTTTCCAAGCCCATCGGTGTCCCCTACCGACCGTGGGCAGGGCGGGGAATTTTTTGCGGAGATAAATCTCAACGCTGACCCAGCTGGGACTCGAACCTGGGAACTACAGATTACGAGTCTGGCGCGCTACCAACTGAGCCACCCCCGCCCCACAGCTGTTGGGAGATAGATGGTAGCCTCCAGTCAAGGCTAAACAGCATGTTCTTTAATGTGTACATGGTATGGCTCTCACACACAGGGCCACTGTTTTAAGTCTCATCCAACAGACATAGGTCTTTCCAAGCCCACCAGTGTCCCTTAATGACTGTGGGCAAGGCAAGGAGTTTTGTGGAGATAAATCTCAACACTGCCCAGCTGCAACTTGAACCTGGGAACTGCAGATTATGAGCCTGGTGCACTACTGAGCTATCCCCGCCCCATGGCTTGGGAAAGACCAAGTTGATGGCCTCATACTAGGAGTCTGGAAACTGCTCCTCGAAGAAAACATGATTGAAAAGCCAGGGCAGCCAATCCTTACTTGATTATGAGAGATGTTAGAGCATGTCATGATGGACATTGTCTGGCCCAACAGCAGATTCACGAGAAGAATGCAGAGCAAGGTGTAGCTCCTCCAGCGTGAACAGCCTGTTGTAAGGCTCCATGCCATTCAAGTGGAAAGATAGCAAAGAGAATTTGACCTTGCTCCTCAGAGCCAGAAACTTGGGGAAATAAGATGAAGAAGAGCTGGAGGAAAATGATTCCCACAGTGTTGGCAATTGCTATGGGATCAGCAACTGCCTGCCCATTGTGCTCCAGAATCAATAATGAGTGGGACATGCAGTTCCTGCCCATCTTTCATACTTTATCCCATGACCTTATAACTGGTTGTATAGGAAATACAAGATGTGTATTTGATCAAAGATTCCTTCTGGCTCTGGTGACAGGCAAAATGGGCTTTTCCCTTAATGCACACGAATGCTTCAAGGTTGGAGGATGTTGGATATCTTAAAAAAAAACAACCTAAGTCCTGTTCTAAGCCTTAGGAGCTATGGTGCAGTCAGGATTCCACCACAGTTTTGGAAATTGTGGAAACTGGGTTGAAGTCTGATGAAGTTGAGGTAGGTGCATGGACAATACAGTCCACCTACTGCACCATGCAACACTGATTGGCTCCTGGCTAGCAGAGTGCTGATCATTCTCACAGAGGAGTTAGAAGCCACTCCATTCTGCCTGATTAAGCCTCCATTGTGACATACATGAGAGACCCAAGGGAGATGGTGAATATCATGTGGAGATGATCGTTTCCGTAAGGGTTGTCCTTGATCTCCCATGTAAAGTGTGAAAGGACCAAGGAGGAGCAGATGGCAAGATCAATGGCAGTGGATCTGTGGGTTGGGGAGCGAAAATAGGGTTCAGACAGAAAAATTGGTGTTCAACAGAGAGAGCAAAGTATCCACGAGCCACTGCCTGGGGACCCCTTCTGTTTGTGTTGGTACTGCCCTAAAGAGGATGGGTTGACTGAAGGGCCAGACCATCCCACTTGGGACTGCATTTTCAGTTGGAAATGCTTTATCATAGTTGTTCGACTGCCTATCTTCCTTTCAATTGGTATCCACTGAAGTCCCCCATGATAAAGGGGATGGCAGCTGTAAAGCAAGGTCATTCTGTAAGATGATATTTCTGAGCAGAAGATAAACTACACAGACAGTCACAGAGTAGATCGCCTCGAGCAGTGACAAGGGGAATATGCTGGAATAGAGAATCGCGACTCACGAGCATGATGACACTTCCATGACCTGGCAAATAAGTGAAAAATGCCAAATCGCAGGATCAGCGACTGTCTTCAAGTAGTTTTCCGCAGGCACATGCAGATGGGCTTGTGTGCTCTGAGGTGAACCTTAATGTCATCAATATTCCTCTGGAATTCTTGACAATTCCATTTAGGAGTATAGCCATTTCAGGCATTAGTGAAATGGGTGGATGATTATTTCCAATTGGTTTTTAGAGTAGCAGATAACAATTTGAGGAACTGAGGGAGATCTGTGTCCATGTCCTTGGAGTCATCCAAAGGCCAAGGATCAGACTGCCTCGAGGAGGGGTCATAGTCTTTTTCTTCAGCCCTGGTGGAAGCCCATAGGTTTGAAAGGTCTGGCTGGCTGTTGTTGTGATAGAGGTGGCCTTTTCAGGTCATAGCGTAAGGTGTTGGAAGCAGGAATAGAAACCAGGATCAACACCAACCTTGTTTGATCTGCGTTAAGAAGGTGCTTCACCACAGGTGAGAAAGATTCAGACACTGGTATGCTGATATTGGTCTGCACTGTCAACAAAAGTCATTGGAATGGTGGGCTTTCTAATGGCTGCACCAGCACAGGAAACCTTGCCTGGTGGGGCAGGCAGTCCAGCAAGCTTTCTCACCTCAGGATAGGAAATGTTCATGTTTTTAGGCACTGTACCTCTTTTATCTCCAGCCACTTTGGACTGTCATGAGAGAATGCTGGATAGTCACCACTTCAGTTCACACAGCTTACCTTGTCTGCTGTGCAGTCAGGATTAAGGTGAAAGGTCACAGGTAGGTAGGCCCAGGCAAGCTCTGGGGGTATGGGCATACTTTTGGCATTGGAAACAATGTAAAGGGTTTGGGATGTATGGCAATACCTCACAGTGTAGGAAACTGCCTTGATGGAAGTAAGCAGGTGTGATGTATCAAAGATTAATATTAGTACACAAGTGAGTACAAGCCATCATGACGAAGTGTGATGTGGTGGACTTCTGTTACTCCCTGGAGAGTGTTACTCCTGGTTACTCCTGGAGTGTTACTCCCTGGTGGTGGACTTCTGTTACTCCCTGAGCTGGGGGGAGAGCTCCAAGGGGATTTCCTCGGAAACCTTGAGGAAGCCTTACTCAGAGATCATACCTCAGGAGGAATTAAAATATTTGTGGGGTATCACAGACTGCCACCCCACCAATCACTGTCACTTACAGCAATAGCTCTGAATGTTTAAAGCAAGCAGTTTCCACCAGGAGGTTGCCAGATCTTAGGGCTTGACCGATTTCATAACTCATGCAAGACCTTCCAAACTTTCATTTATGAAGAAGGAGGACATGTCCCCAATTACCTGATCACCAGTGGAATGGATGATCAGGAATTATGGGGATGAAAAACTAACAATGACAAAGAAGACAACAACAACAAAGAAGATTGCAATGAACAAGCTCATACTGAGCCCTTTTTGCAGCAATGATGGAATCATTTGCAATTTTGGAACTTACGGTGTTTGATTTGTGGTGGATGGCCCAAGGTTCCCATACACCACAAAGGCCAACAAGGGGATGCCCAATTGAGTGCCAGGGCTGCATGGGCACTATACCCACACAGCCGGTGAGCAAAGCCCTCACAAATAAATAAAAGAAAAATGAGGAACTAACCCAAGTCCTCACAAAATGAAATAAAGGGGAAAGTCAAGGAACTGTGTGATGAATTGAATTGTCCTCACAAAATAAAGATAACAGCAAAAGAAAAAAATGTTTGGGGAAACTAATAAACCTGTATTAAGACATGGACAAAGTATTCATAGTACTGCATAGCTTACTGTAGCAAGTCTAGTCTACTAGTAGACCGATTTTCGAAGGGCCATTCCAGGACCTCTCATTTACCAGAAGCATAGGGCAAAGCAGTGTGTAGCAGGGCCCCAAAAGCGGTGCCCAGCCCCATGATGAACAGGCTCTCCAATGGCAAGACAGGCCAAAGAGGATCATGCCATCACGAGATGAGGACCCCCGAGAAACAACCAGGGTTCTCCTTTCCAGAGACACGTCACTGCTCACGGAGAGCATGCAGGCAAGTGTTTAGGACCCTATGAAGGTGTCGGAATCAGTAGAACCTTCACAGGGTGGTGATTCTACTGGTTCTGACATGGCCAGGAACTCAGGCCAAGAGGTTTTATGTTCATGGAGGTGGTTCTAGGGCATGTTTACATGGGCCTCTTGTACCTATGAAGACCACCATCAGAGAACAAGGCTATGTTGATGTACTCACTGACCACCTACACCCATTCATGACTATCCATTTCCCATAGCAGAATGCCTTCTTTCAACAGACAACACCCTGTCTCATCATTCCCATTTGGTAAAGGACTGGTTGGAGAAGTATTCCAGTGAGTTCACAATCCTCAAATGGCCCTCTCAGTCTCTGGATTTGAACCCTATTGAGCATCTGTAAGACGAAGTGGTGCTATACATTCAAGTCCGAAACTCACCAACAATTCTCAGCACTTATTTACATACAATTCTCAGCTGTTCTGGTATTATGGGCTTCAATATCAACCAAACGTTTCCATGCCATGATGCTGTTGTGAGGGGAAAAAGTGGACCCAAGCATTATTAGGTGGGTGTGTATAATAAATTGTCCTTTCAGTGTGTGCATTCTAATCAATGAATACAGGGAGACGAATTTTGGTTCTCATCAATTCAATTACCTGTACTTCGATGTTTTAATAATCTTTTTAAATCATTTACCATGGAGGGTGTTCAAAACATTCTTGGCACATCTGTATATTTGTACTTGTTCCTCCAAAGTTAATGAGCTTGTCTAAACTTGTCATTGTGTTAAAAACAAAGACCATATCATTTCTCCCTTTGCTGAGGGCACATTAAGTTTGTCTACAAAATCTGGCCATTGTTGCTGTTGAGCCTACTAAAGATGGAGAGATTTTACATTTTCAAAAGGATGCAGCTTGGGGATGACACACAAAAAAAATTCATGCCAATTTATCACAAGTATATGGGGATTGTGTTTGTTCATATGGCACTATTGAAGGATGGTGGCACAAATTCAGAGGAGAGCAGAGTTTTAAAGACTTCCCTCATGCAGGAAGACAGGAGGCCATGAAAGAGAACTGTCACTGCTGTTCATGTACTCGTTAAGGAAAACCCATACATTACTTTATTCAGGGAATAAGTTTAGATGTCAGTGTGGAAACAATTATTCATCAGCATTTAAATTCTGAAAGATATGTGCCAAATAGGTATCCCACAAACTAACAGAACTGCAAAAAAGGACTAGAGTCAATTTGTGCAAGGAGATGCTGCCAATGTTGTTTGAACCTAGTGACGTGAAACTGTTAAGACAGTGTCACAGGTGATGAGAGGTGGTTTTATTACAACTCCCAGAAAGATCGAAAACTATGTTTTGGTTGCAGAAGATTAACCATGTCCCCAAATCCTCTGACAAGACTGTTGCTCAGGGAAGAGGATGTTCACAATTTTTTCTATCCCAAGGAGTGGTAGCTGTGGGCAACCTTACCAAAAAAATGACTATAAATGGCCAATATTAAACTCAAATTGTTTTGCTGAAAATAGTTCAGATGAAGGAGCAGCATTCAACAACAGATGTGTCAAGGGTTCTCCTTCTTCATGACAACGCCAGTGCTCACAAAACCCAGCAAGTAACAGCCTATCGGGAGCAGGAAAAAAATTAAACAGCTACCCCATCCTGCATATTTAGCTGATCTTGAAAGATGTAATTTTTGGTTGTTCCCAAAAAATTAAAAAGAAACTTGCTGGGAAGCCTTTTTCAAGGGTTAAAGACCTTACAAAATGTGTTCATTCAGATCTGCAGAGTATTCCTCGATAGGAGAACTTTTCAACACCAAACACTTCAGAATTGGTATAGATGTCTGCTACTTTGCATAGATGCTGGAGAGGAGTACTTTGAAGGACAGTAAAAGTTTTGTTGAGGTAAGTATAATGGTTTTTGTTCTGCAGACACGTCTTGAACATTTTGAATGCCCCTAATAATACTGCTTTAAAATTTTTGCATTTCTCTGTAATGAAACGCTATGCATCCTGAGGATATTACTATATTAAATCTTTTTTTAATACTATTAGGTTAGGAGTCTATTCATGCAATTAGGTTAATTTTCATCACCTAGAATCCACAGATATCGAAACTTGATATCTAACACTATTGTGTTTTGGACAAAGTAATGTGGGTATTATTGGCTTCATCATTTGTTACAGAGTAACAGACTTGGGGCATTATCCTCTTCTTCTATATTCCCTGATTTCAACTATGGAAGGGCAGTACTCAGTGCAATGTTCAAGTCTTTCAGTGGTCTGATGTTGAAAAATTACATAAGTGGTTCATAGCAAGGGAGGAAAAAAGTAGGCCATGGGCCTTGGGGTACAACAATTTTTTGGGCCCTCAAATTGTTCAACAGCAGTAATTTTCTATATTGGTTTATCAATTACATTATACTCCTTGTTTTCAATGCTTTTTTTTAAATACCGTTGATGTAAAGATAACATTGGATTAACTATATGATATATATTATTAGTTTTGAAATAATTTGTTTAAAAAAATATTGGTTTCATCCTGAGTTGGATTCAAACTCACATCTGGCATAGATATATTTTGAAACATAATACAAATTTATGTTTTAGTCTTTGATGTGTTTTAAGAGGGGAAGAGTTAGTACTCAATTGCAACTGAAAAGATATGCATTCACTGCTTGCACTCAACTGTTGAGTACTTGGCACTGAACTTTTGTTTTTTGTCAGGTTAAGAAGTGGGAAGATGTTTTGAAGAAAATTTTGAAATGATGTACAAGTTGAGAAGATAGTGACTGCAGAAATCATAACAAAGGAGCCCAGAGAGCAAGCTCTAGGAATACATCTTTCTTGTCTTTAATAAATTCCTGTCCAATTTGACTTATAATTCAGATAACAACTTCCATTAAGAAAAATGTTTCCCAAAACTCAATCAGGACTCTCTCATTGGGCACCTGCAAGTTTCAGACCCTGAGGCACTGCCTCAGTCTTGTTCTACTATTGTCCATAGGATGTATATCATACCAATGATAAAAAAAAACCATTAAGTGACAAAAAATTTGGATAATAAAGACAATATTTTGCAGACATCATTAGAAATGATACACAGGCATATTATATTATTCACAAAACATACCAAAATGCAAATAATAATAATGTTGAAGCCAAAAATCATTTAGTCACTAACTTTAGTAGTCCTGCTGGAGTGGAAAAAACCCTGTCACACCACTGGAGGTTTAACGTTGTCACCTCTTTTGGGTTGTGTTACCTCTGAGTGGACATTTTTGTACACAATGGGCTAAATGACCAGGTCACAAGATCCCTTAGGCTCAGAGTGGATTGGGGGAGGACCACTGAACAGCTGTTAGGAGACAGATGGTAGCCTCCCATCAAGGTCATCCAATATGTTCTTTAATGTGCAGGAGTATGGCTCTACACAGGCTGCAGCTTAATATCCCATCCAGCAGATAACAGCCTTTTCAAGCCCTTCAGTGTCCTGTTTCTTACCAAGGGCTGGCTGGGAGTTTAGCAGAGCTAAATCTCAATGCTGGAACAGGTGGGACTTGAACGTGGAAACTACAGATTTCAAGCCTGGTGCACTACTGACTGAGCAAACCCCACTCCCTCACTAAGGGCACTAGAGAAAATTCTCAATGCAAGCCCTGTTAGGACTCAAACGTGGGAACCATGTGCCTGGTGTGCTGCTGACTGAGCCAACTCCAACTCCACAAATTGTCATGAAACTCTCAAAGTTTCATTCTGTGTTCAAATGGCTTCAATGTGGTGACTGTGGGTTGTTTTACCTCTGGCAACACTTTTTTGCACACAACAGCCTAAATGGCCAGATCATAAGAGCCCCTGAGGGCTCAGAGAAGGTTGGGAGAGGGGACTCACTGGACAACTATTAGTAGATAGAGGTAGCCTCCCATCAAGGCTATCCAGTATGTTCTTTAACATGCCAACAGGACCATGGCTTAATGTCCCATCCAACAGATGGCAGTCTTTCCAAGATCATCAGTGTCCCCTACTGACTGAGGGCAGAGAGTTCTGCAGAGATAAATCTCAGCACTTGTTCAATGTGGGCAGCATTGGGGGTGTGATAGTCAACAGCCATCCATACTTGGCTCAGCATGTCTTGTATAACACTTGAAACAATGGCAGTTTTTTTTTCCTTTAAATGCTGTAAATTACAATTTCTTTGGAATAAAGTTTTTAATGTATCCCCCCAAAAACTGAAGTCTAATGGTGGCAAACTGGAACTTCATGGGAGCCACGAGATCAGTCCACTTCTACCAATCCAGTGATCTCAAAATTTGCTGGAGACATGATATTAACTCGTCATTATAACATGGAAACTAAGAGTTTCTGGACATTTTTCAAGTTAGTTATTTAATACAATACAGTAGTTAAAAATATGGGTATTCTTTTACAACTATTGTATATGGTTCTTGAATCTATCTGAGACTTACTTCAGACTACAAAATTTTTCACCCATAATGAATTAATGATTCCTATAACTGATGCTTATTTCCATCTAAATAATGAATAGGCAATTGAATTTCCTGTGTCAGTATTCAATTTTTTCTAGATTCGAGCTACATTAACTATTATCAGGAAATTTTACTGGGCTAACATTTCAAGATCGATGGTAACAGGTTGTGTTGTTATACCTCTGAGTGGCATCTTTTAGCATATAGTGGACTAAATGATCAGGTCACAAGGACTCAGAAAGTTAGGGAAGGGTATCCATGGGTTGGGTTGTTTTACCTCTGAGCGGCACTTTTTTGCACACCATGGGCTAAATGGCCAGGTCACATGGACCTCGAAGGCTCAGAGAAGGTTGGGGTAGGGGACCCGCTGGAACAGCTGTTGGAAGACAGATGGTAGCCTCCCGTCAAGGCCATCCAGCGTGTTCTTTAACGTGCACAGGGTATGTCTCTCCCGCACACGGGGCGACGGCTTAACATCCCATCCGATAGACAGCGACCTTTCCAAGCCCATCGGTGTCCCCTACTGACCGTGGGCAGGGCGGGGAATTTTGTGGAGATAAATCTCAACGCTGACCCAGCTGGGACTCGAACCTGGGAACTACAGATTATGAGCCTGGCGCGCTACCGACTGAGATACCCCCGCCCAGGGAAGGGTATCCACTGGACAACTGTTAGGAGACACATAGAAGCTTTCAATTTTGGTCACCTATCAATTTTACACATTAACTGCATATCTGCAGTGATGAAGCTATCAGCAATGGACTATGCTCTCTTTGACAATGAGAGTAGACTTATGGAGTATACAAACCTCTATTACAGCACCTTTTTCTTGTTTGGTATTGTTTGATCCTCCACTTTTAATTTTTCTATCGATTTTACATTTGTTTTAAGGTGCTTTCATTTATTAACAAAATCTGCTACCAATCATTACTGTACCAATGGTTAAGTGGTTAGAGCACTTGGCAACTGTTGAAAAAGACTGGTTTAAAGCCTCATATAAGGTATGAATGTTTCTTTTGTGCTGTGTTTCTGCTGTCTTTCTTTTCCCAAACTTCTCTATTGCATATTACACAGAGTCCTCTCAGATCTATGTGGCAAGCAACAGCATGAGGTGTAATTTATTTAATCATTTGCTTGCATTAAGAAGGAAATAACATTCTTAACCTTTCCAAAGTCAAGAACATCTATAGACTTTTTCGTACAACACACGAAACTTCAATTTTTTTTTAAATTGCCATTTGAAAAATTTCTTACGTTTATCTTTTAAAAAAAGAGTAATTCAAGCTTGAAAAATAATATTTTCTTTTTTCATGTGCTTACAATATTCATATTTTTTACTTCAATAAAATTCAGAATTAAATTCTCTTTAATTTGGTATATAACATGACCTATTTCTGTTCATTATTTATTTATTAAAAATATTCTAAAGTTCACTTGTTTATTGGACTCTGCAACAAGCCTGGACTTTTCTCAAAGTATGGTATGGAGAAAAAAATTACAAAATGGAAGAAATGTTTAAACAAGAAAAATTTTTTTTTGGTTATTCAGAAATAAATAGACTTTCTATTCATGTTCATTATAATGATTTCTGTCTATTAGTGTTTTTTAAATAAATTTTTATTTGTGTTGCCAGATGTATTTTTTTTTTACTACACAACTCTAAAAAAAGTCCTATTAAAATAAAACTAGTTTTGTTAAATATTTTATTTTCCAAAAATCCAGAATTAAATGCTGATTAATTTGGAAAATAACATTCCATAATACCTTTCATTAGTTATTTGGCAAAAAAAGTTCTAAAGTTAATTTTTTTTTGCCTGATCACAATGAAAAAAATAACTGGGTCTGTGAAGGGTTAACTAGAGAACAAAATCTGCATATAAATAATTTGAAGGTTCAGTATTTTCAAATATTATATTTTATGTGATCAATTAATAAACTTTAATTTTAATTACTGCATTGTATACCTCTACTCAAATAATAAACAAAAGGCAGAGAGCAAAACAAAGGCATCCTGTAACCTTGCTCCTCAAAAGCAAGAATGAGTCATCTATTTAATCATTTATTATTCATCATTCATATGACTAGCTAAAACCGACAACAAGGAACACAAATTGAAGTTTTCAACTGTAATATATCTCATTTGGGCCATTATTTGTGGGTTCAGTACTTTCCTTTTGATTTCCTTCCATTTTTCCAAGTAAATACCTTCTACACAAGCCCAAATCTAAAAAAAAAAATTTGAGGAGGGGTATGGGAGGAAACACAATCAAACCAAAAAAAAAAAGGCAAAGAAAAACAAAGGAGAAGACACTGGATTTCCAATGTAGTATAACATTTCACCCTGTTTTACAGGTCTTTAAAAAATTTATTGAAAAATGAGCAAAATATTAATAATATCCCCTCAAGCAGCTGTTTGCAATAGAGGTCTCACAGGGGCCTGTCAGTTTATAAACCATAGTAGGATGGTGGGACCTCAACAGAAAAATGACACAAACATCCATGCCTTAATCTGGGGCTTGAACCCAGATCCTTATATTAGTAGCCAAGCGCACTAATCACTCAGCAATAAGTTTAATTATTTTTTGCCTCAATTACCCTTTCTAGCATTCTGAAAGGGGGGAGAGATTCATGCTTCCCACCCCTAGTATTCTAGTTTCCCACCTCTAGTATTCTACATACTAAGTTTTTATTATCCACTTTTTCTCATACAGCATATTGCCAATTTTATGGTAGAGTGACTTGTAAACTAGTTTTTGGTTGATGTTGGTTCTCTAATTTAGAAGCAGAGAATAAACAAGAGAATATGGGTGTTGATTTTGATTAACTTAGGAATATGTGATATCCATCCAAATCTCCAAACATCTTTGCATGCCACCAAATCAGACTAGTTTTGCTTGGTGAGAATGCATTTTGCCAAGGCTTTCCCTTTTTGGAATTAAATTGGTTACTTGAAAAAAGTCAGCAAATGATGCTTGAGGCAATGCACTTACCAATATTGCTAAAGGCCTAACTTGTCAGGAAAGACTATGGTAAGTTACTTATACTACCTCTATCACAGGTGAAAACTACTACACTAAGCATTTTTCTCAATATATATATTTGACATAAAACTTATAATGATGTCTAAAATTATGAACTGCCAATTATTATTTAAGCATGTCACAAGATTTCTCTATATTAATGCATTAATATTTATATAGAGCAAAATAAACATAAATGCAAAATATATAATGTAATTTAAAATCCAAGTATCATTGCTTTGAAATTTGCATTAAGGTGGATCAGCATTTGTTATAATATTGCTTACTGATATGTCCAGGTGTTGGTCCCAACATTTCATCTTGCACAAATTCAGTTTTTAATTCAGCTGGTTCTCTAGCCACATGAGCCGGCACAGCAGACTCTTGCACAGTCATTTCTTGCAAACCAGTAGATACATTTGATATAGCCGATTCTGATCGCACAAGTTGTAAATGAAGGTGGCCTCTAGGGTCAGGTTTATACACAAAACCGTCAGTTTCCTCTTTTAACTCCACTTCTGGTTTAATCTTGGACATACCTCTATCGTCTTCCTCGTCAAAAGTATTCGTTGAATCAGAATCGTATCCTCTATTATTGGGAGGTAACTGTTCATTTCCATTCCAATGTTCAGGTGTGGGAGCTACCGAAACTACTTCATCGTCTTTTGTAGCTTCCATTTCTATTCACGAGATAATCTATGTAGTTCAAAACGAATCATTTGAGATTCTAACATGTGCTATGTCTTAGTTAAAACATTAAACATACGGAAACATTATATAATAACGTTTAGGGATTGGACTACTCCAAAAGTAAGGACCAACTTGACGCCAGACTTAACCACCTCCCTAAGTCACGCAACCGGAGATACAGTTGTCACGCAAATTAAAATTTTCCGCTGAAAGCTCATATATTTCCATTATCATAAAATAATACTATATAATATTTTTATATACTCGAGAGAAGTAAAATTTCAATCAAATCATCTCTATAAGCGAATAAATTATCATTAAATCGCAAAAAGACAAAAATCAATAACACAAATCTTGTTGCCATTTCAAAATTGCCAAGTAACTAAAACTAATATAGAATCGAGAGGAGACAACCCTCACGACAACACTGTAAAATTAAAAACAAAAAAAAAAATCCCTATTTTTGGAAATTCAAAGTGCTACAAACGGTAGAACATGGAACAAATTTTAAAAGTTTTTTTTTGTCCATTACCATATATTCTTAAATTTGTGATGTTTAAAAAGAATATCAATCGATATTGCATATTTCATATGCTCATTATTATTCGAAAGTTGTCATATTCAGGGTATAAGTAGTATTCAGTAGCTATAACATTTTATGAAATTATATATTTGAATATTTCGCAAAAAAAAGAACACTCAGTGCATGAAATTTGGAGAAAGAACTTCAACATATTAATAACATTAATTTGTGCATATTATTATATCCATGTAGAAAAATGATGCATAGCTAGCTTAGTTAACGAGTGAGAAGTTGGTTTCATGGGTGCAGAAAAATAGCGGTCGTGGCATCACTGGCTTGCATTCGAAAAGCGCTTCAGGGCGTTTCCTTATTCCTTCCTCCATAGCGTATATTTCCTACTTTATAATCGTCCAGATTTTAGGAATGCTTGAAATCCGTTCACCTCAATGAGTCCGCTATATGTTTGCGAGAAAATTAGTCTAGTGGTTTGTTAATCATACATTAATAACAGAAAAAATATACTGTGAAAAATTAAAAGCCTTTGGTTACTAAAAATATGCTTCACTAAATTTTTACAAATATTTATTTAATTCTAATTTTGCAAATTCTTCTGAAATTGCAAACTTCTTTGTTCTCTTAAATAAAGTTATCGGCAATTATGGGAAACACTTCCTTTTATTACCCAGTAACTCTCCTCTAAAACTTCGTGATATTCCCGATTGAAATTTTCATTCGACTGATTCCCGTTTTTTTCGTAACACCCCAGTATTTTTTTTTAAACTTATGTTCTGCTTTGCCAGCAAAAAAACTCGCTTCTTTCACATAAGATAAGTTTTTTCTAATTTGTGCCCAAGGGATTTTTTTTCTGTCCTTTTTCAGAGTGAATATCATCATTAAATTTCCAAATCGGGTTTTTTTTTATATATCTAAAATAGTTTTTTCACTCATGTCAGCCATCAATAATGAAATAATGTTTGCTGATGTTCCTGAGGTCTGTAAATGGTAGCTAGGTAGTCACTGGAAGGAGAGCTATGCACCAATCCCCTGTGATGATGCATAGAACCGGCCAGGCCTAGCACCTAATGTCCGACCCCACCTTCTCGTGGTGCGGACCGTTAGTACCTTTCAAAAGAGATACTCTCTTGTGGAAGTGAACGGAAGGGGAGGGCTGCCAGATTAGTGTGGCCTACTGATCTGGACAACTATGGCTACTTCTCTTTTTTTTCTACCCTGCTGAGGAGCGGTCAACCACACAGGGTCCTGGTGCTGACCATATAAACCCACTGGACTGGACAGATATATGGCTCTGAGCTTGATTATGGATCCTGATTTTGCTGCACTGGTGGGCTTCTGTAGAGGGAAAATCTTCCGCTGTGTTTTCTGTTTGTTTGTGGGTTGACAGCCCCAAGTGAATAGATTCACAGGATATGTTTATCAGCTGGTGGATAATCCTGAGCAGAAGTCATCGCAGGCACCTGAACTCTTTGCTTCTATTGGCATCGTCAAATTCTACATTGGAGGAAGTCTTCCAGTGTAGATGGCTTCAGCCTTTAGTGGTGGGGGAACGGGTCTTTGCCCCATGTCTGCGATTAGGGGGCTGTTTGATATTGTCGGCATTCCCTCTCTCAATAAACATAGTTTCTTTAAACATCCTACTAACCATTTTCTCTCCATAGGTAGTTGGAATGTGAGGACGCTGCACAGAGCTTTTTCTCTTGATGTCCTCACACAAGAATTCCACCATTATAATTTAGATATTCTCGGCTTGCAAGAGACCAGATGGACAGATAAAGGTCAGATTCTTAAAAATAATCTTAAATTTCTATTTTCAGGGAGGGACGACAATAAGCATCACCAAGGCGTGGGTCTGCTTCTCAGCAGACACGCTAGTGATGCTCTTCTAGGATATGAGTGCATTAATGAAAGGTTTCTTACAGCAAAATTTCAGACAAGCGTTAAAGACTTGAATGTTATCTGCTGTTATGCCCCCACTGAGGATGCCGATGAGGATGAGACGGATAGGTTTTATGAACAACTTCAGGATATTTTGAATTCTGTCAAGAAAGGAGATATTACCCTTGTTCTTGGTGACTTCAATGCCAAAGTTGGTACTGACTCTAACCTTTGGGGAGGAGTAATAGGCCCTTTTGGTATTGGTAGCTGCAATGGCAATGGGCAACGTCTCCTACAGGTAAGTAAACTCAATGGATTCAGAATAACTAACACTTATTACAAACACCGCGACATACATAAGTACACATGGGTTTCACCTGATGGGCTGCATAAGAATATGACTGATTACATATTAATTAACAGCAAATGGGCTAGTTCTGTTAGGAATACCAGGGCATATAGGGGAGCTGAAATTGGATCTGACCATTACCTTGTTAAAAGTGTGTTGCAACTTAAACTTAAAAAGTGTTGTGCTAGGGTTAAAAAATTTACTTTTAATACTGAAGCTCTGAAAGATCCAGTTATAGCCAAAGCTTACCATGATAGGTTACTTAGTCATTATGACAGTCATGGTTTGCTTACTACTGAAGTTGAGGAAGAATGGGATCATTTTAAACAGGCTTTTTTGGACACTAACAGTACTCTTTTAGGAAAAAAGGAGCAGAAGAGACAGAATTATCTGAGTGATAAGGCACTTGAGCTTATTTTGGAAAGAAAGAACTGCAGGAATGTCTTTAATCAATACCCTACTAGTCCTAATAGAAAGCATTACAGAGAACTTAATAAACGTGTAAAAGATCAGTTAGCTGCTGATAAGAATCTTTGGCTTGATAGTTTGGCTGACAAAGCCGAGGAAGCAGTTAGACAGCACAACAGCAGAGAGCTGTACCAGATAGTTAATGTTTTGTGTGGTAGAAAACGGACAGGTATACAAGGATTGAAGGATAAACAAGGTAAGGTTATAGAAGGGGAGGATTCTGTCATGGTTAGGTGGGCTGAGCATTTCAGTGATGTTCTAAACAATGTAGTTAGTTCTACTCCCATTGTTTGCAATGATGATAGATGCATTGGTGGCTTTAATGTTGGCCCTATAACACAATCTGAAGTTATTTTGGCTGTTTCTAAACTTAAACTTCATAAATCCCCAGGGGTAGATGAAATTACTACCGAAATGCTTAGAGCTGGGAATGTTTCGGTTACCACTTGGATGACTGAAATTCTGAATATCTTTTATGATAAAGGCATGGTTCCTAAGGATTTTACCAGAGCTATTGTTATCCCTATTTTCAAAAAAGGTGATTGCAGTTCTTGTGATAACTATAGGGGTATCAGCCTACTCTCTGTTCCAGGTAAAGTTCTTTCCATGATTGTGCTTAATAGAATTAAGAATCTGGTTGACAGTCAATTGCGTGATGAGCAATGTGGATTCAGGAGTGGTAGGGGATGTGTGGATCAGATATTTTCACTTAGGCAAATTCTTGAGAAATGTTTAGAGTTTCAGAAACCTTTGGTTGCTAGTTTTGTTGATTTAAAAAAGGCTTTCGACTCTGTTGATCGTCATAATTTGTGGTTGATTGTGAGATCATATGGTATACCAGACAAGTTAGTTAACATAATGAAAGCTCTCTATAATAACACTGAGTCATGTGTGAGAGTTGGTAAGGCATGTAGTAATTGGTTTAGCATTACTTCTGGTGTTCGACAAGGGTGCATTTTGTCTCCTTTTCTCTTTAGCTTGGTTATAGATTATGTTATGCGAAATTCACTTCAAGGGAAAGATTTTGGCCTTAATTGGACTGGAGATGCGAAAATTTCTGATTTAGATTATGCTGATGATTTAACCCTTCTGGCAAATGATGTTGATGAGATGAACTCTTTCATTCGAGCTGTTGATGAGACTGGTAGTAGAGTAGGTTTGGTTATAAACAGAGAGAAAACTAAAGTGATGAAAATTGGTCAGGCAGGCTGTGATTCAGTTAATCTGAATGGTTGCAGTCTTGAGCAGGTGTCACAGTTTAATTATCTTGGGAGCTATGTAACAGATAATGGTGATGTGCGGCATGAGATTAACAGACGAATAGGGATTGCTGCCGGGACTTTTAAGAATCTATGGAGAGTGTGGAGAAATAGGCGTATACACCTAAAGACTAAAATTAGGCTGTATAATAGTTTGGTTCTTTCTAGGGTTAGTTATGGTAGTGAAACTTGGACACTTTGTAAACAAGATAACAGGAAACTAGATGCTTTTGATTCCAGATGCTTACGCAGTATCTTTGGCATTAGGTGGTTCAACTTTGTAACTAATGATGAGGTTAGGCAAAGGAGTTTGCAACCTCCTTTAAGCAGCATATTATGCAGAGAGAGACTCCGTTGGTTTGGCCATGTTGCCCGTATGAATAATTATAGATTGGCGAATAGGGTTATGAACAGTATGCCTAAAGGCCTCAGAAAGAGGGGGAGACCTAGGATGCGGTGGGCCGACAATGTCAAAGAGGACCTTGTTAGAATTGGTGTGCAGTGGCCAGATGCAGTAGATGTAGCTCAGGATAGACTTGCTTGGAGAACTAAATTGCACGGTCTGGTTGGACCTCCATAGCCCATGGCTGCTTGAGGATGATGATGATGATGATGTTCCTGCATATCTTACCAAATGCGAGACGTTTTTCAAAATATGCGTTAACGACAATTTTTTTATCTGCGGTTTTATGCGCTATCCGTGTTAAAGTTAAACTTTTATCCACCGAGAGCTTTTGAATATAGATATCCGCATCCTCTCAGGGCTGTAATGATTATATTGCTGAGTATGGCTGTCGAAATTCAACAAACACCGGAAATTCGAAGTGGCGAAAAAATTGCGCGACCACAAAATTACAAACATTACTTCATTATCATGTAAGGAATCTCACTTGCTTTCGGAATACTTGAATTCGGTGTGATGTAGATTCGATGATTTGTTTGGAAGTGAATGGTGGGAAGCGAAGCCATTACTCTTGCAATGCAGCATATACACTGAAGTGCCACTGAATTAGGGATAGACGTTATCAAATTCAGCACCGCAAGTACTGCATTTGCGCGCATGTGTAGCTGAAACTCTTGTCATATATAGCTGTCGGCTATGGCTTCCCCAAGCATTCGTCATGAGAAGTGTAATGTGAAAGGCACAGGATTTAGTTGCACTTGACAGAGGGCAGATCGTAGATGCCCAACGGATGGGACACTCGATCTCCGAAATTGTCAGCAAACTTGAATTTTCTCTTATGATAGTTTCAAGAGTGTTCCGGGAATATGAAAATTCCAGCAAAAAAACTAGCACCCGGACAATATCATGGGCTTCACCGTCTTACCGCCGTAGTACTTCCGCAAGAGAATAATAACTACATATTCTCTTGGGTACTTTGCCGGCGTTACTTCGCCGTCTTGACCCTTCCGGACCGATAGGGGCCAGACATTATCTGAAATCACCTCCCATCTGAATGTGGGTTCCAGCCGGAAAGTCAGTGCACATGCTCACTTCATCATTTTGGCTTCGGAAGCTGCCGACCTACAAGAGTCCCACTTCTAATGGCATGATATCGGGCTCAACGCCTTGCCTGAACTAAAGATCATCGAAACTGGACCATCAAAAATTGCCAACGGATAGCCTGGAGTGATGGATCCCGATTTAAACTTCATCAGGCCAATGGGAGACTGAAGGTATGGCGCCAACTTCATGAAGCCATGGATCCCTCATGTCGGAACAGTACAAGCTGGTGGTGGCTCAGTGATGGTTTGGGGTCTTCAGTTGGACGTCTGTGGGACCTTTGTTATGTGTACCTACGACTCTCAATGCATTCCGGTGCGTAGAACTCATGGCTACCATTTAAACCCATTTATAGTCATCATGCATCCCAATGGTGTCTAACAACAAGGCATCTCACAGTTCTAGGTTGGCTAACTGCATGGTTGCAGGAGCATTCTGCTGACTTTGAAAAAATATAGTGGCCACCTAGATGCCCAAATTTAAATCCCATCGAGCAGTATTCGGGACTGCGTATCCTCAGCGACAACCCTGAGAGAATTGTGAACAGCTCTGGTGGATGCACGGGTGGCCATAACTGTCGAACATTTGCGCAATCTTATGGCGGCCGTTATTAGGGTCAGAGGGGGTCCAACATATTACTAGGTTGCTATCCCTAATTCAGTGACACTTCAGTGTAGTTCTTTGTTTTCATGTAGTCGAGAGCTTGACCGTATGACATGTTTTACTACATCCCACAAATTTTCAAACAATTGGGGTAGTTAAGGAAGATGACTGAATTATCCATCATGTTCATCAAACTACTCTCCCTGCACTACATCGTAATATCACAACGCTGGATTATAAATATCATCTGTTCCATCAACAGTTTGCTTTGTATCAGTCACTTTCTTGTGCTCTTTACGTAAGATAGTCTGAACGAATTTTTTTCTCTCTGAAATCTCTTGTCGCTTTGGGTTTGACTTCCTGACACATATCCAACAATTACATACAACTATATATTCTTTATAGTTGTACTGGGTAAAGTGATGTGTAAAGCATATTCTCTTGGGAACTATATAGTTCCCACTAGTGTCTTCTGCGTGTTAAGGGGCTAAGCAAATATTGCAAGTGATACATTTATGGGAAAATTTTGATGGTAGATCAAGCCCGAGGTTTACAGAGGGCCAGACTTTGACCTTCTGAAGCCCTACGCTATATCGAATTTAAGAAGCTTTAAGCTACGGCACGTTACTACTGTAGCATTGGTATAAAAAGACTGTAAAACTAAGATGGATATTTAAATATTAGAAAAAAATTGCATACCACCATAAAATTTAAAATGAATTTCTTTGAGGCCTCTCATACCACCATGAAGCCTTAAGCTGTAGCTTATGCATAAATCTGGCCCTGGATTTGCAATAAAAAGTTGCTCTTTTATACCCAGGGGGTGGCAAATGCAACAGTTTTAAGAGAAAATTAATTTTTATTTGGATTGATACTAATGAAATATTATCAATCTCATTTTTCAAATCCTTAAGTGGTTTTAATTTACATCATTAGAAAATACTAAATACAGAAAAGGTAAAACTTTTAACGAACATTGCAAGTGATTTATTAATGGTAGAAATTTAATTGGATTGGATTGGATTACCTCTGAGCGGCACTTTTTTGCACACCATGGGCTAAATGGCCAGGCCACAAGGACCCCGAAGGCTCAGAGAAGGTTGGGGGAGGGGACCCACTGGGTTGGGTTGTTTTACCTCTGAGCGGCACTTTTTTGCACACCATGGGCTAAATGGCCAGGTCACATGGACCCCGAAGGTTCAGAGAAGGTTGGGGGAGGGGACCCACTGGAATAGCTGTTGGGAGACAGATGGTAGCCTCCCGTCAAGGCCATCCAGCGTGTTCTTTAACGTGCACAGGATATGGCTCTCCCGCACACGGGGCCACGGCTTAACGTCCCATCCGACGGACGGCGGCCTTTCCAAGCCCATCGGTGTCCCCTACTGACCGTGGGTAGGGCGGGGAATTTTGCGGAGATAAATCTCAACGCTGACCCAGCTGGGACTCGAACCTGGGAACTACAGATTACGAGCCTGGCGGGTAGAAATTTAAAATTTCGGTTGTAGTGTGAAAGATATTCCACAGAAAGCAACAAATTTAAATACTGTGGTGTCTTGTAACTTAAAAATTTTAATGACTAGCACAGGCAGGACCCAGATATAGGAATAAATTTTGTGGGAGATGCCTAGTATTGAACTGAATCGGACTGAAAAGACATACCATAATGCATATATTCTTTTTCGTTCCCAACTATTCTAAAAACGCATTATTTAGCAAAACATTTTGGTAGAAACAATCAAACTCGAGAATACATTCTGGTACTTTCTAGTTTAATAAAGAATTTTTGTCCACTCCTATAATAATTACCTATATGAATTTTTTACTCTCCATTCCATTGGTGTTTCAAAAACTATTCCTGAGAAATGTCTTATAAGTATACTGTTTTCTTTACTCTATACCGATTAAAAATTTACATTTATTACTTTAAATCGAGTCATTTCTAGAAAAGTATAAATTGAAATAAAAAAAAAATAATCATCATGAGAGCAGCCTGTGTTGGTATCCAACTGATCTTTGAGTTGCAATTCAAAAACATTCCACTGAGCTAAGCATTGATAACGAAATATCTTCTAAAATGTATTATTAGTATACCATAGTTAACATGCTTGGCTACTGATCAAAGGGACCTGGGTAAGGCATTCGTGTTGTTTCTGTTGAAGTCTGGTGACCCTCACACACCTTCTACTACGGCATATAAACTGACAGGCTCCTGTCAGATCTCTGTGGCAAGCAGCTGCTTGAGGACGTATTTTTTAATTATTGTAGGCAAATGTTCCAGACATTTTGTTTTCTAATGTTATCAATTAAAATCAAAATTCAGTATGTAATGTTCTTAAACTGTTCATACTTATTCCTGGCAAAATAAAAAGTTGGCAACCCAATCGAAGTTCACATCTGCCAGGACAGTTTAGGCCTGTTAGTCTGTCGCAGTCAATGCAGATTTTCGCTAAACAAGATTTTCGACTATTGGCTGAACTGGTAGAATCAACCAAACAAGTGTAAAGAACCACTCTGAATTGTGACCCACTTCCTGCAGTTCATCGATATTGTATTTCAGTACATGCGCATTTGTGTAATTGCTACAATACAGTGGTGTCCAAGCTACGGTACCGCGAATAATTTTTATACCTAAACTGTCCGCTAGGAAAGTAAACTAAAACAGCATTTTAAATTTTGTTAATTATTTCAAGAAATGTGTACATTGACACTAAAATAAATGGAAATAAACGGATTTAAAAGATTGTGGCGCTAGTTGTGGCGAATATGAAAAAGACAAGTTTGTTGAGAATCCATTTACTTCATAGCTCAACACCACAATCCCAATTTGCAATTATTGATCTTCAAACCAAAAGACGGTTCAAAAATAAGTATATGTTCTGCGAAACTACTTTAATTCTACAAAGCTCTTCCATCTCGAAAATTTCCGCTGAAAAAGGATGGGTTGGGTTGTTTTACCTCTGAGCGGTACTTTTTTGCACACCATGGGCTAAATGGCCAGGTCACATGGACCCCGAAGGCTCAGAGAAGGTTGGGGGAGGGGACCCACTGGGACAGCTGTTGGGAGACAGATGGTAGCCTCCCGTCAAGGCCATCCAGCGTGTTCTTTATCGTGCACAGGGTATGGCTCTCCCGCACACAGGGCCACGGGCTTAACGTCCCATCCGACGGACGGCGGCCTTTCCAAGCCCATCGGTGTTCCCTACTGACCGTGGGCAGGGCGGGGAAATTTTGCGGAGATAAATCTCAACGCTGACCCAGCTGGGACTCGAACCTGGGAACTACAGATTAGGAGCCTGGCGCGCGACCGACTGAGCCACCCCGCCCCACTGAAAAAGGAAAATGTCATGAAGATGGTTACTTTGTTCGGATCAACGTATGCTTGCGAGCAAATTTTTTCACAAATGAAATCAAATAAATATTTAAAAAGAAACAGATCAGCTTCTTCATTCCGTATTAAGAATCGACATCAAATTTTCAACCAATTTTTGAACAATTATCTAAAAATATTCAGAATCAATCATCTCATTAAACATTTTGTCCAGTAAATATTATTGTGTATTACACTTAATAAAATTTCCTAATATTTTCAAAATTGGATGTATCATTATATTTATTTACTTTAATATTGAAAATCAGTGATCCTTTTCAGGTTGTAAATTTTCTAAAGTGAGCATTTAAAAGCAAAGGTTTTTTTAAAATTAAAATAAAGTATTTTTTTTTAAAACGAGTCATATTTTTATAATTTTAAACAAATTTAAAAAATAAATCACTGACAGATTTGTTGCATATAAAAGTGTGGGAATTTGCATTTTTTACATATAGCCTGAAAATAAAAAACGGCAAAATGAAAACAGAGACTTCCTTTTACATGTAATAAGATATGTAAAATGTAACACACTAATTTTTCTGGAATCGCTTTGTGCGGCCGCAAAACAAATCTAACTTTGAATATGGCCCCTGTACAAGAAAAGGTTGGACACCACTATTACAGATAATGTTCAGGGTGGTGGCCGTAATGTAAATATTCATATTGTATAAACTGAAGGAGACGATGTAGCACTAATTCACAAAATGCTGTGATTGTCTACATAACACGGAAATTCATGATTGCAAAGGAAATATAAAATCTGATTTGGATATGACAAACAATGAATATATAATTTGAAATTCGTTTATTACTTCTTGCGATTATTTTTGGAGGGGCAGTGCCCCATATGTCCTAATGGACAAGACGCGTCTAGTAAATTATCGTTACGAATAAATATAATCCAAATCATGGTGTGATTACCGAATCCACAATAATAAAATCATATGCAACATGTTACACAATTTTCACCTATAGCAGAGGTGGATTTACATATAATCCAGTGAGATTATGGTCCAGGGGCAACCACGGTAACTACCTGTAAAACAGATTAAGAAAGTTAGGCACCCAAAGTAGTAAATCTTCCTCTGCCCATTAGTTTCTCGTAATTTGTTTTCAAAAATACGTTTCTCTTTTGTATCTTTCGAAATTTCCACGGGCTACATAATATATTCAGTGGCTCTGATTTAAATTAACGTTTTAAAATTACGATATTTGAATTTTCTGCTTCCTACAGTCTATAAATTAGAATGAACAAGTTGGGTTGTTTTTACCTCTGAGCGGCACTTTTTTGCACATGGGTTAAATGGCCAAGTCACATGGACCCCGAAGCGAAGGCTCAGAGAAGGTTGGGGGAGGGGACCCACTGGAACAGCTGTTGGGAGACAGATGGTAGCCTTCCGTTAAGGCCATCCAGCGTGTTCTTTAACGTGCTCAGGGTATGGCTCTCCCGCACATGGGGCCACGGCTTAACGTCCCATCCGACGGACGGCGGCCTTTCCAAGCCCATCGGTGTCCCCTACCGACCATGGACAGGGCGGGGAATTTTGCGGAGATAAATCTCAACGCTGACCCAGCTGGGACTCGAACCTGGGAACTACAGATTACGAGCCTGGCGCGCTACCGACTGAGCCACCCCCGCCCCTTAGAATGAACAATTAAACGGTCTTAATATTTTGCACGAACACACCAAAGGCAGGATGTTGATCCCTTGCCATTCCAACGTTGCTGAATAAGGGCTACTTTTGAATTGAAATTTTGCTGAATGTCTATTGTGAATTCAATGGAAAATTCTAATAAAAATGTCGCAGAATATTTTTACATGACTTTTGATTATATAATATTGTTTTCTTCACTGGTCTCATATCACATTTCAAAATTAGTTTTAAATTTAAACTTGGATTCTATTATAGATATAGAGTTGAATTTTTAATACAGTACGAAGCAGCTATGCTGTGAGCATCATCACTAGAAGTAAACCTTGTTTCAACAGAAAGATTTGAGATACACTCCACACCTTTAATTTAAAAACAAAATTCCTAATTAACGACAAGTTGTCGTGATTTCCTATCATGACAAGCAATATGCTTACTCAATAGTAATTCGTGCATACTGAAGGGAAACGATGCACAATGGCAATGCTAAAAAGCATATGTAAACAGTGTCTATGATAGAAATTTCTGCTTGCTGAATATGGAAACTGGAACTGTGCAATATGTGCACAATACAGCAGCAGGGTCACAAATTTGTTACATTATGAGCAAAGGTTTTCACGACACATTTCATATACAACTATGTCGACATAGTTGATGGCTGATTAGTATATAAGAACAGTTAGGTACCAAGATAATGATTCTGCTATTTTGCATTTGTTAAAATTGTAAAAAAATTAATTCATTTGTTAATAAATGCAAATTCGACCAGTGCCTGTAATTTTTTCAAACATTTTAATGCTCATTTATATCACTTTCCACTCTCAAATTACATATGCTTCTCTTATGCTTTCAAAATTTTAATAAACTACTGAAATTGATGTATCTTTGCATATAGGAATGGTAATTTACAGTGATAATAAGTTTTTAATGCTTCACTTCTCATGGTGTATGATTATTTCTATATTAATAGCTCTCTACCTTATATGGTGTTTCCAAAATATTTAGATTAGGTACCCTATTGTTTACAGTTCGAATAATATTTATATATATTTTTATTGCTCTCTCTTGATCAGAGAAGTGAAACCTATTGCTCTCATTTCAAGTTTCTTTCTCATTCTCAGGTTTGTCCAGCTCATTGAGTGAGAGAATATATATATTGCTCATTGAGTATTTAAAAAATATATTTCCTCTTAAAATTTAACTCAATATAATAAAAACTTATAATATTCAAGATAAATTGTTCATTTATTTCGTTTTTAACACTGCATTTTTATGGAAAGAATACAAGACATACCTGATATTTCATGTTTGCATACACTGCACTTGTATAACACCATATTTTTACACTTCAGAAATGACTGGAAGTCAGAATTATTTTTACACAATGAAAGTTGTAAATTCCCCTGTCTGTTTGAAAAGAGGGATTACAGATAATAAGTAGCATTAGTCCCTTATGAAATTCCTTTGACAGTTACTTTTCCTACTGAGAACTGAATCTAGTCCTAAGTTCCAATTTTTGGAGTACATGTGGAAAAATAGACAAAAAAAAAAGTTAATTGTTTTTCATATTAGTATATGAAAATAAATTGATTGGATATTAAGATGGCATTTTAATCTGTAATAAGATGCTCAGGAGTCTGGCAAGATATTCTTTTTTGCTGCCTTTAATACTGCAAAATATTATATAATATATAAATGCTCATGTTTCCTGAGAGCATAGATACTTCATTTTTACATGAATTTTTGTCTGATAGGAAATGAATACACAAGAATATCCATTATTGCACATAAATATACATATATTGTATATAAAACCTAAGAAGCATAGGTAATGCAAATAAGACAGGCATGAACATTTTTGGTCAAATACATTAGGAGCATTTTTACAGTTTACTTAATATAACTTAAATATTCTGGTAATTTTCACATGCTGATTAAATTATTTTCTTCTTTACCAACAACTGATTTGTCTATTTTAGATGTATGAGAGATAGTAATTGTAGTAAAATTATCTCTATTTTCGAAATTATATTCTGAAGATTTAGGCTTGTTAAAATATTCTGACGTTTTATGCTCATCTTGTGAATACGGTTCTTTATTCAAATGATGATTATGTACTGCTGTGCGCCGTTCTTTCACACCATTTTTATGTGAAATATTTTCTTCCTTCTCATTTCGTTCCTTGATTTCACTAACCAATGATGCTGGAGAGTGGGTCCCTGCTTTCACATTCTTTGGGCTGGCATTTTCAGCAATTTTCTGAGTGGTGTCACTGTCACTGGGTGGTGGGGTCAATTTAGACTTAACATTGTTGGAAATTTCTTCTACAGTACTACTATTATGACCACCATGTGGAGTGGAAGTAGCTGGTGCAGGAATAATGGTAGAAGCTTTGTCAATGTGAGATGGACGAAAGAAATATGTCTGAAAAAATAAAAATTCTCAATATATATATTCATCTTATGATGTATATAGAGTATGAAACAGAAAACCAACTGGTATTTAATTAAGTATGTGAAATATTTACAATATGTTATTAAAACAATAAGCTGGCTTAACTGTATTATTCAGTAAAATAATTTTCTTTTAATTTACACACTGAAGTGCCATTGAATTAGGGATAGCAACCTAGTAATGTGTAGGACCTTCTCTGGCTCTGACTCTGGACCACAAGATTGCGTAAATGTTCCACAGGTATGGTGACCCATGCATCCTCCAGAGCTGTCCACAATTCTCTTAAGGTTGTCGCTGATGGGACGTAGGCCCGAACACTGCTCGATGGGATTTAAATCTGGGCTTCTAATTGGCCACTTCAATATTTCAGTCAAGAGAATGCTCCTGCAACCATGCAGTTAGCCATTCTGGAACTGTGAGATGAACATAGTTACCTTGCCAGTAGACACCATCACCATTGGGATGCATGATGATTATAAATGGGTTTAAATGGTCAGTCATGAGTTCTACATACCGGGATGTATTGAGAGTCGTAGGTACACGTACCAAAGGTCCCACAGATGTCCAATTGAAGACTCCCCAGGCCATCACTGAGCCACCACCAGCTTGTACTCTTCCGACCTGACATGAGGGATTCATAGCTTCATGGGGTTGGCGCCATACCCTCAGTCTCCCATTGGCATGATGAAGTTTAAATCGAGATTCATCACACCAGGCTATCTGTTGCCAATTTTTGATGGTCCAGTTTTAATGTTCTGTAGCCCAGGCAAGGCACTGAGCCCAGTGTTGTGCCGTTAGAAGTGGGACTCTTGTAGGTCGGCAGCTTCCGAAGCCCATTGTCTTTTCCCATTGTGATCAACACTACTGACAAGCAGCAGTCTTAAACAGTTGCCTAGATCACGTGGTGATCTATGTGAACACATATTTTGCTTATACACTGTGCAAGTGATGTTTACGTACATCTGCATAAAGGTTTCTAATTCAGTGGCCAGCATGTGTATGACTTTGGTGCGGTGTTAAAAAACATTTCTCATCTTCCACCTTTACAACTTGAAACATAGCAAGCATTCAGGGAGATACAAATGGTCATATCAATGTATCTTGTGCATTTTTAATGCATATGTAAATTTATCATATTTTTATTAATATTGCTTTTTAGTAGAAGACATCAGTATTTTATTATTAGTAAAGTACACAATGTCACATAAATATAGTAAAGACTCACAAAATGTTTAGAGAATTTTAGAAATTTCATGGCTGAGTGGTTAGCATGCTAGGCTACAGATCTATTGGACCCGGGTTCAAGTCCTGGGTAAGGCATGGATGTTGTTTTTCTGCTGAGGTCCCACCATCCCCACAGACCTTCTACTATGGCATATAAACTGACAGCCTCCTATCAGACTTCTATGTCAAGCAGCTGCTTGAGGCAGTATTTATTATTTTATTTATAAAAGAATTTTATACATATCAAAAACAATCAAATAAAAAAGTTATGCAAACATCTAAATATACACTTATTCTAGTGAATAGCTTGATTATTTATTTAGGTTTTAACTTCTGAAATATATTTTTGTGGCTAGCAATGCTGCTGTTAAATATTACAACTTCAACAATTCTTTTAAATACTGGCTGAATATAACCAAGATTTGCTTTATATCTTATACTGAATTTAAATGTTTTTTGAATAAAAGCCCATTTTAAAAGCTTTGATCTTTAAACATTTCAATGGCATGATATAAATATTATCTAAAGATTTAACAGGTTTTGTTATAATGAGAATGCAAAATGCACTTTAAAATAACTTATATTTTACCTATATAAGATATTTATTATAACCACACTCATATAATCCCAAGTTAAATTAACGGTTTCTAAACCACTCGCATTACAGTGAGGTTTCTGTAAGAACAAAGTTTTACTCTATGGGCAAAAACAATGGACTCAATAAATTAATCGCTACATATAAAATAAGATAACACCTCAACTTATAAAATAGAGATGTGTGATATAATTCCCACTTAGAGACTTGAATGGCTTATAAAGGTCCAAGTTTTTCCAGATTTCTTATAGTGCTTGTTTCAATTTAATGCTCAGTATTTACTTATGGCAAACAGATTATATATAAATATATATTTAACTTTAAGGATAATGAAATTGTCAAAAATTACAATATCATACATTAGTTAAAAAAAACTTTTATGAGTGGAATAGTACTAAAATTAGTTTGAAAGTTTAAATAATATAACATTTCATATCAAACTGAGCTTACCACAAAGCCAACAGCAAGTAAAGTATGAAATAGTAGAATAAGACATAACACCACTGCTGCAATCTATCAAAACAAATTTAAAATGTCAAATTATGGAACACTACATATTACATTTTACATTAAACTTATTGTCTTAGTGGTATTTCAGCAAAATTTTGTAACTAAGAACTACTTCAATTAAAAAAAACAACAAATATTTATATGTAAAAGCTGTTTTTAAAAATTTTAGATAACACAAAATAAAAGGTTTCCTAAGGCTTGCATGCAAGGTTCAATTTATTCAATTAATATATTTCCACATGCATTGTACCAGTAGTTATAACCAACCTTAGAATTTTCCATTCATTTTCCCAACATAGCTTTAGGGATGGATAAGCCAGCATAGTGAACAAATTTCAGCTCCTCTATTATTTTTAAATAAGAGCTGAGAATGAATCATAACTCCCAGCTCTTTGGTGGACTGCTCCCATTACTACTATTCACATTTATTCATTCTTCAAAACAAAAGAGTTTCACAGATCCAAAAATGTAACACCACATACTACACTTTTAGTTAGGGGTATCCCATCCATGTTTAGTCCCTTTGAATTTTTATCTCCAAAAGGTGTTTGAAAGCAAATATCATTATACGAAATCAACTGATCTAGATGAGCTGAAACTTGTATCATTAATGCTATTTTATTTATCTGCACAGCTGTGTTGAAAAATAGCTATAAAGTGCTATGATTGATTACAGCTAATAAAAGACATTTAAAAGTTTATTAATTGCATCAAATAAAATTTATGGGAAGGAATGAAACTTACTACAGTGCTATTTATTTGTAGTAATTAGGCAAGTGTGAAAAAACCCACCCATCTGCCTCCTGGACTCGAACTCAGAATCTCCTGATTATGAGCCAGTTGCTCTACCAATTGAGTTAATGTGGGTCCCCACTTTAGATCAAATGGTAGAACAAAGTATATAAACCAAAGACATATAAAGGTAGAAAAGAAAATTCTATTATCTTTATGACAAATTAACCCTCATCCTTCTACTAGATTTTATAGATACATTGCTGCTCTCACATAAAAAAATATGGCTTTATGACAAATTAACCCTCATCCTTCTACTAGATTTTATAGATACATTGCTGCTCTCACATAAAAAAATATGGAAAGGTATTTAAAAAATCTCATCATTTCCATAGTTGTACAATTTTTTTTACCTTTTTTTATTAGATACACAATTATGTATATATATAAAATACATAAGAATAGATCTGGAATGAAAAATTAAGCTATTCTCAAGCTCCCAAGTGGAAGAATCAAAGAGGATATGATGGAAAAATTAATGGTAGTGAAAGTGCAAGTTGGGAAATAAAAATAAACTATTCTAATATCAGTGCATAAAAAATGAAGGAATCCATAAGCCATTGCTCGAAACTCAACCCTACTTATTAGTGTTATCCTAAAAGGAAACTATGTTTACTAATTAAGGTTATTCGCTGTCCCAAAGAGGAATGTGCCCACTGAAATTCTCCAAAAGGAGGGAGATGGTATCTGAAAGATAAGATTATTAAGATCTGTCTGGATGATTCCAAAACAAAGACAGAACAGCCAGTCAATGAAAATCCCATGAACAGATCAACTGTCTAGATGGTGGTTGTGGCAAGGAGTGCAGAGTGGAAAGCAGAATGATGGCTCAGGATGATGGCAATACTACTGTGAGCAAAACAATATCCATCCCTGTGGCAATGAACTAGGGAAAAATGTCAAATAATGGGATTGTTGACTGCCCTAAAAGTAAGTTCCCTGCAGGCAAATGGGATCATGTGGCTGAAGGGGGACTTTGCATCATTCACATTTCATCAGAATTCCTGACAATTCTTTGTAATATTATATTAGGTGTTAAAGATTTTGGCATATGATTTTTTTTAAGAGAACTTTTCTGGAGGAAAGTTAGGAACTGTGTTGATGGTTAGTATCCATGTTGGTGGAAAATTCAAACTGACCTTTATCTGAAACTGTCACGAGGAAGAATGTTTTGTTCTTTGGGGTCCTTGCGAGGATTATTTCAATTTGGAGGCATTTCAGGCCATGTAATAAAGCAAGAAAAATTAGTAATGGAAACAGAATGCCCATGAACTCAGGCATCATACTTCAGGTATGGGCAATGTACAGTATTATTTCAAAACATTTATTCAATTTCAATAACTTTAAAAAATTTCTTAACTTTAAAACCTAAAATTTATTACACATCATAAAAAAAATCAGCTAACCTTTTTATTTTCTTCTCTAACGGTAGGCCAAAATGTTTGAAGTAGTACTGACCCAGACAGTGCTGCACCAACAATGAGTAGAATCCACTGCAACCATGATACTTGGACAACCCATAGAATCTGTACAATCAAAATCAAATTTTTAGTGAATATTTATTATGAGATCTGTAAATGGTAACTAGGCATAAACTGGAAGGAGAGCTGTGTACCAATCCATAGTGATGATGCACAGAACTGGGCAGGTCTAATGCCTAATGTCCTACACTGCATTCTCGTGGTGCAGGCCATTAGTACCTTTCAAAAGAGATATTCTCTTTTGGAAGGGAATGGAAGGGGAGGGCTGCCAGTTCAGTATGGCCTACTGATCTGGTCATCTATGGCCAGTTTTTTCTTCTTTTTTCAACCCTGCTGAGGAGTGGTCAACTTCACAGGGTCCTGGTGCTGACCATTTATACCTACTAGACTGGACTTGCTGCACTGGTAGTCCTCTGTTGAGGGAGAATCTGTCGCTGTATTTTCTGTTTGTTTCTGGGTGCCAGCCCTAAGTGAACAGAGGCATGGGATACCTTATATCAGCTGGTGGATAATCCTGATCAGAGGCCATCGCAGGTACCTGAACCTCACTTAGCTAATTGGGCATCGTCAATCCTAAACTGGACTAATGTGGCTCTTGAAGTGGAGTCTCTGCAGGTACATTTTCTCTCTGCAGGAACATAGAACATGAGGATGTTACATAGAGAGTATTCTCTTGATGTCTTCATGCAGGAATTCCAGCATTATAACCCAGATATTCTAGGCTTGCAAGAGACCAGATGAACAGGTAAAAGTGAGATACTTAAAAATAACTTTAAATTTCTCTTTTCAGGCAGGGAGAACGGAAAGCCCTCAACAGAGTACACTAGTGTAGCAAATCCAGGATCCATAATCAAGCTCAAAGCTATAAACCATGTTAGTCCAGTGAGTATAAATGGTCAGCACCAGGACCCTGTAAAAGTTGACCACATGTCAGCAGGTCAGAAAAAAAAAGTGGCCATAGATGACCGGATCAGTAGGCTCGTAACTATTTCATAACTCTCCCCTTCCATTACCTCCCAGAAGAGAATATCTCTTTTAAAGGTACCAACAGCCTGCACCACAAGAAAGTGGGGTCAGACATTAGGTGCTAGGCCTGGCCAGTTCATCACATGAGATTAGTACACAGCTTTTCTCCCAGTGTATTCCTAGCTAACATTTACACTGTTATGATTCACATAAGCATTAACTGAAGTATCAGATTAATGCACAGGCAACCTATGCCCTGGCTTAGGGGCACTCTAACCATCTAAATATATATTATGTTTATGAATTTCATAATTTTATACAACATGAGGGACTTGAAATAATGTCAAGACTTGGGCCTCCATTACATTTTAATTTGGTGCTGCTGTTGTTTTCTGCTGAGGTCCTGCCATCCTCTCAGATCTTCTACTGTGGCATATAAACTGGCAGGCTCCTGTCAGACCTCTGTGGCAAGCAGCTGCTTGAGGGGGTATTTATTTATTTTATTTTTTTAACTGGTACAGTGGTTAGGGAGCTAGCTGTTGTTCCAGTAGGTATACTTGTGTGTTGGGTTTAGCCCTAACTGAAGCAGTGGTCAGTCAAACCTGACTTTGGTTATAGGGTATGTCCATGTAGAAGAAGTAGAAGGCCAGAAAAAGCTAGATTGGTTATTTGTTTGTTTGGGTTTTCATGGTGCAAGAGCAACAAAGGCTATGTTATGCCAAACAAGGGTAAATAAAAAGATAAAAGATATCAAACCCACAACCAAATTTAAAAGCAACAGATAAAGAGGATGAAAGCAATGTAAATAGAAAATGCAGAACAAGAAAAAAAAAGTGTAAAACAATGCTTATAAAAACCAGGGTAGAAAGATTCAACAAGGGTAAAACAGAAAAACAACAATGATGTATAGGGCCCATAAAATAAACACAAGTCAAAAGATCAAAAGGTAAAAAACAATTAAAGAGTGTGTAAAATAATCAGTAAAGCATAAAAATTCAAAAACGATTTAAAAGTGGTCATAAGATAAAAGATGTCCGAGTGTAAGGAGCTTGAATGTAAAATCGTGAAAGTTAAAATATAATCTATATTCAAGGTTAAAAGAGGGACAAGTGATTAAAATATGTTTGATAGTTAAAATGGTGTTACAAAACTCACACTTAGGTTCATCCATCTGCCCATAGAAGAAACGAATGACCTAAGTGGAGCCTAACAAACACAACTTTCTCCCTGCAATTCTTGCAAAAACATGACTGCCATGGTTTGACAATGAGCTTGATCTTAAAAAGTTTATCCCAACCTGATCAGACCAAGATCTCTGCAATTGTGCCTGAAGCTCGATGGAAAAACATTGCTGGAAGTTCACGTATGGAACTGGCTGTAGAGGGTTGGATAGGGGTATGGATGACCTGGCAGCGACATCTGCCAAGCCATTGTCCCTGATCCTGACGTGACTGGGCACCCAACAGAAGAGAATAGTGCTTTTGGCTGCCAGACGAAGCTGTTGGTGGAGAACAGCATGAGGCTGATGTCTCACTGAAATCAAAGCCTATATTGCGCTAAGTGAGTTGGTGTAAAGGACACACTGATGATGCTTAGCTGCTATGCAGTCCAAAATGAGGTGAAATCGGAAACTTTGCAGTGAAGATAGAACATTGCTGTGGAATCTGGTCTGCATGATAGTATCACAACGGACCATGGATGATCCCACTGATGTGCTGGACTTCGAGCTATTTATGAAGATGGGCAAAAATCTGGGTGCTCTGTATGGTGGTTGGCAAAGAGTTGCTGGTACACACAGTCAGGTGTTAAGGCCTTCCCCATCTTGCAAAAAGTTGCAAGAAGAGGAAATAGCAAGCCACAGTAGAGTGGATCAGCTATCAACTGGGCAATGCTATCAAGACTGATGTTTATGTCTTTCACTTGTCTTGGACATGAAAACCGAAAGGCAGTCTGTTTATTGTTTTGATACAGTTACAGTTTCTGATATAGCATTTCCCACTGAGGACTGAAAATGCAGTCCCAAGTGGGATGACGCAGAAGGGATTGCAATTTTGAACCTTCACCACAGAATCCAGGCAGAGACATACACCTGGGATGCATAGCCCAGTTTCAACTGGAAAGTGCATAGTACAGGCAGAGCCAAGAACACCTGTCTACTCCTTACGAGAGGGAGGAGAGCACCTTGAGAATATTCAATGCCCATATGCACTTGGACCGTAGATGAAGAATGCGAGATACAAAGGTCAATTTCCAGTTGAAGATGAGACTGAGAAACTTGGTCTAAGTCACAACTGGAATGGTGGTAGCCCCGAGCCACAGCTTAAGGTCCAGATGAAGATTAACCTTGCAGCAAAAGTGGATGCAAGCGGTCTTCTGTGGGAAAAACCGAAACCCAGTGGCCAATACCAAAACTGAGAGATTATTCAGGGCAGTTTGCAGTTGTCATTCAATGACCCTCATGATGAATAATGAGCAAAAGGTGCTAAAATTGCCAATATAGAGGGTGCTGCCTACAGTCAGAGTAAGTTGTTGTGCTATAGAATTTGTTTTGACAGTGAAAAGCATAACATTCAGCACAGTCTTGTGGTACTCCCTGTTCTTGGGGGGGGGGGGGGGAAAGGCTGTGAAAGAGTGTTGCGATATGGGCATGAAAAGTATGAGGAGATAAAAAATTCAAACTGAAGATTGACAAGTGACCTCTCAAGCTGAAGGAATGAAGATCACAAAGAATGCTAAATCTCCATGCCATGTCATAGGCTTTTTCGATGTTTAAGAATATTGACACAAGGTGCTCTCTATGTAAAAAGGAATTCTTGAATGCTATTTCGATGTGGATCAGGTGGTCTAAAGTAGACAGTTACCTATGAAAGCCACATTGGGTGTTGAAAAGAAGCCTGTGGTGTTCCAAATACCAAACAGTTTGGTATTTACCATTCTTCATAACCTTGCATACACAGCTCGTCAATGCAATGGGATCATAATTGGAATCTTGGGATCCTTTCCTGACATGGGGAAGGCCAAAATGATAGCCTCCCACCAAGAGCCCAGAAACTGCTCCTTGAGAAAAATATGGTTAAAAAGTCAGAGCAGATGATCCTTACTTGATGACGAGATATTGGAACATAGTGCAATAGACATTGTCTGGCTCAACAACAGTTGCACAGGAAGAGTACAGAACAAAGCAAAGCTCCTCCACTGTGAATGGCTTGTTATAAGGCTCCAGGCCATTGGAGTGGAAAGACAGTGGAGAGAGTTTGGCCTTGCTCTTCAGGATCAGAAACTCAAGGGAATAAGAGGATGAGGAAGAGATGGAGGAAAAAGATTCCCCAGAGTGTTGCCAATTGCTGGAGGATCAGCAATTGCCTGTACATTGTGCTCCATGATCAATAATGAATGGAACATGTAGTTCCCACCCATCTTTTGGACTTTATCCCACATGACTTCAGAACTGGTCATGTATCACCTGATCGCTCATGGAATAGATGACCAGGAATCTTGAAGATGAGGAGAAGGACAGAGAAGATGACGGCAACAAAGAAGATGGAGCTCATCCTGAGCTCTCTTGGTGACATTGACAGAATTAATTCCATTAATGAAACTCATATTTGTTGATTGGTGGTTCAGTACCCATGGTCCCTACCCACCATGGAGCCCAACAGAAGGATGTCCAATTAGATGTCAGGGCTGCACAGGCATTATACCCACACAGCCAGTGAGCCAAGTCCTCACAAATAAATAAAAGGAAAAGGAAAACAGAAATGTGAGGATCTCACCTGAGACCTCACAAAATAAAGAGAATTGCAAAAGGAAAATAATATGTGGGGAAACTCGTAAACCTATATCCGGTGTGGGCAAGGCACTCCTTGTCTGCACAGTTGGGACTAGTAGGTCCATCCCACCAGTCCGACTGATCCTGAGGGGTTCCCCTCAGGTTCTCCTGTTTACCTGAAGCAGAGGTCAAAACAGTGTATAGCAGCAGCCCTCAAAATAGCTGCCCAGCCCTGCGACAAACAGGCTCCTCAATGGTAAGAAGGGGCAAAAAGAACCCACTAGTCATGAGTTGAATTGAGCAGATAAGGACCCATGAGCAACTACCAGGATCCTCTTTTCCAGGGACATGGGTCACCATGCACAGCAAACATGCGGGCAAGCATTTAGGACCCTGTGAAGGTACCAGAACCTGCAAAATCTTTGTAGGGTGGTTCCCTTACTATGGGCAGATGCTTGTACTAAGGGGGAAAAGCTAGAAGTTGCTTCAAAAATTCTTCTTTATTCTCAGTTTTGCAAATGAACAAAAAAAGTGTTAAAATAGCAAAAACAATAGATTGAATGATGCTGGCTTAAATTTACATTTAAATTTAAGTATTAATTTTTTGAAGATATTTATTTGATGATTACTTCATCAGATAAAAAAAGTAAGGATTACTTGATTATTATTTTTTTACACTTATTAAATTAATCATTCTAAAATAACTGAAGTACTGCATACAAAGAAGGGAAACTTTCTAAATAGGTACATTTTACTAATAGTAATAAATGAATGTCTAGTTGCAACCTGTAATGGCTTGTGAGTAACAAGGCATACACTATAAAGACCTTAGTTCAGTGATGTATCCTATGTTAATTTAGGATAAGTAACAGATAATCTACTGAAGAAATATAAAATAGAAAACAGGGTTCCAAGCAAAAAACCTTACAATTTCTGAAATTGTGTTACTTTTGCAGAATTGCTTACTTGCAATATTATTCTATTTTAACATTCTTCTAAATAATGCATTTAAAATTCAATACATTCAGACAATCCTCTACTCACTTTTGAACAATAATTTTTTAAACAAATGTTTCTTCACTCAAAAATACCTTGTTTTGATGATGCACTTTATATATAAATGATTCACTACATCAGTTGTTTTGTTTTTAATCTGCTATTCATCTTTAGCTTTGGAATTATGTATTATCAGGATCTTACAAAAAAAATTATGAAAGTAGATATTCAACAAAAAAATTAACTTTTCAAAAAACCCTTGTTGTCATAATATTACATTCTAAAGGAAATAATAGACATTAATTTTATGCATCAATAATAGTAAAAATAAAGATTCAATTCAATGTTGAGGTTTGCATGAAGACAAAAATCTATATGCAAGCTACTTTCCTTGACAAGCAATGCGTTGAAACCTAGTTTAGGAAAAAAATTAAAATATATAACGCAATGTATAATGCTTCTACAAAGTCCAAACACAAAAAATAAAAAATAGCAAATATAATGGAAGGAAAATATTACAAATACTTAGGCAACAAAGTATATGTACATCAATAAAAGAAAATATGCAATCTGAACTCAAAATTTTATTTCAAAACAGAGTATTCAGAATACCTTACTCACAAAGAATATCACTGGTTGGGTTTTTATAAAAAAATATCAATAAAATGAAAAAAAAAACAGCCCTCAATCAGCTTCCTGCCACCCAAGTCTGGACAGAAGCTTGTCAGTATAATATGCCACAGAGAAGATCTGTGAGGAAGGTGAAACCTCAGCAGAAGGACAAGTAATTATCATGTCTTTACCCATGGCATGAATAACATATTGAGAAATATACATCTAGCCACTTCACCTATAAGGCTTTTATACATACATAGACAAACACATAAATAACAAAAGTGGTAATATAGAATATACATGTGTTTCATGCATTAGCCTATAGCAGCAATAACTATCAGTGAAATAAAACACCAGAAAAAAGACAACTATTCTAACAAGTAGAGTATATGAATATTAAATGATGGGGCTTAAATAGCAGCCTGAGTATAGCTGGGTAACAGCACAGAATTTGTAAATAATGGCTGGGTCTCAGACAAGGTTGGTTTGGTTGTTTTACCTCTGAGCGGCACTTTTTTGCACACCATGGGCTAAATGGCCAGGTCACATGGACCCCAAAGGCTCAGAGAAGGTTGGGGGAGGTGACCTACTGGAACAACTGTTGGGAGACAGATAATAGCCTCCCATCAAGGCCATCAAGCGTGTTCTTTAATGTGCACAGAGTATGGCTCTCCCGCATACGAGGCCACGGCTTTATGTCCCATCTGACGGCGGCCTTTTCAAGCCCATCAGTGTCTCCTACTGACCGTGGGCAGGGCAATTAGCGGAGATAAATCTCAACACTGACCCAGCTGGAACTCGAACCTGGGAAGTACAGATTACAAGCCTGGCATGCTACCGACTGAGCTTCTCCCACCCTGTCTCAGACAAGGATGCCAGACATCCTGTAAAACATCAATTTGTCTCATGCCTCAATCATTCCTCAAACATATAAAATTGATGGTGAAAACTAATTACAACTTACTATGCTTTCACAACATTAGCTCAATTATTATATTATATATAATTAATATTAATTTATATTTATTATATAAAATCAATAATATATAACTATATTTTGTATATATTAACATCCATCATCAGATAATATAGCCTTCAATCTGATGATGGATATTAATATATCCAAAATCGCAATAATTGAGCTAATGTTATGAAAACATAAGTGGTTATAATTAGTTTTCATCATCGATTTATACGTTCAAGAAGTGATGTACTCTTCTGTACATTTTATAATATCATGAAATAAATTAATCATACCCATCTTCCAAAGACATTATTTTTCCTGATGTGTTTTTGCTTATAAGACATCATTATTATATGAACAGTTAAAAACAACTTATGTGCTAATATTAGTGAAAAAAAGTGTGTATTCATATACTTTTGATATTGGACATTTTGGTTGGTTGTTTAGGGTTTTATGGTGCATTATCATCTAAGACTATTTCATATTGGACAATGAACTATGATATTCGTTACATCATGTATTCTTCTGAACCACTGGCATTTGCTAGTGATTTAGCAAAATACTATTACAATGGTTGTGCAGTGTTCACCCATTTTAATCGACAAGAGTTCTTTGAGAACAATGCTAATTAATGAAGAGGTATGTATGTTAATTTAAACAGACTATCCTAAATAGAAGGTGATATAAAACTAGAAATATCACAGTTTTCATGATCAAAACTTCTGAAGAATCATGATCAATTATAAAGACAAATGTAGTTATTGAAAACAGGAAAAGGAAGCAGCAAGGCAAAAATCGGAATATATGATGCCTTACTGCTTTAGCTTATACAGGTAACCTCAATGAAACACAGAAAATGATATTGCTGCAAAAAGAAAATGGAAAAATTAGGAGTTCAAAGCAACAGATGGATGTATAACAAGATGGAAAAAGAGGAATGGCACTGTGTACAAAAAGCTGTATGGCAAAAAGCAGGATTCTGATCACCAAGCTACTGACAACTGGTTACAAACTGTTTAAAACTTATTAATCTGGCCAACTGTATTAAACACTCACAGCCCAGAAAATACCTTCAATACAGATAAAATGGTACTATACTACAGAGCTACTCCAGAATACTGTATGTTTTTCAAAAATGATTCAGTTTCTGCAGGAAAGAAAATCAAAGATAGGGTAACTGTGTTGATGCTTACACAAAGATTGAAACTATTAAAATGAAGCATTTTGTTATAAACAAAATCATCTAGATGTTTCAAAGATATAAAGCACTTGCTTGTTTAGTACACCAGCAAACAAAATGCTTGGATGACAGTAGCAATTTCTGAAGACTACTTGCACGATGTAGATATATAGTTAGAAGTGAAAAGGAAGAAAACTGCATTACTGTTAGACAACGGCACATCTCATCCGAGCTTAAATTTTCAGAGCATAGAATTAGCTTTTCTACTTCTTAATACTAAGTCATTAATTCAATTATTTGATCAAGGAATCATAAAATCTTTCAATATCTTTTATAGATCTGATGTGAGGCAAAGAATCATTCAGTCTACAGATGATGGTTTCAGTAATTCATCAGAAATTGCAAAACAAATAACAATTCTGAATGCTTGGAAAAAGTTACCATAAAATGCATTGAAATTTGTTTAGAAAATCCAGAACAAGATGTAAAGATGAATAGCAGTAGTTTCAAGATTCAGATCTATTGATTCCATCTAATGATATACCTCAGCAGAAATTTATTGATTAGATGGGTATTGACAAGTACCTACATTTACATACATCCTTACACAATACAGTGATTGTTTAACCAGTTCATGAAAGTTATGCCAAAAGTAACAAAGAAGATGAGGAAAAACTTAAACAAGTTCCCATTACTGAACAACAAACATAAAAAGCTATTTTCCCCTTGAAGAGAGCACTGGAAGAAGGTGGTGCCACATATAATATATAGAATATAATGAGTATATTACAGAATATTAAAAACACCCTGAATATAGTAACAATTATAAACAAGTGAAAACAACTAAATATTCTAATAAATAACAGCAGAAATATTATATTACCAATGTAATTATAATATATACATCACATACACCAATCAGCCAATACATTAAAACCCCCTCTGCATTATGCAAAGAAGTGTGCATGCAGCCAATCAGTGTCACGTGCCAACGTCGTGAATGACATATATAATACGTAGGTCGGAGCTCTCGCAGGCAATATTTCGTTTCATCTCAACATGGGAAAAGCAAAGGTTGGTTGGTTGGGGCTTAATGGCGCATTGGCAGCTGAGACCATAATGTGCCAAAGAAGATGAATAAAAAGGTAAAAGAAGCAGAAACCAAAGAAGCCACAACCAAAGTTAAAATTCAAGACAATAAAGGATAAAACAAATAAATAGGTGTAAAGTCATAAATACAAAGATATAAATGGTAAAAGCACCCCAGGTGTAAAAGACCCAGGTTGTATAGGGTGTAAAAGACAAATCCATAAAATTACAATCTGTTAAAATAACCCGTAAAATGTAAAAAGGCAAATACAGATGGTACAAAAGAGTTATCAGATAAATAAATAAACGTATGTCTAGGTTAAAAGCTGGACAATGAATTAAAATATGCTTAATGGTTAAAATGGTGTCACAAAACTCGCACTTAGGTTCGACGTCCACCTGAAGAAGAAAAAGGTGTGTAAGAAACGAATGATCTACGCAGATGTGGGAAAAGCAAAGGATTTATCTGATTTTGACAAATGCCAGATCGTTATGGCAAGACACTTGGTAAGAGCATCTCCAAAACAGCAATGCTGGTAGGTTGCTCACACTATGCAGTAGTTAGTACTTATCAAAGAGGGTCCGAAACAGGTGACACTTTGAGTTGTCGACAAGGCGTGGGCTGCCCACACCTCACTGATGCCAGAGGTCAGCACAGGCTATCTTGTCTTGCCCACACCAACAGGAGGGCTACTATGGCTGATATTACCCATAATTTCAATTCTGATAAAGGGCCCAATGTGTCCGAACACACAGTTCATCATAAGCTCTTGGATATGGCTCTCCGCAGCTGCAGACACATTCGTGTGCCTATGCTCACAGCTGTTCATCATTGTCAACACTTGCAGAGGGCATGTAATCATCGACATTGGACCAGAGAAGATTGGAAGAGGGTTGCATGGTCAGAGGAATTCCATTTTCTGTTACACCATGTGAATGGACAAGCTCGTGTGCGATGTTTACCCAAGGAAGCCTTCTCACCTGAATGCACTGTGGGCCAGATCCAGGTGGCTGGAGGGAGTGTGATGGTCTGGACAATATTTTCTAGGGGAACACTAGGACTAATTATCACTGTAGAGCAAACTCTGACAACTATCACCTACCTAAACATCATGGCTGACCAAGTACACCCCTTTATGGCAACTGTATTCCCTGGTGGAGATGGCATCTTTCAACAAGACAATGCCCCATGTCGCACTGCGAAGAAAGTTCAGGAATGGTTCCTAGAACATGATAAGGAAGCCCATTTATTGCCATGGCCCCCAAATTCGCTGGACATGAATCCTATCTAAAATTTGTGGTTTGAGTTGGAGAAACGAGTACAAGCAGCATCACTCCAACCATGTAATTTATGGGCACTGCGGGATCTTCTGTTGCAGTCATGGTACCAAATATCAAGTGACACCTAACAACATCTCGTTGAATCTACGCCTCATTGGGTGAGAGTTCTTTTGGCAGTGAGAGGAGGATCTACATCATATTAGGTACGTAGTTTTAATGCCCACACCTCATTGGTATATATATAGATGATTGTAAGTGACTAATGGCTGATTGACTGACTTACTGACAGGCAATCATGCTAACTCTATCTATGATGCAGAAATCATAGAGTTCTGAAAATTTTAACCTGAGTAATCCAGATCGTAGATCTTGGGAAAAATCCGAAATTTGATCTCCAACATGTCCTTTGAGTTCAAATGGAGATCACATAGAGGTCAAAGAGTAATCTATGAGTGCTCGAAATTTGAAAATTGGTGTCTGGGTAGTGGGGGTTTGGGTTGAAGATCTCAAAAACATTCTGAAATTTAGGATCCTGTGGGCTCTTTGAGGTCAAACTGAGATCTATCAGTGCTAGAGACCTAAACATTGGTTCCTGGGGATATTTTGAGTTGTAGATCTTGTAAATGTTGCAAAATTTTGGATAGGGTAGGTTCTTCAAGGTCAAATATCAATCTACTGCTGTTAGAGGGTTGAAAATTAGTGCCTGAAGGTATTCTGAGTCATAGATCTTTGGAATTTTGCAAAATTTTGAATACGATTGATCCTTTGAAGGCAAAGGTCAAATGCGATATACCAGTGCTGGATAGCTAAAAATTGGTGACGAGGCGACGGCTATTTCGGGCAGTGCAACTCAGAAGTGAGAAGAATTTTTGGTTCCAGTGACACATTCCAGGTCAAATAGAATTTGGAGTGACCAGCAAGAAATCAAGTAGTGCTGAAGGTATCAATTGATTTCTAGTATTACATATGAATAATATTTAATAGGAATCTTATTTGCTAGGCCGAGTGGTTAGCATGCTTGGTTATTGATCTAAGGGACCTGGGTTCGAGCTCCAGGTAAGGCATGGATGTTGGTGTTTATCTGTGTTGTTTATCTGCTGGGGTCTTGCCATCCTCACAGACCTTCTACTATGGTATATAAACTGACAGGCTCCTGTCAGTTCTCTGTGGCAAGCAGCTGCTTGAGGGAGTATATATATTACTATGATGTTTAAAACAGTTTAATTACATGCTGTTACAAAAAATAAATATTTTTCATTGGGTTTACTCTTATACACAACTCCATAAAATATTCTTTAGTATGAACCCATCTGTACAATGACATATATTCATCAATAAGGTGCAAAACTTGTGAAATATGGAGCATCATAAAAATGCAAGTAACTTTTAGAGCTTTTCATTTCACACACAAAAAAAATTAAACCATTATTAAGTAAAACAATCTGGTTCATATCAAGCAAAAAAGCCCAATAACTAGTCCTTCCTGTAAATAATACATAAGTATTGATATATATTATATTGATTCTGCAAAAGATTGGAATTATAAACTTAAAACTCACTTTTTTGCAGTTGTGTAATATCAGAAAAAAAAAATCAACTTACAGAAATTGGTACATATATGAAGAGAGAATAGCCATAAACACACAAGATCTCAAGTAGTGTATATCGTGTAGAACTCTGACGATACCACATCAAGCCCCAAAGAATAAGAGGAATGATAGAAGCATATGAATAAATTGTAGTAGCTGATAATGAGACTAAAAAAAATAGGCTGCATAAATATGTTGACTTTTAAAAATAAACTCAAATTAAAACAATATATAAGGTGTTCTAGATTTCTGTGTTAATACAATATTGTTTATGAATACATGTACTCTAATACAAAATACATTTCATTTAAATCACATTACACCTTAAAAATCAGTATTACCAGATATTTAATTAAAATATTATTTAAATTATGAACTACATTTATAAAAAAATAAAGTCACTGGTAGAATTTTAACCACTTGCAATTTATGAAAACTAATAACAGTTGTAACACTGTGTGTGATTAATCATAAAGCCTGCTTTTTTAGAGTTTAATTACAGAATAAACTTTCCCCATAGCAAATACTGGCTTCTTGTTACAGAAAAATATTTCATACCACACATAATTTCTTTTAATTAAAAACTTTATACTAAAAATAGCTTAGCATTAGTCTATTTGAAGTAGCAGAGAACTAAAGCAAAAGTTAAGTAAGGAAAGTAAATGAGCGGTATTTTTAGTTTATTAATCAAATAGCTTAGATTGGGTTGTTTTACTTCTGAGTGCCACCTATTTGGCACACAATGGGCTAAATGGTAAAGTCACAAGAGCTCAAAGAAGGGGATCCACTGGACAGATGTTAGAAGACAGATGGAAGCCTCCTGTCAATGTCATCCAGCATGTTTTTTGATGTGCACAGGGTATGGCTCTGCTGCACATGGGCCCCAGATTTATGTCCCAATGGATTGCAGTCTTTCCAAGCTCAAAAGTGTCCCCTTTCTCACTGAGAGCAGAGTGAGGAGTAAGCAGAGATAAATCTCAATGCTACTACAGGTGGGATTTGAACCTGAGAACTAGAGATTATGAGTCTGTAGTATTAACTGAATGAGGCAGCCCCCAATCAGATACCTTAATTAAGGCCTTAGTGTAACAACATAATTAAATTTTTCAAGATTATTAACTTTACTATTATGATACAAAATATGGATGTATGCACATTGCCTCCATGTGAAAACAGAATGAATGTGAAACCAACAACAAGGGTAATTAGAGGTGTAGAATATATTACAAAATCAATCCCATACACATAGATCAATCAACACAAAATGCAATATCATAATTAAAATGTTCGTTAAGCTTCGGGCTAAAGGGATCTATAATGGTTGAATGTAATATGGGGTGTTACGTTCTAAAAATTTACCAACAAAATAAATTGCATTTTAAAGAATGGACATTTATTTTTGGAACATACTTCACCCAATCAGTAGTATTTGGTACCAATAAACAGATAAAACTCATTTATAATCATTAAAGGTATTTTTTGTGAAAAATCATGTACATAGACCTCTAAAGCATGTTTTTAATGAAACCTAGAGATTTTTTTCTTCTTCCTTCTCAATACAATTTTCTCCATATCTCATCTGTGAAGTAAAAAATTATCTGATCGATAAAATACAAGCATTTGGAAGATAGTTAGGAAACTTTGCTATATAACAATGAGACATGGGTTCAAGCTCCAGATAAGGCATGGATATTTCTTTCCTTGTGTTGCCTTTCTGCTGAAGTTCATAGACTTTTGTGGCCTATTATGCTGACAGGAACCTGTCAGACTTCTCTTAAGACTCACCAGGCTTCAGACCAATAATTATTTTCAAATCCCGAATTTTGTTAATAATTATGGTAAAAATCTTAGAGTATAAAGCGCCGGAGATCTTTAACCAGTTATCAAGAGAAATCACATATCTAACTAATTTTAGTGAGATTAAGTTAAAGATTAAAAACTATTTAAAGAATGTATGTTGATCTGTAATACTGAGAAACCTGTATCTATATGACTTTTGTGTTCTTTTTTACTATGTTCACTTATGTATGAAAACTAATGCTCATCAATATTTCCTGCAGATAAGCTATTAGCTTTGCAGGTTAAATGTATAAAAGCTCTCTACATCTATGTTTTGTGAGATGATGATGATGATGAATAAATATATTATTATTAGAGAAAAAAAAAGGATTATTATTATGTACATATTATTAGCAAAATTTCTGCCATACCTTTATGAAAATCATAATGCCAGATCTTATTATTTTGACCTTCAGTTGTTAGGTAATCAGCAATGTTGGCACTAATTGCAGTACTGAAGATTAAAGTTGTTGTAATCCAAAATGGTCCTAATTAAAAACAGCAAATAAGTAATGTTAAAAGAAATATATATATATATAACTAGTATCATAGACAAAGGGTAATGGGATTGGGGAAAATTTTATTTTCAAGCAATCATTAGTTCATCAATTCACATTTAGTAAAAACAGTGACAAAATTCTTCAAATCCACTCACCCCCCCCCCCCAAAAAAAAAAAAAATCCTGTCTTATGCCATTACACATATATTGTCATTTTGCAATGACTTAAGAGTACAGTGTTACTGAAAAAATAAAAATATTACTTATGTTACAAATATTCCACAGTATTTTTATTCATAAGAATTCTGATTTTCAGTAATATTAATCAAATGCAATTACTCATAAGCAAAAAAAAAATACATTTAAGAAATATATTCTCTGATTAACCAGATAGTGATCAAGTAAGTTCTGTGTATTGTGTACACAAAATAATTTAGATAAATACTATCAAAAAAATTTTTAAACCATAAAAATATGTCCAAAAAGAGAAAACAATAAAATAAACACAAAATCAAAGTTTGAAATTTAGGTTAAAAAAAACATCAAAATAACACTTGCCATAAAGATCAGGCTTAGGTCTGATCTGTCTATCAAGATAAGTAGCCCTTCCTGGTAAAGGAATCATAGACCATATTATCCTCTGAATGACTTGCTCAGTATCCACATCAAAAAAGCTCTGATAGTAACTAAATTCCCAAAATGATGGGGCTGGTTTCTTTTCTCCTCCTAGTAGCTAAAAGCAAACCATGCAATAGATTTTATATAGAATTTCATATATATTGGATAAAATACTGGAATTATACAAATAAATATTTGAATTTCTTAAGTTTAAAGAAGCAGAAGTATTTTTCTCAGAAATTTTGAAGAGATGCTAAAGAAAATTCAGTTTCAATGTTTACTGGAAACTCCTTGTTCACAAAATACTACTGCATATTTTTACATAACCTTTGACTAAATATGCAAACACAAATATAATTTTATTCAATTATTAGACCAACATTTAAAGCAATATTTTTTAGATAGTTTACTTAATATTTTTGATCATTCAGCAAATGCTCAAAATAAAGTCATCCCCTTGTTCATGAAGGAAATAAACATATATGACTCTATTAGGTATAAATTAAAATGACCAGAAATTTATTTAACTATTACATTTGCACATTTAAAGCCTTTTCTCATTGAAATGACTACAATTTTTCCCATTGCTAGAAGGATAGAACCATGATACTCTGATGAAGCCTAAAGATCATGGGTTGCCCACTCTTGATAACAAGCATTATTAAAATTACTCACTTCAAAGGAACTAGAAATTGCCCTATTGTTTAAAGATATTGCACAAAACAAAAGCAATGTTAACCATCTTTCATTTTTTTCCCCATCTGATAACCCTCTCTTAGTTTAGTTTAACTTTCAGAAAATTATATAATGAACGATAAAAATAACTCTACAAATACTAAAATATTTTTAAATAAGGTAATAATAATAATAAAGTACTTACTCAGCAATTGCTTTCAATATTCTCCGATTTTATCCAATTTTTTAAAAAAGGTTTTAGTTAATTTTCAGAAGCCTTTGAAAATTAGCTAAAAAAATGTATTGCAACAGCAATGATCAAGCTTGTGAGAAGAACTTGGAGGCTTGAAAGATCACGATATATAAAATGATGATGATAGAGAGAAAGAATATTTAAAAGGCAATCACAATGATAGCAAGGATTTTTAATTTTAAAGTGCATCAAAATTTGTCCCAAATTGAAGAGGTAAACAATAATTATTAATTCTAACTGGAATTTATTATTTTTTTTTAAATTGTTCACAAATTATTAAATATTTATGCTACAATAATGTAATTAGAAAATAAAATTGAAAATTATTAAACATGTTATTACTGAATTTAAAATATTGAGTTAAGCAACTTTTCCTCTGAGCAGCACTATTTGGCATACAATGGGATAAATGGCCACTTCAAGGACCCCAAGGGATCAGAGGAGATTGGGGAAGGAGATCCAATAGGTAGGTGTTAGAAGACGGAAACTTGTTGTCAAAGATATCCAGTGATTTTTTCAATATGGACACAGTGCCATGGCTTTACCTCCCATGCAATAGATGGCAGACTTCTAAGCCCACTGGAAACATATATGTATGAAAACATATACATGAAAACAAAAAAGAAAATGAGCCTGGCTACTAGCTTCAGTTTTGCAAGTGAAACATGCAAAGGGTTAAGTATCAAGAGTTAAGTAACATATGCAAAATGTGAATAAAGATATTTTATTCAGGAAAGTAAGCATTAGCACAATCTATAATCTTTTCCTAATGAGATACAAGTTTGTAAATGCCACTCCAGTAGAATTGCCAATCTTTAGAAGTGAAGAAAGCAGCCAACTTAGTTTCCAGCATTTCTCGGTTTTTTAATTGTCAGTTGCGCATATAATTTTCCAATGCCATGAAAAGATGGTAGTCAGATGGCACAATGCCTGGGGAATATGGAGGGTAGGGGTAGAATTTCTCAACCAAGGATGTGGAGCTTGTCTTGAGTCACTCATGCATTGCGAGAGCAAGCATTGTCTTAAAGGATCATAATGCCTTTGCAATGAACAAGTGTAGGCTGTTTTTGGAGCAGTGCATCTGCAACCCATTGTAGCTGTGCCAAGTAGACATCAGCAGTGATTGTTTGACCAGTGGTCAGATGTTCATAATAGATGATACCAGCTGTAGTCCACCAGACAGACAACAAAATTTTCTGTTGGTGGATCCTGGCCTTTGTTTTATGGTGTAAGTTCACTGGATGGCAATCAATGATACGAATGGTTTGGTGTTCCTATAGACAATCCATTTTTCATTGACAATCCATTTTTCATCGCATGTCAACAACCTATTCAAAAATGGCTCATTCTTGTGGCATGAAAGCAGTGACAAGCAGACTGTAAGCTGCTGGAGTTTGTTGTTAGAGTCAGTTCATGTGGAATCCATTTGCTCAGCTTCCAGACTTTTCCTAACTGATGGAAATGTAAACATATGGTTTCATCACTTACATGAAACCTTTCTGTAAGCTCTTGGCACATTTGATGTGAATCTAAGTCTATGCTGGCCTTCAGTCCATTGTCATCCCTGAAAATCGGTCTTTCCTCATGGGTTGCATCTTCAGGTGTTCATTGCCTAGTGCAAATTTTCTGAACCACTTTAGGGCTGTCTGTTGCTCACTGTGTTCTCTACAAATGCTGTATATATCTTGCAGGCTGCTTGCACTGCTTTAGTTCCCAGTTTAAACTCATAAACTAAGCACACTCAAATAACTATATTTGATGCAGACATATTTTCATCAACCTTCCCAATTTCATGGAACTGCTTTACACACTTGCTACATGCCAATTTTCGGCGTGCCACATGCTTTCGATGTGATGCATATCAATGCATGTGCACCACTTGCAATTGTGTTTATGTACTTTTCGTTGAAATGATAACAATGGAAAACTGCATGAACTTATTTAGTTACCTATACATTATTTTAACCACAGGCATGCATATGGGAGTGTACTGGGTGTCCCACCCTAATGTCTAAAAAAAAAGTGGTCTCACTCTCTAAGACAAGAATATGAAGAATCTGTTTTGGTCAATTTGGGTTAGCTCATTACCTAGTTAAAGATAGCAAATATTTGGTATTTTGTGTCTCATTTTTTAAGTTCTTAATTAAAAAAAGTTTAGTTAAATTTTAGTTTGTTTGATGATTAAAAATAATGTCCTTTGATTGCGTACTCAATAAATGTTTGTCTTAACAACCCCCTCCCCCCCAAAAAAAAAATTCCTGGGTGAAAAGTGCTGTACACACCTATGATTTTAACTGTATAAAAAATGAGTTAGTGCTTCCATTTTGTTTTCTGTCCAAGGTAGTTATTCAATTTTTTTTTTGCTTTTAGAGATAAAAATTCTGTTTCTTTGGATAGGTATTGAATAAATATTACCATTCACTTATTCCAAATCTTCCAACAGCTTTAATAGCACCCTCCAGAAGTAGAAAAATATCATTATCATCCTCCTCAAGCAGCCATGGGTTTAAATTCAACATATCTTAAATATATAGAAATATAAAGGGGTGAACAGTTCTCTCTAGTGGTCAAAGGTGACTAGGAGGACAACCAGACGGTGCAATTTACTTCTCCAAACATATCTGTCTTGAGCTACAGCTGCTGCATTTGGCAACTAAAGACCAGTTCTAATGAGGTCACTTTGATTCTCACTGCACTCACTTTGGTTCCAATAAGTAGCAACTGAAACTGATTAGAAGCTTAATTTCCTTAGCAATAAAGAGCTGGAGTTCATTGTTTTTGGCCTTACTTGATATAAATAAAGTATTAGTAGCAGCTTTAAAGAGCCATGATCTGCTACCAATTTGTTGCATATTTTTATGTGAATATTTTGATTACATAGGTGAAACAAAATAATCTTTATTCAATATTAAACAATATAAACAATATTCATGTCAAAAAGGAACTGCTTTACTGTTCAAGAAAAATGTAAAATCAAAAACAACATTAGCACATATCTTTAATCTCTCCATTTGTTGTCCTTTTCTTCTTCTCAAAATAATTTGAGCCTGAAGCAGTGCCCCTGGTGGCTCACAAATATTCATTAATCATAGCTATAATATCATGGCATTAAGAAATTAAAAATTCATTGCAAAATACCATTCTCCTTCGGTGTTTTTTCTATAAAAAGAATATGTATATATTCATTAGCTGATATTATGGATCAGCTTATTGCAAAGGACAAATTTAGAATGACACCAACATTTACAAATTTTTCTTATATTGGCTTAATTACTCACACAGTTTTTAATTATTTTCAATAATGTGAGAAATATGTGAAAACATTCAAAATAAACTTCAGATAATTAACTATGTAATGCAAAATTTGACATTTAATAACTGTTCATGAAACATGAAGCATATGTTTGAAATCCTCAAAATAGTACTCAAGTCATCACATTAGAGCAGATGATCTAAATCCAAACATATGTAAGTGCAAATTAATCCTTATCTCAGCTGTGAAACATTTTAATGCACAAATATGATTTTGTTTTGGTGTGAAGTGTCTCAGACCTTGTTTCTTTAAGAAAAATAAGTCAAATGAAAAAAAAAGTCAAAATAAGCCAATTAATCAAAAATGATTCATTTGCAAAACATAATGAAAAAAATATATTAAAAAGCTTAAAATTAAATAATAATTTTGTACACTTATTTTTTAAATAAAAAACTAAGTTGCAAAATTTTTAGTAAGCTACTCTTTAATATTTGGCAATTGATTTTTTTTTAGCTTTCTTATTAGATAAAGATAGATAAGATTTATTTCATTCATCATCATTGATATTACATAAGTTTCAGTGTATTCTTACATCATCTTAGTCCTCAAAGTATTACTACACAAAAATTACAAGCATTATTAATGGGAAATGAAGGAAACCTTTAGTTTCTGATTATCAACTAGATTATATAAGACTTATATAATTAATGTAATAATTAACATATATATATTTAAATTTTGTAAAGAAAAATTAGCATTAAAGTTAATAAATGCTAAAACACAGTTAGTATAGTATAAATTTAATAAAAATATAAATACCCCCTTAAGCAGCTGCTTGCCACAGAGGTCTGACAGGAGCCTGTCAGTTTATATGCCACAGTAGGAGATCTGAGAGGATGGCAGGACCTCAGCAGAAAAACGACACACACATCCATGCCTAATTCCGGGGCTCGAACCCAGGTCCCTTAGATCAGTAACCAAGCGTGCTAACCACTCGGCCACGGGATGGCATAAATTTAATAATACATGAAAATGCTGCTACACTAACGATCTAAAATAATTCAGAACTTAAGCGCTTTAAAGTACTCAATGAATGAATATTAGAGCTTTGCCTTATTTGCGAACAACTCCATTATTTCAATTCATTAAATTATACCCCTATTATCCTATCACTCATAAAGTATCCTTTGACAACCAAAGATAAGCCAGAGTAAGAATACAAAGGTATTTACCAGTATCTTGGGGACTGGTATAGCGGCATTGGATTAGTCCTCAAGATGACATTTTGAAGAAGGTGGTAAGTCCATTGCTACCAGTCCAACACATATGGATTCAAGTTGATCTTCAATTTTCTGCAGACACATAAGTCTGTTATCATCAATGTTTTGTTGTATCCTCCATTCAATGGTTGTTAATTTGTGTTGCTTGCTTGTTGCTGGAGTTGGAAAAAACTTGTTCTATCATATAACACAGTGCAAATCATCTATGCCACACTGTTGATGTTTCAATTGCAGGCAACTCTCGCTGTTATGTAGTCCCAATGTTTTGGAGTGAAGGTCTTTTTAACAGTCTTATGCATGAAGAATCGCCATTTAGCAACATGATTGCTATATGTTGCTAGCACATCTTAACTGGAGGATGTGTATGGCCCTATCAAGTAGGTAACTGTTCAATTTGTGCTGTAACTGGTGAAAGAATACCATTTGCACTATCTCTGCACTTAAGTCTAAAATTTAAATCATAAACTCAAAAATACCTTCATCAAAATACATTCATCATAATTTGGACTTACATATGTTATACACCTCCATAACTTGCAAAAGAACAAGGTGATATAACTTTCGATACCATAGAGTGACGCGTTTCGCTACATACCCACATATAGCTTCCTCAGGCTCTCGATGTTTGGTGTTAGCAATGTTGTTATATACCAGTCTCACTACTTGGCTCATGTGACGTGTGGTTATGTATATGTATGATCACACATTATTGCTGATGCAACAGGAGATTCCACGCCGATGGTAGGGGTGGAATCTCTGTGTAGCATATATTATCTAATTTTGTGCTCATTAAAAGGTTTTCTTCATAGAGCAATTGGAATTTTGATTTGGGTGCTATCAATGGCTTGAATACAATATTATTTATTTCTATTTTGTTATTTAAAATAGTTTGTGTTAAAGCTGTAGTTGGTTTGCCTTTTAATATATCTGTTTAATATTCTTGCATTCTTGTTTCATATTATTGATAGGTTTTTTCCAATATATTTATCCCTATCTTGCAAAATATTTGTGGGGTCTGGAATGGTGATTTCGTATACTTCCTCCAGTAGGTTTTTTTTTTGTCTCTCATTTATTATTAGGTTTTTTATGGTGTGAGTAACCGTAGTAGGTAACTTAACATGATATTTTTCAAGACTATTTTCCATTGGTTTTGTAAGATGCTTCATATATGGAAAACTGGTTGTATATGTTTCTTTAATTTTTACCCGATTTCGGGTTGGTTGGGTTTCTTTTATTACAATATATTTAGCATTCTTTTCCCATCTATCTAACATCTGCTGCGAATAACCTGCATCATTTGCTGTTCTTTTATATAGCTTATTTAATTTTGAACTGTTATTTGTTGGGAACAATATCGATATGCTCACATGAAATGAGGAATACTAACTTTTTTATACAGGGTGTTTCAAAAGGACGTAACCCTCTATTGTATTTTTCTATTTAAACTTCACAAAAGACAAATTTTAAAAGATGCAAATTAGACATTTATCTACCTTTACAACAGATGCTGAAAGTGATTTCCTGCAACCTGGATGTAGGTTTGTACCCATTTCATGACATTTGCAGTTTTTGACTGTTCACATACCCATCCAAGTGACACCAAGCCTCGTCACTGAAATAATCATCAATCACCAACATCTCAATTCCATTTTCATCAACCAAAGAATAAAACCAACGACAGTACCATAAATGTTTGTCATGGTCTGGTTCTTTCAGTTCATTAATGACACCAATGCGGTAGGCATGAAATTTTAATTTCTTTGCAGTCCTGGAAACAGTAGCTGGTAACAATCCAACCTGTGAAGATAACTTTCTAAGAGATTTTCTGGGTGAGTGAGTTAAATGCTGAGACACATTCATCAAGAACTTATGCAGTTAACAGTGATGGCCAGCCTGGGCTCTTTCGATTCTGTACAGACCCAGGGTAATGAAATTTATCAATCAAACAAGATACTGTCGACACTTCGGGAACTGCAGACTGAGGAAACTTCAACTCAAACTCCTCTCTTATACATATTGTGCATACAAATATTACAAAAGTCTCAACAATAAATACATGTTCGTTTTTGGAAAATGACATAGCTGACACAACACAAAGGAATGAATGATTGAGTGAAACTAACATGACAAGGTTATTTCAACTGATAAAGGCTGTTAAACTTGAGTACAGTAATGCCGACTAATATTAGGGCATAAAATGTACATGTGCATAAGTTCTACTCGCTTACATTTAGGGTTGCGTATTTTTTGAAACACCTGTATTTAAATAGATGTGCTGATTTGGTTGGAATATAATTTGGTATATGGATTGGTTTTCTATATACCGCTGTTTCACAAAAATCGTTCTTCCTTGTAATTATTATGTCCAGAAACAGTATTTGTCGATTTTGGTCAGCTTCATAAGTAAATTTAATGGTTGGAAGTATGCTATCAAATATAGTTATTAATTCATTTAATTTATCAATGGTGTGTGGACAAAAAATTTAAATATCAACATATCTCATATATAAAGTTGGCTTAAATTAGTTTTGGCTAATGCAACCTCCTCGACGTGTCGCACGAGTAATTTCCATTGATAAATGAAATGAATTAATAAATATATTTAATAGCATACTTCCAACCATTAAATTTACTCATGAAGCTGAACAAAGTTGACAAATATAACCCCCCAAACCCTAACCTAAACAGGGGTTCCTAGAAAACAGATTGTTTTTTCGTTACCATGGTAAAGATAACTCGAGTTTACATCAAATGCAAAGTACCATTATCATGGTAACGGTAATTTCCATCATAAACAAACGCAACATAACAAAAAAAAAAACGTGATTCCACTAAAAAAAATCCCTCACAACATGAATTACTAAAAAAATTAAAATTATCAGAAAACAACAAAAAAAAAAAAACCACAAAGAAACTAGGGCAACAGATTTGCCTTCCCATATACTACAAATTCCTGAAATATCCACTCCCTTCTTTTCCCAATAGTTAAAACACTCCACAAATATATTTCACAAACTAAATTAATAAATCCAGTCATACATACAATAATTAACCTAAATAAATCACCAGAATTAATGAAATCGAACACCAATTTCAAAACCAAGAACATCATCAACAATGTATCGCCAACCGGCATTATAAAAAAGCCCCTTAAACTAAATAATCTCAATGATGATAACACATACCAAAAAGCATAAAAAACAGAAACAGTGCACCGCCAAGCGAATTATAAAAAAGCCCCCAAAACTAAAGATTCTTGCAAACAACACAAACTTAAAAACATGAAAATCAGAAACAGTGCACCGCTGACCGAATTATAAAAATGCCCCTGAAACCAAATAATCTCATCAGAGACAACAACACCCCCCCCCCCCATCTTATAGCTCTAATAACCCTTCCCTAAATTATTCATTAACTTTCTTAACTCCATCAAAAACTGCCATTTTTACAGTTTTGATATAAAAATGGCAGTTTTTGATTACCAAAGCACCTTTAGATTACCTGTACATAATTTGTGCATCAAAAAGCCGCCAAACGCTTCCAGAAATTAACAATAAATCATATAAGTAACTTTAAAAGACTCCAAAATACATAACAAAATTAATACATTGCTACAATACACTAATAATTACCATATTACATATAACTATTAAAAATCATTCAATTCATCCCGAACTACTATAGCAATATTACACGTGTTCGTTACTACCACCACATTCACCTCCCACATGAAAAAACTTCTAACATTCTTTCCCCCAAGCATACTCCACCCACCCACCCCCACTACATTAGAATCCTCTGAAAACTCACTTTATACATTTCACGAAAAACTATGACCAAAAATATCTTAAATAACTTATTATTAATCATATATTAACAAAATTACGAAAAAACAACAGGAACATATTAATTATTCGTATTCTAGCTATCACTAAAAATCCCTCATTAAATATGCAACACATAAGCACTTACCTCTAACCGAAAGTGCAAGTTATTGAAACAAATTAAAAAGCTCACAACACGCCCCACATGTTATGAGTTCGTGGTGAAACATGTCGCGTAAATGAGCCTGGAAGGTTCTTGTTTTTAAGATGCTTTTTAAAAGTTTTAACGTTGTAAAAGCAATGGCTTTTGGCCAATATTAAATTAACGGTCATCAGAACATTAGCTTTCTTCCAGTAAGGAGCGTATCTAAAATCTTTTCAAGCAGAGAAAAGTGCTTTTCACAACAAAAGAACTGTTCATGTAATGCCCTATGAGAATTTACTATTACCTTGAGGTTACAATGTGCAACAACATGGCTAAAAGCGTCGCTGTATGTAACATCCTATGTAAAAGAAATAGAACTTATACCACCACGAACAACTGACAACTTAAACCATCTTTTTGTGCACCACAAATGAATGAAGTTTAAACTTATGGATGAGGAAACTAAAGAAAATAGTGTCAGTTCATAACATCTATGCCAGCATTGTAACTGCAGAAGAACATCTACTCTCAGGACTGGTAGCATATATAATTACCAACTACAACATGACAACGCTGCAAAATATGCAATTGTACCAGCATAAGTGGTAAATATGTTTTCGCTTTATATATGGTTCTAATTGGTCTCTTGAAGGAAGAGTTAATTTTGAATTAATGTAGAAAGTTAAGGGTAATTCTAAGGTATTAGTTAAGTAGATCCCATATATGGTAATGGTATGTACAGCACTTTCCTAGTTTGAGAATTACTCCCCGGAAGTTTTACGTTTTAACTTTGTACCACAGCATTATCGTGATTAAATCTTTTATAGAGGCAATTTAATTATATGCAATAATGAGCAATGATAGCCTACCTCAAGAATAGTTGTTAATTGTAAATACAACCACTAATCGTGTACTATTAAATTTCATAAGTACCTGAGCTGTAATCTTAATTTATTTTTATAAAAGAATAAAAGTAAAAATACAAAACACGCCATAATTCCCTTGGAATGTGAGTATAACCACTGACTACAAGAATAAAAATAGAGTATTTCCACAAGAGTGTGAACTCGCACGTGGACAAATTTAGATAAATTGTATTATTTATTCATCTAAATTATTGGCAATAGCAAAGGGTAATAAAATTACGAAAAAATTTTAAAGTTCAAAAATTAATATACCTGTAAAGACCATATATATGTGATATAACATATGAAATAATTTTATTAGATAATTTATGCTATCCAGATTTATAATAAAATATACCCCCTCAAGCAGCTGCTTGCCACAGAGGTCTGACAGGAGCCTGTCAGTTTATATGCCATAGTAGAAGGTCTGAGAGGATGGCAGGACCTCAGCAGAAAAATCACACACACATTCATGCCTTACCCGGGGTTCGAACCCAGGTCCCGTAGATTACAAGCCAAGCGTGCTAACCACTCGGCCACGGAACGGCATCCAGATTTACCAACCATAATTTAAGTTCCTTGTCAAACTGTTTATCCCAAAATGTTGCAATTAGATCCTGTGGAACAGCATTAAAAAATATGCTAGCCAGGTATATATATATAGTGTCATTGAAAGAAAAACCTATAAGCCCTAATATCATTCAGTACCAACCGATATGAAAGTTTATTTATTTTAATCCATGGTGATCCCATGATTTTTTAATATATTTGATGACCTGAAAAATACACAATCTTCTTACTCCTAAAATTTGCAAATCTTTATAAACATAACTAGAGCTATCACATTTTTCTTAATTTTGTCATCAAATTAAGTATTTGATTCTGAGCATATTGTAAGAGCAAGCAGCTGCTTGAGGGGGTATATTTTATTATAAATCTGGATAGCATAAATTATCTAATAAAATTATTTCATATGTTATATCACATATATATGGAATATATAATGCATAAGCTCCTCCTCAAAACAATAAACCATATATCAAACAGATTTTACCCAATCAAAGTACATAATTTTCAAAACCGACAGATCACATTAATGAACTTAATTTTTTTAGACTTCATTAACATACAATCTTCACATTAGTTTCCTATCAATCCCCACCCTAAGTATTTATAATTTTCTATACCTGTAATGACAGGACAACCACAATTTGAGTGCATAATTCAATGTGATAAATAATTTTATCAATAAAATAATCAGGAATGTTTTCCCTTAATCTAAAATTAATATATTTGGTTTTCTGCACATTAGAAAACAACTGATTTGTCCTAAAACATTTTCTAATAACTAATATGTCACTGTAATCATTTGTAAAATATCCCTATCATTACCTTCATAGAAAATTGCAGAGTCATCAGCAAATACAACCAACTTACCACAGAACTTTAAATCACAAAAATCATTAATAAATAATTAAAAAAAATATTATCACATGCATACATTAAAAAAAAGAACAATGGGAAACTTACTTCTTCTTTTTCATCCTCATCTATGTTACCAGCATCAGGGAAGCTTGTGTAACTTTCTGAAGGATCTAAAGTAGCAATATCACCTGCTCCACGATCATGACTAAATTCTATTTTTGAATAAAATCAAAATAAATAATAATAAAAAAATGGTAAATTATGTACATTTTGATAAAACTGCATATTGACAATGAGATTTAAAATATCCAATATTAATACAATTGCTAAATACTGAAATCACAATTTAACATTTATGTAGTAGCACTAATTTCTTAAAGACAAAAAAAATATCTAAATGTTATAGTACTAACATTTGGCTATTTAGTTATATATGCTATTTAGAATTTTTTAAGAAAAAGAAAATACCTTGAAATTGCAGTTCTGACTGAGCTTCTTGCTGGTCACTAAACTGTAACAACAAACTAAGATTAATTTAACTGTACAGTACACAAGAAAACTGAAATTATTGCTTATTAATTACAAACACAATAAAATATCATTGTATATACTATTGATAGTTTACGACTAAAAGATTAAATTTATTAATATTTTGTGATTTCATAATTTCTACCTATTTTTTTTTACATTGTCTGTTTGCAGGAAAATGGTTCACAACATTGCTGCCTGTGAACTGAATGATGCGCTTCATTTTTGAATTATACAACAGTGTTCTTAAATCAGTTGCAATTTATCTCATGACCAAAATGGTATCAGAACCTATAATAGGCCTAACTGCCAAGGGCAATTCTTTTGGGGCAAAAAGCCTTTCATGATGCATCAGAAATCCTCATGACTGATACTTAGTTCATGACCCTAGATTTGGGAACCACTGACATAGGTCACATTAACAGTTAATCAATCATCTTTATTTCCCTACATCAATTGAAAATTTAATTATGAGAAATGTGCAATACAAAAAAATACACTGTTAATTAACAATCACTGCTATTGTTTTATGTTATTGTTTGTTTAAGTATCACTGTTATCTAAAATAATAACAGTGGTACATTAAAAACTTTTCTTTTTCAAAAAATTAAATATAATAAAACTTTATTTTCACAGTCATATAATTAAAATTCTCTCATATTTTTAGGTAAAATATTAAAAATAAATGGTGGTTTGCGAATAATTTTTCCTCAGTTTCTTTTGGTATCAACATGAAGAAATTGTTGTTTCCTTTTCTGGTCATTTATTTCTATGAAGCCTTGTTTGCTCCAGTTTTCAAAAATAATTAATGCTCTGAATGCACATAGTTCTTTTACTTGCATAATCTACAGGGGTTTATTAAAAAAATAAAAACACCGACGACTGGAGTACATGCAATGCACTGTATGCATATCACAGGGACATCACCTGCGATATGAGGTATATAAAGGGGAGAAGTATGATGTCAGCTATCATGCAAACCACAGGTGCAATCAGAGCCACAGGTGCAAGTGAAACAGCTGTTGTGGTGTAACTGTAGACAATGCTAGATCTCAGTGACCTCCAAAAAGGCATGATCATTGGTATGTGTCTTGCAGGAGCTTCAGTAACCAGAACAGCAGAAATAGTAGGTGTAACACAAGGAACTGTATTGAAGATTATGACTACCTATTGAAAAGGACAGGGTGTTGCCTCCAAACATGCAAATTGTGGACAGCATACAAAGTTGTCAGATAGGGATAGGCGAACATTGGCATGGATTGTATAATGGAAGTACAAGACCATGGCACCACAAATAGCAGCAGAGTTGAACAGCAATTAGAACGATCCCATTTCCGTCGTAACAGTTCCTAGGGAACTTCATCATGCCAGTATTTATGGCCATGCTGCAATCCATAAACCTCTGATTACCAACATCAATGCAACTAAACATGTAAGGTGGTGCAAAGTACATAAAAACTGGAAACATGTCATGAGAGGTTTACTTATGAGCAAGAGGTTTACTTTCATCAATTGCTCTATGGTAGTCATAGATATATGAGTTCATTTAATTGCATCTGATTCAAAATGGTTTTTCATTTCAATATATAATGTGCCTATGATATTATAAAAGAGGTGTATGCTGACCTATAAATCTTCATAATAGCAGTTTAAAAAAAAATATGTTTCTGATTTGTGTTGAAGATGTGTATCCAATATCAAGTTTAATTTTTTGGCAATAAGCCTTTTATATAATCCAGTGAATGATGGTATATCCTATGTTGGGTAGGAAATCAGTCAGTTCTAAAAATTGTATTTTCTTGTAATAATCATGTGAGTAGTATTTATATGTAGGTATCATGTGTCAAGAGGATAAAATGTGTTTTTTGAATTATATCGTTTTTTGTACATATGTTTTAATGTGGTAATAAAATTATTTATAGAAATTAGAATTGTTTTTTCTATTTGAAATGGTAACATTTAGAAGAAGGGATAACTTAAAAAGATCGAAAAATATTTAAGTGATAAAATCTGTTAACAGTAGCATAATATTTAAATTTTATTATGATCAAAATTGGTTTTCCCAACAGAAGAAAATTTTATCATATAGGCAATTTAAGAAAAGTGCTGAAATCGGTTATATACTAATTGTTCAGCAGGAAATTTTCGGAGTAAAGCTTTAAAATAAAAACTTATACGTTAATGATGTATTAAATCATCAATACAATAATAAAAAATGTTAAAGTCAACCTCGCGTTATATGGTTTAAAAAAATCCGGTGAGAGTCACTATCATACAGTTAACAAGCGAAGTGCTCCTGATGAGACAAATGTGGGTCTAACTAGCATGACGTCATGGAGTCTGTTGGATGGCTTTCTCTTGTAGGAGGTGTTGGTATAGCTCTCCTGCACATGGGATCATAGCTTAACATCCCATCTGATGGACAGTAACCTTTCCAACACACTAATGTCCCATTTCTCACTGAGGGCAGGTGTAGGTTAGCACAGATGAATATCAACACTAGTTGATAGTGTGATGAATGACTATGAAATTTTACAGTTAGGTTCTGCTAAATTTGTGAAAACTTTCCATTTACTTTTGATTAGGCTTAAAAAAAAACTTGGGCATGACAGCATATAAATATGAGTCACCACTAATGTAAAACAATATATTTGGACTCCTGTATCTGATGATAAATATCAAGTGTTTAAAGATGCTTGAAGTTTTAACTTAATAGATGCTTTTTTTCTATCACTACTGATTTATTTTCTATTATTCAAATAAATTCATGCAATAAGGATATATATATATGGAAGCAGAATATGCTTGTAAAAAAATTCTCTCTCATGCAGCCATTTTCCACATAGGTCTGACAAGAACATGCCAATATGCCAGATATCTGTGAGGAAGGCAACACCTCAGCAAAAAGACAAAACAAAGAAACATCTTTGCCACATCTGGGGCTTAAACTCAGGTCCTTTTGATGGGAATGTTTAATACCAAGCAATATTCTAATTTTTTTATCTATGTTTGCAGTGACAAAAATTTAATTGGCTACGCTGCAGTATAGGGTCCTCAGCCATGTTGTACTTTTCCCCAGGAAAACCCGTAACGTTGAGTTGCAATATGATATCCATCTGCATGTTCCAATGTTTATGACTGATATACGAGGTTTAGAATAGTTCTCTCTAATGAGCTTATTGTTTTCGGGGCTTTTCTTAAATTGATTCTTTAGTGATGAGTGTTATTAAGGAAATATTACTTTTGATATTTATTTTAGGAGCTTTTTTAAGTGTGAAATGAGGTTTCGTTATTTAGTGATAAGCGTTGTTAATGAAATCTTTTGATGAGATTATTTATTTTTGGGGCTCTTCTTTAGTGCAGAACGAAGGTTTATTCTTTAGCGATAAGAGTTGTTAATAAAATGTAATTTTGATGAAACTGTTTAATTTTCAGGGGGGTTTTTTAAGTGCAAAATGAGGGTTCATTTTGTAGCGATAAGCGTTGTTAAATAAATCTTGTTTTGATGAGATTATTCTCAGTAATTTTTTAAAGTGCAGAAACACGATTTTCTTCTATGTAGCGTTGCATATTTTTTTTTATATATGTATATCCTCAATACCCATCTCAAGGTAGATGGGAAGGGGCTACTTTTACCATTCAGACTTTTTCTTTCACCGCGGCGAAATAAAACAAGACTGCGGCTGAGAACCCTATAATGTAGTTCTGCCAATTTAACCTATTTCTGTTATAAAAACAAGGCAGAATAACGCAAATTTCAAAAGAATTTCCGTGAACAATACAGTGACCTTCATCTCTTCCCTAGGAAGGTAGGTTGGTTTCTGCTTTAGGATAATAAATAAAGTATAATTTTCGAAACCGAAAGTAAATATTGTCAACATAGGATGTCAAAAGAGCAGACGTGGACGTTACATATTACATCACAAGTGAGCAAATGGTTTTCCTTCTCCATATTTTACTTACGAAATTATAAAAATTTATTTACACACTAAACGCATTTTAAAAATAATACTCAAAAAATTAGCAAATTTATATAAAGGCAGTATAAATGGTATAAATATCTAATTTCACCTGTATCACTGCAGAACGCGAAGACGCCATTCTGTTAACGATTTAGTAATGTTTTGACTTGACGCAGCTTGTTTTCTTTCTTCTCTTCAAAAGTATTGCACTATATACTATTTTGTCCAAAGTAGAAAAAAATCGCTTTCTAGGTATTAGAAGGTCTGTGACGAACATTGAGCCACCTGGATATTTGTGTTATCTTTCTGCTGTGTTTTCGCCATTCTCACAGACCTTCTACTATGGCGTATTAAACTGACATGCTCCTGAGACCTCTGTGGCAAACAGCTGCTGACGGATTATTTATATTTTTAACATGTAGAGCAGATCTGTTTGCTCCTATGATCGGTGAAACTAAGCGATATCCCAAGCCATATGTTTACACCGTCAAAGCCTTAGACAGTCTCTCCAGTTCTGTATATAGCTTGTAACGCTCCAAAAGTATATTAAACTTCTGCTCTTTGGATCTTTTGACTAATCGAAATTCAACTAAACTTTCCGGATAGCATCCGGCGCCAGACAATATTAACTTGTCAAATAAAGTTAAATGAGTGTTTGCTAAGTATAATTGGCTAAGTATAATTGAATAAGAAATCAAAAGATTGCCAAATTATTAAAGTTAAATCTTAATAAAAGTCAATTATCGTTGCTCAAGAGAAAAAAATAGGAAAGTCAAAATATTTCATATAATAAAGTTTATTTTCGAAAATTTCAACTCACCAAATAAACTGATGAATACAAAGTCTGAGCAACTAAAGGCTCATTTTATTAACAACTGATTTCCTACTACCTGAGTCCTCTTACTGAATCTTACTATTATCTTATTCTTATTGACAACTCTCATTACTGACTCTTACTACTAAAAATGTGATCTAACTTCACTTAGTTTAGATGCGACATGTAACTGACACGTTTGTGTTGCATGAGGGAAAGAGCATTTGCATAAACTTACTATCGCGCTAGCCTTGATGCAAGTGGAGGCGTGTCCTTAACTAACGCGCACATTAGCGGCTGTGAATCAAAAGTTGGATTTGCATATGTGAAACTCCTTTAGTGGATCGGAAGAGAGAAAAGTGATAAGTACAACTGCAGATAATCCCCAAAAATGATAACCTTTTTTAATTCAAAATTGTCTCTATTTTCCATAACTTTTTTAGTACAAAATTAAGTCCCACAAAGCTAAAAAAATTGTTCGCAGGAATCCAAATACAGTATGCAATAAACAGTTATAATTTTATAAATAAATTCAATATTGCATTTATAGGTAAACACGGAGTAAACAGGTTTTAAGTATTTTCCAGAAGCCATGTCCTGAAAACTTTTTTAATATCTCTAATTTTTTTTAGATTAAATAATTCCTGAGGGATACTGTTAAACACAGGGGAAATTGCATAATTTTTACAATTTTTTCCATAATTGTTCCTAAAATGCGGTAATTTGTATCCTTTAGATTCATATCTAGTAACTGGCTGAGTGTTTAGCACGCTTGGCTAAAAATCGAAGGAACCTGTGTTCGAGCCCTGGTTAAGGATTGGATGTATGTGCCGTTTTTCTGCTGAGGTCCTGCCATCTTCACAGACCTACTGTGGCATATAAACTGACAGTCTCCTGTCATATCTTTGTGGCAAGCAGCTGCTTGAGGGGGTATTTATTTTTTATTTTTATTATGATTAATCTTGAATTTTTAGGTATTATCAAAATAATTTCTAAGTATTAATTTATATTTATACTATAGTTGACTGATAGGCAATATATTCATAATAGTGTAGCCCTTATTGATATTCAGGAATTTATTTTTGTGGTGTTGGTACAATATCTCACAATTGTATTTTGAATGTTTCTTATTTTAGTTACATGCGAACAGTTAGTTTTACCAAAAATAGTTAAACCATAGCTTATGACTGATTCTCCAATTGTATAATAAACCATTTGACAGATATTTAATGGTAAGATAGCATGTAGTCAGAACAAAATTACAGAGCAGCATCTTAATTTGTCACAAACACAATTTATATGTTTCTTCCACCTGAACAAATCATCAACAATCACACCTAGATACTTCCCTGATGAAACATGACAAAAAAATATGTCATTACACTTACAATTACCTGAAATCTTAGTGTCCACATTTGTTAGACAACTAAGTGAATGGTGTAAAATTTGACTGGTATTAGGACTTGAGATATTAGATAGATGGAAGTACATGGCCTTAGACTTGTCTGTATTTAAAAATATACAATTGTTTTGCAACCATATTGAAATAATATCGAAATCTTTTTGTAGGTCACTATTAACATTTTCAAAATTATTACCAATGCTTAATAACACAATATCATCAGCATATAAATAAAATAGATGAGTTGATCTTTAGGTTGTTGATATCATTAATATAGATCAGGAAGAGTAACGGTCCCAATATAGAGCCGAATTAGCCCTTATTGATATTCAGGAATTTATTTTTGTGGTAATAAATTCCTGAATATAACTCCATAGCGAACTTGTTTGACTTCACTAGTGACGTTTCCAATTTTTGTTAGAATAAGTCTATCTTTTAAGTAATTTTGAATGAAGTAAATAAATGTCCTGTAATTCCTATGTTATGCAGTTTAGTAAGTAAGATCTTATGGTCTAATGTGTCGAATGCTTTTTGAAAATCTAGGAATAATGCTCCTACAATGTTCCCCTTATTTAGGCTTGCATTGATTTCATAAAAAAAAACGCTCTAGTAAATTTAGTGTTCCTATGTTTCTTTGGAAAACAAATTGCTTTTTAGAAATAAGCAAGTATTTTTCTAGGCAGTCCATAAGCACATTAGCAACATGCCTTTCCATTATTTTTTCAGTTGCTGGCAATATGGCAATTTGTCTGTAATTATCAAACTGCTTCTTTGATCCTGACTTGTAAATTGCTCTAATAATTTAAGTTTTAAGTTCAATAGTGGATAATATGTGGATATTATAAATTCCATTCAGTAATTTAGAAAGCTGCTCTGAGAGAGTAAATCCACTAAGTTGGAGATCTGAGTACCTGATATTATCAATGCAAGGAGATTTTTTACAATCAAAGCTCATAATAATATTGGTCTAAAGGTGGCTATATTAGGGAGGCATATTGTTTGTAGGTAAGTGCTAAGTGTGTTAGGAAATGTAATAGGGGAGATAAAATTATTAGACTGCTGCCCATGTTTTTCCTGAAGCTTAGGCATGACATCTGAAAAATAATCATTAAAGCCATTAGCAATATCTACGGTAGAATTTAAGTATTTAATATTCTCTATACTTTCATCGTCAACAGATAACTTCTGCTTGTGGCCAATTATTTCGTTAATCATCTTCCATCTTCCATTCATGGAGTTATTGCATTGAATAATTTTCTTTGAGTGAAAGTTTCTCTGTGCTCTGCGAATCACTTTTGTGACTTCATTTCTTAACGTTGTATAGGCTGTTCTGTATTGCTCATTAGTTTTGTTGTTCTTAACATTTATCCATGTTTGTCTCTTTGCTTGATTAAATACTTTATTTCTGGTGTAACCATTCTTTGTTACATCTGTTATTTTTTCCCCTTTATGGTAGTAGTACAATGAATTTTTGAGCCTTCTTTAATTTCATTTATTTTCCTTCATTCATTATATACAAAGTCTTATCAGAATAATATAACTACCTACCATACATATACTATGGTAGGTGGTCATATTATTCTGAAATGACTGTGTATCTCAATTGGACAATTTAAATGTCTGCTAATTGTATTCCAATCAATACTTTGCAATTCCATTTTAATATTTTCCTCATTATAATTATAGGCAGGATTCTGTTTAGTATGATTCATATTGTTATTATTCGTTTCTGTATTTGTATTTTTTGATATTTTGTCTAATATTGCTATAACAGGAAAATGATCGGTAATTTTTATTTGGTATTTGACTGTTGTCAAGGTATAATTAGTTACTTTGGCATTAATATGATCAATGCATGTTTGTGTTAGAATATTGTTTCTATATGTTTCTATATGTTCTCTTGCGAATCCATTTATATATCCAGAATAACTGCAGTTTATTTGACAGAATTATAAGTATCGAAAATCTGATTTTTCACAGATTGTTTAATATTCAAGTGCGTTTATTCTCTATATTTTTCATCAATCATATTTTTGATCTGATCATTTTTTTCTTGTAATCCCAATAATTGTTTGAGTTTTGTATTTTCTCTCCTATAAATATCCCCCATAGCTAAATATTACACAATACACCCATTTATGCAGCACCACCCCTGATGTCAAAAAATATCCGTATTTGGCTTCTTACGATTATAGTAAACCTTATCTAAATCAGTCCAGTTTAAATTTTTGTCCTAGATATTTTTCTTTTTTGCACAGGTGGCGCGTGCAAAAAAACCTGAGAAAGGAATTTGGCTTCTCGCCAGAATTTGTTGCCAGAAGCAGTAAAAATCCGTGGAATTCTCGCCCGAGAAAGCTGCACAGAATTACCACTTGCATCCGTTGCGTACAGGTATGCATTGACTCATAGAGAATACAGTGAAGCATATTTTCAGTGATGAAAATGTATCCGATTTGTGCGGCCGTTACTTATAAGTGTACGCCTACCTTTAGCAAATCTTTCCACTTTAAAAACAAATCTTTGTTTGCACTTGTTAAGTTTTCATTGATGTATATGTTCCCAGTTATATTTCTATAAAAAATCATCAGCAATCTGTATCCTATTTTTCTCTTTTGCAATCCATTCATCCTTTCACTGTTTGGTAAAAACAGAACCTTATTCGGGACCTTTAGAGTTGTTTACTTCACGATGAGTTTGGGTGGGTCAACCAGGAGGTCTTAGAGGAATTTCATAATTCAAAATGGCGGACTAAGGCAAAATTGCGGGACATTTGACAGATGAAATCAATGTTTGACAGGTGGGCGTGGTACTTACTATACCGGCCGTAGATCGAGGAACATTATGGTGGGCAGGGGGCGTGTCACTTCTGCTCACCATACCGGCTGCTCACTACTCACGCCAGTGATGCTCTTCTAGGATATGACTGCATTAATGAAAGATTTCTTATAGCAAAATTTCAGACAAGCATTAAAGACTTGAATGTTATCTGCTGTTATGCCCCCACTGAGGATGCCGATGAGGATGAGAAGGATAGGTTTTACGGACAATTTCAGGATATTTTGAATTCTATCAAAAAAAGAAAAATATTACCCTTGTTCTAGGTGACTTCAGTGCCAAAGTTGGTACTGACTTTGATCTTTGGGGAGGGGTGATAGGACACTTTTGGTATTGGTAGCTGCAATGGCAATGGGCAACGTCTCCTACAGGTAAGTAAACTAAATGGTTTCAGAATAACTAACACATATTACAAACACCGCGACATACATAAATACACATGGGTTTCACCTGATGGGCTGCATAAGAATATGATTGATTATATATTAATTAACAGCAAATGGGCTAGTTCTGTTAGAAATACCAGGGCATATAGGGGAGCTGAAATTGGATCTGACCATTACCTTGTTAAAAGTGTGTTGCAACTGAAACTTAAAAAGTGTTGTGCTAGGGTTAAAAAATTTACCTTTAATACTGAAGCTCTGAAAGACCCAGTTATAGCTAAAGCTTACCATGATAGGTTACTTAGTCATTATGACAGTCATGGTATGCTTACTACTGAAGTTGAGGAAGAATGGGATCATTTTAAACAGGCATTTTTGGAAACTAACAGTACTCTTTTAGGAAAAAGGTGCAGAAGAGACAGAATTATCTGCGTAATAAGGCACTTGAGCTTATTTCGGAAAGAAAGAACTGCAGGAATGTCCTTAATCAATACCCTACTAGTCCTAACAGAAAACATTACAGAGAGCTTAATAAACGTGTAAAGGATCAGTTAGCTACTGATAAGAATCTTTGGCTTGATGGCTTGGCTGACAAAGCCGAGGAAGCAGTTAGCACAACAGCAGAGAGCTGTTCCAGATAATTAATATTTTGTATGGTAGAAAACGGACAGGAATACAGGAATTGAAGGATAAACAAGGTGAATTATTGAAAGTGAGGATTCCGTCATGGCTAGGTGGGTCAAGCATTTCAGTGATGTTCTAAACAATGTGGTTAATTCTACTCCCATTGTTTATAATTATGATAGATGCATTGCTGACTTTAATATTGGCTCAATAACACAGTCTGAAGTTAGTTTGGCAATTTCTAAACTTAAACTACATAAATCCCCAGGGGTAGATGAAATTACTACGGAAATGCTTAGGACTGGGAATGTTTCGGTTACCATTGGATGATTGAAATTTTGAATATCTTTTATGATAAAGGCATGGTTCCTAAGGATTTTACCAGAGCTATTATTATCCCTATTTTCAAAAAAGGTGATCGCAGTTCTTGTGATAACTATAGGGATATCAGCCTACTTTCTGTTCCAGCTAAAGTTCTTTGCATGATTATGCTTAATAGAATTAAGAATCTGGTTGACAGTCAATTGCGTGATGAGCAATGTGGATTCAGAAGTGGTAGGGGATGCGTAGATCAGATATTTTCACTCAGGCAGATTCTTGAAAAATGTTTAGCATTTCAGAAACCTGTGGTTGCTAGATTTATAGATTAAAAAAAAGCTTTTGACTCTGTTGATCGGCATAATTTGTGGTTGATTGTTAGATCATATGGAATACCTGATAAGTTAGTTAGTGTAATGAGAGCTCTCTATAATAACACTGAGTCGTGTGTGAGAGTTGGTAAAGCTTGTAGCAATTGGTTTAGCATTGCTTCTGGTGTTCGAGAAGGGTGCATTTTGTCTCCTTTTCTCTTTAATTTGGTTATTGAGTATGTTATGCGAAATTCTTTGCAAGGGAAAGCTTTTGGCCTTAAATGATCTAGAGATTTCAAAATTTCTGATTTGGATTATTCAAAAGATTTGGCCTTGTTGGCTAATGATGTTGATGAGATGAATTCTTTCATCAGGGTTTTTGATGAGACTGGTAATAGAGTTGGTTTTGTGATAAACAGAGATAAAACTAAAGTGATGAAAATTGGTTATGCAGTTGGTGCTTCAGTTCCGCTGATTGGTTACATCCTTGAGCAAGTGTTTCAGTTTAATTATCTTGGGAGCTATTCTAAGGGACCTGGGTTCGAGCCTGGTTAAGGCATGGATGTTCGTGCTGTTTTTCTGCTGAGGTCCTGCCAACCTTACAGACCTTCTACTATGGCATATAAACTTACAGGCTCCTGTCAGACCTCTGTGGCAAGCAGCTGCTTGAGGGGGTATTTATTTTATTTTTTTATGTAACAGATACTGTTGATGTGCGACATGAAATTAACAGGCGAGTAGGGATTGTCTCTGGGACTTTTAGGAATCTATGGAGAGTGTGGAAAAATAGGCGTATACACCTAAAGACTAAAATAGATTGTATAATAGTTTGGTTCTTATTAGAGTTAGTTATAGTAGTGAAATGTGAACGTTTTGTAAACAAGATAAAAGGAAACGTGATGCTTTTGATTCTAGATGTTTACGTAATATCGTGGGTATTAGGTGGTCCAAATTTGTAAGTAATGAAGAGGTTAGGCAAAAGAGTTGGCACCCTTCTTTAAGCAGTATATTGTGCAGAGAGAGATTCCGATGGTTTGGCCATGTTGCTTGGTTGGCCATGTATAATTATAGATTAGCGAATAGGGTTATGAACAGTGTGCCTAAAGGCCTCAGAAAGAGGAGGAGATCTAGGATGCGGTAGGCAGATAATGTCAAACAGGGCCTTGTTAGAATTGGTGTGCAGTGGAGAGATGCAGCAGATATGGACAGATATGCTTGGAGAACTGAACAGTCTGGTTGGACCTCCGTAGCCCATGCTGCTTGAGGTTGATGATGATGATGATGATCGAGACATAGAATATGCTCGTTAAATAGTAATTCGTGAATACTGAAAAAGAAGCGAAATCTTACACTATTATGTGTTATGAATTTGTTATATTAGGAGCAAAAGTTTTGACACAAAGTTAATATCTGGCAATGGCCGAGTGGTTAGCGCGCTTGGCTACTGATCTACGGGACCTGGGTTCGAGCCCCGGGTAAGGCATGGATGTTCGTGTTGTTTTCTGCAGAGGTCCTGCCATCCTCTCAGATCTTCTACTATGGCATATAAACTGACAGGCTCCTGTCAGACCTCTGTGGCAAGCAGCTGCTTGAGGGGGTATTTATTTTTTTTTAATCACTTTCGGTATCAGCCAGCTCCTGACACATTTCATTTACAAGAATTATGTGGACGTAGTTGAAAGCTGATTGTTATATACAAAAGAGTTACTAGATGCGATTCATGTCTTTATAAAAAGAAATAAATAAATACCCCCCTCAGGGAGCTGCTTGCCACAGAGGTCTGACAAGAGCCTGTCAGTTTATACGCCATAGTAGAAGGTCTGTGAGGAACAAACGAACTCAACACGAACATCGATGCCTTACCCGAGACTCGAACCCAGTTTCCTTAGATCAATGTCCCATGTGTGCTAACCACTCGGCCATACGTTAAAATAATGGTAAAATTAAAGATTGCATTTATTCAGGCCCGGTTGTTAATAAATTTGTATCAGAGCACTCAATACCTGCAGTTGTTTCAAAATATTTTAACGCTTATTTATATAACTTTCGAGTTTTCCTTTCATATGCTTCTGTTAAGGAGATTCGAAAAAAAATCTTGACATGTTTCTAGATTTGAACTCGTTTCTCCGAAGTCAACGAGCTACGACTTGGGTGAAAGCTTGTCTGAACTAGTAATTACTTATTAAAAACAAAGGTCGTATCATCATTTCTTTTCTCTGGCGGTGCATACAGTTCGTTCTGCGAAATCTATGTGTTGTTGCTATGGAGCCTAGTAAGGTTCCATAGCAACCACACATGGCAGTCTCCCATCAAGGCAATTCAGTGTGTTCTTTAACATGCACAGGGTATGGCTCTCCCACACACGGGGCCACAGCTTAACGCCCCATCCAATGGAGAGAGAACTTTCCAAGCGCATCGGTGTCCCCTACTGACCAAGGAGGGAATTTTGCGGATATCTAGCACAGGGGAAAGATACCAGACAGGATTCGAACCTAGGAACTGTAGATTACTAGCCTGGCACGCTACTGGGTTGGGTTGGGTTGTTTTACCTCTGAGCGGCACTTTTTTGCATACCATGGGATAAATGGCCAGGTTACATGGACCCCGAAAGCTCAGAGATGGTTGGGGGAGGGGACCCACTGGAACAGTTATTGGTAGACAGATGGTAGCCTCCCGTCAAAGCCATCCAGTGTGTTCTTTAACGTGCACAGGGTATGGCTCTCCCGCACACGGGGCCACGGCTTAACGTCCCATCCGACGGACGGCGGACTTTCCAAGCCCATCGGTGTCCCCTACTGACAGTGGGCAGGGCGGGGAATTTTGCGGAGATAAATCTCAACGCTGACCCAGCTGGGACTCGAACCTGGGAACTACAGATTACGAGCCTGACGCGCTACCGACTGAGCCACCCCCGCCCCTGGCACGCTACTGACTGAGTCACCCCCGCCTCTCTAAAGTGCGTACAAAACGATTAGTAGGAGGAGTCTCAGGTCTAGCAAGAGTAATTGTGACAGATTTACGATCCTACAGGAGAAGGACAAGAAGAGTTACAAAGGCATATGAGATCAAATTGACGTTCACCTGTTTAACCAAATGGCCATTGCTTTCAATAGGCTTAGATCAACACGCATGAAATCGCACAATGCAGAGGGAACCCAGATATTTGCGGGCAGTCGGTATTCTGTTCAGAAACCTTTTCAGTCAAAAATGGAAAGCGTGGCTGCAACAGTGCCTAGAAAGCTTTAGTGGATTTTAATATGTCCGAAGGATCAACAAAACGCCTTAGCATATTAAAACAATCTATATGATAACGTACAGTCGCTCAAAAAAGTATCCGAACACTATGGTTGATTACAGAATTTAGAAAAAATATCTGGCAATGATTTTTTTAGAAATTAGTGATCTGTCAACCTTCGTTGACAGATCACTAAATCCTGACACGAAGGTTGCCAGATCACTAATTGCTAAAAAAACTTTTCCAGATATTTTTCCTGAATTCTGTAATCACGTGACATGAAGGTTGCCAGAACACTAATTTCTAAAAAAATCTTTGCCAGATATTTTTTCTGAATTCTGTAATCGACCAGTGTTCAGATACATTTTTTGAGCGACTGTATGTGGTCATATTATTTTGATACTAGATCGTGTGGCTCACTCACGGAAATATTGAGCGTGTGCAGTTACCGTTCACAGCAAACTGGAGCGTGTGCAGTAACTGCACACGCTCCAGTTTGCTGTGAACGGTAACTGGAGCGTGTACAATTGCTGTACACGCTGCAGCTATTTTTCCTGAATTTTGTAATCACGTGACACGAAGGTTGCCAGATCACTAATTTCTAAAAAAACTTTGCCAGATATTTTTTCTGAATTCTGTAATCAACCGTAGTGTTCGGATACTTTTTTGAGCGACTGTACATGCTGCTATTTCTTCCTTGATGAAGACAGTTTCTAGATTATAATGCAACATTCCATTATGTGAAATCTGTGTGAGTAGTTTGATGAAGATGATGGAGAATGCAATCATCTATCCCTGGCGGCCCCACTTGTTTGAAACTTTGTGGGATGTAGTAACAGTGGTGAAAGTAGGCCGGTACGGCGTACCGGCCAGAAATTATTTGGCGGTACGACGTACCGGTAAGACATTTTTCAGTAGTGGCTCCGTTAACGATTTCTTTTTCACCTTAATGCTTTTTCAAACGAGAATTTAATTTTTTTTTAAAAGCGGACCATTCCTTTTTAAGAAAAACTCGTCGGTTTTTAATTGCATTACTACAGTTTAACCCTTTAGATACCAAGTAGTTTAGAAACCGGATACTTGAGATTCCATTTCTGCCGACAGGAAGTGCCAAGGGGGGGTGTAGAAATTGGAAGTAGTGTTTTCGTTCTTTGAATGATTAACGAGGAAATCGGGTATAGACAGCAGAACTAGACAGACAAAGGCAGAACTAGACAGACAAAGGCTAAAGCCGTCTTTCGGGGAGTCGTTAAGATTTTACGGACAATGCATGTTCCTATTCGCCGTAGCTGTCTGGTTCGGTCTTATTCACTACCGGAGGCTTTGGATTGGATTGGATTGTTTCACCTCTGAGCGACACTTTTTTGCACACCATGGGCTAAATGGCCAGGCCACAAGGGCCCCGAAGGCTCAGAGAAGGTTGGGGGAGGGGACCCACTGGAACAGCTGTTGGAAGACAGATGGTAGCCTCCCGTCAAGGCCATCCAGCGTGTTCTTTAACGTGCACAGGGTATGGCTCTCCCGCACACGGGGCCACGGCTTAACGTCCCATCCGACGGACGGCGGCCTTTTCAAGCCCAGCGGTGTCCCCTACTGACCGTGGGCAAAGCGGGAAATTTTGCGGAGATAAATCTCAACGCTGACCCAGCTGGGACTCGAACCTGGGAACTACAGATTACGAGCCTGGCGCGCTACCGACTGAGCCACCCCCGCCCCTTCTACCGGAGGCAGTGACTGGGAAATAAATATCTCCTCAAGCAGCTGCTTGCCACAGAGGTCTGACAGGAGCCTGTCAGTTTATATGCCATAGTAGAAGATCTGAGAGGATGGCAGGACCTCAGCAGAAAAACGACACGAACATCCATGCCTTACCCGGGGCTCGAACCGAGGTCCCGTAGATCAGTTGTCAAGCGCGCTAACCACTTGGCCACGAGACAACGGGGTGGTAAATCAAAGGAAGGATACGAACTTACTTAGATGTTGAAATCCATTGCAAAACAGCGTGTACTTGTAATTTTCATTTTCAAAAAATATATATTTTTTTTATATTCTGCTGAATTGAAAATTCTAAACGTTTCTGGAAATAACGGAAGGCAGTTTAATGAGAGCGATGGGGCACATGCTTCCCCCAAATTTAAGTAATGAGTTTGAAGGTGGTGATTTTTTAATGTAAAATCATGGAAAAACAGATTTTTAAAAATTAATTTTATCAATTAATCACTTTACATTACGCTACTGGAGTAACCATAATAGAAAAACTAATACAAGTTCTTTTAATTTTATTGTCCCACAAAAGTTGGTACATCATTTTTTTTAAGCATAATTTTTGTTTAGCACACCTCCTTTAATTTTAAGGCAGGAAACATTTACTATAAAGATGATAAAGAAGATAGTTCAAGAATAAGGCCCACAGAAGATTCAAAATGAATAACCAAAACTGCGTCGTTGATAACTGCCATTTGTTAAATTTATTGAGCTTGACATTGTCCTTGTGATCAAATGGTTTCCACGCTTCGCTTCAAGTTTATGGGACCTGGATTCGAGACCCTCTAGGTATGGCTATTTTCTTTCTGCTGAGATCTCGATTTCATAATTGGTCATCTGACGTCTTAAATCGACAGGTTCTTATCAGATCAGTGATAAACAAATGTTTCAGAGGTGTAAAAAAAATTATGAACTAAGAATTTAATTCTCTAATGCTTTTTCATCATTTGCATCCCTTGGGGGGCGGGGGAGGGAGGGGGCTCAGTCGGTAACGCGCCAGGCTCGTAATCTGTAGTTCCCAGGTTCGAGTCCCAGCTGGGTCAGCGTTGAGATTTATCTCCGCAAAATTCCCCGCCCTGCCCACGGTCAGTAGGGGACACCGATGGGCTTGGAATGGCCACCGTCCGTCGGATGGGACGTTAAGCCGTGGCCCCGTGTGCGGGAGAGTCATACCCTGTGCACGTTAAAAACGTCCCAACAGCTGTGCACGTTAGTAACGTCCCAACAGCTGTTCCAGTGGGTCCCCTCCCCCACTTTTCTCTGAGCCTTCGGGGTCCATGTGACCTGGCCATTTAGCCCATGGTGTGCAAAAAAGTGCCGCTCAGAGGTAAAACAACCCAACCCAAATGTATCCCCTGGAATTTAACCTTCAGTATCAGAATTTATACCATTTGTATACCTACTAAGCCGTCCCGTGGCCGACTAGTTAGCGCGCTAGGCTACTGATCTACGGGATCTGGGTTCGAGCCCCGGGTAAGGCATGGATGTTTGTGTTCTTTTTCTGCCGAGGTCCTGCCATCCTCACTTACCTTTTACTGACAGGCTCCTGTCAGGCCTCTGTGGCAAGCAGCTGCTTGAGGGGGTATTTTTTTTTTATTATACATATTAGATACGTCGAGCCGTTTCAGATCCCCAAATATCAGAATTGTTTTAATAAAAAGAAATTATGATTATCAACTTATGATAAAGATGTTTCTCCTTAGAAATATAGATAAAATTATTATCAACTTTTTAATTACACCAAACAATAAATTTGATATAAAAATAATTCTATAGCATGATTTGGGTTCTTCTTTAACGAACAATGCTTGGAACTGAAAGAAAAAGCCCAGAAGATTTGCATTATACAAAAGCGAGGTTACTTTTCTTGGAACCTTTTATCAGAGTGGTTAAGGTTAGGAGAGAACAGAAAGAACTCTGCCAGGTCTACTAGAAGAGTGGCGTTGCAGTTTACAATTAGCGGCTACCTCTTAAGGGAGAAAGGAAGCAAGTTTGGGATGAAGTGGTCTTCTGCATATCGGGCTGCGATGCAGATCCAAACCACATGCACGCACGGCCAACATTTCTCATTAAGGTGGGTTGATTTTACCTCTCAGCGGCACTTTTTTTGCACACCATGGGCTAAATGGCCAGGTCGCATGAACCCCAAAGGCTCAGAGAAGGTTGGGGGAGGGGACCCACTGGAACAGCTGTTGGGAGACAGATGGTAGCCTCCCGTCAAGGCCATCCAGCGTGTTCTTTAACGTGCACAGGGTATGGCTCTCCCGCACAAGGATCCACGGCTTAACGTTCCATCCGACGGACGGCGGCCTTTCCAAACCCATCGGTGTCCCCTACTGACCGTGGGCAGGGCGGGGAATTTTGCGGAGATAAATCTCAACGCTGACCCAGCTGGGACTCGAACCTGGGAACTACAGATTACGAGCCTGGCGCTCTACCGACTGAGCCACCCCCGCCCCTATTTGCGTTGCTGAATCGCTAAACATTTCTCATTCCGGTGAAGACAAGGTCTATATTGAGGTCAAATCATATGTAAAGTTAAGCGTGCCAAGAAATACGTATATCATGTGTAAAAGTGAAATGATTAATTTTTCTACTGCAGGAATGGCCTATCTGTAGTACCCGAGACAAGAATAGAAAGCTAGATGAATTTACTTGGCACACAAAAAGAGCTCAACAAAATCATCTCGCAACTTTTTTTTTTTTGACAAAAGTCCCTCTTTTCCTACCTTATTTTGGATGCGGAAACTTTGCAATTTCGCATCTATTATCGGGGATAAATCAGAAGCGAAATTTCCGTATGTCATGTAATCATTGATTAAGCTTTGTAAATTTTAAAGGCTATTCCAAATCTCTAATAAATGTTATTCTAAAAAACTTCTATATTTGGCTTCTGAGTTTAAAATATGCAAGTTGAATATTCAAAATTACAGTACGAGTGTAACGTTAATTTTCCTTTCTAAAAAAATTTCTTTAAGTACGAAAAAAAATTTAAAAAACATCTAAATCATAAAATTATTTTTTTCAATAAGACTGAAATCTAAGAATACAACGGAATCAGCAAATATTTAAATATATTAATATTTATTTCAATTAAGAATCCCTAAATTATTCACTATTTGCGGAAAACATGGAAAGTGAAAAAATCTAAGAGCACTATACTTTCGTCGCCACACTCTTCAATTTATTAATCCCTGTAAGACGACCTCACTGGAGTGATCGCCTGTGTGTGATTTTCCACACATTGCTATGCTTTGAAGCGTACCGCTAAGAATAAAAAACTACTTTCACCACTGGTAGTAAAACATGCCATATGATCAAGATCTCGACTGCACCAACCTTGAAAGAACTATATGCAGCATGGCAACAGTAATGGCTTCGTTTTCCACCTGGGGCGGGGGTGGCTCAGTCGGTAGCGCGCCAGGCTCGCATCTGCAGTCCCAGCTGAGTCAGCGTTGAGATTTATCTCCGCAAAATTCCCCGCCCTGCCCACGGTCAGTAGGGGACACCGATGGGCTTGGAAAGGCCGTCGTCCGTCGGATGGGACGTTAAGCCGTGGCCCCGTGTGCGGGAGAGCCATACCCTGTGCACGTTAAAGAACACGCTGGATGGCCTTGACGGGAGGCTACCATCTGTCTCCCAACAGCTGTTCCAGTGGGTCCCCTCCCCCAACCTTCTCTGAGCCTTCGGGGTCCAAGTGACCTGGCCATTTAGCCCAAGGTGTGCAAAAAAGTGCCGCTCAGAGGTAAAACAACCCAAACTCGTTTTCCACCTTCACCTACTAACAAATCATCGAATCTACATCACACCGAATTCAAGTATTCCGAAAGCAAGTGAGATTCCTTACATGATAATGAAGTAATTTCTTCGCAGTTTCTCCGCCATTCGAATTTTCGGTGTTTGACTGTTGAATTTCGACAGCCATACTCAGTAATATAATCACTAGAGTCCTGAGAGGATGCGGATATCCGTATTCAAAGCTTTCGCTGGATAAAAGATTAACCTTAACACGGATAGTGGATAAAACCGCGGATAAAAAAATTGTCTTTAACGCGTATGGTGGAAAACGTCTCGCATTTGGTAAGATATCCAAAAACGAGCAAACATTTTTGCATTATTGATGGGTGACATGAGTGGATTGGATTGTTTTACCTCTGAGCGGCACTTTTTTGCACACCATGGGCTAAATGGCCAGGTCACAAGGACCCCGAAGGCTCAGAGAAGGTTGGGGGAGGGGACCCACTGGAACAGCTGTTGGGAGACAGATGGTAGCCTCCCGTCAAGGCCATCCAGCGTGTTCTTTAACGTTGGGTTGTTTTACCTCTGAGCGGCACTTTTTTGCACACCATGGGGTAAATGGCCAGGTCACAAGGACCCCGAAGGCTCAGAGAAGGTTGGGGGAGGGGACCCACTGGAACAGCTGTTGGGAGACAGATGATAGCCTCCCGTCAAGGCCATCCAGCGTGTTCTTTAACGTTGGGTTGTTTTACCTCTGAGCGGCACTTTTTTGCACACCATGGGCTAAATGGCCAGGCCACAAGGACCCCGAAGGCTCAGAGAGGGTTGGGGGAGGGGAGCTAGTGGAGATTTCTTAGGACACAGATGGTAGCCTCCCGTCAATGCCATCCAGCGTGTTCTTTAAAGTGCACAGGTTATGGCTCTCCCGCACACGGAGCCACGGCTTAACGTCCCATCCGGAGGACGGCGGCCTTTCCAAGCCTATCGGTGTCCCCTATTGACCGTGGGTAGGGCGGGGAATTTTGCGGAGATAAATCTCAACGCTGACCCAGTTGGGACTCGAACCTGGGAACTACAGATTACGAGCCTGGCGCGCTACCGACTGAGTCACCCCCGCCCCATGACATGAGTGAAAAAACTATTTTAGATAATGTTAAAAAAATCCGATTTGGAAATTCAATGATGATATTCACTCTTAAAAAAGAAAAAAAAAATTCCTTGGCTACAAGTTAGAAAAAACTTATCCTATGTAAAAGAAGCGATGTTTTTGCTGGCAAAGCAGAATATGAATAATAAAAAAAAATTACTGGGGTGTTACGTAGAAAACGGGAATTGAATATCAGTTGAATTAAATTTTTATCGATGAGAGCACTAAGTTTTGGAGGATACTGGGTAATAAAAGGGAGTACTTTCCATAATCGCCGATAACTTCATTTAAAAGAGCAAAATTAATTCAGAAGAAATTTCATTTAAAAGAGCAAAATTAATTCAGAAGAAATTGCAAAATTATTATTAAATAAATTTTTGTGTAAATTTAGTAAAATATATTTTTTACGAACAAAAGGCTTTTTATTTCTAACAGTATATTTCTTCAGTTATTAATTTGTCATTAATAAACCATTAGACTGATTTACTCGCAAACATACATTTGAAAAATCTCGGCGGTTATTAGGTAGAAAACAAACGCGGATACTGATAAAGTTTTGCAGATACGGATAAGACCTTGTGGATGAGGATATCACTTTCGTTATTAGCTCAGGGTTCTAACAATACTCTGATATTTAAAGATTCAATTGTCTTTATCACCAATAGATGGAGCTACCTTTATTGTATGTTAAACGAAAATTGCTTTCGCATCCTGTGTTTCTTCCTAGATCTCTATTAGGATCTACTTATTTTATGCAGATATGAAGAGGATATGAAATTGCTCCTACAGTCGCTCAAAAAAGTATCCGAACACCATGGCTGATTACAAAATTCAGAAAAAATATCTGGCAGCGATTTTTTTAGAAATTAGTGATCTGGCAACCTTCGTGTCACGTATATTTTTTCTGAATTTTCTAATCAACCGTAGTGTTCGGATACTTTTTGGAGCGACTGTAGGTGGTCATATTATTTTGATACTAGATCGTGTAAATGGTAGCTAGGCGTAAACTGGAAGGAGAGCTGTGCACCAATCCCCAGTGATGATGCACAAAACCGGCCAGGTCTAGCACCTAATGTCCGACCCCGCCTTCTCGTGGTGCAGGCCGTTAGTACCTTTCAAAAGATATATTCTCTTCTGGGAGGGAACGGAAGGGGAGGGCTGCCAGTTCAGTATGGCCTACTGATCTGGTCATCTATGGCCACTTTTTTCTTTTTTTTCAACCCTGCTGAGGAGTGGTCAACTTCACAGGGTCCTGGTGCTGACCATTTATACTACTAGACTGGACTTGTTTATGGATTTGAGCTTGATTATTGATCCTGGACTTGCTGCACTGGTGGGCCTCTGTTGAGGGAGAGTCTGCCACTGTGTTTTCTGTTTGCTTCTGGGTTGCTAGCTCTAAGTGAACAGAGGCATGGGATACCTTATATCAGCTGGTGGATAATCCTAATCAGAAGCCATCGCAGGTACCTGAACCTTACTTAGCTAGTTGGGCATCGTCAAGCCTAAACTGGAGTAATGTGTCTCAGGCAGGCCATGTGGCTCTTGAAAAAGTCCACTTGAAAAGATGGTGCCTGAAGTTCCTACCAGCATCGGTGACTTCAGCCTTTAGCAGAGGAGGAACAGGTCTTTGCCCCATGCCTGCGATCAGTGGGCTGTTTGATATTGTTGGCCCTACCAATCTCAATAAACCTCATTTCTTTCAAAAGCCTACTAATCATTTTCTCTCTGCAGGAACGTGGAACGTGAGGACATTACATAGAGATTATTCTCTTGATGTCCTCATGCAGGAATTCCAGCGCTATAACCTAGATATTCTAGGCTTGCAAGAGACCAGATGGACAGGTAAAGGTGAGATACTTAAAAAAACTTTAAATTTCTCTTTCCAGGGAGGGAGGATGGAAAGCATCACCAAGGCGTGGGTCTGCTGCTCAGCAGACATTCTAGTGAGGCTCTTCTAGGGTATGAGTGCATTAATGAAAGGTTTCTTACAGCAAAATTTCAGACAAGCATTAAAGACTTGAATGTTATCTGCTGTTATGCCCCCACTGAGGATGCCGATGAGGATGAGAAGGATAGGTTTTACGGACAACTTCAGGATATTTTGAATTCTGTCAAGAAAGGAGATATTACCCTTGTTCTAGGTGACTTCAATGCCAAAGTTGGTACTGACTCTGACCTTTGGGGAGGAGTAATAGGCCCTTTTGGTATTGGTAGCTGCAATGGCAATGGGCAACGTCTCCTACAGGTAAGTAAACTCAATGGTTTCAGAATAACTAACACATATTACAAACACCGCGACATACATAAATACACATGGGTTTCACCTGATGGGCTGCATAGGAATATGATTGATTATATATTAATTAACAGCAAATGGGCTAGTTCTGTTAGAAATACCAGGGCATATAGGGGAGCTGAAATTGGATCTGACCATTACCTTGTTAAAAGTGTCTTGCAACTTAAACTTAAAAAGTGTTGTGCTAGGGTTAAAATATTTACCTTTAATATTGAAGCTCTGAAAGACCCAGTTATAGCTAAAGCTTACCATGATAGAATACTTAGTCATTATGACAGTCATGGTTTGCTTACTACTGAAGTTGAGGAAGAATGGGATCATTTTAAACAGGCTTTTTTGGAAACTAACAGTACTCTTTTATGAAAAAAGGAGCAGAAGAGACAGAATTATTTAAGCGATAAGGCATTTGATCTTATTTCAGAAAGAAGGAACTGCAGAAATGTCCTTAATCAGTACCCTACTAGTCCTAATAGAAAGGATTACAGAGAGCTTAATAAACGTGTAAAGGATCAGTTAGCTACTGATAAGAATCTTTGGATTGATGGTTTGGCTGACAAAGCCGAGGAAACAGTTAGACAGCACAACAGCAGAGAGCTGTACCAGATAGTTAATGTTTTATGTGGTAGAAAACAGACAGGCATACAAGGATTGCAGGATAAACAAGGTAAGGTTATAGAAGGTGAGGATTCTGTCATGGCTAGGTGGGCTGAGCATTTCAGTGATGTTCTAAACAATATGGTTAGTTCTACTCCCATTGTTTGTAATGATGACAGATGCATTGGTGGCTTTAATGTTGGCGCTATAACACAATCTGAAGTTATTTTGGCTAATTCTAAACTTAAACTTCATAAATCCCCAGGGGTAGATGAAATTACTACAGAAATGCACAGAGCTGGGAATGTTTCGGTTACCACTTGGATTACTGAAAATTTGAATAACTTTTATGATAAAGGCATGGTTCCTAAAGATTTTACCAGAGCTATTATTATCCCTATTTTCAAAAAAGGTGATCGCAGTTCTTGTGATAACTATAGGGGTATCAGCCTACTCTCTGTTCCAGGTAAAGTTCTTTCCATGATTGTACTTAATAGAATTAGGAATCTGATTGACAGTCAATTGCGTGATGAGCAATGTGGATTCAGAAGTGGTAGGGGATGTGTGGATCAGATATTTTCACTTAGGCAGATTCTTGAGAAATGTTTAGAGTTTCAGAAACCTTTGGTTGCTAGCTTTGTTGATTTCAAAAAGGCTTTCGACTCTGTTGATCGTCATAATTTGTGGTTGATTGTGAGATCATATGGTATACCAGACAAGTTAGTTAACATAATGAAAGCTCTCTATAATAATACTGAGTCATGTGTGAGAGTTGGTAAGTCTTGTAGCAATTGGTTTAGCATTACTTCTGGTGTTCGACAAGGGTGCATCTTGTCTCCTTTTCTCTATAGTTTGGTTTTTGATTATGTTATGCGAAATTCACTTCAAGGGAAAGATTTTGGCCTTAATTGGGCTGGAGATACGAAAATTTCTGATTTAGATTATGCTGATGATTTAGCCCTTTTGGCAAATGATGTTGATGAGATGAACTCTTTCATTCGAGCTGTTGATGAGACTAGTAGTAGAGTAGGTTTGGTTATAAACAGAGAGAAAACTAAAGTGATGAAAATTGGTCAGGTAGGTTGTGATTCAGTTAATCTGAATGGTTGCAGTCTTGAGCAGGTGTCACAGTTTAATTACCTTGGGAGCTATGTAACTGATACTGGTGATGTGCGGCATGAGATTAACAGACGAATAGGTATTGCTGCCGGGACTTTTAAGAATCTACGGAGAGTGTGGAGAAATAGGCGTATACACCTAAAGACTAAAATTAGACTGTATAATAGTTTGGTTCTTTCTAGGGTTAGTTATGGTAGTGAAACTTGGACACTATGTAAACAAGATAACAGGAAACTAGATGCTTTTGATTCTAGATGCTTGTGCAGTATCTTGGGTATTAGGTGGTTTAACTTTGTAACTAATGATGAGGTTAGGCAAAGGAGTCTGCAACCTCCTTTAAGCAGCATATTGTGCAGAGAGAGACTCCGCTGGTTTGGCCATGTTGCCCATATGGATAATTATAGATTGGCGAATAAGGTTATGAACAGTGTGCCTAGAGGCCTCAGAAGGAGGGGGAGACCTAGGATGCGGTGGGTAGACAATGTCAAACAGGACCTTGTTAGAATTGGTGTGCAGTGGCCGGATGCAGCAGATGTAGCTCAGGACAGATATGCTTGGAGAATTAAACTGCATGGTCTGGTTGGACCTCCGTAGCCCATGGCTGCTTGAGGATGATGATGATGATGAGATCGTGTGGGCTCACTCACGGAAATATTGAGCGTGTGCAGTTACCGTTCACAGCAAACTGGACCGTGTGCAGTAACTGCACATGCTCCAGTTTGCTGTGAACGGTAACTGGAGCGTGTACAGTTGCTGTACACGCTCCAGATATTTTTCCTGAATTCTGTAATCACGTGACACGAAGTTGCCAGATCACTAATTTCTAAAAAAAATCGTTGCCAGATATTTTTTTCTGAATTCTGTAATCAACCATAGTGTTCGGATATTTTTTTGAGCGACTGTAGGTGGTCATATTATTTTGATACTAGATCGTGTGGGCTCACTCACGGAAATATTGAGCGTGTGCAGTTACCGTTCACAGCAAACTGGAGCGTGTGCAGTAACTGCACACGCTCCAGTTTGCTGTGAACGGTAACTGGAGCGTGTACAGTTGCTGTACACGCTCCAGATATTTTTCCTGAATTCTGTAATCACGTGACATAAAGGTTGCCAGATCACTAATTTCTAAAAAAATCGTTGCCAGATATTTTTCTTAATTCTGTAATCAACCATAGTGTTCGAATACTTTTTTGAGCGACTGTACACTGCGTGGGATAGTAACGCCACCAGGTGATAATCCCCAGGTTCGAGTCCCACCTGTGAGAGGGTTGAGATTTATTTCCGCTAAATTTCCTCCCTCCTTGCCCTCGGTGAGAAAGGGGATAGCGATGAGCCTTAGAAAAGCCGTCCGTCGGATGGTACGTTAAGCGTTGTCAAATGTGCAGGAGAGCCATATCCCTCATGCACGATAACAAACAACTGGATGGCCTTGACATGAGGCTCCCATCTTTTTCGTAACAGCTGTTCAATGGGTCCTTTCACCCAAAATTCTGTAAGCGTTCGAGGTCCTTGGGGCTGTTCTCTGAGCTTTCGGGCTCCTTGTGACTTGGCCATTTAGCCCATTGTGTGCAAAAAAGTGTCGCTCAGAGGTAAAACAACATAAAAATTCCCAGAGGAGGAGATGTTTCGATACGAGGGGACGATCGCCCTTCCCATCAAAAAGTAAGAAATCATAAATCAGAAAGATTTTCCTCTGAGTTTCATTTTTGCGAATTGTTCCTCCCCCCCCCCAAAAAAAAATATAATAATAATAATAAAAAAAGCTTCCTGGGAGCGCCTTTGTTTGGGTCCTGACTATTTTTCCCATAAGAGTTGGGTTGTTTTACCTCTGAGCGGCACTTTTTTGCACACCATAGGCTAAATGGCCAGGTCACATGGACCCCGAAGGCTCAGAGAAGGTTGGGGGGAGGGGACCCACTGGAACAGCTGTTGGGAGACAGATGGTAGCCTCCCGTCAAGGCCATCCAGCGTATTCTTTAATGTGCGCAGGGTATGGCTCTCCCGCACATGGGATCACGGCTTAACGTCCCATCCGACGGACGGCGGACTTTCCAAGGCCATCGGTGTCCCCTACTGACCGTGGGCAGGGCGAGGAATTTTGCGGAGATAAATCTCAACGCTGACACAGCTGGGACTCGAACCTAGGAACTACAGATTATGAGCCTGGCGCGCTACCGACTGAGCCACCCCCGCCTCAATAATAGTGATGGAAATCCGAACAAATGGACGATTAGGAAAATGCAAATAGTAATATTTTATTACTACCTTAGAAACACAAAAAGATTTTTCATTTACATCTTTCCGAACTACAAAGAAATAAATCTAATTGAATTGGATGTTAAAATTTTAATGATGAATAAATCGGTTTGTTGTCTGTCAGTTTTGTTAATAAATTTAATGTAGTAAATTAATATTTTACGTGGTATATAACTTGCAATAGTCAATAAGCAGCAGCATTTAAAATCAAATTACTGATTTAAAAATCTAGCATTTCTCGGTTTCAAAGAAATCGATATAATAGTTTCGCTTTGTCGTCTGTCTGTAGACATCGAAATTTTTTGTTTACAGAGAAAAATTAACGATTCTTTTTTGTGTTGGACAGGCATTGATGAAAGATTACGATATACACTTTTCGAATCTCTTTAAAGCTGTAATTACGCCCTCTAGCGGTGGAAAAAGGTGAAAATTCCAGAATTTCAAACGAATATTGCAAACGATATATTTATGCTAGAAATTTGAAATTTTAGTGATAGAATGTGAAGGTCACGGAGTTTGCATTGCTAACAATTAGTTGACCCTTAGACCCAGAGGGGGTGGGAAAACACACCTATTTAATTTTTGCTGATAATTGTTTGTTTTTAGAGATCAATAAAAAAAAATTCTTTTTGGGTTAGATAGGAATTGATAAAATATTATGATTCACACTTTTTAAATCTTCCGAAAACGATAATTGCGCCCTCTAACGGTGGAAAAATTTGCAAATTCCTGAAATTCAGACGAATATTATAGACGACGTATTTAAGATAGAAATTTTAAATTTTGGTGATGCAATGTGAATGTGTGAACGTCAGCCGTCCCGTGGCCGAGTGGTTAGCACGCTTGGCTACTGATCTACGGGACCTGGGTTCGAGCCCGGGTAAGGCATGGATGTATGTGTCATTTTTCTGCTCAGGTCCTGCCATCCTCTCAGACCTTCTACTGTGGCATACAAAACTGACAGGCTCCTGTCAGACCTCTGTGGCAAGTAGGTGCTTGAGGGGGTATTTATTATTTAGCCGTCCCATGGCCGAGTGGTTAGCGCGCTTGGCTACTGATCTAAGGGACCTGGGTTCGAGTCCCGGGTAAGGCATGGATGTTTGTGTCGTTTTTCTGCTGAGGGCCTGCCATCCTCTCAGACCTTCTACTATGGCATATAAAGACAGGCTCCTGTCAGACCTCTGTGGCAAGCAGCTGCTTGAGGGGGTATTTATTTTTTATTTAATGTGAACGTCATGAAGCTTCCATGAGCAGCAATGAATTGACCTCTTAAATCCAGAGTGGGTGGAAAAACGTGACTTTTTTTTTGTTTCCAAAGATTATTGTTTGTTTATAAAGATAAATTAAAAATTGTTTTTTTGGTTGGATAGGAATTGATGAAATTACGATTTGCACTTTACTAATATTCCAACAGCTAAGATTGCGCCCTCTAATGGTGGAAAAATTGAAAAATTCAGCAATTTTAAACGAATATTGCAAGCGATGTATTTAAACTAGAAATTTTAAATTTTGGTAGTGGAATGTGAAGGTTACCATGCTTTTTGTTGACAACAATAAAATGATAATTAGAAAACTAATTTATTTGAATTTGTCCTAATGAAATATTATAATTCACATTTTTAAAATATTTAGGTGATTTTAATTCATATTGTTATATATCATTAAGCCGTCCCGTGGCCGAGTGGTTAGCACGCTTGGTCACTGATCTACGGGACCTGGGTTCGAGCCCCGGGTAAGGCATGTATATTCGTGTTGTTTTCTGCTGAGGTCCTTTCATCCTCTCAGATCTTCTACTCTGGGATATAAAGTGACAGGCTCCCGTCCCGTGGCCGAGTGGTTAGCACGCTTGGTCACTGATCTACGGGACCTGGGTTCGAGCCCCGGGTAAGGCATGGATATTCGTGTTGTTTTCTGCTGAGGTCCTGTCATCCTCTCAGATCTTCTACTCTGGGATATAAAGTGACAGGCTCCCGTCCCGTGGCCGAGTGGTTAGCACGCTTGGTCACTGATCTACGGGACCTGGGTTCGAGCCCCGGGTAAGGCATGTATATTCGTGTTGTTTTCTGCTGAGGTCCTTTCATCCTCTCAGATCTTCTACTCTGGGATATAAAGTGACAGGCTCCCGTCCCGTGGCCGAGTGGTTAGCACGCTTGGTCACTGATCTACGGGACCTGGGTTCGAGCTCCGGGTAAGGCATGGATATTCGTGTTGTTTTCTGCTGAGGTCCTGTCATCCTCTCAGATCTTCTACTCTGGGATATAAAGTGACAGGCTCCCGTCCCGTGGCCGAGTGGTTAGCACGCTTGGTCACTGATCTACGGGACCTGGGTTCGAGCCCCGGGTAAGGCATGGATATTCGTGTTGTTTTCTGCTGAGGTCCTGTCATCCTCTCAGATCTTCTACTCTGGGATATAAAGTGACAGGCTACCGTCCCGTGGCCGAGTGGTTAGCACGCTTGGTCACTGATCTACGGGACCTGGGTTCGAGCCCCGGGTAAGGCATGGATATTCGTGTTGTTTTCTGCTGAGGTCCTGTCATCCTCTCAGATCTTCTACTCTGGGATATAAAGTGACAGGCTCCCGTCCCGTGGCCGAGTGGTTAGCACGCTTGGTCACTGATCTACGGGACCTGGGTTCGAGCCCCGGGTAAGGCATGTATATTCGTGTTGTTTTCTGCTGAGGTCCTTTCATCCTCTCAGATCTTCTACTCTGGGATATAAAGTGACAGGCTCCCGTCCCGTGGCCGAGTGGTTAGCACGCTTGGTCACTGATCTACGGGACCTGGGTTCGAGCCCCGGGTAAGGCATGGATATTCGTGTTGTTTTCTGCTGAGGTCCTGTCATCCTCTCAGATCTTCTACTCTGGGATATAAAGTGACAGGCTCCCGTCCCGTGGCCGAGTGGTTAGCACGCTTGGTCACTGATCTACGGGACCTGGGTTCGAGCCCCGGGTAAGGCATGGATATTCGTGTTGTTTTCTGCTGAGGTCCTGTCATCCTCTCAGATCTTCTACTCTGGGATATAAAGTGACAGGCTACCGTCCCGTGGCCGAGTGGTTAGCACGCTTGGTCACTGATCTACGGGACCTGGGTTCGAGCCCCGGGTAAGGCATGGATATTCGTGTTGTTTTCTGCTGAGGTCCTGTCATCCTCTCAGATCTTCTACTCTGGGATATAAAGTGACAGGCTCCCGTCCCGTGGCCGAGTGGTTAGCACGCTTGGTCACTGATCTACGGGACCTGGGTTCGAGCCCCGGGTAAGGCATGGATATTCGTGTTGTTTTCTGCTGAGGTCCTGTCATCCTCTCAGATCTTCTACTCTGGGATATAAAGTGACAGGCTCCCGTCCCGTGGCCGAGTGGTTAGCACGCTTGGTCACTGATCTACGGGACCTGGGTTCGAGCCCCGGGTAAGGCATGGATATTCGTGTTGTTTTCTGCTGAGGTCCTGCCATCCTCTCAGATCTTCTACTCTGGCATATAAAGTGACAGGCTCCTGTCAGACCTCTGTGGCAAGCAGCTGCTTGAGGGGGTATTTTTTTTTATATATCATTAAATTGAGAAAAACTACCAACGATTTTTGCAAATAATTTGTATATAACAGAAATTTGAAATTTCGGTGGTAGCTCTTCAAGAGATTCCACTGAGAGTAATAATGTATCCACTTTTCTCATAGGGGTGCGGAAAATGCAACTCTTTAAATTTAAGAAATAAGAGGCAAATTCTGTTTATGCTGTATAATTACTAATAAAATACTCTTTGCATTGTCTCCACCATCTGTCAGCTCAAATGAAAACTTTTAAGGAGTGAAAAAGTAGGCAAATGAAAAACTTCATTCTCTTTGAAAAAGAGATTCTCATATGCGCCAGAGACGATAAGCATTCTTCTAGTTTTACTCTGGGAATGAATAACTTAGAGTGAATTATTCACCATTAGAGGGCGCTATTAAAGTTTTTGAAATATTCGGAAAATGCGAATTGTAATAGTTTTTCAATACCTACACAACCCAAAAAAATTTATTTATCTGAAAAAAAACAAAAACAAAACAAAAACAAATTAAATATTGATAGATGAACGAACAGTTGGGTTGTGTTATTTTACCTCTGAGCGGCAGTTTTTTGCACACCATGGGCTAAATGGCCAGGTCACATGGACCCCGAAGGCTCAGAGAAGGTTGGGGGAGGGGACCCACTGGAACAGCTGTTGGGAGACAGATGGTAGCCTCCCGTCAAGGCCATCCAGAGTGTTCTTTAACGTGCACAGGGTATGGCTCTCCCGCACGAGGGACCACGGCTTAACGTCCCATCCGACGGATGGCGGCCTTTCCAAGCCTATCGGTGTCTTCTACTAACCGTGGGCAGGGCGGGGAATTTTGCGGAGATAAATCTCAACGCTGATCCAGCTGGGACTCGTTGGGTTGGGTTGTTTTACCTCTGAGCGGCACTTTTTTGCACACCATGGGCTAAATGGCCAGGTCACATGGACACCGAAGGCTCAGAGAAGGTTGGGGGAGGGGACCCACTGCAACAGCTGTTGGGAGACAGATGGTAGCCTCCCGTCAAGGCCATCCAGCGTGTTCTTTAACGTGCACAGAGTATGGCTCTCCCGCACACGGGCCACGGCTTAACGTCCCATCCGACGGACGGCGGCCTTTTCAAGCCCATCGGTGTCCCCTACTAACCGTGGGCAGGGCGGGGAATTTTGCGGAGATAAATCTCAACGCTGATCCAGCTGGGACTCGAACCTGGGAACTACAGATTACGAGCCTGGCTCGCTACCGACTGAGTCACCCCCGCCCCAATTAAATATTGATAGACGAACGAACAGAAGACAAAAATATTAACATTAACTCCCTTTTTGAAAAATTGAAAACTAGTCATAAACTGACAAATAGCATTTCCATTGTGCCATTAAATATAATGACATTTAAATGCAATTTGTTCATGACGCTTGAATTTACATTTACCAACATAAGGTAGAGACATTATAGCGAAAAGGAAATTTAAATTTCGCCTAAAGGAAACGAACTCTTAGACTTCGTAGATTAATTATAAAAGTAGCTTTAAAACTCCGAAACTGAAAAGCTTTGCGTGTCTATTTATCAACTCTTCGTTATTTTTCCAGAATGCAACATAATTCGAAAGCAAATGACGCCCGCAATGTTGCATTTGTTTTTTTTCTCTCGAACACCCGAAGCAGGACTACAGTGGACGCATTAGAACACGCTGGCTGCTCGTGTGTTTAGAATTCAGAAGTTTGCACAAAGCATTGTACGCTTTCTCTTAGAAGGAAGTTGTGAGTTGAAGACTTGTTTTAATTAATAACGAAGAGTGTAAAAGTGGAGAGAAGATGGCCTTCAGATTTCCAGGGCATTTATGAAATAATTGCGTATTTCTTTTGAAAGAATGAGCATTTGAAGAGAGAATAGTTTGAGTTGGTCAGGATATGGAAGTGTAATGGAAACAACCTACGCAGCCATCATATATTTCATTTAGATAAACTGCTGATTAATTGTAAATGGTTTTAGGTAGGAGGCGCCTATGTGGCAGAGGATGACTCCCCCAGGGGTCCCTCCCCCCAAAGGCTAAGAGAAGCAATCAGGCAAAAACATTGTGTAATAAGGCGGGGGTGGCTCAGTCGGTAGCGCGCCAGGCTCGTAATCTGCAGTTCCCAGGTTCGAGTTCCAGCTGGGTCAGCGTTGAGATTTATCTCCGCAAAATTCGCCGTCCTGTCCAGGGTCAGTAGGGGACACCGATGTGCTTGGAAAGGCCGCGTTCCGTCGGATGAGACGTTAAGCCGTGGCCCCGTGTGTGGGAGAGCCATACCCTGTGCACGTTAAAGAACACGCTGGATGGCCTTGACGGGAGGCTACCATCTGTCTCCCAACAGCTGTTCCAGTGGGTCCCCGCCCCCAACCTTCTCTGAGCCTTCGGGGTCCATGTGACCTGGCCATTTAGCCCATGGTGTGCAAAAAAGTGCCGCTCAGAGGTAAAACAACCCAACCCAATGCGTAACACAAGTGGTATACAGAGGCATTGGTATCTAACACAGGCTCCAGTGCAAAGTGAAAGTTTTTCTGTTTGTGCGTATATGTTTTTAAAAATAAAAGATAATATACTCCCTCAAACAGCTGTTTGACAAAGAGGTCGGAAAAGAGAATGCCGGTTTGGGAAGAGAAGGATGCCGGTTTGGGAGGCTTCCATCTATTCCCTAACAGCCAGGATCCCCTTCTCCAGCCTTCTCTAAGCACGTGGGATCCTTGTAACTCGCTATTTTGCCCATTTTGTGTGAAAGAAAAGTGCCACTCAGAGGTAGTAAACCTTCTCTTCCAATTTATATCTTGGTTGTTTGTATCAATACTCTAAACATAGAGGGGCAGGGGTTCCAGTGGGTCCCCTCCCCCAAACTTCTCTGAGCCTCCGGGGTCCATGCGACCTGGCTATTTAGCCCAAGGTGTGCAAAAAAGTGCGCTCAGAGGTAAAACAACCCCAACCCATTGTGCAATTTCAATGAGTTAGGTTTTTGATAGTTGTTCCCTTCTGCCGTTCTCCCAAAATATGATTTCTGAGATTGCCTCTACTGGAAGAGAAATTAGCGTGCTTCACTACAGAGTAAAGTGTTCTGGGTTCGACTCTCAGAAAAGATATGGAGATTTCTTGCGTTGTTTCTCTGTTGAAGTCTTGCCTTCTTCGCCGCTCTTTGGTGCATTATACTGAGGCAAGCAGCTGCTTGAGGAGTTATTTAATTGCCTCTTTTAGGCAGGAGGAATTTATGAAAAATTATGGAGGGCTGGGGAGAGCAAATGATTGGATTAAAAGTGGAACGGAGCTGGTTGGGTTGGGTTGTTTTACCTCTGAGCGGCATTTTTTTGCACACCATGGGCTAAATGGCCAGGTCACATGGACCCCGAAGGCTCAGAGAGGGTTGGGGGAGGGAACCCACTGGAACAACTGTTGGGAGACAGATGATAGCCTCCCGTCAACTCCATCCAGCATGTTCTTTAACGTGCACAGCTCCCGCACGCGGACCACGGCTTAACGTCCCATCCGATGGACGGCGGCCTTTCCAAGCCCATCGGTGTCCCCTACTGACCGTGGGCAGGGCGGCGAATTTTGCGGAGATAAATCTCAACGCTGACCCAGCTGGGACTCGAACCTGGGAACTACAGATTACGAGCCTGGCGCGCTACCGACTGAGCCACCCCCGCCCCAGGAACGGAGCAGAAAATGCCGTTTTGGTATAATTTTTTTTTATCAGAAATTATTTTCGCTTTATAGTGCACATGGCAAAATCAGTAATTTTCCCTTCAAGTTTCCTTTTGGCTTCTCTTTAAAACTCACACCTGAGTGTCACGTGACACGAAGGTTGCCAGATCACTAATTTCTAAAAAAATCGTTGCCAGATATTTTTTCTGCATTTTGTAATCAACCGTAGTGTTCGATACTTTTTTGAGCGACAGTACGTGATCGTAATCCTATAAAATAAAAATTGTTTGTATTGGTTAAATGTAAACAAAGCTTTTCTTAAGTATCATAATTTCAATAACGGGCAAATTGAAATATGAAGAATTTGTTTTTAAAAATGTTCGCCTCTATCTCTGATAGAAATAGAATTTGAACTTAAAACAATTTTTATTTACTTTTCTACTTTGTTGACAGTGGTGGAGGGGATCAAGGTACCCATTGAATTGCAACAGAAAATTTATGTGTCAAAATTTCCATTCCCCTACTTAAGTGGAATGGGGCAGGGGGGGGGGGCTCAGTCAGTAGCGTGTCAGGCTCGTAATCTGTAGTTCCCAGGTTCGAGTCCCAGCTGGGTCAGCGTTGAGATTTATCTCCGCAAAATTTCCGGCCCTGCCCACGGTCAGTAGGGGACACCGATGGGCTTGGAAAGGCCGCCGTCCATCGGATGGGACGTTAAGCCGTGGCCCCGTGTGCGGGAGAGCCATACCCTGTGCACGTTAAAGAACACGCTGGATGGCCTCGACAGGAGGCTACCATCTGTCTCCCAACAGCTGTTCCAGTGGTTCCCCTCCCCCAACCTTCTCTGAGCCTTCGGGGTCCATGTGACCTGGCCATTTAGCCCATGGTGTGCAAAAAAGTGCGGCTCAGAGGTAAAACAACCCAACCCTCACACCATCTCCATAGGAGGAAGTTGGGTAATTCGGCAACTTATCAGCTCGAAATCAGATGTTCCTAGCTTCGAGGCCCAGCTCTGCATTCTTTGATACATATTTTTAAAAAATTACTCTCTCTGAACAGTGTTACATTTTATTTCACCTCCTCTTGGGTTATTAAACTTTTTCAAGGGAGCGATATTCCACTGCCTCCTTGCTCCCCCCTCCCCCCCAACTCTTCCACCCAGATCCGGGCTTGGGACTTTAGTTGGAGCGTTTCAACGATGTCCTGTTTTTCAGTCTCACAACTGTAAAAGTCATTTGCACTTCACATTAAGTTTCGAGTGCCATTTATTGTAACAGCTAAAAGGTGTACTTTTTAATTCAGCGAAACAGCTATCACTCCATTCTTCACCATCTCCCCCCCCCCCCCCTCTTAAAAGTGAGTAAGACAATGTATAACAACAACACCATTTCTGGGGAGTTATTTATTTTAAAAGGTTTTACAACACTTATTTACCACGACTTTCAAATACGATTTGCCGGTTTTCCTTTATCTTGTTCCCGGTGTTTTTTTTGTTTTCCTTTTGGCATTTAATCCGATACTCACCCTCACATGGAGTCTCAGTTTCTCTTCTGAAAGAGACACTCACATACAAACGGAAGAAGAAAAATACCCATCAATTCTTTTTCTCTCTATATATATCTTCTGACAGAACCATACCACTTCGGCCGGCATCACAATAGCTCTAGAAACAATGGTATTACAGCAGTCATTTATAACCTTTACTGCATGCTGGAATGCCTTGAATGGTTTAGAATCAATTGCAACCGATGCGGGAAAAGCCAGTCTTAGTGAGCGATTTCACTTTTCTGAAATCGATAAATATTTTCTTTTGTTCTCTCTGAAGAATCTCTGGCAGTCTTGGAAACATCTCGCGCACAAAAAAATCATTTACACATCAAAATGTGCTTGCATTGTCATCGTAAGCGTTTCTGCTGCTTTAAAAAAATCGCCATTTTCAACACATATATTTCTGCGTGTGAAACGTGATAACCGTGGAGATAGTGTATCCTAGTTTCGTTTCAAAGACAGGCACATCTGTTTTGTTCGTTGAAAATGTGCACAAGCATCGGAAGTGTTTCTTTTCAATAAGAGACGTTAGAAGAAGTTTCACTGTTCAAGTGATGCCCGTGAGGTCCTCGTTGCACAGCCGAAATTGAAGCAACGCAATGTGAAAAATTATTGTCGTGCCTATTGACATTGCATCGGCGAAATTTCCGCAGCCCCTGTTGCTATGGCTACCGAACCACGTGTGCAGAGCGTTCTGGATCACTCTTGAATCCTCATCCGGGATGTCTTGAGGCAAATGGGAATTCCTGTAAAGGATACAAACAGAATTAATGAAGGTCACTTATGTGGAACATGGATACTCAATTATAGCTTCAAGCAGTCAAGTATTTTCAGTTTTTGAATTTTAATCTAAAAAAAACACACGCACACAAAAATTAGTTTTATATTGTAGATGAGTCCGGCCTCAAATTTGTGAGGCCGATCTCGGAGGGGCGGGTGGAGGGGCGGAGGGCTCAGTCGGTAGCACGCCAGGCTCGTAATCTGTAGTTCTCAGGTTCGAGTCCCAGCTGGATCAGCGTTGAGATTTATCTCCGCAAAATTCCCCGCCCTGCCCACGGTCAGTAGGGGACACCGATGGGCTTGGAAAGGCCGCCGTCCGTCGGATGGGACGTTAAGCCGTGGCCCCGTGTGCGGGAGAGCCATACCCTGTGCACGTTAAAGAACACGCTGGATGGCCTTGACGGGAGGCTACCATCTGTCTCCCAACAGCTGTTCCAGTGGGTCCCCTCCCCCAACCTTCTCTGAGCCTTCGGGGTCCTTGTGACCTGGCCATTTATTTAGCCCATGGTGTGCAAAAAAATGTCGCTCAGAGGTAAAACAATCCAATCCAAAAGCCGATCTCGGAAGAGAAAAAAATCTCACTTAATCGTAGAATAAATATCTTCTCAGGGCCTCTCAGAGATCGGGAGAGGCCAGACACACTTTAAAATTTTGAGAATTTCGGAATTAATTTTCATTATTATTTTCCAAGGTTTTTAATTCTAACTTCACAAAATGTATGTAGAAAACATTTACCCCTCCAGCAGCTATTTTGTCAAAGAGGCACGACAAAAGCTTGTTAGTATGTCAGAGAGAAAGTCTGTGGGTAGGCGAGATTTCAGTAGAAATATAAAGAAAATCCATGCTTTTTCTGAGACTCGTCAGTTAAAAAAATGTCTTTTATTAAATCACAACTTTTTTTTTGTATCTAATATAAAAAAATTAACACTTGTCTAAATTTGAAGCCCCCTTTGAGCTTGAAGCAAGGGTCAAATGGTCTTTATGATCTCTCCCTCGTTCCCTTTTTGAAAGGTCTTGTACAGTCGCTCAAAAAAGTATCCGAACACTATGGTTGATTACAGAATTCAGAAAAATATCTGGCAACGATTTCTTTTAGAAATTAGTGATCTGGCAACCATCGTGTCACGTGATTACAGAATTCAGGAAAAATATCTGGAGCGTGTACAGCAACTGTACACGCTCCAGTTACCGTTCACAGCAAACTGGAGCGTGTGCAGTTACTGCACACGCTCCAGTTTGCTGTGAACGGTAACTGCACACGTTTAATATTTCCGTGAGTGAGCCCACACGATCTAGTATCAAAATAATATGACCACCTACAGTCGCTCAAAAAAATATCCCAACACTACGGTTGATTACAGAATTCGGAAAAAATATTTGGCAACGATTTTTTTAGAAATTAGTGATCTGGCAACCTTCGTGACACGAAGTTGCCAGATCACTAATTTCTAAAAAAAATCGTTGCCAGATATTTTTTCTGAATTCTGTAATCAACCATAGTGTTCGGATACTTTTTTGAGCGACTGTACATACTATATACAGATATGCATGCCGCTATATGTGCTGGGTCGACATTGAGATTTATCTCCGTAAAATTTCCCGCCCTGCCCACGGTCAGTAGATGTCACCGATGGGCTTGAAAAGACCGCTGTCCGTCGGATGGGACGTTAAGCAGTGGTCCCGTGTGCGGAGAGCCATACCCTGTGCACGTTAAAGAATACGCTGGATGGTCTTGACGGGAGGTTACCATCTGTCTCCCAACAGCTGTTCCAGTGGGTCCCCTCCCTCAACCTTCTCTGAGCCTTCGGGCTTCCTGTGACCTGGTCATTTAGCCCATTGTGTGCAAAAAAGCGCCGCTCAGAGGTAAAACAACCTAACCCAACCCGCTATATCTGTAATTGAATTTTTCGTACTTCTGTCTAATAGAAACTAAAAAATTAAAATTATTTGAAGACAAAATTTTTTGTTTTTTAAAACTAAAAATGCTGGAAAATTTCATAGCAACTGAAAATTCTTGAATAAAATTATTATAAACTTAAGAGTGATTCGTTTAGTGAGAAAGAGATGTGAAGAATGAGAGTGACGAAAATTGGTTGGGTTGTTTTACCTCTGAGCGGCACTTTTTTTCACACAATGGGCTAAATGGCCAGGTCAGAAGGACCCCGAAGGCTCAGAGAAGATTGGGGGAGGGGAACCACTGGAACGGTTGTTGGGAGACAGATGGTAGCCTCCCGTCAAGGCCATCCAGCGTGTTCTTTAACGTTGGGTTGTTTTACCTCTGAGCGGCACTTTTTTTCACACAATGGGCTAAATGGCCAGGTCACAAGGACCCCGTACGTTCAGAGAAGGTTGGGGGAGGGGAACCACTGGAACGGTTGTTGGGAGACAGATGGTAGCCTCTCGTTAAGGCCATCCAGCGTGTTCTTTAACGTTGGGTTGTTTTACCTCTGAGCGGCACTTTTTTTCACACAATGGGCTAAATGGCCAGGTCACAAGGACCCCGAAGGCTCAGAGAAGGTTGGGGGAGGGGAAACGCTGGTACAGTTGTTGGGAGACAGATGGTAGCCTCCCATCAAGGCTATCCAGCGTGTTTTTTAACGTGCACAGGGTATGGCTCTTCCGCACATGGGGCCACGGCTTAACGTCCCGTCCGAAGGACGGCGGCCTTTCCAAGCCCATCGGTGTCCCCTACTGACCGTGGGCAGAGCGGGAAATTTTGCGGAGATAAATCTCAACGCTGACCCAGTTGGGACTCGAACAGATTACGAGCCTGGCGCGCTACCGACTGAGCCACCCCCGCCCCACAATGAGAGTTAAGACTCTGGAGACAGTTTCAACAGACAGGAGATGTTCGTCTCGACCAGGACAAGCTGTCCAAGAGCCACAACTGGTGCAGACGATCACTATATGAGTCGCTATATTCCAGACGGAACAGAGTGATGACCGATAGGCATCTGTCTTTGGAGCTTGCAGCAGCTACAGGAACGAGAATTTCAAGGCGTACTGTTTACAAGAGACTTCATGAGCAATGCCTTTATTCCAGGAGACCATGAGTCTTCATGAGCAATGCCTTTATGCCAGGAGACCATGAGTCTTCATGAGCAATGCCTTTATGCCAGGAGACCATGAGTCTTCATGAGCAATGCCTTTATGCCAGGAGACCATGAGTCTTCATGAGCAATGCCTTTATGCCAGGAGACCATGAGTCTTCACGAGCAATGCCTTTATTCCAGGAGACCATCAGTCTTCATGAGCAATGCCTTTATGCCAGGAGACCATCAGTCTTCATGAGCAATGCCTTTATGCCAGGAGACCATCAGTCTTCATGAGCAATGCCTTTATGCCAGGAGACCATGAGTCTTCATGAGCAATGCCTTTATGCCAGGAGACCATGAGTCTTCACGAGCAATGCCTTTATGCCAGGAGACCATGAGTCTTCACGAGCAATGCCTTTATGCCAGGAGACCATGAGTCTTCATGAGCAATGCCTTTATGCCAGGAGACCATGAGTCTTCACGAGCAATGCCTTTATGCCAGGAGACCATGAGTCTTCACGAGCAATGCCTTTATGCCAGGAGACCATGAGTCTTCACGAGCAATGCCTTTATGCCAGGAGACCATGAGTCTTCATGAGCAATGCCTTTATGCCAGGAGACCATGAGTCTTCATGAGCAATGCCTTTATGCCAGGAGACCATGAGTCTTCATGAGCAATGCCTTTATGAAAGGAGACCATGAGTCTTCATGAGCAATGCCTTTATGCCAGGAGACCATGAGTCTTCATGAGCAATGCCTTTATTCCAGGAGACCATGAGTCTTCACGAGCAATGCCTTTATTCCAGGAGACCATGAGTCTTCACGAGCAATGCCTTTATTCCAGGAGACCATGAGTCTTCACGAGCAATGCCTTTATGCCAGGAGACCATGAGTCTTCACGAGCAATGCCATTATGCCAGGAGACCATGAGTCTTCACGAGCAATGCCTTTATGCCAGGAGACCATGAGTCTTCACGAGCAATGCCTTTATGCCAGGAGACCATGAGTCTTCATGAGCAATGCCTTTATGCCAGGAGACCATGAGTCTTCATGAGCAATGCCTTTATGCCAGGAGACCATGAGTCTTCATGAGCAATGCCTTTATGCCAGGAGACCATGAGTCTTCATGAGCAATGCCTTTATTCCAGGAGACCATGAGTCTTAACGAGCAATGCCTTTATTCCAGGAGACCATGAGTCTTCACGAGCAATGCCTTTATGCCAGGAGACCATGAGTCTTCACGAGCAATGCCTTTATGCCAGGAGACCATGAGTCTTCACGAGCAATGCCTTTATGCCAGGAGACCATCAGTCTTCATGAGCAATGCCTTTATGCCAGGAGACCATCAGTCTTCATGAGCAATGCCTTTATGACAGGAGACCATCAGTCTTCATGAGCAATGCCTTTATGCCAGGAGACCATCAGTCTTCATGAGCAATGCCTTTATGCCAGGAGACCATGAGTCTTCATGAGCAATGCCTTTATGCCAGGAGACCATGAGTCTTCATGAGCAATGCCTTTATGCCAGGAGACCATGAGTCTTCATGAGCAATGCCTTTATGCCAGGAGACCATGAGTCTTCACGAGCAATGCCTTTATTCCAGGAGACCATGAGTCTTCACGAGCAATGCCTTTATGCCAGGAGACCATGAGTCTTCACGAGCAATGCCTTTATGCCAGGAGACCATGAGTCTTCATGAGCAATGCCTTTATGCCAGGAGACCATGAGTCTTCACGAGCAATGCCTTTATGCCAGGAGACCATGAGTCTTCACGAGCAATGCCTTTACGCCAGGAGACCATGAGTCTTCATGAGCAATGCCTTTACGCCAGGAGACCATCAGTCTTCATGAGCAATGCCTTTACGCCAGGAGACCATGAGTCTTCATGAGCAATGCCTTTATGCCAGGAGACCATGAGTCTTCATGAGCAATGCCTTTATGCCAGGAGACCATGAGTCTTCATGAGCAATGCCTTTATGCCAGGAGACCATGAGTCTTCACGAGCAATGCCTTTATGCCAGGAGACCATGAGTCTTCACGAGCAATGCCTTTATTCCAGGAGACCATGAGTCTTCATGAGCAATGCCTTTATTCCAGGAGACCATGAGTCTTCATGAGCAATGCCTTTATGCCAGGAGACCATGAGTCTTCATGAGCAATGCCTTTATGCCAGGAGACCATGAGTCTTCATGTGCAATGCCTTTATGCCAGGAGACCATGAGTCTTCATGAGCAATGCCTTAGTCTTCACGAACAATGCCTTTATTCCAGGAGACCATGAGTCTTCATGAGCAATGCCTTTATGCCAGGAGACCATGAGTCTTCATGAGCAATGCCTTTATGCCAGGAGACCATGAGTCTTCATGAGCAATGCCTTTACGCCAGGAGACCATGAGTCTTCATGAGCAATGCCTTTATGCCAGGAGACCATGAGTCTTCATGAGCAATGCCTTTATGCCAGGAGACCATCAGTCTTCATGAGCAATGCCTTTATGCCAGGAGACCATGAGTCTTCATGAGCAATGCCTTTATGCCAGGAGACCATGAGTCTTCATGAGCAATGCCTTTATGCCAGGAGACCATGAGTCTTCACGAGCAATGCCTTTATTCCAGGAGACCATGAGTCTTCACGAGCAATGCCTTTATGCCAGGAGACCATGAGTCTTCACGAGCAATGCCTTTATGCCAGGAGACCATGAGTCTTCATGAGCAATGCCTTTATGCCAGGAGACCATGAGTCTTCATGAGCAATGCCTTTATGCCAGGAGACCATGAGTCTTCATGAGCAATGCCTTTATGCCAGGAGACCATGAGTCTTCATGAGCAATGCCTTTATGCCAGGAGACCATGAGTCTTCATGAGCAATGCCTTTATGCCAGGAGACCATGAGTCTTCATGAGCAATGCCTTTATGCCAGGAGACCATGAGTCTTCATGAGCAATGCCTTTATGCCAGGAGACCATGAGTCTTCATGAGCAATGCCTTTATGCCAGGAGACCATGAGTCTTCACGAGCAATGCCTTTATTCCAGGAGACCATGAGTCTTCACGAGCAATGCCTTTATGCCAGGAGACCATGAGTCTTCACGAGCAATGCCTTTATGCCAGGAGACCATGAGTCTTCACGAGCAATGCCTTTATGCTAGGAGACCATGAGTCTTCATGAGCAATGCCTTTATGCCAGGAGACCATGAGTCTTCATGAGCAATGCCTTTATGCCAGGAGACCATGAGTCTTCATGAGCAATGCCTTTATTCCAGGAGACCATGAGTCTTCACGAGCAATGCCTTTATTCCAGGAGACCATGAGTCTTCACGAGCAATGCCTTTATTCCAGGAGACCATGAGTCTTCACGAGCAATGCCTTTATGCCAGGAGACCATGAGTCTTCACGAGCAATGCCTTTATGCCAGGAGACCATGAGTCTTCATGAGCAATGCCTTTATGCCAGGAGACCATGAGTCTTCATGAGCAATGCCTTTATGCCAGGAGACCATGAGTCTTCATGAGCAATGCCTTTATGCCAGGAGACCATGAGTCTTCATGAGCAATGCCTTTATGCCAGGAGACCATGAGTCTTCATGAGCAATGCCTTTATGCCAGGAGACCATCAGTCTTCATGAGCAATGCCTTTATGCCAGGAGACCATGAGTCTTCATGAGCAATGCCTTTATGCCAGGAGACCATGAGTCTTCATGAGCAATGCCTTTATGCCAGGAGACCATCAGTCTTCATGAGCAATGCCTTTATGCCAGGAGACCATGAGTCTTCATGAGCAATGCCTTTATGCCAGGACACCATGAGTCTTCATGAGCAATGCCTTTATGCCAGGACACCATGAGTCTTCATGACCAATGCCTTTACGCCAGGAGACCATGAGTCTTCATGAGCAATGCCTTTATGCCAGGAGACCATGAGTCTTCATGAGCAATGCCTTTATGCCAGGAGACCATGAGTCTTCATGAGCAATGCCTTTATGCCAGGAGACCATGAGTCTTCATGAGCAATGCCTTTATGCCAGGAGACCATGAGTCTTCATGAGCAATGCCTTTATGCCAGGAGACCATGAGTCTTCATGAGCAATGCCTTTATGCCAGGAGACCATGAGTCTTCATGAGCAATGCCTTTATGCCAGGAGACCATGAGTCTTCATGAGCAATGCCTTTATGCTAGGAGACCATGAGTCTTCATGAGCAATGCCTTTATGCCAGGAGACCATGAGTCTTCATGAGCAATGCCTTTATTCCAGGAGACCATGAGTCTTCACGAGCAATGCCTTTATTCCAGGAGACCATGAGTCTTCACGAGCAATGCCTTTATGCCAGGAGACCATGAGTCTTCACGAGCAATGCCTTTATGCCAGGAGACCATGAGTCTTCATGAGCAATGCCTTTATGCCAGGAGACCATCAGTCTTCATGAGCAATGCCTTTATGCCAGGAGACCATGAGTCTTCATGAGCAATGCCTTTATGCCAGGAGACCATCAGTCTTCATGAGCAATGCCTTTATGCCAGGAGACCATGAGTCTTCATGAGCAATGCCTTTATGCCAGGAGACCATGAGTCTTCATGAGCAATGCCTTTATGCCAGGAGACCATGAGTCTTCATGAGCAATGCCTTTATGCCAGGAGACCATGAGTCTTCACGAGCAATGCCTTTATGCCAGGAGACCATGAGTCTTCACGAGCAATGCCTTTATGCCAGGAGACCATGAGTCTTCACGAGCAATGCCTTTATGCCAGGAGACCATGAGTCTTCACGAGCAATGCCTTTATGCCAGGAGACCATGAGTCTTCACGAGCAATGCCTTTATGCCAGGAGACCATGAGTCTTCACGAGCAATGCCTTTACGCCAGGAGACCATGAGTCTTCACGAGCAATGCCTTTACGCCAGGAGACCATCAGTCTTCACGAGCAATGCCTTTACGCCAGGAGACCATGAGTCTTCATGAGCAATGCCTTTATGCCAGGAGACCATGAGTCTTCATGAGCAATGCCTTTATGCCAGGAGACCATGAGTCTTCATGAGCAATGCCTTTATGCCAGGAGACCATGAGTCTTCACGAGCAATGCCTTTATGCCAGGAGACCATGAGTCTTCACGAGCAATGCCTTTATTCCAGTAGACCATGAGTCTTCATGAGCAATGCCTTTATTCCAGGAGACCATGAGTCTTCATGAGCAATGCCTTTATGCCAGGAGACCATGAGTCTTCATGAGCAATGCCTTTATGCCAGGAGACCATGAGTCTTCATGTGCAATGCCTTTATGCCAGGAGACCATGAGTCTTCATGAGCAATGCCTTAGTCTTCACGAACAATGCCTTTATTCCAGGAGACCATGAGTCTTCATGAGCAATGCCTTTATGCCAGGAGACCATGAGTCTTCATGAGCAATGCCTTTATGCTAGGAGACCATGAGTCTTCATGAGCAATGCCTTTACGCCAGGAGACCATGAGTCTTCATGAGCAATGCCTTTATGCCAGGAGACCATGAGTCTTCATGAGCAATGCCTTTATGCCAGGAGACCATCAGTCTTCATTAGCAATGCCTTTATGCCAGGAGACCATGAGTCTTCATGAGCAATGCCTTTATGCCAGGAGACCATGAGTCTTCACGAGCAATGCCTTTATTCCAGGAGACCATGAGTCTTCACGAGCAATGCCTTTATGCCAGGAGACCATGAGTCTTCACGAGCAATGCCTTTATTCCAGGAGACCATGAGTCTTCACGAGCAATGCCTTTATGCCAGGAGACCATGAGTCTTCACGAGCAATGCCTTTATGCCAGGAGACCATGAGTCTTCATGAGCAATGCCTTTATGCTAGGAGACCATGAGTCTTCATGAGCAATGCCTTTATGCCAGGAGACCATGAGTCTTCATGAGCAATGCCTTTATGCCAGGAGACCATGAGTCTTCATGAGCAATGCCTTTATTCCAGGAGACCATGAGTCTTCACGAGCAATGCCTTTATTCCAGGAGACCATGAGTCTTCACGAGCAATGCCTTTATTCCAGGAGACCATGAGTCTTCACGAGCAATGCCTTTATGCCAGGAGACCATGAGTCTTCACGAGCAATGCCTTTATGCCAGGAGACCATGAGTCTTCATGAGCAATGCCTTTATGCCAGGAGACCATGAGTCTTCATGAGCAATGCCTTTATGCCAGGAGACCATGAGTCTTCATGAGCAATGCCTTTATGCCAGGAGACCATGAGTCTTCATGAGCAATGCCTTTATGCCAGGAGACCATGAGTCTTCATGAGCAATGCCTTTATGCCAGGAGACCATCAGTCTTCATGAGCAATGCCTTTATGCCAGGAGACCATGAGTCTTCATGAGCAATGCCTTTATGCCAGGAGACCATGAGTCTTCATGAGCAATGCCTTTATGCCAGGAGACCATCAGTCTTCATGAGCAATGCCTTTATGCCAGGAGACCATGAGTCTTCATGAGCAATGCCTTTATGCCAGGAGACCATGAGTCTTCATGAGCAATGCCTTTATGCCAGGACACCATGAGTCTTCATGACCAATGCCTTTACGCCAGGAGACCATGAGTCTTCATGAGCAATGCCTTTATGCCAGGAGACCATGAGTCTTCATGAGCAATGCCTTTATGCCAGGAGACCATGAGTCTTCATGAGCAATGCCTTTATGCCAGGAGACCATGAGTCTTCATGAGCAATGCCTTTATGCCAGGAGACCATGAGTCTTCATGAGCAATGCCTTTATGCCAGGAGACCATGAGTCTTCATGAGCAATGCCTTTATGCTAGGAGACCATGAGTCTTCATGAGCAATGCCTTTATGCCAGGAGACCATGAGTCTTCATGAGCAATGCCTTTATGCCAGGAGACCATGAGTCTTCATGAGCAATGCCTTTATTCCAGGAGACCATGAGTCTTCACGAGCAATGCCTTTATTCCAGGAGACCATGAGTCTTCACGAGCAATGCCTTTATTCCAGGAGACCATGAGTCTTCACGAGCAATGCCTTTATGCCAGGAGACCATGAGTCTTCACGAGCAATGCCTTTATGCCAGGAGACCATGAGTCTTCATGAGCAATGCCTTTATGCCAGGAGACCATGAGTCTTCATGAGCAATGCCTTTATGCCAGGAGACCATGAGTCTTCATGAGCAATGCCTTTATGCCAGGAGACCATCAGTCTTCATGAGCAATGCCTTTATGCCAGGAGACCATGAGTCTTCATGAGCAATGCCTTTATGCCAGGAGACCATGAGTCTTCATGAGCAATGCCTTTATGCCAGGAGACCATGAGTCTTCATGAGCAATGCCTTTATGCCAGGAGACCATGAGTCTTCATGAGCAATGCCTTAGTCTTCACGAACAATGCCTTTATTCCAGGAGACCATGAGTCTTCATGAGCAATGCCTTTATGCCAGGAGACCATGAGTCTACATGAGCAATGCTTTTATGCCAGGAGACCATGAGTCTTCATGAGCAATGCCTTTACGCCAGGAGACCATGAGTCTTCATGAGCAATGCCTTTATGCCAGGAGACCATGAGTCTTCATGAGCAATGCCTTTATGCCAGGAGACCATCAGTCTTCATGAGCAATGCCTTTATGCCAGGAGACCATGAGTCTTCATGAGCAATGCCTTTATGCCAGGAGACCATGAGTCTTCATGAGCAATGCCTTTATGCCAGGAGACCATGAGTCTTCACGAGCAATGCCTTTATTCCAGGAGACCATGAGTCTTCACGAGCAATGCCTTTATGCCAGGAGACCATGAGTCTTCACGAGCAATGCCTTTATGCCAGGAGACCATGAGTCTTCATGAGCAATGCCTTTATGCCAGGAGACCATGAGTCTTCATGAGCAATGCCTTTATGCCAGGAGACCATCAGTCTTCATGAGCAATGCCTTTATGCCAGGAGACCATGAGTCTTCATGAGCAATGCCTTTATGCCAGGAGACCATGAGTCTTCATGAGCAATGCCTTTATGCCAGGAGACCATGAGTCTTCATGAGCAATGCCTTTATGCCAGGAGACCATGAGTCTTCACGAGCAATGCCTTTATTCCAGGAGACCATGAGTCTTCACGAGCAATGCCTTTATGCCAGGAGACCATGAGTCTTCACGAGCAATGCCTTTATGCTAGGAGACCATGAGTCTTCACGAGCAATGCCTTTATGCCAGGAGACCATGAGTCTTCACGAGCAATGCCTTTATGCCAGGAGACCATGAGTCTTCACGAGCAATGCCTTTATTCCAGGAGACCATGAGTCTTCATGAGCAATGCCTTTATTCCAGGAGACCATGAGTCTTCACGAGCAATGCCTTTATTCCAGGAGACCATGAGTCTTCACGAGCAAAGCCTTTATTCCAGGAGACCATGAGTCTTCACGAGCAATGCCTTTATGCCAGGAGACCATGAGTCTTCACGAGCAATGCCTTTATGCCAGGAGACCATGAGTCTTCACGAGCAATGCCTTTATGCCAGGAGACCATGAGTCTTCACGAGCAATGCCTTTATGCCAGGAGACCATGTGTCTTCACGAGCAATGCCTTTATGCCAGGAGACCATGAGTCTTCATGAGCAATGCCTTTATGCCAGGAGACCATGAGTCTTCATGAGCAATGCCTTTATGCCAGGAGACCATGAGTCTTCATGAGCAATGCCTTTATGCCAGGAGACCATGAGTCTTCATGAGCAATGCCTTTATGCCAGGAGACCATGTGTCTTCATGAGCAATGCCTTTATGCCAGGAGACCATGAGTCTTCATGAGCAATGCCTTTATGCCAGAAGACCATGAGTCTTCATGAGCAATGCCTTTATGCCAGGAGACCATCAGTATTCATGAGCAATGCCTTTATGCCAGGAGACCATGAGTCTTCATGAGCAATGCCTTTATGCCAGGAGACCATCAGTCTTCATGAGCAATGCCTTTATGCCAGGAGACCATGAGTCTTCATGAGCAATGCCTTTATGCCAGGAGACCATGAGTCTTCATGAGCAATGCCTTTATGCCAGGAGACCATGAGTCTTCATGAGCAATGCCTTTATGCCAGGAGACCATGAGTCTTCATGAGCAATGCCTTTATGCCAGGAGACCATGAGTCTTCATGAGCAATGCCTTTATGCCAGGAGACCATGAGTCTTCATGAGCAATGCCTTTATGCCAGGAGACCATGAGTCTTCACGAGCAATGCCTTTATTCCAGGAGACCATGAGTCTTCACGAGCAATGCCTTTATTCCAGGAGACCATGAGTCTTCACGAGCAATGCCTTTATGCCAGGAGACCATGAGTCTTCACGAGCAATGCCTTTATGCCAGGAGACCATGAGTCTTCACGAGCAATGCCTTTATGCCAGGAGACCATGAGTCTTCACGAGCAATGCCTTTATGCCAGGAGACCATCAGTCTTCATGAGCAATGCCTTTATGCCAGGAGACCATGAGTCTTCATGAGCAATGCCTTTATGCCAGGAGACCATGAGTCTTCATGAGCAATGCCTTTATGCCAGGAGACCATCAGTCTTCATGAGCAATGCCTTTATGCCAGGAGACCATGAGTCTTCATGAGCAATGCCTTTATGCCAGGAGACGATCAGTCTTCATGAGCAATGCCTTTATGCCAGGAGACCATGAGTCTTCATGAGCAATGCCTTTATGCCAGGAGACCATGAGTCTTCATGAGCAATGCCTTTATGCCAGGAGACCATGAGTCTTCATGAGCAATGCCTTTATTCCAGGAGACCATGAGTCTTCACGAGCAATGCCTTTATTCCAGGAGACCATGAGTCTTCACGAGCAATGCCTTTATTCCAGGAGACCATGAGTCTTCACGAGCAATGCCTTTATTCCAGGAGACCATGAGTCTTCACGAGCAATGCCTTTATTCCAGGAGACCATGAGTCTTCACGAGCAATGCCTTTATGCCAGGAGACCATGAGTCTTCACGAGCAATGCCTTTATGCCAGGAGACCATGAGTCTTCATGAGCAATGCCTTTATGCCAGGAGACCATGAGTCTTCACGAGCAATGCCTTTATGCCAGGAGACCATGAGTCTTCACGAGCAATGCCTTTATGCCAGGAGACCATGAGTCTTCACGAGCAATGCCTTTATGCCAGGAGACCATGAGTCTTCACGAGCAATGCCTTTATGCCAGGAGACCATGAGTCTTCACGAGCAATGCCTTTATGCCAGGAGACCATGAGTCTTCACGAGCAATGCCTTTATGCCAGGAGACCATGAGTCTTCACGAGCAATGCCTTTATGCCAGGAGACCATGAGTCTTCACGAGCAATGCCTTTATGCCAGGAGACCATGAGTCTTCACGAGCAATGCCTTTATGCCAGGAGACCATGAGTCTTCACGAGCAATGCCTTTATGCCAGGAGACCATGAGTCTTCACGAGCAATGCCTTTATGCCAGGAGACCATGAGTCTTCACGAGCAATGCCTTTATGCCAGGAGACCATGAGTCTTCACGAGCAATGCCTTTATGCCAGGAGACCATGAGTCTTCATGAGCAATGCCTTTATGCCAGGAGACCATGAGTCTTCATGAGCAATGCCTTTATGCCAGGAGACCATGAGTCTTCATGAGCAATGCCTTTATGCCAGGAGACCATGAGTCTTCATGAGCAATGCCTTTATGCCAGGAGACCATGAGTCTTCATGAGCAATGCCTTTATGCCAGGAGACCATGAGTCTTCATGAGCAATGCCTTTATGCCAGGAGACCATGAGTCTTCACGAGCAATGCCTTTATGCCAGGAGACCATGAGTCTTCACGAGCAATGCCTTTATGCCAGGAGACCATGAGTCTTCATGAGCAATGCCTTTATGCCAGGAGACCATGAGTCTTCATGAGCAATGCCTTTATGCCAGGAGACCATGTCTTCATGAGCAATGCCTTTATGCCAGGAGACCATCAGACTTCATGAGCAATGCCTTTATGCCAGGAGACCATCAGTCTTCATGAGCAATGCCTTTATGCCAGGAGACCATCAGTCTTCATGAGCAATGCCTTTATGCCAGGAGACCATGAGTCTTCATGAGCAATGCCTTAGTCTTCACGAACAATGCCTTTATTCCAGGAGACCATGAGTCTTCATGAGCAATGCCTTTATGCCAGGAGACCATCAGTCTTCACGAGCAATGCCTTTATGCCAGGAGACCATGAGTCTTCACGAGCAATGCCTTTATGCCAGGAGACCATGAGTCTTCACGAGCAATGCCTTTATTCCAGGAGACCATGAGTCTTCACGAGCAATGCCTTTATTCCAGGAGACCATGAGTCTTCACGAGCAATGCCTTTATGCCAGGAGACCATGAGTCTTCACGAGCAATGCCTTTATGCCAGGAGACCATGAGTCTTCACGAGCAATGCCTTTATGCCAGGAGACCATGAGTCTTCATGAGCAATGCCTTTATGCCAGGAGACCATCAGTCTTCATGAGCAATGCCTTTATGCCAGGAGACCATGAGTCTTCATGAGCAATGCCTTTATGCCAGGAGACCATGAGTCTTCATGAGCAATGCCTTTATGCCAGGAGACTATCAGTCTTCAAGAGCAATGCCTTTATGCCAGGAGACCATGAGTCTTCATGAGCAATGCCTTTATGCCAGGAGACCATGAGTCTTCATGAGCAATGCCTTTATGCCAGGAGACCATGAGTCTTCATGAGCAATGCCTTTATGCCAGGAGACCATGAGTCTTCATGAGCAATGCCTTTATGCCAGGAGACCATGAGTCTTCATGAGCAATGCCTTTATGCCAGGAGACCATGAGTCTTCATGAGCAATGCCTTTATTCCAGGAGACCATGAGTCTTCACGAGCAATGCCTTTATTCCAGGAGACCATGAGTCTTCACGAGCAATGCCTTTATTCCAGGAGACCATGAGTCTTCACGAGCAATGCCTTTATGCCAGGAGACCATGAGTCTTCACGAGCAATGCCTTTATGCCAGGAGACCATCAGTCTTCATGAGCAATGCCTTTATGCCAGGAGACCATGAGTCTTCACGAGCAATGCCTTTATTCCAGGAGACCATGAGTCTTCACGAGCAATGCCTTTATTCCAGGAGACCATGAGTCTTCACGAGCAATGCCTTTATGCCAGGAGACCATGAGTCTTCACGAGCAATGCCTTTATGCCAGGAGACCATGAGTCTTCATGAGCAATGCCTTTATGCCAGGAGACCATGAGTCTTCATGAGCAATGCCTTTATGCCAGGAGACCATCAGTCTTCATGAGCAATGCCTTTATGCCAGGAGACCATGAGTCTTCATGAGCAATGCCTTTATGCCAGGAGACCATGAGTCTTCATGAGCAATGCCTTTATGCCAGGAGACCATGAGTCTTCATGAGCAATGCCTTTATGCCAGGAGACCATGAGTCTTCATGAGCAATGCCTTTATGCCAGGAGACCATGAGTCTTCATGAGCAATGCCTTTATGCCAGGAGACCATGAGTCTTCATGAGCAATGCCTTTATGCCAGGAGACCATCAGTCTTCATGAGCAATGCCTTTATGCCAGGAGACCATGAGTCTTCATGAGCAATGCCTTTATGCCAGGAGACCATGAGTCTTCATGAGCAATGCCTTTATGCCAGGAGACCATGAGTCTTCATGAGCAATGCCTTTATGCCAGGAGACCATGAGTCTTCATGAGCAATGCCTTAGTCTTCACGAACAATGCCTTTATTCCAGGAGACCATGAGTCTTCATGAGCAATGCCTTTATGCCAGGAGACCATGAGTCTTCATGAGCAATGCCTTTATGCCAGGAGACCATGAGTCTTCATGAGCAATGCCTTTACGCCAGGAGACCATGAGTCTTCATGAGCAATGCCTTTATGCCAGGAGACCATGAGTTTTCATGAGCAATGCCTTTATGCCAGGAGACCATCAGTCTTCATGAGCAATGCCTTTATGCCAGGAGACCATGAGTCTTCATGAGCAATGCCTTTATGCCAGGAGACCATGAGTCTTCATGAGCAATGCCTTTATGCCAGGAGACCATGAGTCTTCACGAGCAATGCCTTTATTCCAGGAGACCATGAGTCTTCACGAGCAATGCCTTTATGCCAGGAGACCATGAGTCTTCACGAGCAATGCCTTTATGCCAGGAGACCATGAGTCTTCATGAGCAATGCCTTTATGCCAGGAGACCATGAGTCTTCATGAGCAATGCCTTTATGCCAGGAGACCATCAGTCTTCATGAGCAATGCCTTTATGCCAGGAGACCATGAGTCTTCATGAGCAATGCCTTTATGCCAGGAGACCATGAGTCTTCACGAGCAATGCCTTTATGCCAGGAGACCATGAGTCTTCACGAGCAATGCCTTTATTCCAGGAGACCATGAGTCTTCACGAGCAATGCCTTTATGCCAGGAGACCATGAGTCTTCACGAGCAATGCCTTTATGCTAGGAGACCATGAGTCTTCACGAGCAATGCCTTTATGCCAGGAGACCATGAGTCTTCATGAGCAATGCCTTTATGCCAGGAGACCATGAGTCTTCATGAGCAATGCCTTTATGTCAGGAGACCATGAGTCTTCATGAGCAATGCCTTTATTCCAGGAGACCATGAGTCTTCACGAGCAATGCCTTTATTCCAGGAGACCATGAGTCTTCACGAGCAATGCCTTTATTCCAGGAGACCATGAGTCTTCACGAGCAATGCCTTTATGCCAGGAGACCATGAGTCTTCACGAGCAATGCCTTTATGCCAGGAGACCATGAGTCTTCACGAGCAATGCCTTTATGCCAGGAGACCATGAGTCTTCACGAGCAATGCCTTTATGCCAGGAGACCATGTGTCTTCACGAGCAATGCCTTTATGCCAGGAGACCATGAGTCTTCACGAGCAATGCCTTTATGCCAGGAGACCATGAGTCTTCATGAGCAATGCCTTTATGCCAGGAGACCATCAGTCTTCATGAGCAATGCCTTTATGCCAGGAGACCATGAGTCTTCATGAGCAATGCCTTTATGCCAGGAGACCATCAGTCTTCATGAGCAATGCCTTTATGCCAGGAGACCATGAGTCTTCATGAGCAATGCCTTTATGCCAGGAGACCATGAGTCTTCATGAGCAATGCCTTTATGCCAGGAGACCATGAGTCTTCATGAGCAATGCCTTTATGCCAGGAGACCATGAGTCTTCATGAGCAATGCCTTTATGCCAGGAGACCATAAGTCTTCATGAGCAATGCCTTTATGCCAGGAGACCATGAGTCTTCATGAGCAATGCCTTTATGCCAGGAGACCATGAGTCTTCATGAGCAATGCCTTTACGCCAGGAGACCATGAGTCTTCATGAGCAATGCCTTTACGCCAGGAGACCATGAGTCTTCATGAGCAATGCCTTTATGCCAGGAGACCATGAGTCTTCATGAGCAATGCCTTTATGCCAGGAGACCATGAGTCTTCACGAGCAATGCCTTTATTCCAGGAGACCATGAGTCTTCACGAGCAATGCCTTTATGCCAAGAGACCATGAGTCTTCACGAGCAATGCCTTTATGCCAGGAGACCATGAGTCTTCACGAGCAATGCCTTTATGCCAGGAGACCATGAGTCTTCACGAGCAATGCCTTTATGCCAGGAGACCATGAGTCTTCACGAGCAATGCCTTTATGCCAGGAGACCATGAGTCTTCACGAGCAATGCCTTTATGCCAGGAGACCATGAGTCTTCATGAGCAATGCCTTTATGCCAGGAGACCATGAGTCTTCATGAGCAATGCCTTTATGCCAGGAGACCATCAGTCTTCATGAGCAATGCCTTTATGCCAGGAGACCATCAGTCTTCATGAGCAATGCCTTTATGCCAGGAGACCATGAGTCTTCATGAGCAATGCCTTTATGCCAGGAGACCATGAGTCTTCATGAGCAATGCCTTTATGCCAGGAGACCATGAGTCTTCATGAGCAATGCCTTTATTCCAGGAGACCATGAGTCTTCACGAGCAATGCCTTTATTCCAGGAGACCATGAGTCTTCACGAGCAATGCCTTTATGCCAGGAGACCATGAGTCTTCACGAGCAATGCCTTTATGCCAGGAGACCATGAGTCTTCACGAGCAATGCCTTTATGCCAATAGACCATGAGTCTTCACGAGCAATGCCTTTATGCCAGGAGACCATGAGTCTTCACGAGCAATGCCTTTATGCCAGGAGACCATGAGTCTTCACGAGCAATGCCTTTATGCCAGGAGACCATGAGTCTTCACGAGCAATGCCTTTATGCCAGGAGACCATGAGTCTTCACGAGCAATGCCTTTATGCCAGGAGACCATGAGTCTTCACGAGCAATGCCTTTATGCCAGGAGACCATGAGTCTTCACGAGCAATGCCTTTATGCCAGGAGACCATGAGTCTTCACGAGCAATGCCTTTATGCCAGGAGACCATGAGTCTTCACGAGCAATGCCTTTATGCCAGGAGACCATGAGTCTTCACGAGCAATGCCTTTATGCCAGGAGACCATGAGTCTTCACGAGCAATGCCTTTATGCCAGGAGACCATGAGTCTTCACGAGCAATGCCTTTATGCCAGGAGACCATGAGTCTTCACGAGCAATGCCTTTATGCCAGGAGACCATGAGTCTTCACGAGCAATGCCTTTATGCCAGGAGACCATGAGTCTTCACGAGCAATGCCTTTATGCCAGGAGACCATGAGTCTTCACGAGCAATGCCTTTATGCCAGGAGACCATGAGTCTTCACGAGCAATGCCTTTATGCCAGGAGACCATGAGTCTTCACGAGCAATGCCTTTATGCCAGGAGACCATGAGTCTTCACGAGCAATGCCTTTATGCCAGGAGACCATGAGTCTTCACGAGCAATGCCTTTATGCCAGGAGACCATCAGTCTTCACGAGCAATGCCTTTATGCCAGGAGACCATCAGTCTTCACGAGCAATGCCTTTATGCCTGGAGACCATCAGTCTTCATGAGCAATGCCTTTATGCCAGGAGACCATGAGTCTTCATGAGCAATGCCTTTATGCCAGGAGACCATGAGTCTTCACGAGCAATGCCTTTATGCCAGGAGACCATGAGTCTTCACGAGCAATGCCTTTATGCCAGGAGACCATGAGTCTTCACGAGCAATGCCTTTATTCCAGGAGACCATGAGTCTTCACGAGCAATGCCTTTATTCCAGGAGACCATGAGTCTTCACGAGCAATGCCTTTATGCCAGGAGACCATGAGTCTTCACGAGCAATGCCTTTATGCCAGGAGACCATGAGTCTTCACGAGCAATGCCTTTATGCCAGGAGACCATGAGTCTTCACGAGCAATGCCTTTATGCCAGGAGACCATGAGTCTTCACGAGCAATGCCTTTATGCCAGGAGACCATGAGTCTTCACGAGCAATGCCTTTATGCCAGGAGACCATGAGTCTTCACGAGCAATGCCTTTATGCCAGGAGACCATGAGTCTTCACGAGCAATGCCTTTATTCCAGGAGACCATGAGTCTTCACGAGCAATGCCTTTATTCCAGGAGACCATGAGTCTTCACGAGCAATGCCTTTATGCCAGGAGACCATGAGTCTTCACGAGCAATGCCTTTATGCCAGGAGACCATGAGTCTTCACGAGCAATGCCTTTATGCCAGGAGACCATGAGTCTTCACGAGCAATGCCTTTATGCCAGGAGACCATGAGTCTTCACGAGCAATGCCTTTATGCCAGGAGACCATGAGTCTTCACGAGCAATGCCTTTATGCCAGGAGACCATGAGTCTTCACGAGCAATGCCTTTATACCAGGAGACCATGAGTCTTCACGAGCAATGCCTTTATGCCAGGAGACCATCAGTCTTCACGAGCAATGCCTTTATGCCAGGAGACCATCAGTCTTCACGAGCAATGCCTTTATGCCAGGAGACCATGAGTCTTCATGAGCAATGCCTTTATGCCAGGAGACCATGAGTCTTCATGAGCAATGCCTTTATGCCAGGAGACCATGAGTCTTCATGAGCAATGCCTTTATGCCAGGAGACCATGAGTCTTCATGAGCAATGCCTTTATGCCAGGAGACCATGAGTCTTCATGAGCAATGCCTTTATGCCAGGAGACCATGAGTCTTCATGAGCAATGCCTTTATGCCAGGAGACCATGAGTCTTCATGAGCAATGCCTTTACGCCAGGAGACCATGAGTCTTCATGAGCAATGCCTTTACGCCAGGAGACCATGAGTCTTCATGAGCAATGCCTTTACGGCAGGAGACCATGAGTCTTCATGAGCAATGGCTTTATGCCAGGAGACCATGAGTCTTCATGAGCAATGCCTTTATGCCAGGAGACCATGAGTCTTCATGAGCAATGCCTTTATGCCAGGAGACCATGAGTCTTCATGAGCAATGCCTTTATTCCAGGAGACCATGAGTCTTCACGAGCAATGCCTTTATGCCAGGAGACCATGAGTCTTCACGAGCAATGCCTTTATGCCAGGAGACCATGAGTCTTCACGAGCAATGCCTTTATGCCAGGAGACCATCAGTCTTCACGAGCAATGCCTTTATGCCAGGAGACCATGAGTCTTCACGAGCAATGCCTTTATGCCAGGAGACCATCAGTCTTCACGAGCAATGCCTTTATGCCAGGAGACCATCAGTCTTCACGAGCAATGCCTTTATGCCAGGAGACCATGAGTCTTCACGAGCAATGCCTTTATGCCAGGAGACCATGAGTCTTCACGAGCAATGCCTTTATGCCAGGAGACCATCAGTCTTCACGAGCAATGCCTTTATGCCAGGAGACCATGAGTCTTCACGAGCAATGCCTTTATGCCAGGAGACCATGAGTCTTCACGAGCAATGCCTTTATTCCAGGAGACCATGAGTCTTCACGAGCAATGCCTTTATGCCAGGAGACCATGAGTCTTCACGAGCAATGCCTTTATGCCAGGAGACCATGAGTCTTCACGAGCAATGCCTTTATGCCAGGAGACCATGAGTCTTCACGAGCAATGCCTTTATGCCAGGAGACCATGAGTCTTCACGAGCAATGCCTTTATGCCAGGAGACCATGAGTCTTCACGAGCAATGCCTTTATGCCAGGAGACCATGAGTCTTCACGAGCAATGCCTTTATTCCAGGAGACCATGAGTCTTCACGAGCAATGCCTTTATTCCAGGAGACCATGAGTCTTCACGAGCAATGCCTTTATTCCAGGAGACCATGAGTCTTCACGAGCAATGCCTTTATTCCAGGAGACCATGAGTCTTCACGAGCAATGCCTTTATTCCAGGAGACCATGAGTCTTCACGAGCAATGCCTTTATGCCAGGAGACCATGAGTCTTCACGAGCAATGCCTTTATGCCAGGAGACCATGAGTCTTCACGAGCAATGCCTTTATGCCAGGAGACCATGAGTCTTCACGAGCAATGCCTTTATGCCAGGAGACCATGAGTCTTCACGAGCAATGCCTTTATTCCAGGAGACCATGAGTCTTCACGAGCAATGCCTTTATTCCAGGAGACCATGAGTCTTCACGAGCAATGCCTTTATGCCAGGAGACCATGAGTCTTCACGAGCAATGCCTTTATGCCAGGAGACCATGAGTCTTCACGAGCAATGCCTTTACGCCAGGAGACCATGAGTCTTCATGAGCAATGCCTTTACGCCAGGAGACCATCAGTCTTCATGAGCAATGCCTTTATGCCAGGAGACCATGAGTCTTCATGAGCAATGCCTTTATGCCAGGAGACCATCAGTCTTCATGAGCAATGCCTTTATGCCAGGAGACCATGAGTCTTCATGAGCAATGCCTTTATGCCAGGAGACCATGAGTCTTCATGAGCAATGCCTTTATGCCAGGAGACCATCAGTCTTCATGAGCAATGCCTTTATGCCAGGAGACCATGAGTCTTCAGCATCACACTTGGAATCCAGACCAGTGGGCGCAGGTTATGTTCACAGATGAATCACGATTCAGCTTAAGTATACTGATTCGCGACATATTCGTATCGAGAGAACCAGGATGCAACAGTCCCTCGAACATCAGAGATAGGGACTACTCTGGTGATCTTGGCATGATGGTTGAGGCAGGAATCATGACGAACGGGCGTACAGACCTGAACATCTTTCCGAGTGGTTCCGTTACTGCCCTGCAGTGCAGAGACCAATTCCTGAACCTATACGTCAGGCTATTCCGGGGAACCGTTGGTCCAGATTTTATTTTTATGGACAATAACGCCCGTCCTCAACGAGCTCATGTGGTCGACGGAGTTTCTCGAAGAGGAAGAGCTTCGCCGAATGGAGTGCCCACCTATATCTCCTGGCCTCAATCCCATCGAGCATGTATGGGATTGGGTTGTTTTACCTCTGAGCTGCACTTTTTTTGCACACCATGGGCCAAATAGCCATGTCACAAGGACCCCGAAGGTTCAGAGAAGGTTGAGGGAGGAGACCCACTGGAACGACTATTGGGAGACAGATGATAACCTCCCGTCAAGGCCATCCAGCGTGTTCTTTAACGTGCACAGAGTATGGCTCTCCCACATACAGGGCCACAGCTTAAGGTCCCATCCGACAGACGGCGACCTTGTTTAAGCCCATCGGTGTCCCTTACTGACCGTGGGCAAGGAGGGGAGTTTTGCGGAGATAAATCTCAACGCTGACCCAGCTGGGACTCGAACCTGGGAACTACAAATTACGAGCCTGGCGCGCAACCGACTGAACCAACTACCCCTGCCCCGTTTCTAATGTAATATTATTGTACAATCAATAAGTTTTGTACCCTTGTTCTTGGTGATTTCAATGCCAAAGTTGGTACCGACTCTGACCTTTGGGGAGGAGTAATAGGCCCTTTTGGTATTGGTAGCTGCAATGGCAATGGGCAACGTCTCCTACAGGTAAGTAAACTCAATGGTTTCAGAATAACTAACACATATTACAAACACCGCGACATACATAAATACACATGGGTTTCACCTGATGGGCTGCATAGGAATAGGATAGATTATATATTAATTAACAGCAAATGGGCTAGTTCTGTTAGAAATACCAGGGCGTATAGGGGAGCTGAAATTGGATCTGACCATTACCTTGTTAAAAGTGTCTTGCAACTTAAACTTAAAAAGTGTTGTGCTAGAGTTAAAAAATTTACCTTTAATACTGAAGCTCTGAAAGACCCAGTTATAGCTAAAGCTTACCATTATAGATTACTTAGTCATTATGACAGTCATGGTTTGCTTAATACTGAAGTTGAGGAAGAATGGGGCCATTTTAAACAGGCTTTTTTGGAAACTAACAGTATTCTTTTAGGAAAAAAGGAGCAGAGGAGGCAGAATTATTTAAGTGACAAGGCAATTGAGCTTATTTCAGAAAGAAGGAACTGCAGAAATGTCCTTAATCAGTACCCTACTAGTCCTAATAGAAAGGATTACAGAGAGCTTAATAAACGTGTAAAGGATCAGTTAGCTACTGATAAGAATCTTTGGATTGATGGTTTGGCTGACAAAGCCGATGAAGCAGTTAGGCAGCACAACAGCAGAGAGCTGTACCAGATAGTTAATGTTTTATGTGGTAGAAAACGGACAGGCATACAGGGATTGAAGGATAAACAAGGTAAGGTTATAGGTGAGGATTCTCTCATGGCTAGGTGGGCTGAGCATTTCAGTGATGTTCTAAACAATGTGGTTAGTTATACTCCCATTGTTTGTAATGATGATAGATGCATTGGCAGCTTTAATGTTGGCGCTATAACACAATCTGAAGTTTTTTTGGCTAATTCTAAACTTAAACTTCATAAATCCCCAGTGGTAGATGAAATTACTACAGAAATGCTCAGAGCTGGGAATGTTTCGGTTACCACTTGGATGACTGAAATTTTGAATAACTTTTATGATAAAGGCATGGTTCCTAAAGATTTTACCAGAGCTATTTTTATCCCTATTTTCAAAAAAGGTGATCGCAGTTCTTGTGATAACTATAGGGGTATCAGCCTACTCTCTGTTCCAGGTAAAGTTCTTTCCATGATTGTGCTTAATAGAATTAAGAATCTGGTTGACAGGCAATTGCGTGATGAGCAATGTGGATTCAGAAGTGGTAGGGGATGTGTAGATCAGATATTTTCACTTAGGCAGATTCTTGAGAAATGTTTAGAGTTTCAGAAACCTTTGGTTGCTAGCTTTGTTGATTTCAAAAAGGCTTTTGACTCTGTTGATCGTCATAATTTGTGGTTGATTGTGAGATCATATGGTATACCAGACAAGTTAGTTAACACAATGAAAGCTCTCTATAATAACACTGAGTCATGTGTGAGAGTTGGTAAGTCTTGTAGCAATTGGTTTAGCATTGCTTCTGGTGTTTGACAAGGGTGCATTTTGTCTCCTTTTCTCTTTAGTTTGGTTGTTGATTATGTTATGCGAAATTCACTTCAAGGGAAAGATTTTGGCCTTAAATGGGCTGGAGATACGAAAATTTCTGATTTAGATTATGCTGATGATTTAGCCCTTTTGGCAAATGATGTTGATGAGATGAACTCTTTCATTCGAGCTGTTGATGAGACTGGTAGTAGAGTAGGTTTGGTTATAAACAGAGAGAAAACTAAAGTGATGAAAATTGGTCAGGTAGGAGTAGTATCATGCCACCCGAGGGATCCCCCACTAGTGTGGGGGATCCCTCGGGTGGCAAAAAAACCAAACGGTGGCATGATACTACTCCTACCTGACCACGAGGGATCCCCCACTAGTGTGGGGGATACTACCCCACTTCCGTCCCCTCCCCTATGACGCAACATAACGTAATCATTACATAATCATTACGTAACTCGCCACGCCCCTTTATTAATAATTCCTCCCCCTGTATTAAACCCCCCTTTCACCCCTCAGTGGCGCTATCTGTTGATAGTGAGAAGTACTATTTTCTCAAAAAATCCCTATTTTTATTCTAATTCTTCGATTTTTGATTTCCCCCCCTTTATAAAAAAATTCCTCCCCCCTTATGAAAAAACCCCTGGCGTCATCTGGTGCCTGTGGCGAACATTAATTCCCCAAAAACCCTTATTTTAATTCTTTGATTTCCCCCTCCTATTAAAAATTACTCCCCACTATTAAAAATTTCTTCCCCCTTCTGTTGACAATGAAGAGTACCATTTTCGGAAAAACCTCCTTATTTTAACTCTAATTCCCGATTTTTCTTTATTTTCCCCCAATGGTTGACCAATATTTTAAGCCCTCCTGCAGACCCCCCAGTTGACCTTTTAAGCCCTACCTGTAGTTTAAGCCCTCGGATCGGCTAATGCAAGACTCGGAATAATTGCATAGAAAGGGGTGATACAACTGTAACGTCTCACAGAAAATCAGGCCCCTAGTAATTAAACACTTACCAAAATTCTCTTCCCTTAAAAATTTAACAGGCTGCGTCCAATGCGTATTTTTAGTACATCTCCTGTATTCATCTGAAATTTTACAATTCCGTTCAACTCTTTTTGAATGTCTAATGCAGATCTCAAATTGTAAATCAACTCGCATAGTTGTATTTATTCCTTAGTAATTAAAACCCTTTGCTATTCATTTAGCCAGGACGACTAAACGATTCCTTTATAATTAAAATTCCCTGCTATTAAACTGCCTAGTAATTAAACACTCATCAAAATTCCCTTACCTTTATTAAAAATCATCGTACAGTTGAAACTCATTTTACTCTTACTGTTTCCATAGAAAATACCATAGGGTGAAATTAATAATGGTTTAAATTATTCGTAGGGATGACATGTTAAATCTGCTTTTAGAACACACGTCTGCAGTGGAAAAATTTTCAAACTCTGTTAATCAACTCCCTAGTAATTAAACACTCGTCAAAATATTCCTCACCTTTATTAAAATCACTCCACGGTCGAAATAAAAATCAGTTTTCTGTAGATGTGTTTCACCGGGGGAAAAAAAAAATCGTCCCTCGCTCTGTGGATTCCGTCCGACTGTCTTGGGTTCCCGGACAATACCGTGTACTTGCTGTGGCTTAGATGCGGGTCAGACATTTCAGATATTATCCTAGCATTCTTTATAACTAGCTTTTTCTATGTATTTTTTACATTAAAACCAACACTACCACTGAACTCTTTTGAATGCGGATCTCAAATTGTAAATCAAACTCACAAAGCTGTATTTATCCCACCAAGACGGCTAAACGATTTTCTTATAATTAAAATTCCCTAGTAATTAAACACTCGTCAAAATATTCCTCACCTTTATTAAAATCACTCCACGGTCGAAATAAAAATCAGTTTTCTGTAGATGTGTTTCACCGGAAAAAAAAAAAATCGTCCCTCGCTGTGTGGATTCCAGGACGCACGGGAATACGCCGTGTACTTGCTGTGGCTTAGATGCGGGTCAGACATTTCAGATATTAACCTAGCTTTTTCTAGTATTTCTCACATCAAAGCCAAACTACCACTGAACTCTTTTGAATGCAGATCTCAAATTGTAAATCAACTCACAGAGTGAAAGGGGTGATACAATTGTAACGTTTCACAGAAAATCAGATCCCTAGTAATTAAACAGCTACCAAAATTCTCTTCCCTTAAAAAATTTAACAGGCTGCGTCCAATGCGTATTTTTAGTACATCTCCTCTATTCATCTGAAATTTTACAAATCCGTTCAACTCTTTTTGAATGTCTAATGCAGATCTCAAATTGTAAATCAACTCGCAGAGTTGTTTTATTCCTTAGTAATTAAAACCCTTTGCTATTCATTTAGCCAGGACGACTAAACGATTCCTTTATAATTAAAATTCCCTGCTATTAAACTGCCTAGTAATTAAACACTCATCAAAATTCCCTTACCTTTATTAAAAAAAAACCACCGTACGGTTGAAATAAAACAGTTTTCTGTAGAGGTGTTTTATCGAAAAAAAAAAAAAACTTCTCCTCGGCAACGAGAGTCGAACGCGCTACCCCAGCTTCACTCTGTTCTTGAACAAGAACCAACCTGCAATGGAAAAGGCTCTGTTATCGGCATTCCTGAAGTCATACGTGTCCGCTTACCGGTCAGGTAGCAACGAAACATCTCGTGACACAATCGCCCCGGGAGATTGAGTGTCCAGCGCTCAGTGTGATTACTCATACGTTGTTGTTCTCTAAGGGTAGGTGACGTCACAGCAAGGGGGAAAGTAACGTGGAGTGACCAGCGAGTGACACGTATCAGAAGACTGAGCACTGGGGATGTTTAACCTTCAGTATAATTTTACACAGTGTGTTAAGATTAACAACTCTTATAGCATAGTTATTGCGGGTAGGCTCCCTCTCCCACTTTTAAAATTTAGATCTTACACCGACAGTCTTTTCATATACGTAATTTTATAACCATTTTAAAACCAACACTTATTTCTTTTATCCCTAGCGATTACTGGTTGTTGCATTTTTTACTAGAAGAAACCCTACCCCTGCAGTTTAATTTTATGCTTTTATTGTTTCTCTGTTCTTTGTAAAGTGTTGTATTGATAATGTATTTGACAAAGTGTTGTATTGATAATGTATTTGACAAAGTGTTGTATTGATAATGTATTTGACAAAGTGTTGTGAATTTTGTGTTTATTGTTCTCGTGTATTTATGTTATAATAAATTTGAATTTGAATTTTGAATTTCATTGCATTCCCTTAAAAATACTTTGAGCTATGTACGAATTTATACATTATCCTTTAATTTTGAGCACCAGCGTAATTCATGTCCACTTAACCCTAAAACTGAAAATATCGATTTCTTCTTTAATATTGGAATGTAAGCATTCTCTTCTCGGAGTGTACTGTGTAAAAAACGAAATGCAAATTTAATTCCATACTCTCTAAGAATTATTCATGACATCTAGATTAAAAATAAATAAATAAACACCCCCTCAAGCAGCTGCTTGCCACAGAGGTCTGACAGGAGCCTATCAGTTTATATGCCATAGTAGAAGGTCTGAGAGGATGGCAGGACCTCAGCAGAAAAACGTCACACACATCCATGCCTTATCAGGGGCTCGAACCCAGATCCCTTAGATCAGTAGCCAAACGCGCTAATCACCCGGCCATGGGACGGCTCTAGATTATATACAAATAAATAATTTCGCCACTGTTCCGTGCAATTGTTTGCCATTGCTCGCCTCTCCGAATAAAAGCTACAAGCAAAGTTCAACAAGTTGGATTCTGTGATGCGGATTACTGAAATGCTCTTTCAGATAGATTTACAAAGAGGCAAACTTTGCATCGTCTGTAGCCCATCATTCTGCAAATATTTCATAAATTCCTTTTGCAACCGAGACTCCGAACTCTTCAAAAGGTTTACATTTGATCGATAACCTAGAAGACGAAATAGAATATTTAGCGCAAAGCAAGACTTGAAAAGCTGGTAAAACTTTCAGGAAAACTCTTCAACATTTCCGAATACATTTCCGCTAATTGTAAAACGTTGTTGTTAATAGGGCACCGACCACAAATGAAAGACCTCTAAGGAATTATGGTCATAATTGAATGGGAAGAGAATTTAATTGCTCTGGATTATAACTCGGAGCTATTAATATACAACCACCATCCTGGAGCACCAAGAGGAGACGGAAATTGTCTTCCACGGTTGCCGTGGTTACCAGATCCCTAGATACCTCAGCGACCTCTCCAGTCCGTTCAACAGATTCGTGTTTAGCGTAGCAGTAGCAGCAGATCGGTGAATGCAAAGTCTCTGATGTTTGTACTGCCATTCCAAAATTGTTGAATTTGTTTCTGAAAGGCATTAATGCACTCAAGGGGAATGAGGAGGAGAAGCTTCACTCCTTTCAAATAAAAAGAAGTAAACAATCTGAATAAAAGTTTAGAATATGAGATAAGAACTGTGATAACACCAAGGACTAAATACGTATTATTTTGTTTTTAAAGAGATGTTTATGCTGCAGTATTAAAAAAAAGTACAGTCGCTCAAATAAATATCCGAACACTATGGTTGATTACAGAATTCAGAAAAAATATCTGGCAACGATGTTTTTAGAAATTAGTGATCTGGCAATCTTCGTGCCACGTGATTACAGAATTCAGGAAAAATATCTGGAGCGTGTACAGTTGCTGTACACGCTCCAGTTACCGTTCACAGCAAACTGGAGCGTGTGCAGTTACTGCACACGCTCCAGTTTGCTGTGAAAGGTAACAGCACACGCTCAATATTTCCGTGAGTGAGCCCACACGATCTAGACCTTTGTGAGCTCACACGATCCAATGTGCTGTGAACATTAACCGCAACCGCTCCAGTTTGCTGTGAACGGTAACTGCACACGCTCCATATTCATTGCATTATATATTCATACGCATTATATATATTAAAAAAAATATCCGAACACTATGGTCGATTACAGAATTCAGAAAAAATATCTGGCAACGATTTTTTTAGAAATTAGTGATCTGGCAACCTTCGTGTCACGTGACACGGAGGTTGCCAGAACACTAATTTCTAAAAAAATCGTTGCCAGATATTTTTTTTTGAATTCTGTAATCAACCGTAGTGTTCGGATATTTATTTGAGCGACTGTACGAAACAAAATTCAACGTGTTGGGTGTTTTACCACTGCAAAGCCCTATTTGGAACACGATGGGGATAGATAGCCAAGTCACAAGGACCCCAAGGGATCAGGGGTAGTTAGGGAATGCATTGAACAGGAGAATGAATGGAAACCATGTCAAGGCCATTCCCGCAAGTTCTTTATGGTTCTCCTACAAATGGGGATGACGTCCATTCAACGGACGCTGACCTTTCCCAAGCCTATTGATTTCTTAATCCCACAGAGTATAGATCGGGCTTATCAGAGAAAATTTCGTATTTTGTGATTACGAGGGTGAGTTGCGAATTCAACAGGTTTTAAAGGTTTAAAGGACTGTTATGACGTAAGAAACTTAATATTCCTGTATAAAAATTTTTCCCATTTTAGTGGTTTTCTAAAAAGCCTTGAAAAGTACGTACAATATATATATTTTTAATATTTTGTCTCCTCTGATCCGGTTACTAGCATTTTCAAAAAAAAAAAGGTGGTGGGTGGGTGGTGGTGGGGGGGGGGGGGAATGAGGGCTCTAGTGCGAATCCTTTGCTTGACGAAGGAGCAAAATTGTTTAGAAACGGTTGGGTTGTTTTACCTCTGAGCGGCACTTAAATGACCAGGTCACATGGACCCCGAAGGCTCAGAGAAGGTTGGGGGGAGGGGACCCTCTGAAACAGCTGTTGGGAGACAGATGGTAACCTCCCGTCAAGGCCATCCAGCGTGTTCTTTAACGTGCACAGGGTATGGCTCTCCCGCACACAGGGCCACGGCTTAACGTCCCATCTGACGGACGGCGGTCTTTCCAAGCCCATCGGTGTCCCCTACTGACCGTGGGCAAGGCGGAGAATTTTACGGAGATAAATCTCAACGCTGACCCAGCTGGGAACTGCAGATGCGAGACTGGCGCGCTACCGACTAAGCCACCTCCGCCCCCTAGAAACGGACTTGGTATGTGCGTGTGTGTATGTGAAGGGGATTAATTTTTTTTAAAGACACATGAAAAATCCTTTCTGGACTGGATAGAGAGAATAGAATATTCTATTAGTACCTATCCACTCTTCGCCGCATTTTCCGAACATTCCATCATTTGAAATCCCCTCCTCCTTCTAGAGAGTGTTGAAAATGGGAAGTGACAGAACCTTATCCTTTTTGAAAACAATAATTCATTATTCGCCAGAAGCGATTGGAACATACTAGCTGTAAAGATTACTTGAATCTCTGCATTTGAAAACAAGTGAGAGTGAAAACAAAAGGAGCTCTCACCGCATTCCGTAGCTGTCCAGCCGCACCCACAGGTCATTAAATCGGCGAGGTCGTGGGGTCGTCGGGGTGGGTGTTGTGTCGTAAGGATGCTGCATTGACCGATGCAGACCAGCTGGCCGTCGGCGGTTCGGACGCTGACCCGTCCTTCTGAACGACATCATCCCATCGGAATCGTCGTAGTAAGCATCATCTTGTGTTAGCACTCCTGCGGCCCACATTCCGCTCTTGCTTGCTTGGTCACGTGATTTCTTCACCTTTCTGCAGTAAGAGACAGCAAAATCAGTCAGTTTTTATTATGTTTTTTATGAACTTCTGTTTCTTCTTTGCTGGATTGGGCTGTTTTACCTATGAGAGGAAGTTTTCTGCACACAGTGGATTAAATGGCCAGGTCACAAGGATCCCAAGGGCTCAGAGAAGGCTTGGGAAGGGGTTGAGTAGTTTTACTTCTGAGCGGCACTTTTTTGCACACAATGGGCTAAATGGCCAGGTCACATGGACCCCGAAGGCTCAGAGAAGGTTGGGGGAGGGGACCCACTGGAACAGCTGTTGGGAAACAGATGGTAGCCTCCCGTCAAGGCCATCCAGCGTGTTCTTTAATGTGCACAGAGTATGGCTCTCCTGCACACGGGGCCACAGCTTAACGTCCCATCCGACGGACGGCGGCCTTTCCAAGCCCATCGGTGTCCCCTACTGACCGCGGGCAGGGCGGGGAATTTTGCGGAGATTAATCTCAACGCTGACCCAGCTGGGACTCGAACCTGGGAACTACAGATTACGAGCCTGGCGCGCTACCGACTGAGCCACCCCGCCCCTTTGGGAAGAGGACTCACTGGGGAACTACTAGCAGAGAGATAGAGAGAGGAAAGCCTCTTGTCAAGGACAACCAGCGTATGGAGCCACAGCTTAATGTCTCATTCGACGGATGGCAGCTTTCCCAAAGCCCATCGGTGTCCCTCTTCTCACTGGGGGGGGGGGGGGATGGTGGTTAATAACTGTAGATTACGAGCCTGGTACGCTACTGGCTGAGCCAAGTCTCGCCCCTCTTTGCTGAGTGCGCCATTTTAATTGCATAGGATTGAGATATTTATTCTGAACTGGATTTAAAATGTTTTTTTCTTCGTTTTTTTTTTATTTGTGTTACATAATGGACAAGTCTCAAGGAGTCCAGGGGCGGGGGTGGCTCAGTCGGTAGCGCGCCAGGCTCGTAATCTGTATAGTTCCCAGGTTCGAGTCCCAGCTGGGTCAGCGTTGAGATTTATCTCCGCAAAATTTCCCCGCCCTGACCACGGTCAGTTGGGGACACCGATGGGCTTGAAAAGGCCGCCGTCAGTCGGATGGGACGTTAAGCCGTGGCCCCGTGTGCGGGAGAGCCATACCTTGTGCACGTTAAAGAACACGCTGGATGGCCTTGACGGGAGGCTACCATCTGTCTCCCAACAGCTGTTCCAGTGGGTCCCCTCCCCCAACCTTCTCTGAGCCTTCGGGGTCCTTGTGGCCTGGCCATTTAGCCCATGGTGTGCAAAAAAGTGCCGCTCAGATGTAAAACAATCCAATCCAAACTAAAGGAGTCCAATAGGTCAAGACAGAATTGTCTGAAGAATAGTCCATAGAACGATGGCCTCTTCTATTTATTAGTGACGTCTATCTCACTGAGGATAGAACTGGGGAAAAAGGAGGGGAAGAAGGAGGATAAAAACTCGACGCTGACAGAGTTAAGACTGGCATTAATTCTGCGGTGTTTTTCTCCGGGGATTGCGTGTCAGTGCATTATTTAAGATTACGAGTGGAAATTACTATAGAGCCCTATCAATTTATTAGAGAATTTTCATGTTATATCAGTAGGGGGAACTAACTTCGAATACCTGTAACATCTGAACAAGGCTTTGCATGAGAAAAGGCAGCTGAAGAAAAATGAAAGATCTAAATTAAATCTATCTAAATCTCGATTTTAAACAAAATCGTTATTTAGAGTTATGGTAACTGGAATATTTAATAGCAACAATTGCATTCGTAATAAATTATTTAGAATTCCAGCTTCTATAACTCTAGAGGTAGGGAACGAATATTGTTGAAAATCCAGATTTCGATAGGTTTGATCGTTAAACATTTCTGATCACATTTGTATAATGTTAAAAAGAAATGTTATGGTACAAAAAACGTTGCATAAATACAGTCTGTGAGATCATTAGAAAGGGTGGGGGTGACTCAGTTGGTAGCGCGCCAGGCTCGTAATGTGCAGTATCCAAATTCGAGTCCCACTTAGGCCAACGTTGAGATTTAGCTCCGCAAAATTCCCCGCCCTGCTCTCGGTCAATAGGACGCCGATGGGCTTGGAAAGGCTGCCGTCCGTAGAATGGAAATTAAGCTGTGGCCCGTGTGAGAGAGAGCAGTAACCTGTGCCTGTTAAAGAACCCACTGGATGGCATTGATGGCAGGCTACCATCTGTCTTCTAACAGCTGTCCAATGGATCCCCTTCGTCCAATCTTTTCTGAGCCCTTGGGGCCCTTGTGACCCGAAAATTTAACCCATTGTGTGCACAAAAAAGGCCGCTCAGAGGCAAAACAGCCCAATCCAAAACATAATTAGAAAGTTTCCACGTTGGGAATGAGACCAAGGTAAATAAAAAATGTAAATCAATAATAATTTAGGGGAAAAAATTATTTTGCCGACAGTGTGGGACTCGAACCCCGACTCTCCAGATACATGCCAGAGTGCTCTAACCATTAAACCAACCATCGGCTTCGTAAAAAAAAGTGCTGTAGATGGAATAAACAATATTATAATGCTGAAAAATAAAAAATAAAAAACACGAAAGTTTAACACATTGGAAATTTGTAAAATGTCTCAGTGTCGCTAAGCTCTTAAAAGACTGTACTATAACAGTGACTAAAATAAAGACAGTGAAACATGCTGTGGGCAGAAAGAGTAGATTAATTTGTAAGTAGTGAGTTAGGGTATAACAAAGAGCCATACTATGAAGTCTTTTCACTAAGTTTTAGTAGTACGAATTGAATACGAACGACTAACCTCCAGGGCAGTAGATTGGCTCATTAACTGTCCGGAAATGCCTGTCCTGTATCAAATATATGTCTATCGCTTGTACATTTAATTCTGTTTACTGATGCAAGGTAATTTACTACATGTAGCCCTAGGGAAAATTGCTGCAAGTCAGAATTACTGATTCAGGCTGACAACCAGCTTATTGTCTGGGAACTGAAGTTTTAGATTTCGGTTGACAATCGGTATATTTAATAGAAAATCAGAAATGTCCATTAGTGGGACTGAATCTTCTAATAACAAGTTAACAAACTGTAAACATAGTGTTCAATAGTAAATACCGTACTTATTTCAAAAGTTTTCAAAATCAGTTATTTGTTTTACAACTAAAACAATTTTCAAAATCTCCCTCTTCTCGTTATTTATTGCAAAAAAAAAAAGATTTTATGAGTTAATCATAAATCTTTTTTCCAGCACGAACGATGTTAATATTCATAGCTCATTATACGACGCTCGAATTTTATCGTTGTTAAATTTGTGTAAAGGATTAGATACTAAACCGTAACCGTTTTTTTGTATGGTCAAATACGACGGCAAAAATCTATCGATCGTGATACAAATAATGTCCACAGGCGAATTCCATATTCTGGTAAAAAATTACTCATGGGTCTTCTATTATTCATGAACCACTCCGTTGTCAAGATTAATTCTTCTCGCGTCTCATGTAAGTCATTTTTCTCTGGCGAAAGGAAAGTTCCTTTGACAAATTCTTAAGCCTAACGTTCACCAATTTGTTCATCTACGTTAGCGTAATAAGCAAGCGGTCTGTGAAAAGGAGAAAAATACTGTCACTGAGGGAATAAATTGTTTTTTTTTAGTTGCTATAACAAGATCTCATGGGAATAAGGAAAAATGTTTGCTGCGATGTACTTTATGTCTTTGGCAGAATGTTCTCGGAGTTGTTCTGATATCTCACAGCGGGATTGGCATTGCCACATATGTTCCCATCTTTCACAAGCATTGGTGGTTGGAAACATTTTCCTTAGAGGAAACTTGGCTTGTTTTCTACTCTCGGATTACTACTGGACGAGAACAAACCATGTTATAAATGCCTTCTTGACAAATGGATAATTGAGAAAATAACAAATAGAATTCGCCGTGCGCTTCAAAACAACCTTTTAACGATGTTAAACTCAGAAGAATAATGTAGCTTTTATGCCGATCCACTGAGGAGAAAATAAAGGGTCTACATTATTCTTTTTCACTTTGGGGTTATATATTATAGAAAACTGAAAAATTTACCATTTTTTAATAATGTCCCCGTATGTTTCCTTCTAGAAGGAATTTAGTTGCTATATATATATAATTTGGAATGCAAACTGATGAAAATCACTTTGCATTCCAAATCGTATTCTAATCATTTCTAAAGCCCTGAAACAATTTTCCCTTGCTGACAATAATAAATGCGTTTAAGTATTCCGTTTTAAAGTATTTCTTTCCGTGTATCAAAATCATTAAAAAGCAATAACTATTATTATAAATAATAGTTATAATTAACGGCTTTATACAAAGTGTATTGTTTCCTTAATATCAGTTTTAGGTTGTTTTTACCACTGAGTGGCAGTTTTCTGTATACAATGGGCTAAATGACCAGCATGCTTCCATGCAGGATTTAGTTTCGGGAGGGGGGGGGGGGGTCCCCAATTACCAAAATACACCACTAGATAGGAAAGGTTCTATATTCTATGCGGTATAAAATTTTTACCTTTTATAAATAAAAAAATAAATACCCCCTCAAGCAGCTGCTTGCCACAGAGGTCTGACAGGAGCCTGTCAGTTTATATGCCATAGTAGAAGGATCTGAGAGGATGGCAGGACCTCAGCAGAAAAACGACACATACATCCATGCCTTACCCGGGGCTCGAACCCAGGTCCCTTAGGTCAGTAGCCAAGCGCGCTAACCACTCGGCCATGGGACGGGTTTTAACTTTATAGTTTTTTTTAATCTATTTTTTAGTGTCGGCCATATAACGTGAGGCTAAAATAAAATTATACACCTGTTCAGATTTCAAAGCTTCTAGACAAGTTCAAAAGTTTGTATTCGACGACGGAATTTCGGGAAGGCTACGAGAAATTAACTTCGGGGCTAAAATCTTTTAAAATGCTATTCTATATGGAATGAGATTTTATAGTTTTATTTTTTAAATCTATTTTTAATATAGGTATTTTAGTGTATTTTTAGCAGGTAGACAAGTTTGAGATCTAGGTAGGATGAGAGGATTTTTTGGGGGAGGTGGGCTCCCCTCTAAAATAGTTCAAGGCTGTACATGTCTCTCTTCTCCCCCCCCTCCCCCCCGAGTACGTTCCTGGTTCCAGCAGACTGTTTTCCTTAAGTCGACATTGACTGAAAAGTCACCGATATGATACGGTCGATGACATTCAGAAGAACGAGATGGCAGGACTGAAGACATCAAAGCAGACAAGTTTTCCTAGTCTTTCCAAAGTTTACATGAGGGCTGTAATAAGGGAATTCGGTCCCTTGGGAACTGTTGTGAGGGAAACGGTTGGATGGCTACCATCTGTCTTCTAACAACAGTACAGTGTGTATACTAACAACTGTACAGTGTGTACAGTTTCTATACAACTGTACTGTTCCCTTCCCTGAACACTTGAGGTTCTTGTGACCTGACCAATTAGCCCATTGTGTGCAAATAACTGCCGCTCAGAGGGGAAACAACCCCAAACAACTCTTTTACCAGAAATAAAATTAATTGACTATAAGTAGATTTTCTTCTCCGATCTTATTTCTATTTTTTCCGCCTCAACCAAACTTTCATCTCCACGTGTAAAAAAGAAATCACTCCTCAAACAGCTGCTTGCCACAGAAGTTTGACAGTTTAATGTACCACAGAAAAAATCTGCAAGATCTCCGCTTTACCAGGAGCTCAAACCCGCTGATCATCAACCAATGACGTTAACCACTTGGCCACAATGTTAAAAAATATATTGCAAAGCCGAGGGCATTTTAAAGACCACCATTTGCAAAATTTTCTCCAACTTACTCTAAACAAAAGAGTAATCTTTGTTTATAGTGAGTGCCTCTTAGTCTTATACACTTGAATGTTTTTCCCCGTATATTAAAAAGTTTTATAAGCTGAACACCATTTCTTTCATAGGAAAAAATTCAGAGCAAGGGAAGTGTTTCAGAAAATGAAAATATGTTGCAATTAATTAAAGTGACAAAATTTAACGACGGCAAATATCTACATCAAGGAACAGATAACAAAAAACTTCCTCTCAACAACATTTTTCCACAGTCCACGAGGCGTTATTCCAAAGTATTTGCACTTAAGCATTTGTCTGTTTTAATTAAAAGTAAACATTACTTAAATTTATCGACAAAGAAAAAAAAAAAGAGTTTCTCCCTTTTCGGTGTACTTCTTTTCCCCCTTCTTCCAAAACTCTTTTCTAAACTCCACAACAGCCCTACCAGATGACAAAGATGACAACGTTTAGCGAATAATGTAACCTAACCGTACACACCATTAAACACGTTAACACTGAATCAAGTCTCTCGTTTTCGCTCAGCCTAGCCAGAAAAAATAAAAAATGCGTCACACAATAACAACAGTTGACGTCCTGCGCATCGAGAGTCGAGGCCAGCGCCTCCTGGCGACCGAAAAAAGGACGGTTAAACAAAATGCCTCCCGTTCATCACGGGGTGAGGCGCGTGCTGCACACGCGACAGACAATGGGAGCAGGCGTCATCAATCAAGAGCAATGGTCTCATTGTGGGCAGAGAGCAGAAACGGGCAAAGATGGCGCGCCCACTGCCCGATGTTCCGCTTCAGATACAACTGATAAACGTCTCTTTAAACTCAAAATGGAAGTTTAAAGAGGAGAATTCTGGCGAGGGGCCAGTCTATTGTTTGTGCGTTTTAGGGCTTATTTATTCGCTAACCTCTAGGCCTCTTGTACGCCCCTCGTTGTATCGTTTTCTTCCTTTTCTCTGGATGTTTCCTTTTGCAATTTAGTTTTTTGATTCTCTTCCTACTGTCTAACAGAGATCTAAGCAGAAGATAGTAAGAGACCACCACGCGTTGAGTGCTGCGGAGTGACGATACGAAGTCGAAGGAGTCGTTGACCTGAATAAGAAGAGAGGAGGAAAAGGGCAGTTAAGAGACAAAACAGCGAGAGAAAAAAATTGGTCCGTAAAGGAGATGGAACGATTGTCATATTTTTCTTGACAAATGCAAGCACATAAAGTTCCTTTTCTGGGGTAAAAAACGAATAAGAAAACTTTTATTTAAAAAAAAAACAAATAAATATCTCCCCAAGCAGCTGCTTGCCACGGAAATGTGACGGGAGCCTGTCGGTTTATACGCCACAGAGAAGATCTGTGAGCAAGGCGAGACCTCAGCAGAAAAACAACACAAACATTGATGACTTACACGGGCTCGAAAGTTTTGATCAATAGCCGTTATATCCTTCAAAAAAATTAAGAATTTCTGACCGAGGATTAATAAAAAAAATTAATTGTAAACAAGCATAAGTGGTTTTACCTCTGAGTGGCACTTTTTGTGCACACCATGGACTAAATGACCAGGTCACAAGGACCTCCCCAGGCTCAGAGAAGGTTGGAGGAGGGGACCCACTGGAACAGCTGTTAGGAGACAGATGGTAGCCTCCCGTCAAGGCCATCCAGTGTGTTCTTTAAAGTGCATAGGGTATGGTTCTCAAGTACAGTCGGTCAAAAAAGTATCCGAACACTGTGGTTGATTACAGAATTCAGAAAAAAATATCTGGCAAAGATTTTTTTAGAAATCAGTTATTTAGCAACCTTCGTGTCACGGGACACGAAGGTTGCCAGATAACTGATTTGTAAAAAAATCGTTGCCAGATATTTTTTCTGAATTTTGTAATCAACCGTAGTGTTCGGATACTTTTTTGAGCGACTGTACACGGGGCCACGGCTTAACGTTCCATTCGACGTACGGCGGCCTTTCCAAGCCCATCGCTATCCCCTACTGACCGTGGACAGGGCGAGGAATTTTGCGGAGATAAATCTCAATGCTGACCCAGCTGGGACTCGAACCTGGAAACTGCAGATTACGAGCCTGGCGCGCTACCGACTGAACCACCCCTGTCCCTAAATAAACATAAAGTACATTTGAATCACTAAAGGTTACTGAAGCAAGCATTTCATTGTTTTTCTCCGGAAGTATTTCTGGAGATGTGTATTTATTTTTATATATTTTCTGAAATGCAAAAGTTTGAGGCGTCGCCGTGCGGGAAGCACAATTTTACACATTGCCAGAGTTGAGCAAAGATGTGATTGGATGTATTTTTAATATTGCGAATACGTAGAAGGAAGGACCCATCCTTCTCCTCGTAAATTCCCAAACTGATTGTATCCTGCTTCCAGACACTCTTTGTGAATCTGTAATCAAATGTGAACTATTAATTTAATGATTCCAAAACTCAGTAGAATTTAGGACAAGCGATCGACTATATTATTTTACCATATTACTGTGCTGACGCATTTAGCATATGATCATACTGATAAGTTATAAAATTCTCTGCCTGCACTCTTATGGGAATGATCTTCACCGTAATTTAGCAAGTATTTGCTATTAGACACCATTCGACTTGGGTTGTTTTACCTCTTGGCGGCACTTTTTTGCACACCATGGGCTAAATGGCCAGGTCACATGGACCCCGAAGGTTGGGGGAAGGGACCCACTGGAACAGCTGTTGGGAGACAGATGGTAGCCTCCCGTCAAGGCCATTCAGCGTGTTCTTTAACGTACACAGGGTATGGCTCTCCCGCACACGGGGACACGGCTTAACGTCCCATCCGACTGACGGCGGCCTTTCCAAGCCCATCGGTGTCCCCATTCGAGAATCAAAACTCTGATCTATGATCTACACTTCTAAGCATCGTCGTTGAACCAGTTAGCACACTCAATATTAACCCAGTGTGATACTTTCACTTATATTTAATAAAAAAATTATTAAAGCAAACCTATGATTCCCCTGTTCCCCACCAAATGGGAACGACATTACAGAAGTTGAACCCGGTACAAGAAGTTTTCTAATCTTTTTATTTTGCTATTCGAATTGGGTCTTGTACAGTCGCTCAAAAAAGTATCCGAACGCTATGGTTGATTACAGAATTCAGAAAAAATATCTGGCAACGATTTTTTTTAGAAATTAGTGATCTGGCAACCTTCGTGTCACGTGATTACAGAATTCAGGAAAAATATCTGGAGCGTGTACAGCAACTGTACACGTTCCAGTTACCGTTCACAGCAAACTGGAGCGTGTGCAGTTACTGCACACGCTCCAGTTTGCTGTGAACGGTAACTGCACACGCTCAATATTTCCGTGAGTGAGCCCACACGATCTAGTATCAAAATAATATGACCACCTACAGTCGCTCGAAAAAGTATCCAAACACTATGGTTGATTACAGAATTCAGAAAAAATATCTGGTAACGATTTTTTTTTTAGAAATTAGTGATCTGGTAACCTTCGTGTCACGTGATACGAAGCTTGCCAGATCACTAATTTCTAAAAAAAATCGTTGCCAGATATTTTTTCTGAATTCTGTAATCAACCATAGCGTCCGGATACTTTTTTGAGCGACTGTACCGAATGTTGCTAAATTACGGTGAAGATAGTGTTCAATCAGAGAATTATTGTACTGACACTTGTGTGATATATTTTTGTCTTTACCGTATTAATATACTGACTCTCGGTATATGAATACTCATCAGTAGCGCGCCAGGCTCGTAATCTGCAGTTCCCATGTTCGAGTCCCACCTGGGCTAGCGTTGAGATTTATCTCCGCAAACTTCCCCGCCTTGCCCTCGGTCAGTAGGGGGCACCGATGATCTTGGAAACGCCGACGCCCGTCGGATGAGACGTAAAGTCTTGGCTCCTTGTTCCGGATAGCCATACCCTGTGCACATTAAAGAACACGCTGGGTTGTCTTAACTGAAGGCTATCATCTATCTCCTAACAGTTGTCCAGTGTGCCTCGTTCTCCCAACTTTCCCTTAGCCTTCGGGGTTCTTGTGGCCTGGCCATTTAGCGCATTGTGTGCAAAAAAGTGCCACTTAGAGGGGGGGCAGGGGCGGCTCAGTCGGTAACGCGCCAGGCTCGTAATCTGTAGTTCCCAGGTTCGAGTCCCAGCTGGGTCAGCGTTGAGATTTATCTCCGCAAAATTCCCTGCCCTGCCCACAGGCAGTAGGGGACACCGATGGGCTTGGAAAGGCCGCCATTCCGTCGGATGGGACGTTAAGCCGTGGCCCCGTGTGCGGGAGAGCCATACCCTGTGCACGTTAAAGAACACGCTGGATGGCCTTGACGGGAGGCTACCATCTGTCTCCCAACAGCTGTTCCAGTGGGTCCCCTCCCCCAACCATCTCTGAGCCTTCGGGGTCCATGTGACCTGGCCATTTAGCCCATGGTGTGCAAAAAGTGCCGCTCAGAGGTAAAACAACCCAAAGTCACTTAGAGGTAAAACAACCCATCCTGTGTTGTATCTGTTTAGTTGGTATTCTAACCAAGGTATAATTATTTTTTTATTGTCTAAATTTTTATAGTGTTTATCTCTTGTCAGAAAAACCAGCTTTACAGGCCGTTTTCAACAGTTCGCATAGTCGATTAATGCGACGAAGAAATAAATGATCTCGTGATTACGATTTCGGAGATTTCTGTACATTGTTGTCAGATCAAATCTATTGAAATCTCGATTTAATATTCCTTTGGTATTTTGAGAGTTACGAAACCAAACTCGGTTATTTTCAGCAATAGGCAATTACAAACAGAGTAACAGACAAAGACGGAATGTAGACAGAGTGACAGACAGAGGTAAATGGCAGAGAGGACAAGACGAGCGAGCAAGCAGAAAACCGTGTCCGTCTATCCCGAGCCCAGATCTGGAAGGGGGGAGGGAAGCATATCCTCGTTCCCTTTGAGAATGCTAATAACGGATAATGGATGCTAAAAAATATTATACTTGCGCATATTTCACGCATTTTTCAAGAAGATTTTTAAAGACTACTAAAACGGATTTGGGTTGTTTTACCTCTGAGCGGCACTTTTTTGCACACCATGGGCTAAATGGCCAGGTCACATGGACCCCGAAGGCTCAGAGAAGGTTGGGGGAGGGGAAACGCTGGAACAGCTGTTGGGAGAAAGATGGTAGCCTCCCGTCAAGGCCATCCAGCGTGTTCTTTAACGTGCACAGGGTATGGCTCTCCCGCACACGGGGCGACGGCTTAACGTCCCATCCGAAGGACGGAGGCCTTTCCAAGCCCATCGGTGTCCCCTACTGACCGTGGGCAGGGCGGGGAATTTTGCGGAGATAAATCTCAACGCTGACCCAGCTGGGACTCGAACCTGGGAACTACAGATTACGAGCCTGGCGCGCTACCGACTGAGCCACCCCCGCCCCTACTACTAAAACGAAGGGTGAAATTTTATACTATAATAAAAAGCCAATCTCTTGCCCTCCCATTACTTTTTATAGGCTTGATCGAGTGTTTTTGACCTCTCCTTGCCATTCTGCTTGTTTGTCTGTTTATCATTCAATCTCCATGTCTTATATCCATGCCTGCCTGTCTGTTACTTAGTATCACTGAATTGATCTCTCTGTCCTTCCTCCGAAGACAGAATTCAGGAAAAATATCTGGCGCGTGTACAGCAACTGTACACGCTCCAGTTACCGTTCACAGCAAACTGGAGCGTGTGCAGTTACTGCACACGCTCCAGTTTGCTGTGAACGGTAACTGCACACGCTCAATATTTCCGTGAGTGAGCTCACACGATCCAGGTCTTTGTGAGCTCACACGATCCAATGTGCTGTGAACATTAACCGCAACCGCTCCAGTTTGCTGTGAACGGTAACTGCACACGCTCAATATTTCCGTGAGTGAGCCCACACGATCTAGGTTTTTGTGAGCTCACACGATCCAATGTGCTGTGAATGGTAACTGCACACGCTCAATATTTCCGTGAGTGAGCCCACACGATCCAGGTCTTTGTGAGCTCACACGATCCAATGTGCTGTGAACATTAACCGCAACCGCTCCAGTTTGCTGTGAACGGTAACTGCACACGCTCAATATTTCCGTGAGTGGGCCCACACGATCCAGGTTTTTGTGAGCTCACACGATCCAATGTGCTGTGAACATTAACCGCAACCGCTCCGTTTGCTGTGAACGGTAACTGCACAAGCTCCATATTCATACGCATTATACCGATTTTATAAAAACCAGAATCCCAATTCCCAACTTCAAATATTCCGGAGAGAAACAGATTCTGCGCATCGCAATGTCCTTCTTCTTCGAAGATAAGCGGTCATCTTCATCCTCCGTGATGAGGCATTCTCCCGTTTCATTTACTCCGTTGACAAACCGTACGAAATGTGTTCAGTATGCATCGAAGCTTTCATCCAGCACGTGCCGCTTGCGTGCTCTCGAAGCATCCTCTCCGGATCTCATTCATCACTGTCACGTGAGGGGAGGGGGAGGATGAGGAAAACTCTGTCTCCACCGCTGGTTCCTCCTTGCGACGAGACCAATACTCGTAATGAGCTCTCCCTAACGCTTACTGAGAAGATGAAACCTGTGAACGGGGGAGTAAGCAGTGGGGGGAGGTCAGCATGCTCGGGGGGGGGGAGGGGGTGTATCGCCATCAATGCCGAAACTCTCTCTGCTTAGTTAAAGCAGATATTGTTAGCTAGCTTCATTTAGGCCAGAGAAGTCTGTTGGAGGCATACAAATAGGACGGCAACTGAAAATTGCTCTGTTGGAGGTAAACGAATATGGCGATAAGTGGGAGTCCCTCTGGTGGTGATGGGGGGGGGGAGGGGGAAACAAACGTGTCAGCAACAGGAAGGCACTTAAGGCATTGTTCGCTCTGCATTCAGTTATTGCTGCAGATGATGTTTCAGACTTTCCACTAACCACTGAAAGGTTCACAGAGATGAGTTATGAATACTAATAAGTTTGGAAAGATCAGCTTTACCGGAAATCTCATGGCAGCTAAGGTAACTAATGTGTATGACGTAGTTTCTGATGTGCTAGGCGATTCTTACAGCAGGAGAGATGTGTGTGTGTGTGGGCGTTCAAGTTTCGAATAAATTCCAATAGGTCTTGCGCAATTTGATTAATTTATGCAAATAACTTAATTTCGAAGCTTTTGAAACGCTACGAATATCTTTAGTCAAAGGCAAAATTCACTGCAACTGAAAGGGAAAAAAATGTCTCTCAAACCTGATATGCTACAAAATATAAAAATTGCAACGTGAGATTTAGATCATCTTATTCCCAATCTTTTTGAGCCGAACTACCCATTAACCAAATATTATTTCTAACGACCTCTTCTTAGAAATAAAATAGTTTTTCCCGTGTAAAATTAGTTTAAAAAAAATATTTACCGTGTATATAAATTTACGTGTGTTTTGATCCATCTTTTTTTAAAGGTTTTTATGTCGAAATAAAACATGCATATGTTAATAAAGAAGTATTCGATAATCTGTTTAATCTATTTTGACAGAAATTTCAAGAAAACGAACCATAAATTTGTAAACGTCCCCGCTTGTAACCAATGCTTTAGAAAAACATTAATTTTAAATTTCTTATTCAATATCTTATCCTAAACATTCTAAAAAATTAATAAATTAATAAAATTAAAAAAAACTTATATTCTTCTATGCGTTTGGATTGGATTGTTTTACCTCTGAGCGGCACTTTTTTGCACACCATGGGCTAAATGGCCAGGTCACATGGACCCCGAAGGCTCAGAGAAGGTTGGGGGTATTCTTCTTCTATGCGTTTGGATTGGATTGTTTTACCTCTGAGCGGCACTTTTTTGCACACCATGGGCTAAATGGCCAGGTCACATGGACCCCGAAGGCTCAGAGAAGGTTGGGGGTATTCTTCTTCTATGCGTTTGGATTGGATTGCTTTACCTCTGAGCGGCACTTTTTTGCACACCATGGGCTAAATGGCCAGGTCACATGGACCCCGAAGGCTCAGAGAAGGTTGGGGGTATTCTTCTTCTATGCGTTTGGATTGGATTGTTTTACCTCTGAGCGGCACTTTTTTGCACACCATGGGCTAATTGGCCAGGTCACATGGACCCCGAAGGCTCAGAGAAGGTTGGGGGTATTCTTCTTCTATGCGTTTGGATTGGATTGTTTTACCTCTGAGCGGCACTTTTTTGCACACCATGGGCTAAATGGCCAGGTCACATGGACCCCGAAGGCTCAGAGAAGGTTGGGGGTATTCTTCTTCTATGCGTTTGGATTGGATTGCTTTACCTCTGAGCGGCACTTTTTTGCACACCATGGGCTAAATGGCCAGGTCACATGGACCCCGAAGGCTCAGAGAAGGTTGGGGGTAATCTTCTTCTATGCGTTTGGATTGGATTGTTTTACCTCTGAGCGGCACTTTTTTGCACACCATGGGCTAAATGGCCAGGTCACATGGACCCCGAAGGCTCAGAGAAGGTTGGGGGTATTCTTCTTCTATGCGTTTGGATTGGATTGCTTTACCTCTGAGCGGCACTTTTTTGCACACCATGGGCTAAATGGCCAGGTCACATGGACCCCGAAGGCTCAGAGAAGGTTGGGGGTAATCTTCTTCTATGCGTTTGGATTGGATTGTTTTACCTCTGAGCGGCACTTTTTTGCACACCATGGGCTAAATGGCCAGGTCACATGGACCCCGAAGGCTCAGAGAAGGTTGGGGGTATTCTTCTTCTATGCGTTTGGATTGGATTGCTTTACCTCTGAGCGGCACTTTTTTGCACACCATGGGCTAAATGGCCAGGTCACATGGACCCCGAAGGCTCAGAGAAGGTTGGGGGTAATCTTCTTCTATGCGTTTGGATTGGATTGTTTTACCTCTGAGCGGCACTTTTTTGCACACCATGGGCTAAATGGCCAGGTCACATGGACCCCGAAGGCTCAGAGAAGGTTGGGGGTATTCTTCTTCTATGCGTTTGGATTGGATTGTTTTACCTCTGAGCGGCACTTTTTTGCACACCATGGGCTAAATGGCCAGGTCACATGGACCCCGAAGGCTCAGAGAAGGTTGGGGGTATTCTTCTTCTATGCGTTTGGATTGGATTGTTTTACCTCTGAGCGGCACTTTTTTGCACACCATGGGCTAAATGGCCAGGTCACATGGACCCCGAAGGCTCAGAGAAGGTTGGGGGTATTCTTCTTCTATGCGTTTGGATTGGATTGCTTTACCTCTGAGCGGCACTTTTTTGCACACCATGGGCTAAATGGCCAGGTCACATGGACCCCGAAGGCTCAGAGAAGGTTGGGGGTATTCTTCTTCTATGCGTTTGGATTGGATTGCTTTACCTCTGAGCGGCACTTTTTTGCACACCATGGGCTAAATGGCCAGGTCACATGGACCCCGAAGGCTCAGAGAAGGTCGGGGGAGGGTACCCACTAGAACAGCTGTTGGGAGACAGATGGTAGCCTCCCGTCAAGGCCATCCAGCGTGTTCTTTAACGTGCACAGGGTATGGCTCTCCCGCACACGGGGCCACGGCTTAACGTCCCATCCGACGGACGGCGGCCTTTCCAAGCCCATCGGTGTCCCCTACTGACCGAGGGCAGGGCGGGGAATTTTGCGGAGATAAATCTCAACCCTCACCCAGCTGGGACTCGAACCTGGGAACTACAGATTACGAACCTGGCGCGCTACCGACTGAGCCACACCCGCCCCCAAGTTCATGGTGAAAACATACTAACCAGTAGAACCCAAAAAATAGGAAATAGAGCAAAAGCATATCGATGGTGCAATCAGCCACTGAGTTCGCATTCACTTCAAAGGAAGATGGGGCATCGATTTTCCTACTCAACAAGACTGCCAGCTCTCTATCTTCCTCTGAAGTGAATGCGAACTCAGTGACTGATTGCACCATTGATATGTTTTAGGTTTATATTCTAATTTTTAGGTCGCATATAAGGTAATATATATTTTTTTAATTTATTTATAACTTTTTCTCTGTCGCTATAATAAACACCTACCTTCATAAACTTTCCGTTGATCCTCATAAACATCGACCACATTCTTCCTTTCCCCTGGGGCGGGGGTGGCTTAGTCAGTAGCGTGCCAGGCTCGTTGTTGGGTTGTTTTACCTCTGAGCGGCACTTTTTTGCACACCATGGGCTAAATAGCCAGGTCACATGGACCCCGAAGGCTCAGAGAAGGTCGGGGGAGGGGACCCACTGGAACAGCTGTTGGGAGACAGATGGTAGCCTCCCGTCAAGGCCATCCAGCGTGTTCTTTAACGTGCACAGGGTATGGCTCTCCCGCACAAGGGGCCACGGCTTAACGTCCCATCCGACGGACGGCGGCCTTTCCAAGCCCATCGGTGTCCCCTACTGACCGTGGGCAGGGCGGGGAATTTTGCGGAGATAAATCTCAACGCTGACCCAGCTGGGACTCGAACCTGGGAACTACAGATTACGAGCCTGGCGCGCTACCGACTGAGCCACCCCCGCCCCGTGCCAGACTCTTAATCTGTAGTTCCCAGGTTCGAGTCCCAACTGAGTCAGCATTGAGATTTATCTCCGCAAAATTCCCCGCCCTGCCCACGGTCAGTAGGGCACACCGATGGGCTTGGAAAGGCCGCCGTCCGTCGGATGGTACGTTAAGCCGTGGCCCCGTGTGTGGGAGAGCCATACCCTGTGCACGTTAAAGAACACGCTGGATGGCCTTGACGGGAGGCTACCATCTGTCTCCCAACAGCTGTTCCAGTGGGTTCCCTCCCCCAACCTTCTCTGAGCCTCCGGGGACCATGTGACCTGGCCATTTAGCCCATGGTGTGCAAAAAAGTGCCGCTCAGAGGTAAAACAACCCAACCCAACAACTTCCTTCCCCCTTTTCTTGTAGTCGTATTTGAGGCAGACCATGACATTAGAGACGTCACAAGCTTTAATTTGAGATAAAATTCGTTAAGGTCGACCCCCCCCCCCCCCCAACCTAAATTTCCGCTCCCTTTTGGGTGGAGTTTCTCTATTTGTTCAGTATTTAGACAGTTATGGAAACTGAAATGTTTAACAATAAATTATCTCGTTTTGTAATAATCATTCATGATTTTCTAATATTGAAATAATCATTATGCAAAGTTCTAAAATGTATATTCCATTAAACGGTTTTAAACAATATTTAAGTGTTAATTAATTTCTGAGGTAAATTCTTAAATGCATTAGTGTTGTGAAATATTCCAGCTTCTATAACTATTTAAATATTGAAAGAAAATGGTTAAAAATAGACAAATACAGAGAAAGAAACGGATGAGCAGACACGGATGGAAAGAAAGAAAGACAGAAACTGTGATGGGGGATGGAAAGAAAGAAACTGTGATGGGGAAGGAAAGAAAGAAACTGTGATGGGGGAAGGAAAGAAAGAACGAAACTGTGATGGGGGATGAAAAGAAAGAAATACAGAAACTGTGATGGAAAGAAAGAAAGACAAAAACTGTGATGGGGGATGGAAAGACAGAAACTGTGATGGGGAATGGAAAGAAAGAAACTGTGATGGGGATGGAAAGAAAGAAACTGTGATGGGCGATGGAAAGAAAGAAACTGTGATAGGGGATGGAAAGAAAGAAACTGTGATGGGGATGGAAAGAAAGAAACTGTGATGGGCGATGGAAAGAAAGAAACTGTGATAGAGGATGGAAGGAAAGAAACTGTGATGGGGATGGAAAGAAAGAAACTGTGATAGGGGATGGAAAGAAAGAAACTGTGATGGGCGATGGAAAGAAAGAAACTGTGATAGGGGATGGAAAGAAAGAAACTGTGATGGGGATGGAAAGAAAGAAACTGTGATAGGGGATGGAAAGAAAGAAACTGTGATGGACGATGGAAAGAAAGAAACTGTGATAGGGGATGGAAAGAAAGAAACTGTGATGGGCGATGGAAAGAAAGAAACTGTGATAGGGGATGGAAAGAAAGAAACTGTGATGGGCGATGGAAAGAAAGAAACTGTGATAGGGGATGGAAAGAAAGAAACTGTGATGGGCGATGGAAAGAAAGAAACTGTGATAGAGGATGGAAAGAAAGAAACTGTGATAGGGGATGGAAAGAAAGAAACTGTGATGGGCGATGGAAAGAAAGAAACTGTGATGGGGATGGAAAGAAACTGTGATGGGGATGGAAAGAAAGAAACTGTGATGGGCGATGGAAAGAAAGAAACTGTGATAGGGGATGGAAGGAAAGAAAGAAAAACTGACGGGGATGGAAAGCAAGAAAGAAACTGTGACGGGGTTGGAAAGAAAGAAAGAAACTGTGATGAGGATGGAAAGAAAGAAAGAAACTGTGATGGGGGATGGCAAAGACAGAATCAGAAATTTCTCCAGTTGGAGGCAGAGTAGTAGATAGTAGGATGGGTAAGGGCAAGAACAGGTAGTCGGATGGATAGACTACGACCGTCATAAAAGAGACTGATGACTATCTATGACAGCAGAAAGCCATGCAGACAGAGAGTCAGATGGATAGACAAAGGACAGATTGGTGGGTGGACAAGGACACAGATAGAGAGAGAGATAGACGGATGGGTATGCAAGAGACAGAGAATGATGGATGGATAGACAAGAGTGGAGGAAGAGAAAAGGACAGGTGAAGAGAAAGACCAATGAATGAGAAGGAGGAAAAAGAGATGTAGATCGATAAACAATGATAGAGTTGGATTGTTTTACCTCTGAGTGGCATTTTTTGAACGCAATGGGGCTAAATGGCCAGATCACAAGGACCCCAAGAGCGCAGGGGAGGTTGAGGGAAGAGAACCCACTAAGTTGTTAGGAAATAGATGGAAGCCTCCCGTTAACCCCATCCAGTATGTTCTTTAATTTCTACAGTGTATAGTTCTCCTGAACACGGAACCACGGCTTAACGTACTCCTATCTCGTCAGTGCTCCCTTCCTCGGCGAAGACAAGTGTGTGTGTGTGTGTGGGGGGGGGGGGGGGGAGTTGCTGAGATAAATCTCTAGGCTGGAACAGATGGGACTCGAACCGGGAAATTGCAGATTACAAGCCTGGAGCGCTACCGACTGAGTCAACCACATGACGGAGTCGGCCTCACCATGACAGTCAGAAAGATACATAGAGAGACGGATGGATAGACAACGATACACAGACGGATGGATAGACAACGATGCACAGACGGATGGATAGACAACGATGCACAGACGGATGGATAGACAACGATGCACAGACGGATGGATAGACAACGATGCACAGACGGATGGATAGACAACGATACACAGACGGATGGATAGACAGCGATACACAGACGGATGGATAGACATCAAATGATTGCTGAGCAGGCAGGCATCGGCAGGGGAACAGGGTTGGGTTGGGTTGTTTTACCTCTGAGCGGCACTTTTTTGCACACCAGGGGCTAAATGGCCAGGTCACATGAACCCCGAAGGCTCAGAGAAGGTTGGGGGAGGGGACCCACTGCAACAGCTGTTGGGAGACAGATGGTAGTCTCCCGTCAAGGCCATCCAGCGTGTTCTTTAACGTGCACAGGGTATGGTTCTCCCGCACACGGGGCCACGGCTTAACGTCCCATCCGACGGACGGCGGTCTTTCCAAGCCCATCGGTGTCCGCAGGGGAACAGGAAGGAAGAGCAAAGGAAGTGAAAAAGCATAGTGTGACGTAACAAATTGCTGATTAAAAATTCTTCATATTGCCTTTGCAATTATGTATTCGAAACAATGCATGTATTAACGACTATATGTTGCGGTTGGTATTTATATATATTGCCTACACCTAGAACACACTGCCACCTTTTTTTTATGGTCAATCATGAAACACAGAAGGGAAATTGATTGTCAGAAAGCGTTATTGGAACAACCACTCAATCGCAGATATATTGAAAGAAAAAAAGAACGGCTTCGTAAGGTATGACAAATAACGATCCTGTTTTGGTGCGGCGGCTTGTCCTGCTGCTAATAACACGAACAATGTATCCGTTGCTAAGCAACAAGCAGAGATAATTACGAATAAACAGAGACCAAAAGACCGTGACATTTCGCAAGTTGTTATGCAAGAGGAAGTAAAAAAAATATCTTCCTTACTGAGATAAATTAGTGACGCCTAAGTGAACCGATAGAGGGAGTGGTTATATTTTTAATCAATGCTCTTTTGGAAAGATGATGTAACAGGAGGTGATCGGTGGAGATTGCAGAGGTCGACTGTTTCAGTCGGAGAGACTTTTATTTTTTGTGTCTGTTTTGCTGAATGTTGGATTAAGCGGCAAGGTCACAAGGAACAGAAGATGGTGGGCAGATTGAATTGTATGGCAAGGTCACGGGGAACACAAGATGGTGAGCAGATTGGATTAAATGGCAAGGTCACAAGGAAACAAGATGGCGGGTAGATTGGATTAAGTGGCAAGGTCACAAGGAACACAAGATGGTGGGCAGATTGGATTAAATGGCAAGGTCACAAGGAAACAAGATGGTGGGTAGATTTAATTATATGGCAAGGTCACAAGGAACACAAGATGGTGGGCAGATTGGATTATATGGCAAGGTCACAAGGAAACAAGATGGCGGGTAGATTGGATTAAGTGGCAAGGTCACAAGGAACACAAGATGGTGGGCAGATTGGATTAAATGGCAAGGTCACAAGGAAACAAGATGGTGGGTAGATTTGATTATATGGCAAGGTCACAAGGAAACAAGATGGCGGGTAGATTGGATTATATGGCAAGGTCACAAGGAACACAAGATGGTGGGCAGATTGGATTGAACGGCAAGGTCACAAGGAACACAAGATGGTGGGCAGATTGGATTGAACGGCAAGGTCACAAGGAAACAAGATGACGGGTAGATTGGATTAAATGGCAAGGTCACGAGGAACACAAGATTTGGGGCATGGTGGATTAAATGGCAAGGTCACAAGGATTTGCGAACTCTTTTCCTAATGACATGAATGATAAATTGTTTTTAAATTGAGAAGGTACAATAAATAATCACTATTCGCACTTTTTGATTCTTCGATTAGTTTTCTATAGAGTGCTTCTTTCACCTTTAGAGTGCAGTAAATCTGGTAAAGGTCCAGCTCTTCGTCATTGAAAAAGTGTCTCTCATATTCACCGACGGCGATTCGAACTCTCTAGTTAGATGTAAATGAAACGCCACGAGAACGCGTCCGAGCAAGACGATATCCGGACGATAGCCGAGATGGAGACCATTGCAGTGGACGCCGTCGCCACTGCCGGGGTCGGTTGTCGAGTTTGCCGTAAGAAAATGGCTCTGACGAGGGACGCCCGTCCACGAATTCGACTATGAAATGACATTGCTGGTGAAATGGAAGTTATTAGAAAGGGAAGCAGAAAAGTTGGAAACAGAAACGCGATTTGGGTTGTTTTACCTCTGAGCGGCACTTTTATGCATACAATAGGCTAAATGGCCAGGTCACAAGGACCCCGAAGGCTCAGAGAAGGTTGGGGGAGGGGACCCACTGGAATAGCTGTTGGGAGACAGATGGTAGCCTCCCGTCAAGGCCATCCAGCATGTTCTTTACCGTGCACAGGGTATGCCTCTCCCTCACACGGTCACGGCTTAACGTCCCATCCGACGGGCGGCGGCCTTTCCAAGCCCATCGGTGTCCCCTACTGACCGGGGGCAGGGAGGGGGAATTTTGCGGAGATAAATCTCAGCGCTGACCCAGCTGGGACTCGAACCTGGGAACTACAGATTACGAGCCTGGCGCGCTACCGACTGAGCCTGGTGAGGGGTTCGAACCTGGTAAGGCATGGATATTGGAATGAAGAAGTCGTCCGTCGGATGGGACGTTAAGTCGTGACCCCGTGTGCGTTAGAGCCATACCCTGTGCACATTAAAGAACACGCTGGATGGCCTTGACGGGAGGCTACCATCTGTTTCATAACAGCTGTTCCACTAGCTCCCCTCTCCCAACCTTCTCTGAGCCTTCGGAGTCCATGTGACTTGGCCATTTAGCCCATGGTGTGCAAAAAAGTGCCGCTCAGAGGTAAAACAACCCAATCTAACTCTTTAAACCCCCACCGTAACCTCTGAGAAAAAGGGCACAGATGGGTTTGGAAAGAGCAGACTTCCTTCCGATGGGACATAAAGCATAGGCTGTGGCCCAATGTGCGGGAGAGCCATACCCTGGGCACGTTAAAGAACACGCTGGATGGCCTTGACAAGAGGCTTCCATCTGTATCTTAACATCTGTTCAATGGATCCTCCAACCTTCTCCGAGCCCTAGGGGTTGAGTTGGGTTGTTTTACCTCTGAGCGGCACTTTTTTGCACACCATGGACTAAAATGGCCAGGTCACAAGGACCCCGAAGGCTCAGAGAAGGTTGGGGGAGGGAGCCCACTGGAACAGCTATTGGGAGACAGATGGTAGCCTCCCGTCAAGGCCATCCAGCGTGTTCTTTAAGTTGCACAGGGTTGGGTTGTTTTACCTCTGAGCGGCACTTTTTTGCACACCATGGACTAAAATGGCCAGGTCACAAGGACCCCGAAGGCTCAGAGAAGGTTGGGGGAGGGAACCCACTGGAACAGCTATTGGGAGACAGATGGTAGCCTCCCGTCAAGGCCATCCAGCGTGTTCTTTAACTTGCACAGGGTTGGGTTTTTTACCTCTGAGCGGCACTTTTTTGCACACCATGGACTAAAATGGCCAGGTCACAAGGACCCCGAAGGCTCAGAGAAGGTTGGGGGAGGGAACCTACTGGAACAGCTATTGGGAGACAGATGGTAGCCTCCCGTCAAGGCCATCCAGCGTGTTCTTTAACTTGTACAGGGTTGGGTTGTTTTACCTCTGAGCGGCACTTTTTTGCACACCATGGACTAAAATGGCCAGGTCACAAGGACCCCGAAGGCTCAGAGAAGGTTGGGGGAGGGAACCCACTGGAACAGCTATTGGGAGAAGATGGTAGCCTGCCGTCAAGGCCATCCAGCGTGTTCTTTAACTTGCACAGGGTTGGGTTGTTTTACCTCTGAGCGGCACTTTTTTGCACACCATGGACTAAAATGGCCAGGTCACAAGGACCCCGAAGGCTCAGAGAAGGGTGGGGGAGGGAACCCACTGGAACAGCTATTGGGAGACATTTGGTAGCCTCCCGTCAAGGCTATTCAGCGTGTTCTTTAACGTGCACAGGGTATGGCTCTCCCGAACACGGGGCACGGTTTAAGTCCCATCCGATGGACGGCGGCCTTTCCAAGCCCATCGGTGTCCCATTCTGACCGTGGGCAGGGTGGGGAGTTTTGCGCAGATAAATCTCAATGCTGATCCAGCTGGGACTCGAACCTGGAAACTGCAGATTACGAGCCTGGCGCGCTACCGACTGAGCCCCCCCCCCCCCCGCCTCCCCGAGCCCTTTAGGTTTTTGAGACGACTATTTTGTCACTGTGTGCAAAAAAAGCGATGCTCAGAGATAACCTAATCCAATGGAAATTATTTATGCAATTTTATTGGTGCACGAGCGATTAGGACTTAGTCGTCAACAAACTAATGCGAGATTCGGAAAATGCGAATAATTATATTTTATCAGCCTCTTTGCAATTGAAAGGAATTTTTTGATTTTTCACTTGAAAAGAAAAAATTGTAAAGCCTATGAACGGGCAGACGAGAATGAGAAAAATATCAGATTTTTTCCCCCCTCTGGAAACAAGACATGGAAAACAGTAAACTTTTCATTTCTAAAAACAACTTAATTTTAGATATTGATTTCGATATAATTCATAAAAATTTCCTCTAAGTGACTACGCACTCAATAAAAACACAATTTTCATTTCGTCTCTGTGGCAAGCAGCTGCTTGAGGGGGTATTTATTTCTTTTATTAATATAAGTTACTTTTTGCAAATTGATTTAGGTCTGGAGACAGATGGTTTATAAAAATATTGTCTCCATTTTCAGAAAGATCTTTCATATTTCACATGAGAACTAGTTTATTTCAGATATCACCCCCACACCACCACCTTCTCTTTACTGGAGATGATTATTCGACGTAATTTTTATTCTTTTTTTTTTCTTCCACAGAAATTCTCAGTCACTGTTCGTAATGATCGAGATCATTTCTTGTTATTTTCTTCTCCATTTAATATCGTAGTCTTTGCTGAAAATAAAAACAAAATGGAAAAGGAAGGAGCAATTTAGGTAGAACGCAGAGAACGAGAAAGTAAGATTAAAATAAGAGAAAAAAGATCTCGAGGAATGAAAGTCAATGCTCTTGAAGAGCCAGTCGAGTTTGTTTTGAGAAACTTCAACTGATTTCAGTTTCGTTGCGCTCATAAAGACGATGCTCTGCCAAGCGATGCGAAAACGCCAAAGTGTCTGCATTAGCAAAATGAAGTTTTCTTATTTCTTTATTATCTGAAGAGGAAAACTTTGAATTTAAGCAGAGGTCGATTTCACAGTGCTTCAAGAAAGCGACGAAATTAAATTCATTTGCTTACATCCGTTTCCTTCGTGTGCTAGATTTCTCTTTTTAATTTCGCTGAAATAGACTTCCTCTTTATTCCCCTGCAGACCCTCCCCATTTCTCCTTATCTTTTATTTTCAATTGTGACTCTAGTGCTGGAAGAGATTCTGTCCATTACACGAGCCATGTGTTTTACGGATTGATTCCAGATTATGAAACGCATTGCAATGTTACGATGACACTGACAATGCTAGGAGGATTACTGCTACCGCCCAGATTATGAAACGCATTGCAATGTTACGATGACACCGACAATGCTAGGAGGATTACTTTTACCGCCCAGATTATGAAACGCATTGCAATGTTACGATGACACCGACAATGCTAGGAGGATTACTGCTACCGCCCAGATTATGAAACGCATTGCAATGTTACGATGACACCGACAATGCTAGGAGGATTACTTTTACCGCCCAGATTATGAAACGCATTGCAATGTTACGATGACACCGACAATGCTAGGAGGATTACTTCTACCGCCCAGATTATGAAACGCATTGCAATGTTACGATGACACCGACAATGCTAGGAGGATTACTGCTACCGCCCAGATTATGAAACGCATTGCAATGTTACGATGTCACTGACAATGCTAGGAGGATTACTGCTACCGCCCAGATTATGAAACGCATTGCAATGTTACGATGACACTGACAATGCTAGGAGGATTACTGCTACCGCCAGAAGCAACACTACAGATATTATTACTAATACGATTACAAATTACTGTTACTATTATTAGAGCTAAAACTACATTATTGTAGCTATTACTACTATTATTATCATCACAACAATTAAGATTACTATTACCATCACTCTAACTACTATTACTTCCATCACTATTGCCACCAGTAAAACTTACTGCTTCTTCTTCTGCTTCTTTCTAGACAATTGTTTATTGCATCTTAAATAATCTGTTATGATCTGAAGTCTGATACTCATGTGGTAGAATACAGTCGCTCAAAAAGATATCCGAACACTACGGTGATTACAGAATTCAGGCCGCAAAAATTCCCCGCCCTGCCCACGGTCAGTAGGGGACACCGATGGGCTTGGAAAGGCCGCCGTCCGTCGGATGGGACGTTAAGCCGTGGCTCCGTGTGTGGGAGAGCCATACCCTGTGCACGTTAAAGAACACGCTTGATGGCCTTGACGGGAGGCTACCATCTGTCTCCCAACAGTTGTTCCAGTGGGTCCCCTCACCCAACCTTCTCTGAGCCTTCGGGGTCCATGTGACCTGGCCATTTAGCCCATGGTGTGCAAAAAAGTGCCGCTCAGAGGTAAAACAACCCAACAACAACAGAATTCAGAAAAAATATCTGGCAACGATTTTTTTAGAAATTAGTGATCTGGCAACCTTCGTGTCACGTGATTACAGAATTCAAGAAAAATATCTGGCAACGATTTTTTTTAGAAATTAGTGATCTGGCAACCTTCGTGTCACGTGATTACAGAATTCAGAAAAAATATCTGGCAATGATTTTCAAATTGGATTCAAACTGGAGCGTGTGCAGTTACTGCACACGCTCCAGTTTGCTGTGAACGGTAACTGCACACGCTCAATATTTCCGTGAGTGAGCCCACACGATCTAGTATCAAAATAATATGACCACCTACAGTCGCTCGAAAAAGTATCCGAACACCATGGTTGATTACAGAATTCAGAAAAAATATCTGGCAACGATTTTTTTTTAGAAATCAGTGATCTGGCAACCTTCGTGTCACGTGACACGAAGGTTGCCAGATCACGAATTTCGAAAAAATCGTTGCCAGATATTTTTTCTGAATTCTGTAATCAACCATAGCGTTCGGATATTTTTTTGAGAGACTGTACCTTACCACTTAAACGTGTTTGGAAAAATTGGCAGTAGATAAATTAGATCATTGAAATTAAAGTGTGCTTATTCAATCGCTTCTCTGTGAAGTTTAATTCTCAGCTGCACATGTCAATTACAGAAGATTCTAAAATTTTCAGTAGGATTAGGGTCTGTGGGTGGCAAAAAAATTCTCGATGAATTGCAGAGATTTTTTAGATTCTTGCAAAGGAAGACAAAGGAGCTCTTCCCAATCATCCTGAAACGAGGGTTGGCTCAATCGGAAGCAACCCAGGATTTTAATCTGATATTTTCAGTTTCGAGTCTTATCTCTCCACTCCATTCTGCTTTCGGTGAAAAAAGGCATCCCGATGGAAACAGGAAATGGGGCCGTCCGTCAAATGGGACACCAAGGCGTTGCCCCGTGTGAACGGGGGAAATGCCAGCGGATGTAGAAGAACGCTGGATGGCTTTGAAGGGAGACTTTCATCTGCTTCCTAAGAGCTGTCCAGTGGATTCCTTTCTTCTGTTCAGAGCTGTCCAGTGGATTCCTTTCTTCTATTCAGAGCTGTCCAGTGGATTCCTTTCTTCTGTTCAGAGCTGTCCAGTGGATTCCTTTCTTCTATTCAGAGCTGTCCAGTGGATTCCTTTCTTCTGTTCAGAGCTGTCCAGTGGATTCCTTTCTTCTGTTCAGAGCTGTCCAGTGGATTCCTTTCTTCTATTCAGAGCTGTCCAGTGGATTCCTTTCTTCTATTCAGAGCTGTCCAGTGGATTCCTTTCTTCTATTCAGAGCTGTCCAGTGGATTCCTTTCTTCTGTTCAGAGCTGAGCCCTTGTGATCCTTCTGACCTCGAACTTCAGTCCATTGTGTGCAAAAACAAAGGTGCCACTCAGTCAGTAGCGTGCCAGGCTCTTAATCTGTAGTTCCCAGGTTCGAGTCCCAGCTGGGTCAGCGTTGAGATTTATCTCCGCAAATTTCCCTGCCCTGCCCACGGTCAGTAGGGGACACCGATGGGCTTGGAAAGGCCGTCGTTCGTCGGATGGGACGTTAAGCCGTGGCCCCATGTGCGGGAGAACCATACCCTGTGCACGTTAAAGAACACGCTGGATGGCCTTGACGGGAGTCTACCATCTGTCTCCTAACAGCTGTTCCAGAGGGTCCCCTCCCCCCAACCTTCTCTGAGCCTTCGGGGTCCTTGTGACCTGGCCCATAGCGTGCAAAAGAGTGACACTCAGAGGTAAAACAACCCAAAACAAGCCTTAAAGATTATTTGTATTTTTTTATTAGACAGAAGTGTTAAAAACCATTTAATATTTCCGTGAAGTACTATTTAAAAAAAAAAAAACAAGAAACAAACAGCAAAGACATCACCTGAAACGAAATAATTTTCGTATAAAGAAATTGCAGACGGTCCCTTGTCTCCAAGGAGACCAGACTTACCCTCGTATCTTGGTGTTCACAGATAAATGTTGCACTTGAAATCCTCGTGCCTGGACGAAATCCAACACTGTGTTGTTCCCCAGAAAATGGCCTATGGGAATTGGAGAGAAAAAAAGTAAAGAAGTAACAGAGATAAAAAACAAGAATAAAGAACATTGCCAGAAGATTAAGCTCTTTCGTAGAAATGATACATTAAAGAAGAAGAAAAACTTTTACATTTCAGGAGATAAACTACTTCGTGAGACAAGTAACACAAAAAAAGAAGAGAATAGATATGTCTAAAAGTGGGACATTGCCTCTTTTATTCATAAGAAATTGGGAACAGCGATAGCGAACGAGTAGATCGTTGTTTTCGTTACTGACCCCTGTCTCTGTCTCCCATCTGACAATGGTTCATCTTATAGTTCAGAATTTTTATTTCTGTTCCAGAAGAAAAAGGTAGAGGAGGGATTGTGAGAGGCAGAGAGCATCGCTAGATAGGTTTATGGTTCGGATTTTATGGAGAGAAGGGTTTATCTCTAGTGTCAGTGTTTGGGAGATTTTAACATTCCTCTTTTTGAAGTCCTTTCTGGAACCTTGTTGTTTTCTTGTGGTGTTTTAAACAGTGCAAGTTCTCTTTTCTGTAAGTTTACAGAAGACTTCTTAACTTTAAAAAACATCCCCTAGGAGATGATGCAAAGAGCAAATGTTAATATAACCCCTTGACCTTTGTACAGTCGCTCAAAAAAGTATCCGAACGCTATGGTCGAATACAGAATTCAGAAAAAATATCTGGCAACGATATTTTTTTGAAATTAGTGATCTCGCAACCTTCGTGTCACGTGATTACAGAATTCAGGAAAAATATCTGGAGCGTGTACAGCAACTGTACACGCTCCAGTTACCGTTCACAGCAAACTAGAGCGTGTGCAGTTACTGCACACGCTCCAGTTTGCTGTGAACGGTAACCGCACACGCTCAATATTTCCGTGAGTGAGCCCACACGATCTAGTATCAAAATAACATGACCACCTACAGTCGCTCAAAAACAAGTTAAGAAGAGTTTCTTAACTTTGTTAGTGTTCCAAGAAGAGTTTTTAATTCGTTTCCAAAAAAAAAGGAACGGTCAGTTAGGGGGAACTTATTTTATTTTAAGAGATAAATAGCAAATTCTTTTGTGGTCTGAGGCACTAAAAGAATGTTATTGTTCGCATTTTGTGAATCACCCAATCAGCATCGCATTTAGGCTATACCAAAATGGCCTGGAGTTGGGGGGGGGGACTTAGTCGGTAGCAAGCCATCCGGTAATCTGCAGTTCCCAGGTTCAAGTCCCACCTGGTCTTGCGTTGAGGTTTTGTCCGCTAACTCCTCGGTCAGTGGGGCAGGGGTGGCTCAGTCAGGCTCGTAATCTGCAGTTCCCAGGTTCGAGTCCCAGCTGGGTCAGCGTTGAGATTTATCTCCGCAAAATTCCCCGCCCTGCCCAAGGTCAGTAGGGGACACCGATGGGCTTGGAAAGGCCGCCGTCCGTCGGATGGGACGTTAAGCCGTGGCCCCGTGTGCGGGAGAACCATACCCTGTGCACGTTAAAGAACACGCTGGATGGCATTGACGGGAGGCTACCATCTGTCTCTTTCTAGTGGGAAATGTACCTAGGTTTTTACCTAGATTTGTACCTAGGTTTTTCTAGTGGGAAATGTACCAGGCTACCATCTGTCTTGTTCTAGTGGGTCCCCTCCCCCAACCTTTCTAAGCCTTCGGGGTCCATGTGACCTGGCCATTTAGCCCATGGTGTGCAAAAAAGTGCCGCTCAGAGGTAAAACAACCCAAACAACTTCGGTCAGTAGGGGACACCGATGGGCTTGGAAAGGCTTCCGTCCGTCGGATGGGACTTTAAGCTGTGACCTCGTGTACGGGTGAGCCATACCCTGTGCACGTTAAAGAATAGGTTGAATGGACTTGCAGGGAGGCGTTCGTCTCCTAACAGCTGTCCAGTGAGTCCCCTTCCCCCAACCTTCTCTGAAACCTTAGTCCTTGTAACCTGGCCGTTTAGCCCATTGTGCGGAACAAAGCATCAATCAGAGGTGAAACAACCTAATATGGCCCGGGATATAGCCCATATTACGTCATTTTATATACAGATATGTATGAAAATAGAAAAGTAATTTTTCTTGTTTCATTTTTAAGCCATTGAGAGTGATTCATTTCAAGTAAAAAGTTTTATTCAAGTCATTAATGATTTGCCAACGTAAAAAATAGGAAATATTAACTTAAAAAATATCCTATTTCTAGTGCTGTGATTTTTTCTATAGATGTAAGAATAGTCATTAAAAATTTATGTGTAATTTTTGTTTTTGTTGTTGTTGTTGTTGTTATATACAGTCGCTCAAAAAAGTATCCGAACACTATGATTGATTACAGAATTCAGAAAAAATATCTGGAAACGATTTTTTTTTAGAAATTAGTGATCTGGCAACCTTCGTGTCACGTGACACAAAGGTTGCCAGATCACTAATTTCTAAAAAAAAATCGCTGCCAGATATTTTTTCTGAATTCTGTAATCAACCATGGTGTTGGGATACTCTTTTGAGCGACTGTAGGTGGTCATATTATTTTGATACTAGATCGTGTGGGCTCACTCACGGAAATATTGAGCGTGTGCAGTTATCGTTCACAGCAAACTGGAGAGTGTGCAGTAACTGCACAGTTTGCTGTGAACGGTAACTGGAGCGTGTACAGTTGCTGTACACGCTCCAGATATTTTTCCTGAATTCTGTAATCACGTGACACGAAGGTTGCCAGATCACTAATTTCTAAAAAAATCGTTGCCAGATATTTTTTCTGAATTGAATAATCGATCATAGTGTTCGGATACTTTTTGAGCGACTGTACAAAGGTCAAGGGGTTATATTAACATTTGCTCTTTGCATCATCTCCTAGGGGAGAGAGGACCACTTAACATTTTATTTTACTTTTTCAAAAGCGAGAAATCCGTAATCGCCACAGGCAATTGAATGTTCAAGTTTATTTAAAAGATTTTTTTTTTTTCCTCTTTGAAGTACTAATTCTTATTCAATGTCTTGGGGCGTGTTTTCTCCCACTCAGAGATTGAAATTTGGAGTGTAAGTAGTTCTGAATGTTTTACCTCTGAGTGGCACACATTGGGCAAAATGGCTAGGTCACAAAGACCCCCAAGTACTCAGAGAAAGTTTGGGAAAGGGATCTAATGGACAGATGTTACGAGACAGATGAAATCTCCCGTCAAGGCCATCCAGCACGTTCTTTAATGTGCCTAGGATATGCCTCTCCTGCGGAGGTGGCTCAGTTGGTAGCGCGCGAGGCTCGTAATCTGCAGTTCCCAGGTTCGAGTCCCAGCTGGGTCAGCGTTGAGATTTATCTCCGCAAAATTCCCCGCCCTGCCCACTGTCAGTAGGAGACACCGATGGGCTTGGAAAGGCCGCCGTCCGTCGGATGGGACCTTAAGCTGTGGCGCCGTGTGTGGGAGAGCTATACTCTGTGCACGTTAAAGAACATGCTGGATGGCTTTGACAGGAGGCTACCATCAGTTTCTCAACAGCTGTTCCAGTGGGTCCCCTCTTCCAACCTTCTCTGAGCCTTCGAGGTCCTTGTAACCTGGCCATTTAGCCCATGGTGTGCAAAAAGTGCCCTTCAGAGATAAAAATCCCAAAGTTAAAGAACACGCTGGATGGCCTTGACGGGAGGCTACCATCCGTCTCCTAACAGCTGTTCCAGTGGGTCCCCTCCCCCACCCTTCTCTGAGCCTTCGGGGTCCATGTGACCTGGCCATTTAGCCCATGGTGTGCAAAAAATTGCCGCTCAGAGGTGAAACAACCAACCAAATTATGGCTCTCCTGCACAAGGCTTAATATCCTGTCTGACGGACGGCGTCTCCTGCCTCAACGATGACAGGGTAGTGATAGTGGTGGTGATGGTCGGGAATAAAGGAAAGAAAATCTTAAAACAGTCACGATGCGGACTCGAACTTGGGAACGTAGATTAAGATCCAAGCTCCATCCTTGAAAGCTTCGCCTGCGACAAGGGGCTATTTTGGCGAAGGATTTCAAATGATCTCCATCAAATGATCTCCATCAATGCAGTTAAGAGTTATAGTCATTGGTCCTTTGAAAACACTCCCAATACATTTTCCGCATTGTATATCATTGACCTTCATTGAGATTGCATAAGCAGTCTCGAGATGCTCCTTCATCTATGCATCGCATTATTCGACGAGAGTGTGAAATTTCCATCACGTGGGATTGTCGGATGTGAACTGCGTGAGGAAGATCGAAATCAGGTCTCGTCACGTGATCGATGGAGACGCGCGCCCGCGAGACGGAGATCGTGGAGTCTCATCTCGGAGGATGCAGTTGAGAGATCGTTGCCATGGTAGTTAGAAGCAAGCGTTTTAAATGCAATATATTAGAAAATCGATTCGCACTGTTCTCCTCTAATCGGATGAGCAATTGATCGGCTGAGGAATCGATTCGGGGTTGATGTCGAGTAGCGACGTTTGGATGATGGGCAATGATTTATCGCAAGGAAAAATAAAAATAGAGGATAAACCCGGGGCGTTGTAAAAAAAAAAAATCCTGTTTATCTCTAGATTCGCGAGCGTTACACGTGTCACTCCAGTCAGAACAAGACGAAAAATGAAAAATAAAACTAGGAGGGAGGGAGGAACAGGGGATTGAGTTGGAGTGCTGAAAGAGAAAATGGCGCCGTTCGATTTCCTTAATCGATCATTTTATTTCTTCTTATTATCTTTCCATTTTTTAAGGGGGGGGGGGGAGAGGGTATTGTGAGAAACCGTTGTTAAAAATCGATCGTTGTAGGTACAGTCGCTGAAAAAAATATTCGAACACCATGGTTGATTACAGAATTGAGAAAAAATATCTGGAGCGTGTACAGCAACTGTACACGCCCCAGTTTCCGTTCACAGCAAACTGGAGCGTGTGCAGTTACTGCACACGCTCCAGTTTGCTGTGAACGGTAACTGCACACGCTCAATATTTCCGTGAGTGAGCCCACACGATCTAGGCCTTTGTGAGCTCACACGATCCAATGTGCTGTGAACATTAACCGCAACCGCTCCAGTTTGCTGTGAACGGTAATTGCACACGCTCCATATTCATTGCATTATATATTCATACGCATTATATATATTAAAAAAGGTATCCAAACACTACGGTTGATTACAGAATTGAGAAAAAATATCTGGCATCGATTTTTTTAGAAATTAGTGATCTGGCAACCTTCGTCTCACGTGACACGAAGGTTGCCAGATCACTAATTTCGGCAGATGGATTGGAAGACGATGATTAAAATAATGACAATAGAGTTATACTAGTCAGTAGGAAAGAATCACAGGATGTGTCCTGTAGACATTGGAACTCAAGAAATAATAAGCTGAAAAAAATTGATTTTGCCGTGAGTGGGATTCGAACCCGCGTCTTCTGGAAACGTGCTAGTCATGCTAACCACGACATCATCATCGGCTAATGTTAGTTCTTCAGTTGGTGTGACATAAACTTTCCGGATTATTTTATTTGTTTCTCACAGTGGTGCAATCTCTCCGGAAAGAGGACAACTGTGTGGGGCGGGGGTGGCTCAGTCGGTAGCGCGCCAGGCTCGTAATCTGTAGTTCCCAGGTTCGAGTCCCAGCTGGGTCAGCGTTGAGATTTATCTCCGCAAAATTCCCCGCCCTGCCCACGGTCAGTAGGGGACACCGATGGGATTGGAAACGCCACCGTCCGTCGGATGGGACGTTAAGCCGTGGCCCCGTGTGCGGGAGAGCCATACCCTGGGCACGTTAAAGAACACTCTGGATGGCCTTGACGGTAAGCTACCATCTGTCTCCCAACAGCTGTTCCAGTGGGTCCCCTCCCCCAACCTTCTATCACTTTCGGTCAGTTTTGCGGAGATAAATCTCCATCGACAGGGCGGGGAGTTTTGCGGTGATAAATTTCAACGCTAGCCCAGCTGACTGAGCCATCCCCGCCCCCCAGTTTGCTGTGAGGCCACCTCCTTCATTGGTAACGAATTTAAGACGCCAGAAAATATGAAAACTTCGATAACGCTGAAGTTCTCAAACCACTTCCTGTGTGGTCATACCCTTTGTGAAGCGTGCGGCCCTAAATCATGTTCTGCTGTTTCAGGTGATGTCTCGATGGCGAAAAATAAATAAAAAAAAACGGAGGTTTAAGCTAGTGGAAGGAATAGGTGTTGATCTATCGTCTGAGCTTAAAATCGTTACACGCTAATGGAATAAAAAAAAAAAATTAAAAGACTTGGGGGGGAAATGGTTTTTATCTCATGGTCCTTTGGAGATTCAAAACTTTTAACGGCATTTTAAAAATCAAAGGTAATTGTTTTTCTTGTGTTTTTTAATTTTTTTTTGTTTGCAATCTACTTCAAGAAAAACGGAATAAATTGTCTGAATTGATTTTCGTCCACAGCTTCTCTTACGAAAGCATGAAATGAATGTTGTAGTAGAGGACGCGTTCTCGAGATTTTTTGATTAAGTGTACTTTTCAGAGTTCTCTAAATCTAAGAAATAATGATCTCTTTAAATAGATTAAGCTGCTGGTTTTTTTGAAATTTCGTTTTTAGGCATTTTTGCCTAAAAATCCTTCCTAAAAGTCCTTCCAGTAACGACCGCGTAACGCAATAATTCGAGGTTCTGAGTATGGTACAGTCGCTCAAAAAAGTATCCGAACACTATGAGCGATTACAGATTTCAGAAAAAATATCTCGCAACGATTTTTTTTTTAGAAATTAGTGATCTGACAACCTTCGTGTCACGTGACACGAAGGTTGCCAGCTCACTAATTTCTTAAAAAATCGTTGCCAGATATTTTTTCTGAATTCTATAATCAACCATGGTGTTCGGATACTTTTTTTGAGCGACTGTAGGTGGTCATATTATTTTGATACTAGATCGTGTGGGCTCACTCACGGAAATATTGAGCGTGTGCAGTTACCGTTCACAGCAAACTATAGCGTGTGCAGTAACTGCACACGCTCCAGTTTGCTGGAACGGCAACTGGAGCGTGTACAGTTGCTGTACACGCTCCAGACACGCTCCATTCTCGAATGAATGCATATATATGCATTCATTCGAGAACTACAGCGCAACAAACAAACAAGCACGAAATTCCAAGAGAAAAAATGTTTCCAGAAGCTTAAAAGAAATGCTCTTGATGAATAACAAACTTTTCCAAAGACATTTCTGGCAGAAAAGAAACAACTTCTTGCTCCCTAACTATCAACAAGGATCCAAGAAGGTGGCGATATTTTCCAGTCTCTCTGTGAGGCCTCAACGTGAGAGGATCCTTTTGTCCATTCTATCTCCGCATCAATGAGAGGAAGAGAATTGAACTCCCGCCATGAGATACGGCACTCCGTGAAGAAGAGGCAGATGCAAGATTCTCGAGCCAAGAGATGTGCGGTGTCCGTGAACTGGAGAGTGTCACCTTTCTCACCATCTCCGCCCGCCTCTCCTCTTCCGAGGTCAACGAAGTAAGAAGCCCCAGAGGAACGTTTCCATAGCGACAGACGCTCTGAGGTATTTAAAGTTCCTCGTCTGCGGCTAGTGACCATTTCGCAGAGTAAGCTTTTTTTCCTCCTCATCCCCCGTGATGCGAGCGGGGGTCACAGCGACGAAGCTCTGGGGATCAGAGCCAGCTGTCATCTGTATGCGTTCATTCGGGCTCGCATGGGTCGGAAACGAAGCGTAGACTCTCTTCACTTTCTCGATGAATTTCCCTAAAGCTCTCTCCACTTCTTATTTTCGCGCTCAGTTCGACCAAGCGCATCCCCCGAAGACTATTTCTTTCTCTCTTTGGGGGGGGGGGGGGGGGGAGGTCCGTTGCATATAGATTGATATGAGATGACCGAGTGCTGGAGAAAGTGTCTCTTTCATCTACACTATATTACGAAAAGTAACCTGACACTTTCGTGTTATTTGAATGGAAGGTCACATTGAAGGCTCTCTGACTTTGAATGTAAAATTTTCGGGGGAAAATGTCACTTGAGGTAAATGGAAGAGCTCACTTAAAATCTCTCTAAATATCAATTTTTCAGTGATATTCGCTTAACATTTAAAGAGATATTGAAGTTGGAACGTTTTAGAGCAGACATCGCTGTCATGCTCTCATAAATATCCCTGGGGGGAAAGGTGGGTTGGGTTGGGTTGTTTTACCTCTGAACGGCACTTTTTTGCACACCGTGGGCTAAATGGCCAGGTCACATGGACCCTGAAGGATCAGAGAAGGTTGGAGGAGGGGACCCACTGGAACGGCTGTTGGGAGACAGAAGGTAGCCTCCCGTCAAGGCCATCCAGCGTGTTCTTCAACGTGCACAGGGTATGGCTCTCCCGCACACGGGGCCACGGCTTAACGTCCCATCCGACGGACGGCGGCCTTTCCAAGTCCATCAGTGTCCCCTACTGACCGTGGGCAGGGCGGGGAGTTTTGCGGAGATAAATCTCAACGCTGACCCAGCTGGGACTCGAACCTGGGAACTGCAGATTACGAGCCTGGCACGCTACCGACTGAGCCCCTCCCCCCGCCCCCAGGGAGAAGGGTGACTCAGTCGGTAGCGAACCAGACACGTAATCTGCAGTTCTCAGGTTCGAGTCCCAGATGGGTCAGCATTTAGAGTTAAAAACAAAATAATTCCCTCAACTGCTGCTTGCCACAGAGGTCTGACACGAACCTGCCAGTTTATACGCCATAGCAGGTCTATGAAGAAGGCGATGCCTTAGCAGAAAAGGAACTTTTCTGACAGATGATAAACCCGCTCTGCCCTCGGTCAGTAGGGGACACTGATGCGATTTTAAGAGGTTGCAGTCCGCCAGTGGGATGTAAACCTTCCCGTGTGCGGGAGAGGCATACCCTCTGCACATTAAAGAACACTCTGGATGATCTCGACGGAAGGCTACCATTTGTCTTCCAATAGCTGTCCAGTGGGTCCCAGCCTCCAGGATCCTTGTGACCTGGCCATTCAGCCCACTGTTTGCAAAAAAAGTGCCGCTTTTAGGTAAAACAATCCAATCCTAAACATCCTTTGATCAGTAACAGGGCACGCTAACCACTGAACTAAATGTGGATCAAATGATCAACTCACAAGGACTCTTTTGAATGGTCATTTTACAGTAAAATTTAACAGTTTGACAGTTAAACGGTCACTTTTAAATGGCCAACTGACAAGGTTGGGTTGGGTTGTTTTACCTCTGAGCGGCACTTTTTTGCACACCATGGGCTAAATGGCCAGGTCACATGGACCCCGAAGGCTCAGAGAAGGTTGGGGGAGGGGACCCACTGGAACAGCTGTTGGAAGACAGATGGTAGCCTCCCGTCAAGGCCATCCAGCGTGTTCTTTAACGTGCACAGGGTATGGCTCTCCCGCACACGGGGCCACGGCTTAACGTCCCATCCGACGGACGGCGGCCTTTCCAAGCCCATCTGTGCCCCTACTGACCGTGGGCAGGGCGGGGAAATTTTGCGGAAATAAATCTCAACGCTGACCCAGCTGGGACTCGAACCTGGGAACTACAGATTACGAGCCTGGCGCGCTACCGACTGACCCACCGCCGCCCCCAACTAACAAGGACTCTATTCAATGGCTAAATCACAAGGACCCCGAAGATCTCCGAAATGCGTAGCGGAAGCCTTTATCTGGATTGTTTTACCTCTGAGAAGCATTTGTTGCCCCGAGGACTAAATGGCAAGGTCACAAGGACCCTCAAGTAGTTTAGAGCTCGGCAGCGGAAGGATTGGACTGCGTTGTTTTACTTCTAGGCAGCACTTTTTTAGGCACAATGATCTAAATGGCTAGGTCACAAGGACCCTAAAGTCTCAGAGCAGGCAGGGTAGAGAAAGAGGATCCACATCACAACTCTGTTAGGATAGTAGTTCTGAAGTGATGCTGCTCCCTGTGAACGCGTAAAGAAATCAAACAATTTAAGGGGAATGTCATGTCCCTCGAATTTTATATTTTCTTATTTATTGTATATTTTGTCGTATTTTATTGTTGTATATATTTTTATGTGTTCTTGGAAATGTTTGTGCTGGGATGACTCACGAGGTTGTTTTTCGGGTCTAAAGCTGCTCCATGTAGGTATGAAACCAGCTCCACGGCTTAACGTCCCATCCGACGGACGGCGGCCTTTCCAAGCCCATCTGTGCCCCTACTGACCGTGGGCAGGGCGGGGAAATTTTGCGGAAATAAATCTCAACGCTGACCCAGCTGGGACTCGAACCTGGGAACTACAGATTACGAGCCTGGCGCGCTACCGACTGACCCACCGCCGCCCCCAACTAACAAGGACTCTATTCAATGGCTAAATCACAAGGACCCCGAAGATCTCCGAAATGCGTAGCGGAAGCCTTTATCTGGATTGTTTTACCTCTGAGAAGCATTTGTTGCCCCGAGGACTAAATGGCAAGGTCACAAGGACCCTCAAGTAGTTTAGAGCTCGGCAGCGGAAGGATTGGACTGCGTTGTTTTACTTCTAGGCAGCACTTTTTTAGGCACAATGATCTAAATGGCTAGGTCACAAGGACCCTAAAGTCTCAGAGCAGGCAGGGTAGAGAAAGAGGATCCACATCACAACTCTGTTAGGATAGTAGTTCTGAAGTGATGCTGCTCCCTGTGAACGCGTAAAGAAATCAAACAATTTAAGGGGAATGTCATGTCCCTCGAATTTTATATTTTCTTATTTATTGTATATTTTGTCGTATTTTATTGTTGTATATATTTTTATGTGTTCTTGGAAATGTTTGTGCTGGGATGACTCACGAGGTTGTTTTTCGGGTCTAAAGCTGCTCCATGTAGGTATGAAACCAGCTCCAGAAGTTGTTTATCGCCGTAAATGACTTGCCTAGGGGCGCTAGTGCAGCGACGAGGGTAGGCGGGAGATTTGAAACATTAATCTGTGCGTAGATGTCGAAAGTTGGGTTGGGTTGTTTTACCTCTGAGCGGTACTTTTTTTGCACACCATGGGCTAAATGGCCAGGTCACATGGACCCCGAAGGCTCAGAGAAGGTTGGGGGAGGGGACCCACTGGAACAGCTGTTGGGAGACAGATGGTAGCCCCCCGTCAAGGCCATCCAGCGTGTTCTTTAACGTGCACAGGTATGGCTCTCCCACACACGGGGCCACGGCTTAACGTCCCATCCGATGGACGGCGGCCTTTCCAAGCCCATCGGTGTCCCCTACTGACCGTCGGCAGGGCGGGGAATTTTTGCAGAGATAAATCTCAACGCTGACCCAGCTGGGACTCGAACCTGGGAACTACAGATTACGAGCCTGGCGCGCTACCGACTGAGCCACCCCGCCCCACCCATTGTAGGCAGAAAAAGTACCGCTCAGAGGTAAAACAATCCAACAATCCGAAAAATATTAATTACCGATTCACTCGTTTCTGAAACATCTCAATGCCTATTGATAAATTCTAACGATGCGCAGTTTTTCAAAAACATAAATTCTCCTTCACAAAATATAGGGGACGGGGGGGGGGGGCTCAGTTGGTAGCGCGCCAGGCTCGTAATCTGCAGTTCCCAGGTTCGAGTCCCAGCTGGGTCAGCGTTGAGATTTATCTCTGCAAAATTCCCCGCCCTGCCCACGGTCAGTAGGGGACATTGATGGGCTTGGAAAGGCCGCCTTCCGTCGGATGGGACGTTAAGCCGTGGCCCGTGTGCGGGAGAGCCATACCTTGTGCACGTTAAAGAACACGCTGGATGGCCTTGACGAGAGGCTACCATCTGTCTCCCAACAGCTGTTCCAGTGGGTCATCCTCCCCCAACCTTCTCTGAGCCTTCGGGGTCTTTGTGGCCTGGCCATTTAGCCCATGGTGTGGAAAAAAGTGCCGCTCAGAGGTAAAACAATCCCAACCCAACTCGCAAATCATAAACGCAATGCCATCATTTAACTCTATATCAGAAAAACGTGAAACAGAATTAAAAAAAAAAAGCCAAGATAAAAAGAAATGAAGTTGAAATTCGAGATTCAGGAATGAAAATCCCGTTCAACAATAAGAGAAAGTTCGACATACTCACCAACAGTGCAGAGAGATTAACAAAAAAAAAATGCGCTGCATCGAGTTCATCTTTACAACACGCGAGTAACATCTAACTATTATTCAGCTCCTAGGCACAAGCGCAGAGGACAACCTCCCCCCCTCCTCCCACCGTCTTCATCCCCCCCTACACTCCCTCCTCCCTCCCCAACAAAAGCGAAACAAGAAACTTTGTTTCGGTCCAACGTCATAATTCTCTCACGCTCTGAGGGACAGCGATACGCGCGCACGAGCCAGTTTGGGACTTAAAGCTGATTGGCTGCTTTTGCACAGTAAAGTCGACTGGATCGATTCTTCTGCTGGACCCCTTTCCTCCATCCCTCCTCCTCTTCCTCCTCTTCCTCCACCTCTTCCTCTTCACCTTTATGCAGCAGAGAACATTTCTCTTGCAAAGACATAAATCAAGAATTTTATTTCTCCTGCTTTATTGAAGCTCTGGAAACTTCTTTGCCCTCTAGTGTCAGTTTTGCGTAACTTTTTATTATCATTTTTTTTCCTTCTTCTTTTACCTCCCCCACCTCCCCACATATCCCCCCCCCTCTCCCCATCACCATCGCGACCCAATATGTGACTGTGTTTCCATTCTTCGTCGGGTTCTCCCGTGTGAAGTTTTCACCCTAATCAATGCGTGTGAATGTGGTTCTCTCCTTGTATAGAGTCTCACAATAAAGGTTGAGCGCAAATTGAATACTTCGAGAGCTTTCGGGAATTTTTCTTTCCCTTCCACGAGAGTATGTGTCGACTTTTTCGATTTATGATAAAAGGAATTCGTAGTTACTAATGAAAGTCGGGGGGGGGGGAGAGTGGAGAGGGGGAGGTGGGTGGTAATTTTTAAAGATAATTGCGCGCGAACATTTCGTCTTTCGATTTTTAATGTCCTTCTCTCGTGGGCAATGTTTTCGGGGTTCCCGGAAGAAGACGAATATCGACTTTGCACGTGACCGAGGGGGTCGTGTTGGAAAATGAAGGAAATCAATTACTTTTTACGACCGCGAGCGGCTCGTGAGCTTCCAGAGCAAAAATGTTTATTAGATGTGGAAGCAGTTCCCGAGTCTCGTTGCGACTTTTGAGTCGCCGTGTCGTCCGAGTGTCGGGTAGTTCGTTTTTGAGAGTTTCTTTTATTAGGCAAAAGTTTTTATTGAAACCCGCGAAATGGCAGATCCTTCAGGCGAGGAAAAATGTAAAAAAATGAAAAGTTTATTTTTAGGAGACTTTTGTCTTTTGAAGTCTTAGGTGAAAGTTATTTTTTAGGAAGGCGATTAAAATTAAGATTAAGGATATAGTTATTATTGAATAGAAGAGAGAAAAACGTTTTCTTCAGTCGCAAGATAAAAGGTGTTGTTGAGGAAAGAGTCAAATGTAATTTTTGATGACGGAACAAAAGTAATTCGCGACGAATGGGATGAAAATAAATCTTGAAAAAAGTGGCAAAAGTAACTCTTAAGGAATGGAACAAAGTGATTTTTGTGGAATGGAAACAAAGTTACTTTTCAAGAATGGAGCCAAAGTAACTCTTAAGGAAAGGAGGAAACGTTATTTTTGAGAAAAAAAACTCAGAAGAAACTTCTAAGAAGATGAACAAAAATTATTTTTGAGGAAAAGGGTAAAGGTAGTTCTTAAGGAAATGAGCAAAAATTATTCTAAAATGAATGGAGAAAAAATTATTTTTGAGGAAAAGGGTAAAAGTAGTTCTTAAGGAAATGAGCAAAAATTATTTTAAAATGAATGGAGAAAAAATTATTTTTGAGGAAAAGGGTAAAAGTAGTTCTTAAGGAAATGAGCAAAAATTATTCTAAAATGAATGGAGAAAAAATTATTTTTGAGGAAAAGGGTAAAAGTAGTTCTTAAGGAAATGAGCAAAAATTATTCTAAAATGAATGGAGAAAAAATTATTTTTGAGGAAAAGGGTAAAAGTAGTTCTTAAGGAAATGAGCAAAAATTATTTTAAAATGAATGGAGAAAAAATTATTTTTGAGGAAAAGGGTAAAAGTAGTTCTTAAGGAAATGAGCAAAAATTATTCTAAAATGAATGGAGAAAAAATTATTTTTGAGGAAAAGGGTAAAAGTAGTTCTTAAGGAAATGAGCAAAAATTATTCTAAAATGAATGGAGAAAAAATAATTTTTGAGGAAAAGGGTAAAAGTAGTTCTTAAGGAAATGAGCAAAAATTATTTTAAAATGAATGGAGAAAAAATTATTTTTGAGGAAAAGGGTAAAAGTAGTTCTTAAGGAAATGAGCAAAAATTATTCTAAAATGAATGGAGAAAAAATTATTTTTGAGGAAAAGGGTAAAAGTAGTACTTAAGGAAATGAGCAAAAATTATTTTAAAATGAATGGAGAAAAAATTATTTTTGAGGAAAAGGGTAAAAATAGTTCTTAAGGAAATGAGCAAAAATTATTTTAAAATGAATGGAGAAAAAATTATTTTTGAGGAAAAGGGTAAAAGTAGTTCTTAAGGAAATGAGCAAAAATTATTTTAAAATGAATGGAGAAAAAATTATTTTTGAGGAAAAGGGTAAAAGTAGTTCTTCAGGAAATGAGCAAAAATTATTTTAAAATGAATGGAGAAAAAATTATTTTTGAGGAAAAGGGTAAAAGTAGTTCTTAAGGAAATGAGCGAAAATTATTTTAAAATAAATGGAGAAAAAATTATTTTTGAGGAAAAGGGTAAAAGTAGTTCTTAAGGAAATGAGCAAAAATTATTTTAAAATGAATGGAGAAAAAATTATTTTTCAGGAAAAGGGTAAAAGTAGTTCTTAAGGAAAGGAGCAAAAATTATTTTAAAATGAATGGAGAAAAAATTATTTTTGAGGAAAAGGGTAAAAGTAGTTCTTAAGGAAATGAGCAAAAATTATTTTAAAATGAATGGAGAAAAAATTATTTTTGAGGAAAAGGGTAAAAGTAGTTCTTAAGGAAATGAGCAAAAATTATTTTAAAATGAATGGAGAAAAAATTATTTTTGAGGAAAAGGGTAAAAGTAGTTCTTAAGGAAATGAGCGAAAATTATTTTTAAACGAATGGAGAAAAAATTATTTTTGAGGAAAAGGGTAAAAGTAGTTCTTAAGGAAATGAGCAAAAATTATTTTAAAACGAATGGAGAAAAAATTATTTTTGAGGAAAAGGGTAAAAGTAGTTCTTAGAGAAATGAGCAAAAATTATTTTAAAATGAATGGAGAAAAAATTATTTTTGAGGAAAAGGGTAAAAGTAGTTCTTAAGGAAATGAGCAAAAATTATTTTAAAATGAATGGAGAAAAAATTATTTTTCAGGAAAAGGGTAAAAGTAGTTCTTAAGGAAAGGAGCAAAAATTATTTTAAAATGAATGGAGAAAAAATTATTTTTGAGGAAAAGGGTAAAAGTAGTTCTTAAGGAAATGAGCAAAAATTATTTTTAAACGAATGGAGAAAAAATTATTTTTGAGGAAAAGGGTAAAAGTAGTTCTTAAGGAAATGAGCAAAAATTATTTTAAAATGAATGGAGAAAAAATTATTTTTCAGGAAAAGGGTAAAAGTAGTTCTTAAGGAAAGGAGCAAAAATTATTTTAAAATGAATGGAGAAAAAATTATTTTTGAGGAAAAGGGTAAAAGTAGTTCTTAAGGAAATGAGCAAAAATTATTTTAAAATGAATGGAGAAAAAATTATTTTTCAGGAAAAGGGTAAAAGTAGTTCTTAAGGAAAGGAGCAAAAATTATTTTAAAATGAATGGAGAAAAAATTATTTTTGAGGAAAAGGGTAAAAGTAGTTCTTAAGGAAATGAGCAAAAATTATTTTTAAACGAATGGAGAAAAAATTATTTTTGAGGAAAAGGGTAAAAGTAGTTCTTAAGGAAATGAGCAAAAATTATTTTAAAACGAATGGAGAAAAAATTATTTTTGAGGAAAAGGGTAAAAGTAGTTCTTAAGGAAATGAGCAAAAATTATTTTAAAATGAATGGAGAAAAAATTATTTTTGAGGAAAAGGGTAAAAGTAGTTCTTAAGGAAATGAGCAAAAATTATTTTAAAATGAATGGAGAAAAAATAATTTTTGAGGAAAAGGGTAAAAGTAGTTCTTAACGAAATGAGCAAAAATTATTTTAAAATGAATGGAGAAAAAATTATTTTTGAGGAAAAGGGTAAAAGTAGTTCTTAAAGAAATGAGCAAAAATTATTTTAAAATGAATGGAGCAAAAATTATTTTTGAGGAAAAGGGTAAAAGTAGTTCTTAAGGAAATGAGCAAAAATTATTTTAAAATGAATGGAGAAAAAATTATTTTTGAGGAAAAGGGTAAAAGTAGTTCTTAAGGAAATGAGCAAAAATTATTTTTAAATGAATGGAGAAAAAATTATTTTTGAGGAAAAGGGTAAAAGTAGTTCTTAAGGAAATGGGCAAAATTTATTTTTAAACAATTGGAGAAAAAATTATTTTTGAGGAAAAGGGTAAAAGTAGTTCTTAAGGAAATGAGCAAAAATTATTTTAAAACGAATGGAGAAAAAATTATTTTTGAGGAAAAGGGTAAAAGTAGTTCTTAAGGAAATGAGCAAAAATTATTTTAAAATGAATGGAGAAAAAATTATTTTTGAGGAAAAGGGTAAAAGTAGTTCTTAGAGAAATGAGCAAAAATTATTTTAAAATGAATGGAGAAAAAATTATTTTTGAGGAAAAGGGTAAAAGTAGTTCTTAAGGAAATGAGCAAAAATTATTTTAAAATGAATGGAGAAAAAATTATTTTTGAGGAAAAGGGTAAAAGTAGTTCTTAAGGAAATGAGCAAAAATTATTTTAAAATGAATGGAGAAAAAATTATTTTTGAGGAAAAGGGTAAAAGTAGTTCTTAAGGAAAGGAGCAAAAATTATTTTAAAATGAATGGAGAAAATATTATTTTTGAGGAAAAGGGTAAAAGTAGTTCTTAAGGAAATGAGCAAAAATTATTTTAAAATGAATGGAGAAAAAATTATTTTTGAGGAAATGGGTAAAAGTAGTTCTTAAGGAAAGGAGCAAAAATTATTTTAAAGTGAATGGAGAAAAAATTATTTTTGAGGAAAAGGGTAAAAGTAGTTCTTAAGGAAAGGAGCAAAAATTATTTTTAAATGAATGGAGAAAAAATTATTTTTGAGGAAATGGTTAAAAGTAGTTCTTAAGGAAATGAGCAAAAATTATTTTAAAATGAATGGAGAAAAAATTATTTTTGAGGAAAAGGGTAAAAGTAGTTCTTAAGGAAATGAGCAAAAATTATTTTAAAATGAATGGAGAAAAAATTATTTTTGAGGAAAAGGGTAAAAGTAGTTCTTAAGGAAATGAGCAAAAATTATTTTAAAATGAATGGAGAAAAAATTATTTTTGAGGAAAAGGGTAAAGGTAGTTATTAAGGAAATGAGCAAAAATTATTTTAAAATGAATGGAGAAAAAATTATTTTTGAGGAAAAGGGTAAAAGTAGTTCTTAAGGAAAGGAGCAAAAATTATTTTAAAATGAATGGAGAAAAAATTATTTTTGAGGAAATGGGTAAAAGTAGTTCTTAAGGAAAGGAGCAAAAATTATTTTAAAATGAATGGAGAAAAAATTATTTTTGAGGAAAAGGGTAAAAGTAGTTCTTAAGGAAATGAGCAAAAATTATTTTTAAACGAATGGAGAAAAAATTATTTTTGAGGAAAAGGGTAAAAGTAGTTCTTAAGGAAATGAGCAAAAATTATTTTAAAACGAATGGAGAAAAAATTATTTTTGAGGAAAAGGGTAAAAGTAGTTCTTAAGGAAATGAGCAAAAATTATTTTAAAACGAATGGAGAAAAAATTATTTTTGAGGAAAAGGGTAAAAGTAGTTCTTAAGGAAATGAGCAAAAATTATTTTTAAACGAATGGAGAAAAAATTATTTTTGAGGAAAAGGGTAAAAGTAGTTCTTAAGGAAATGAGCAAAAATTATTTTAAAACGAATGGAGAAAAAATTATTTTTGAGGAAAAGGGTAAAAGTAGTTCTTAAGGAAATGAGCAAAAATTATTTTAAAATGAATGGAGAAAAAATTATTTTTGAGGAAAAGGGTAAAAGTAGTTCTTAAGGAAATGAGCAAAAATTATTTTAAAATGAATGGAGAAAAAATTATTTTTGAGGAAAAGGGTAAAAGTAGTTCTTAAGGAAATGAGCAAAAATTATTTTAAAATGAATGGAGAAAAAATTATTTTTGAGGAAAAGGGTAAAAGTAGTTCTTAAGGAAAGGAGCAAAAATTATTTTAAAATGAATGGAGAAAAAATTATTTTTGAGGAAATGGGTAAAAGTAGTTCTTAAGGAAAGGAGCAAAAATTATTTTAAAATGAATGGAGAAAAAATTATTTTTGAGGAAAAGGGTAAAAGTAGTTCTTAAGGAAATGAGCAAAAATTATTTTAAAATGAATGGAGAAAAAATTATTTTTGAGGAAAATGGTAAAAGTAGTTCTTAAGGAAATGAGCAAAAATTATTTTTAAATGAATGGAGAAAAAATTATTTTTGAGCAAAAGGGTAAAAGTAGTTCTTAAGGAAAGGAACAAAAATTATTTTAAAATGAATGGAGAAAAAATTATTTTTGAGGAAATGGGTAAAAGTAGTTCTTAAGGAAATGAGCAAAAATTATTTTAAAATGAATGGAGAAAAAATTATTTTTGAGGAAAAGGGTAAAAGTAGTTCTTAAGGAAATGAGCAAAAATTATTTTAAAATGAATGGAGAAAAAATTATTTTTGAGGAAAAGGGTAAAAGTAGTTCTTAAGGAAATGAGCAAAAATTATTTTAAAATGAATGGAGAAAAAATTATTTTTGAGGAAAAGGGTAAAAGTAGTTCTTAAGGAAAGGAGCAAAAATTATTTTAAAATGAATGGAGAAAATATTATTTTTGAGGAAAAGGGTAAAAGTAGTTCTTAAGGAAATGAGCAAAAATTATTTTAAAATGAATGGAGAAAAAATTATTTTTGAGGAAATGGGTAAAAGTAGTTCTTAAGGAAAGGAGCAAAAATTATTTTAAAGTGAATGGAGAAAAAATTATTTTTGAGGAAAAGGGTAAAAGTAGTTCTTAAGGAAAGGAGCAAAAATTATTTTTAAATGAATGGAGAAAAAATTATTTTTGAGGAAATGGTTAAAAGTAGTTCTTAAGGAAATGAGCAAAAATTATTTTAAAATGAATGGAGAAAAAATTATTTTTGAGGAAAAGGGTAAAAGTAGTTCTTAAGGAAAGGAGCAAAAATTATTTTAAAATGAATGGAGAAAAAATTATTTTTGAGGAAAAGGGTAAAAGTAGTTCTTAAGGAAATGAGCAAAAATTATTTTTAAATGAATGGAGAAAAAATTATTTTTGAGGAAAAGGGTAAAAGTAGTTCTTAAGGAAATGAGCAAAAATTATTTTAAAATGAATGGAGAAAAAATTATTTATGAGGAAAAGGTTAAAAGTAGTTCTTAAGGAAAGGAGCAAAAATTATTTTAAAATGAATGGAGAAAAAATTATTTTTGAGGAAAAGGGTAAAAGTAGTTCTTAAGGAAAGGAGCAAAAATTATTTTAAAATGAATGGAGAAAAAATTATTTTTGAGGAAAAGGGTAAAAGTAGTTCTTAAGGAAATGAGCAAAAATTATTTTTAAATGAATGGAGAAAAAATTATTTTTGAGGAAAAGGGTAAAAGTAGTTCTTAAGGAAATGAGCAAAAATTATTTTAAAATGAATGGAGAAAAAATTATTTATGAGGAAAAGGTTAAAAGTAGTTCTTAAGGAAAGGAGCAAAAATTATTTTAAAATGAATGGAGAAAAAATTATTTTTGAGGAAAAGGGTAAAAGTAGTTCTTAAGGAAAGGAGCAAAAATTATTTTAAAATGAATGGAGAAAAAATTATTTTTGAGGAAAAGAGTAAAGGTAGTTCTTAAGGAAAGGAGCAAAAATTATTTTAAAATGAATGGAGAAAAAATTATTTTTGAGGAAAAGGGTAAAAGTAGTTCTTAAGGAAAGGAGCAAAAATTATTTTAAAATGAATGGAGAAAAAATTATTTTTGAGGAAAAGGGTAAAAGTAGTTCTTAAGGAAAGGAGCAAAAATTATTTTAAAATGAATGGAGAAAAAATTATTTTTGAGGAAAAGGGTAAAAGTAGTTCTTAAGGAAATGAGCAAAAATAATTTTTAAATGAATGCAGAAAAAATTAATTTTGAGGAAAAGGGTAAAAGCAGTTCTTAGGGAAAGGAGCAAAAATTATTGCCAGATCACCAATTTCTAAAGAAATCGTTGCCAAATATTTTTTCTGAATTTTGTAATCAACCACAGTGTTCGGAAACTTTTTTGAGCGACTGTAACACTCATTGGTAGAATAACTTCCAGAAGGAAAAAAAAATCGAAACAATTTTCTTACCTATCCCATTTCCGCCATATTCCAACAGAGCAACTTCACGCCCCCTCGTAATTAGCTCGTTTTGGCAAAAAAAAAAACGACTAATGTTTTCACTGTGTTGCCGAACCCATTGAACTTATTTGTTTTTAAAGATAAATTACGAATTCTTTTTGAGTTGGATAAGGATCGATCAAACTCATACGATTCGCATTTTACGAATTTCCCTTTAGCTTTAATAGCGAAATTTTTTGGGGGAATATGGTGAAATTGAAACGAATATTGCAAATGATCTCTTCGTTCAAGAAATTTCAAATTTTTATGGCAGAGCGGATAGGTCAAGAGGTTAACATTGCTAGCAATGATTTGCCCTCTAACCCTTAGTGCTGATGGAGGGACGGTTTGCGACCTTTTTTGTTTCAAGAGAAAAAGGGTTGGGTTGCCAGACCTCTGAGCGGCACTTTTTTGCACACCATGGGCTAAATGGCCAGGTCACACGGACCCCGAAGGCTCAGAGAAGGTTGGGGGAAAAGACCCACTTGAACAGCTGTTGGGAGACAGATGGTAGCCTTCCGTCAAGGCCATCCAGCGTGTTCTTTAACGTGCACAGGGTATGGCTCTCCCGCACACGGGGCCACGGCTTAACGTCCCATCCGACGGATGGCGGCCTTTCCAAGCCCATCGGTGTCCCCTACTGCTTTTTTGAAAACGACACACACATCCATGCCTTATCCGGGGTTCGAACCCAGGTCCCTTAGATCAGTAGCCAAGCGCGCTAACCACTCGGCCATGGGACGGCTGAGAAAAAGGGAAAATTCCATTTATCTCTTAGATTATTTTTGCATCTTAGAGATATTAAAATATATTACTATATGAATTTCACAGCTCATTCCTTAGTTACAGTTTCCACTGTTAGAGGGTGCTAAGATGCCATTCTATTTGAAAATGAGCATCCCATAATTCGCATGTGGAAATATGCTATTCTTCTAGTAGTTTTTTTTATTTTATTAATCTAATCTTGTACAGTCGCTCAAAAAAATATCCGAACACTATGGTTGATTACAGAATTAAGAAAAAATATCTGGCAACAATTTTTCGTGTCACGTGACACGAAGGTTTGCCAGATCACTAATTTCTAAAAAAATCGTTGCCAGATATTTTTTTCTGAATTCTGTAATCATCCATGGTGTTCGGATACTTTTTTGAGCGACTAATAGTTAGTGATCTGACTATAATTAAGCGACTAATAATTAGTGATCTGGCAACTTCGTGTCACTGAAGTTGCCAGATCACTAATTTCTAAAAAAAAATCGTTGCCAGATATTTTTCCTGAATTCTGTAATCAACCATGGTGTTCGGATACTTTTTTGAGCGACTATAGGTGGTCATATTGTTTTGATACTGGATCGTGTGGGCTCACTCACGGAAATATTGAGCGTGTGCAGTTACCGTTCACAGCAAACTGGAGCGTGTGCAGTAACTGCACACGCTCCAGTTTGCTGTGAACGGTAACTGGAGCGTGTACAGTTGCTGTACACGCTCCAGATATTTTTCCTGAATTCTGTAATCACGTGACACGAAGGTTTCCAGATCACTAATTTCTAAAAAAATCGTTGACAGATATTCTTTCTGAATTCTGTAATCAACCATAGTGTTCGGATATTTTTTTGAGCGACTGTACATGATTGATGTTGATGTTAATATGTATTTGTCATGATTCCTATTGATGTATTTCTTTTGAAAAAGTACAGCATGTATAATGAAGCTCCATTTATCTGATATACATCAATAGCAATCTCAAACAAATGCACATTATACATCAACAGCAATCATGTACAAACAAATACGTACATTATACATCAACAGCAATCATGTACAAACAAATACGTACATTATACAAATACATTGTTAAATGTATTTGTTTCTACACATTTGTTGTGATGCATTTGTTAACATGTTTGTTGATTATTATGGATTTGTTTCTGATGCATTTGTATGTATATTCTTGTTGATGTTGCATTTATATGTATATGTTTGTTGCTGATGCATATGTTTGCACGTGTTTTGTGAGATGTTTGCTAGTGATTTATTTTGTGGTATTTGCTCTTTATGTATCTGTTTGATGGGTGTGTAGTGTTTGGATATTTGTTGTTGATGTTTTGCATTTCGGGTGTTCCTAAGTGCGTTTGTCTTTGAGTGTGTTTTTTTTTGTGCGTGTGTGTGTTGTCTGTTCGATTTTTCTTTGTCTGTTGTTCGATTCTCCTTTGTTAGTCGGTATGATTGTCGGTGTATTCATTTGTTGATCTGCTTTAGTGCGTGATTGTCTCAGAATAACTCTCGGACGGTTTACTTGTCATGGCTTGATTGATCGGATTGATTTTCTGCGCACGGATTCTTTGAATAAAAGTACGAAGAATAAAGATAGAATTATAATAACACAATTATAATAAGATTCGTTTAGGTCTGAATCAAATTCAGGTATTTGTAAACGGTTTTCGTTATTATGCACTGCACCCTTTTTCCTTTATTTCATCCACATACAGTTCTGGAATATTTTGTCGCAAACAAGACTCAGCATCAGATCGAAAATTCAATGTTGCAACTAGACATTCATTTCGATATTTTTACAGTATTGTTGTTTTTGTCTTCTCTGTCCTATTGGACAGTGTTAGTCGTCTGGTTAGGCAACAGTAATATTTCAAGTGCCTCGGGGGGCGGGGGGGGGGCTCAGTCGGTAGCGCGCCAGGCTCATAATATGTAGTTCCCAGGTTCGAGTCCCAGCTGGGTCAGCGTTGAGATTTATCTCAGCAAAATTCCCCGCCTTGCCCACGGTCAGTAGGGGACACCGATGGGCTTGGAAAGGCCGCCGTCCGTCGGATGGGACGTTAAGCCGTGGCCCCGTGTGCGGGAGAGCATACCCTATGCACGTTAAAGAACACGCTGGATGGCCTTGACGGGAGGCTACCATCTCTCCCAACAGCTGTTCCAGTGGGTCCCCTCCCCCAACCTTCTCTGAGCCTTCGGGGTCCATGTGACCTGGCTATTTAGCCCATGGTGTGCAAAAAAGTGTCGCTCAGAGGTAAAACAACCCAAGTGCCTCGGGGGCAGAAGTGACTCGGTTGGGAGTGCTCAAGGCTCGTAATCTACAGTTCCGAGGTTCGAATCTCATCTGTGCCAGCGTTGAGATTCATTTCTGAAAACTCAACTTGCTCTTTGTGAGAAAGGAGTCAACCCATGGGCTTGGAATGGCCACTGCCCATTGGATGGGGCTTTGAACCGTGGCATAATGTGCAGAGAGCCATACTCTGCATGTTAATGAGCACGCTGGATGCACTTGATGGGAGATGCATGTTAATGCGCACGCTGGATATCTTGATGGGAGACTTTTGTTACCTAACAGTTGGCCAATTGATACCCTTCCCCCCAACTTTCTCTGAGCCCTTCGGGTCCTTGTGACTTGCTAATTTAGTCCATTGTGTGCAGAAAAAGTGCCGCTCAGAGGTAAAATAACCCAATAATCCCCACTCTGCCTTTAGGAAGGGAAGCAGAGTGAAGATCAGCGGAGAATATTTTAATATTCTCCGCTGCGATAGTCGAGACTCGAACTGGGAACTGCAGACTGCAGTCTGGCACACTATCGACTAAACCAAACCCCGCCCACTTCAGGAGTAGTACAGTCTCAAAAAAGTATCTGGCAACCTTCGTGTCACGTGACACGAAGATTGCCAGATACAGCAAACTCGCTCGAGCAAACTGGAGCGTGTGCAGTAACTGCACACGCTCCAGTTTGCTGTGAACGGTAACTGGAGAGTATACAGTTGCTGTACACGCTCCAGATATTTTTCCTCAATTCTGTAATCACGTGACACGAAGGTTGCCAGATCACTAATTTCTAAAAAAATCGTTGCCAGATATTTTTTTCCTGAATTCTGTAATCAACCATAGTGTTCGGATACTTTTTTGACCGACTGTACAAACAAATATACCAACATTATACATGAACAACAGCAATCATGTACGAACAAATACATCAAACGACAAACACAATTCTTCCACAGATACCTTCTGAAAGAAACCCTCAAAAAACGACAGAAACTTTTAAAGTTTGACTAGAGTAAGCATCCTTTTCTTAATCTGTCTAGGGGCGGGGTGGCTCAGTCGGTAGCGCGCCAGGCTCGTAATCTGTAGTTCTCAGGTTCGAATCCCAGCTTGGTCAGCGTTGAGATTTATCTCCGCAAAATTCCCCGCCCTGCCCACGGTCAGTAGGGGACACCGATGGGCTTGGAAAGGCCGCCGTCCGTCGGATGGGACGTTAAGCCGTGGCCCCGTGTGCGGGAGAGCCATACGCTGCGCACGTTAAAGAACACGCTGGATGGCCTTGACGGGAGGCTACCATCTGTCTCCCAACAGTTGTTCCAGTGGGTTCCCTCCCCCAACCTTCTCTGAGCCTTTGGGGTCCATGTGACCTGGCCATTTAGCCCATGGTGTGCAAAAAAGTGCCGCTCAGAGGTAAAACAACCCAACACAACTTAATCTGTCTACATCAAAAAGATTAAAATGATGCCAGGCAATTTCGGCGATCAATCAAGATATCGTTAACTACACTGAAGTAAGTATTTTGGTAAAAAAAAATGAATAAAATTACTAAAATCGATTGCTTAACGTCTCTATGCATCCTCAGAAGATGAAAAAAAAACAACAACCTATTTTTCAAACTTTCCACTGATCGAAAGTTTCTCGGATGTTTTTTTTTTATTTCCTTCCCGCCTATCGAAGGAGTGGATAAAATTCAACCCCGAAACTGAGACTTCAGACTTCGCTGCATTTTAGAAGGAAAAATTCCACTCTTTAAGTGGGAAGAAAGAAGAAAGGCAAGCATTTCGTTTCGGGTGGGGGGGGGGAGCAGAAAGGTTGGAGTCCAAATGACTAACACAAGGAGGCAGTCAGGCGTCTCGTTCTCCTCAACGGAGACCGAATCCTCAGGAAGCCGCCTACCGCGATCTCCTCTCTCCCGCACAGAGGGATGCTGAAGATTACCGCGTGTGAACGGTCCATGGCCACAGAGGGGACTTAAAGCATCTTCAACCTTGTCGCTATGGGAACGTTTCATCCTGAGGGAGTTTCCACTTGAGAGGAGGCAGAGGACGATCTTCTGGAAGCAGCGGAAGGAGGAGGTCGCTGCCAAGGAAAGAGACTGACACTTCAGCCGTCACACTCCTTCAACTCTCTTCACACTCCTCCGGTAATATCTTTCAGAAACGCCATCTCCTTTTTGGAGGAGGGAGTCACTCATCGACGAATCATCGAAGAAAGGTCTCGCTGTTTTTTTTTTTTCTCCTTGCTCTTGAGATTACTACAAAGGAGATGGATTAAAAAAAGAAAATTATTATGGCTTTCGTTTTACTGTTAGGACCAGTGGGTTGGGATACTTTACCTATTGAGTGCATTTCTATGCACAAAATGGGCTAAACTGATAGGTAACAAAAACCTCTAGGTTTCAGAGCTCTTCATGGGAAAGGGAGAGATGGAAGTCTCTCCAGCATCTTCTTCAAACGACACAAGGAGCAACGTGAAAGGGATTCTCAATGCATAGTGGAGAGAGAGATACGGACGTGGAGACGTCAGTTTATGAGACATGCTATTGGGTTGGGTTGTTTTACCTCTGAGCGGCACTTTTTTGCACACCATGGGCTAAATGGCCAGGTTACATGGACCCCGAAGGCTCATAAGGTGGCGGGAGGGGACCCACTGGAACAGCTGTTGGGAGACAGATGGTAGCCTTCCGTCATGGCCATTCAGCGTGTTCTTTAACGTTGGGTTTGCTTTACCTCTGAGAGGCACTTTTTTGCACACCATGGGCTAAATGGCCAGGTCACATGGACCCCGAAGGCTCAGAGAAGGTTGGGGAGGGGACCCACTGGAACAGCTGTTGGGAGACAGATGGCAGCCTCCCGTCAAGACCATCCAGCGTGTTCTTTAACGTGCACAGTGTATGGCTCTCCCGCACACGGGGCCACGGCTTAACGTCCCATCCGACGGACGGCGGCCTTTCCAAGCCCATCGGTGTCCCCTACTGACCGTGGGCAGGGCGGGGAATTTTGCGGAGATAAATCTCAACGCTGACCCAGCTGGGACTCGAACCTGGGAACTACAGATTACGAGCCTGACGTGCTACCGACTGAGCCACCCCCGCCCCATATATCACGAGTACTTACTCTAGGTGCCGTGATGAATACGTCATATCCGTAATGGAACTGACAATTTAGTTTGGAGTTTGAATTGAAAAGTTGGCTTGAATGTCATTATAAAGTTGCTATTTTGCAGGGCCCGATCTGGGGGGGGGGTCAAGATGTCATGCCCTCCCCCCCCTTTTTTGAGAACGTTAGTAAGGCTAATGAAGGGCAACAATTATTAAACTTGTGCATATTTAGGGCATTCATCAAGAAATGTTTTGAAAATATCTGATGCGAAGAGGAAAAGGTTACATTAGAAGGGAGCGGGGGTGGCTCAGTCGGTAGCGCGCCAGGCTCGTAATCTGTAGTTCCCAGGTTCGAGTTCCAGCTGGGTCAGCGTTGAGATTTATCTCCGCAAAATTCCCCGCCCTGCTCACGGTCAGTAGGGGACACCAATGGGCTTGGAAAGGCCGCCGTCCGTCGGATGGGACGTTAAGCCGTGGCCCCGTGTGTGGTAGAGCCATACCCTGTGCACGTTAAAGAACACGCTGGATGGCCTTGACGGGAGGCTACCATCTGTCTCCCAACAGCTGTTCCAGTGGGCCCCTTCCCTCCGCCTTCGGGGTCCATGTGACCTGGCCATTTAGCACATGGTGTGCAAAAAAGTGCCGGTCATCAATCGGTAAAACAACCAACAACCAACCTACATTAGAAGTGAGATCCAATTTCTTCTCTTTCCCCTTTCCCCTTTCCCGGTCCGATTGCGTCGGTTGTCTCCTCTAATTTTTTTCCAGATTATGGCTTGCTGTTTTGTCCCGACGGAGATATAGTTTTCAATCAGTGTAGTAAAACTTACTGTTGCCTTACAAAAGAGAAGCCTCGTATCTCTTTGAAAGGCATTGTTCCTTCATACAAGTTGTGTGACTAGAGCAGGGGTTCTCAACGTGGGGTACGCTGTAAAAGTTTTTGTGGTATGATGTGAGAGCTCAAAAGTCGCTAGATCTAGTAACAAAGTCGCTAAGTTGGCAACACTGCTGTGCAAAAATGTAATTTTTTATGTTTATCGATATATGTAATTTATGAATGCAAAATTTAATGTGTATATATATTTAGATGTTTTATTTTATTCCCATTGTAATACAATAATTATAGTTTTATCTATCTATACAAGGGGTACGTCAGCTACTTACACATTTCCAGGAGGTACGTGAAGCATAGCAAAATTCCCCGCCTTGCCCACGGTCAGTAGGGGACACCAATGGGCTTGGAAAGGCCGCCGTCCGTCGGATGGAACGTTAAGCCGTGGCCCCGTGTGTGGGAGAGCCATACCCTGTGCACGTTAAAGAACACGCTGGATGGCCTTGACGGGAGGCTACCATCTGTCTCCCAACAGCTGTTCCAGTGGGTCTCCTCCCCCAACCTTCTCTGAGCCTTCGGGGTCCATGTGACCTGGCCATTTAGCCCATGGTGTGCAAAAAAAGTGCCGCTCAGAGGTAAAACAACCCAACCCAATATGAAGCATAAAAGGTTGAGAACCACTGTAATAGAGTGATCCCCCCCAATAGGGGACCACCTTGTCGTGGTGGGGGGGCCTAGGGCCCAGCAACCCGGCTGAGGCTTTGCCGGTCGGGATGATCCCCAGCTGGAGCAGGCCAAAGGCTTTGCCGGCTGTAGTGGGCAACAGCTGGAGCATTGCCAAGGTTTTGCCGGTTGGGGTGGTCCCCGGCTGGAGCATTGCTGAAGCCAACCGAGGTTGTAGACGCTGCCGGCCGGCTTGATTGCCGGTCGGATGGTGACGGCGTTGGAGACCTCACCTCTCAGGAGACCTGTGTGGTCTGTTCGACGGCTCTGCCGAAAGGTCTGAACCCGCCTGTAGGCACGAGCTGTCCAAAAAGTCTGGGTCTTACTAAGAGTCTCCACCCCGGACGCCGATCGAACTTGGATCTATATATCCTCGTTCATGGCTAACCGGGGAATAGATTAAAGTAAGGTTTCCTCCGGTGGTCAGCTTTCCTTCTATAGGACTGCTGCCATGTGAGGCTGGGGTTGAGGTGCGCCTATAGGGCGTATTCCTTGCCCCCAGCTCTAGATAAGCACGGCTTTTCATAACCAGGTAGTGCTGTACAAGCGGAACCGGGAATTGCCGTGGTTGCATAAGATCGCAACAAAAGAGATTCATTGTAATAGAGTGATACGTACATATGACATGTATTGGTAAAACTCCGCTTCTACTTGCGACGTCGCTTGTACAGATGCTCAGGATCATCTCTGGCGAGCGTCCAACAGTAGTCAGCCAACATTGAAGTGAACCAGTTTCCCTGGTATCTTTTCTCCATCATTGCAATGTCCTGGTGAAAACGTTCACTGTGCTCATTACTAACCATGCCGCAGTTGTCGGGGAAGAAATCTAAGTAGGAATGGAAAAAGTGGATCTTTAAGGACATATTGCAGCCAAGTTTGTGATACGGAGACAACATGTTCTTAACTAGTTTCTTGTAGTTGTCTGCCTGACATTCCCAAGGAATTTAGTTGACACCAGATGAAACGCGTCCCAAGCCTTTTTCTTGTCACCCTGAAGCAGGCTGTCTCTAAACAGATCGCGGATCTGAGGACCCACAAAAATTCCTTCTTTTATTTTCGCTTCACTGAGTCGAGGGATTTTGTCAACCAAGTATTTGAAAGCTGATGCAGTCCGGTTCATGGCTTTTACGAAGTTTTTCGTCACACCGAGTTTGATGTGTAGGGACGGTAGCAGGATTTTGTGCATTTCTGCCAGTGCTGGGTGTTCCACATTCTTCTCTCTTACCTTAAGAGATTTCCTCTGAGGTCAGTTTCTCTTCACGTATTGCAAAGTCTTTGCTCGGCTGTCCCATTCACATAAGAAACAGCAGTACTTCGTATATCCCATCAACAGAGCCACTACCTTCAAGTCACAACAGAGATGCCAGCATACTTGCTGTATTGAAGACACTTCAACAGCTGTTGTAGTTTGTTGTAGGTTTCTTTCATGTAAACAGCATGTCCAACCGGAATGGATGGAAGTCGATTTCCATTATGCAGCAACACTGCCTTGAGACTCAATTTCGAGGAGTCTATGAATAGTCGCCGTTCTTGAGTGTCATGTTTGATTCCGAGGGCATTCATCAGGCATCTACATCAGAGCAGAACTCAAGGTCATCTTCCTTTCTGAAGTAAGGCGCAACTGCCCATGACAAGTTCAAAACGAAGTCACTCGGACATTTTCCTTGAGAAGATTCCATTGTTAAAGTCTTGATCCAAGTAACTCTGCTTTGGCCTTGGAGAGCTCCAGATCGCGAACAAAATCGTTCATTTCTTCTTTGATGATAATGTGTGATGCAGATGATGCACCGTGGCAGACGTATGGATCATCATTAGACACCGAAGGCTGCAGAGAACCCGACATCGGTTCACCTCCCACTTCAATCGTCTGAATCGATGGAAAATTCTTTTGTAGGTTCGGGAACGGGAAGTCCTTTGCTGTGCATAACTGGTCGGAGAGCAGATTGTATATTCGGGTATGCTATTGTCCACTTCTTTTTCCTTGTGATGCCTCCAGAACAGTCATTTGCATGATTGCTTGGCTCTCTCCAAACCATAGGAAGAGCAAACGGCATCGCCTTTCAGCATCACACATACTGCAGCATATGTGTGGGGCATATCCCCGATCCTGCATCCAAAATATAACTCATAAGCCACTTTCACTATTGGAGTGATGGCCCTTTTCTGGCTTGCAAACGTCACTTCCCCACAAATGTAACAAAATCATCTGCACTATTCATACGCATACTGGCCACTCCCACTATGCGTATGGAGTGGCCAGCTCGATCTCCCGACCTAAATCCGATTGAGCATGTATGGGATGCTCTAGGGAGACGTGATGCTGCCCTCAACCCTTCACCTGAAACAAAGGGGGAGCTTATTACTGCTTTAAAGGAACAGTGGTCATTACTCCCTACTGAGCTGATTCACAACATCATAAACAGCATGGAACATCGCTGTCGTGCCTGCATTGCTGTAAGGGGTGACCACACTCCTTATTAAAGAACTTTACCCATTGCATTCTGACACTTCATTTTTGGACAAGTTCCTGTGTTATTTTTTTTGTCATGAAAAATGTTTCTAGTGTAAAATATTTTATGCCATTCTGAAACTAGCATTGTAATTCATGTTTCCATTAAATTTCATTAAAATCATTCACATAGTTTTTTGTTTATCATAATTTTTCTGAGTTTCTCTAAATTTATGGAAACCAGTGTATGCAACATACTCACCGAAACACTAAGCCTATTTAGTTGGCCATTACTATTTGAGAGTGGGGGCGGGGGTGGCTCAGTCGGTAGCGCGCCAGGCTCGTAATCTGTAGTTCCCAGGTTCGAGTCCCAGCTGGGTCAGCGTTGAGATTTATCTCCGCAAAATTCCCCCGCCCTGCCCACGGTCAGTAGGGGACACCGATGGGCTTGGAAAGGCCGCCGTCCGTCGGATGGGACGCTAAGCCGTGGCCCCGTTTGCGGGAGAGTCATACCCTGTGCACGTTAAAGAACACGCTGGATGGCCTTGACGGGAGGCTACCATCTGTCTCCCAACAGCTGTTCCAGTGGGTCCCCTCCCCCCAACCTTCTCTGAGCCTTCGGGGTCCATGTGACCTGGCCATTTAGCCCATGGTGTGCAAAAAAGTGCCGCTCAGAGGTAAAACAACCCAACGTTAAAAAACACGCCGGATGGCCTTGACGGGAGGCTACCATCTATCTCCCAACAGCTGTTCCAGTGGGTCCCCTCCCCCAACCTTCTCTGAGACTTCGGGGTCCATGTGACCTGGCCATTTAGCCCATGGTGTGCAAAAAAGTGCCGCTCAGAGGTAAAACAACCCAACCAACCCAACCCAGGTTCGAGTCCCAGCTGGGTCAGTGTTGAGATTTATCTCCTGCAAAATTCCCCGCCCTGCCCACGGTCAGTAGGGGACACCGATGGGCTTGGAAAGGCCGCCGTCCGTCGGATGGGACGTTAAGCCGTGGCCCCGTGTGTGGGAGAGCCATACCCTATGCACGTTAAAGAACACGCTGGATGGCCTTGACGGGAGGCTACCATCTGTCTCCCAACAGCTGTTCCAGTGGGTCCCCTCCCCCAACCTTCTCTGAGCCTTCGAGGTCCATGTGACCTGGCCATTTAGCCCATGGTGTGCAAAAAAGTGCCGCTCAGAGGTAAAACAACCCAACCCAACTATTTGAGAGCACGACTTACGTTGCACCAATGCTTTCTTCGTCTGCAGATGAAACTTTTGTGCAAGGAAAGGAATTTCTTTACGATAGTGACACGTCTGGCTCCGAGCCATCTCATAACAGAAGTCCTGGAGCCTCGGAAAGCTTCTCCCAGTTCCGTTATTCACTTCAAAGCACAGAAGCAAGCTAAATTTTTCGCCACGATATGAACACACTTCTTTCGTCAGCGGAAGTGGAGCGTCCTCGTTCTGGGCAGTTTTTTGTTGTTGTTGTTGTTGTTGCCACTCGTAAAGTCGAAATAGCGACGGTGAAATAAAGAAGAATAACGCGACGGCCTCGAGACTTCCTCTAGTGACGTTCAACAATAACTTCGCACGTGGCGGATTTACAGCGATGAATAACAATGGAGAAATCTCCCTTTCTGTCGTTGCCAATCAATAATTTCTAAATTCTTATGAGGGAATAAAAATATCGTTTGCAAACTGAATACGTTCTAAGTTCTTGATGTAAAAATTGAAGTTTTTTAAGTTTTTTTTTGTTTGAATAAGTTTGAGTCTAGAGAGTTTTTTTTTAAATGTTTTGTTATTTTCATTTCATATATCATTGTCGATACAAGAAGGGCTGTCAATAGTTTTTTTGTGGTTTCACGTCGCAGAATATTAGAGGATAGTGTTTTTTTTTCAATGCTTGGAAGAATCTAAAAATTTCGATCGTTAAAGTTAATTTGAATATTCTGCTGCCGTTCGTGTTGTTTCCTCCTTTCAGCCAAACTTATTAAGGTTGGGTTGGGTTGTTTTACCTCTGAGCGGCACTTTATTGCACACCATGGGTTAAATGGCCAGGTCACATGGACCCCGAATGATCAGAGAAGGTTGGTGGAGGGGACCCACTGGAACAGCTGTTGGGAGACAGATGGTAGCCTCCCGTCAAGGCCATCCAGCGTGTTCTTTAACGTGCACAGGGTATGGTTCTCCCGCACACGGGTCCACGGCTTAACGTCCCATCCGACGGACGATGGCCTTTTCAAGCCCATCGGTGTCCCCTACTGACCGTGGGCAGGGCGGGGAATTTTGCGGAGATAAATCTCAACGCTGACCCAGCTGGGACTCGAACCTGGGAACTACAGATTACGAGCCTGGCGCGCTACCGACTGAGCCACCCCCACCCCGCTTATTAAGGAAAATGAACTGTAAATGAATAAGCTAACACCTTAATATTTAAATATAGGAAAGTCGTTTTTTCTGTTTTCGAATTTAATCAAGCATATAAGGTTTTGAGGATGTTTCAAAGAAGTTTTTTTAAGAATAATTTTTATATTATTGTTTAAGCTTCGCATGTAGAACATTTTTTCCTCTGGCAATAGGAAGCTTCCAAACGTAAAATTACAGATTCCGTAAAAAAACAACCCGCTTCTTTCTTAGTTTGCAAAATGAGTTTCTTAAAGCAGTCTTGTACAGTCGCTCAAAAAAGTATCCGAACACTACGGTTGATTACAGAATTGAGAAAAAATATCTGGCAACAATTTTTTTAGAAATTAGTGATCTGGCAACCTTCGTGTCACGTGACACGAAGGTTGCCAGATTATTTCTATGAAACTAATGACGACGAAAATTTCTATGAAACTATGACGCGATTATTTCTATGAAACTAATGACGACGAAAGGAGTGATGGCGATTGTTTCTATGAAACTAATGACGACGAAAGGAGTGATGGCGATTGTTTCTATGAAAATAATGACGACGAAAAGAGTGATGGCGATTGTTTCTATGAAAATAGTGACGACGAAAGGAGTGATGGCGATTGTTTCTATGAAAATAATGACGACGAAAGGAGAGATGGCGATTGTTTCTATGAAAATAATGACGACGAAAAGAGTGATGGCGATGTTTCTATGAAAATTATGACGACGAAAAGAGTGATGGCGATTGTTTCTATGAAAATAATGACGACGAAAAGAGTGATGGCGATGTTTCTATGAAAATAATGACGACGAAAAGAGTGATGGCGATTGTTTCTATGAAAATAATGACGACGAAAAGAGTGATGGCGATTGTTTCTATGAAAATAATGACGACGAAAAGAGTGATGGCGATTGTTTCTATGAAAATAATGACGACGAAAAGAGTGATGGCGATTGTTTCTATGAAAATAGTGACGATAAAAGGTGTGATAATTATTATTTTTTGACGATATTAATGATGCAAGTAGTGATGATAATTATTTCCTACGACAATGGTGATGATTAAATTGATATTATTTTCTTCACGGTGGTGATGGCGAGATTGTAGTGGTAGTGATCATCACTATCACCAACCTTCATTTCTTTCATTATTCTTTTTTGTTCCCATCAATATATCTCCCCATTCTCTCGTAACGCTATATTCACCGTCGAAACAACGTATTGGTCCCCGTAATCCCGGATCTTAATGTCGTAGGCGCCAATGAAGAAAAAGTCAGCCCACCTCAAATCCACTCGCCTAGAGGAAGTGGTGGAGGCAACTCCGATCGAGATTGCAAATGTCAAGATAACTTCTCCCGCCATTCTGAGAAAGAACAACAGCAGACGTTCTGACCTCCGCCGCCAGATCGAGGCAGCTTCCCGATCCATTAATTTTCATCCCTTCACAACTTCCGCAGCTTCCACATCCGGTTAATAGAAAACTTCTGTAATTGCTTTTCGGTCACGTTCGGCGCATCTCCTTCCCTTAATCCAAAATGGCGGCCAACACCGCCACTAACCACAGCCGCCGAATGAGAACGATGATAAATGAAACTGGAAGAACATCCTCCTCCTTCACCTCCTCCACTGCATCTTCCATCTCCACCATCACTACTCTTCCTTTCTAACGACTCGAGTCCCGGCATTTTCTGCCCAGCGACAGAATTCTGCAGATTCCTACTCTGCAGTCCCTCCATCTCCCCTACTCAAAAATCGGCGGGAGCAATCAATCACTTTCCCGCGGCTCGAGCCTCCTCGCGCGATTGGCGTGTCGCGTGCCTCGCCCAGAGATTGTTGCCAGATGGGACATCAAGCACGCGACAGTTACAAATTAGAGTTAGTTCCAAGTACGGTAATTTTCTGCCGAAGTAGTTCTGACTCTTTCTCGCTCTATACGCGAATATCGGGGAAAGGGATGAAGGAGTTCCGAAAGGGACGATTGATACTCTCGGAAGTCGGACTGAAGAAACTCTGAGCAAGTATTTGGTAGTAGGGGTGGGAGGGGTGGAAATATTCTGCTGAATAGGTTTTGTGTGTCTAGGAAGATAAAGCTGAAGGATTTTGAGGGGGCGTTTAGTAGCGTCTAAGATGATAAGACTGAGGGATTTTGAGGGGACGTTTATTAGAGCCTAAGAAGATAAGGCTGAAGGATTTTGAGGGGGCATTAAGTAGAGTCTAAGAAGATACGACTGAAGGATTTTTGAGGAGGCGTTTAGTAGCGTCTAGCAAGATAAGATAAAGGATTTTGAGGAGGCGTTTAGTAGAGTCTAAGAAGATAAGGCTGAAGGATTTTGAGGGGGCAGTTAGTAGAGTCTAAGAAGATACGACTGAAGGTTTTTTGAGGAGGCGTTTAGTAGCGTCTAGCCAGATAAGATAAAGGATTTTGAGGGAGCGTTTAGTAGAGTCTAAGAAGATAAGGCTGAAGGATTTTGAGGGGGCAGTTAGTAGAGTCTAAGAAGATACGACTGAAGGATTTTTGAGGGGGCGTTTAGTAGAGTCTAAGAAGATACGACTGAAGGATTTTTGAGAGGGTGTTTAGTAACGTCTAGCAAGATAAGATAAAGGATTTTGAGGGGCGTTTAGTAGAGTCTAAGAAGGTAAGGCTGAATGATTTTGAGGGGGCAGTTAGCAGAGTCTAAGAAGATAAGGACTGAATGATTTTGAGGGGGCAGTTAGTAGAGTCTAGTAAGATAAGGCTGAAGGACTTTGAGGAGGCGTTTAGTAGAGTCTAAGAAGATACGACTGAAGGATTTTTGAGGGGGCGTTTAGTAGCGTCTAGCAAGATAAGGTAAAGGATTTTGAGGGGCGTTTAGTAGAGTCTAAGAAGATAAGGCTGAAGGATTTTGAGGTGGCAGTTAGTAGAATCTAAGAAGATACGACTGAAGGATTTTTGAGGGGGCGTTTAGTAGAGTCTAAAAAGATACGACTGAAGGATTTTTGAGGGGGCGTTTAGTAGCGTCTAGCAAGATAAGATAAAGGATTTTGAGGGGGCGTTTAGTAGAGTCTAAGAAGATAAGGCTGAAGGATTTTGAGGGGGCAGTTAGTAGAATCTAAGAAGATACGACTGAAGGATTTTTGAAGGGGCGTTTAGTAGAGTCTAAGAAGATACGACTGAAGGATTTTTGAGGGGGCGTTTAGTAGCGTCTAGCAAGATAAGATAAAGGATTTTGAGGGGGCGTTTAGTAGAGTCTAAGAAGATAAGGCTGAAGGATTTTGAGGTGGCAGTTAGTAGAGTCTAAGAAGATACGACTGAAGGATTTTTGAGGGGGCGTTTAGTAGAGTCTAAGAAGATACGACTGAAGGATTTTTGAGGGGGCGTTTAGTAGCGTCTAGCAAGATAAGATAAAGGATTTTGCCGTCCATCGGATGGGACGTTAAACCGTGGCCCCGTGTGCGGGAGAGCCAAATGTAAATTCATTAAGGATTGAAAACGTTAATCTGTGCACGTTAAAGAACACGCTGGATGGCCTTGACGGGAGGCTACCATCTGACTCCTAACAGCTGTTCCAGTGGGTCCCTCCTCCAATCTTCTCTGAGCCTTCGTGGTCCTTGTGACCTGGCCATTTAGTCCACTGTATGCAAAAAAGTGCCACTCAGAGGTGAAATAACCCAACTCAGCGATTCTTGGCTGGAATGATAAATGTGTTCGCAAACACCTATATTTGTAAAAAAGAATTTTTTTACATTATTTATATTTCTTGAAAAAAAGAACGAAGAAAACTAGAAGCTCTATTAAGCTTGCCTTGGTTTCTCATATAGCACAAGAATACTTACCCCCCCCCCCCCTGGTCTTAGTAGTCAGATACGGTAACCACTAGACCAGGCAGGTCTCTAACAGTTTTCTCTTCTTTAAAAACTTTCGAAAAAAATATAATTTTTTCGGATGAATCTTTAAACAGCAAATTTTGATGACAAATGACAGAACGCTTGTATTCAGAACTAAATGTTAGTTCTACTGGCTTCGAAGTTGATTTTACTAAATTAGCAAAAAAATGTAAAAATATCAAACTCCTCATTAATATTTTTTAGTGAAAATTTTCTTTCAATTTGTGCGTTTGTAAGAGTTTTTGGTATTTTTTTATTTATTCAAATAATTTTTGTTTGAGATATACCTTTTACTATGGCATATAAACTGACAGGCTCCTGTCAGACCTCAGTGGCAAGCAGCTGCTTGAGGTGGTATTTATTGTAGCCGTCCCGTGGCCGAGTGGTTTGCGCACTTGGCTACTGATCTACGGGACCTGGGTTCGAGCCGCGGATAAGGCATGGATGTATGTGTCGTTTTTCTGCTGAGGTCCTGCTATCCTCTCAGACCTTCTACTCTGGCATATAAACTGACAGGCTCCTGTCAGACCTCTGTGGCAAGCAGCTGCTTGAGGGGGTATTTATTTATTTTATTTATAAATAACCACAAAGAATGCACACACAGATAAATATTTTCGTAAAAATAAATCGTTATATAAAAAAAATGTTTTTTTTACCCATCTTCCTCTTTCCCAACTCCTGTAAAACGATCTGCTTTCAAATTCTCCAGTTCCAATGTATCCGGCTTTAATAAAAAGTTGCCAAACCCTCTGATAGATCATTTGAATTTTTTTCAATCAGAGTGGCAATCTAAGGAAACAAGATACCATCGGAGTTGGTTTGGCAACGCGAATCTTTTTAAGTTACGATTGTTAAAGAAGCATTTAAAGTCACATGATACTATTTCATTTCGTGCAACTTAAATCTCTAAAAGCCCTTTCCTCTGAATTTTATTAAAATAAAAACTGCGACTATATGTCTATTCTAAGAAGAATTAGATAAGTGATTTAAGGACTTCGCAACATTTGAGCCGGAGAGGGTTTCTTGTTTACGCTGCCTATTAAGGCGAATACCGACCAGGGACCAGAACGTACACAAATGGAATTTGACTAGTCAATAATACGATACGAACTTGCAGTGAAAAAATCAGTGAGATTAAGTTGCAAGATTTTTACTCACACTAAACCTAAAAGATAAATTCTTTCTGCCAGAGTCTATCGCATCGAAAATTAATTCGCCGGTAAGTGCACGTGTTTGAGAGTCAATCTTTTGATCAAGGTAAGTAACAAATCTCAAATGAAATCCTAACTCTCAGTTGAATGTTTAAAATTTGTAAGGAAATTGATTCTTATCAATTTCAAGCCCAGGATAAAAAATTTGTAGCGATCCTACAGTTATGCAGAGTACATTAATGCCATGATAAATGCACAAATAATTAAAATTTGTTTTTGTGAAACAAAATATTCAACAGAAACTAATAATAAGCTTTTTTTCTACTTATGTGCAGTACATTTAGTAATAAGGCCAAATATAAGTGCGAGTGTGTGTGTGGGGGGGGGGGGGGGGGAGGACAATGCTAGCAAGGGCCATACAGGCAAAAATTGTTTAGTGTGAATATTTTATAACTTTTTTTACGAAAATTTTTAAATATCTCTAAAACGGAGGGAATGGGTTATATCACAATGGAAATATAATCTCTTGTCCCCCCCCCCCCGTCTTTTTTTTTTTACTATTTTTGGGTTCGAGTTTTTTGTTTTTTTGCCCCCTCTCCCTATTTTTTTCTAGATTAGGGTTTGTTTAGCAATGTTTAAAATAAGATGCATACTCAGGCCTTAACTGCAAAAAAAAAAAAAGGGGGGGGGGAGGGGAATAACTTGATCGAGCTGGAGAATAGTGAATTTGGGGAAGGGGGGGAGCCTGGATATCCATTGCAGTATATGTCCCCTTCCATTTTAGGGGTGTTTGAACATTTTCTGGAAAATGTGCAAAATGTACATAATTTTATTAATTTTTTACCGCTATTATTCTAACTAGCATTCTCAAGGGGGGTGGGGGGCACCTCCCTCCCCGCGGATCCAACCCTGTGCACACTACACACTTCGTAACCATTTATAAACAGGATATTTATTAAAACAATACTCTCTAGTTTTGTGTTTATTTACCAAAATGCAGGAAAAATGCACCAAAAAATATTTTTCTTCGGTGGGGACCGCGCCATCCTTCGAAATTAGCCATTTCCGCAATTATTACAATTTAGATCCTTACTGTATATGTACAGTCGCTCAATCTGTTCAATCGAGGCGGGGGTGGTTCAGTCGGTAGCGCGCCAGGTTCGTAATCTGTAGTTCCCAGGTTCGAGTCTCAGCTGGGTCAGCGTTGAGATTTATCTCCGCAAAATTCCCCGCCCTGCCCACGGTCAGTAGGAGACACCGATGGGCTTGGAAAGGCCGCCGTCCGTCGGATGGGACGTTAAGCCGTGGCTCCGTGTGTGGGAGAGCCATACCCTGTGCACGTTAAAGAACACGCTGGATGGCCTTGACTGGAGGCTACCATCTGTCTCCCAACAGCTGTTCCAGTGGGTCCCCTCCCCCAACCTTCTCTGAGCCTTCGGGGTCCACGTGACCTGGCCATTTAGCCCATGGTGTGCAAAAAAGTGCCGCTCAGAGGTAAAACAACCTAATCAATCTGTACCTATATTTTTTTATGTTTTGTGTTCTTTGTTTACTACGTTCACTTATGTATGAAAACTAATGCTCATCAATATTTCCTGCAGATAAGCTATTAGCTTTGCGGGTCAAATGTATAAAATCTCTCTACATCTGTGTTTTGTGAGATGACGATGATGATGAATAAATATATTATTATATAAAAAAAGTATCCGAACATTATAGTTGATTACAGAATTCAAAAAAAATATCGTAACGATTTTTTTCAGAAATTAGTGATCTGGTGTCACGTGACACGAAGGTTGCCAGATCATTAATTTCTAAAAAAAATCGTTGCCAGATATTTTTTCTGAATTCTGTTGTGATACTTTTTTGAGCGACTGTACCTAATGTATATTTAAACTTGAAACACCATTTCTAAAGTATATGTCTTTTACGCTGTTGTTGGGTTGTTTTACCTCTGAGTGGCACTTTTTCGCACACCATGGGCTAAATGGCCAGGTCACGTGGACCCCGAAGGCTCAGAGAAGGTTGGGGGAGGGGACCCACTGGAACAGCTGTTGGGAGACAGATGGTAGCCTCCCGTCAAGGCCATCCAGCGTGTTCTTTAACGTGCACAGGGTATGGCTCTCCAGCACACGGGGCCACGAATTTACGTCCCATCCGACGGACGGCGGCCTTTCCAAGCCCATCGGTGTCCCCTACTGACCGTGGACAGGGCGGGGAGTTTTGCGGAGATAAATCTCAACGCTGTTTTCTGCTGTTAAGAGTTCCACTTTCCAGAACTCTTAAATGCTGAAAACGCGCTGTCTAAAAACGGAGATTTAAATTTGCTTAATGTATTTGCTGATTTATTTGATGAAGCTGCTTCGTTGTGAATCTACTGACCTGGGGGCGTTTCTAATGAAATGGGGGGCCACAGTAAGATTCAGATTTAAATTCATCAGCACACATTGAATATTCGTCTCACGCTCTGTTCAACGAAATCTTACAACTCTCTTTTCATAAATAAAGAACAAATGATCGACTTCATTTCTAGTCTCGTATATTCTCGCAATTTAATCATCCAAACCTCCGTCTAAAAAATATGTTTTAATCCCCTCCCCCATTCCCATTCCCTCTTCCTCCTTCCCCAACTTTCTCTCCCAACAACAGAGGAAAAAAAAAATAAATAAATAACCGAATCGAATAAAACCCATAAGCGTAATTAAATTCTGGAACATTTCCACTTTTTTTTTTTTTCTCTCTGAAGGGGTTTCAGTTTCCACTTTTCGACGATGCCCGTCCCTTCTGGGTCCATTTTCCGATCTGATTTTTTTTCATCCTGTTTCGTTTCCATCGTAACTCCATTACGAGCAGGAAGAAGGAAAAAGCCTCTGCGAATCCAACGCCACTAATGGCTTCCTTCTTCGCTCACCTCATTGAAATGTGCTCTTCCTCATCCTGCGGAAAGGAAGAGTCGGCAAAGGAATTGCATTTATTGAAGAAGAAACTTCTGTTTTGATGGGGGACGACGAATCGTTGCTTTAACTAAATTTTCGCGACAAATGAAACAGGGAGGGGGGAGGGACACGGGAAGAAGGGGAAGGAATTACTTCTATTCTCCATCATTCTGTTTTCGTTTGGAACATTCTTTAACGGGATTTTATTTATTTAGTTGTTTCTCGTGTGCAATTTCGTAGATTAAAGTTATAATGTGATATGATGGTTGATAATCCATTTTCAGTGGAATGTGAACTGACGAACAAGAAGCCGAGTTATCGGCGGGTATTTACAGAGAGTAAAAAAAATATATTTCAAGCATTTAGGAGTGTTTGATCACTGAGCGCGTCCCTTTTCAAAGCATTTAATGTCCAGGTCACATGGACCCCAAGGGCTCAGAGTTGCAAAGGAGAACTTGCTAGACAGCTGTTAGGAGACGGTAGCCTTCCGTCAAGGCCATCCAGCGTGTTTTTAAACGTGCACAAGGTATGGCTCTCCTGCACACAGAGCCACGGCTTTAAAACCCGTCCAACATGCTTACAGTTATACGGAGGAAGCCTTTTGTATTATTTCCAGGAGAGATTATGTTATTTTACGTGTTTCAGGTAGCAAAAGGAATACTTTTGTGTCACGTGACACGAAGGTTGCCAGATCACTAATTTCTAAAAAAATCGTTGCTAGATATGTTTCCTGAATTCTGTGCAGTAACTGCACCCGCTCCAGTTTGCTGTGAACGGTAACTGGAGCGTGTACAGTTGCTGTACACGCTCCAGATATTTTTCCTGAATTTTGTAATCACGTGACACGAAGGTTTCCAGATCACTAATTTCTAAAAAAATCGTTGCTAGATATGTTTCCTGATTTCTGTAATCAACCATAGTGTTCGGATACTTTTTTGAGCGACTGTAGGTGGTCATATTATTTTGATACTAGATCGTGTGGGCTCACTCACGGAAATATTGAGCGTGTGCAGTTACCGTTCACAGCAAACTGGAGCGTGTGCAGTAACTGCACAGTTTGCTGTGAACGGTAACTAGAGCGTGTACAGTTGCTGTACACGCTCCAGATATTTTTCCTGAATTCTGTAATCACGTGACACGAAGGTTGCCAGATCACTAATTTCTAAAAAAATCGTTGCTAGATATGTTTCCTGAATTCTGTAATCAACCATAGTGTTCGGATACTTTTTTGAGCGACTGTAGGTGGTCATATTATTTTGATACTAGATCGTGTGGGCTCACTCACGGAAATATTGAGCGTGTGCAGTTACCGTTCACAGCAAACTGGAGCGTGTGCAGTTACTGCACACGCTCCAGTTTGCTGTGAACGGTAACTGGAGCGTGTACAGTTGCTGTACACGCTGCAGATATTTTTCCTGAATTCTGTAATCACGTGACACGAAGGTTGCCAGCTCACTAATTTCTAAAAAAATCGTTGCTAGATATGTTTCCTGAATTCTGTAATCAACCATAGTGTTCGGATACTTTTTTGAGCGACTGCACGTGGACAAAAATTAAAAATTTTTGTGCCTTTGCCAGCAGCAAAGTAAAATGAAATCTCTTTAAAAAAACATACCTTATCATTACGGAAAAACACAAAAAAAAATTGCGGAGTCTGTCCAGACATAAATTGCTATAAACGACGCCTCGGCAGCGTTATTCAAACAAGATTAGAGGAGTAAAAAACATTACTATAATACAGGGAAGAAACTGGGGGGGGGGGGGGCATGATTCCCCCTTTTAGAATACTACTAAGAGTAATGGATGCAAAATAATTCACGAATGAAAAAATGCATGCAAATATTTCACGGATTTTTTTCAAGACTTTTTAAACAGCTCTAAAACGGATGGGAAAATATGTGTTCAAATTCAGTCTCTCGTCCCCCCCCTCCCTATTTTTCATTTCTTAATTTATTCGACTCATCGAATTACTTGCCACCTCCTCCCCCCCTCAATCCCCTTTATTTTTTTTTCTAAATCCGGGCTTGTTTTAATATATATATAAATAACAATTATTTTATTCATTTCACATTAGATATCATACCCATAAATTGTTTTCAGTGGTCATTGAATAATCATCACCTCTCCATTTATCTCCGCAAAATTCCCCGCCATGCCCACGGTCAGTAGGGGTCACCGATGGGTTTGGAAAGGCCGCCGTCCGTCGGATGGGAGGTTAAGCCGTGGCTCCGTGTGCGGGAGAGCATTACTATGTGCACGTTAAATAACACGCTGGATGGCTCTGACAGGAGGCTACCATCAGTCTCCCAAAAGCTGTTCCAGTGGGTCTCCTCCCCCAACCTTCTTTGAGCCTTCGGGGTCCATGTGACCTGGCCATTTAGCCCATGGTGTGCAAAAAAGTGCCGCTCAGATGTAAAACAACCCAACCACCGCCCTCCGTGTTTTGTCAGTGGAAGTTACTTCGATGCTCTGGAACTTCTGAAATTGACGTTTCATGGGAAAATGGGACGGAAGATGAATCAGAGATCTCAATCAAGTGGGGCGGGGGTGGCTCAGTCGGTAGCGCGCCAGGCTAGTTATCTGTAGTTCCCAGATTCGAGTCCCAGCTGGGTCAGCGTTGAGATTTATCTCCGCAAAATTCCCCGCCCTGCCCACGGTCAGTAGGGGACACCGATGGGCTTGGAAAGGCCACCGTCCGTCGGATGGAACGTTAAGCCGTGGCCCCGTGTGTTGGAGAGCCATACCCTATGCACGTTAAAGAACACGCTGGATGGCCTTGACGGGAGGCTACCATCTGTCTCCCAACAGCTTTTCCAGTGGGTCCCCTCCCCCAACCTTCTCTGAGCCTTCGGGGTCCTTGTGACCTGGCCATTTAGCCCATGGTGTGCAAAAAAGTGCCGCTCAGAGGTAAAACAACCCAACAACCCAAATCTCAATCAAGTGGTCTTAATCTGAGTTTTCAACAATATTCCTTTTGGATAACAATATTCGTATACGAAGTTTCAATATTTAACAATAGCAATGCCACACATTAGAATTTACTCAGAAAATTTGAAATTTAAAATCATTATTTCAAGCCATTTAATGCTACAGATTTATATTTTAAAAGTTTGTGTTAATTATTCTTGCGACATTTTTCGATTTTCTGAAAGACTTGCATTGTTGTTGTTAAATATTGAAACTTTCATAACTCTTTAAATTAAAAGTGAACATTGTTGAATATTGAGATTTAAATATATTTGATTGAGATCTTTATCTGCAGTCACATTTTCTCGTAAAGAGCTTATTTTGTAAATTATAAAGCTTCGAAGTTAGCTTCCACTCGCATAACATGGGGGGGGGGAATCATAATTTAATGGCGACAGAAAAATGGCGTAAATGGGTGGGATCATAATTTAATGGGCACATAAAAATGGCATAAATGGGTGGGATCATAATTTAATTGCCACATAAAAATGGCGTAAATGGGAGGGATCATAATTTAATGGCCACACAAAGATGGCATAACATGAGAGGGATCACAATTTAATGGCCACACGAAAAATTGCATAACATGGGAGGTATCACAATTTAATGGCCACATAAAAATGGCATAACATGGGAGGGATCATAATTTAATGGCCACACAAAAATGGCATAACATGGGAGGGATCACAATTTAATGGCCACACAAAAATAACATGGGAGGGATCACAATTTAATGGCCACACAAGAATGGCAGAACACCATTAAAAAAACTTTATTCTTCAATAGCTAAAGGAAAACAAAATTCTTTCAAAACAAAATCGTGTTCTTAATGATTAAAGCATTGGAAAAAATAACTATATTTTTAAATAATATTTTTATATTTCAGCCAGTGCTGAGTACACATAGCTGAAATGTTCGGGGGGGGGGGGGCGCAACCTTCAATTAATTTGTGTCAACAGACAAGAATCATCCCTTTGAGACAAAATGTTTTCGTCCGAATTGAAGTGATTTTTTTTCTTCAGAAATGAGCATGTTGAAATAACTACAAATTATTACCAGTTACGTTTTACATTAAAGTATAAAAATCAGTAAAAAGTTCAGCTGCCTAAAGAAATATTTAAACATTATTGAATCTGTCTTGCTCGAAAATTTATATCTTCCTCTTCTGGCCACCATTAAAAACAATTAGAAACAATTTCTTCTTCAGTAAGATCGTGAAGGGACATATTGAGGAACTGGCAACATAGAAGAGATTCTTCAATGGATTCGGTTGGTTGGTTGTTTTACCTCTGAGCGGCACTTTTTTGCACACCATGGGCTAAATGGCCAGGTCACAAGGACCCCGAAGGCTCAGAGAATGTTGGGGGAGGGGACCCACTGGAACAGCTGTTGGGAGACAGATGGTAGCCTCCCGTCAAGGCCATCCAGCGTGTTCTTTAACGTGCACAGGGTATGGCTCTCCCGCACACGGGGGCCACGGCTTAACGTCCCATCCGAAGGACGGTGGCCTTTCCAAGCCCATCGATGTCCCCTACTGACCATGGGCAAGGCGGGGAGTTTTGCGGAGATAAATCTCAACGCTGACCCAGCTGGGACTCGAATCTGGGAACTGCAGATTACGAGCCTGGCGCGCTACCGACTGAGCCACCCCCGCCCCTTCTTCAATGGAAATTCTTATCGTGTTTTGTTTGTTTTGTTGTTTTGTTCCTGTTTGCAAATTATTGTATTAAATTTTGGCGATCTCACAAAAGGGACTACTCTTATGAGACCCCAAAAATCAAATTATTTATGGAAAATTATCGAAAAAAAAATAAATAATAATATTTATTTGAGTAATAAAACATTTTGATAAAGTATGCAAAATATAAGGTAAATTAATGAAATGTTTTAAGAAACTAGTTCAAGCAGAATTCATAACTCAAATTTTACAAAAATTCATTAAAAACTAAATTCTTAAAGCGCTACACGTGAAAAAAATCCTCTAAAAGCGAAATCATATTTTTTATGAGCAATTGAAAAAACAAAACTATATTTTTATAAGTGATCAAGACATAATTTTATATTACATCCAATCCCCGACTAACAAAATAGACGCGTTCTTAAAAGAATTTCATGTAAGGTGAAATCGTGCCATTGGGATACGAATTTCTCATAAGATATAATGTAAATGACTGGGAGGGGGGGGGGGGGGGCCGTTTCGGAATTTGGAGCGGCTGTTTCCTCATTCGGCAGCTCGCGTCAAGTTCGAGTCCCACGTGGGCCAGTGTTTAAATTTATCTTCCCTTAATTCCGAAAAAAAAAAAGATTATTATAAATATTATTGCCTACCAATGAAGATTGAAAATTAGAAATCGATGTGGATAGACATTGTTGTCGACTAATGAAGATTGTAAATGAGAAATCGATTGTTGTGAACAACGTTGTGGAGTAAAGCAGATTGTGAATGACAAAAATCGATTGTTGTAAACATTGTTGTCGACCAATGAAGATTGCAAATGAAAAATCGATTGCTGTAACAATTTTTGCGGAGTAATAAAGATAACTAACTTTAATTTTACAAGCGTTCTTACTCTACACATGACAAGTTATATAAAAACTGATTTAAATTTGTATGCGCTTACATTGTCGCCGACCCTCGACTGTTAAAATGTCCTTTTACCAGCTGAACGTGCCCGGCGCTGCCCGGGTGTCACTTTTAATCTGTATATTCTTATTTTCACTACACTGAAGGTAAATTTTTTAAGTACCCCCCTCCCCCCGACACTGTAGCACAGATTTTTAACAGGAAGAAATTTGCTCCGTGTTTGCTTTTGGTCGTTGTTGACGTCATCGAGCTCCCTTATAGCCCGTGGCTTAGTTTTTGCGTAAGCTATTGAGGTTTTTATTTCCGTTACCACAGATATTTCGTCATAGTGTGGTATTCTGTTATTCCCGACATCCTTCACCGAAAGGTCCCAAATTTCGTGGTCGGGTTCCCCCTGCCTGACCACATGTTGGGTTAGAAAATCAGGTTCCTAGCTGCAATGGGACGCCTAAATAACGCCTTTGGAAATGTGGGGGAATCTGGCAACGGCAGCAGATTCTATTTTTCTCTCTTTGCTTTCACAATTAAGGAGCAGTAAATGGCAACAGTAAATTTGACAGCGATTCCCCTTTCCCGTAGGAATAGCATGGGGAATATATGTGCTTGTAGCAAGCCCTAAAATGAAAAACTTTTGGACTTTCAACCTGAAATTTGGCCCTGCAATCCGGACCACAACCAGAGACATTCTTTGAAAATTTGTGCGCTGATTTCCCGATGAGTTATGCCTGTCAGAGGCAGACAGACAGACACACAAACACCTTCTTTTATTATATAGGTAAGCATATTATGTGTTATAACTGTTTAAACACACTAATTTGTATAGATAAATGTTAAAAATGTTTTTGGAAGTGCTGAAATTATGAATAAGAAGAAGTGAGCCAGGGAAAACATCCGAAGTGTCTGATTGTAGAGTTGATACCATAAGATAAACGATCGTAGAGAAGTAGTGGAAAAATCGTGTTAGACCTCGACAATTTGCAATAGTCGCAAATCAAGCCTACTTCAAAAATCGTGCTAAAAAAAACTTACTCGGGTACTAGATGTATATACCTCATATTACTTACATTTTGGGAGCGAGGGTGACTCAGTCGGTAGCGCGCCAGGCTAGTAATCTGTAGTTCCCAGGTTCGAGTCCCAGCTGGGTCAGCGTTGAGATTTATCTCCGCAAAAATTCTCCGCCCTGCCCACGGTCAGTAGGGGACACCGATGGGCTTGGAAAGGCTGCCGTTCGTCGGATGGGACGTTAAGCCGTGGCCCCGTGTGCGGGAGAGCCATACCCTGTGCACGTTAAAGAACACGCTGGATGGCCTTGACGGGAGGCTACCATCTGTCTCCCAACAGCTGTTCCAGTGGGTCCCCTCCCCCAACCTTCTCTGAGCCTTCGGGGTCCATGTGACCTGTCCATTTAGCCCATGGTGTGCAAAATAAGTGCCGCTCAGAGGTAAAACAACCCAACTCTCTCTTCAGAACTCATTATCTCACTTTAACTCTAAAAATCTCCGTTTTAAAAAACAAATACCTAGAAAGAGAAAAAAAAGGATACTTCTTTAACTCTGTTCTAAATTACATCGTATATGATACGACGAAAAAAAAAAAGGTAATAAAACAAATCGCAAAGATTAACTCTTCACCCATGGAATCACCTCATAAATGTTTTTTGCACACGATGTGGCAAAATTTCAGAGTATCAAAGACATTAACGCATAAAAAATTCAAAATCAAAATGATCCCCTCAACGCCACTTCCATCTGAAACTCCAGCAGCTACCAATACACAGAGCTCGTTGTCTTAATCATGTTATTTTGCATCCTCTTTAAACACAGCAGTAGGATTGTTTTACAGACGAATAAATGCGTCTCCTGCAGACGGTTGCCATCTCCCACTTGGCACTGCGCGGGAAAGAAGAGCAGACATGATCATCGGAGGAATCTCATTATAGAGAAAAATTACAGCTTTTAGCACAAACCGCACAATAATTACAAGTTAGGATTCTCTTGCAGTCCAGCGGCGTGAGTAGTACGTGTAGGATGGCGCGCTTTTCGGCGTGCTGCCTCGCCTCTCGTTCTCTCCAAGTCTCGTGTCGCTCGTTTCGTTTCGCGCGCTGCTTTAATTGCGGTTCTGATGTAAACAAAGCACTCTTCGTGATGCCACAGAACGAAACCGCAATTCTTACAAATCATGCCAAGACTCCGTCTAGGCTTTAAACGCCGAGGGAATGAAGAGGATTTGAAATAGGGTTTTGATTTTGTTTTTCTTTGAGGGAGGGGGGGTTAATTAAAATTATTAAACCTGTGCATAATTGACGCATTTTCCAAAAAATTTTTTTTAAACTTCTAGAACGAAAGAGAAAATGTTATACTGAAATAGAAATCCAGTCTTTCGGCCCTCCCCTTACCTTTTTCCTGAGGGGCGGGGGTGACTCAGTCGGTAGCGCGCCAGGCTCGTAATCTGTAGTTCCCAGGTTCGAGTCCCAGCTAGGTCAGCGTTGAGATTTATCTCCGCAATAATTCCCCGCCCTGCCCACGGTCAGTAGGGGACACCGATGGGCTTGGAAAGGCCGCCGTCCGTCTGATGGGACGTTAAGCCGTGGCCCCGTGTGCGGGAGAGCCATACCCTGTGCACGTTAAAGAACACGCTGGGTGGCCTTGACGGGAGGCTACCATCTGTCTTCCAAGAGCTGTTCCAGTGGGTCCCCTCCCCCAACCTTCTCTGAGCCTTCGGGGTCCATGTGACCTGGCCATTTAGCCCATGGTGTGCAAAAAAGTGCCGCTCAGAGGTAAAACAACCCAACTCTTACGCCCCCACCCCCCGCCTTTATTATTTTTCTAGATCGGGGCCTGGTCTACTGGATCCCCCTCTCCAACCTTTCCTGAGGTATGGGACAGGGATCCATGCGACCTGGCTATTTAAATCATCGCGTGCAAGAAAATGCAGCTCAGAAGAAAAAGCAATCGAACTCGCACATGAAATTTGTTAGCACACTTAATGCAAGATTTCCAAAAAAAAAAAGAAATTCTATTTTCGCGACGGATAGAGTTGTTTTTTTTTAACCGTTACTGTGGCATATAAACTGACAGGCTCCTGTCAGACCTCTGTGGCAAGCAGCTGCTTGAGGGGGGTATTTATTATTTATATTTTTATTTAACTCGTGTGCCCAAGGCGTGCATCCTGCGAAACAAATCTTTATTTTTGGAATGCTCCTTGCTCTTCTTGCGAACTTCCTCCATCCCATTTTTATGTCTTTTATTTCAGATGTCATTTGGACAGAAAACGACCCTTTATGAAATCTAAAAATAGAACATTAAGCCCCCCCCCCTCGTTATACTGGAACTAGGGGAAGAAGTGTATGCGTGAGTGTTGAGAGGGGGGGTGCACAGCAATTTGTATTCAACGAAGTTTTTTTACTAGTAACAATAAAACCATTGCAGATAACTTGTTACATTTGTTATTTTCATCACGTTGAGAAAATGTGATTCAGTTTGTTTTCATGTAAAAAAAAAAGATAAAAAACAATCTTATCCCTCCCCGCTGCGAAGACGCCCTTTCACCCTTGCTGCGATGAAGTTTTGCAAATAAACGCTCTATCTGCCATTAACCTAAATTTTCAGACTCGTCGTAGTCCTTAACGTCAGTGGAGGAAAAAAAAAATATTTTTTGCTGTCGGTTTTTAAGAAATTTATCTTCCCCAATCTGGACATTTCTTACTCACCAAATAGCTCGTGTGATCGTTACGGAGCGAGATGGGGAACTGGTGAGGGGTGGGTGGAGGGGGGAGGAAGTGGTAGCGCGCGGTTTTGGATTTGGAACGATTGCCCCTGTCGTAAAGGTTCGGGACTGTCCACAAATTATCTTCCCAGATTTGCACGTGCAGAACGACGGAAGAAGAAAAAAAGTGATAGGAAAAAGAAAATGTTCCGCTCTAGAAAAACGACGATGGGAGTTGTTGTTTATTTTCGTGAATAAAATGAACGGGCTTGTCTCTCTGTTGCGAAAAATAAAATCAGTTTTGGCATTTTCTATCAAATCAGACGCTTTTTTCCCATATGAACGATTATCTATCTGTTCACCACCTAAAGGAATTTGCAATTGTCGTCGTCATCAAAATTATCATCCCCACCATTGTTATATATTAAGTACCATCCCCACCATTGTTATTGCCATCCCCACCATTGTATATCCACATATATATATATACGATAACAATGGTGGGGAGGGTAATATTGGTAGCATCATTCGCATTCCTATCACATATATTATCATACCGCATTTATTATATTTATCACGTAAAATATCTGGAGCGTGTACAGCAACTCTACACGCTACAGTTACCGTTCACAGCAAACTGGAGCGTGTGCAGTTACTGCACACGCTCCAGTTTGCTGTGAACGGTAACTGCACACGCTCCAGTTTGCTGTGAACGGTAACTGCACACGCTCCAGTTTGCTGTGAACGGTAACTGCACACGCTCCAGTTTGCTGTGAACGGTAACTGCACACGCTCCAGTTTGCTGTGAACGGTAACTGCACACGCTCCAGTTTGCTGTGAACGGTAACTGCACACGCTCAATATTTCCGTGAGTGAGCCCACACGATCTAATATCAAAATAATATGACCACCTACAGTCGCTCAAAAAAGTATCCGAACACTATGGTTGATTACAGAATTCAGAAAAATATCTGGAGCGTGTACAGCAACTGTACAAGCTCCAGTTTGCTGTGAACGGTAACTGCACACGCTCAATATTTCCGTGAGTGAGCCCACACGATCTAGTATCAAAATAATATGACCACCTACAGTCGCTCAAAAAAGTGTCCGAACACCATGGTTGATTACAGAATTCAGAAAAAATATCTGGCAACGATTTTTTTACAACTTAGTGATCTGGCAACCTTCGTGTCACGTGACAGGAAGGTTGCCAGATCACTAATTTCTAAAAAAAAATCGTTGCCAGATATTTTTTCTGAATTCTGTAGTCAACCGTAGTGTTCAGATATTTTTTTTGAGCGACTGTACCTTTAAACCGACCTTCGTATATTAAATATACTTTGCAAGAATATTTTTTGAAAGAGAGGGAAAATTTATACTGTATTTCCTTTCAAGAATTAAAAAATGAAAAGGAAGGAATCTTCTTTGTCTTTTGAACCGTCTTTAGTCCCGTACTAAATTTATTTTTTTCTATATAGGGTCATCAAACGGATAACTATTTCCCATTGAAGCAAAGTGTAAATGCATTTAACAGAACTCCATAAAACAATTCCTTAACTGACGTAACAAGATCTGTTCAGATCTCAAATGCGGAGTGTACTGAATGGAACCTAGAGATTTCTGTTATAGATATCTCCGCAAAATTCCACGCCCTGCCCACGGTCAGTAGGGGACACCGATGGGCTTGGTAAAGGCCGCCGTCCGTCGGATGGGACGTCAAGCCGTGGCCCCGTGTGCGGGAGAGCCATACCCTGTGCACGTTTAAGAACACGCTGGATGGCCTTGACGGGGGGCTACCATCTGTCTCCCAATAGTTGTCCCAGTGGGTCCTCTCCCCCAACCTTCTCTGAGCCTTCGGGGTCCATGTGACCTGGCCATTTAGCCCATGGTGTGCAAAAAAGTGCCGCTCAGAGATAAAACAACCCAACCCACGGTCAGTAGGAGACACCGATGGGCTTGGAAAGGCCGCCGTCCGTCGGATGGGACGTTAAGCCGTGGCCCCGTGTGCGGGAGAGCCATACCCTGTGCACGTTAAAGAACACGCTGGATGGCCTTGACGGGAGGCTACCATCTGTCTCCCAACAGCTGTTTCAGTGGGTCCCCTCCCCCAACCTTCTCTGAGCCTTCGGGGTCCATGTGACCTGGCCATTTAGCCCATGGTGTGCAAAAAAGTGCCGCTCAGAGGTAAAACAACCTAACAACTCCAACGCGGATACGATTGTTACCACAAATCCAACACTACGAGCCATGAGATTCTTGCTAACAATAGCCACCTATTTCGATCTGTTGGGACGAGAAAAATTTAATTTTCCGCTTAAATGCAGCGCGTTTAATAATTAATACCTCACAAAATCCATTTTGTAGCGGTTATTATTTGAAAGGCGAGTTAAAGGTGTTTTCGCTCTGCTTGCGCAACGTTAATGAGATACCTGGAGAACTGGAAAAGGTGTGTCAGTTTTCGCCGAGAAGAAAATTAATCACAATGGCCGCGAATTGGAACAAATGATGGATAATTATCTCTGCGAACGCCTCGGACGGCTTTAATTATTTCGTTTCCCTGGTATGAATAAATTTCCACAGATATAAAGACATGAAAGGAACGAGAATTGGAATTAAAGTTTAACGACGCCTTCGTCCGTGAAGCCCACCTGGCCAAACAATTGCTTTCGTTTAGGAAAATTATTTTTCTGGGCATTCTTGTCTCAGCCGTTATTTGGAATTGTTTGTAGCAAGGATTTATGACTTACAAATGAATGTTTGCTATGTAATATCGTTATGAAAGTGGGAAACTATGCCACTCGAAGTTTACTATCAAAAAGGGAAAAATGAATTACAAATTTAGGATTTAATGAGCTTTGCAAATAAATACAGCACTATGAGACGAGTTCGGGAAATCAGTCGACAAATGGAAATAAGTTGGGTTGTTTTACCTCTGAGCGGCACTTTTTTCCACACCATGGGCTAAATGGCCAGGTCACATGGACCCCGAAGGCTCAGAGAAGGTTGGGGGAGGGGACCCACTGGAACAGCTCTTGGGAGACAGATGGTAGCCTCCCGTCAGGGCCATCCAGCGTGTTCTTTAACTTGCACAGGGTATGGCTCTCCCATACACGGGGTCACGGCTTAACATCCCATCCGACGGACGGCGGCCTTTCCAAGCCCATCGGTGTCCCCTACTGACCGTGGGCAGGGCGGGGGATTTTGCGGAGATAAATCTCAACGCTGACCCAGCTGGGGCTCGAACCTGGGAACTACAGATTACGAGCCTGGCGCGCTACCGAATGAGCCCCCCGCTACCGAATGAGCGGGGGTGGCTCATTTCGGAAGCAATCAATGGTCATTGAATAATTATCAGACCAGTCCACGTTTTGTTGCGTGGGGGTGAGGGGTGGATGGGTAAAGAGCCAGGCTCGTAATCTGCAGTTTCCAGGTTCGAATCCCATCTGGGTTAGTATTGAGTTTTATTTCAGCTAAACCCGTACCCTGCTTTCGGTTAGAAAGAAGACATCGAATATATTTCTATTCATCATCATCCTCAAGCAGCCATGGGCTACGGAGGTCCAACCAGACCGCGCAGTTTAATTCTCCAAGCATATCTGTCCTGAACTACATCTGCTGCATCCGGCCACTGTACACCAATTCTAACAAGGTCTTGTTTGACATTGTCTGCCCACCGCATCCTAGGTCTCCCCCTCCTTCTGAGGCCTCTAGGCACACTGTTCATAACCTTATTCGCCAATCTATAACTATCCATACGGGCAACATGGCCAAACCAGCGGAGTCTCTCTCTGCACAATATGCTGCTTAAAGGAGGTTGCAGACTCCTTTGCCTAACCTCATCATTAGTTACAAAGTTAAACCACCTAATACCCAAGATACTGCGTAAGCATCTGGAATCAAAAGCATCTAGTTTCCTGTTATCTTGCTTACACAGCGTCCAAGTTTCACTACCATAACTAACCCTAGAAAGAACCAAACTATTATACAGTCTAATTTTAGTCTTAAGGTTACAGGGTACAAAACTCCTGCACACGGCACCGATGGGCTTGGAAAGACCGCCGTCCGTCGGATGAGACGTTAAGCCGTGGCCCCGTGTGCTGGAGAGCCATACCCTGTGCACGTTAAAGAACACGCTGGATGGACTTGACGGGAGGCTACCATCTGTCTTCCAACAGCTGTTCCAGTGGGTTCCCTCCCCCAATCTTCTTTGAGTCTTCGGGGTCCATGTGACCTGGTCATTTAGTCCATGGTGTGCAAAAAAGTGCGCTCAGAGGTAAAACAACCTAAAACTCCTGCCTCTTTCTCACCTGGGACAGGGCAGAGATTATTGCAGACAAATCTCAAAGCATAGATGTATAGGATAAGACATCTGCAGATCCCTCATTGATGCACTCTCACCACTGACTCCGTCCTGATCTGACAACCGAAAGAGTTCTAACCCACCATCAAAAATTCTTGCTTCCAAAAGTCCCAAAAAATTTAATATTTCTGTGGGGGAAAAAAAGAAAAGAAAAACACGTTATGTCCTTTTCCTTCGACTCTTATTTATATTCCGATATCGGAACATTCTCAGAGGGAAGGCATCCATCATCTATTTCTGTTCCGCAACATCCCTACAAGTAACCACAAACATATCGTCCGTTTCCTCACGCGCGGCATCTCCTCCTCGCTCCTCTATATCTTCTTCAAATACATCTTTTTTTTATTCTTCCCTTTCTAAAATTCTTTCTAACTCTGCATACATTTGAAATTCATCAGATTTTTCCATTTCGTCCTTAGGTCATTACCTACGCAGTAATAACACCGATTCCTTAGCAACCACGACACCTCATCCCCCCTCCCCCACCTCCTCAACATCTTCCTCCTCATATCCTCCCCATCTCTCAGAAGCACATATATCAAAAAAAAAAGTTCCCTTCCTTGAAGCATTACCACAACCTCTGCAGACATATGTTTATTGGCTGCTGCGAGTTTTGGCCGAAGTTGTTTCTTCACCCTCGCTCGGGCTCTCCACTTAAAAAAAAAAACGAGAGCAAAAGAAAACAGAGCAAGCGTTGGAAATCTCGTTGTTGTATTGTTGTTGATTTTTAATTTCAATACGAAACTTCCCACTCAAACGCACAAACACGCGCAAAAAAAAAAAGTTGAAAAAGTTTTTAACAAAAATTTTTCAGGAACAGTACCAACAACCGAAATATTTCTATTACATCATCTCTGCACCTTCTCTGCATCGTTTTTGGTCTTTTTTTTTTCCTTTTTTTAGTACTCGTCCTGTCTCTTATTTGTTGGCGACGATATTTGACTTGGGATCGTTTAATCAAATCTCGATGTTCACAGCTCTTGAAAGCTGCTCACTCTAGCTTGTACAGTCGCTCAAAAAAATATCCGAACCCTATGATCGATTACAGAATTCAGAAAAAATATCTGGCAACGAATATTTTTAAGAAATCAGGGATCTGGCAACCTTCGTGTCACGTGACACGAAGGTTGCCAGATCACTAATTTCTAAAAATCGTTGCCAGATATTTTTTCTCAATTCTGTAATCAACCACGGTGTTCGAATACTTTTTGGAGCGATTGTAGGTGGTCATATTATTTTGATACTAGATCGTGTGGGCTCACTCACGGAAATATTGAGCGTGTGCAGTTACCGTTCACAGCAAACTGGAGCGTGTGCAGTAACTGCACCTTCGTGCTGTGAACCAAGTGCTGTGAGCCACGTTCTGGCAACCTTCGTGTCACGTGACACGAAGGTTGCCAGATCACTAATTTCTAAAAAAATCGTTGCCAGATATTTTTTCTGAATTCTGTAATCAACCATAGTGTTCGGATATTTTTTAATATATATATAATGCGTATGAATATGGAGCGTGTGCAGTTACCGTTCACAGCAAACTGGAGCGGTTGCGGTTAATGTTCACAGCACATTGGATCGTGTGAGCTCACAAAGACCTAGATCGTGTGGGCCACTCACAGAAATATTGATCGTGTGCAGTTACCGTTCACAGCAAACTGGAGCGTGTGCAGTAACTGCACACGCTCTAGTTTGCTGTGAACGGTAACTGGAGCGTGTACAGTTGCTGTATACGCTCCAGATATTTTTTCTGATTTCTGAAATCAACCATCATCATCATCATCATCATCATCATCATCATCATCATCATCATCATCATCATCATCAAAACCATAGTGTTCGTATACTTTTTTGAGCGACTGTACAAGAGATAAATTTAATAATTTGCGCGGCAATGATTCGCGGGCCACTTGAAAAGTGTTCGCGGGACCGCAGGTTGCCCATGTGTGTTGTAGACCGATGAATGAGAGGGCGTGTTGACCGAAGGAAGCTGGGGAGCACGAGAATGAACAATTCATTTGGGCTTTCTTTGATCGTCGAATAGAGCGCTCTCTTACTTTCTCTCCTTTTTGCAAGCTTGTAAGAGCTTTTCGGATGTTATGGTGGGTCATCAGCATTACCGAGATGTAGTCACATTTTTTTTTTTCTCTCGATAAGGCATAAATAAGCGTCCTGAGTTCATGTTGCAAGTTTTATCCGCATCTCTCATCCAATATCCGATACTGGATGGAGTTTGAGGAAATATTTTCAAACAGTACTTTCCATCTCTCTCTTTCGTTCTTTCATTCCATCTCTTTTCATGCTTTATTCTCTTCGATTTTCTTTCTATTTTCCTTTCGTTCTTTCACATCGTCTAACCGGTTTTTTCTTTCTTTCTTCTCGTTTTTTCTTTCTATTTTCCTTTCGTTGTTTCACATTGTCTAACGCATTTTTTCTTTCTTTCTTTCCTCTCGCTTTTCATTCCATTTTCCTTTCGTTCTTTCAATTCGTCTAAACCGATTTTTTCTTTTTTTCCTTCTTTCTTTCTTTCTTTCTTTCTTTCTTTCTTTCTTCTCGTTTTTCATTACATCTTCCTTTCGTTCCTTCACTTCGTCTAACCCATTCCTTTCTTTCTCTCTTCTCCTCGTTTTTCATTCTATTTTCCTTTCTTTCTTTCACTTCGTCTAACTAATTTTTCTTTCACTTCGTCTAACCCGTTTCTTTCTTCTGGTTTTTCATTCCATTTTCCTTTCGTTCTTTCAATTCGTCTAAACCGATTTTTTCTTTCTTTCTTTCTTTCTTTCTTTCTTTCTTTCTTTCTTTCTTCTCGTTTTTCATTACATCTTCCTTTCTTTCTTTCACTTCGTCTAACCGATTTTTCCTTCTTTCTTTATTTCTCCTCGTTTTTCATTCTATTTTCCTTTCTTTCTTTCACTTCGTCTAACTGATTTTTTCTTTCACTTCGTCTAAACCGTTTCTTTCTTCTTTCTTCTGGTTTTTCATTCCATTTTCCTTTCGTTCCTTCACTTCGTCTAACCCATTCCTTTCTTTCTCTCTTCTCCTCGTTTTTCATTCTATTTTCCTTTCTTCCTTTCACTTCGTCTAACTGATTTTTTCTTTCACTTCGTCTAACCCGTTTCTTTCTTCTGGTTTTTCATTCCATTTTCCTTTCGTTCTTTCAATTCGTCTAAACCGATTTTTTCTTTTTTTCCTTCTTTCTTTCTTTCTTTCTTTCTTTCTTTCTTCTCGTTTTTCATTACATCTTCCTTTCTTTCTTTCACTTCGTCTAACCGATTTTTCCTTCTTTCTTTATTTCTCCTCGTTTTTCATTCTATTTTCCTTTCTTTCTTTCACTTCGTCTAACTGATTTTTTCTTTCACTTCGTCTAACCCGTTTCTTTCTTCTTTCTTCTGGTTTTTCATTCCATTTTTCTTTCGTTCCTTCACTTCGTCTAACCCATTCCTTTCTTTCTCTCTTCTCCTCGTTTTTCATTCTATTTTCCTTTCTTTCTTTCACTTCGTCTAACTGATTTTTTCTTTCACTTCGTCTAACCCGTTTCTTTCTTCTGGTTTTTCATTCCATTTTCCTTTCGTTCTTTCAATTCGTCTAAACCGATTTTTTCTTTTTTTCCTTCATTCTTTCTTTCTTTCTTTCTTTCTTTCTTTCTTCTCGTTTTTCATTACATCTTCCTTTCTTTCTTTCACTTCGTCTAACCGATTTTTCCTTCTTTCTTTATTTCTCCTCGTTTTTCATTCTATTTTCCTTTCTTTCTTTCACTTCGTCTAACTGATTTTTTCTTTCACTTCCTCTAACCCGTTTCTTTCTTCTGGTTTTTCATTCCATTTTCCTTTTGTTCTTTCAATTCGTCTAAACCGTTTTTTTCTTTTTTTTCCTTCTTTCTTTCTTTCTTCTCGTTTTTCATTACATCGTCCTTTCTTTCTTTCACTTCGTCTAACCGATTTTTTTCCTTCTTTCTTCATATCTCCTCGATTTTCATTCTATTTTCCTTTCTTTCTTTCACTTCGTCTAACTGATTTTTTCTTTCACTTCGTCTAACCCGTTTCTTTCTTCTGGTTTTTCATTCCATTTTCCTTTTGTTCTTTCAATTCGTCTAAATCGATTTTTTCTTTTTTTCCTTCTTTCTTTCTTTCTTTCTTCCCGTTTTTCATTACATCTTCCTTTCTTTCTTTCACTTCGTCTAACCGATTTTTTCCTTCTTTCTTCAATTCTCCTCGTTTTTCATTCTATTTTCCTTTCTTTCTTTCACTTCGTCTAACTGATTTTTTCTTTCACTTCGTCTAACCCGTTTCTTTCTTCTGGTTTTTCATTCCATTTTCCTTTCGTTCTTTCAATTCGTCTAAACCGATTTTTTCTATTTTTCCTTCTTTCTTTCTTTCTTTCTTTCTTTCTTTCTTTCTTCTCGTTTTTCATTACATCTTCCTTTCTTTCTTTCACTTCGTCTAACCGATTTTTTTCCTTCTTTCTTCATATCTCCTCGATTTTCATTCTATTTTCCTTTCTTTCTTTCACTTCGTCTAACTGATTTTTTTCTTTCACTTCGTCTAACCCGTTTCTTTCTTCTGGTTTTTCATTCCATTTTCCTTTCGTTCTTTCAATTCATCTAAACCGATTTTTTCTTTTTTTCCTTCTTTCTTTCTTTCTTTCTTTCTTTCTTTCACTTCGTCTAACCGATTTTTTTCCTTCTTTCTTCATATCTCCTCGATTTTCATTCTATTTTCCTTTCTTTCTTTCACTTCGTCTAACTGATTTTTTCTTTCACTTCGTCTAACCCGTTTCTTTCTTCTGGTTTTTCATTCCATTTTCCTTTCGTTCTTTCAATTCGTCTAAACCGATTTTTTCTTTCTTTCTTTCTTTCTTTCTTCTCGTTTTTCATTACATCTTCCTTTCTTTCTTTCACTTCGTCTAACCGATTTTTTTCCTTCTTTCTTCATATCTCCTCGATTTTCATTCTATTTTCCTTTCTTTCTTTCACTTCGTCTAACTGATTTTTTCTTTCACTTCGTCTAACCCGTTTCTTTCTTCTGGTTTTTCATTCCATTTTCCTTTCGTTCTTTCAATTCGTCTAAACCGATTTTTTCTTTTTTTCCTTCTTTCTTTCTTTCTTTCTTTCTTTCTTTCTTTCTTTCTTTCTTTCTTTCTTTCTTTCTTCTCGTTTTTCATTACATCTTCCTTTCTTTCTTTCACTTCGTCTAATTGATTTTTTCTTTCACTTCGTCTATCCTGTTTCTTTCTTCTTTCTTCTGGTTTTTCATTCCATTTTCCTTTCGTTCCTTCACTTCGTCTAACCCATTCCTTTCTTTCTCTCTTCTCCTCGTTTTTCATTCGATTTTTCCTTCGTTATTTCAATCTTCTTTCAATTCATTTTTTGATACGACTCCGACGTTTGATAAAATGGGTGTCAAGCAAACACACACCGTCCGGTTTTGCAGTTCCATACGTCGCAGTGTTTAATTTTTTCGGCTTTTACCAAACTGATCACCTTGAAAATTTACACATTTTTTTCCCCCCAAAAGGGTCTTATTTTCGGAAATTAAAGATTTTTTTTTGACCGTCCACATAAATAGCATTGGAGGGCGTCATTCACTTTGGCCAACCTCTGTATCTTTCTGCTCACTTCTCTTGAAAGGAAACGTACAGTCGCTCAAAAAAGTATCCGAACACTATGGTTGATTACAGAATTCAGAAAAAATATCTGACAACGATTTTTTCAGAAATTAGTGATCTGGCAACCTTTGTGTCACATGATTACAGAATTCAGGAAAAATATCTGGAGCGTGTACAGCAACTGTACACGCTCCAGTTACCGTGTCTCCAACTTCAGTGACACGAAGTTGCCAGATCACTAATTTCTAAAAAAAAAATCGTTGCCAGATATTTTTTCTGAATTCTGTAATCAACCATAGTGTTCGGATACTTTTTTGAGCGACTGTTCACCTGTTGTTTTCTCACATTCCTCGTTTAACCTTCCAACATTGTTTCCAACTCAAATATTTCCTTTCAAACATTTGTTTGTTCGTCGCCTAACGAACTTTTTCATTCAAAGATAAATTATTTTGAGGAGCTAACAATCCCACCAAGAATATCGCTGATTCAATTTACATTCCCCCTTGTTTCTCCCCAAACAAACAAAGAAGCAAACAAATAAACATAAAGCCCAAAAACAAACAAACAAACAACCTCCACAAAGCATAAAATGTCAAATGATGCAATTCTATCAGGAACTTCTTACTCCTGCAGATAAATCACAAACTATTTAAATGAAATATGCATAAAACTACAATAGCAAAATTTCAAAAACAAACAAAATAGAAAATCGCAACAGGTATTGTCTTCAATTCGAGCTTATTTACAATTAGAATAAAAATCTATTTTTGCTTACTGCACGAATAAATACAAACGAACACAATAAAAGAACAAGCAAAAAAAAATAAGAAAAGCATTTGAAGACTTGAGTAATAAAAGCCTTTATGGAACTAAACCTTCATTTCTATTAAGACGCAAATTATCGTCGAAAACAAACATTACATTTTTAATCCCCACCTGATATTGTGCAAGGTCTTGAAATGGGGGGGGGGGATAGAATTTCTTTTTTTAGAAACGAAAGCTCGGTTGTTGTTGTTGTTACTTTTTCCTCCCTCACGTCACCAGATCCGAAATTTTTAAAATCTCTTTTATCGACGGGCATCTCTATTTCCTTCATTGTGTAAATACCTGCTTCCAAAATAGCGGATGGAAAGTAATTAAAGCAATTTTCAGGTGTTCATAATGCGCAAGCTGTGCTGTTCTGCTTTGTAAACAATAATTACATTTCCATTCCTTTCTTGCGAGAAGAAACAAATATTCGCGTCCCAAAGAAGAATTGTTACAGGTTTTTCGAACAATAGAAACCTTCAGAATATTGTTGTAGAAACGCAAATGTTAATAACAGACGGGCTGCTAAAAGATAACAATTCCTTTTCTGAAACGTACGGTCGCTGAAAAAAGTATCCGAACACTACGGTTGATTACAGAATTCAGAAAAAAATATCTGGCAACGATTTTTTTTTAGAAATTAGTGATCTGGCAACCTTCGTGTCACGTGATTACAGAATTCAGGAAAAATATCTGGCGCGTGTACAGCAACTGTACACGCTCCAGTTACCGTTCACAGCAAACTGGAGCGTGTGCAGTTACTGCACACGCTCCAGTTTGCTGTGAACGGTAACTGTACACGATCAATATTTCCGTGAGTGAGCCCACACGATCTAGTATCAAAAGAATATGACCACCTACAGTCGCTCAAAAAACTATCCGAACACTATGGCTGATTACAGAATTCAGAAAAAATATCTGGCAACGATTTTTTTTTTAGAAATTAGTGATCTGGCAACCTTCGTGTCACGTGACACGAAGGTTGCCAGATCACTAATTTCTAAATCTTCTATGAATCAAGATCACTATTTTCTTGATTCAAAGGTTACAAAATATGCAAATGAACCGTTATGACGAAAGGCGCAAGAGAAAGTTTGCTTTTCTTAACACGGTTTTTTATTTTCTTATGTTCTTGAGTACGGGTATTATTAAAAAAAAAACACAACTAAAGTATTCGACTTTGCGAAACGTGAAATCGGAATGTAATTTTAAAAAAATGAATGGGATGAAATATTTAATATCCGAAATCGAGGGTGGAAAAAAGTGATAATTACGAAAAAATGCAACAATCCAGCATTAAAGAAGTGAGGATTGCACAACGCAGCTAGTTCCTTCTGCTTGGGTGACAGTCACAGCTGCGAAAAATTACTTCTATTTTTGCATTTCTCACATTTAATCCATATTTAGTCTTTAATTCAGTCCAAAGCTTCCTTATTAAATACCTCATCCGTGTATGATGCTTAAAAAAAATAAAAGAATCAGCGCACCGGCGGTAATATCTTAAATCTCTGTTATTTCTAACACTTCTAAATATCTACACAAAGAGACTGAAAAAAAAACTATATATTAATGATACCAGGAGAAAAAAAAGGTAGGCGGGGGAGGGGGGGTTAAAAAGTCTTTTTTTTAAAGAACTTGCTTTTCCAACAGCTGGTGCAAACGCTAAGGAGTCTTTGTGACAAGGATTCATGGGATATCATTGATTTGTGGGAGTTTTTTCTTGGAAGGGAGAAAGTTTTTCTTGCAGATATTTCTCGTGCCATTTTAGCTCGAATAGGCAACAATGGAAGGTGATTTCAGGAGTGTGCTGGGGGTTGCATTGTTCAGTCACCGACAACAAAGCTTTCGCTTCTTTCCTTTACCTTAAAGAACCGATTGTTGCAACTCGATGCATTGTTAACTGGCGTAACGAATTAACGGTAGATGAAGAAGATGAAGAGCACCGGATTGATGCTGAAGCAGCTGAGAAGATGAGAGAAGATGGGGAGATTCTGGAGGCGTTGTTTGGAAAAGAACGTGGTTGAGTCATAGAGTGTGTGGGTCTGGGTTTAAGATTTTGAAAAATATTCCTTCGTTATAAGTTGAGCGTTGGATTGGGTTGGGTTGTTTTACCTCTGAGCGGCACTCTTTTGTACACCATGGGCTAAATGGCCAGGTCACAAGGACCCCGAAGGCTCAGAGAAGGTTTGGGGGCGATGACCCACAGGAACAGCTGTTGGGAGACAGATGGTAGCCTCTCGTCAAGGCCATCCAGTGTGTTCTTTAACGTCCATAGGGTATGGGTTGGGTTGTTTTTCTTCTGAGCGGCACTTTTTTTGCACACCATTTGTTAAATGGCCAGGTCACAAGAACCCCGAAGACTGAGAGGTTTGGGGAGGATGACCCACTGGAACAGCTGTTCCAGTGGGTCATCCTCAGAAGCTGTTGAGAGACTGATGATAACCTCCCGTCAAGGCCATCCAGCGTGTTCTTTAACGTGCACAGGGTATGGCTCTCCAGCACACGGGCCCACGGCTTAACATCCCATCCGACGGACGGCGGCCTTTCCAAGCCCATCGGTGTCCCCTACTGACCGTGGGCAGGACGGGGATTTTTGCGGAGATAAATCTCAACGCTGACCCAGCATAGGTCTCGAACCTGGAAACTACAGATTACGAGCCTGGCGCGCTACCGACTGAGCCCCCCCCTTCCCCCCCTACACAAGAAAGTGAGAGTTTCAAAGTCATCTGAAAACAGCGTTATGTATTTTGTTTTCGGCGTTTATTTTATTCTACTACGTTAGATGTTATTTTGGGGGGTTAAGTGCACGAAGATTTTCTAATCAAAGCAGCAACTTTAAAAGGGCGACGGAGTTACGTCCGCTTCCTCCTCGTAGAGTAGTTTGAAATCTTTCGAAACGCAATGAACACGTTAATAAACGTTCTCATCCAACCCAAGAAAACTGTGCAATATTTTAAGCTTTATTTTTACATTGGTTCTTGAGATTTTGCGTAATATCCTGAAAAGACATCAACAAGAAAATGGAAAACGAAATTGTTTAAAAAAAAATACAAAAAACTAGATCATCAAATACTTGCAGAGTAGGGGGGAGAGAGAACTCAGTTTGGGGGAGGGGGGGGGGGGGGGTCTGAGAATGAGACTTGAATAGGGATTCCCAACTACTTAAATATTCAGCCGGACTGGATAGTTCCAAATAATATTCTATATATAATAATATTTTATACTTTTTTTTATCTTTTTTTTAGTGTCGGACATAAAATATGGGGCCAAAATAAAATTATACAAATACAACTATTTTGGACTTCAAAGCAGGTGGACTGCTATCGATAAGATGACCAGTTTTCTGGGGAGGGGGAGGGGGGTTTTCAGGCGCCCCGAATACTTCCCTGAGTCATTCAATCACTCACAATCTTTTCTATATACACTGAAGTGCCATTGAATTAGGGATAGAAGACGTTATCCAAATTCAGTACCGCAAGTCCCGCATTTGCGCACATGCATGGCTGAAACTTTGGTCATATATAGTTGTCAGCTTTGGCTTCCCCAAGCATTCGTTGCGAGAAGCGTAATGGGAAAGGCATGAGATTTCGATGCATTTGACAGAGGGCAGATCATAGGTGCCCGACCGATGGGACACTCGATCTCCGAAATTGTGAACAAACTTGGATTTTCTCGTATGACAGTTTCAAGAGTGTTCCGGGAATATGAATATTCCGGCAAAAAAACAAGACTCGGACAAACTGCAAAGGACAACCAGCTTTGAATGATCGTGGGCTTCGCTATCTGACCCGCATCGTACGGACCGATAGGGACCAGATATTATCTGAAATCACCTCCCATCTGAACATGGGTTCCAGCCGGGAAGTCAGTGCACGGATCGTGCAATGCTTACTTCATCGTCTCGTCTTCGGGGAGCCACCAACCTGCGAGAGTCCCGCTTCTAACGGCACGACACCGGGCTCAACGCCTTGCCTGGGATAAAGAACATCGAAACTGGACCATCGAAAATTGGTAACGAATAGCCTGGAGTGATGAATACCGATTTAAACTTCATCATGCCGATGGGATACTGAGGGTACGACGCCAACCCCATGAAGCCATGGATCCTGCATATCAGGTCGGAACAGTACAAGCTGGTGGTGGCTCAGTGATGGCCTGGGGTGTCTTTCATTGGACGTCTGTGGGACCTGTGGTACGTGCATCCTGGTACTTAGAACTCGTGGATGACCATTTACACCCATTTATGGCTATCATGCACAGGGCCGTGCGGTAAATTTTTTCGTTATGATGCAAGTCTTCGAAATGCCACCCCTTAAATGTTTTTTCTTTAAAATAACCTTCCATTGTGATTTAAAAAAAAACTGCACAAAATGTACGAATACTCTTTTTAATTTGAAAATATAAACTACTTTAAAAGAATGATATCAACTACAACAATCTACTACAGTTTTACCCTTCTAACTTTAACAAATTCGTTAATTAGAGATGTGTAGTCTAGAGTGGCAACCAATGTAGATTCAATAGAAATTAATGACAGATTTCTAAGTTTTGTTTGGCTTATTGAACTTCTTAAGTAGTGTTTTATTAATTTTAATTTGGAAAAACTTCTTTCCCCCTAGCTACAGAGACAGGAAGTGTTAATAAAATTCTCAGAGCTACAACAGTATTCGGATACAAAGCAATTAAGTTATTTTGGCACAAATAATTTAAAACATCCAAAGGTTTCATAGAATATGGTAGCATTCGGGATACATCACCTAATTCTTGTTGAAGATCATTTGCATTTATATCTGATTCATTTTCGACCGAAAGTATTGACGAGACTGGTACAATAATTTTCTAGCGTTTTGTCATCTATATCCTTGAGTTTTAAAATGTCATATAAAAACTGAAAATTTTTGCTATGGGTTTCCAGAAGCGTGAATCGTTCATTCAGAGAATTAAGGGTAATGTCCAGAATATAATTGAAAAAGTTTTTTTTTTAATTTATTCTCCTCTGCTAAGGGTTCATCGACAGCTTCTTCATAGTCAAATTGACGCTTTTTCCTTCTGGCTCTAACTTCAATTTCGGCAGGAAGTTCTGCACTGCATTCAAGATTCTCTGCAATCTCATTAGCAGCAATTTTCATCTGATGATATCCAGATTGTCTCTAACTTTTCACTTTTTGTATGGTTTCTGATAACATCCTTACACAATCTGACAAATTTATAGTTACAGATTGTAATAGCTTCGAGAATGAATTTATTTCAAATAAAATATCATATCAAAGAATTACACCGCACATAAACTTGTAATTTTTAATATTTTTTGCTAACCCTCTTGCTTTAACTGTAGTTTCTGCATCTCTGTTAATGTATTCTATTATTTGGAATAATGCATCATAGATTTCGCAAAGTTGAAATCGTAAAGGTTTTAACGCATCTACTGTGCTTGACCACCTAGTAGCACTCAATGGTTTTAGAGTTAACTGTGAAACTTTTTTTAGCACTTCCCAACGCTTTGTAGAACCAGAAAAAAAAAAGTGTAAAGTTCTTGTACAATGGAAAAAAAAAGTTGTTGTTTCTGTAGAAGAAGACGCTGCATCATTAACAACTACGTTTAAAGAATGACATGCGCAGGGCACATAAAACGCCCTTGGATATTTTTCAAATATTCTATTTTGTACACCCTTTCTTACTCCTTTCATATTAGCTCCGTTGTCATAGCCTTGTCCTCTGAGCCACTTTAACTCAAAACCTAACTTTTCCAAATGTGTCAGAATAAGTTCTGCCAAACCCTCTCAGGTTGAATCACTAGCTTCAAAAAAACCAATGAAGAATTCTTCAATTTCATATTTATTTTGAATGGAGTTTAAAGCGACAACTCTTATTGTTAATGAGAGCTGTTCAATATGACTTACGTCTGGGGTACAATCGGCGATTATCGCAAAATATTTAGCGATTTTTGTTATTTCGACAATTTTGCTTAAAATTACATTTCCCATCAAATTCATCAATTCATCTTGTATATTATTGCTTAGATAAGTCACAGACTCGCGTTGATCTTGTATATTATTGATTAGATAAGTCACAGACAACGCGAGTCTGATTTATCAGACTCGCGTTGAACTCTTCCGATATGTTCTTCCATAACTGGAACAAACTCAGAAAGCAATTATACTAACTTTAGGAAATTTCCGTTATTAGGCTGAAACAAATGTTCAGTTGTTCCACGAAAAGCTAAGCATTGTGAGGCCAATAGTCTAATTATTGACATAATTCTTTTTAGAACTCCTCTCCAATGCTGAATTTCCATATCCATAATTCGTTGATATTCAGCGTCAATAGTTATTTTCTGCTTTAATCGAATGTCCAATTCTTTCCATGCTCTAAAAGCATTTCTGTGATTTACAGAATTTTCGTGCATTGTGAGGGCTCTTATAAGATTTCCCCAGTCAGAATAACCTTTTTTGGGCCAGTCATTAATAGCAGACGAATTATGAAATAATATACAACAAAAGCAAAAAACGGCATCATTTGTAACAGAGTAAATCAACTAACTTCTCTCAACGACTTCACTATTGCTCAACACTTTCAAATAATGCGAGGGCAAAAATCTACGCCTTCCTTTATTAATAGGAAACTCGAATTCTTTAATTTGATGTGGACCCCTCTCAACCAGTATTTGAGGAGTTTCAGATGACATGCAGAAAGCATTCCATAATGCAGGAGCAGAAGGAATTTCGTTTAATATCTGCTGGCTGCCACTGCTACCCGGCTCTTGATGAACTTCTGATGGTGTTATTTTTTGACTCTCTTTAACAACTTCTTCTGGAAGTGATTGGGGCGGCACTGAGTTTTTATTTGCCAAATCCAAAGCAGTAGCTGTTGATGTGGATGTGGACGACTCATCTAAACAGGACTTTTGTACTAAGAATTCCTTCATAACGTAGCTTAGCTTTCTTCCTTGTTCCTCTTTCTTTAAGCGTTTCTTTTTATATTGACTTACAGACAATTTTTTCCTTTTCTGTTCCATACTGTAATAAAAATATTAAATAAAAATTCACAGTCCTTCGCAAAAATGCAACCGGGGGGGGGGGGGGGGGGGGGGGTCATTGAAAATGATTAAATATGATGATGCTTATCATGCTATTAAAATAGGGTAGATAAAATAACGATAGAAATGAGTTGCAAAGCTAGTAAGATTTGTAAGTAACAGAACATAATAAATAGATAACGAATATCTGTCAAATTGACGGCTAGCAGCCGTTTTGACAAATGCCTTTCTTTAACTTGTTATTGTATTGTCTCCACTTCAACGTATATGAATTTGGTAAAAATACAGCAATAAATAACGAACGCAAAAGTAGGCAAATGCAAATATTTCCTAAGCAACTCTCTCTCTCTGTCACACACAGAAGGCAAAAGTAGCCCAATATTACCTAAATAACTTTCTATCTATCACACAGAGGCCCACGTTTCGCACCTGAGATATACCCAGTCCATGCAAATGCTACTTTTTAATTCAAGTCCCTATTGTCATAACATAATCATTTTCAGTGATAATAAGTAACTACATTGCTATAAAAAACAATAATTCTCTTACCTGATCTACTTTTTAAACACAAAAACTGAATTAGTATAAATGCACAAATATTATACTGATACAGATATATTATATATCTGATTTACTGATTTAAATACAGCACAGCCACTTGCCACTTCTCATGACAAACTAACATTAAAATCAAATATTGTCAATAATTGTAAGCTCAAAGCAGAACTATCAACACGTAACACGTGCAATTGTCTTTTGTGATAATTGCCGCCTCAGCTTTTAGGAGCGGCAGCGCAGTATATTACAAACAAAAATAATAACTTCGCGCTGTCAGATCAAAAGTCTTTCGGCGAGCGCTCACCAACAATGCACTTGCACCAGAAACCGAGATCAAAGGGTACCGAAAGCGCTGAGGCAGAGGCGTACGATAAATCATAAATCGTATACATCAATATCGGAATAACATAGACCAATATAGAAAAGCGTTGCGTAAAGATTTTTAATTATTAAATGGTTCAAAATGTATTTTGATTTCGCTGCTTATGCCGCCCCCTTACGGTGCCGCCTGATGCGGCCGCCTCTCTGCGTCATAGCACGGCACGGCCCTGATCATGCATCCCAAAGGAGATGGCATCTACCAGCAAGACAACTGTTCATCTCACAGGTCCAGGTGGGGCGGGGGTGGCTCAGTCGGTAGCTCGCCAGGCTCGTAATCTTAGTTCCCAGGTTCGAGTCCCAGCTGGGTCAGCGTTGAGATTTATCTCCGCAAAATTCCCCGCCCTGCCCACGGTCAGTAGGGGACACCGATGGGCTTGGAAAGGCCGCCGTCCGTAGGATGGGACGTTAAGCCGTGGCCCCGTGTGCGGGAGAGTCATACCCTGTGCACGTTAAAGAACACGATGGATGGCCTTGACGGGAGGCTACCATCTGTCTCCCAACAGCTGTTCCAGTGGGTCCCCTCTCCCAACCTTCTCTGAGCCTTCGGGGTCATTGTGATCTGGCCATTTAGCCCATGGTGTGCAAAAAAGTGCCGCTCAGAGGTAAAACAACCCAACCCAACACAGGTCCAGGTTGGCTACTGCATGGTTGCAGGAGCATTCTGCTGACTTTGAAATAATGGGTTAGCCACCTAGAAGCTCAGATTTAAATCCCATCGAAAATCTTTGGGATACCGTCGAGCAGAGAGTTCGGGCCCGTGTCCTATCAGCGACAACCTTCAGAGAATTGGGGACAGCTCTGGAGGATGCATGGGTCGCATACCTGTGGAACATTTAGGGAAGCTTGTGAAGTCCTTGCCTCGTCGTGTGGCGGCTGTTATCATTATCCAACATGTTAAATAAAAAAAATAAATACCCCCTCAAGCAGCTGCTGGGCACTGAGTTACGTTCTGTTTCATTACAATACGACGCCGGCGGAACGACCAACTACTCTCCCTAGAAAATCTGAAACTTAAATCAAGCGCATGAACACTCGAAAAAAGTCTCAGCCACTTTTTTCTTCATTTTAGCACAGGGGTGACCCAACCCACAACAGAAATCATCTGTCATGACTGAAACACATTCCATCGGACAATCCTTCCCTGATGTGCCTTTATGTGCATCGAATCACGATGAGGAATATATCGGCTGGGATTTTTTTTTATCTCCAAGAGGAAATAAAAGGGGGAAAAAAGATCCTCCAGAAATTCGTATAAATGCAGCGCGGTTTATTTACTGGCGAAAATGCTTCGAAAGACGCGCGTGTCGTACCTCATTTGGCGGCCATTTCTATTCAAGCGCATTGTCGTGTGATGCCCGTCACGTAGGGGCGAGGTGTCATTGTTCACGAGCGCGCCCCGACTGCTGCAGACGACTTCTGTTGTTGTCTCGAGGCGAGGTGTTGCCACGCAGCGTGACATAAAAGAATATATAAAATAAAATAACGGCAAGAATGTTGAGAAAACGGTTGACATGAAGAATTTTCTTTTTTTGGGGGGGGAGGGGGAAGCGTTGCCATTCTCACTGCTTTCTTAGCAAGACCCTCAGGAATTTCAGAAATGTCGAGACTTGGTGCACAGAATGCCATTCACGATTTCTGTGTGATGTATTTATTGGTTATGTGGTGTTCTGCTGTTTATTTAGTTTGAATTTTGTTGTTTTTTATCTCATTTGAGACGAAGAGGGAATGAAATTGAGGCAGGGAGCGTTATTAAGATGGGGTGGGGAATGTGCCCCTGAACGAGATGTTTCGGGGAATGTTAGCGATGAGAATCTTCTGATCTCTGAGGATGCCTTGTTTGTTAATTAGGTAATAATTAATGGCAACACGATGGTGTCGGAAATCGGTCACGGGTGGATTTGGTTGCCATGGGAACGGACTCGTTCTTTTGCCAAGTAGGTATACGTCAGTTATTTATAAAGAAATGTTCGTGCGATGCCATTATGCATCTTTTTTTTGCATGGGGGGGGGGGAGTCCTCTATGGACAACATAAAAACGGGATTAAAAAAAATTGTAAAATTGTGTAATCTAAATTTAAAAGAAACCACATTATTTAAAATATGCGAAACGACAAAAAATTTTTTTTTCAGTAGAAATTGAAATATTGGGAATTCTTATTTTATGACTTAGAAAAGAGCAATTTCTAAACTGAAATTTTTTTCATAAATAATGAGCTCTTTATCCTAACAGATTTTTGCCTTCCTTACTCTGAGAGGTCCTTTTTTTTTGCATACAACGAGCTAAATGGCCAGGTTACAAACACTCCAAAGACTCAGAGAAGGATGTGGAAGAGAACTCACTGGACAGCTCTTAGGGAACAGATGGAAGCCTCGTTTTAAGGCGTGTTCGTTCATGTGTACAGTCGCTCAAAAAGTATCCGAACACTGTGATAGATTATTGAATTCAGAAAAAATATCTGGCAACGATTTTTTTTAGAAATTAGTGATCTGGCAACCTTCGTGTCACGTGATTACAGAATTCAGGAAAAATATCTGGAGCGTGTACAGCAACTGTACACGCTCCAGTTACCGTTCACAGCAAACTGGAGCGTGTGCAGTTACTGCACACGCTCCAGTTTGCTGTGAACGGTAACTGCACACGCTCAATATTTCCGTGAGTGAGCCCACACGATCTAGTATCAAAATAATATGACCACCTTACAGTCGCTCAAAAAAGTATCCGAACACTACGGTTGATTACAGAATTCAGAAAAAATATCTGGCAACGATTTTTTTTTAGAAATTAGTGATCTGGCAACCTTCGTGTCACATGACACGAATCTGGCAACCTTCGTGTCATATGACACGAAGGTTGCCAGATCACTAATTTCTAAAAAAAAATCGTTGCCAGATATTTTTTCTGAATTCTGTAATCAACCGTAGTGTTCAGATACTTTTTTTTGAGCGACTGCACACACTTTATCAGAAATGAACAAAACATATTTCACGTAGCGCTGAATCTATAAAATAATTTAGGGGGGAGTAGAAGAATTGCAATAATAAATAAAATAAATAAATACCCCCTCAAGCAGCTGCTTGCCACAGAGGTCTGACAGGAGCCTGTCAGTTTATAAGCCATAGTAGAAGGTCTGAGAGGATGGCAGGACCTCAGCAGAAAAACGACACAAACAGCCATGCCTTACCCGGGGTTCGAACCCAGGTCCCTTAGATCAGTAGCCAAGCGCGCTAACCACTCGGCCATGGGACGGCTATTGCAATAATGGACCGCAATAATTTCGAAATCTTGGCGCAGATATCGAACAGTGGGGCGGGGGTGGCTCAGTCGGTAGCGCGCCAGGCTCGTAATCTGTATTTCCCAGGTTCGAGACCTATGCTGGGTCAGCGTTGAGATTTATCTCCGCAAAACTCCCCCAACCTTCTCTGAGCCTTCGGGGTCCATGTGACCTGGCTATTTAGCTCATGGTGTGCAAAAAAGTGCCGCTCAGAGGTAAAACAACCCAACCCTATCGAACAGTCTCGAAAAGGTCAAAGGGTACGTCTGCTGATAAAAGAGAATGCAGGCGAACCCCTACTCAACATAAAACTCTCCTCGGAATGCCCACGACATTTGCTCAAACAAGAGAAAAGAAAAAACGACAACAACATAGATTACAAAGCAAGGATTCAGGAAGCAGACGCCAGGTTTTTTTTCCCCGCCACACCCCCCGAACTGTCACAGGAAGTTCGTTCGGCAAACATCGTCGTTCCGAGGGTAAAAGGAGAGAGAGACTTAATCAATCACGTGCCCATCGCGTCACCCCAGCCAGAGACACATCAAGCCATAGAGAGAGTCGATGTGACGGAGCGCCACCTACCGGGGTCGGCAGTTAAGAGAATATTGCTCTGTTGCCAACGCTCGATGGACAAATAACGCTGGTCGTGGAGTGCGGGGGAATGTCAACTGCTGAGCACGCGGCCCTACCTTTTGTTGTGTTCGTAATAGATGGACGACTATTGCCAGAGGAGGGCAAATAAAAGATAGCGGACCTGCAGGGAGGAGTGGAGAGGGGGATGACGTTTAATGCTTCGCGGAGCAATAGAGTAAAGTGTACCCTGATGGCGGAAGGTTTATATAAAAATGTTTTTTATTGATATTTGGCTTTTGTTGCCGAGGTGACAACAAATGCAGCTTTTTTACCGAATCTTTCTTTTTATCAGATATCTTTTTTATTTTTTATATTTATTTCGTTTCTTTTATTTCCGGTATTGATTTCTGGTTTTTATTTCTTTTTTTTTGGATAATGTGGCTTTTAATCAAATGCATGAATGGATGGTTGATTTTGTTCACTGTTTACTCTTGGTTAATTGGGTAGTATTTTCTAGTTGCATAGTTAGGTTTACCAGTTGACAGAGTTTCTGGCTACGTCAGAAATCTGAATACATTAGCCCTGAATCCGCTACACTGATGCATTTTTCAACACTGATTTCAAGTCGAGTGGAGGTGGGGGGTGGCTCTGTCGGTAGCGCGCCAGGCTCGTCATCTGCAGTTCCCAGGTTCGAGTCCCAGCTGAGTCAGCAGTGAGATTTATCTCCGCAAAACTCCCTGCCCACGGTCAGTAGGGGACACCGGTGTGATTGCAAAGGCTGCCGTCTGTCGGATGGGACGTTAAGCCGTGGCCCCGTGTGCGGTAGAGCCATACCCTGTGCACGTTAAAGAACACGCTGGATGACCTTGATGGGAGACTACCATCTGTCTCCCAACAGCTGTTCCAGTGGATCCCCTCCCCCAACCTTCTCTGAGCCTACGGGGTCCTTGTGACCTGGCCATTTAACCCAGTGTGTGGAAAAAAGTGCCTCTCAGAGGTTAAACAACCCAAGTCGAGTTCAGGTTTAAATCTTTGGAAATATTTCACCGTAATTCTGTTTTCATATTAGCGGTGTGCATTTTGAGAGTGGGCAGCACCTCAGACAAAAAGTAAAAAAGAAGTTTCGAAATTAATAAACGAACAAAAATGCTTCTGAATCAGTACACTTAGCGCAGAAGTCTTAAGGAGGAGGAGATGCTCTTTTGCGCACGCACTCTGGGATAAATGGCAAGGTCACAAGGACCCCAAGGGCTCAAAGTTCGGAAAAGAGATCCACTGGAACAGCTGTTGGGATACAGACGGTAGCCTCCAGTCAAAGCCATCCAGCGAGTTCTTTAACGTGCATAGGGTACGGCTCTCCCACACACGGACCACGGCTTAGCCTTCCATCAGATGGACGGCGGTCTTTCGAAATATCTCGGTCCCCTTTCTTACCAGGGTGAGGGTTTATAGTGGAAACAACTATCAAGCCTCGCACAGTTGGGACTCTAAACTCAGAATCTCATTATTTTGAATAATAACCTTTCTGTAAGACGAAAGAAAAATTAAAGATTCCATACCCCTCCCCCCCAGTTCAAGTTTCTCCAATTCTATTGCCATCGCCCTCAATCAAATATTCTTAAATCTTGAATTTCAACAATATTCGTTCCGTTATTATTTGAAGAATTATAAAAGATGAGATATTTATGAGCAACGTCATTTCGACTCCTTAAAATGATTCATCAAAATTGACTGAAATTTAAATAAATATTAGACGAACTTTCAATGTAGACTTAGTTTAGTAAACGACTTATTATAGCCAATGTTGATTTTGTGTTGATGAAATCTTCAGGTAACTGATGACCTCAACTTTTGCTATTAATGTATTCCATATATCACAGGGGCGGGGGTGGCTCAGTCGGTAGCGCGCCAGGCTCGTAATCTGTAGTTCCCAGGTTCGAGTCCCAGCTGGGTCAGCGTTGAGATTTATCTCCGCAAAATTCCCCGCCCTGTCCACGGTCAGTAGGGCACACCGATGGGCTTGGAGAGGCCGCCGTCCGTCGGATGGGACATTAAGCCGTGGCCCCGTGTGCGGGAGAGCCATACCCTGTGCACGTTAAAGAACACGCTGGATGGCCTTGACGGGAAGCTACCATCTGTCTCGCCAACAGCCCTCCCCCAACCTTATCTGAGTCTTCGGGGTCCATGTGACCTGGCCATTTAGCCCATGGTGTGCAAAAAAAAGTGCCGCTCAGAGGTAAAACAACCCAACCATATATCACAAATCTTTATAAATACTGAACAAATATTAATGAAATTCAAGATTTAGAAAGGCCTGATTTGAAATCTTTAATTTCGGTATCACTCTGATAAAAAGGTTATTTTTCAAGATACTGAGTAACATTCGCTTAAAATGGAGCTTCTCTAATTATGTGGTAAAGCTCTGCACCCAAACGAGCGAAAGTAGACTCAGTCGGTAGCGCGCCAGGCTCGTAATCTGCAGTTCTCAGGTTCGAGTCCCACTTGGGCCAGCTTTGAGATTTAGCTTTGAGATTATATCACCGGTGGGCTTGAAAAAGTAGCCATCTGTGAGATGGGACGTTAAGCCGTGGCCCCGTGTGTGGGAGAGCCATACCCTGTGCACGTTAAAGAACACGCTGGATGGCCTTGACGGGAGACTTCCATCTGTCTCCCAACAGCTGTTCCAGTGGGTCCCCTTCCCCAACCTTCTCTGAACCTTCGGGGTCCATGTGACCTGGCCATTTAGCCCATGGTGTGCAAAAAAAGTGCCGCTCAGAAGTAAAACAATCCAACGTTAAGGAACACGCTGGATGGCCTTGACGAGAGGCTATCATCTGTCTTCCAACAGCTGTTCCAGTGGGTCCCTTCCCCCAACCTTCTAGGAGCCCTCGGGGTCCATGTGACCTGGCTATTTAGCCCATGGTGTGCAAAAAAATGCCGCTCAGAGGTAAAACAACCCAACGTTAAAGAACACGCTGGATGGCCTTGACGGGAGACTTCCATCTGTCTCCCAACAGCTATCCAGTGGGTCCTCAACCTTCTCTGAGCCTTTGGGGTCTTTGTGATCTGGCCATTTAGCCCGTTGTGTGCAAAAAGTGACGCTCAGAGGTAAAACAACCCAATCCTGAAATTCGAAAGAAATTAGAAACCATCTAGAAAAATAGACTAAAAATAATAATTTATTATTATCTTTACTGATTGCAACCTCTTCCAAATTGATAATTGTTGACGGTCAACTAAAACCAGACGCATTTCGTTTTCAAAATATCTGAGATTAGAATATATTTTCACAATCTTTTCTAATTCAGTATTAATAAACATCACAATGTTTGTTCTTATTACAACGCAGCATTTGCTCTTATTACAGTGACTTCTAGGCTCGTTATTTTATATTGTTTCTTCCTGGGGATCGCTAATTTCTAAAAAAATCGTTGCCAGATATTTTTTCTGAATTCTGCGATCAACAATAGTGTTCGGATACTTTTTTGAGCGACTGTAGGTGGTCATATTATTTTGATACTAGATCGTGTGGGCTCACTCACGGAAATATTGAGCGTGTGCAGTTACCGTTCACAGCAAACTGGAGCGGTTAATGTTCACAGCACATTGGATCGTGTGGGCTCACTCACGGAAATATTGAGCGTGTGCAGTTACCGTTCACAGCAAACTGGAGCGGTTAATGTTCACAGCACATTGGATCGTGTGGGCTCACTCACGGAAATATTGAGCGTGTGCAGTTACCGTTCACAGCAAACTGAAGCGGTTAATGTTCACAGCACATTGGATCGTGTGGGCTCACTCACGGAAATATTGAGCGTGTGCAGTTACCGTTCACAGCAAACTGAAGCGGTTAATGTTCACAGCACATTGGATCGTCTGGGCTCACTCACGGAAATATTGAGCGTGTGCAGTTACCGTTCACAGCAAACTGGAGCGGTTGCGGTTAATGTTCACAGCACATTGGATCGTGTGAGCTCACAAAGACCTGGATCGTGTGGGCTCACTCACAAAAATATTGAGCGTGTGCAGTTACCGTTCACAGCAAACTGGAGCGTGTGTAGTAACTGCACACGCTCCAGTTTGCTGTGAACGGTAATTGGAGCCTGTACAGTTGCTGTACACCATGCTTGTCTAAAGTGCGGCCCAAAAGCCTTTAAAATGCGGCCCAAACGCAAATTATGAAAATATTTAAATTTACACATTTTTATTAAAAAAATAAATGTTTGCAATATTTTTCATATATAATCGATTCGTTGACATTTATTTTGAAATAAAAATTTTAATAAAAACATCTTAGTATGCCATGAGAATTTACGTTTCGAATTATGTGTGTATCCACTCGACGGCGAATTTTTTGAAGAATTACAATATTTGTATGCAGCATATTGCATTCTATTTTGATTTCCTAATCCTTTTGGCCAAGGGAGCCCTTCACAGAAAAAGGGGCCATCGAACGTTCGCGAAAGTTCGCCAAATCGATCCGACCCGTTGGCTTTCCTCTCGCTGAATTTTCAGCGAGTTTTTGATATCCCACTAGTTTTATATTGCCCTTTTTTATTTTATAATAGAAAACATAAGAAAATAAATGAAGTTTTATTATTCATATTCATTACTATATTTTATATTTTATGTGCGGCCCAAACACTTCATCTTCACTTAGTGTGGCCCAGGGAAGTCAAATATTCACTCAATGTGGCCCCATAATAAAGTTAAAAGTTTGGACACGCCTGTTGTACACGCTCCAGATATTTTTCCTGAATTCTGTAATCACGTGACACGAAGGTTGCCAGATCACTAATTTCTGAAAAAAAATCAGGTTTAATCAGACCTTACCCCTGAAAAAAATTGTGACCTGACCATTTAGCCCATTGTGTGCAAAAAGTGCCAGCTGAAATCTAAAACAACCCAACATACTTTCATACTTCTCACAGTTAGAGATTGTAAGGAAAAACCCTCCAACATTATGTCTTGTAAACTTACTTTCTGACACACCCTCGTACGTTTATTCATTCATTTATTATTCATTTAATTTACCACAAATTCACCACTAAACTTCTCTAAGAAGGGAAAAGAGATCATTACCACTCCCTCTCCCCCTTGGCACATAAAACGCATAATCACCACATAATGACTTGCGGTGAAGCCAACACCCCGAAACAACCTTTCTTATCATCAACAGAATTATTAACAACAAAGTTCATTACACGTTAAACAGAAGAAAGTTTATAAATGCGAATTTCTCCAACAGATTTGCATATCTCCCCTCTCTCTCTCGTATCTCGATACTTAGGCTAATGATTCCTTATTTGACGCCCCCTCCCCTCGACTTTCCTCCTCCCCCCCTCCCGGTGCCATCCTGTTAATTTCATCATCATCAGAAGAATCCTCCTGCCTTAATCAACTTCAAATGTTTGCTCAAGTCACTTTATTACGAAAATGATGAAAGCAGCCTAATTAATTGATTTAAGAGACTTTGACATTAAAAAAAAAAAGATTTTTAAGACCAAGCGTTATTTGATCCTTTAAACAAATGGGGACCTTTCTACTCAGTTCTACTGTTACTTTCATTTCATTGCGCGCGCTAACTCATCTTTTATTAGTCTCTTTAATTAATTTACCGAATTCTTTAGAGAATTAAGTCTTCTTAATTCCTTGATCAAATTAGCCATTCGGTTGGTCTCAAAATTAACGCCCAATATTTGCCCAAAGCGTAAATGACCGTAACCGTCAATCAACAGCAGACGATTCTTTTCTCGAGTATCTAAGCAACAGGATTGTCGTCTGTCAATTTTTGTTGAGAGAGTTTAATAGTTGAGAGAGTGATTTATTTATTCGTTTGGTATGAGGCAAGAATGTTCCGACGATTAATGAGGCAGAAATAAGTTTTCACTGAGATGGTGTTTGGAGGGTTCAAACCATTAATTATTAATTTATCATCGTTGCATTCAGAAGAGAAGGATTAGAGGATCTTCTAATATTGGATGGGTTGGGTTGTTTTACCTCTGAGCGGCACTTTTTTGCACACCATGGGCTAAATGGCCAGGTCACATGGACCCCGAAGGCTCAGAAAAGGTTGGGGGAGGGGACCCACTGGAACAGCTGTTGGGAGACAGATGGTAGTCTCCCGTTAAGGCCATCCAGCGTGTTCTTTAAAGTGCACAGGGTATGACACTAATGTACACGGGGCCACGGCTTAACGTCCCATCCGACGGACGGCGGCCTTTTCAAGCCCACCGGTGTCCCCTACTGATCGTGGGCAGGGCGGGGAATTTTGCGGAGATAAATCTCAACGCTGACCCAGCTGGGACTCGAACTTGTGAACTACATTACGAGCCTGACGCGCTACCGACTGAGCCACCCCCGCCCCCTAATATTGGATGCACTGTTAGAATAAAAATATAACAGAATTTACTGACGTTGTTTGAACCTCCATGAAATGACTCAGTTGGGTTGGGTTGTTTTACCTCTGAGCGGCACTTTTTTGCACACCATGGGCTAAATGGCCAGGTCACATGGACCCCGAAGGCTCAGAGAAGGTTAGGGGAGGGGACCCACTGGAACAGCTGTTGGGAGACAGATGGTAGCCTCCCGTCAAGGCCATCCAGCGTGTTCTTTAACGTGCACAGGGTATGGCTCTCCCGCACACGGGGCCACGGATTAACGTCCCCATCCGACGGACGGTGGCCGTTCCAAGCCCATCGGTGTCCCCTACTGACCGTGGGCAGGGCGGGGAATTTTGTGGAGATAAATCTCAACGCTGACCCAGCTGGGACTCTAACTGAAATGACTCAGACTCGTTTGAATAATAAGTTAATAATTTATTTAAAAGAAAACAAAAGACTTTTTAAAAGAAAAAGTCTTTACAAACCCGAGAAACATTGGATAAATAATCTGCTAGCAAATATATAAAAGCAAAATAACAGAAATTGCAGTAAAATCTCACACCTTTACTTAGCGAACCAAAAAAAGAGAGACAAACCTTTAAATACCAAACCCGAAGAAATGCGATATCTTGAATGCTATTCGAAGATCTGAAGAAGAAGAAGGAGAAGAAGCTAAAACGACGATCTTTATACAAGAGAGAAAGAAAGAAAGAAGAAAAGATGCCTTTGGCAGACTATAACAAAAGAAGAAAAAGCGGAGGAAGTTAGAAAGAGTGTAAAGAAGAAGAAGAAAAAAAATGGGAAGAAAGAATCTGCTCCGATGGTATGATGAATGGGATGACCACCAAAAGACAGTCTATCAAGTCCTCCACACTCTCACCCCCCATCCCTTCTCTCTACCCCCCTACCCCACAATCATCTCAAGACTCCCAGACTGACATACAGACACACACAATGCTCGCCTGCCATCCAAGTTTATCTGGTATCCTTCCTCGTCCCATGTCCGTTGCTGTGGCGAGTCGGTCTGCTCTTCCTTTTGTACTTCTCAATACGAGAGAAAACGATCCGATTCCTCATTTTTATGGCAGATCTGGGATCCGGGGACTGTGGGCATAGAGGGAGGGAGAAGGAAGGAATCTCCCCCCCCCCCCCCCCCCCCCCCCCGATATCTCTCTCTTTGGTTCGAGTGCAAAAGCCATTCTGGGTCCTTCATCTTGTTTCATTCGTTCCTTTCTCTGCACTAAAGGAGATTGCTGAGATTTATTTTGATTTTTGATTTATTTGCTTGAATAGTACTTGCAGCATCATTGGGTTGCGTTGTTTTACCTCTGAGCGGCACTTTTTTTTTTTTCGCACAGTGGCTAAATAGCCAAGTCAGAAGGATCCTGAGGGCTCAGAGAAAGTTGGGGGAAGGGGACCCACTGGACAGCTGTTAGGAGACACAGGAAAGTCCCCCTTCCAAATGAGAGCGGCCTTTCCAAGCCCATTGGTGTCTCCTACTAACCGAGGGAGGGGGGGGGGGGGTAGGAGAGATATCAAAATCATTGGAACGATGGTATCGTTTTAGCTATAGGGATATTCTCAGTACTTTGCAACACCATAGGGCGGGGGTGGCTCAGTCGGTAGCGCGCCAGGCTCGTAATCTGTAGTTCCCAGGTTCGAGTCCCAGCTGGGTCAGCGTTGAGATTTATCTCCGCAAAATTTCCCCGCCCTGCCCACGGTCAGTAGGGGACACCGATGGGCTTGAAAAGGCCGCCGCCCGTCGGATGGGGCGTTAAGCCGTGGCCCCGTGTGCGGGAGAGCCATACCCTGTGCACGTTAAAGAACACGCAGGATGGCCTTGACGGGAAGCTACCATCTGTCTCCCAACAGCTGTTCCAGTGGGTCCCCTCCCCCAACCTTCTCTGAGCCTTCGGGGTCCATGTGACCTGGCCATTTAGCCCATGGTGTGCAAAAAAGTGCCGCTCAGAGGTAAAACAACCCAACCCTGTAACACCATAAGGTAACAGGATGAAGCGAATAGGAGAAGAACAGATTTGCAGTCTACCCTCACTACAGCCAAGCACGTGGTTGGCAGTTCCCAGGTTCGAGTCTCTCTGGTTCCGGCATTGAGGCATCAGACACTCTCTCTCCCGACGACACTGACTCAATGCAGGAATCGGTAAAGTGTCATTTTGTGAATGTGACTCGTACGAGTGCAAAAGACAATAATGAAATCATTGAATTGCTTAGATATGAACTCTCAACTTTCAAAAAGGAAATGATCGACTTAATGAATAGTAAAATTCAGAAGTTGAATAACACCGTTCAAGATTGGGTTAAAAGTGCAGAATTTAATTCCAAAAAACTAGACGATTTTATCAAAATAATGGCAGATACAATTAGAGAATTAAAAGAGGTTAAGGAAAAAAATCTGAAATTAGAGACTGAAAATAAACAAATCAAAAAAGACGTAATGGAATTACAACATCAAATGAGAGATCTACAGCAAAGGAGTAGAGCAGAAAATATAGAGATAAGCGGACTTGAAGAAATTTCCGACGAAAATATAAATGAGACTGTCACCAAGGTTGTCCCTCAGAATGACAAAAGAAGAAATAAAATACACAGTTGCACATCGAGTTCCAACAAGAAATGCGAATAAACCGAAAACAAATGGGGCGGGGGTGGCTCAGTCGGTAGCGCGCCAGGCTCGTAATCTGTAGTTCCCAGGTTCGAGTCCCAGCTGGGTCAGCGTTGAGATTTATCTCCGCAAAATTCCCCGCCTGCCCACGGTCAGTAAGAGGACACCGATTGGCTTGGAAAGGCCGCCGTCCGTCGGATGGGACGTTAAGCCGTGGCCCCGTGTGTGGGAGAGCCATATCCTGTGCACGTTAAAGAACACGCTGGATGGCCTTGACGGGAAGCTACCATCTGTCTTCCAACAGCTGTTCCAGTGGGTCCCCTCCCCCAACCTTCTCTGAGCCTTCGGGGTCCATGTGACCTGGCCATTTAGCCCATGGTGTGCAAAAAAGTGCCGCTCAGAGGTAAAACAACCCAACCCAACCGATTGTGAAGATGAGTAGCAAAGAAGAAAGCGATAAATTGATAACTAAATGGCGATCGCTAAAAGGTCTGAGGAACAAGGACTTCGGAATCGCTGGAAATAATAATTACATATGTATTGGCGAGCACCTCATTCCTGAATTAAAGTCATTGCTCTTTGAAATTTAGAAGATCAAAAGAGAAAAAAATTATATGTACTCCTGGGTGAAGGAGGGAAAGCTATTCTTAAGAAAGGACTGGAAGTCTAAAGTATTAAATGTAAAATCAGTAGAAGACTTGAAACTGTTGCAATATGGAATTGTTGCAATATGGTCGATAAATCAGTTATTGATGAAATTGGAAGAAATCAGCTAGTAACAAAGGACGATAATATTTATAACTCGTATGAATATTAGATCCATTAGATAAAATTTTGATTATTTTATTTTAGTAGAATCATTAATGGGCCTTTCATCAGTTGTATTGTCAGAGATATGGATCAAAGAACACGAACTAATGCTATATAATATTGAAGGTTTTAACAAATTTTATCAGTGTGGATGAGTAAATAGATCAGGTGGGGTATTAGTTTTTGTAAATTCCAAGTTAAGAGCTACTCAAGTAGATTTTAATTGTAATAATGCAGATGTAGTGTCTCTAAAAGTTAAGATTAGTAATTTTGACTATAACATTATTTCAGTGTATAGATCCCCTAGCCTAGATGAGCAATGTTTTATTGATGAATTTTCCTCTCAATTACTACGAAATAACTATAAAAATGTAATATTGATCGGAGGCTTTAATATTGATTTATTAGATAATAAAAATATTAATTCTAGTTACTGTGATATGTTAGTAACATTAGGATTTATCCAGTGTATTACGCAACCAACTAGATTTTTGGGTAATACATGTGTTGATCATGTTGCTGTAAGATTATCTGCTATTAAGAAAGTTACATCGATAATTATTAAAACGACCGTGACGGATCATTATTTGGTAATGCTACAATTAAAAAGAAACGTAATAGATTGGATTGTTTTTCCTCTGAGCGGCAGTTTTTTGCACACCATGGGCTAAATGGCCAGGCCACAAGGACCCCGAAGGCTCAGAGAAGGTTGGGGGAGGGGACCCACTGGAACAGCTGTTGGGAGACAGATAGTAGCCTCCCGTCAAGGCCATCCAGCGTGTTCTTTAACGTGCACAGGGTATGGCTCTCCCGCACACGGGGCCACGGCTTAACGTCCCCATCCGACGGACGGCGGCCTTTTCAAGCCCATCGGTGTCCCCTACTGACCGTGGGCAGGGCGGGGAAATTTTGCGGAGATAAATCTCAACGCTGACCCAGCTGGGACTCGAACCTGGGAACTACAGATTACGAGCCTGGCGCGCTACCGACTGAGCCACCCCCGCCCCAAAAACGTAATAGAAAAAGATACCGAGGAAGATAGAAAATATATTTACTAATTTTAAAGAACTTGAATTAAAATTAAAGAATATAAAGTTGGATACAGATGTTATTAAAGGTGATCAAAGATATTGCGATTCGATTTTTGATCAAATTAATGTGAGTGTTAGAGAATGTACAAAGCTGAAATATTTGCCAAGCACCAAAAAGAAAGTATTAAAAATATGGGTCACAGACGAAACACTTCAATTAATTTCCGAAAAGAACAAATTATATAAAAGGCTTAAAAATTGTCCATGTAATAATGAATACAAGGAAATTAAAGATAGATTCACCCTTCTCTGTAAAGTTTAGCTAATAAATTAAGAATCGCTAAAAATAACTATTACAAATATAAGGTTCTTTCGGCAGGCAATGACTCTAAACAGCAGTGGAAAATTATTAACGAATTAACTGATAAATATAATAATAAAAATCTATTAAAAGAAATTCAAATTGGTGAAAGAATACACGATACCTTTAACGATAAAAGATAATCGCCGATGCCTTTAATGATTATTACATCAATATGGTAGATGATCTAATAAAAAACGTTACAGAGGAAGACACATGTGAGACATGAGACATGTGACACATGAGACACCTGTGAAAACACATCGGACGATGTGAAATACTACAGAGTAAATTCAATGGCCTTGTTACCGATTAGTGAAAGTGAATTAATCAGACAGCCTTTAGGCTTAAATTAAACAAATCTTCAGGTGATGATAACTTCTCAGTCTACATGTTCGGGGCGGGGGTGGCTCAGTCGGTAGCGCGCCAGGCTCGTAATCTGTAGTTCCCAGGTTCGAGTCCCAGCTGGGTCAGCGTTGAGATTTATCTCCGCAAAATTTCCCGCCCTGCCCACGGTCAGTAGGGGATACCGATGGGCTTGGAAAGGACGCCGTCCGTCGGATGGGACGTTAAGCCGTGGCCCTGTGTGCGGGAAAGCCATACCCTGTGCACGTTAAAGAACACGTTGGATGGCCTTGACGGGACGCTACCATCTGTCTCCCAACAGCTGTTCCAGTGGGTCCCCTCCCCCAACTTTCTCTGAGCCTTCGGTGTCCATGTGACCTGGCCATTTAGCCCATAGTGTGCAAAAAAGTGCCGCTCAGGGGTAAAACAACCCAACCCAGTCTACACGTTACAGAGAGTGATCAGTGTAATATCTGGAATTTTACTGAAATGTTACAATTTGTCACTTGCAGGTGGATTTTTCCCATCTTCGCTTAAGAATTCGTTGGTTACCCCAACTTATAAAAATGGTGATAAAATGCTTGTAGAGAATTATAGGCGTATTTCAATACAAACTGTTTTCTCAAAATTATTTGTAAAGTTAATGCATTTAAGGTTAACTAATTACCTTACTAAATATACTATACTATCGGAACACCAGTACGGGTTTAGGAAAAATAAAGGTACAGCTGAAGTAGTTAAATTAATATATAATAGTCTCAAAAAAAAAAAATGAACGAGTGGTGGTCTTGTTTCTGGATATGTCTAAAGCTTTTGAGCCAAATCTGTCACTGAGATGGTTTGATACGTATTTGAAGGGTAAAACACAACAAGTCAAAATAGGAGACGTTTTGAGTGAAAAAAAAATCAATTCGTTATGGTGTTCCACAGGGTTCTGTTTTGGAACCACAGTTATTCTTAATATATGTGAACGATCTATTACACACCAAATTGAAAGGTAAGATTATTTCGTTTGCAGATGACACCGTCTTGGTTTACTGTGATAAAACTGATGATGAACAATTAAGCAATATTATTGAAGACTTAAGAACACTTCAAACTTGGTTCCAAAAGAATAAATTATTAATAAATGTAAATAAAACGAAATATATGTATTTTAATACTGTTAGGGGAACTATAGAGATCTTGAAGATTTATTCTATCATATGAGTGATTGTAAGTTTTTCGAACAAGAAAAAATTGGATCTTTAAACTGCTTGCCCAAGGATTATAAAAGTATTAAAACAATAAAATATTTAGGAGTTAATTTCGACTGTTATCTAACCTGGCATGATCATGTTCAAAAAGTAGCATTAAAAATCAAACAAATAATTCTCAAAATGTATCTTTTAAGAGATATGATGAATATAGGAATTTTAAAGAACGTATATTATGCATTAATCTATTCCAGAATACAGTATGCAATTCTAATTTGGGGAGGAGCATCTTCATGTTATCTAAATCAATTGCAGCAATGGCAAAAATAATAGTAAAGATTATGACATTTAAAAGAAAGTACGACTCGTCTGAGCAAAATTTCAAAAAACTTGAAATACTCAACTTAAAACAAATACACCAAATGGTGTATTTGCATGTATTTCATAATAAGGACAAATTTGATGTAGTGGTTAATAAATATTTTACAAGAGCGGTAGTGGCTCAGGATTTTTGTATTCCAAAACCAAGCAAAGAGTTATTCAAAAAATATTACGGATATAGTGGCTTAAAATTACTCAACTCATTGCCAGATAACATGAAAATTATAAATAATAAAACACATTTCTCTAAAGAACTAAAAAAATGGTTGTTGAACGGTGGAGATTGCGACTGATGTTTTATTTACTGTATCGCCGTCCCATGGCCGAGTGGTTAGCGCGCTTGGCTACTGATATAAGTGACCCGGGTTCGAGTCCCGGGTAAGGCATGGATGTCAGTGTTGTTTTTCTGCTGAGGTCTTGCTATCCTCTCAGACCTTCTAATATGGCATATAAACTGACAGGCTCCTGTCAGACCTCTGTGGCAAGCAGCTGCTTGAGGGCGGTATTTATTTATTATTTATTAACTGATTGCATTGAAATGAGATATGAGTAATAGGAGATAAATTTATATATTACAGAGGCTGAAATTGCTTTTTTTCGTTTACATATTTATATATATTGACGTACTCAGGATTGCAGGAAATATAAAAAAATATAAATAAATACCCCCTCAAGCAGCTGCTTGCCACAGAGGTCTGACAGGTGCCTGTCAGTTTATATGCCAAAGTAGAAGGTCTGAGAGGATGGCAGGACCTCAGCAGAAAAACGATACATACATCCATGCCTTATCCGGGGCTCGAACCCAGGTCCCTTAGATCAGTAGCCAAGCGCGCTAACCACTCAGCCATGTTTTGTAAATATCCACTTACGAGTTAAACACTAACTCTTGTGGAACTTGACTATTGTATTAGCTATGTATTAAATATTGTGCAAATAAATAAATATTATTATTATTTATCTGCGCTAACCGACCACCATGCACTCGGTGAGACAGGGGCCGACGATGGGCTTGGGAAGCTAACCGTCTGTCTGATAGGACGATAAGCCGTGGCACCGTATGCAGAAGAGTCATACTCTGTGTACCAGATAAAGTTGGAGGGCAGGCGAGTATTGTGTGTTTGTCTGTCAGTCTGGGTGTCTTGAGATGATTGTAGTGTGGGGGACAGGGAGGTAGACCAGGTTCATAATCTGCAGTTCCCAGATTCGAGTTGTGACAGCGTTGAGATTTATCTCCGCAAACACTCGCCCTGTTCTTGGTCAATAGGGGACTCCAATGAGCTTGGAAAGGCCGCAGTCAGTATATTGGGACGTTAATCCGTGATCCCGTGTGCGGGAGAGCCATATCCTGTGCATGTTAATGCACAGGGTATGGCTCTCTCGTCACAGGATGTGCACGCTGGATGGCCTCGATGGGCGGTTACCTTCTGCCTGCTAACAGATATCCAGTGGGACCCCATCCTCCAACCATCTCTAAGCCCTTGGAACGTAATCATTTAGCCCATTGTGTGCAAAACTAGTGCCTACAATAACGTTCAAAATGTTGCCATTTTCCAGGATTTTGTACCGTTAGAGGATGCTCTTAAACTTATTGGAAGATTTGGCATATGCGAATCGTAATACAATGATTTCCATGGATTGAGAAACAACCTTATGTCTCTGGGAAGCTAACGTCGAAGCTTTATAAATCCTTAATTTAGGTTTTTCGTTTTGAAAAATGTTACAATCACTCAAAAAAAAGTATCCGAACACTATGGTTGATTACAGAATTAGAAAAAATATCTGGCAACGATTTTTTTTAGAAATTAGTGATCTGGCAACCTTCGTGTCACGTGATTACAGAATTCAGGAAAAATATCTGGAGCGAGTACAGCAACTGTACACGCTCCAGTTACCGTTCACAGCAAACTGGAGTGTGTGCAGTAACTGCACACGCTCCAGTTTGCTGTGAACGGTAACTGCACACGCTCAATATTTCCGTGCGTGAGCCCACATGATCTAGTATCAAAATAATATGACCACCTACAGTCGCTCAAAAAGGTATCCGAACACTATGGTTGATTACAGAATTCATAAAAAATATCTGGCAACGATTTTTTTAGAAATTAGGGATCTGGCAACCTTCTTGACACATGACACGTGACGCGTGACTTCGTGTCACGTGACACGAAGGTTGCCAGATCACTAATTTCTAAAGAAATCGTTGCCAGATATTTTTTATGATTTCTGTAATCAACCATAGTGTTCGGATACTTTTTTGCGCGACTGTACAGCAGATAAAGATCTCAATCAAATGAATCAATTTTTTTCAACAATATTCGTTAATGAGTTATGGAGGTTCGAATATTTAACAATGATAATGTTAAATATTCAAATTTCTCTCCTCTCTGACCGAAGCAGGGTGCGAATTTACCAGAGACAAATCTCAGCTCTGGCCCAGGTGGGACTCGAACCTCGGAATCGCAGATAACGAGACTGGCGCTCTACCGACTGAGCCATTCCAGATAAGAGGTGAAACAGAGAGGGTGCAGACATTACTAGAGTACAGGTATCGCAAATTGAGAAAATAACTACAAACTTTTACTAAAGTTTACTCTCTTTGTAAGAGTTTTGTTGGGTTGTTTTACCTCTGAGCGGCACTTTTTTGCACACCATGGGCTAAATGGCCAGGTAACATGGACCCCGAAGGCTCAGAGAAGGTTGGAGGAGGGGACCCACTGGAACAGCTGTTGGGAGACAGAGGGTAGCCTCCCGTCAAGGCCATCCAGCGTGTTCTTTAACGTGCACAGGGTATGGCTCTCCCGCACACGGGGCCACGGCTTAACGTCCCATCCGATGGACGGCGGTCTTTCCAAGCCCATCGGTGTCCCCTACTGACCGTGGGCAGGGCGGGGAATTTTGCGGAGAAAAATCTCAACGCTGACCCAGCTGGCACTCGAACGTGAGAACTACAGATTACGAGCCTGGCGCGCTACCGACCGAGCCACCCACGCCCCTTGTAAGAGTGTATTTTAGGGGTTCGGACGTTACGTGAGACCATTACGGATCCCTTAATCTGAAAGCTTTGTAAAAATTTGAACCGTGAGAGTGAATTTTGCGTTCGATTAACGACTCGAACTTATAAGAAAGTTCGTACAGCGTGGACTTCACATTTAATTCCATTAACAGAACTGAAGCCCAAACGATCTTAAGATTGTTAAATCGATGGCAGGTTATTTAACAGATGAGGAATCTGAATGCTTCTGTAAGACGAAAGGAAAAAGAAAATTAAAAAAGAAAAAGATTCTGTTCGTTTGTTTCGAAAAAAGAAGATGCAACTGACTCATTTATGATCTTCCTTAATTTAAATGCAAAACCTTTATTTATGTTAAAGAATGTAATTCCATTAAAGAAGAGAATTAATTATACAAAGATGAGGATTTTGGTGGAAAGAATTTTTGTAGTCTTGTTAACAAATGACATTAACAAATTACGATTGCTTAACATTGTTTTTTTTTTTTTCAGAAAAGAAGGTAATCTTAAACCGTAATGTATAGAAAATAAGAGAATAGAAAGAATGCTTTTGTTAATTAATTTATGAATCGATACGACGAACGTAGCCGTTTAATATATTCAAAAGATTAAAACGTATCAGTTATCTGTTTTCTCGTATTTAGAAGACTTCAGAAATAAAAATTGCCCGACTTATAAAGCTCTCGCTAATGCAATTAGGCTCAGCTTTCTTTATTCTTTTTTTCACCTTTAAATTAGTGATGCACTTCCCTCCCAGTGCAAAACAAAATCAATGATCTCTTCCTTAACTACGTCTTTCTTTCTAGGGATGCGATTCCGGATGAAAAGTAGAAGGCAGAGCACTACTTAAGAAGAGAAGAAAATGGGTGAAGACTGTGTGTTTGGAAATCTCCGCAGCCCATTTCCGACCTTCGCGGAAATAAAGCAAGTGAAAGTGAGCTCACACGATACCTCTAATTGCCGTTCGCTCTTCGGATCGCTAGAAGCAGCAGCATCTCTCATCAACTCCATCGTATTGCTGATACCCAATCGTACAATTTACCACCGCACTCTGCAGGAAGCGATCGCTGCATCAGATGGTGGTAGTCTCTCTCCAGAGGCAGTGGGAATGGCTACTACAACTCCCTCCTCCTCCTCCTCTCCTCCCGTCCTCCATTATCCCCTTCGCTGTAGGAAGCAATGGATGCTGAGGATGGAAAAGAATAGAAAAAACTTTACGTGTGAGACGAAAAGGAGAAGATTCTGGGACATTATACTGCTCTGTTGATATTTTTATTCTGCTGTTGATTGAGTTAAGTGACCAAGTTGAGTTGTTTTACCTCTGAGCGGCACTTTGCACACAATGAGCTAAATGGCCGGGTCATAAGGACTGCAAGGGCTCAAAGTTGGGAGAAGGGGACTCATTGGACAGATGTTAAGACATGACATGACAGATCGAAGACTTCTGTCAAGGCTATCCAGGTAGTTCTTTAAGATGGGTTGGGTTGTTTTACCTATGAGCGGCACTTTTTTGCACACCATGGGCTAAATGGCCAGGTCACAAGGGCACCGAAGGCTCAGAGAAGGTTGGGGGAGGGGACCCACTGGAACAGCTGTTGGGAGAAAGATGGTAGCCTCCCGTCAAGGCCATCCAGCGTGTTCTTTAACGTGCACAGGGTATGGCTCTCCCGAACACGGGGCCACGGCTTAACGTCCCATCTGACGGACGGCAGCCTTTCCAAGCCCATCGGTGTCCCCTACTGACCGTGGGCAGGGCGGGGAATTTTGCGGAGATAAATCTCAACGCTGACCCAGCTGGGACTCGGACCTGGGAACTACAGATTACGAGCCTGGCACGCTACCGACTGAGCCACCCCCGCCCCATTCTTTAAGGTGCACAGGGTAATAATGTCTGTATGTACCTTTTGGGTACACCCCTGGCTTCTACACACAGGGACATGCTTAACGTACCATCCAATATTTCCAGGTTCGAGTCCTAGCTGGGCCAGAGTTGAGGCTTATCCCACCCTCCCTTGGTCAGTAGGGGACACCGATGTGCTCAGAAAGCCTCCATCAGTGGATAGGACGTAAACCATTTGCAGGAGAGCCATTAACGTTAAAGAACACCCTTGATGGGAGGCTATCATCTGTCTCATAATAACTGTCTAAAGGGTCCCCTCCCCCAACCTTCTCTGAACCTTTGGAGTCTTTGTGCTATTTAGTCCATTGTGTACAAAAAAGTGACGCTCAGAGGTAAAACAATTCAACCCAAAGTGCGATCCACGATGTTATTTCCAAGCACATTGTTGTTCAATTAGTGATCTGGCAACCTTCGTGTCACGTGACACGAAGGTTGCCAGATCACTAATTTCTAAAAAAATCGCTGCCAGATATTTTTTCTGAATTCTCTAATCAACCATAGTGTTCGGATATTTTTTTGAGCGACTGTAGGTGGTCATATTATTTTGATACTAGATCGTGTGGGCTCACTCACGGAAATATTGAGCGTGTGCAGTTACCGTTCACAGCAAACTGGAGCGTGTGCAGTAACTGTAACTGCACACGCTCCAGTTTGCTGTGAACGGTAACTGGAGCGTGTACAGTTGTTGTACACGCTCCAGATATTTTTCCTGAATTCTGTAATCACGTGACACGAAGGTTGCCAGATCACTAATTTCTAAAAAAAATCGTTGCCAGATATTTTTTCTGAATTCTCTAATCAACCGTAGTGTTCGGATATTTTTTTGAGCGACTGTACATGCAGACATTATTTTACAGTTACATTTATTGGTACGATCTGTGTACAGCAAAACAGAGCTGCTATAATACATCAGCTAAGACAGATGACCGCGACAAATACTTCAAAACCCATTTCAACGAAAACTATGAGCAGAGAATGGAAATTTTTAAGAACTGTACCGTGATACGTACGACGAAGTATTATGTAGGTGTTCATAATAATTTGTCCAGGCAGTGTAAGTGATAGAAAAGATCTGTGAGGAAGACGAGACCTCAGCAGAAATACAACTCAAGAAATATTAACCGTGTGTCGAACCCAGGTCCCTTCGATCCTTAGTGAGAAACGCTAACCACTTAGCCAGGGGTGTACAGTCACTCAAAAAAGTATCCGAACATTATGGTTGACTACTAAATTCAGAAAAAATATCTGGCAACGATTTTTTTTTTAGAAATTAGTGATCTGGCAGATTAGAGATTAGTGATCTGGTGTGTCACAGGATTTTAGAAATTAGTGATCTGGCGTGTCACGTGATTACAGAATTCAGGAAAAATAACGAGCGTGTACAGCAACTGTACACGCTCCAGTTACCGTTCACAGCAAATGGAGCGTGTTCAGTCTGCACACGCTCCAGTTTGCTGTGAACGGTAACTGCACACGCTCCATATTCATTGCATTATATATTCATACGCATTATATATATAAAAAAAAAAGTACCCAAAATAACGGAGAGAGGGTTATAGATGGGGTTATAATCCCCTTTCCCCTCTGAGAATTCCAATATCGTGCATTTTTCAGAGCATTTCACGAAAATCATCCCAATCCCCCCCATTGCAATTTTGAGGACATGCTACTGCAATTATCATTAGAAATTAAAAAGACTATTTCGCGTAAAATTTTGACAAAATCCTAATCACGGGCAGTAATTAATCCGGGGGTGGCTGGTGTTGATAGACGCCCCCCCCCCCCCGTCTCTTGATAGTATTTTAGTAGTACTGGTATTTGACGCCTTTCTTCTTGAGGTAAAAATTTTTACCTGCATTTTTTTCAAGAATATTTCATTTCATGAAATCACTAGGAGGAACATGTTTTATAGCGTTTGGCAAAAAACATTTTCTAAAGCAAAAGTTAACTGAGTTCTGGCCCGTTCCGATCCAATCATTTGAACCCAAACAAACCTTTTTTTTTCTCTTCAATAACAACAACAACACAAAAAACAACAACAGAATACCATCAGTAAATTTTGCGGATGAATATAAAATGCCGAAGTTGTCTTTTGCTCTACTCACTCACACAATCCCTTAACCGTACCCGCCTCCAGCATTCCAGTAATTACGTCACCGGGAAGTGGAGCGGGAAAAGAGGCCGGGGGGGGCTAGGGGGAGGGGATAACTCCACCGAGGCACGTGCTGCCTTAATACGTTTCTCGACTGTATAAAGCCGAGAAATCAACAGAACGATCTGTTGTCCATCATTACTTTAGAGTAGCAGACTGTGGGAGGTTAGGGAGTTGCTTCGGGGAGAGAAAATAGACTTGGGAGGGAGGGGGGAGAAAAAGAGAGAGAGAGATGTGTGCATAGTTGGGGGGGGGGAGGATGCAGAGGAGAGTTGGGGCAGTGTACCATTGCCGCTCATTCCCGTGGTATCCAAGACAACGCTCCACGACAAATCGAATCGAGAAGCCCCATCAATCGACTTGGGCTTGAATGGGCTGTCACAGGACGGGATTTATTGGACCCCGGGGACAAGGAGGCTACGGCGTTTCCGTCGGTAACCGTTGGGTGAGTCACACAGGCGGTGAGAGAGGATGGGAGGATGGGGATAAAGGGAGCGCCACGTGTGTACCCATCAAAGTGCTATGATGAAGGAGCAAAGCATTGGCGTCCCAAAGAAAGAAGCCTTTGCTTTTGCTCAAAGACTTGCTCCAGAAGATGCTTAGAGGAACGTGGAGGTTCTTGTTTCTTTTCTTTCCTCTTGCTCTTCTTCTCGCGTTCTCGGTTTCTTCCTCGCGGGGACTTTTCTTCTACAAGTGTCACTCTGAGCTGCGAAAGGAGGGAGAGAGGGAGAAGGGAGAGATCTTCCTGCGCTATCAATGGTTTGGGCTCCGATGAGATGAGCGAAGAAGAGAGAGATGTACTGTCTCTTCTGTGGATGCAGCAAAAGATTATCTGCTGTGATTTGATTCGACTCTGGTGATGGAAGAGGGAAAGAGTTGTCATCCGAAGACAGTAACACCGAGATTGTGTTTAGGTCGAACCAAAATAAGTAGAAACCAAGATGATGAAGATGGGGATGTAAAGAAACTGAAGTGATGATGGCGTTGATAAAATATGATCATGATGATTGTGGATGGTTATGATGGGGCCCCATTATAACCATCAACACCCATCATGATCATATCTTATGTTAGTGATGATTATAATAATGATGATAATTCGTCGTCATCTCTATCATAAGAGTCATCATAGTTGTGTTTAAGACGATGATGATTTTCATATGTGCCTGGTGGTGGTAATGTAGCAATTATGGTGGTGACATTGCAAAGAAACCAAACGATGATAATTATAAATCAAAAAAGAAAGAAAATGTAAAATGAATGAAATTGATGATGATGATAATGATCAGAGGAATACTCAAGTATGTATGTGGGAGGTTATAACTCACTCCCCTTTGTGGTCTTCAATGATGCATATTTTCTTTAGGAATCCCGAAATCGGACACTCAATTGGGTTGGGTTGTTTTACCTCTGAGCGGCACTTTTTTGCACACCATGGGCTAAATGGCCAAGTCACAAGGACTCCGAAGGCTCAGAGAAGGTTGGGGGAGGGGACCCACTGGAACAGCTGTTGGGAGACAGATGGTAGCCTCCCGTCAAGGCCATCCAGCTTGTTCCTTAACGTGCACAGGGTATGGCTCTCCCACACACGGGGAAACGGCTTAACGTCCCATCCGACGGACGGCGGCCTTTCCGAGTCCATCGGTGTCCCCTACTGACGGTGGGCAGGGAGGGGAATTTTGCGGAGATAAATCTCAACGCTGACCCAGCTGGGACTCGAACCTGGGAACTACAGATTACGAGCCTGGCGCGCTACCGACTGAGCTACCCCCGCCCCACGGAAACTCAATAAATTAACCCTCCGTGAGACTTCAAACATAAATCCTAATCTCACTGGAAGCTTCTGGATACGCCGCTCAATATGATGATTTATGGATGTCCTGTCTACGTTAATTTTCATAACGACAGATCAAGGGATAGGGGGGAGGAATCAAACCACATGAAAAAGGCATCTGGGAAAAGAGGGATGTGTTTTTACTGGCTCCATAAGTGAAGAAACGAAAAAAACTTGTCAGTTCCAACAGCAATAGATGTAACACATAAAAAGTTCAGCAGAACAATGAGACAAATTTTAATTCACTGACTCAGAAAAAAAGAAGAGAAAAAGTTAAACTCACCAGTTCCAAAAATCAAAATAATAACAACTAGAAGAAAGTGAGTTGTGAGTTGTTTTACCTCTGAGCGGCACTTTTTTGCACACCATGGGCTAAATGGCCAGGTCACAAGGACCCCGAAGGCTCAGAGAAGGTTGGGTGAGGAGACCCACTGGAACAGCTGTTGGGTGACGGATGGTAGCCTCCCGTCAAGGCCATCCAACATGTTCTTTAACGTGCACAGGGTATGGCTCTCCCGCACACGGGACCACGGCTTAACGTCCCATCCGACGGACGGCGGCCTTTCCAAGCCCATCGGTGTCCCCTACTGACCGCGGACAGGGCGGGGAATTTTTGCGGAGATAAATCTCAACGCTGACCCAGCTGGGACTCGAACCTGGGAACTACAGATTACGAGCCTGACGCGCTACCGACTGAGCCACCCCCGCCCCACTAGAAGAAGATATATCATTTTTGGCGTATATAAGAATCTCGTTTCAAAGAGAACGAAGTTTTTTTTTAAAGTTTTCCTGCAAGTTTTAATTCGAGCTAATAGATAACGAAGAAAAATGAAAATATTAGTATTTTATTAGTACTTAAAATATAAAAAGTATTTGACTTTTATTCCTTAAATTTAAGATGTTGCTTTTTTCACACCCCTCTGAAAAAAAGAGTCAGATTTCACCCATAAACAGATTACTTGCGACATTCGTTAAAAGTTTAGCTTTTTCCATATTTAGTACTCTGTAAACGATACTGATCTAAACGATGCTAATGAAAACCACCTAAGGATTGGAAAAATGCGAATTATGATATTTTAATTAGTACCAACCCAACTAGAAAATAATTTTCGAATTATTTTTAAAGATAAAACAGTCGCGTTTCTCATCCACTCTGGGTGTTAGGGAGAAACTTATTGTCGAAAATGTAAACACATATTCCAGCATCAAACTTTCAAATTTCTAGTAGAAATAGATCGTTTGCAATATTCGTTTTAAGTTTCGGCATTTTCGAACTATATCATCGCTAGAGGGCACTATAATAACTATTACAGAGAGCAATAAGTTTCCACCCCCTCTCACCCTGAAAAAAATTGATCAAAAAATTATTTTATTTGTAAAATACAGGCAAATACAAAAATTAATGTCGGTTTTTCCTTAACAAAATGTAATATTTTTTTTTAAGTTTTCTTTTGTTTTTGTAAGCATGTCATTTATTTCTGTTTATTAATAGGAAAAAAAATTCACTTGTGTTTGCAATAATAAATTATAATTTTTCTTTCCGTTTTGTTTTTAAGCATTCTTACCCACACAACCACAATATCCATAGAATATTCATAAGATGTCGAAAATGGCAAATGAATATCTATTAGACATCTGAGATATCTTCTGGATATTTTCTAGATATTGTGGTTATGTGGGTAGTTGTATTATGTTTCAATGTATGCATGTTAGCGCGCTTGGCTACTGATCTAAGGGACCCTGGGTTCGAGCCCCGGGTAAGGCATGGATGTTTGTGTCGTTTTTCTTCTGAGGTTCTGCCATCCTTTCAGACCTTCTACTATGGCATATAAACTGACAGGCTCCTGTCAGACCACTGTGGCAAGCAGCTGCTTGAAGGGGTATTTTTTTAGCCGTCCCATGGCCGAGTGGTTAGCGCGCTTGGCTACTGATCTAAGGGACCTGGGTTCGAGCCCCAGGTAAGGCATGGATGTATGTGTCGTTTTTCTGCTGAGGTCCTGCCATCCTCTCAGACCTTCTATTATGGCATATAAACTGACAGGCTCCTGTCAGACCTCTGTGGCAAGCAGCTGCTTGAGGGGGTATTTATTTTTTTTAATTATATTTCCTGCATTCGCAACTGAGGTCATCAATGACCGACGCAGTCATCAGATTTCTATCTTAAATCATTAATTCCCCCCTCCCCTTCAGAAAAGGTCTTTCGGCACCAGTGATAACTATTATAAGCTATTGGAAGATTCAGAAAATACTGATCGCAATATTTCATCAATGCCTATCCAACCCAAAAAGGAATTTTTCATCTATCTCTAAAAAAATTTAAAAAAAAATTAAATATCTACAGACAGAAGACAGAAGACAAAGTAAAAACAAAGGTTCTTTAAACAAGCTAAAAATCAGAAGAAAAAACTTTTGAACTGCAAAGTCTAAAACAAACTTACCAGCGAAAAAAAACTCCAAAGTAAAATACAAGAATAATAATAACGATCGACATATCAACTAAGGAAAAAACCACATAAAAAATACATAAACACCCCTCTCAAGTAACTGCTTGTCACAATTGGGTTGTTTTACCTCTGAACGGCACATACCATGGGCTAAATGGCCAGGTCACATGGACCCTGAAAGCTCAGAGAAGGTTGGAGGAAGGGACCCACTGGAATAACTCTTGGGAGACAGATGGTAGCCTCCCGTCAAGGCCATCCAATGTGTTCTTTAAAGTGCACAGGGTATGGCTCTCCCGTACACGGGGTCACGGCTTAACGTCCCATCCGACGGACGGCGGCCTTTCCGAGCCCATCGGTGTCCCCTACTGACCGTGGGCAGAGCGGGGAGTTTTGCGGAGATAAATCTCAACGCTGACCCAGCTGGGACACGAACCTGGGAACTACAGATTACGAGCCTGGCGCGCTACCAACTGAGCTGCTTGTCACAGAGGTCGGACAGGAGCCTGTCAGTTTATACTCCACAGCAGACGGTCTGTGAGGATGGCGGAACCTCAGCAGAAAAGCGACACGAACATCCATCACAAAGTGAAATAAAAGAATAACAACAACAACAATAAAGATTTACTTACCAGCTCCAAAAGCGAAAAAGAGGCTTTCATCTGGATAAGTGTTCATCAGTTGCACGACCCTATTTCCCATTCTCATGTTCCTGTTGTAGATGAGCTCCTGCCGAAAGTAGTGGTCGATGTTCCTCGCAATGAGCGCATCTTCTGCAGCCAGGGATGAATTGCTCAGAGTCGGGACTTGGGTCGTGTCTTGGCTGAAGATTGCCGCATTCAAGTCGCCGCAGTTGTAGTGTCGGATGAGATCATCTGTAGTGTAAGTGGTATGTTGTACTTCGCCTTCCCTTAGCTCTTCGTGCTGATGTAAGGTGTGATTTAATGCGAAAAGGACCTGGAAAGAATTAAAATCCACTTTAGTGTAATATTGATACTGTTAGGCCACTCTCGACACAATTAATGAACAAAATATCGTCCGTTGGGGGCGCTGTGGTTCCAGTCGCACGACAATGCTTAACAACTTTGAGTCTAGAAATATACAGAACGTTTGATCAGGAAATGTATGTGATCTCCAAAGTTTTTATGATCTAGAATATCCATAAGATATCTAAGATGTCTAATGGATAACCAGTTTCAATTTTCGACATCTTATAGATATTCTCTGGATATTGTGATTGTGTAAGAATGCTTAAAAAAATACGCCTAAGTGTTTTAGCGTTAAAGGCTTAGTCGGTAGCGCGTCAAACTCGTAATTTTCAGTTCCCAGATTCGATTCGCAATTGTGGCAGCGTTGAGATTTATATCTGAAAACCCTCGATCAGAAAAGGAACACCGATGGGCTTGATAAAGTTCGCCGTCCATAGCATGGGTCGTTAAGTCATGGGTCCGTGTGCAGGAGAGCCAAGCTCTGCACACGTTTAGAACACACTGGATGGCCTTGACGAGAGGCTACTATTTTTTTCCTAATAGCTGTTCAATGGGTCCCCTTCCCTCAACCTTCTGCTGAGTCCTTGGGGTCCTTGTGACCTGGCCACTTAGCCCATTGTGTGTAAAAAGCGTGCCACTCAAAGATAAAAAGACGCAACGTTTTTCGAAACTAAAAACAGAAACATTGCATTCAGAATAAAGAAAAAACAAGACAAATAAAATAACACAATTTATTCACTAGAATTCGTAGGCAGACCAAAAAATAGAGACATCATTTTATAAAGCACGCGTTCGGTCAATTACAGTGTGCCTTTCTATTGCGTTTCCTTCGCCACGTCGGAAGAGGTTGGAGTTCAATATTTCTTTCAAAATCCCTCAGACAATAAAGCGTCCGTCTGGAGGATTTTTTTCTTCATTCGAAAATGTTTGCATCTAATCGAAATTCGTCCAACCTGGGGGAAAAGGAAATGGGTTGTCGCTCCCGGGCTGGAAGAAATATAAAACCGTTTCCAGTTTCCCATCTCTCAGAGAAGATTTTGCTCTGCATCCTCCGAATTCGTCGACAGCATCTTCTCCTCAATTGGCGAACGCGGAGGGTTCGAAGAGGGAGAAAATATCTGCTGGGGAGGGAGCGAATCAAATTACAGAAACCTTTTCTGACGTCATAAAGCCGCCTTTCGGCTGTCGCAAGGGAAAATTCGACAGATATTTAGTAGCAGAAGACATCTGATGACATGCGTGAAGAAACATGTTGTCAACGAAAGGAAATGTTTTTTAAAAGAATAAATGAATTTGGCTGAATAATCTTAAAAGAGTGACATATGACAAAGAGTTGCTTTCAGCCGTTAAAAAAGAAAAAAAAATATATATTAGCCAAAGACGATATGTGTTCTAGTTCAGGGACTGTCTTCGATATTTTTCAGTGTACACGTAAGTTATTATTTTTATATTATGTGGATTGGGTTGTTTTACCTCTGAGCGGCAGTTTTTTGCACACCATGGGCTAAATGGCCAGGTCACATGGACCCCGAAGGCTCAGAGAAGATTGGGGGAAGGGACCCACTGGAACAGCTGTTGGGAGGCAGATGGTAGCCTCCCGTTAAGGCCATTCAGCGTGTTCTTTAACGTGCACAGGGTTCGGTTGTTTTGCCTCTGAGCGGCACTTTTTTGCACACCATGGGCTAAATGGCCAGGTCACATGGACCCCGAAGGCTCAGAGAAGATTGGGGGAAGGGACCCACTGGAACAGCTGTTGGGAGGCAGATGTTAGCCTCCCGTTAAGGCCATCCAGCGTGTTGTTTAACGTGCACAGGGTTGGGTTGTTTTGCCTCTGAGCGGCACTTTTTTGCACACCATGGGCCAAATGGCCAGGTCACATGGACCCCGAAGGCTCAGAGAAGACTGGGGGAAGGGACCCACTGGAATAGCTGTTGGGAGGCAGATGGTAGCCTCCCGTCAAGGCCATCCAGCGTGTTCTTTAACGTGCACAGGGTATGACTCTCCCGCACACGGGGCCACGGCTTAACGTCCCATCCGACGGATGGCGGCCTTTCCAAGCCCATCGGTGTCCCCTACTGACCGTGGACAGGGCGGAGAATTTTGCGGAGATAAATCTCAACGCTGACCCAGCTAAGACTCGAACCTGGGAACTACAGTTTACGAGCCTGGCGCGCTACCGACTGAGCCACCCCCGCCCCATTTTATATTACGTGAGTTGTATTTTTATATTTAACTGCCCCAATGGTATGTGAATACCATTCTCCGCCCTGTGGTCTTAACAACTCCTGCAGAATATGCCAAACGCCATGTTCCAGCATGATGATGCCCCCGACCTCATACCGCGCGTATTTTTCAACCGTGTGTATGCCGTTCCCGTGTTAACATGGTCGGTCCGATCCCAGGATCTATCGCCGATTGAGTACATGTGGGACGCCAAAAAATGATTTCTGACGGCAGAACCGACTCCAATGCATAATGTGTCTGATATTCAAGTACAACTGGGGGCCGGGGGTGGCTCAATCGGTAGCGCTTCAAGCTCGTAATCTGTAGTTCCCAGTTTCGAGTCCCAGTTGGGTCAGCGTTGAGATTTATCTCCGCAGAATTCCCCGCCTTGCCACGGTCAGTAGGGAATACCGATAGGCTTGGAAAGGCCGCCGTCCGACACACGTGGCTCCGTGTGCGGGAGAGCCATACCCTGTACACGTTAAAGAACACGCTGGATGGCCTTGACAGGAGACTACCGTCTATCTCCCAACAGCTGTTCCAGTGGGTCTCCTCCCCCAACCTTCTCTGAGCCTTCGGGGTCCATGTCACCTGGCCATTTAGCCCATGGTGTGCAAAAAAGTGCCGTTCAGAGGGTAAACAACTAAATGCAACTGGAGAGCAAAGAACAGGATATTATTCGCAATCTTTTTTGACTGGCTTCATAGCCGTATTATGCTTGGACTGCTGCGAAAGACGGCCACACCTCGTGCTGATGTTACCCAAATATCAATGTATCCACTTCACTTAATAGGCTGCAAATATGATCATTGGTTACTTAGCTACTACCTTTTAGAACGTCGCTATATCGTACTTACGAGAGTCCTTCTGGGTAGGGGCGGGGGTGGCTCAGTCGGTAGCGCGCCAGGCTCTGACAGCTCCAGCTGGGACAGCGTTGAGATTTATCTCCGCAAAATTCCCCGCCCTGCCCACGGTCAGTAGGGGACACCGATGGGCTTGGTAAAGGCCATTGTTCGTCCGATGGGACGTTAAGCCGTGGCCCCGTGTGCGGGAGAGCCATACCCTGTGCACTTTAAAGAACACATTGGATTGCCTTGACGGGAGGCTACCATCTGTCTCCCAAGAGTTATTCCAGTGGGTCCCCTCCTCCAACCTTCTCTGAACCTTCGGTGTCCATGTGACCTGGCCATTTAGCCCATGGTGTGCAAAAAAGTGCCGCTCAGAGGTAAAACAACCCAACCTTCTGGGTAGCGCAATGTTTTGAACGATGAGTGCATTTACATACTGAACGAATATTAAAGAAAATCTTCAGGTTAGACATAAAATAAACTGAGAAAAAAGTTATCTTTTCCTACTAAAAGACGAGATTCAAATACATTTTATTACGATCTTTAAATCATCTTCAATCACATTTTTCCATTAAAAATTATTTTTGGTATTATAGGTTTCGAAGTTCGATTCGTATTGAACCAATTTGTAATCCTCTAATATTTTGGTAGCCTAGTGTTGCAACAACTTCCTTGAGGAGGATCTCCAAAGATGAACGGAATCTCCTTTCCCATTGGTCTGCTAAGGACATCAGCATTCTTGGAAGGAGACGGTTTTTATCGAATTCTCGCCGTGATGAAATAAAAAATAAATACCCCCTCCTCAAGCAGCTGCTTGCCACAGAAGTCTGACAGGAGCTTGTCAGTTTATATGCCATAATAGAATGTCTGTGAGGATGGCAGGACCTCAGCAGAAATAAAGACACATGCATCCATGCCTTACCTGGGGCTCGAACCCAGGTCCTCTGCAAAATTCCCCGCCCTGCCCACGGTCAGTAGGGGACACCGATGGGCTTGGAAAGGCTGCCGTCCGTCGGATGGGACGTTAAGCCGTGGCCCCATGTGCGGGAGAGCCATACCCTGTGCACGTTAAAGAATACGCTGGATGGCCTTGACGGGAGGCTACCATCTGTCTCGCAAAAGCTGTTCCAGTGGGTCCCCTCCCCCAACCTTCTCTGATCCTTCGAGGTCCTATGTGACCTGGCCATTTAGCCCATGGTGTGCAAAAAAATGCCGCTCAGAGGTAAAACAACCTAACCTTGAGTCGATAATTATAATTATTTTATCCTAACAATCGCGATTATTATGAAAATTAAAAAGGTTCGTTGTTCGTTGGTAAAATTCTTTGGATAATTTTTTTAACAGAATAACTTTGATGAAGAATGAGACGAACAGTGAGGATTAAGATGGGATAGGGATGGCATTTAATTAATGATTTCAATCCGTCAGATTCTTGAGAAATGATAATTTCGGACACCTGTGCTAACTAGCAACAGAGATAATAAGCATGCTTTGGACAGATTTTCTTTACCAAGGTTCGATTGCTAATCAGAAGAATTCGGAAGTACAAGGTTGAGGAAGGATCAATCATAGTTATTGTGATAATTACAGAATCATCAATCAGCCTCGCTGCATCACCAGGCAGGTAATTAAGGAAGATGGGAGCCTCACGTCAAGATCGGAAGAGGATGGAATTTATTCATCTCTTCGGTCGTTTCCTCTCCGACGATACTACAATAAACTTCCGTTACCAAACTTTAGATTAGAAATTGAAAGTTACTATACGTTGTTTGGACACCATGGGCTAAATGGCCAGGTCACAAAGACCACGATGATTCAGAGAACGTTGGGGGAAGGGACCCACTAGGTAATTGTTAGGAAACAGATGGTAGGTTCCCGTCAAGGCCATCCAGCGTGTTCTATAATAAGCAGAGTGTGAAGATCTCTCGCAATGGAGGGGGTGGGGGTGGCTCAGTCGGTAGCGCGCTAGGCTCGTAATCTGTAGTTCCCAGGTTCGAGTCCAATTGGGTCAGCGTTGAGATTTATCTCCGCAAAATTCCCCGCCCTGCCCACGGTCAGTAGGGGACACCGATGGGCTTGGAAAGGCCGCCGTCCGTCGGATGGGACGTTAAGCCGTGGCCCCGTGTGCGGGAGAGCCATACCCTGTGCACGTTAAAGAACACGCTGGATGGCCTTGACGGGAGGCTACCATCTGTCTCCCAACAGCTGTTCCACTGGGTCCCCTCCCCCAACCTTCTCTGAGACTTCGGGGTCCATGTGACCTGGCCATTTAGTCCATGGTGTACAAAAAAGTGCCGCTCAGAGGTAAAACAACCAAACTCGCAATGGAGCCACGGTTTAACTTTCAATCCGACGGACGGAAAGGATAGAAAGGGCTCCCAGCCCATCAGTGTCCCTTCCTGACCGTGAGCGGGGCGGAGAGTTTTGCAAAGATAAATTTCAACCCTGCTCCAGATTGAGGCTCGAATCTGGGACATGCAGATTACGAGCCTGGCGCTCTACTGATTGAGTCAACCCCGACCCAAATACTAAACGTGACAAACAATATCGTTAAAAAATCTGAAAAATTGGAGGAGAAAACGCATATTGTTGAAAGTATCATTAAAATATGAGAACCAATAATAATTCAGAAAATTACGGAACCAAACAAGAATAATGTTAACATATAGCTACCGGTGAATATGGGATGGAATTTTCCCTTTTTCCCACTTTTGCATCTCCTAAAGATATAAATTCTAACTGAGGAATAATAAGAAAATGCAAATAGTAATATTCAATTAGCACCTAAAAAACACAAAAATATTTTTTTTCATTTACTTTCAATAATTTCATTCCGAACTCTTAAAAGCGAAACTATTGCTTTTTTTCACACCCGTAGTTAATGGGACAAAAAAAAATTGACGTCAGTGAAAATTTAAATGACCCACTCATGGGACGGGGGTCACTCAGTCGGTAGCGCGCCAGGCTCGTAATCTACAGTTCCCAGGTTCGAGTCCCAGCTGGGTCAGCGTTGAGATTTACCATACAAAACTCCCCGCCCTGCCCACGGTCAGTAGGGAACACCGATGGGCTTGAAAAAACCGCCGTCCGTCGGATCAGACGTTAAGCCGTGGATCTCTCTGTGCGGAAGGCCATACCATGTGCACGTTAAAGAACACATTGGATGGCCTTGACGGGAGGCTACCATCTGTCTCCCAACAGCTGTTCCAGCGGGTCCCCTCCTACCAACCTTCTCTGAGCCCTCGGAGTACTTTTCACCTGGCCATTTAGCCCATTGGGCCAAAAAAGTACCGCTCAGAGGTAAAACAACCCAACTCTCCCAATCCACCACCAAAATTTCGTTTTTCTAACATAAATAAATCCTTTGCAATATTCTTTTCGAAATTTGTCCACTTTTAGAACTTTTTCCACCGCCAGAGCTATTAAAATTATTGAGAGATCGGAAAGGGTGAATCCTAATATTTCCTGGGGCGGGGGTGGCTCAGTCGGTAGCGCGCCAGGCTCGTAATCTGTAGTTCCCAGATTCGAGTCCCAGCTGGGTCAGCGTTGAGATTTATCTCCGCAAAATTCCCCGCCCTGCCCACGGTCAGTAAGGGACACCGATGGGCTTGAAAAGGCCGCCGTCCGTCGGATGGGACGTTAAGCCGCGGCCCCGTGTGCGGGAGAGCCATACCCTGTGCACGTTAAAGAACACACTGGATGGCCTTGATGGGAGGCTACCATCTGTCCAGTGGGTCCCCTCCCCCAACCTTCTCTGAGCCTTAGGGGTCCTTGAGACCTGGCCATTTAGCCCATGGTGTGGAAAAAAGTGCCGCTCAGAGGTAAAACAACCCAAACCAACCTAATATTTCCTCAATACCTGTCTAACCGGAAAAGAATCTTTTAATTATCTGTAAAAGAAAACTAATTGAATTCCGTCTTGGGAAACCAGAAAAGTGTTTATTTCGCTTGGGGAAAAAAAAAGACAGGATCTAGGGGGGGAACATCCCCCCCCCTTTGAGAATGCTAGTAAGCATGGGCGTCCGCAGAAAATTTCCCGGTGGCGGGGGCAAAGCTTGGAGACAAATAATTACATCAATAAATTTTTATTTAATTATTTAATTTTTTAGGGTTTTTTTTCACAATTAGATTATAGAATACCGTATTGCATCAATACAAAAACACATACATAATGTATATAAATTAATTACGTTTAAAGTGTTACGATTATAATTTATGGAATTTTTTACTCGATCCCAGGGGGGGGGGGGCTGGTGCCCCGTTTGCCCCCCTCTGCGGACGCCCATGCTAGTAAAGATAATGGAGGGCAAAAAAAGATAAACTTTTGCATATTTCACACATTTCTCATGAAATGTTTTAAAAGCCTCTAAAATGAAGTGAAAATGTTACATTTTAATGAAAATCCATTCTCTAACCCCCCCCCCCCCTCCCTTATCTTTTACCGGCTCGAATGCGTCACTTGTTCCCTCCCCACCCCTCCCCCCTTCTTTTGTATAACTGACGAGGTCCCGTGTGTAGGAAAGCCATACTCACTGCACTTTAAAGAACACACTGGGTGGCATGAACTAGAAGTTTCCATCTGTCTCCTAACAGCTACCTAATAGATACAGTCGCTCAAAAAAATATCCGAACATTATAATTGATCACAGAATTCAGAAAAAATATCCGGCAACGATTTTTTTTTAGGAATTCGTGATCTGGCAACCTTCGTTTCACGTGACACGAAGTCCCGCGTCACGTGTCATGTGTCAATCGCGTCACGAAGGTTGCCAGATCACTAATTTCTAAAAAAAATCGTTGCCAGATATTTTTTTTGAATTTTGTAATCAACCATGGTGTTCGAATACTTTTTTGAGCGACTGTAGGTGGTCATATTATTTTGATACTAGATCGTGTGGGCTCACTCACAGAAATATTGAGCGTGTGCAGTTACCGTTCACAGCAAACTGGAGCGTGTGCAGTAACTGCACACGCTCCAGTTTGCTGTGAACGGTAACTGGAGCGTGTACAGTTGCTATACACGCTCCAGATATTATTCCTGAATTCTATAATCACGTGACACGAAGGTTGCCAGATCACTAATTTCTAAAAATATCGTTGCCAGATATTTTTTCTGATTTCTGTAATCAACCGTAGTGTTCGGATATTTATTTGAGCGATTGTACCATTTCCTTTCAGCCATCGGGCCCCTCTGAGCCTATGGGTCCTTGTGACTTGGTTATTTATAGCCAGATCAGTGGGCGTTGTTTAACACCTTGACTTAATACATGATGAAAAAACCACTCAGAAATAAACAAAACCTAACGCAGCTTTACAGTGAATCCTGTTTCTCCAATCCAATGGTCTTCGGATCTTTTGTGACTTGAATATTTGTTTTTTTTTTTCAAAGTAAGGTATTATTTTCACTGTGTCATTTCTCTGTCTGTCTATATAGAGACAAATGACACAGCGAAAATAATACATTTTTTTAAAAAATGAACTATAGGTGGAAACCAATACATCTTGCATTCCAGGAGAACACAGGAAACGCATCTCTCTCTAGAACAAAACAATTCCCATGAGAATCCATCCTATAAGACTGACGGATGCCAAAACATGAACTACATATGTATGGGTTGAAATGCATTAAACAACATCCATCACGAAAAGATGCTAGGGATGAAAAACAAGCCGCCACTGTTTCCCACTTCCTGCGGTCTTCCCCACCTTGCGCCATATTGGCGCCCATAAAACTTAGTTGGCAATGCACCCCCGCCGTTGCTAAGACAACCCTACTCCAAAAGTTGTCAGGAAGTGTTTTCAGTTACTCCTGGAAAGCGGAAGTTCCTTCGTGTTAAGATGCCGGCGATGATTTCTCCGCAGGGCGAGCCGCTGCGGGGACCCATTTCCTGCGAACACAATTCTTCCATCCGCAACATCATTCACCAATGACTTCTGCTTCGCTGCTAAACGGAGCTCGAAGAAGAAGAAGAAAAAAAAAATTCCTCTTCAACTTCTCGTCTCACCCCTCTCGTTGCCATGGGACAAAGTGGCTTCTGAAATGAAGAATTGTTTCTCTTCTGTGTCCTTCCTTCTCCATCTCCATCACTTCGCTTTCGGATGATATTTATGGCAAATATACGTCCAATGGCGCCTACAATAAGGCAGAGAGTGATAAATCTTTTAACCTAAAGGAGTTGGCTCAACGTTTCAGATTTGGGTTGTTTTACCTCTGAGCTGCACTTTTTTTCACACCATGGGTTAAATGGCCAGGTCACATGGACCCCGAAGGCTCAGAGAAGGTTGGGGGAAGGGACCCACTGGAACAGCTGTTGGGAGACAGATGGTATCCTCCCGTCAAGGCCATCCAGCGTGTTCTTCAATATTGGGTTGTTTTTACCTCTGAGCGGCACTTTTTCGCACACCATGGGCTAAATAGCCAGGTCACATGGACCCCGAGGGCTCCTAGAAGGTTAGGGGGAGGGACCCACTGGAACAGCTGTTGGGAGACAGATGGTAGCCTCCCGTCAAGGCCATCCAGCGTGTTCTTTAACGTTGGGTTGTTTTACCTCTGAGCGGCACTTTTTTGCACACCATGGGCTAAATGGCCAGGTCACATGGACCCCGAAGGCTCAGAGAAGGTTGGGGGAGGGGACCCACTGGAACAGCTGTTGGGAGGCAGATGGTAGCCTCCCGTCAAGGCCATCCAGCGTGTTCTTTAACGTTGGGTTGTTTTACCTCTGAGCGGCACTTTTTTGCACACCATGAGCTAAATGGCCAGGTCACATGGACCCCGAAGAGAAGAGAAGGTTGGGGGAGGGGACCCACTGGAACAGCTGTTGGGAGGCAGATGGTAGCCTCCCGTCAAGGCCATCCAGCGTGTTCTTTAACGTTGGGTTGTTTTACCTCTGAGCGGCACTTTTTTGCACACCATGCGCTAAATGGCCAGGTCACATGGACCCCGAAGAGAAGAGAAGGTTGGGGGAGGGGACCCACTGGAACAGCTGTTGGGAGGCAGATGGTAGCCTCCCGTCAAGGCCATCCAGCGTGTTCTTTAACGTTGGGTTGTTTTACCTCTGAGCGGCACTTTTTTGCACACCATGCGCTAAATGGCCAGGTCACATGGACCCCGAAGAGAAGAGAAGGTTGGGGGAGGGGACCCACTGGAACAGCTGTTGGGAGGCAGATGGTAGCCTCCCGTCAAGGCCATCCAGCGTGTTCTTTAACGTTGGGTTGTTTTACCTCTGAGCGGCACTTTTTTGCACACCATGCGCTAAATGGCCAGGTCACATGGACCCCGAAGGCTCAGAGAAGGTTGGGGGAGGGGACCCACTGGAACAGCTGTTGGGAGGCAGATGGTAGCCTCCCGTCAAGGCCATCCAGCGTGTTCTTTAACGTTGGGTTGTTTTACCTCTGAGCGGCACTTTTTTGCACACCATGCGCTAAATGGCCAGGTCACATGGACCCCGAAGGCTCAGAGAAGGTTGGGGGAGGGGACCCACTGGAACAGCTGTTGGGAGACAGATGGTAGCCTCCCGTCAAGGCCATCCAGCGTGTTCTTTAACGTTGGGTTGTTTTACCTCTGAGCGGCACTTTTTTGCACACCATGCGCTAAATGGCCAGGTCACATGGACCCCGAAGGCTCAGAGAAGGTTGGGGGAGGGGACCCACTGGAACAGCTGTTGGGAGGCAGATGGTAGCCTCCCGTCAAGGCCATCCAGCTTGTTCTTTAACGTTGGGTTGTTTTACCTCTGAGCGGCACTTTTTTGCACACCATGCGCTAAATGGCCAGGTCACATGGACCCCGAAGGCTCAGAGAAGGTTGGGGGAGGGGACCCACTGGAACAGCTGTTGGGAGGCAGATGGTAGCCTCCCGTCAAGGCCATCCAGCGTGTTCTTTAACGTTGGGTTGTTTTACCTCTGAGCGGCACTTTTTTGCACACCATGCGCTAAATGGCCAGGTCACATGGACCCCGAAGAGAAGAGAAGGTTGGGGGAGGGGACCCACTGGGACAGCTGTTGGGAGACAGATGGTAGCCTCCCGTGAAGGTCATCCAGCGTGTTCTTTAACGTGCACAGGGTACGGCTCTCCCGCACACGGGGCCACGGCTTAACGTCCCATCCGACGGACGGCGGCCTTTCCAAGCCCATCGGTGTCCCCTACTGACCGTGGGCAGGGCGGGGAATTTTGCGGAGATAAATCTCAACGCTGACCCAGGTGGGACTCGAACCTGGGAACTACAGATTACGAGCCTAGCGCGCTACCGACTGAGTCACCCCCGCCCAAACCGAGAAGGAATTAGCTCAACATCTCTTGAATGTTGATTAATAGCGGAATCGGATTTTTGCATTGAGGTTGCGTAAGAAGCCATCTAAACCGCGTGCAACTATTTCTCAACACATGCAGAAGTGATTAAGTGAAATGCCTTTCATTTCGTTTTGCAATTCTTGCCCCCCCCCCCACCTCCCGCCATCTCTGTCAAACGGACACCGTGTTAGCAACACTCGCCGTCAATTTTTCTTTCCGCTTCTCAGACCATTACAATTTGTTCCCTTTTTTCTTGGCTGCGGCCATATTGAAAGTGCTTTCAGCTGTTTAGCGTTAATAACGTTTATAAATTTTTTTCGGGCATCTTGAAACAAAGCCAAGAGAAACAGAGCCAAAAACTGGAACGTTGTGCGGCTCGAGCTCTGCCCGCTCCAGTTTGCTGGGGCGGGGGTGGCTCAGTCGGTAGCGCGCCAGGCTCGTAATCTGTAGTTCCCAGGTTCGAGTCCCAGCTGGGTCAGGGTTGAGATTTATCTCCGCAAAATTCCCCGCCCTGCCCACGGTCAGTAGGGGACACCGATGGGCTTGGAAAGGCCGCCGTCCGTCGTATGGGACTTTAAGCCGTGGCCCCGTGTGCGGGAGAGCCATATCCTGTGCACGTTAAAGAACACGCTGGATGGCCTTGACGGGAGGCTACCATCTGTCTCCCAACAGCTGTTCCAGTGGGCCCCCTTCCTCCAATGGGGCCGGGGTGGCTCAGTCAGTAGCGCGCCAGGCTCGTAATCTGTAGTTCCCAGGTTCGAGTCCCAGCTGGGTCAGCGTTGAGATTTATCTCCGCAAAATTCCCCGCCCTGCCCACGGTCAGTAGGGGACACCGATGGGCTTGGAAAGGCCGCCGTCCGTCGGATGGACGTTAAGCCCCGTGTGCGGGAGAGCCATACCCTGTGCACGTTAAAGAACACGCTGGATGGTCTTGACGGGAGGCTACCATCTGTCTCCCAACAGCTGTTCCAGTGGGTCCCCTCCCCCAACCTTCTCTGAGCCTTCGGGGTCCATGTGACCTGGCCATTTAGCCCATGGTGTGCAAAAAAGTGTCGCTCAGAGGTAAAACAACCCAACCCAACTCCAGTTTGCTACAAGGCACTTTGTTGGTAATAACTTCGTTTCGAGATAGGGAGAAAGGCGTAAAGGTTTATAACGCTGAAGTGCCGAAACCGCTTTCTCTGAGGACGTGCCCTTTCATTTGTTTGGTCTTAATCTCGAGTTCATTTCGGCTACATTGATATTCTTAAAAGAGGACATTGCCAGTTTAAAAACTGTAATTAACTGAAAAACATATCTCTTGATCTTGTCGTATGTTCTTTAAGTAAGCAGGTTGGCTTTGGAAGATGTTTCAATTTCATTGGCATGTGGTGAAATTTTTTTTCTTTAACCTCTAAAAGACAAAAAAAGTACACCTTGCGTAACCTGATCTACGGATCAACCTCAAATATAATTAGTGCGTTTGTAAGTAGTCATTAGTATCCGCTAATCTACACCGGGGTGGTCTCCCAAAAAAAGGATATAGATAAAATCCATTGAAGAGATTGGTTTACTTATGAACATATTGCGACTCTGTGCCGTTATTATTCAATGACTTGAGTGGCCACCGTTATTTCCAAGCCCGAGACTGTAATTTTGAAAGAGTGGATTGTTGTTTTTTTCCTTTAGTGGAGAAGTTAATTTTGGCTCAAGAGTAGTCTTTGTGTTTCGTAAGAGGACGTTTCGAAGATGACAATCATCTTGGTTACATCATAATTTTGGGCAATGTATGGCTCAACTAACCACACAAATATGAAGAAAATAGAAATTATTTCGTCTTCCATTGCTAAAAATATAATCCTCTACCGCCGAAGAAATTCGTTACATCATGGTGAAGAAAGGCAAAATGATTTAGGTATATCTCTTTACAAACCTTTACAAATGCAGAATCACTTTTAGAACTGTTTTGATTATCAATCTAAATCCCTCATCGGAAAAGCACCACGTTACAATCCAATAATTATTTGCAGCTTCCAAATATATTAAACAATTACGGGAAATATTCGAGGACATAAAATACATTGTTGTTGTTGTTTTACCTCTGAGCGGCACTTTTTTGCACACCATGGGCTAAATGGCCAGGCCACAAGGACCCCGAAGGCTCAGAGAAGGTTGGGGGAGGGGACCCACTGGAACAGCTGTTGGGAGACAGATGGTAGCCTCCTGTCAAGGCCATCCAGCGTGTTCTTTAACGTGCACAGGGTATGGCTCTCCCGCACACGGGGCCACGGCTTAACGTCCCATCCGACGGACGGCGGCCTTTCCAAGCCCATCGGTGTCCCCTACTGACCGTGGGCAGGCGGGATATTCTTTGGAATTTCGTCCGTAATTATTATAAAATTTTGGTTGTTTCAAAAAACCCATAGCCTATTTTCTACTAAACTTATTGTGGCAAATATTTTGCTTATAGGTAACATCAAAGAAGTTATTGATAACAGAAACACACACACAGAGAGAGACTCCGTTGGTTTGGCCATGTTGCCCGTATGGATAAATATAGATTAGTGAATAGGATTGGCCACATTTTAAAAGCAGGAAATTTCTATGTCTGCATTTGGAAAGAAAGGAATTTCCGTGGTGGAATTTTTGAAGGGGCGAAATTCTGTAGCTGCAATTAAATAGGAAAGGTTTCTTATAGGACTGCAGCTTTAAGTCAATTTAATTTCTTCCCAGATCTGGCATTAATGCAAAACATTTGCCGAGAGCTGAACTGGAATCTTTAATGAAGAAAACAAAAAAGTCGATTAGTCTCTGAATCTCAATTTTTCGTGATCTTGAATCTCCCTCGAAAAGACTAAAATGAAACGGAAACAATCATCGCTTCATCTGGAATAAGTTGAGAATTAATTAAGCCTCATCTTTGAATCACCGAGGAGAGCTCGGCGTTATCTTGTCGCGAAATTGAAAAGTCTCTCTAGACGAAGTTCTGCTTCTTTTTGATAACGTTTTAATAGAAGATTTCTCTCTTCTTTCTGCTCTTCTCCTCTCTTCCTAATTCGTCGACAGAGAAGATGATGCCAAAGTTTCGTTGGATTCTTTTCTCTCTCCGAAAACTCGCATTTGCGGAAAGAAGATAGAAAAGAAAAAAAAAATTAAAATAAGAAAACGAGTGTTTATAACTAAGGACGAAACCGGAAATGAGTTCTCGCCAACTTCCTGCCTCGTGCCAAACATGGTCGAGGGCTAGTGAGAAGATGAAGTGGAGCCTGTCCCGTCTGTGATAATAGGTGCGGAGGTGGGGGGGGGGGAGAGAGAGGAGGGTTTGGGTGGGCTTGGAGTGGATCATCATTAGCATATTTAGTGCTGGAGAAAATCCATTCGGCGAACGTCGCTGTAAATGGCACCTTCTTCATTTTCATCTTAATTGCTTCGAAGAGATGGAGATGGAGTAGGAAGAGGAGGAGGAGAGGGATGAAGAGAGAGGGGATCGGAAGTGATGAAGAGGAGGACGGAAAATGGATGTGGGTGATGCACTGCAGATGCTGACAACGGATGAGTTAAAGACGGGGAAGAGGAAGAGAGAGAGGATATGTGTCGTAGTTCATTCACGTGTCGTCGCGTGGTTTTCGAGATGAGAATGAGTTGAGCAGCATCCCGCACGATGGACAGGCTTAACACCGAAAGGCTGCGGATGCGGAGATTTTATTGGTTCCCTTAGCGACGTTTCGGACTCTCGCTAATTAACTTCGTGACCAACAGATCGGGAGAAGAGATAGTGGACGAGGTGGCAAAATTTCTCTCTCTTTAGGAGGAAGAGGATGAGGAGGATGAGGAGGCGAAAGGGTTGAAAAATCTGCATCGGAATGGATGGCCATAAAACTTTACAGAGATATTCATTGGCCTCTTATAAAACGACATCTCAGCTTCATTTCCATCTTAATTGCTTTAGCAAGTGCAGCGAGAGGAAGATGAAGGAGGAGGATGCATGGTGATGATGCTATCCAGATCCGGATGCTGACAGGGATGAGATAGGGAAATGAGATGGGAGGAGAGAAGGACTCGTGAGATGAAAGGGACATTCCAAAAAAGCAAAATAAGTATGTGAGATTAACTGAAGGATGCTGATGTTATCGCTATTGCTCTTCTCTTACCTACACCATCCAGACGCAGCTTGCAATTTTTCAGAGATATTTCTACCACCAATGGGACAGCTTCCAACTGACGGATATTTTGACATAGGGTTGAGTGGCTTTACTTCTGAGCGGCACTTTATATGTACACAATGGGATAAATGCCTAGGTCACAAGGACCCCGGGGGCTCAGAGGAGGTTGGGGAAGAATACCCACTGAACAGCTGTAGGGAGACAGATGATAGCTTCCCTAGGAGTCTATGGAGCCAAGGAGCCCTCCTAGGAGTCTCTGTATACGTTCTTTAACGTGCACAGAGTATAGCTCTCCCACACACAGGGCCACGGCTTAACGTCCCATCCGACCGAAGAGCGCCTTTCCAAACCCAGCGGTGTCCTCTTTCTGACAGAGAGCAGGGTGAGGACTAAACCCTAGCTCAGATGGGATTCGAACTTGAGAACTGCAGATTACGAGTCTGGCGCACTACCGACTGAGCCACCCCCCTCATGTTCTCTTATTCAAAACTACAGATGAACCAATAGAGGTAGGCGTAGTGTCCCCAAAAGCCTCGGGAAAACGGGGAGACCCAGAATACGTAAAAAATAATAATAATAATAATAATAAATACCCCCTCAAGCAGCTGCTTGCCACAGAGGTCAACCAGGAGCCTGTCAATTTATATGCCATAGTACAAGGTCTGAGAGGATGGCAGGGCCTCAGCAGAAAAACGACACATACGTCCATGCCTTACCCGGGGCTCGAACCCAGGTCCCTTAGATCAGTAGTCAAGCGCGCTAACCACTCGGCCATGGGACGGCATAGAATACGTAAGCAAGTAAAAATAATTACTCTATTGAAACATTACGGAAACTTTTAAAATTAAGTACTTCTTTATGAAAATAAAAAGTCACCGATCGAATTTGGACCAATCTTAATATAATGAAAACACATATGAATATTGGGGGCGGGGGTGGCTCAGTCGGTAGCGCGCCAGGCTCGTAATCTGTAGTTCCCAGGTTCGAGTCCCAGCTGGGTCAGCGTTGAGATTTATCTCCGCAAAATTCCCCGCTCTGCCCACGGTCAGTAGGGGACACCGATGGGCTTGGAAAAGCCGCCGTCCGTCGGATGGGACGTTAAGCCGTGGCCCCGTTTTCCGGAGAGCCATACCCTGTGCACGTTAAAGAACACGTTGGATGGCCTTGACGGGAGTCTACCATCTGTCTCCCAACAGCTGTTCCAGTGGGTCCCCTCCCCCAACCTTCTCTGAGCCTTCGGGGTCCATTGTGACCTGGCCATTTAGCCCATGGTGTGCAAAAAAGTGCCGCTCAGAGGTAAAACAACCCAACTCAACCAGTCTCTTGCTCCCCCTCCCTCTCTATTTATCTTTTTTCGACTCGATTGCGTCTCTTGCCCCTCCCCTCTTTTTTTGCTGCATCCGGGCCTCAGGAGATCGTTCAATATCAGTGTCCATTCTAGGCTGATGCGGACGCTTCTCTTCCCAACGATATTTCAGCTTTTCTCTTTATTTGCTCTCTTTCCATCCGATTGGTCGCAGGACCGATGTCTTATTAAAGGATCATAACTCTCAGCAATCACCATGACAACGAATAGAGGAGTTCATCCCATGCATCTACCTATCTCCGAGCATCTCCATCATGTAACAGACTCATCCCGAATTTCAAATCTATTGTCAACGCATAATTAAAACTCCTGCGCATCCTGCTACCTGCGTCGTCGTTAGGTTGGGAGAATGGAGAGGAGCAAAGAAGCACTTTTATTGGTTTAATTGAAAACGCGAGGAGTGATGGGGAAGGGGGGGGGGTCTCATAATGTGATTAGAGCTACGCTAAGTGATACTTTGGAAACTACCTCAAATTAACGATATGAATATCGAGTCTATCGATTCCCGACTTTCATTCCTTACAGCGACTTTGACGGGCGATGAACACATACAATAATCCCTTCCAAGAGTCGCTAATGATGACCAGGAAGGGGGGGGGGAGTGTTAAGAGGGGGGAGGTTAGGGGATGGGTACTACTGGTGACGGAGGGTTATTACTTCCCTGGCGCTAATTACCGGCTAATGAGACGAAGGAGCGCCGCGCCAAATGGCCATTATGATGATTCGTGTCGCCAACAAATGCGTCCTCTTTTATCTCGGAACGTTGGCTTCGAATGGCGGGAAAATCTGGAAACGGTGATGTTGCACTCTGGGGACTCGAGACTTTTGATGACGACTGTATCATTTGGAAGGAGATTCTTTTGCGAGCGTTTAATGTCTGTTGTCGTTAGTTGAAATCGCCTGACAGCGAGAAATTTACGTTTGGAGAGAGGATGCGTTAATTTGGGAAACTGAGAGATTCTGCGCAAGAGTTGTGTTTGAAAAAAAAGCATAAGAAATTAAAAAAAAAGGTTCAAATAAATATTTTAGACACTTTTCGTTAAAAAAGAGTTAATGATGGCTTCGATGTAATAGAAACTTTCGTAATCAAAGGACGTTTGAGATTCCATAATTGGGGAAGCAAATGTTTTTCCTAAAAAATATCTCTGGAGATAATATTACTCTCAAAAGAATCTCTACAAATCACGATTTTCAACAACAGACGTTTGTATGGAAGAGATGATTTGAAGCGATGTCGTAAAATCATCACCATTCTTCATCAGATGTTGACACCCAAATAAAAAACATTATTATGAATCTGGTTAATAAATGATGTGAATTTTTGAAGTTTTTTACGGAGGGATTCGATCACTTTTCGTGACATTCTGGTGATTTATCCTTATGAAGGTATGAACTCTTTGTTTCACATTCCCCCTTCCAAAACTCTTTCAATCAAAGCCGTGGCGCATTCAAATCATCAAGATAATAGATCTCCCGATTTCAGGTCCGTTTATCGGTGTTTCAGTTGGGCTGATTTGTTTTACCTCTGAGAGGCACTTTTTGGCACAGAATGGAATAAATGTCCAAGTCGCAAAGACCCCAAAGGTTCAGAGAAGGTTGGACTCACAGAAATGCTATTAGGAGATATGGTATAGTCGCTCAAAAAAGTATCCAAACACTATGGTTGATTACAGAATTCAGAAAAAATATCTGGCAACGATTTTTTTAGAAATTAGTGATCTGGCAACCTTCGTGTCACGTGATTACAGAATTCAGGAAAAATATCTGGAGCATGTACAGCAACTGTACACGCTCCAGTTATCGTTAACAGCAAACTGGAGCGTGTGCAGTTACTGCACACGCTCCAGTTTGCTGTGAACGGTAACTGCACACGATCAATATTTCCGTGAGTGAGCCCACACGATCCAGGTCTTTGTGAACTCACACGATCCAATGTGTTGTGAACATTAACCGCAATCGCTCCAGTTTGCTGTGAACAGTAACTGCACACGCTCCATATTCATTGCATTATATATTCATACGCATTATATATATTAAAAAAAGTATCCGAACACTATGGTTGATTACAGATTTCAGAAAAAATATCTGGCAACGATTTTTTTTAGAAAGTAGTGATTTGACAACCTTCGTATTACGTAACACAAAGGTTGCCAGATCACTAATTTCTAAAAAAAAATCGTTGCCAGATATTTTTTCCTGAATTTTGTAATCAACCATAGTGTTCGGATACTGTTTTGAGCGACTGTACCCTTTAGCTGATCACGACTTAATGCAGTACCGGGCTAAGGTTAGTCCAATACCTGATTCAGCGATTGGATTGGATTGGATTGTTTTACCTCTGAGCGGCACTTTTTTGCACACCATGGGCTAAATGGCCAGGCCACAAGGACCCCGAAGGCTCAGAGAAGGTTGGGGGAGGAGACCCACTGGAACAGCTGTTGGGAGACAGATGGTAGCCTCCCGTCAAGGCCATCCAGCGTGTTCTTTAACGTGCACAGGGTATGGCTCTCCCGCACACGGGGCCACGGCTTAACGTCCCATCCGACGGACGGCGGCCTTTATCGGTGTCCCCTACTGACCGTGGGCAGGGCGGGGAATTTTGCGGAGATAAATCTCAACGCTGACCCAGCTGGGACTCGAACCTGGGAACTACAGATTACGAGCCTGGCGCGCTACCGACTGAGCCACCCCCGCCCACCTGATTCAGCGAATTTGTGCCAAAAGGGGATGAAGGAAATAAAGAAAATAAACCAGAAAGGATTGTTGCAAGAGTGCAAGTAACATTCTTTATCAATTTGAATATCTCTATCCTTCTTCTCAATCTTATGCTTGAAAAGGTTCCCTTCTCAAATGATTATCTGACTTCAGGTATGATTCTGAATTAAATTTTTAATGGCATATAATTTGCAAAATATCCGAAACCTTATGCATTTATTATTAAGAGATAAAATCAACGTATATGTTGCGGCATATTTCTGAACTCGCTCCTTGTTGACGTAACCTGGACGGACATAAGATGTCCCTTGGTTCTCGACATTGCAATTTCGAAGCATTTTTTTTTTACGTTATTATTTTCCTTCCCTTTTTTTTCATTGAAATTTATTTATGCTTTATTACTTTTTTCCACAGCTAAATTTGTCACCTAAAATATCACGTTTTACTACTGTATTATGCAACATGATTCTAAAGGACATTTCATATAAAAATTCGTCTGAAGTGATATAAAAATTGTGAACTGACCCAATATAAAAACTCTTATATAAATCGATATAAGAACTCTCATATAAATCGATATAAAATCGATATAAATCGATATAAAAACTCATCTGAATAGATATAAGAAATCTCATCTAAACTGATGTAAGAAATTTCATCTGAATCGATGAAAGAAGTCTCATCTGAATCAATTCCATGAAAGAAGTCATCTGAATCGATGTCTCATCTGAACCAATTCGATGAAAGAAAGAAGTCTCATATGAATCGATGAAAGAAGTCTCATCTGAGTCAATTCGATGAAAGAAGTCTCATATGAATCGATGAAAGAAAGTCTTATCTGAATCGATAAGAATTCTCATCTGAATCGATGAAAGAAGTCTCTTCTGAATCGATGAAAGAAGTCTCATAGGAATAGATATAAGAAGTCTAGGAATAGATATAAGAAGTCTAGGAATAGTATAAGTAGAATAGTATAAGAAGGAATAGTATATTGACTCATCTGAGTCGGTATAAAAAAAGAAGTTGATGAAAGCAAAAAGCAAAGGCTAGAGGAAAACAATCTTTTCGAATCCACATTTAAATAGTTCGTATAAAGGAAACGTAATCTCTTCTTTAAAGTCGTCGCTTAAGCGATTTCAACATTTTTGTTGTTACCGAGATTAGAGGCACACAAAAAAAGATCCAAAGAGCAGACATTCCAATTTCCTAAACCTCTTATTCCTTAGGATTAATTTTTTTCTCGCAAATAAAAAACAAATATTCGAAAGTAAGAAAAAAAACTTCATTAATCTGCCTGTTTTTTTTTTGTCTTCTCAGTGGCAAAACAACAGTAATAAAAACTTAATACGATTAAAGTTCAGTTAAAATGAAAACAAGAAAGAAATCAAAAGAGGTGAGAGAGAGTGTGTGTGTGTTGAGGGGGGGGGGTGAGTAAAAAAAATATTAAAATGAGCCGAATGAAAGAAAGAAAGAAAAAAAAAGCAGACGAAATAAGAGAAGATTGTTTCTTGGAACTGTAACCGTAACCGTCGTTTGGTTCCCCAAGGAGGATTAGAAGGAAGGACGTCAACTGGAAGAGGGGGGGGGGGAGAGCAAAAAAGAGAGAAATGCCAGAGCATCCTGGCGGGAGAAACGCAATTGCCATTGAAGAGTGTGCGCAATAAAATGCACGGCGCGCGGCATTAACCGACTCGAAGTATTTGGCGATGGTAGGAGGATACGGGGGGGGGGGGGGAAGTGGGCACTAGTCTGTATTAAGGAGATTAGGGGAAACTTTCCCCCCGAGGCGCCTCCACTTCTGAAGAGGAAGAAGAATTGAAATAAGAGGCGAAACTGAGAACAAAGAGCTTACGGTGTTTTCGGACGGGAAGATCAAGATGGTTTCGTTTAGGAGCAGAACTCTTCTTGCGAGTGAGCCTCAATGTCAATTATTATCTTTTCTGTAGCAGAAGGAGTGATGAAGGGAAGGACAGAGTTAATAGCGAAGAGGAGGACGAGGAAGATTAGTCAACTGGAAGACAGAATCTCTCGGATGTATCGTGTCCCCACTTTCAGTTGTTTCAAATTTCTTGGAATTATTTGTAGTAGTTTGAGCTTCAGATTTCAATTTTGGCATCGAACAACTGTTTTGAAGTTTCATTACCCGATCAAAGGACCCGGGTTCGATCCTCAGATTAAGGCATCATGAATGTTTCTGTTGTCTTTCTGCTCAGATCTCCCTTCCTCATTGATCTTCTCTTTGGAGTACTAAACTGATAAGCTCCTGTCAAACCTCCTGGCAAGCAGCTGCTTGAAGAAAAATTAATTTCTTTATTTATCAATAATCCTCTAGTATTAACATTATAAAGAGAGGTCGCCTACATGAGCATTTTCTCCAAATTCGCTTTTCTGCATGAAATGATCGTATATCTGATTTTTTAACGACTAATATTATTTATTAGTTCCTTGCCGTCCATGGCCGATTGCTATTGATCTAAGGGACCCGAGTGGCTAGCGCGCTTGGCTATTGATCTAAGGGACCCGAGTGGTTAGCGCACTTGGCTACTGATCTAAGGGACCCGAGTGGTTAGCGCACTTGGCTACTGATCTAAGGGACCCGAGTGGTTAGCGCGCTTGGTTGCTGATCTAAGGGACCCGAGTGGTTAGCGCGCTTGGCCGCCGATCTAAGGGACCCGAGTGGTTAGCGCACTTGGCTACTGATCTAAGGAACCCGAGTGGTTAGCGCACTTGGCTACTGATCTAAGGGACCCGAGTGGTTAGTGCGCTTGTGCCAGGCTAGAGGCCTTTTTAGATTTTTTTTGTTCAGGCTTTGTATATTTATTTTGGATTTCACCAACAAGGCTTATGCTACGTGGGAGGCCCTCTGTCCCGGCATCTGGAAAGTTAATTGAAGTAACAGTGCCCAGAGGGGACGTAGGTCACCCCACTGCTCGCGGACGCCCCAGATGGTCAGGCAGAGAGAGAAAGAGAAAGGGTTGGCAACAACGAGAAGGGCAGAGCCGGTCGAGTTTCGAAAGCGTGCAGACGAGAAATTGTAAAGCTGGGAAATGCCGACTGGTAATAGCGGCATTGGGCTCTATAAATACAGCTGAACAGGCATAGTAAGCTGGTGTTGTTGTAATCTATGTAATTGAGCATATGTCCTTGTCCATCAAGCATGTTTGGAAGGTTAAATAAATATTTGTTATTTTAAAGTAAAGGCTGAAGTTTGAACCAATTTATTGGGGAGGAGCCTCAGTATTGAGTCCCTGCAGTTGTGATAAAAAATCTTTGATTTTTGTTCCGAAAGACTCTTTCACCCGTCGCTTATAGCGATCGAACCGAGGGGACGTCCTAAGTGGTCCCAATAGACCGACAAACGAAGAAGTAACATCACAGCTTGGCTATTGATCTAAGGGACCCGAGTGGTTAGCGCACTTGGCTATTGATCTAAGGGACCCGAGTATCTAGCGCACTTGGCTACTGATCTAAGAGACCCGAGCAGGGCCGCCGACAGGGGGGGGGGGGGGGGGCAGGGGGGACTAGTGCATAGGGGCCCGTCAGCAATACGGGCCCGTCAGATTAAGTGACTCTTTTTCTTAAAAAAATTATTCTTAGTTAGGCTATATATCGATCCTATAAAATTCCATAAGAACATTATTTGTTATAATATGCTTTTAAAAAGAAACACTAGTTGGATTATGACATATTATCTCATTAATATTAGTTGAACGAATCATTTCTTAACATCTTCTTTTGTCCGCGTTAACTTACAGCATTTGCTTGTATTTTCCCTGTTAACCACCCCACCCCTGCAGCAGTAGCAACAGTTGGACTCTCCCAAACCCAACCCGTGCGATATTGTTCATGTTTCGAGTTCCAGTAACATCGTCTGTGGTCTGTGTGTCAGTGTTGCAAATTATAACAGTTTAAAAGTCTCTTGTCGGCACATTTAGTGTTGAATCTGCTATTATGCTAATGTGAAGTTTAACAAATATTGTTGCCTATTTTTCAGTACTGACAATTAAAAATGAAGACTCGCAGAATTGCATAGTTTTTCTCCATGATATGTTATGTAGCCTATAGGCTACTGATCTAAGGGACCCGAGTGGTTAGTGCGCTTGGCTACTGATCTAAGGGACCCGAGAGGCTACTGATCTAAGGAACCCGAGTGGCTAGCGCACTTGGCTACTGATCTAAGGGACCCGAGTGGTTAGCGCACTTGGCTGCTGATCTAAGGGACCCGAGTGGTTAGCACACTTGGCTACTGATCTAAGGGACCCGAGTGGTTAGCACACTTGGCTACTGATCTAAGGGACCCGAGTGGTTAGTGTGTTTGGCTACTGATCTAAGGGACCCGAGTGGTTAGTGTGTTTGGCTACTGATCTAAGGGACCCGAGTGGTTAGTGTGTTTGGCTACTGATCTAAGGGACCCGAGTGGCTAGCGCGCTTGGCTACTGATCTAAGGGACCCGAATGGTTAGCGAGCTTGGCTACTGATCTAAGGGACCCGAGTGGTTAGTGCGCTTGGCTGCTGATCTAAGGGACCCAAGTGGCTAGCACGCTTGGCTACTGATCTAAGGGACCCGACTGGCTAGCGCGCTTGGCTACTTATCTAAGGGACCCGAGTGGTTAGCACACTTGGCTACTTATCTAAGGGACCCGAGTGGTTAGCACACTTGGCTACTGATTTAAGGGACCCGAGTGGCTAGCGCGCTTGGCTACTGATCTAAGGGACCCGAGTGGTTAGCGCGCTTGGTTGCTGATCTAAGGGACCCGAGTGGTTAGCGCGCTTGGCTGCTGATCTAAGGGACCCAAGTGGTTAGCACGCTTGGTTGCTGATCTAAGGGACCCGAGTGGTTAGCGCACTTGGCTGCTGATCTAAGGGACCCGAGTGGTTAGCACACTTGGCTACTGATCTAAGGGACCCGAGTGGTTAGCACACTTGGCTACTGATCTAAGGGACCCGAGTGGTTAGTATGCTTGGCTACTGATCTAAGGGACCCGAATGGTTAGCGCGCTTGGCTACTGATCTAAGGGACCCTAGTGGCTTGCACGCTTGGCTACTGATCTAAGGGACCCGAGTGGCTAGCGCGCTTGGCTACTTATCTAAGGGACCCGAGTGGTTAGCAAACTTGGCTACTGATTTAAGGGACCCGAGTGGCTAGCGCGCTTGGCTATTGATCTAAGGGACCCGAGTGGTTAGCGCGCTTGGTTGCTGATCTAAGGAACCCGAGTGGTTAGCGCGCTTGGCTGCTGATCTAAGGGACCCGAGTGGTTAGCGCGCTTGGCTGCTGATCTAAGGGATCTGTCTCACATGTAGGGTGTCCCTCCTCCCACCTTCTCAGAGCCTTCGGGGCCCTTGTGACCTGCCCATTTAGCCCATTGTGTGCAAAAACGTGCCGTGCATAGGTAACCAACCTTATTCTCTCTTTTGGTCATTATCTGTGTAACGCAATGTACAGTCGCGCAAAAAAATATCCGAACACTATGATTGATTACAGAATTCAGAAAAAATAAACGTTGCCAAATGTTTTTTCTGAATTCTGTAATCGATCATAGCGTTCGGATAATTTTTTGAGCGACTGTACATTATTCCACAATTATTATGAGCAACATACAGTGTCGTAGCAGAATAATATGACCACCTACCATAGTATATGTATGGTAGGTGGTCATATTATTCTGATACGACTGTGTATATCCGTCCAAGCAACATATGGTGGAGGGTTCCTAATCTACAGTTCCTAGGTTCGGGTCCAGTGCGTTGAGATTTATTTCCACTAAGCCCCACCCTAATTTCGGTGAGAAGAAGGCACCGGTGTGCTTGGAAATACCGCCGTCCGTCGGATGGGACGTAAAGCCGTGGTCCATATTCAGGAGAGTACAAGTTAAAGAATAGATGTGCACATGAAGTACTAGATGGCTTTGACGGGAGGATTCCATTTACCTCCCAATCTTCTCTGAACCACTGGGGTCCTTATGACCTGTCCACGGCGCATTATGTTCAAACTACGACGCTCAGATTTGAAACAAACCAACTCACAATCATTTTGAGCAGTGAATTGTCCGGAAGCCCCATTCTTCCCTAATTCTTTTTAACAGGATTTTATAATATTATGCTACGCGATGTATTTCGGTCGAGAGGAAATGAAAATGCAAAATTCCAGCATTGCTTTCAGCAGGAAACACGAGAGGGTTGCATTTTCTCTCGGAGATTTTATCCACGGAGTCAGAAATAAGAAACCGTCTTTACTGCCTCTAAGAGCAAACACGAACTTTTGCGGGAATAAATCGCGACCATGAAACGGATTCGCTATTTTTATCACCATCCTGCAGGCTAAATGAGAGTTTCTTCCGCGAGGTCGTCTCCTGGTCCATCGGAGATTTCGCCCCCTCGACGATCCCGCATCCTTTGACTTTCGTGTTTCTTCGATATCTGTGAGCTCTCAGAAAACGAGCAAGTTACGAAGGAATAGAAAGAAGGAAGAAATGATTTCTCCTGAGACAAAATGATGCGAATGGTTCTGTTTCGAGTTCATCGTCTTGTAAATGACTCCAGACTCAAGTTTACAAGATGTTGCAAAGAGACGACCCACGCGTCGATGTTTTGATTTCCTTCTGGCTTCAAAGCTGCCGAAGTTTAATTGCTTCATTTGGAAGATAAAAGGGATCGTTTCTATGGTTACTAGAGTGTTGCTGAGTTTCTCTTTTCTTCGTTTACGTCCGAGTACCGAGAATTTAGTTTCGTGGGGGGGGGGGGGGTGATATTAGGACTTCAGTAGGGTTTCCCCATTACTAAAAAATTCCACCGACAGAAAAGGTTAAAATATTAATAAAGATTTAATATTTTTTTTTAATCTATTTTTAGTATCGGACTATGGAGTTAAAATAAAATTATACAAGGACAACTGTATTGGATTCCACAGTTTTCTTCATATATATTTAATTTAGCGGTTTTTATGGGAGGGGGACGGAACCGGATCCCCCCCCCCTCACCCATCACTGGGTACACACCATCCTCACCCATCACTAGGTATGGGAAAATTCCCCGCCCTGCCCACGGTCAGTAGGGGACACCGATGGGCTTGGAAAGGCCGCCGTCCGTCGGATGGGACGTTAAGCCGTGGACCCGTGTGTGGGAGAGCCATACCCTGTGCACGTTAAAGAACACGCTGGATGGCCTTGAAGGGAGGCTACCATCTGTTTCTTAACAGCTATTCCAGTGGGTCCCCTCCCCCAACCTTCTCTGAGCCTTCGGGGTCCATGTGACCTGACCATTTAGCCCATGGTGTGCAAAAAAGTGCCGCTCAGAGGTAAAACAACCCAACCCAACTGGGTATGGGTGAGGAGGAAACCCACCCTCACCCATCACTGGGTACGACCCTGGTGCAAGCGTCGGGATTTATTTCCACTGACTTTACCCTCGTGAAAAAAGGACACCGTCCGTCGGATGGGACGTTAAGCCACGTCCCCAAGTACAATAGGATCATACCCAGTGCACGTCAAAAAACAAGCTGGATGGCCTTGACGAGAGGATACCATCTGCCTCGTATCAGCTGTACGGTGGGTCTGTTTACTCTACCCAAATGTGGTACAGGCGCTCAAAAAAAAAGTATCCGAACACTATGGTTGATTACAGAATTCAGAAAAAATATCTGCCAACGATTTTTTTTTTAGAAATTAGTGATCTGGCAACCTTCTTCACACGAAGTTGTCAGATCACTAATTTCTTAAAAAAATCGTTGCCAGATATTTTTCCTGAATTCTGTAATCAACCATAGTGTTCGGATACTTTTTCGAGCGACTGTAGGTGGTCATATTATTTTGATACTAGATCGTGTGGGCTCACTCACGGAAATATTGAGCGTGTGCAGTTACCGTTCACAGCAAACTGGAGCGTGTGCAGTTACTGCACACGCTCCAGTTTGCTGTGAACGGTAACTGGAGCGTGTACAGTTGCTGTACACGCTCCAGATATTTTTCCTGAATTCTGTAATCACGTGACACGAAGGTTGCCAGATCACTAATTTCTAAAAAAACGTTGCCAGATATTTTTTCTGAATTCTGTAATCAACCATAGTGTTCGGATACTTTTTTTTTTGAGCGACTGTACTTGTGACCCGGTTATTTAGGCTATTATTTGAGAAAAAAATAGAAAAAAAAAATGCTGCTTAGAAATGAAAAACTCAATCGAATTGACTGAGATTTTTATTTCAATGCTTTACCACTGAAAAGTTGCTTTGTGCTTTTATTCTATCTACTAATGCATCCTTTTCAATGTCACCATCAACATCATAAATTATGATTTGTGGCAATTTCATTTTGGGTTCTCTTGCCGCACATTTCTCTTTTAACACTGTATTCCTTTGTATTTCATTTTTCAATATCTTCTTATCAAACTCATCAGTACATTCTATTAATACACCACCTTTTCCAATCTTTAACTTGGTTGGATCTAAATTCATTAACAGATCCTTCTTGAGTTCTCCCGAACTCTGATTCTCGTCTTGAGGATATATCAACATAATATGTTGTTGATCTCGTTTCTTTGGTTTTGGCGTCAATGACCTTTTTGTCACTTCTGCGTAACTTTTTGTGACTGTTGCCTTGCTTTTGGCACTTGTTTCTCTTTCAGACAACCTGCCCTCCAGGTTGCTGATTTTCAACTCTTGTTCATGTACTACATCTTATAGCTTACTGAACAAACTTCTAATTTCAGCAATCAGTTATCCTACATAAGCTTGTTACAAACGACACTGCATTATTACCAACGAAGCGAGGACATTTACAAAGATTATGCCAATATTTCAGAAAGATCGTCACCCTCAAATCGTCCACGGTTCCAGCCTCCAAGTCGCTAGATTACAGGAGCACGCCACTACTCCCAGCTTCTAATTTCAGCACCTTGCTGTTTAGTTACTTTGCTAGCACTACTGTTCAAGATAGAGTCCAATTCATTGAACAGTTCACTTGTTCTCGTGCTGGCACTCTTCTCTTGACAGGCCATTGCACTTACATCACTTACTTCATCAGTCCTCGCTACCTGGTACCCTGGGGTTCAAACCAGGCAGTTATATTTTACTTGTCTGAGAGAGTGTTAGACCTTCCTCCAAGGAGTGAGCCCCTAGACGACGACAACGTCCTCTCTCTTTAGAATGGGTTCTGACAATGCTTCAAACAACAAAGATATGGCCTATAGCCTTGCACTATTATATTGCACTTATAAACGCACTGGGGCGGGGGTGGCTCAGTCGGTAGCGCGCCAGGCTCGTAATCTGTAGTTCCCAGGTTCGAGTCCCAGCTGGGTCAGCGTTGAGATTTGTCTCCGCAAAATTTCCCCGCCCTGCCCACGGTCAGTAGGGGACACCGATGGGCTTGAAAAGGCCGCCGTCCGTCGGATGGGATGTTAAGCTGTGGCCCCGTGTGCGGGAGAGCCATACACTGTGCACGTTAAAGAACACGCTTGATGGCCTTGACGGGAGGCTACCATCTGTCTCCCAACAGCTGTTCCAGTGGGTCCCCTCCCCCAACCTTCTCTGAGCCTTCGGGGTCCATGTGACCTGGCCATTTAGCCCATGGTGTGCAAAAAAGTGCCGCTCTGAGGTAAAACAATCCAATCCAATATAAACGCACTATGCTCACAATCGAAATCAAAACCAATTCCCCGTAGGAAAAGGTCATTGTAAAAAAGTTTAAAATGTTTTATCAGTATCAGAAGAGTTCTCCTTAAACATCAACGACGCTTATATAACTGATTCTTCTAGAGAATTCACAAACTGTCTTCATGAGAATCCAACGAATGTCTGCAGAGGAACCATTATAATGAGCTCTCGTGATCCTGGGAGATGATCTTCGAGCATCACGTCAGACATCATCAGCAGCGTCACGTTCAGCGGTTGTTCCTCGTGTTCATCATTCGCACGCGGTTGGATGATTGGAGGCTAGCAGCGGCTCTGCTCCCTTGTTCCTAATGAAATCAATAACAAAAGAGGCTTCCTCGATTACCAAAGAGGTTCGCCCACTCATTTGGAGGAATGATGCCGAAGAGCATTTCCAATCTTGGCAACCAAGAGGAACTTCTGCAGAGTTACTCGGTCGTGAATCTTAGGAGAGGAAATAATGGATTGATAAAGACACTTAAAACGATCAATCTGGAATTGTACGTTTTGTAGGAAATGGACGGATTGCTGTTAAAAAAACAGGTATTGGAATGGAACGAAAAAATATAGAAGGGGAGGGAGAGGAGGGGAGGGGAGTGGTTTTCCGTGTCAAATCAATCGAGAGCGAAATTAAGAGCTTCAGTAATTTCTTACGGAAAAACTCTGATTCGTTAAAAAGAAAACTCCTTCATATTTATATGAATTAGTTCACAGCAACGTTCTCTACATATTTATAGAATTGTGGAGGATGAAACATTTAACAAAAGCATTGCCAGTTCAAGTGATCATCTGAAAATTAAATTCAAACAGATTAATTGAAAGCAATAATCGTTAGGTTAATCTTTAATTAAACGAGCAAACCTATTTTCAACAATTTAAACAATCCTGATTGTAGTAATATTTAATTGTTCTAATCCCTATACATATTGATCCCTGTTCACTCTGATTCCCATTCACATTGATCTCCATTTATATTGAACCCTATTCACATTGATCTCCATTTTTAGTGATCCTTATTCACAATGATCCCAATTTTTAGTGTTCCCTATTCACATTGATCACCATTTGTATTGAACCCTATTCACATTAATCTCCATATATATTGAACCCTATTCACATTAATCTCCATTTTTAGTGATCCTTATTCACATTGATCCCCACTTGTATTGATCCCCATTAATATTGATCCCAATTTTTAGTGATCCCTATTCACATTGATCACCATTTGTATTGAACCCTATTCACATTGATCTCCATTTATATTGAACCCTATTCACATTAATCTCCATTTTTAGTGATCCTTATTCACATTGATCTCCATTTTTAGTGATCCTTATTCACATTGATCCCCACTTGTATTGATCCCCATTAATATTGATCCCAATTTTTAGTGATCCCTATTCATATTGATCACCATTTGTATTGAACCCTATTCACATTTGATCTCCATTTATATTGAACCCTATTCACATTAATCTCCATTTTTAGTGATCCTTATTCACATTGATCTCCATTTTTAGTGATCCTTATTCACATTGATCCCCACTTGTATTGATCCCCATTAATATTGATCCCAATTTTTAGTGATCCCTATTCACATTGATCCCCATTTGTAGTGATCCCTATCTATATTGGTCCTTATCCAGTAAACTAAGAGAAAATTTAAAAGAATCTAAAAACATTGACTGCACATTTTAACTAGGGAAGGACAGAAAACGGAATCACCCCCCCCCCCCCTTCCGGGAAATATAAATAATCCGAACAAAATCGAAAGAATTAGTAAACGTATAATAATAATAATAGTATTTTGTTTTATTCTCAATACTCAAAGAAAGTACCTACCAAATCACAGAAACGAAATATTCACAAAGTATGCAATATTTTCCTTAAATATCTGGAGAAGAAATCGAAACAAAAAAAAATTAAAAATGGGGAAAAGGAACTGTAATTTTTTACACGTTCAACACGAAAGAGCAAATTCACTGCAAGTAGTAGAAAAAAATTCCTACTGTAGTTTTTGACTTCAAAAAATATTTTTGGATTTTTTTTTTAAAGATTACAATAAGGGATGTGAGAAATAAACGTAGAGGTCTATTTGCCGATAATAAAAACTGAGAATGTACAAGACGAAATTTATTGCAGCGAAATTCAATACACTACATGAGAGGTTAGTATGTTATAAGTAGATCTCTTTGCGTACAATGGACTAAATGGTTAGGTCACAAGGACCCCAACGGCTCAGAGATTGGGTTGAGTTGTTTTACCTCTGAGCGGCACTTTTTTGCACACCATGGGCTAAATGGCCAGGTCACATGGACCCCGAAGGCTCAGAGAAGGTTGGGGGAGGGGACCCATTGGAATAGCTGTTGGGAGACAGATGATAGCCCCCTGTCAAGGCCATCCAGCGTGTTCTTTAACGTGCACAGGGTATGACTCTCCCGCACACGGGACCACGGCTTAACGTTCCATCCGACGGACGGCGGCCTTTACAAGCCCATCGGTGTCCCCTACTGACCGTGGGCAGGGCGGGGAATTTTGCGGAGATAAATCTCAACGCTGGCCCAGCTGGGACTCGAACCTGGGAACTACAGATTACGAGCCTGGTGCGCTACCGACTGAGCCATCCCCGCCCCACGGCTCAGAGAAAGTTGGGGAAAGTTGACCCATTAGAACAGCGTTATGATAAAGACGGTACCTCTCATCAAGGCCATCCAGTGTGTTCTTTAACGTGCACAAGGTATGGCTCTCCCGCACACGGTGTCACGGTTTAACGTCCCATCCGACGGACGGCGGCCTTTCCAAGCTCATCGGTGTCCCCTACTGACCGTGGGCAGGCGGGGGAATTTTGCGCAGATAAATCTCAACGCTGGCCCAGGTGGGACTCGAACCTGGGAACTACAGATTATTGGCGTGCTACCGACTGGGCCGACTCCTGCCCCTAGCTCACAAGGACCCCCAATGGCTGAGGTTGTGTACAAGACAAAATTAATATGGGTTAAAAACAGTACGCAGTTGACTGGATAAGCAGTTTCCATTTTGTTGAAACTGGGATCGATATCACGATAAAATTTCATCCTCCCATAACAATGAAAATCTTCAACATTTCGACCGGAAAATGATATTAATTTGCAACATATCTCCGCGCTCTTGTTTACACGTGTCACTCTCTTACGATATGCAAATTTATGTTAACAAAATGTGATTTTGTTTGTTATAACGTTGATGAGACAATGACTCCGTTATATTAGTTACCACAATACCCTAACTATCTATTAATCTGACTAACTAATAACTGTCACGGAAACAACCTAACCCTTGTCAGCAGAGAATATCGATTCCATCTCTTGCCTCCCTATCTTGCTCTGCCTTTGTTTCAACGAGGGAGAGCCTGCCTGCTTCGGCCATAGAGGCGACCTATCCCTCTCTCTTTATTCACCGATTTTATATTTCCTCTCTTCCTCTCTCTGCTTAGAGGAGGGGGGGGGGGGAGATAACTCTCTTTCTTTGCATTGAAGAGAAAAATGATCGCTTTTCATTTCGACGATGGAGGAAATCTCTCCCTTTCCCTCTGCCTCGACTTCATATTTTGACGAAGGAAATGATCTCTCCCACTACCTACTTCAACGATAACGATGTCTCCATGTCTCAGCCTCAACCATAAAGATCTCTCCCTGTTAGCTTTAACGATCTCTCTCACTGTCTCAGCCTCAATGATAACGATTACTTCCTCCCTCATACTCAACGATAAAAATCTCTCCTCCCCCTCAACTCAAAGATAACCCCTCTTAACCTCAACGATAACGATCTCCCCCCTCTCAACCTCAACGATAACGATCTCTCCCTCTCTCTCAGTCTCAACGATAACGATCTCTCATTCTATCAGCCTCAACGACAGTGATTTATTCCTCTAACAGCCTCAACGATAACGATCTCTCATTCTATCAGCCTCAATGACAACGATCTCTCCCTCTATCAGCCTCAACGATAATGATCTCTCCCCCTCTCAAACTCAACTATAACCGTCTATCCCTATCTCTGCTTCAAAGATAACGATCTCCCTCTCTCTCAGCTTCAACAATAACGATCTTTCCCTATCTCAGACTCAACGATAACTATCTCCCCCCCTCCAAACTTCAACGATAACTATCAGCCTGAAAGATAACGATCTCTCTCTATATCAGCCTCAACGATAGCGATCTCTCACTGTCTGAGCCTCAACGATAGAAATGATCTTGTGACGGAGATGGCTCAGTCGATAGCGCGCCAGGCTCGTAATCTTCAGTTCCCAGGTTCGAGTCCCTGCTGGGTCAGCGTTAATATTTATCTCCACAAAATTCCCCGCCCTGCCCACGGTCAGTAGGGGACACCGATGGGCTTGGTAAAGGCCGCCGTCCGTTGGATGGGACGTTAAGCCTTGGCCCTCTATGCGGGAGAGCCATACCCTGTGCACGTAAAAGAACACACTGGATGTCCTTGACGGGAGTGGGGCGGGGGTGGCTCAGTAGGTAGCGCGCCAGGCTCGTAATCTGTAGTTCCCAGGTTCGAGTACCAGCTGGGTCAGCGTTGAGATTTCTCCGCAAAATTCCCCGCCCTGCTCACGGTCAGTAGGGGACACCGATGGGCTTGGAAAGGATGCCGTCCGTCGGATGGGACGTCAAGTCGTGGCCCCGTGTGCGCGAGAGCCATATACTGTGCACGTTAAAAAACACGCTGGATGGCCTTGACGGGAGGCTACCATCTGTCTCCCAACAGCTGTTCCAGTAGGTCCCCTCCCCCAACCTTCTCTGAGCCTTCGGGGTCCTTGGGACCTGGCCATTTAGTCCATGGTGTGCAAAAAAGTGCCGCTCAGAGGTAAAACAACTCAGCCCAACCCTTGACGGGAGGCTACCATCTTTCTCCCAACAGCTGTTCCAGTGAGTCCCCAACATTCTCTGAGCCTTCAGGGTCTGGCAATTTAGCCCACTGTGTGCAAAAGAGTGCTGCTCAGAGGTAAAGCAACCAACCAACTAGAAATGATCCCCCCCACTCCACCCACACACTGTCTGCCTGAACGATAGAAATTGATCTGTGTGCGCTTCGCCGATAAAAGCGATCTTTTCCTATCCCATCATCGATTGACCTTCTTCCGGATGCGAGTACGAGCGGAGGAAGGTTCATCCACCTCCAGGAGATTGAAGCGTCGAAATGCGACAATTTTATCTCGAGGTTTGCTCGTGGTGATCTTATTTTTCTTGTTTATCACTACCACTAACGTTTCTATTTAATACTAACAAAAAAAAATCCAGTTCCTTTAGCTTTATTATTTCTGCACTCAACCATAGTGTTCGGATACTTTTTTTTAATATATATAATGCGTATGAATATATAATACAATGAATGTGGAGCGTGTGCAGTTACCGTTCACAGCAAACTGGAGCGGTTGTGTTAATGTTCACAGCACATTGGATCGTGTGGGCCCACTCACAGAAATATTGAGGGTATGCAGTTACCGTTCACAGCAAACTGGAGCGTGTGCAGTAACTGCACACGCTCCAGTTTGCTGTGAACGGTAATTGGAGCGTGTACAGTTGCTGTACACGCTCCAGATATTTTTCTTGAATTCTGTAATCAACCATAGTGTTCGAATACTTTTTTGAGCGACTGTACACCGCTCAGCTTCGAAATGCAGTCGTCCGTCGTTAAGCCATGTGCGTTAAGCCTCTAGGCACGTTAAAGAACAAACTGGATGGCCTTCATTGGAGGTTTCACCTGTTCAATGAGCACGCTTTTTCTACCCAACTCTAAGTACTTGGGTCCTTGTGACCTGGCCATTAACACCCACTGTGTACAGGAAAATGTCGCTTTAGGTTAAAACAACACAAAACTGCAACGAAATTGTTTTGCAAAATGTCCAAAACAGAAAACAAAGCGCAGAAATAAAACTAAAAAATTTAAATATTTGTGGATGATATCACGTTCTAGGGCATCTGGTAGAAGAAACATCTGCTCGTCATGTCTCGAGGCGATCACCCTGCGAGAGTGGCAGGCCAGGTGCAGCATCTCTCTCGTTTCTATGGTAACAATCCCCTCCGCCTCCTTTTCTCGTTGCCAATGGCAACGAAACAAACTTTGCCCTCCCCCCCCCCCCCCTACACAACTTATTCCGAAAAGGGTAAAGGACAACGACAAAAGGAAAATGGAGACAGGTAAATGGAAGAGGGGGGGTGAAGGAGAGGGGAAGGGGGGATAAGAATGGGATGAGGAGGGAGGGAGCGGATGGTGCAACTGAATCCTTTTTTATCCTTTGTCGGCCGCGAGGGATTGTGATCCGGTACGGATATTTTACATATCACGTGACGTGCATCAGAACGAGTGTCACGTGGTTGCCTCCGCATCTTCTGCTGATGATGCGTCGTTTTCCATTCCCGGTAGAAGACCGAAATAAATAAATAAAGAGGACACTTTTAAGATTATCTTTTTATCTTTTTTAATATATTTCTTTGCATTTTTAAAATTTCATATCTTTTTCGTGCTGTGGCAATAGCAACGTTTTTTTTTTTATTTGCATAAAGTGATTGAAATGTTGTTATTTTTTTTATCCTCTGTTTCTCCTCTTTCATTTTAAGTTGGGAGGATTCTCTTCCGGCTGGAAGTGATGCGGGAGAGGCAGGTAGAGCATCTTACGGAATAAGTCTTTCCAGGAGAGGAAATAGAGAGTTTTTAAATCGTTTAAAAATCCTTCTTTGCTGACGTAAAATTTCTTTTTTAGACGCATGCGTTGAGTTGCATTGCTTCTGAACGGCACTTTGTTGTGAACACAATGGGGGGGGGCTCAGTTGGTAGCGCGCCAGGCTCGTAATCTGTAGTTCCCAGGTTCGAGTCCCAGCTGGGTCAGCGTTGAGATTTATCTCCCCAAAACTCCCCGCCCTGCCCACGGTCAGTAGGGGACACCGATGGGCTTGGAAAAGCCGCCGTCGGTCGGATGGGACGTTAAGCCGTGGCCCCGTGTGCGGGAGAGCCATACCCTGTGCACGTTAAAGAACACGCTGGATGGCCTTGACGGGAGGCTACCATCTGTCTCCCAACAGCTGTTCCAGTGGATCCCCTCCCCCAACCTTCTCTGAGCCTTCGGGTCCATGTGACCTGGCCATTTAGCCCATGGTGTGCAAAAAAGTGCCGCTCAGAGGTAAAACAACCCAACCCAACCCAGCACACAATGGTCTTAAATGGTCAGGTCACAAACACCCTAGAGTTGGGTAGAGGAAGAACGTCAAATTTTAAAGCGTGGTACTGGTGACTTTCGAACTTAAATGAACCGAACGTTCGAAACAGTGAATTATAAAATTATATATAGGAAAGTGTCTTGTGAAATGTTTGCCGGAATATCTGCATCCTATAGGGCGGGGATGGCTCAGTCGGCAGCGCGCCAGGCTTGTCATCTGCAGTTCTCAGGTTCGAGTCCAATCTAGGCCAGCGTTTAGATTTATCTCCGCAAAACTCTTCGCTCTGCCCACGGTCAGTAGAGGACACCAATGGGCTACGGAAGGCCGCCTTCCATCTGATAGGACGTTAAGCCGTGGCCACATGTGCAGGGGAGAGCCATATCCTGCGCGTTAAAAAACACGCTGGATGACCTTGACGGGAGGCCACCATCTGTCTCCCAACAGCTGTTCCAGTGGGTCCCCTCCTCCAACCTTCTCTGAGTCTTCGGGGTCCATGTGACCTGGCCATTTAGCCCATTGTGTGTATAGAAAGTGCGCTCAGAGGTAAAACAACCAAATCTGCATCCTATATAATTATACTCTATTTCTATCAGTGTGTAATGGAGTTCTGTTGCCGGAGGAGAAAGGAAATTATCAGTTAACTATGAGTTGAAATGTATTTTACGGGATTATCAGAAGATTAGTTTGCATCGAATGACAACTTGAGTGCACAGTCGGTGTTGGGTTGTTTTACCTCTGAGCGGCACTTTTTTGTACACAATGGGTTAAATGGCCAGGTCACATGGACCCCGAAGTCTCAGAGAAGGTTGGAGGAAGGAACCCAATGGAACAGCTGTTGGAAGACAGATGGTAGCCTCCCGTCAAGGCCATCCAGTGTGTTCTTTAAAGTGCACAGGGTATGGCTCTCTCCCACACACGGGACCACGGCGTAACGTCCCATCTGACGGACGGCGGCCTTTCCAAGCCCATCGGTGTCCCGATGTGCCAACAACATCACTGACTTGTAAAGAAAAACTACGTTTCATTCCCTGACAAAGCGAGAAATTTTTTTTAACTTAATCAGATACCTGTTCATGGGAAATGCCGGTTTAGAGAGTGCCGGATTAAAGCAGTTCTTACTTTAATTATTTTTGAGTCTACAGTTAGGCAGTAATATTTGCACTCAGCGACAAAATCTCTCATTATTTCTTTACAAGGTTCACATCATAAGGGTATCTAATCATGATAGAAATATGTGTGACTGAAATTTTTATTCAATATCGTGAAGAGAGGGGGAGGAAGGAGAAGGAAGTATAAAGAAGAAGGAAGAGGAAGGAGGAGGGAAAAAGGAAGAGGGAGGATGAGAAGGAAGAGAAAAAGGAAGATATAAAGCGGGTGAAAGAGGAAAAGGGAAGAGGAAGAGGAGAGATATAAAGAAAGGGTAAAAGAATAAGGAAGGAGGAAGAAAAAGGGTGAAATTGAAGACTGATGGAGGAAGGGGAATGGTAGGAGGGAGGAGGAGGAAGGAAAAGGAGAAAGAAATTTAAGTAGGAGGAAAGGAACAGAAAGAAGGATAAATAAGAGGTGGAGGAGGAAGAAAAAAAAGAAGGAAGAGGAAGAGGGTTAAAGAGGAGGAGGAGTAAGTTATGTAGGGATTGAGAGGATCAATGATGAGGCGAGTGAGATGAATCATGACGTACTGCCTCCTAGAGCAGGAGGAAATGGAGACAGATCGCAGCATCCTCATGCAGCAATGCACGTGCAAGGGACAGTCCCCGTCGCTAAATCAAGTCTTTGCACGAGCCCAAGCGCTTCCCCGTCTGTCTATCTCTTTCTCAACCCGCTACCAATTCTTTAACTCTTCTTCTTCTGATCCCGACACTTCTGGCACTGAGCCAAGTTATCTTCATCAACCCTTCTCTATAATCTCGTTGCTCTCGGGCATCCTTAAGACATCGCCAGACGAAAAGCATCCCATTCTAGAGGGTAACTCTCTCGTTACATCATTACGTTAGAAACACACACATGCTTATATATATATAAGATTTAGGGCCATTAGGAGTTAAAATCACTTTTACTGACTCTGAGTGGTTTCGAAAGATGAATGGGTGTCATTTCCGAAAGTCTTCCAGGAGCAGATGAAAAGGACGTAATAGTTAACGGTCTTTCAACGTTGAGAAATTATTATCATTGATTTTATTAATAATTTCAAATGACAGTTTTTGGTAACATGATCTCGTGATACATACTTGAAGTTTATGTTGATGACATTTCGTATATTTAGAGTAAGTATGAGTTGGGTTGTTTTACCTCTGAGCGGCTTTTTTGCACACCATGGGCTAAATGGCCAGGTCACAGGGACCCCGAAGGCTCAGAGAAGGTTGGGGGAGGGGACCCACTGGAACAGCTGTTAGGAAACAGATGGTAGCTTCCCGTCAAGACCATCCAGCGTGTTCTTTAACGTTGGGTTGTTTTACCTCTGAGCGGCACTTTTTTGCACACCATGGGCTAAATGGCCAGGTCACATGGACCCCGAAGGCTCAGAGAAGGTTGGGGGAGGGGACCCACTGGAACAGCTGTTAGGAAACAGATGGTAGCTTCCCGTCAAGGCCATCCAGCGTGTTCTTTAACGTTGGGTTGTTTTACCTCTGGGCGGCACTTTTTTGCACACCATGGGCTAAATGGCCAGGTCACATGGACCCCGAAGGCTCAGAGAAGGTTGGGGGAGGGGACCCACTGGAGCAGCTGTTAGGAAACAGATGGTAGCCTCCCGTCAAGGCCATCCAGCGTGTTCTTTAACGTTGGGTTGTTTTACCTCTGAGCGGCACTTTTTTGCACACCATGGGCTAAATGGCCAGGTCACATGGACCCCGAAGGCTCAGAGAAGGTTGGGGGAGGGGACCCAATGGAACAGCTGTTGGGAGACAGATGGCAGCCTCCCGTCAAGGCCATCCAGCGTGTTCTTTAACGTGCACAGGGTATGGCTCTCCCATACACGGGGCCACGGCTTAACGTCCCATCCGACGGACGGCGGCCTTTCCAAGCCCATCGGTGTCCCCTATTGACCGTGGGCAGGGCGGGGAATTTTGCGGAGATAAATCTCGACGCTGACCCAGCTGGGACTCGAACCTGGGAACTACAGATTACGAGCCTGGCGCGCTACCGACTGAGCCACCCCCGCCCCATTTTAGAGTAAGTATTAATGGCTGGCGTCAGATTAGAATATTTAAAGCGAGGGATGACCATACAGGAGGCTGAGTGGTTAGAGCGCTTGGCTACTAATGAAAGATAACTGGATTCGAACCATGGATAAGTTTCTTTTTCTGGTGAGAATAATCTTTCTGTGGAAATATACTCCATGGAGTATTGTAAGAATTATATTAAGTAAATTTTAATTAATTTTTTTATGTTTATTAAACAGAGCTGCTCTTCTTATTTTGATGTTTTTTTTATATATTTTTTTGTGCTTTTGCGCTTTTTTTCTAGAATTGGTGAATAAAATAAAGTTGAAATATCTTCAGTGCATCATTTCTTATCACTTCCAAACAAACAAATCAATAAAATTGTACATTTTCTTTTTCTAGTTTTAATGGTAGTCGTCAACCATTTAAGTTTATCGTGCAATCAATTAAAACATTCCGCTTCCTTTAAAAGAAAATAATAAAAAAATACCCCCTCAAGCAGCTGCTTGCCACAGAGGTCTGACGGGAGCCTGTCAGTTTAAATGCCATAGTAGAAGGTCTTAGAGGATGGCAGGACCTCAGCAGAAACACGACATATACATCCATGCCTTACCCGGGGCTCGAACCCAGGTCCCTTAGATCAATAGCCAAGCGCATTAACCACTCGGCCATGGGACGGCTTAAACATAAACGTTAAAACGGTAAAAAAAATAGTTTTTTTTTTCTTTTGCTTTTCTTTTTATCTCGCATTTATTTTTCATTGGACAATGTCACAAGTGTGGTTTTAAATTGGGTAGGTTTACCTCCGAGCGGCACTTATTTCGCGCGCAATGGGCTAAATGAAAAGGTCACAAGGACCCCAAGTGCTCAGAGAAGGTTTTGGTGAGGAGGACCCACTTGCCTTGAAGGACCTTGAAGGATCTTAAGGGACCTCAAGGGCTTAGAAAAGCGGCACACAATAGGCTAAATAAAAAGGTCACAAGGACCCCATCGGCTCAGAGAAGGTTTTGGAGAGGAGGACCCACTTGACTTGAAGGACCTTGAAGGACCTCAAGGGCTCAGAAAAGCGCCACACAATGGGCTAAATGAAAAGCTCACAAGGACCCCAAGGGCTCAGAGAAGGTTTTGGAGAGGAGGACCCACTTGACTTGAAGGACCTCAAGGGCTCAGAAAAGCGCCACACAATGAGCTAAATAAAAAGGTCACAAGGACTCCAAGGGCTCAGAGAAGGTTTTGGAGAGGAGGACCCACTTGACTTGAAGGACCTCAAGGGCTCAGAAAAGCGCCACACAATGAGCTAAATAAAAAGGTCACAAGAACTCCAAGGGCTCAGAGAAGGTTTTGGAGAGGAGGACCCACTTGACTTGAAGGACCTTGAAGGACCTCAAGGGTCAGAAAAGTGCCACACAATGAGCTAAATAAAAAGGTCACAAGGACTCCAAGGGCTCAGAGAAGGTTTTGGAGAGGAGGACCCACTTGACTTGAAGGACCTTGAAGGACCTCAAGGGTCAGAAAAGTGCCACACAATGAGCTAAATAAAAAGGTCACAAGGACTCCAAGGGCTCAGAGAAGGTTTTGGAGAGGAGGACCCACTTGACTTGAAGGACCTTGAAGGACCTCAAGGGTCAGAAAAGTGCCACACAATGGGCTAAATGAAAAGGTCACAAGGACTCCAAGGGCTCAGAGAAGGTTTTGGAGAGGAGGACCCACTTGACTTGAAGGACCTCAAGGGTCAGAAAAGTGCCACACAATGGGCTAAATAAAAAGGTCACAAGAACTCCAAGGGCTCAGAGAAGGTTTTGGAGAGGAGGACCCACTTGACTTGAAGGACCTCAAGAGCTCAGAAAAGCGCCACACAATGAGCTAAATAAAAAGGTCACAAGGACTCCAAGGGCTCAGAGAAGGTTTTGGAGAGGAGGACCCACTTGACTTGAAGGACCTTGAAGGACCTCAAGGGTCAGAAAAGTGCCACACAATGAGCTAAATAAAAAGGTCACAAGGACTCCAAGGGCTCAGAGAAGGTTTTGGAGAGGAGGACCCACTTGACTTGAAGGACCTTGAAGGACCTCAAGGGTCAGAAAAGTGCCACACAATGAGCTAAATAAAAAGGTCACAAGGACTCCAAGGGCTCAGAGAAGGTTTTGGAGAGGAGGACCCACTTGACTTGAAGGACCTTGAAGGACCTCAAGGGTCAGAAAAGTGCCACACAATGGGCTAAATGAAAAGGTCACAAGGACTCCAAGGGCTCAGAGAAGGTTTTGGAGAGGAGGACCCACTTGACTTGAAGGACCTTGAAGGACCTGAAGGGCTCAGAAAAGTGCCACACAATGGGCTAAATGAAAAGGTCACAAGGACCCCAAGGGCTCAGAGAAGGTTTTGGAGAGGAGGACCCACTTGACTTGAAGGACCTCAAGGGCTCAGAAAAGCGCCACACAATGAGCTAAATAAAAAGGTCACAAGGACTCCAAGGGCTCAGAGAAGGTTTTGGAGAGGAGGACCCACTTGACTTTAAGGACCTTGAAGGACCTCAAGGGTCAGAAAAGTGCCACACAATGAGCTAAATAAAAAGGTCACAAGGACTCCAAGGGCTCAGAGAAGGTTTTGGAGAGGAGGACCCACTTGACTTGAAGGACCTTGAAGGACCTCAAGGGTCAGAAAAGTGCCACACAATGGGCTAAATGAAAAGGTCACAAGGACCCCAAGGGCTCAGAGAAGGTTTTGGAGAGGAGGACCCACTTGACTTGAAGGACCTTGAAGGACCTCAAGGGTCAGAAAAGTGCCACACAATGGGCTTGAAAAGATCACAAGGACCCCAAGGGCTCAGAGAAGGTTTTGGAGAGGAGGACCCACTTTCCTTGAAGGACCTCAAGGGCTCAGAAAAGCGCCACACAATGGGCTAAATGAAAAGGTCACAAGGACTCCAAGGGCTCAGAGAAGGTTTTGGAGAGGAGGACCCACTTGACTTGAAGGACCTTGAAGGACCTCAAGGGTCAGAAAAGTGCCACACAATGGGCTAAATGAAAAGGTCACAAGGACTCCAAGGGCTCAGAGAAGGTTTTGGAGAGGAGGACCCACTTGACTTGAAGGACCTTGAAGGACCTCAAGGGTCAGAAAAGTGCCACACAATGGGCTAAATGAAAAGGTCACAAGGATCCCAAGGGCTCAGAGAAGGTTTTGGAGAGGAGGACCCACTTTCCTTGAAGGACCTCAAGGGCTCAGAAAAGCGCCACACAATGGGCTAAATGAAAAGGTCACAAGGACTCCAAGGGCTCAGAGAAGGTTTTGGAGAGGAGGACCCACTTGACTTGAAGGACCTTGAAGGACCTCAAGGGTCAGAAAAGTGCCACACAATGGGCTAAATGAAAAGGTCACAAGGACCCCAAGGGCTCAGAGAAGGTTTTGGAGAGGAGGACCCACTTTCCTTGAAGGACCTCAAGGGTCAGAAAAGTGCCACAAAATGGGCTAAATAAAAAGGTCACAAGGACTCCAAGGGCTCAGAGAAGGTTTTGGAGAGGAGGACCCACTTGACTTGAAGGACCTTGAAGGACCTCAAGGGTCAGAAAAGTGCCACACAATGGGCTAAATGAAAAGGTCACAAAGACCCCAAGGGCTCAGAGAAGGTTTTGGAGAGGAGGACCCACTTTCCTTGAAGGACCTCAAGGGCTCAGAAAAGCGCCACACAATGAGCTAAATAAAAAGGTCACAAGAACTCCAAGGGCTCAGAGAAGGTTTTGGAGAGGAGGACCCACTTGACTTGAAGGACCTCAAGGGCTCAGAAAAGCGCCACACAATGGGCTAAATGAAAAGGTCACAAGGACCCCAAGGGTTCAGAGAAGGTTTTGGAGAGGAGGACCCACTTGCCTTGAAGGACCTCAAGGGCTCAGAAAAGCGCCACACAATGAGCTAAATAAAAAGGTCACAAGAACTCCAAGGGCTCAGAGAAGGTTTTGGAGAGGAGGCCCACTTGACTTGAAGGACCTCAAGGGCTCAGAAAAGCGCCACACAATGGGCTAAATGAAAAGGTCACAAGGACCCCAAGGGCTCAGAGAAGGTTTTGGAGAGGAGGACCCACTTGCCTTGAAGGACCTCAAGGGCTCAGAAAAGCGCCACACAATGAGCTAAATAAAAAGGTCACAAGAACTCCAAGGGCTCAGAGAAGGTTTTGGAGAGGAGGACCCACTTGACTTGAAGGACCTCAAGGGCTCAGAAAAGCGCCACACAATGGGCTAAATGAAAAGGTCACAAGGACCCCAAGGGCTCAGAGAAGGTTTTGGAGAGGAGGACCCACTTGCCTTGAAGGACCTCAAGGGCTCAGAAAAGCGCCACACAATGAGCTAAATAAAAAGGTCACAAGAACTCCAAGGGCTCAGAGAAGGTTTTGGAGAGGAGGCCCACTTGACTTGAAGGACCTTGAAGGAACTCAAGGGCTCAGAAAAGAGCCACACAATGGGCTAAATGAAAAGGTCACAAGGACCCCAAGGTCTCAAAGAAGGTTTTGGAGAGGAGGACCCACTTGCCTTGAAGGACCTTGAAGGACCTGAAGGGCTCAGAAAAACGGCACACAATGGGCTAAATAAAAAGGTCACAAGGGCTCAGAGAAGTTTGGGGAGAAGGGGACCCACTTGACAGCTGTTGGGTGACAAATGATCGCTTCCTGTCAAGGCCATCCAGTGTGTTTATTCGTGTCACGTGACATGAAGGTTGCCAGATGACTAATTTCTAAAAAAATCGTTGTCAGATATTTTTTTTGAATTCTGTAATCCACCATAGTGTTTGGATACTTTTTTGAGCGACTGTACCCTCCACAACATCATCCCTCAATCAACATAATTAAACTTTAAAGTCACAACAGTAACATTCCACGTTGAAAAAGAAAATAGTGCCTCACGTGCTCTCGTACTGGCCATTCGATATCGTCTCTATTTTTATTATTGCCTCGAAGTAGTTTCCGACTTCTTCCACCCTCTCTCCCAGATTTTCCGCGTAGCCACAGAACCTTTTTTTTTTATCTTTATACCTTTTTTTTTTCTATTTCGTTTCTTACTGCTTCACGTTTTCTTACTAGCTTCCGGCAAATGGCATTTTTCCCGCAAACTTCGATTCCATTTTTTTTCTGGCAAAGCAACAAGCAAGCGCGCTCCATTGTCCGCGCAATACCGCAGAAAGCGTCCGCGGCCACGTGATCTGCAATATATTGGCGCGCTACTACTTCGCTCTCTCGCAGTGGCGTCAATAACGCGCCTCGCGGTCACCGTCTGTTTGAGCGCTGTTCGACGGTTGCCACTTACTGTGTGGAAATATAAGCACCTCGAAAAGGTTTGGTTGTTGTTTTACCTCTGAGCGGCACTTTTTTGCACACCATGGGCTAAATGGCCAGATCACATGGACCCCGAAGGCTCAGAGAAGGTTGGGGGAGGGGACCCACTGGAACAGTTGTTGGGAGACAGATGGTAGCCTCCCGTCAAGGCCATCCAGCGTGTTCTTTAACGTGCACAGGGTATGGCTCTCCCGCACACGGGGCCACGGCTTAACGTCCCATCCGACGGACTGCGGCCTTTCCAAGCCCATCGGTGTCCCCTACTGACCGTGGACAGGGCGGGGAATTTTGCGGAGATAAATCTCATCGCTGACCCAGCTGGGACTCGAACCTGGAAACTACAGATTACGAGCCTGTCACGCTACCGACTAAGCCACCCCCGCCCCCCCTCGAAAAGGTAAAATAATATGAAGGAGCGGAACTTTTGCTTTTGAGGCTTGTTTTGGTCAGCGCTTTTGGACTGTTATGTTTCTATAAATGAAGAACTAAAAATATTAATATCCATTTAAAAAAAAAAGTATCTTCAGAAAGCTAAAAATATTATTCCGTTTTATTTGCAAAAAATTTATAAAACTTCCACCGATAGATTAAAATTTTTAAATCTTTTATCCTATAGCAATTTATATAAATATAATGTAATAATTAAAAATTTTTTGACGAAACTTACAAACTAAAAATTCAACATAACAAAAATACAAGACTTCAAAACCAGGGTTATTACAAATTGCCAAATTTTCGAAATAATTACGGGAAACATACCTCCGAATATCAAGTACCACTTATATTTAATGCTATTCCAAAAGAATTACTAAATATAGATTCTTTTAGAAGACTTAAAATGGAGTTAAAAAATTATTTGGTATTTTCTAGTTAGCTGATTTTTATGTGTTGTGTTTTGTGGATTTATTTGATGTACACCATTTTTGTGGCTGAATGACCTATGTTTAATATAATTTATTCATTTTCCTGCAGATAAGCTATTTAGCTTTGCGGGTCAAAGTGTAAATGTATTTGCATTCTTTACTGTTATGAATAAAAATTATATTCTTTAAAAAAAAAGATATATAGTCAAATATCGTTTTCGATAATTTTAGTAGAAAGAATTGTTCAATGCACTTCTTTGGTTTCTTTCGGTAAAATTTAAGACTGTTTTACATATGTAATCTTTAATTTTAAAATTTTAATTTTGAAAGAGAACAAAAAGGGGGGTGGTGGAACAATTAGAACTTATTAAGTATTTAAACGATTTAAATTAAGACGAAAAACAATATATGATGTCGTAGCCAGGGAACTTCGGAAACCAATTTTTTGTGCGTTAGGGTAAGTCATTTGTTTTTTGACCGGTAATTGTTTTGCACACAGTGGGCTAAATGGTCATGTCACAAGCACCCCAAGGTTTCAGAGAAGGTTGGGTTGGGTTGTTTTACCTCTGAGCGGCACTTTTTTGCACACCATGGGCTAAATGGCCAGGTCACATGGACCCTGAAGGCTCAGAGAAGGTTGGGGGAGGGGACCCACTGGAACAGCTGTTGGGAGACAGATGGTAGCCTCCCGTCAAGGCCATCCAGCGTGTTCTTTAACGTGCACAGGGTATGGCTCTCCCACACACGGGGCCACGTCTTTACGTCCCATCCGACGGACGGCGGCCTGTTCCAAGCCCATCGGTGTCCCCTACTGACCGTGGGCAGGGTGGGGAATTTTGCGGAGATAAATCTCAACGCTGACCCAGCTGGGACTCGAACCTGGGAACTACAGATTACGAGCCTGGCGCGCTACCGACTGAGTCACCCCCGCCCCTCTTTCAGAGAAGGAGGAGACCCTTTGAACAGCTGTTAGTAGACAGATGGAACTCTCCTGTCAAGGCCTTCCAGAATGTTCGAAGAATAATGAGCCCAGGGTGTGAGCTCTCCTGCACACAGAGCCACGGTTTTAGGCCCCATCCAAAGGACGGCGGCATTTCCAACTCCATTGGTATGCCTTTCCTGACCGAGGCCAGGATGGGAGAAAATCTGAACAGTGACTCTAGTGGAATTCAAGCCTGGAAACTTCAGATTAGGAGACTGGCGTATTACGGACTGGACCAACTCATGCACATGTATTAAGCTCGGTTGTTTTACCTCCGAGTGGCACTATTCTTGCACACAATGGGCTAAATGGCTGGTCACAAGAATCTGAGGGCTCAGAGAAGGTTGGGGGAGGGGATCCATTGGACAGCTATTAGGAAACAGATGGTGGGCCAAACCTGTCAAGGCCATCAAGTGTCTTATTTAATGGTATGGCTCTCCCCCACACGGGGTGACAGCTTTATGTCCCATCCGACGGACTGCAACATGTACAGCCGTTCAAAAAAGTATCCGAACACCGAGGTTGATTACAGAATTGAGAAAAAATATCTGTCAACGATTTTTTTAGAAATTAATGATCTGGCAACCTTCGTGTCACGTGATTACAGAATTCAGGAAAAATGTCTGGAGCGTGTACAGCAACTGTACACGCTCCAGTTACCGTTCACATCAAACTGGAACGTGTGCAGTTACTGCACACGCTCCAGTTTGCTGTGAACGGTAACTGCACACGCTCAATATTTCCGTGAGTGAGCCCACACGATCTAGTATCAAAATAATATGACCACCTACAGTCGCTCAAAAAAGTATCCGAACACTATGGTTGATTACAGAATTCAGAAAAAATATCTGGCAACGATTTTTTTTAGAAATTAGTGAGCTGGCAACCTTCGTGTCACGTGATTACAGAATTCAGGAAAAATATCTGGAGCGTGTACAGCAACTGTACACGCTCCAGTTACCGTTCACAGCAAACTGGAGCGTGTGCAGTTACTGCACACGCTCCAGTTTGTGACACGAAGGTTGCCAGATCACTAATTTCTAAAAAAAATCGTTGCCAGATATTTTTTCTGAATTCTGTGATCAACCACGGTGTTCGGATACTTTTTTGAGCGACTCTACTTTGTGCATCAGTGTCCCCTACTGATTGAGGGAAAGGCGGGGAGTTTTTCAGAAGTATATCACAACGCTGACCCAGGTGAGACTGGAATCTGGGAACTCCAGATTATGAGCCTGGTGCGCTACCTACTGAGCCACCCTGCCCCAGGGTTAGAGTAGATAACATTAAAAAGCAACATATCAAGCAAAATCCATCATTTTTATCGGCAATTTCAAAAGAAATATCTCAAACTGAAAAAAAACAAGCCCTCACCTGAGAAAGATTGAGTCCGTTCAGCGGCAAGCACTGCTCTTCGACCCTCTCAACAGCCCCAGTTCTTTTATTCATCCTCTCAGCCTCCTGCGCGAGATACAGATCGAGGACGGGCACACCTCGCGATCTGACGTCACTCTCCGTCAACGAGTTCACCATGAGCATGACCCACACCGGTCTCTTGCGCTCCCAATTGCCTGTGATGGCGTTGAAGAGGTAATCGGCGTACATGCCTCTTCCTCGCTGGTCCGCGGTCATCCATGTTGGCATCACCCCTTTCACGTAATCCAAGTGTCGCTTCAATCGACGATACAGGTCGCTTGGCAAAACGTCGGCCAGATTCTCTCCCTGGGGGAGCATCTGACAGCTGGCGAGGGCCGACACCGTGTACGGATCCATGAGGTCGAGCTCGAAGAACACGTTCGAACACGTCTCGAAGGCCTGCTTCGCGTTCTCGGGGATGTAGTCCCACACCCTCGTGTAAGGGACGTGGATGGTGCCAAAGAGGTAGGAGGGGGGATCTTTCTTGACCATCCACAGGAAAGAGAGGGGCTCACCATCCTGCTGGAAGAGATACACACAGGAGATTAGGCAACGAAACAAATTAAAGCCAATCATACAGCAGTTTTGCACTTAAAATTCCTTTGAAATTCAAAGAGAATGGCTTGTTGCGCAAATAAAAAATTTCGCTTTAATGTATAATAATTTAAACAAAATATATTTATAAAAATTTTCGAATAGTAAAATAAGTTTATTTAAATTAATAATTCCATAAAAAAGAAACATTTTCAGAGACGGCTGAAACTGTTGTTCAAAAGAAAAATAGACAACCCCTATATTTGATTAATGGACTGAGCAGGGCTGAATCTAGGACGGATGGCATGCCCCCCCCCCCTAGATTTCCAGGCACTTTATAGGACGGATGGAAGTGCATGGGGTACAGTCGCTCAAAAAAGTATACGAACACTATGTTTGATTACAGAATTCAGGAAAAATATCTGGAACGCTCCAGATATTTTTCCTGAATTCGAACTGGAGCGTGTTCTCAGCAACTGGAGCGTGTTCTCAGCAACTGGAGCGTGTTCTCAGCAACTGGAGCGTGTACAGCAACTTACACACAGCGTTACCGTTCACAGCAAACTGGAGCGTGTGCAGTTACTGCACACGCTCCAGTTTGCTGTGAACGGTAACTGCACACGCTCAATATTTCCGTGAGTGAGCCCACACGATCTAGTATCAAAATAATATGACCACCTACAGTCGCTCAAAAAAGTATACGAACATTATGGTTGATTACGAAATTCAGAAAAAATATCTGGCAACGATTTTTTTTAGAAATTAGCGATCAGGCAACCTTCGTGTCACGTGACACGAAGGTTGCCAGATCACTAATTTCTAAAAAAATCGTTGGCAAATTTTTTTTCTGAATTCTGAAATTATTCATAGTGTTCGGATATTTTTTTGAGCTACTGTACATAAATACACATCCGGATCTAGAAAAAAATTAAAGGCTATAGGGGCAAGTTAAGCGGGCACCCCTTTCAGATATAAAATGTTTTCCTTAGTTTTAGTCGCTTTGCTCAAAGGGAGTCATTAGCATACGGGTTACCTCAAAAGTCGCATATTTAACGGAGGGTGATTTTTTTTTTTTGCTATTTTTTTTGGGAAAAAAAAATGTGCGTCTTACATGACGTAGAATACGGTATTTCGAATTCATCCAAGTATTCGTATCGGCGACAGAAAATTCATAAATGGAAAAAAAGAACACACGAAACAGCAACCGTGACAAAAACTCGTCCAATTCAGCCGTCCAAATTCATTGAAACAGAAAAGATCATCTTTCGCTATTGGTTGGATCATCAAAAACGACAAAAAGCGCTGGTAAAAAACAAACAAACAAACAAGCCAAACCTCCACCGACGCACACCCATTTTCGTATAATGCAGCCTGACAGCGTCTGGTGTTATTGGACAGCATTCACAGGCATCGCTCACGAGGGCTAATATTGTCACAACATCCTGCATCTCTCCATTCCATCTGCCCAACCAAAGCATTGCTTATGTATGATCCCTTCATCACCTTCATCGAAGAGAGAAAAGAGACAGCAGGAGGGGGAGGGGAGAATAAAAAAATAAATAAGAATCCCTACTCCATTTCAATCGACATCACCATCTGTCAGCTGAGATGACCTCAAACGGCGGCAGCAGCATCATCCCCTAGTCACGTGGGAAGAGCGAAGGCATCTTCCCATTGGCTTTTGCCACTCAGCTGCCGGAAGCGAGTGACGCGTGCCACAGAGGATGAAGCGGTTGCCCCGGCAACGCAGTACGCGTCGACGTGCTTGTCAAGATGTGGAATGCCTGAGCTGGGCTGCACTGCGCATCAAGGAGCACAGCTCGTGGGATGGACGGGGGGGGGGGGGGGGAGATGTTGGGAGAGGGGGGGGAGTGAGACACAAAAGTATAGGAAGAGCATCATCAAATCTAGTCGTTGGGCTATCTTTCTCTTTCTCTGAGATTATTGCATACTTGGCCAGGAGGATGGAGAGATTTGGGGAGAGGTAGGAAGAGGATGATGGAGCCAGGGATGATGGAGATGGGGATCGTTCTGATCGAATGAGGTTTTGTTTTATCCCTCTCTTAAATGTGTGTGGTTGTGTCCATACACCTTATCCTTCAGTAATGGGATCTGGGAGATGCGCTTACTAAATGGGAATTCTTGTTATGGAGAAGAAGCGGAAGATGATATGCCAAAGATATTTCGGTATTTATCCTCTTTTCTTGCACATTATTATTTTATGATATAAATTTTTCGGATTTTTGTTTTTCCCTCTTAATTTTCAGACATATTTTTCACGTAACAGCACCGGTTCGGAATCTTTGCTGCCATTAGTTGTTTTTTTTTGCCACAGCCCACAGGTAGATCTTCACTTTATCGTTGTGTACAGTCCCTCAAAAAGGTATCCGAACGATATGGTTGATTACAGAATTCAGAAAAAATATCTGTCAACGATTTTTTTTAGAAATTAGTGATCTGGCAACCTTCGTGTCACGTGACATGAAGGTTGTCAGATCACTAATTTCTAACACAGATATTTTTTCTGAATTCTGTAATCAACCATGGTGTTCGGATACTTTTTTGAGCGACTGTAGGTGGTCATATTATTTTGATACTAGATCGTGTGGGCTTACTCACGGAAATATTGAGCGTGTGCAGTTACCGTTCACAGCAAACTGGAGCGTGTGCAGTGCTGTGAACGGTAACTGGAGCGTGTACAGTTGCTGTACACGCTCCAGATATTTTTCCTGAATTCTGTAATCACGTGACACGAAGGTTGCCAGATCACTAATTTCTGAAAAAATCTTTGACAGATATTTTTTCTGAATTCTGTAATCAACCATCGTGTTCGGATACTTTTTTGAGCGACTGTACGTTCAATATCATCCAATACTTTCACTACAAAATCATCGAATTTTTTACTGGATTCTGTAAAACGTCCTAAGGTGGCTTTCTTTCTTCCTTATTACTTGATGCAATACTTCTGTTGTTAGATCCCTTGATATCTTTCTTGTGTTTTTCACTCTTAGATGTCCTGTATTTTATTTGTACTACAAGGCGCCCACTGCCAGATCCTCCGATACTTTATCGAGTGTTTCAGCACATCTGTTGCTAGATCCCCTGACACTTTACCGTTTGCTGCAACGCGTCCGTTGCTAGCTCCCCTGAGGTCTTGTTCGTTAAAACGCATGCGCTGCTTTATCTCCTGATTCTTGATCGTGTGCCTCAATACATCCATTATTAGATCTCTTACTGCGTTATCGAATGCTGCAATGCATCCATTGCTAGATCCTCTACTACGTTATCGAATATTACAATACATCCATTACTAGATCTCCTACTACGTTATCGAATATTACAATACATCCATTACTAGATCCCCTACTACGTTATCGAATATTACAATACATCCATTACTAGATCTCCTACTACGTTATCGTATATTACAATACATCTATTACTAGATCCCCTACTACGTTATCGAATATTACAATACATCCATTACTAGATCTCCTACTACGTTATCGAATATTACAATACATCCATTACTAGATCTCCTACTACGTTATCGAATATTACAATACATCCATTACTAGATCCCCTACTACGTTATCGAATATTACAATACATCCATTACTAGATCTCCTACTACGTTATCGAATATTACAATACATCCATTACTAGACTCCTACTACGTTATCGAATATTTCAATACATCCATTACTAGATCTCCTACTACGTTATCGAATATTACAATACATCCATTACTAGATCTCCTACTACGTTATCGAATATTACAATACATCCATTACTAGATCTACTTACATTATCGAATGCTGCAGTACATCCATTGTCAGATACCATAATGCTTTATCGAATATTACAATACATCCATTACTAGATCCCCTAATACGTTATCGAATGCTGCAATACACACCATTGCTAGATCTCCTACTACGTTATCGTATATTACAATACATCCATTACTAGATCTCCTACTACGTTATCGTATATTACAATGCATCCATTACTAGATCTCCTACTACGTTATCGAATATTACAATACATCGATTACTAGATCTCCTACTACGTTATCGAAAATTACAATACATCCATTACTAGATCTACTTACATTATCGAATGCTGCAGTATATCCATTGTCAGATACCATAATGCTTTATCGAATATTACAATACATCCATTACTAGATCCCCTAATACGTTATCGAATGCTGCAATACACACCACTGCTAGATCCCCTACTACGTTATCGAATATTACAATACATCCATTACTAGATCTCCTACTACGTTATCGAATATTACAATACATCCATTACTAGATCTCCTACTACGTTATCGAATATTACAATACATCCATTACTAGATCTCCTACTACGTTATCGAATATTACAATACATCCATTACTAGATCTCCTACTACGTTATCGAATATTACAATACATCCATTACTAGATCTCCTACTACGTTATCGAATATTACAATACATCCATTACTAGATCCCCTACTACGTTATCGAATATTACAATACATCCATTACTAGATCCCCTACTACGTTATCGAATATTACAATACATCCATTACTAGATCTCCTACTACGTTATCGAATATTACAATACATCCATTACTAGATCTCCTACTACGTTATCGAATATTACAATACATCCATTACTAGATCTCCTACTACGTTATCGAATATTACAATACATCCATTACTAGATCTCCTACTACGTTATCGAATATTACAATACATCCATTACTAGATCTCCTACTACGTTATCGAATATTACAATACATCCATTACTAGATCCCCTACTACGTTATCGAATATTACAATACATCCATTACTAGATCTCCTACTACGTTATCGAATATTACAATACATCCATTACTAGATCTCCTACTACGTTATCGAATATTACAATACATCCATTACTAGATCTACTTACATTATCGAATGCTGCAGTACATCCATTGTCAGATACCATAATGCTTTATCGAATATTACAATACATCCATTACTAGATCCCCTAATACGTTATCGAATGCTGCAATACACACCATTGCTAGATCTCCTACTACGTTATCGTATATTACAATACATCCATTACTAGATCTCCTACTACGTTATCGTATATTACAATACATCCATTACTAGATCTCCTACTACGTTATCGAATATTACAATACATCGATTACTAGATCTCCTACTACGTTATCGAATATTACAATACATCCATTACTAGATCTACTTACATTATCGAATGCTGCAGTATATCCATTGTCAGATACCATAATGCTTTATCGAATATTACAATACATCCATTACTAGATCCCCTAATACGTTATCGAATGCTGCAATACACACCACTGCTAGATCTCCTACTACGTTATCGTATATTACAATACATCCATTACTAGATCTCCTACTACGTTATCGTATATTACAATACATCCATTACTAGATCTCCTACTACGTTATCGAATATTACAATACATCGATTACTAGATCTCCTACTACGTTATCGAATATTACAATACATCCATTACTAGATCTACTTACATTATCGAATGCTGCAGTACATCCATTGTCAGATACCATAATGCTTTCTCGAATATTACAATACATCCATTACTAGATCCCCTAATACGTTATCGAATGCTGCAATACACACCATTGCTAGATCTCCTACTACGTTATCGTATATTACAATACATCCATTACTAGATCTCCTACTACGTTATCGTATATTACAATACATCCATTACTAGATCTCCTACTACGTTATCGAATATTACAATACATCGATTACTAGATCTCCTACTACGTTATCGAATATTACAATACATCCATTACTAGATCTACTTACATTATCGAATGCTGCAGTATATCCATTGTCAGATACCATAATGCTTTATCGAATATTACAATACATCCATTACTAGATCCCCTAATACGTTATCGAATGCTGCAATACACACCACTGCTAGATCTCCTACTACGTTATCGTATATTACAATACATCCATTACTAGATCTCCTACTACGTTATCGTATATTACAATACATCCATTACTAGATCTCCTACTACGTTATCGAATATTACAATACATCGATTACTAGATCTCCTACTACGTTATCGAATATTACAATACATCCATTACTAGATCTACTTACATTATCGAATGCTGCAGTATATCCATTGTCAGATACCATAATGCTTTATCGAATATTACAATACATCCATTATTAGATCCCCTAATGCGTTATCGAATGCTGCAATACACACCATTGCTAGATCTCCTACTACGTTATCGAATATTACAATACATCAATTACTAAATCTCCTTATGTTGCCGGATGCTGCAGTACATCCATTGGTAGATCCCCTACTACGCTATTCTCGCTGCAATTCGTCCATTGTTAAATATGTGTGAGACACGGACTCGGGAATATGTCTTGTAATGCAGATAAAATCTGTACGGACGATAACCCTAATTCCCACTTCTCCAGTTAACAGTTTGCTGAAAGCTTTGGCAACGAACAAAACAGCAGATGTCACGCACGAAATTTATCTGCATCTGTTTAGAGTGCACAGTGGAAATTTTCTTCGCCGCGAGGCAAATGCGGCGCACAAGGGATGCTGATCCCTCTCGTAGGGATGCGAGTTATCTGATGTGGAATGTTGGCCAAGAGCATCACTGTGGTTACGGTCGGATGAGCCAAAGATTCGTCGTTGCTTAGGGATACTCCAGAAGAGGAGACGTGAGGGGATAGAGTGGGATAGGGAAGAGGAGGAGGAGGGATGTTTCACAAGTGGTCACGCGATCTCGAGGCCAAAATCTGAATGTTCTTATCTCCATAACGTGCAGACATCTGCTGTCGTTTGATGTAAGATAGAAACCTTTTGCGACTGAAGACTCGAACAGTAAAATGGGATCAATATTTTAGCATCAAGAGCAATTGCTGCAAACGATAAATAAGCAAATATATTTTGTAAAAATGTGGTACATAGTTTCCCATCTTCCCCCCTTCTCGCCTTAAGAAATTTATGGCCCACCTTTTTATAATCACTATAATAAAAAAAAAGACCCCCTGAAGCAGCTGCTTGCCACAGAGGTCTGACAGGAGCCTGTCAGTTTATATGCCAGAGTAGGAGATCTGAGAGGATGGCAGGACCTCAGCAGAAAAACAACACACACAACCATGCATTACCCGGGGCTCGAACCCAGGTCCCTTAGATCAGTAGCCAAGCGCGCTAACCACTCGGCCATGGGACGGCTATAATTACTATACTATATATATTTTTTTAAGCTAAATTTCTGCCACCTCTCTTTTTCAGAGTCGGGTGCTTATTTACTCCCATGGATTTAAATCATTGATGAATGGGGAGTGAATTTTATAGGTTGGGTTGTTTTACCTCTGAGCGGCCCTTTTTTTGCACACAATGGGCTAAATGGCTAGGTCACAAGGACCCCGAAGGCTCAGAGAAGGTTGTGGGGACGGGATCCACTGGAACAGTTGTTGGGAGACAGATGGTAGCATCCCGTCAAGGCCATCCAGCGTGTTCTTTAACATGCACAGGGTATGGCTCTCCTATACACGGGCCACGGCTTTACGTCCCATCCGACGGACGGCGACCTATTTCAAGCCCATCGGTGTCCCCTACTGACCGTGGGCAGGGCGGGGAATTTTGCGGAGATAAATCTCAACGCTGACCCAGCTGGGACTCGAACCTGGGAACTACAGATTACGAGCTTGGCACGCTACCGACTGAGCCACCCCTCCTCATGAAAATTTTATAGGAGGATTTTGAATATTTAAAGTGGAAGTTGATTTTAAAAACGGTTTAAAATTTTTTTTAAAGAAGTAGTTCATTTTAAAATTGATCTTAAAATGTTTAAGACAGATAGATGTTCGTTTAGAGAGAGGTTATAATTATTTTTAAAAAGTTCATCTCCAAGGTGAGTTTAAATTTTAATGGAATATTTATTTTAAAGACGGGTTGCAAATTTGTTTAAAGAAATTCATTTTAATTGAGGGTTTAAATTTTTAAGGACGATGTTAATTTTAAAGGAGTGTTTGAGTTTTAAGAAAGAAATTCGTCAGAAGTTAAACGACGCTCAAACTCTCTAACCCGAATCTAAATAAGAAACTAGAGCAGAAGTGGAGGGGGGGGATCATGCCTACCCCTCGCATAGGGCCCTGTATACTCCTAACAAAAAATTTTTTGATCTTTTTGCTTCGTCGAAATCCTTTCAGTAAACAAATAAGTGAAAGTGAACTAACAGGTATCGCAAAAAAAATTAACGATTTCAGCTTAGAATAACAAACTGAATACGCTATTTTTTTTTTCATCAAAGCCTGGAATGTTTCTTTTACGAAATTGTTTTGGAAGAAAGCTGTGCGATAATAACTTCTAAATGTTTATAATATGTCCCCAAAGAAAATTCCTCGATTACACATAGAAAGAATTTAAGAAAGAACTTAATTAAATTGAAAGAACGCATTGGAGGAATTTTTCTGTTAAGTTGAAAACATTATTTAATTGGAAAAAAAAGATTATCTAATAACGATACAATTAAAGAGTTCCTTTCAAAGTTTTTCATTATTTTTTCATGTTGTTATCCAGGAAGATATGCGATTTGTTTCTGTTTGCAATCCATTCTAAAGTAAAATATATTTATCATTCAATTACGAAAAGAAATGCATTAAGACTATTTTAATGAAACTGCAGTAAACAAGTGTGACTTTTTTCACGAATTTATTCCGGAGGGGGGGGGGGGGGGGCATTATGCTACTTCCAATTCCTTCCCCTAGCCTCATGTGAGGACTTCACGCTGCAGGCTAGTTAGTCATAAAAAAAATAAATAAATACCCCCTCAAGCAGCTGCTTGCCACAGAGGTCTGACAGGAGCCTGTCAGTTTATATGCCATAGTAGAAGGTCTGAGAGGATGGCAAGACCTCAGCAGAAAAATGACACATACATCCATGCCTTATCCGGGGCTCGAACCCTAGTCATATACGGCGATAAACAACTTCTGGCATTGATTCTTAAAACAAGCAGCAAGCTTCGGACCCGAAAACAACAAGAGCGAGTCATCCCAGCACAAACATTTCAAAGAACACATAGAAATATATATAACAATATAATACAACAAAAATATAAAATAAATAAATAAAATATAAAATTCGAGGGACATGACAGCTGTTCTGGTATAGATTTCAGAAACTGATCTCTATAAAAACTGATCTCTATAAAATTAGTGATCTGGCAACCTTCGTGTCACGTGACACGAAGGTTGCCAGATCACTAATTTCTAAAAAAAATATCATTGCCAGATATTTTTTCTGAATGCTGTAATGGATCATAGTATTCGTATACTTTTTTGAGCGACTGTATTTGGTCACACGAAGGTTGCCAGATCACTAATTTCTAAAAAAATCGTTGCCAGATATTTTTTCTGAATTCTGTAATCAGCCATAGTGTTCGGATACTTTTTTGAGCGACTGTATCTCAAATTCCATCTCCGCCAAATTGGAAGTTTTCAGATAGGCCACTGTTACAGGGGTTCCAACCTGTTAATTTAAAAATGTCGTCACACTCTTTATTTCGAAACACAATACCTGTAGATATCGAAGGAGGGGGGGAATCAGAAAATTGACCTTCAAGGTCAATTAGAGGTCATGTAGAGGTCAAACAAAGATCTATAAGTTTCAGAAATGTGAAAATTGGTGTCTGGGGGTGTTTCGGGTTGTAGATCTTGAAAACGTTGTTTAATTTTGGATCCAGAGGGTTCTTCGAGGTCAAAGGTCAAATTTAGATTTGTCGGTGCTAGACAACTGAAAATTGGTGCCTGGGGGTATTTTGATTCGTAGATCTCAGAACTGTTGCGAAATTTTGGATGCGATGGGTCCTTCGAGGTCAAAGGTGAAATTCGATATACTGGAGAGGTAAAAATTGGTGAATAGGTCTATTTCGGCGGTAGATCTCAGAAATGAGAGGAATTTTCAGATCCGGTGTTGAGTTCAAGGTCAAATAGGGTTTGGAGTAAGGCACTAGGAATCAATCGATGTCGAACACACCAATTGATTTCTAGTATGACTTATAAACATCAACCAAATTTTCCTCCCCTTTTCTTTTGAGTCGTGTATGAGCTAACCCACGACATTGGACAAGTCAAAAGCTTCAATTTGAGATATAATTCGTTAAGGTCGACCTTTCGAAAATCCTCCCTTTTTATCGGGTATTATTTATACCCCCATTATATGGAGAATGATGGTGGGCAGAATTCGAAATAGTTTACCACGATCCTCATAGAGATTGGCATAGAAATCTGCAACATTGCCCCTCTCGAAAATCCTCCCCTCTCCCTTTTATCGGGATGGGGGGTGGGGGGTGGAGAATGATGGTGGGCAGAATTCGAAATAGTTTATCACGATCCTCATAGAGATAGAAATCTACAAATTTCCCTAGATGTTGGAAGGGAGTGCTTTGATGAAGGAGAGTAAAAGTTTCTTTGAGGTAAATGCGATGGTTTTTGTTCTGCAGATGCATGTCAAGAACTTTTTGAACGCTCCTCGTATAGTCAACACTACCGAGAGCAAAAGCTAGAGGTCCAACATCCTCTAATGACGCGACAACATTTGGGTTAAAAAAGTGGAATGCTGTTTTACCTCCGAGTGGCACTTTTTTGCACGCACTGATCTAAATTGCCAGATCAGTTGGGTTAGGTTGTTTTACCTCTGAGCGGCACTTTTTTGCACACCATGGGCTAAATGGCCAGGTCACATGGACTCCGAAGGCTCAGAGAAGGTTGGGGGAGGAGACCCACTGGAACAGCTGTTGGTAGACAGATGGTAGCCTCCCGTCAAGGCCACCCAGCGTGTTCTTTAACGTGCACAGGGTATGGCTCTCCCACACACGGGGCCACGGCTTAACGTCTTATCCGACGGACGATGGCTTTTCCAAGCCCATCGGTGTCCCCTACTGACCGTGGGCAGGGCGGGGAAATTTTGCGGAGATAAATCTCAACGCTGACCCAGCTGGGATTCGAACCTGAAAACTACAGATTACGAGCCTGGCGCGCTACCGACTGAGCCCTCCCCCCCCCCCCCCCCCCCCCGCCAGATCAGAAAGAACTGCAAGGGTTTAGAGAAACTTCAGATAAGGGACTCACTGGACATTTGTTAAGAGACAGATGTCAGCCTCCCGTCAAGGTCATCCAACCTATTCTTTAACGTGCACAAGGTATGCCTCTCCTGCACACGGGGCCGCGGTTTAACGTTCCATCCGACGGAGAATGGATCATCGAAGCCCATCGGTATCTCCTATCTGACCGTCCACAAAGTGGGGGTTTTGAGGAGATAAATCTCAACCCTGGCACAGCTGGGACTCGAACCTGGACACTACAAATTACAAGCCTGGTTCGATACTGACTGAGCCAATCCCCTTACGATTAACATTTGCATTTAGAAATAGATCCTAGTGATGATAATACTAGCTGACATCTTAAAAGGCAACTCTGATCATCCTGATCAAGGCCTGATGGATAATCCTTGATATTTCGTCTATCCAAATTCCCACTTCGAACGAAATTTCCAGTCTTTAACCTTTCCTCTACGTGGTTATCGATCAGTAACATCATAGCAACCATCCATTCCTCCTCATCCTCCTTCTCTCCCCTCCACCTCCCACCCCTTACGTCAAAGATTCGAAATACATTGTCCATTTGCATCCCCTTTCAACTTTCCTCCCCTTCCGACAGCTCTCTCACCTAATGCACGGAAAACCTATTAATTATGCTAATTTCGGTTCATTAAGTCTTCTGCGGAAACGTAACTAACCCTAACTCTGCTTGGTAACACGTCCAATTTCTCGGCATATACATCTCCATAGCGAGGATACATGGAAGCTACAACGCATCATCCATATTCAGATACGAACGTGCCGTTGAATTAATTCGCTTTGACCTACTAATTGCGTCAGAATTCCACGACTAAAGAGCCTTAGAGCGGAACCATCAAGTTCCTCTTCCGACTCAATAGGCAATAGGGTGAGGACCATAAATGAAAGATCGTTAGAATGATCTACGATTCCAATGTCCACATCGTTTCTTGTCGATTGAGTTTCTAGCGTGGGAGTTAACAACGATATGTCAAACGCTGGGAACAGAATTCTAGTATTGTTTTACCTTTACCCTAACTACCCAATCATTCACTCGGTGTGGGGCGGGGGTGGCTCAGTCGGTAGCACGCCAGGCTCGTAATCTGTAGTTCCCAGGTTCGAGTCCCAGCTGGGTCAGCGTTGAGATTTATCTCCGCAAAATTTCCCGCCCTGCCCACGGTCAGTAGGGGACACCAATGGGCTTGGAAAGGCCGCCGTCCGTCGGATGGGATGTTAAGCCGTGGCCCCGTGTGCGGGAGAGACATACCCTGTGCACGTTAAAGAACACGCTGGATGGCCTTGACGGGAGGCTACCATCTGTCTCCCAACAGCTGTTCCAGTGGGTCCCCTCCCCCAACCTTCTCTGAGCCTCCGGGGTCCATGTGACCTGGCCATTTAGCCCATGGTGTGCAAAAAGTGCCGCTCAGAGATAAAACAACCCAACGTTAAAGAACACGCTGGATGGCCTTGACGGGAGGCTACCATCTGTCTCCCAACAGCTGTTCCAGTGGGTCCCTTCCCCCACCTTCTCTGAGCCTTCGGGGTCCATGTGACCTGGCCATTTAGCCCATGGTGTGCAAAAAAGTGCCGCTCAGAGGTAAAACAACCCAACGTTAAAGAACACGCTGGATGGCCTTGACGGGAGGCTACCATCTGTCCCTCAACAGCTGTTCCAGTGGGTCCCCTCCCCCAACTTTCTCTGAGCCTTCGGGGTCCATGTGACCTGGCCATTTAGTCCATGGTGTGCAAAAAAGTGCCGCTCAGAGATAAAACAACTCAACCCAAACAAAATACTTCTCCAACCCTTGCTACAGACGGTTTTTGCATTAGCAAGCTGTAGATGTTGCATGCCGCATATTCAGGTTGCATTGCAAGTGCCTTTCAGTTTCTTACTAATAACTAACTAGCTGATTAAGCTCGCTGAAATGGAACATGATGCTTTGATTTGATTAAACTAGTGATTAATATTTAAGGAACAAATCAAATTTCTCTGTTTTGTTTTTACTTATCTTCCTATTGCTTTTCGATCGTCCTTTGTCGATTTGAGGATTTGACAAAACAGTTTTTCCATCGTATCTTTCGAAAACGGCGAGCAAACTTAATGATTTATACGTGTGAAATGAAGGCTTGCGACGTATATGAGGACCGTCGTACAGTCGCTCAAAAAAGTATCCGAACACCATGGTTGATTACAGAATTCAGAAAAAATATCTGACAACGATTTTTTTTAGAAATTAATGATCTGGCAACCTTCGTGTCACGTGATTACAGAATTCAGGAAAAATATCTGGAGCGTTCACAGCAAACTGGAGCGTGTACAGTTACTGCACACGCTCCAGTTTGCTGTGAACGGTAACTGCACACGCTCAATATTTCCGTGAGTGAGCTCACACGATCTAGTATCAAAATAATATGACCACCTACAGTCGCTCAAAAAAGTATCCGAACACCATGGTCGATTACAGAATTCAGAAAAAATACCTGGTACCGATTTTTTTAGAAATTAGTGATCTGGCAAACTTCGTGTCATATGATTGCAGAATTCAGGAAAAATATCTGAAGCGTGTACAGCAACTGTACACGCTCCAGTTACCGTTCACAGCAAACTGGAGCGTGTGCAGTTACTGCACACGCTCCAGTTTGCTGTGAACGGTAACTGTACACGATCAATATTTCCGTGAGTGAGCCCACACGATCTGGTATCAAAATAATATGACCACCTACAGTCGTTCAAAAAAGTATCCGAACACTATGGTTGATTACAGAATTCAGAAAAAATATCTGGCAACGATTTTTTTTTTTAGAAATTAGTGATTTGACAACCTTCGTGTCGTGACACGAATCTGTAGTTCCGTATCTGGCTCGTAATCTGTAGTTCCCAGGTTCGAGTTCCAGCTGGGTCAGCGTTGAGACTTATCTCCGCAAAATTCGCCGCCCTGCCCACGGTCAGTAGGGGACACCGATGGGCTTGGAAAGACCGTCGTCTGTCAGATGGGACGTTAAACCGTGGCCCTGTGTGCGGGAGAGCCATACCCTGTGCACGTTAAAGAACACGCTGGATGGCCTTGACGGGAGGCTACCATCTGTCTCCCAACAGCCATTCCAGTGGGTCTCCTTTCACAACCTTCTCTGAGCCTTCGGGGTCCATGTGACCTGGCCATTTAGCCCATGGTGTGCAAAAAAGTGCCGCTCAGAGGTAAAACAACCCAACCCAACCACATCTAATGTCCCCGACAGATTAAACATTTACCAAGTTCGCACCCCCCACCTCTATTCCCTCTGGGACCTTCGCATCACCACAGTGCAAAAGCCAAAAGCCAGCTAACGAAGAGACCTCAACGGCAGTGGGATGAAAACACGGCCTCGTCCGGCGTGCCACGGTGTCGCCTTCGACCACGTCCTTGTTGTCATGTGCTGAACGTCGTCAAGCCGCGCGTGCCATTTTCGCGCCGCCTTCGTTCAAGAGCTAGACAAATCCCGTCGCCGCAGAGCTTAGCGGGGATAAGGCGGGGGTGCTTAGAGCACTACCGACGGAGGAGTCTCGCCAATATGTACGGGTGTTAAGACTGTCGGACAACCGGAGACTTTGCTCAAGGCTCTGCTGTGTGCGCGTCTACGGAGAGAGGGAGAGTGGAAGGAGAGAGAGAGAGAGCGGAGGATGGGGAGGGTGAAAGAGTAGGAGGGAAGGAGGGAGGCGATCCCGTGATGTAGTGGATCAGTACAGACTGGGTTTGCGTGGATGTGTGTTGAAAGGTGCTGTCAAGTTTCGTAATGGATTGGGCATATCGATGAATGGCCGGCTCACCCCAACGCTACCAGCAATTTCTTCCCGACACAAGCTATCACTCAAAGTCACCAACTCGACTGAAATTTTAACCACTTTCGAGCCTTCAAGTTAATCCTTATACTCTTGTAAAGGCGATGGAAATATATAAATAAAAAAGAGGGGGGGGGGGGGAATGAAAAAAAGAGGTCGAAAGTTTGCTTAAAAGTTTCGATGTTTTAAAATTTTTGCTGTCAGGAGCATGCACGCACGCACGCGAGAGTTCGTGTTGGTTGGTGATGTGTGAAGGAAAAGCTCTGGTTAAATTTCGCTGGTTTTAAATTATGACTGCAGTTGGAGCTTTGCCGATGGGAGAGACGTTGCCGCTTTCGTTGCTCTTGTTGTTGTCATAATTTCGTTGTTGTTATTTTGTGTCAGCCTTTATTGTTGTTTTCGGTGATGTCATTTTTTATTTTCGTTACAGGAACAACAATTGTGCTTTTAATACCATCGCTGATTTTATTGTTGTCGTTGTAGTCATCACTGTTGTTGTTTCTTCTGTCATCATCTTTCTTATCCATCACCAGTGTTGTGTCTTCTGTCATCATCTTTCTTATCCATCACCAGTGTTATTTCTTCTATCATCATCTTTCTTATCCATCACCAGTGTTGTTTCTTCTGTCATCATCTTTCTTATCCATCACCAGTGTTGTTTCTTCTGTCATCATTTTTGTATATCACTGTTGTTGTTTCTTCTGTCATCATCTTTCTTGTCCATCAGAAGTGTTGTTTCTTCTGTCATCATCTTTCTTATCCATCACCAGTGTTATTTCTTCTATCATCATCTTTCTTATCCATCACCAGTGTTATTTCTTCTGTCATCATCTTTCTTATCCATCACCAGTGTTATTTCTTCTGTCATCATTTTTGTATATCACTGTTGTTGTTTCTTCTGTCATCATCTTTCTTGTCCATCAGAAGTGTTGTTTCTTCTGTCATCATCGTTCTTATCCATCACCAGTGTTATTTCTTCTGTCATCATCTTTCTTATCCATCACCAGTGTTGTTTCTTCTGTCATCATCTTTCTTATCCATCACCAGTGTTGTTCCTTCTATCGTTATTTTTGTGTATCATTGTTGTTGTTTCTTATAATTTTGTGTTAATAACTATTGTTTTTGCCACTTTTGAATACTGTTGTGTCTTCTTTTACCATTTTTGTCCATTACTGTTTTTGTTTCTGCTGTCGTTTTTGTTGTACATCACTGTTATTGTTCTTGCCATTTTTTCTCCATCACTGTTGTTATTTTTTGTATCATCTTTTTTTTATTTGTCACTATTACGTCATATTTTTGGGACATAGCTACTCTCTCCTCACTATTGTTGTGATCGTCGTCTGTTTCATGGGCTTTCTTATCCATCATTAATCTGTCAGTGTTGTCATTGTTGTCCTTTCAACGTTTATCTTTTCCCTTAACTTATCATTGTCGATTTTGTTTATTCTGTTGCTTTCTCAATCTTTAGTGTTTGTTGTCGCTACTTTAATCATTCGTTGCCTCTGCAATATTTTCTTTTCGCGTTCTCTCCATTTTTATTTTACTTCTCGTCCTTATCCCCCCCCCTTCCCCCACCGCAAGTATTTGTTTGCATTTCGTGCATTCGCAAACCGAAGTTTCATTTTGTAGTGTCACAAGATTGCATTTTGAGTTTTTACATCTTCTGCGCTGCGACGCTTTGAGGAAAGATGAAAAATTCTCAAAGCACAAGATCGACACTCGCCATTATTTTCTTTCCCCGAATAGTCCTGGACAAGTGGGGGCGGGGGTGGCTCAGTCAGTAGTGCGCCAGGCTCGTAATCTGTAGTTCCCAGGTTCGAGTCCCAGCTGGGTCAGCGTTGAGATTTATCTCCGCAAAATTCCCCGCCCTGCCCACGGTCAGTAGGGGACACCGATGGACTTGGAAAGACCGCCGTCCGTCGGATGGGACTTTAAGCCGTTGCCCCGTGTGCAGGAGAGACATACCCTGTGCACGTTAAAGAACACGCTGGATGGCCTTGACGGGAGGCTACCATCTGTCTCCCAACAGCTGTTCCAGTGGGTCCCCTCCCCCAACCTTCTCTGAGCCTTCGGGGTCCATGTGACCTGGCCATTTAGCCCATGGTGTGCAAAAAAGTGCCGCTCAGAGGTAAAACAACCCAACAACCTGGACAAGTGGAGAGAAAAGATTTGCCTCTAAGCCTAACTGCTCCGTATCCGAAAGAAAACACTTGTCAGTGATAGTAAAGTAAATTCTTTCTCTCACCATCCTTTTACAATATATTCCTTAGAGAAAGGAATATATTGTAAAGGATGTATTGTTTTTTACAATACATCCTTTACAATATATTCCTTTTACAATATATTCCTTTTACAATATATTCCTTCAGAGATCTCGCTTTCAGACAGATATTTTTTGCTGATATTATTAGGCTTTGTTATTACAGTCATCGTAGTTCTACTGCTACTATTAGGCGTTGTTACAGTCAATGCAGTTCTGCCGCTATTATTAAGCGTTGTTACAGTCATTGCATTGCAGTTCTGCTGCTATTATTAAGCGTTGTTCAGAGTCATTTCTGCTATTATTATTAAGCGTTGTTACTACAGTCATCGCAGTTCTGATAGAAAATAGTGATCTGGTAACCTTTGTGTCACATGACACGAAGGTTGCCAGATCACTAATTTCTAAAAAAATCGCTGCCAGATATTTTTCCTGAATATTGTAATCAACCGTAGTGTTCGGATATTTTTTCGAGCGACTGTACCTATTTAAGTAGAATTTGCGATGCGCTACGAAGAATGTGCATAAGGAACAGAGAGAGAAACATCGTAGAATGCGCGTGTGTGAAATATTCAACAGGACCTTGATAGAATTGCTCTACATTCCCGAAAGCAACAGCGAAAGCCTCTTGCCTTGTTGACAGAAGTCTTATGCATAGTTAACCAACTATTAATTGCATGTCTGGTTCAGCCTCCGTAGCCCAGATTTTATATATATACATACAAGTAATTTAAACTATCCTTTTGAAAATTCCATTGAAGGGGGGATTTGTTTCTTCCCCCTTGTCCCTGGAACGCTAATTGTTAAAACGTTGGGACGGGGGTGACTCAATCGGTAGCGCGCCAGGCTCGCAATCTGCAGTTCCCAGGTTCGAGTCCCAGCTGGGTCAGCGTTGAGATTTATCTCCGCAAAATTCCCCGCCTTGCCCACGGTCAGTAGGGGACACCGATGGGCTTGGAAAGGCCGCAGTCCGTCGAATGGGACGTTAAACCGTGGCCCCGTGTGCGGGAGAGCCATACCCTGTGCACGTTAAAGAACACGCTGGATGGCCTTGACGGGAAGCTATCATCTGTCTCCCAACAGCTGTTCCAGTGGATCCCCTCCCCAAACCTCCTCTGAGCCTCTGGGATCCATGTGACCTGGCCATTTAGCCCGTGGTGTGCAAAAAAGTGCCGCTCAGAGGTGAAACAACCCACGTTAAAGAACACACTGGATGGCCTTCACGGGAGGCTACCATCTGTCTCCCAACAGCTGCTCCAGTGGATCCCCTCCCCCAACCTCCTCTGAGCCTCTGGGGTCCATGTGAAATGGCCATTTAGCCCGTGGTGTGCAAAAAAGTGCCGCCCAGAGGTAAAACAACCAACCAAACAACGTTAAAATGTCAATGTTTGTAATTAACCAGCATCACGATTATTTTATTGTTTCAGCGGTACCATGAACGTTTGACCTTTTACAACATCGTATTCTCCTAACATCCCCCCGCTCTCTCTTTCCTTTCCCCCTCCCCTGTAAGTGTGCATTACAAAACTGCAACGTTATCGATTGCTTTTCATTAGCGACATTTTCTTTCAAAGCGCTTCCGGACCCAAAAATGACGATCTTTTTATTGCTCTGTTTCCCATTTCAAAGTAGTTTTAAAATAACAAAATATTTCTCACGCCCATAAAGTCAAGAGAGGAAAATTAAGACACCAGACGAGTGCTAATATAAATCACATCCCTTCCCCACCAAAAACACTGCCTCAGCTTTAAGTACCATTAATCTTTCATGGGATTAATATGAAAAGTGTAATTGCTCAAGTTTTTAGAAAAAAAGATTTCACCCATTTTTTTCCTCCCTCCATTTCGTCATTAATTTCACCAGCGTGAGATCGAAGAAACCCATTCGTCCTTTCCCCCCCACTTAGCTCTACTGATCCCCCCTCCTTCCTCTCGTTTATTTCCTCCCCTCCCCCTCTGCCACAGCACGTGCCATATATTCTCCTGTCAGTGGCGGATTCTTTTCCGTCCCTCCACTTAATCACGTGATCAAAATACTGCGGGAGATCATTTCACTTGGGGCACAAATTACGATCACTTCGTGATCCTTTCCGATTTTTTTTTTGGGGGGGGAGGGGATGGGGCTCTTATCTTTTTTTTTAAATTTCCGATTTGCTGGTTCTTTTAATTTCGGTTTACTTTCTTAAGTCGAAAGGACCTTCCACACGAAATTTTAATCAACGCGCTACAATTCTTTTTGGGGCGAGGGTGGCTCAGTCGGTAGCGCGCCAGGCACGTAATCTGTAGTTCCCAGGTTCGAGTCCTAGCTAGGTCAGCGTTGAGATTTATCTCCGCAAAATTTCCCCGCCCTGCTCACGGTCAGTAGGGGACACCGCTGGGCTTGAAAAGGCCGCCGTCCGTCGGATGGGACGTTAAGCCGTGGCCCCGTGTTCGGGAGAGCCATACCCTGTGCACGTTAAAGAACACGCTGGATGGCCTTGACGGGAGGCTACCATCTGTCCCAACAGCTCTTCCAGTGGGTCCCCTCCCCCCAACCTTCTCTGAGCCTTCGGGGTCCATGTGACCTGGCCATTTAGCCCATGGTGTGCAAAAAAGTACCGCTCAGAGGTAAAACAATCCAAACAATTCTTTTTCTTTGGGGTAGGGGTCGTTTGTGAGCTTTTGAAAAATTTCGAGTTAAAGAAAAGTAAGAAATTAATCAACTTTTCATGTTTTCTGTTTCAGTAGTTTTTGTTCACTAAATGCATGGATACTGCTAATCAATTGTTCAACTGAACGAGGAACTTTTTTTTTTAGAAACGGGCTATTAAACACAAAACTTCAGCAGTTATAAAAAAACTTCCAGAAAGTAAAGCGCTAATTCTGCCAAAGAGCATGTCTGATGGGCCACTTTTTTTTTCAAACACAGTGTGCTAAATGGCCAGGCCACAAGAACCCCAGGAGCTCTGAGAAAGGTGAGGGAAGTGACCCAGATTGAAACTACACAAATGTCCATGCCTTACCCGGGTCTCGAACCCAGGTCCCTTAGATCAGTAGCCAAGCGTGCTCACCAGTCGGCCATTTTTTTACTTTTGATTAAAATGTGTGTTCGTAATCAGCAATTTTTCGAAAAAATTCGCATGTGGCAACCTTCGTGACACGAAGGTTGCCAGATCACTAATTTCTAAAAAAAAAATCGTTTGTCAGATTTTTTTTTTTGAATTCTGTAATCAACCATAGTGTTCGGATATTTTTTTGAGCGACTGTAGGTGGTCATATTATTTTGATACTAGATCGTGTGGGCTTACTCACGGAAATATTGAGCGTGTGCAGTTACCGTTCACAGCAAACTGGAGGGATTCTGTAATCACGTGACACAAAGATTGCCAGATCACTAATTTCTAAAAATATCGTTGCCAGATATTTTTTCTGAATTCTGTAATAAACCATAGTTTTCGGATAGGGGCGGGGGTGGCTCAGTCGGTAGCGCGCCAGGCTCGTAATCTGTAGTTCCCAGGTTCGAGTCCCAGCTGGGTCAGCGTTGAGATTTATCTCCGCAAAATTTCCCCGCCCTGCCCACGGTCAGTAAATGTCAAGAAATCCAAATACATGATTTATAAAATTAAAAACAAAAATATTGATGAGAAATGTTTCGATGTGAAGATTAATGAAATTAAGCTAAAGAGATGCACTGAATATAAATTCTTAGAAATATGGATCGATGAAAATCTGAACTGGTCATTTCACGTAAAGCAGCTGAGAATCACTCTGTCGAGGAATATTGGTATGATTGGTAAAATACGTCATCTGGTTAACAAACAAATTTTGACAAATTTATACTACTCTTTCATTTATTCTTATATAACATATGGAATTTTAGTCTGGGGTAATACTTTTGACTATAATATGAATGCTATATATCGTCTTCAGAAAAGAATTGTTAGATATATTGTTGGTAAAAGATGTTATGATCCTGTGGCACATTTATTTTCTGAGGTTAAAATTCTTAATGTCTATAATAATTACAAACTGATATCAAGAAATTTTGTGTATTCGATTACAATGAGATTGATTAAATTGGAAAGATTTGAAGACTATTTTCAGAGTCTTTCGAATTTTAATAATTCTGAAACACGTCGTAGAGAGGATCTGAGTATACCTATGTGTCGATTGTTAATTGGGCAGAGATCTATCAAATACAATGCAGTAAAAATTTGGTCTGAACTTCCAGATGATGTTAAAAATGCAAAATCTTTAAAATTATTTAAAATCAAATGTAGAACGTTTCTTCTTACAAAGCAATGAAACCTTCTTCTATGTATCAGTGTAATATGTCTCATAACCATTTGACCTTTTATACCAGTGTCTCGCAAACTTTTTTACTCTGCGGCACACCGAATCTAATTTTTTTTCCGCGGCACACTGAATCTAATTTTTTTCCGCGGCACACTGAATCTAATTTTTTTGCCGCGGCACACTGAATATAATTTTTTCCCGCTGCACACTGAATCTAATTTTTTTTCCCGCGGCACACTGAATCTAATTTTTTTTCCGCGGCACACTGAATCTATTTTTTTCCCGCTGCACACCTAAAAAAGAATTTTTGATGGTTACGTAAAAAGAGGAAAATTGAAGTTTCGTTAAATGCATTTTATTTAAAATAAATATAATAATAAATATAATTAATCATAACTCGGTGTTTGTTTTAAATATTTGTCCATTCTATGGCTTGAAATAATCAAAAATTAATACCAAAATTTGGAAGAAGCTTGATAAATACTTACAAGATCCCAGTTGATAAAATCTGAAAGATTTTTATTAAAGCACGTCAATAACACAAGTCAAGTCAAAATGAAATCTTTGGAATATCTAGTGTCAATTTGAAAATCTCTCGCGGCACACAGTTTGCGAGACACTGTTTTATACTAATGAATTATTGTACTATTTGAATTATTGTATACTTTACTGTTGTCATAATTGAACTTTAAAGGAAATAGGGAGCATTAACTAAAAATAAGCGTCAGCTTACTATGCTCTCCTTTTTTGTTTCGCCTTTCCTATTAAACACCAATATTTAATATGATTGTTATTTACCTTTTCTGATGCAATTGATATTTCTCAGCTATTTCACTTCTCGATTTTTCTCATGTATATATTAATTGTTATTAGATAATTATGCTATGTAAATGTATATTGTATTGACTGGCGGAATAAAATAAAGATTATTATTATTATTACCTAGAAAGCGAGCATCTTGAGAGTCAAGTGCTTGCTCTCCAGTCCTTTTCCGACGAATGAGGTTTTGCAAAGAATTGGAGCGTTCACATTTCATTCACTTACCTTGTCACAGAAAGAGGGCGCTTTATGCGAGAGAACGGCCAATAGCGAACTGGTCGAGTACACCTGCAAAAGGGGAAAAAAGGAATTTCATTCAATTGCCGACAGCGGAAATCGAAACTAGATGCAAAAATACATCTACAGTACAGTCGCTCAAAAAAGTATCCGAACGCTATGGTTGATTACAGAATTCAGAAAAAATATCTGGCAACGATTTTTTTTAGAAATTAGTGATCTGGCAACCTTCGTGTCACGTGACACGAAGGTTGCCAGATCACTAATTTCTGAAAAAAAATCGTTGTCAGATATTTTTCAGAATTCTGATATTTCGTTATCAGAATTCTGTAATCAACCATAGTGTTCGGATACTTTTTTTTAATATATATAATGCAATGAATATGGAGCGTGTGCGGTTACCGTTCACAGCAAATTGGAGCAGTTGCGGTTAATGTTCACAGCAAATTGGAGCGGTTGCGGTTAATGTTCACAGCAAATTGGAGCGGTTGCGGTTAATGTTCACAGCAAATTGGAGCGGTTGCGGTTAATGTTCACAGCACATTGGATCGTGTGAGCTCACAAACACCTGGATCGTGTGGGCTCACTCACAGAAATATTGAGCGTTTGCAGTTACCGTTCACAGCAAACTGGAGCGTGTGTAGTAACTGCACACGCTCCAGTTTGCTGTGAACGGTAACTGGCGTGTACAGTTGCTGTACACGCTCCAGATATTTTTTCTGAAATCTGTAATCAACCATAGTGTTCGGATACTTTTTTGAGCGACTGTACCCAACTGAATCCTTTTCATTCTCTTAGATCATTAAGCAACATTAAATAGAGTCACGTGGTTCAGTTTTTATATTAAGTCGTCGGTGAGTTGTTTTGCCTCTGAGCGGTATTTTTCTGCACACAATAAGTTATACGGACAAGTCACAAGGACCCCGAGGGCCAGGGAAGGTTGAGGGAGAGGACCCACTGGAATAACTGTTGGGAGACAGATGGTTTGGTTTGTTTTAACTCTGAGTGACAGTTTTGTGATTAATGGGATTAATGGACAGGTCACAAGGATCCCTAAGGGCTCAGAGAAGGTTGTGGAGTGAATAGTTGTTAGGAGACAGTTGGTAACCTCCCATCGAGGCCATCCAGATTGTTTTTTAACGTATACAGGGTATGACTCTTCTGCGTTGGGTTGGGTTTTACCTCTGAGCGGCACTTTTTTGCACACCATGGGCTAAATGGCCAGGTCACAAAGGACCCCGAAGGCTCAGAGAAGGTTGGGGAGGGGACCCACTGGAACAGTTGTTGAGAGACAGATGGTAGCCTCCCGTTAAGATCATCCAGCTTGTTCTTTAACGTGCACAGGGTATGGCTCTCCCGCACACGGCACCACGGCTTAACGTCCCATCCGACGGGCGGTGGCCTTTCCAAGCCCATCGGTGTCCCCTACTGACCGTGGGCAGGGCAGGGAATTTTGCGGAGATAAATCTCAACGCTGACCCAGCTTGGACTCGAACCTGGGAACTGCAGATTACGAGCCTGGCGCGCTACCGACTGAGCCACCCCCGCCCCTGACTCTTCTGCACACGGTGCCATGGCGTAATGATCCACTCGATGGAGGGCGACCTTTCCAAGCCCATCGGTGTCCCCTACTGACCGTGGGCAGGGCGGAGAGTTTTGCAGGGATAAATCTCAATGCTGACTCAGCTGGGAGTCGAACCTGGGAACTGCAGATTACGAGCCTGGCGCGCTACCGATTGAGTCCCCCCCCCCCCAAGTCATTTATGATAGCCTAGTATTCATTTAAAGATACTCTTATGAATATCAGAATATTACTTTGTCCTTGTGAGATTTTTTTCCGGATAGGCATTTATAGGAAATGTGTCTTCAATGTACGCGTTCACTTCGTTTTTTTGTTTTGTTTCGTTTTTTACAATCTGCATAAAATTGTTTTACGCCTTCTTCGTTTCTAGATTCTTCACAAATGCTAAAATGCAATTTCTCTTTTTCGGATTCGAGCAAAAGATTTCAGATAGAAAAAAAAATCGAAACTTCTTCCAGGGACCAACTTTACGTTCGGAGACACATTACCAGCGCGAGCGCAAATAAATGAATATTCATTTCACCTTTGGGGATTTTTCAAATGAAATTCACCAGCTCCAACCAAAACCGCAGACAACAACAATAGTTAGTGTTGTGAACTGCAACGAAGAAAATTTCCTCTCTCCCAACCTCTTACTTCCTTGACTACGAAACGAGCTTTTCTCGCTCTCCCATCTACTACTCGAACTCCCCAAACAATCTCGGGCTTGGTCTACAGAGATTGTTGAGCGCAGAGATCCAACCACAGACACCGCCGGAGCGAAATCAATAACCTCAGAAAGATGCTGTTGCTGCTGCCACAGATCTCTAGACTCTATTTGATCATTAACCAATGCAGCAGCAATCCATCACTGATACGGGAAATCCTTCACAGTTAATCGTAATTCAAAAATACACACACACATGCGGAATGGAATGGGCGAGAAAGTTTATATCCCTTTTCGGAGAATCACACACGTGTAGAATGGGGTGTAGTCTATTTATTCCCCCTTTTCAGAGAATCACACACGTGGAAGGGGGTGTAATCTATTTATTACACCTTTTCAGAGAATCACACACGTGTAGAAAGGGATGTAGTCTATTTATTCCCCCTTTTCAGAGAATCACACACATGGAAGGGGGTGTAATCTATTCATTACCCCTTTTCAGAGAATCACACACGTGGAAGGGGGTGTAATCTACTCATTACCCCTTTTCAGAGAATCACGCACGTGGAAGGGGGTGTAATCTATTCATTACCCCTTTTCAGAGAATCACACACGTGTAGAAAGGGGTGTAGCCTATTTATTCCCGATTTTCAGAGAATCACACACGTGGAAGGGGGTGTAGTCTATTCATCACCCCTTTTCAGAGAATCACACACGTGTAGAATGGGGTGTAGTCTATTTATTCCCCCTTTTCAGAGAATCACACACGTGGAAGGGGGTGTAATCTACTCATTACCCCTTTTCAGAGAATCACGCACGTGGAAGGGGGTGTAATCTATTCATTACCCCTTTTCAGAGAATCACACACGTATAGAAAGGGGTGTAGCCTATTTATTCCCGATTTTCAGAGAATCACACACGTGGAAGGGGGTGTAGTCTATTCATTACCCCTTTTCAGAGAATCACACACGTGTAGAATGGGGTGTAGTCTATTTATTCCCCCTTTTCAGAGAATCACACACGTGGAAGGGGATGTAATCTATTTATTACCCCTTTTCAGAGAATCACACATGTGTAGAAAGGGGTGTAGTCTATTTATTCCCCCTTTTCAGAGAATCACACACGTGTAGAAAGGGGTGTAGTCTATTTATTCCCCCTTTTCAGAGAATCACACACGTGGAAGGGGGTGTAATCTATTCATTACCCCTTTTCAGAGAATCACACACGTGGAAAGGGGTGTAATCTATTCATTACTCCTTTTCAGAGAATCACACACGTGCGGAAGGGGATCAAAAAAGTATCCGAACACTATGGTTGATGTCAGAATTCAGAAAAAAATATGGCAACGATTCTTTTAGAAATTAGTGATCTGGCAACCTTCGTGTCACGTGACACGAAGGTTGCACAAAATTTTTATTACAATTTATTACTTTTTTACACAAATTTATAAATTATTATATATTATAAATTTATACCTAACTCCCCCCTTTCCCCCCCTTTCCCCCACTTCCACTTTGAGAGTTATTAATCCTTTTTTCCTCCCTCCCCCCACCACCTAACTTCCCCCCCTTTCCCCCATTTCCACTTTGAGAGTTATTAATCCTTTTTTCCTCCCTCCCCCACCTCCTAATTCCCCCCTTTCCCCCACTTCCACTTTGAGAGTTATTAATCCTTTTTCCCTCCATCCCCCCACCTCCTAACTCCCCCCCTTTCCCCCACTTCCACTTTGAGAGTTATTAATCCTTTTTTCCTCCCTCCCCCACCTGCTATCTTCCCCCCCCCCCCCTTTCCCCCCCACTTCGTTCGAGTGTCGTCACTCGACAGCGACACCAGCCGCATTAACCTCTTCCTCCGCGGCAACGTCATCTCATCGATCTGACCCAATCCACCACCACCACCGCCGTAACAGCCCCTTGCGACTTTTTCCGAGTGAAATGTTCATCGAAACGCTTCCAAAAGACAAAAACAGGACCAAAGAAAAAAAGAACCAACAGGGAATTGGAAATCAGACCGACAAGGTCACAGTCATTTACCTCATTTACTTTCGCTATCATTTTAATTAGTTCTCTTGTTATGGAAGAGATTTTCTATTTTAAACTGCGAGCGCGATATGCCATTCAATTTAGGTTTCTTTTTTTTCCCCCCGCTAGTTTCTTTTTCTTCTCTCTCGAAGGGGGAACTGCGGTAAGGCTCGACTCATCACTAGATGGCTCTGGCGATCGCCCATTTCCGAGGAACTGCACATCAATGAAGCGGGCCATTGTTAAATTGATAAAAATGACCAGACCTCCTTAATGAACACGAAGTTCTTAGTCCGCCAGTTTTTTTTTTATCCTTCTCCCCCAGAGCCGGCTGTTATTAGTGATATAATTTAAGTCTCGCCTCTCCTTTCTGCGAAAAAGCAGGCATTGTATTCTTTCTTTCTACCTCTCTCTTTTTTTCCTCTTTTCTATTATTTTCTCGTAGATGTTGTTGTATATACTTTATTTTTTTTTTTTAATTCTTCTGAGAAGATATTTTACCTATTTGGATTTCCCCCCCCCCCTCTCCACTTCCTTTGGACCTTTTCTTCTCATAGGTTTCGGGTTTTTTTCCTACGCTTTTTGTTTTTAAGTTTCGATTTTCTTTCTGCTTTCTTTTCTATTAAGAAAAGCTTTTTTTTCTCCCAAGGTGATTAATGTGCTCAGTCTGCTTTCGAAGCCGGTTTAGTTCTTTGCGGCGTTTTAAGCCGTTAATGCCGACACAGAGAGGGGGTGGGAAAGAAATTGAAAAGAAGGTAAAAAACAAACCATTGCAGTTGAATTCGCGAAGTTCCCGATAGCACAGTCTCGCGAGCGCCTGTTAAAGCTCAAGCAATGATTTAAAACGACGCTCCATTTAAGGAGGTGGAAAGATCGCGCTGCATAGCAAAGATGTGATGCGCCTCTTTCGTTCTTGAATTCACAACGCATGTAGGACTTAAGGATGTTCAACGACGAAATTATGGCCAGGTCACAAGGACCCCAAAACTTAAAGTTAAGAAACTGGACAGGTGTTACGAGACAAATGGTTGCCTCCCTTCAAAGAAATTCAGCGTGCACAGGGTTGGGTTGAGTTGTTTTACCTCTGAGCGGCACTTTTTTGCACACCCTGGGCTAAATGGCCAGGTCACATGGACCCCGAAGGCTCAGAGAAAGTTGGGGGAGGGAACAGCTGGAACAGCTGTTGGGAGACAGATGGTAGCCTCCCGTTAAGGCCATCCAGCGTGTTCTTTAACGTGCAAAGGATATGGCTCTCCCGCACACGGGACCACGGCTTAACGTCCCATCCGACGGACGGCGGCCTTTTCAAGCCCATCGGTGTCCCCTACTGACCGTGGGCAGGGCGGGGAATTTTGCGGAGATAAATCTCAACGCTGACCCAGCTGGGACTCGAACCTGGAAACTACAGATTACGAGCCTGGCGCACTACCGAATGAGCCACCCCCGCCCCGTGCACAGGGTATGGCTCTCCTGTACACGGCTTAACGTCACATCCGACGGACGGCGGTCTTTTCAAGCCTTTCTTCACTAAGGGCAGAACAGCGATTAGCGAAGATAAATCTCAACGCTGGCACAGTTGGGATTCGAACACGGGAACTGTAGATTACGATTATGACTTGCTACCGACTGAGTCCACCTCCGCTACCTATAAATTTTGACACGGATATTGCTTATAAAAAATGTGGGAGAATATAAAAAAATATATAAAAATTGAAAGACCCATGGGCCAAGTTCCATTTTTTAGTGCTACATTTTCTATCCCTACCCAAGCCGTTTATTGGTTGGGACGTTAATCCGTCGTCCCGTGTTCAGGAGAACTCTGTCCTGGGTTGTTGAGTTGGGATGTTTTACCTCTGAGCAGCACATTTTTGTACACCATGGACTAAACGTCCACGTCACATGGGGGCGGGGGTGGCTCAGTCGGTAGCGCGCAGGCTCGTAATCTATAGTTCCCAGGTTCGAGTCCCAGCTGGGTCAGCGTTGAGATTTATCTCCGCAAAATTCTCCGCCCTGCCCTCGCTCAGTAGGAGACACCGATGGGCTTGGAAAGACCGCCGTCCGTCGGATGGGACGTTAAGCCGTGTCTCCGTGTGCGGGAGAGTCATACCCTGTGCACATTAAAGAACACACTGGATGGCCTTGACGGGAGGCTACCATCTGTCTCCCAACAGCTATTCCAGCGGGTCCCCTCCCCCCAAACTTCTCTGAGCCTTCGGGGTCCATGTGACCTGGCCATTTAGCCCATGGTGTGCAAAAAAGTGCCGCTCAAAGGTAAAAAAAAAAACCAACAACGCTGCCAAATTCATTGTTGCCACTCACTGTTCCCTAACTGCGAACTTAAGAGCCACAATATTTAAATCTACTGCCATTGCCAGATCCCCCCCATTCAGAAGAGCATTATTATTTTAAGGTGTACCACTGCAGCCAGAGAACTGATTTTTTAACCCAACAAGAGGTCAGGTAGGGAGAACTCTCCTGCGAAATTTGGGACTGTTCCGTCAAATAGAATTGGGAACCACAGATTTCGATACGGAAATAAAAATCTCATGTACTGCGTAGAAACAAAGCCACGGGCTACGAGAACGCGCGCTGACGTCACTAACGCCATTCAGTCCTTCCCGTTGATTTTTTTTTGTGGTAAGGTGTTGGGAAGGGAGATTTTTCATAAAACTAACCTTCAGTGCACTGAAAATCACAAATGAAAAATCACAATATGCATTTCAAAAATGAGCCCCGTGCAGCTACTAGCAAAGTACAGTGTCTAGCAAACTTTTTTACTCTGCGGAACACTGAATCTAATTTTTTTTTCCGCGGCAGACCTAAAAAAGAATAAAAGCAAACTCTATATAATCGTCATTATATTTTAGCTTTGTTGAAGTCATCAGCCTGGTTTTACTTGAAGATTTGCTCTCGTTATTTAATTCATAACTCGGTGTTTGTTTTCTGGCTTGAAATAATCAAAAATTAATGCCAAAATTTGGAAAAAGCTTGATAAATACTTACACGATCCCAGTTGATAAAATCTGAAAGTTTTTTATTAAAGCACGTCGATAACACAAGTCAAGTCAAAATGAAATCTTTCGAATATCTAGTGTCAATTTGAAAATCTCTCGCGGCACACAGTTTGCGGGACACTGGCATAATAAAACTACTCGCCATCCCAACTCTCCAAGTACCTCGATTGCAGACATCCTAATTGATCTGTCCTAATTAATTCTTTCATTTTAGAGCTAGATCGTTTATCAAATATCCCTTATTAGGGATTTTAGTTCCTCATTTATCTCCCTCCTCCAGAGTACCCATCATGCGTTCCTCGGACCACGTGTCCTTCCCATGAAGTCTTTTCGACGACCTATCTCTCGCGGTCGTCGTTTCGGGGATGCTCTCCTCCACCTCCAGCGCTCTCAGCTGACTCAACGCTAGCTAATTAATCAATAAAGCTATCTCGAGCAGATGTCCTCTCGCGCTCCAGCACCACAGCGCGTGAATCCAGAGTCACGGAACGGTCTCCGATTAATCTATTGCATCATTTCCGCCCTGTTAGGGGAAGTTTTAATTGGATGTTGCCAAATGCTTTCACCTTAATATCAGCGATTTTCAAAAAATGTCCTGTGAAAGTTTTAAAGGCATGAAACAATCTTATATTTATATATATATATACGTATAAATGTGTATAATTTTCGATAATCCGAATATTGATTATCCGGATTTTTTTTACATAATTTTATACATACCAGAAGTTTAATGATAATAATAAAGTAATTAATGTTGTCGTGGTTAAAGTTGGGTTGGGTTACCTCTGAGCGGCACTTTTTTGCACACCATGGGCTAAATGGACAGGTCACATGGACCCCGAAGGCTCAGAGAAGGTTGGGGGAGGGGACCCACTGGAACAGCTGTTGGGAGACAGATGGTAGCCTCCCGTCAAGGCTATCCAGGTGTTCTTTAACGTGCACAGGGTATGGCTCTCCCGCACACGGGCCACGGCTTAATGTCCCATCCGACGGACGGCGGCCTTTCGAAGCCCATCGGTGTCCCCCCTCTGACCGTAGGCAGGGCGGGGAATTTTGCGGAGATAAATCTCAACGCTGACCCAGCTGGGACTCGAACCTGGGAACTACAAATTACGAGCCTGGCGCGCTACCGACTGAGCCACCCCCGCCCCCGTGGTTAAAGTATACATTAATCAATTCAAGCAGCTTATGGATTTTTTTTCATACGTATACTAAATAGAGAATGCAAAAGCCAAAACAGTATGCCTTGCTTACAAAGGCTTTCTCATATAACGACATGACTTGACGGGAGACTACCATCTGTCTCCCAACAGCTGTTCCAGTGGGTCCCCTCCCCCAACCTTCTCTGAGCCTTCGGGGTCCATGTGACCTGGCCATTTAGCCCATGGTGTGCAAAAAACTGCCGCTCAGAGGTAAAACAATCCAACGTTAAAGAACACGCTGGATGGCCTTGACGGGAGGCTACCATCTGTCTCTCAACAGCTGTTCCAGTGGGTCCCCTCCCCCAACCTTCTCTTGAACCTTCGGGGTCCTTGTGACCTGGCCATTTAGCCCATGGTGTGCAAAAAAGTGCCGCTCAGAGGTAAAACAACCCAACGTTAAAGAACACGCTGGATGGCCTTGACGGGAGACTATTATCTGTCTCTCAACAGCTGTTCCAGTGGGTCCCCTCCTCCAACCTTCTCTGAGCCTTCGGGGTCCATGTGACCTGGCCATTTAACCCATGTTGTGCAAAAAAGTGTCGCTCAGAGATAAAACAACCCAACCTAAAAATACGAAGCAAGTAACAAGCAAAACAGCGGATCGCCAGCGCCAAGCGGACGAAAATGTAACTAGCGGTTCTGTCGCTTCACGTCTTGAAATCGGCAGGCATTCCCATTGCGTAGACACCAATCGAACCTGGGAACTGCAGATTACGAATCTGACGCGCTACCTACTGAGGCAACCACCAATTTACTAAGGGAGAAATACAGGCTCTTCTGATTCCTGTCTCGATTTAGAAATAACCTAGCAGACAAAAATACACTCTTTAATAAAACAATTTGCCATTTATCTCCAGAAACAAAAAAAAAAGTGTTGAATGACAGACAAACTGGAAAATGAAAACATTAGTTTGTTTTTTAAAAACGAACTGAGAGTTAAATACGTTTTTCAAATACTCGCTAAAAATTCGGGAAAAAGAAATCCAACCTACTCTTTAAACCTACAAAAAAAAAAATCAGTGAATGTCGTTCGAAGAAAGTTACAGGCGAATCATTTTTCACTTGGCTGTTTTTTTGTTTCCCGCAGACTCCTATTGACTACGATTACTTTTCTTTTTATCCGAACACATTCCCTCTATTTCTTTGAAAACAACAAGAACAACAACAACAAAAAAGTAATAAAAACAACTTTGCAGTCCCGAAAACGAAATGCACAGAGCGACCAGGTTGAAAATCCAACACTTCAGACAGTCACAAAGAAAAATGAAAAAAAGATCCCGTTTAGTCCTGTGACAATTCCAGATTGCGCTGAGGTAGACCAAGTGTTGAAACTTGCTAAATCTTTGAACATGTGTTGGATGCTCTCCTCTCGCATCCTCTAACCTCCTTCCCTTTTATGGCTTTTGCCTCCGAAAAGAAGTGATGCCCTTTTGATCCCGATTTCTCCTCCCATTCCGTTTTCCACCTTCTGTTTTGTTTTTGTTTCCACATCTCTTATTTGTTTGTTTCTCCCCCCCCCCCCGCACTCCCCCCCCCCATCCCGACTGCCCATGCTGCCTTGTTTTCTCCAGAGATTTCGATCTTCATCGTTCTCCACGGCCTCTTTCCTTCCTCTCCTTTCTTCTCTCGGATATTTCTTTCTCTCCATCACGCACCCTCTCTCATTCTCTGTCCTCCGAGAGCTTTCTCCCCTTCTCTCTATCTCTCCCTCCTCTTCATTTTATGCACGCATACGCCCCAGGAACGCAGACGAAAGAGAAAATGTGTTTCGGCTTGAACTCTTTTGCCCAGAACCTGATGCTCTTTGCTCTTGGTGTTGCTGAAGCTGCTGCTGCTGCTGCTTTCTTCATATATGTGATCATTCTCGTTTCTTCTTGTCGCAGTCGCCGCTCTTTCGTTTTATTATTCTACTTGCTCCTCGTTCCTTGCTTCGACGAAGACGACGATTTTTAGAAGCTTCTAGTTATCAATTGTGGTGTTCCAGTTTGTTTCATGGCGATGATTACTTCTGATATTTTACAGTCCCCCTTCTTGTTCATTACTGTTCCCTTTCATGATATGACGTCATGTTCTTGTTCTCGATTTTAATAATGCCGAATCTCATTGTTGTTATTGTTGTTATTGCTGCTTGAGTTGATCGTGGTGATTATTTTTTTATTTCTCTGCCAGAGTGTTCCTCTCTATCATTGATGTCCGGATGCTGGAAATCAAAAAAACATTTTCTTTGGGGACAGAGAAAATGGGAAAAGGGGGAGGGAGACGCAGATAAAAAAAAAATAAGACTTGTTATATTTCTACCATTAATTCCCCTAGAGACAACACCAAACATGTGCAAAGAGAATTGCCAAGCTCTCCAGAATAAAAAAAAAAAATTCCTCCCCCCACACTCACACACATAATGGCCTACTTAATTTTTTTTTGACTTTGACGAAAAGTGTTTTTTTAGTTTGCTGACGTTAATTATCGTTTACAAATAGTTCAAATAAGTTGAAATTGTTTTGTCATTGGCTCCGTGATGTATGAATTATGACGCAATGACATTGTGTTGCGCTATCAATAAGAGGAACAAAAAAATATTCCTCTCCTTATAACAAAAATTAAAGAAAACTCTTTAAATTTTTAATAATTTGCAAAAAGCCGTGATATTCATACATATAATTTGATCTGCCCCACGCTAAAATCATTCGAACAATCTTAATGGAGTTATGAGTACGAATTCATCTTCCTCCCCTTTTTCCTTCTCTCATCTTCCTCCTCTCTCCTTTTTTCTCTCTCTCTCTCTCATCTTCAGCTCTCCCTTTCTTTTTTCGACTTCCCTCTCTTCCTATTCTCTTTTCTATTCCTATCACCTTTTCCCATTCTCCTCCTACAGCTCCTCTTTCTCTTCTTTCTCCTCTTGGCTCCCTGTCTTACCATATTTCCTCATACTTCCCCCCCCCTACTTATATCCTACTTTCTCCCTTACATTCTCCTCTTCTCCTGCAATTCTCCTTCCACCACCTCCTCATCTTCTATTTTTCCTTTCTACTTTCCCTTTCTTCCGATTTTTCTTTATAGCTCCCCTATCTTCTTCGTCTTTTCCCCTTCTACTTCTCCCTCCTTTTTCTCGTTTCTCCTCCTACCTTCCCTTTTTCTCCTTCTCATCCTATCTTTTCCTCCTAGGTACATCTTCCTTTCTACTCCTACCTCTCGTTTTCTTCCTACTTCTCTTTCTCCTCCTCCACCTCCTCCTAGGTACATCTTCCTTTCTACTCCTACCTCTCGTTTTCTTCCTACTTCTCTTTCTCCTCCTCCTCCACCTCATCCTTTGATCATCTTGCATCCATCTCCTCCAGACGTCTTCAGATTTCTCTAAACTCCCAAAAGAAATTATGAAAATAAGTCCATTGTCACATGGTATTAAGAATATTTTGTTTGTTCTCCCCCCCCCCCCCTAACTTCAACCTCCCTCCCACCTCTGTGAGATTTTGGTTCCGGTGCGCATGTCCAATAGATTACGATCTGCGCGAGAATGAAATGACCCGAGCGGTTACGGAATGCATCTTCCTCTCCAGAGATGAATGCCATTGAAAGAGGAAGAAGAAGAAGTTCCTGAAGGCAGAGAAAGACCAATATAGAGAAGGAGTAAAAAAGAGTTGGGGGTGGCGGAGGAGAAAAAAGAGCATTACGACGAAGTGCACCTTACATTGCATTGATCACCATTTCGGTTGCCATGGGAAAAATCAAAAAACGAAAATGGGAACAGGTCACCAGCACCCTCCTCTGACAGAGAGCGCGGAGATCCCGCTTCAAATTCTCCATCGAAGCGAAAACGAAAAGCTTTCCACGAGAAAAATATCATTTACAAAAGAAATTGTGACGTTACCTTATTCTTATTTCTTCGATGTCGCGCAGAGGGTTCAGTCCAGAGGTCGGCAACCTTTCGGAAAGAAAATAACCTTTTCTTCCCTCAATGAAATTATTTTGAGAGGCCGTAATATGTACATTTTAATACATTCACAACATACATAACACCTCCTACGGGTAAGAAAATGTAAGCGTATCGGAATAACAAACACACCACAAATACCGGGACATTGGGACGGGAGTGGCTCAATCGGTAGCGCGCCAGGCTCGTAATCTACAGTTCCCAGGTTCGAGTCTCAGCTGGGTCAGCGTTGAGATTTATCTCCGCAAAACTCCTCGCCCTGCTCACGGTCAGTAGGGGACACTGATAGGCTTGGAAAGTCCGTCGGATGGGACGTTAAGCCGTGGCCCCGTGTGTGGGGAGCCATACCCTGTGTTGTGCACATTAAAGAAGACACTGGATGGCCTTGACGGGAGGCTACCATCTGTCTCCCAACAGCTGTGGTCCCCTATCCCAACCTTCTCTGAGCCTTCGGGGTCCTTGTGACCTGGCCCTTTGTGTGCAAAAAAGTGCCACTCAGAGGTAAAACAACTCAACCCGGGACATTTATAAATGCACATGCGTTTTCACCTGATGGATTGCATAGGAATATGATCGATTATGTCTTAATTGATAATAGCAATTGGACTAATTCGGTTAGGCATACCAGATCATATTGGGGAGCTGATATTTGGTTTGACCATTAACTGGTCAAAAATGTCTTACAACTGAAGCTTAAGGAATGCTGTGCTGAGGTTAAGAGAATTACCTTTAACACTGAAGCTCTGAAAGATCCAGTTATACCCAAACATACCTGGGGCGGGGGTGGCTCAGTCGGTAGCGCGCCAGGCTCGTAATCTGTAGTTCCCAGGTTCGAGTCCCAGCTTGGTCAGCGTTGAGATTTATCTCCGCAAAATTCCCCGCCCTGCCCACGGTCAGTAGGGGACACCGATGGGCTTGGAAAGGCCGCCGTCCGTCGGATGGGACGTTAATCCGTGGCCCCGTGTGTGGGAGAGCCATACCCTGTACACGTTAAAGAACACACTGGATGGCCTTGACGGGAGGCTACCATCTGTCTCCCAACAGCTGTTCCAGTGGGTCCCCTCCCCCAACCTTCTCTGAGCCTTCGGGGTCCATGTGACCTGGCCATTTAGCCCATGGTGTGCAAAAAAGTGCCGCTCAGAGGTAAAACAACCCAACTCAAACATACCATGATCGGCTACTCGGTCATGGTTGCTTACTACTGAATTTGAGAAAGAATGGGATCAGTTTAAACAAGATTTTCTTCAACCTAATAGTACTGTTGCGGGTAAAAAGGAGTAGAGGAGACAAAGTTATTTGATTGATAATACTCTAAGACTTTTGGAAGAAGGAATTGCAGCAATAATTTGAATCAACACCTTATTAGTGCCAACAGACAGCATTATAAAGAACTTAATAAATATGTAAAGGATCAGTTAACAGCTGATAAGAATCCTTGGCTCGATAGCTTTGCTGGGTTGGGTTGTTTGGGTTGTTTTACCTCTGAGCGGCACTTTTTTGCACACCATGGGCTAAATGGCCAGGTCACATGGACCCCGAAGGCTCAGAGAAGGTTGGGGGAGGGGACCCACTGGAACAGCTGTTGGGAGACAGATGGTAGCCTCCCGTCAAGGCCATCCAGCGTGTTCTTTAACGTGCACAGGGTATGGCTCTCCCGCACACGGGGCCATGGCTTAACGTTCCATACGACGGACGGCGGTCTTTCCAAGCCCATCGGTGTCCCCTACTGACCGTGGGCAGGGCGGGGAATTTTGCGGAGATAAATCTCAACGCTGACCCAGCTGGGACTCGAACCTGGGAACTACAGATTACGAGCCTGGCGAGCTACCGACTGAGCCACCCCCGCCCCATAGCTTGGCTGACAAAGCAGAGAAAGCAGTTAGACAGCACAAGTTTCTTTGACTGGGAATTATACCAGATAGTTAATGTTTTGTGTGGGAAGAAAAGATAGGAACACAGATATTGAATGATAATCATAGTAATGTTATTGAAATTGAGGATTCTGTCATGGCTAGGTGGGCTGAGCAGTTCAGTGATGTTCTAAACAATGTGGTTGGTTCTATTCCCAATGTTTGTAATTATGATAGATGCATTACTGGCTTTAACGATGACCATATATTACTGTCTGAAGTTATTTTTGCTATTTCTAAATTTAAACTACATAAATTCCCAGGAGTAGATGACATTAGTAGTGAAATTCTTAGAGCTGGAAATGTTTTTGTCATCACTTGGATGACTGAAATTTTGAATAACTTTTATGATAAAGGCATGGGTTCCTAAGGATTTTACTAGAGCTATTATTATCCCTATTTTTAAAAAAGGTGATCTCAGTTCTTGTTATAATTATAGCGGTATCAGCCTACTCTCTGTTCCAGGAAAAATTCTTTGCATGATTGTGCTTAATAGAATCTGGTTGAAAATCAATTGCGTGATGAGCAATGTGAATTCAGAAGTGGTAGGGGATGTGTGGATCTGATTTTTTTCACTTCAAGTAGATTCTTGAGAAATGTTTAGAATTTCAGAACCTTTGGTAAACAATGATGAGGTGAGAAGAAGGAGTCTTCAAAAAAAGCTTTGTTGATTTCAAAAAGGCATTCGACTCTGTTGAACGTCATAATTTGTGGTTGATTTTGAGATCATATGGTATACCAGATAAGTTAGTTAACATAATGAAAGCTCTCTATAATAACACTGAGTCGTGTGTGAGAGTTGGTAAGGCTTGTACCAATTGGTTTAGCTGGTGTTGGCTCAGTCAGTAGCGAGCCAATCTCATAATTTGCAGTCTCCCGGTTCGAGTTCCAGCTTTCAGATTTAGCTCTTCCAACCCCCATCTTGATCAGAAAGGGGACACCGATGGGCTTGAAAAGGTCGCCGTCCATCGAATGCGACGTTAAACCGGGGTCCATATGTGCAGGACATTCCTACCCTGCTCACGTTAAAAAACACACTGGATAGCCTTGACGGGAGTCTTTCGTCTGTCTCCTAACAGCTGTCCAGTGGGTCCCCTTCTCCAAAACTTCTCTGAGCCCTTTGGGTCCTTGTAACCTGGCCATTTAGCGCATTGTGTGCCAAAAGTGCCACTCAGAAGTAAACCAAAGCAACATCGAACTAGCATTGAAATTTTGATCTTGTCTACAAATAATTATAATTATTTCAAAATCTGCAATATCTATAATAAGAAGAATTAAAAAAAATTATCCCTTCCATACTTCTCATAATAAGTAATAAAAGTCGATCGTGTTTAAAATTTAATGTAATCGCTTTTTCAGATGAAAAATCGCTTTTTCCATCTGAAAAAGCGATTACATTAAATCTTAATATTCAAAATCTGAATACATTAGTTTCTAATTGCATCCTCAGATCGCAACTTTCACCACAGATTCTGTCCGGAGAGCAAACACGTGCTCCGACCTCGTGGATGCGGGAGATGATCCTCCCCTTCCTTCACCGATCTCACGCAAAGCATCACTTTACCACCTGACCTTAAAGAAAGAAGAGAAACAAGAAGAAGAATAGTCTTTTTTTTCAAAAAAAAAGAAACGATCCCCATCTGAAAAGGAATTATTTTCTTCTTACCAGGAAAACAAATGCGAAGGAAGCCGGGGGCCCATGATACTCCAGTGATGATGTCATCGTTACATCCCTGTAGAGCAGCAGCAAGGAGAAAGGGCGACTTCGGTCGCACAATCCCCGGCACACATGGTGATGCTCAGTGTTCGCTCCTGCGCTCCCTTCGCGGACACACTCCTGAAATGATGACGATCTGGCAGCATCGAGGCCTTCGCCTCGAAACTTAGCCGCGCTCCGAGCGCACGAGGAGAGTCTGGGAGCTGTGATTGGCTCGACGGAGGCCAATCGGAGGCGTTCTTAGTCGTGTCGTCACTTGTGATGCTCTCGTGCCAGGAATGTTTCTTTTTCTGGTGATTTTAAAAGAGATAATAAAAGGGTTTAGAATTAGTTTTTTTCCCTCCCAAATTTTGTTTTAGTCGGTGACAGGCAATTAAATTCACACGGGTAGAGGTGGAGAGGGATTCAGTCGTAAGCGCGCCAGGCTCGTCGTAATCTGTAGTTCCCAGGTTCGAGTCCCACCTGGGTCAGCGTTGAGATTTATTTCCGCAAAACTCCACGCTCTGCCCTCGGTCAATAAGGGACACAGATGATGGGCTTGGAAAGGCAGCCGTCCATCGGATGGAATGTCAAAACGTCAAGCCGACGATCCGTGTGCGTGAGAGCCATATCCTGTGCACGTTACAGAACACGCTGGATCGCCTTGACGGGAGGTTACCATCTGTCTCCCAACAGTTGTTCCAGTGGGTCCCCTCCCCCAACATTCTCTGAGTCTTCGGGTCCTTGTGACCTAGCCATTTAGCCCATGGTGTGCAAAAAAGTGCCGCTCAGAGGTGAAACAACCCAACGTTAAAGAACACGCTGGATGGCCTTGACGGGAGGCTACCATCTGTCTTCTAACAGCTGTTCCAGTGGGTCTCTTCACCCCAACCTTCTCTGATCCCTTGGGGTCCTTGTGACCTGGCCATTTAGGACATTTGTGAAAAAGAAAACTGCCGCTCAGAGGTAAAAGAACCCTACAAATCTATCGCATATTATACTGACAGTGACAAGTAATCTCCGTGAGAAATTAAAATATATATATATATAATTTTAAATTTTGAGAGTGTAAAGCCTATTTCTTAAAGCAGGTAAAATATGAAGCGAAAATAATTAGATTAATAGCGAATCTGAGCTTCGATACAATGGGATAAACTGACCAGCTCACAAGGACCCCAAGACTCATCTCAGAGTAGAGGTAGATGATGTATTGTTCAGCTGACAAATGGAAGCATACCACAAAGGCATGTTCCGCGGTGTAACGTCTTATAGGACGGATGACGGGCTTCTCCAGGACTACAGGTATCCTCTTTCTCACCGAGGAACGAGCATGAGTTAACGGAGATTAATGGAGATGATCTCAACACAGGAAAAGTGGGGATCCAAACCTGGGAACATCAAATTATGAGTCTGGCGTGTTAGCGAGTGACCACGTCTCAAGCCTTATAGGTTGAGTTGTTTTACCTCTGAGCGGCAGTTTTTTGCACACCATGGGCTAAATGGCCAGGTCACATGGACCCCGAAGGCTCAGAGAAGGTTGGGGGAGGGGACCCACTGGAACAGCTGTTGGGAGACAGATGGTAGCCTTCCGTCAAGGCCATCCAGCGTGTTCTTTAACGTTGGGTTGTTTTACCTCTGAGCGGCACTTTTTTTGCACACCATGGGTTAAATGGCTAGGTCACAAGGACCCCGAAGGCTCAGAGAAGGTTGGGGGAGGGGACCCACTGGAACAGCTGTTGGGAGACAGATGGTAGCCTCCCGTCAAGGCCATCCAGTGTGTTCTTTAACGTGCACAGGGTATGACTCTCCCACACACGGGGCCACTGCATAACGTCCCATCCGACGGACGGCGGCCTTTCCAAGCCCATCGGTGTCCCCTACTGATCGTGGGCAGGGCGGGGGAATTTTACGGAGATAAATCTCAACGCTGACCCAGCTGGGACTGGAACTTGGGAACTACAGATTACGAGCCTGGCGCGCTACCGACTGAGCCACCGCCGCCCCAAGCCTTATAGGAAAATAAATAGTTTTGTGCAAAAAATAAGTTTTGTCACACGTCGTTTTTAATACAAAACTATTTATTGATTTATTGACTTCAAAGTCAAAGGTAACAGTGTGGATTTCTATTTATAGGTATAAATACCTTGTTCGTAGTACACTTTGGTATATCTATATATCTTATATATTTATATATATATAAAGGGAAGATGGTACTTCTCTATGCAAAGAACGGAGGTGACCTAAAAGCTCTATTGGACTCGTCCTGTTTTTTCCATATAACATACAGTCACTCAAAAAAATATCCGAACACTACAGTTGATTACAATTTTCGTGTCACGTGACACTAAGGTTGCCAGATCACTAATTTCTAAAAAAAAATCGTTGCCAGATATTTTTATGAGTTCTGTAATCAACCGTAGTGTTCGGATAATTTTTTGAGCGACTGTAGGTGGTCATATTATTTTGATACTAGATCGTATGGGCTCACTCATGGATATATTGAGCGTGTGCAGTTACCGTTCACAGCAAACTGGAGCGGTTGCGGTTAATGTTCACAGCACATTGGATCGTGTGGGTTCACTCACGGAAATATTGAGCGTGTGCAGTTACCGTTCACAGCAAACTGGAGCGTGTGCAGTAACTGCACACGCTCCAGTTTGCTGTGAACGGTAACTGAAGCGTGTACAGTTGCTGTACACGCTCCAGATATTTTTTCTGAATTATGTAATCAACCATACTGTTCGGATATATTTTTGAGCGACTGTACCAGAAAGACTCTAAAAATAATAACCGTAACGCGAAACGAAAATATCAGTTTTAATATCAGAGCTGTGAAGGACGAAATGTGTAAATCTCTGCTTCGACATTAAAATCAATTTAGTTTTGCGTTGAAAACTTTACCCTTTTCGTCGTATCATCTTCAAAATTACATTACCATCGAGACATAAAGGGGTAATTTCATTACGGGCAAAAGAAGCCATTAATCGATTATTACTCACGCCTCGGCGAAAACTGTGATTATTGGAACAACAGCAGTGGCAACACACACACACACACCCTGCTGTCGTGGCGCGCGCCCCGAATAATTATTTCCCTTCTGTTGTGTCGTGAGTTTCAGTTAAATCTGCCGCTATTGCAACAAACGCGAGCCGAGCCGAGTTATGAATAATGATTTCTATTTTGTTGTTGAGTCACTGTTAAAACTGTCATTGTTAAAAGAAAAAAAGATCGCAACAAACACATCGACGCGAGACCAATTTCTTTTTCGACGCGTCACACTGTTAAAGCTGCGATTATTGCAACAGCCGCGATGGCAACACAGAGTAACTTACATTCTCGCGTTTGCTTTATTGTCAGGCGACAACAATCGCGTTTGATACAGCAGATACGAAACAAAAATGGCGGCTGACGCTAAAATTTTCATTCCTACGCAGGCGAAGCCAGATGACACCAGTCGAAGAAGGGTAAGTGAGGATAATGAGCAAATAATATGCAGCTCTTCTGCATGTAATTAAACTCTCGTGCTCTTTTGATAGCCGAATACTGAGAATATCGGTGCAAATTCACTTCTGCACTCCTGCGAGCTTCTTTGGAAGTGGGGGAGGGCAGAGGAGCCGCAAATTACCTTCTAATGACCTCAAGTGACGTGTAACAACTACATCATTTGAATACACTTTTCGGTCCCTTCTTTTTCGACTGATGCGATGGGACGAGAGAGGGGGGGGGGGGGGGCTTATTGCTCCATCGGTAGCGATCACCGAAAGTAATTATCGAATTCGGGATAAGAATAAAGATTTTTTGATCTCTTCTGTCTCTTCGAGATTAGATTGAGGAAGAGGGAGAATCGGCCATGAGGTAATTGGGGGAGGGAAGTGAATGTGGGGGATAAATTTATTTTGTGATGAATGAAAACATTTTTTTTATCTTCTCTATTGACCCCTGAAGGTTGTCCTTTTTTGACTTGCCAAAGATTGAACTGAATTATTGACACGATAAGGATGGACTTTATGACTTTTTAAAGTCATAAAAGTCCATCCTTATCGCTAATTTCTAAGTATTTTTTTTTTCTTTCTAAATTCTTTTTCTATTCATTATCACTAATTTCTAAAAAAAAATCGTTGCCAGATATTTTTTCCGAATTCTGTAATCAACCATGGTGTTCGGATACTTTTTTGAGCGACTCTAGGTGGTCATATTATTTTGATACTAGATCGTGTGGGCTCACTCACGGAAATATTGAGCGTGTGCAGTTACCGTTCACAGCAAACTGGAGCGTGTGTAGTAACTGCACACGCTCCAGTTTGCTGTGAACGGTAACTGGAGCGTGTACAGTTGCTGTACACGCTCCAGATATTTTTCCTGAATTCTGTAATCACGTGACACGAAGGTTGCCAGATCACTCATTTCTAAAAAAAAATCGTTGCCAGATATTTTTTCTGAATTGTGTAATCGACCGTAGTGTTCGGATACATTTTTGAGCGACTGTACCTAGTACTAAGATTTAAGCTTTCAGTTTTCAAACCGAAACCCGTTCCAAGATTTGCCGGGGCACATGTTACTCCTGAAAGAGTTGGAGGGTTTATTTATGTGCATACTAATTAGATATTGAGGAACAAACTGAATTTAAAATGGGGGAGAAATCGTTATTCCAATTCAAACGCCATAGTGCAAAGAAGCAGTTAATAACCGCAGACATTTTTTTTGCGAAAAAATAGTTTTTTATCTGAAAAAAAAAAAAACATTTTTTTTTCCGTTTGTACAAAGAGAAGTTTTTTTCAAAAAATAAAATTTCTATCAATCATTTTTGGCTATTTGAAATGTTTCTTGCCGTTCTTTCGTATTCGCTTTCACGATTTTTCGCATCTTTTTTTTTCGTATGTGTTTTTTAATTTGTGTTTTTTCGTAATTCCTTGCCGAGTAATCAAAGTAACCAGATTTCGAACTTCCAGATAACGCATAGAAGTTTCTTTTAATGCGTTGTTTTTCAATTTCGTTTTCTCCTTTCTCGGAAATCTCATTCAGGGCTTGGAACGGGGGGTGGCTCAGTCGGTAGCGTAGTCAGACTCGCAATCTGCAGTTCCCAGTTTCGAGTCTCAATTCTGCCAGAGTGAAATTTACCTCTGCTACCCTTCAGTTAGAAAGGGGACACCGGTGGTCTTGGTAAAGACCCCATCCATCGGATGGAACGTTAGGCCGAGGCCCCATCTAAAATAGAGCATATGCATGTTAAAGAACTTCCTGCTCGTTTTTGACGGAAGGATTCTATCTCCTAATAGGTGTCCATTGTTTTCACTTTCTCAAACTTCTCTGAGTCCTTGGGGTCTTTGTGACCTGGCCATTCAATCCATTGTGTGAAAAAAAAGTGCCCCATCAGAGGTAAAACCACCCAACCTCTAGGACGTATTGCACTGATGAGTTAATGACAGACAACTATAGCAAGCAGCTGATTGAGCTTTTTCTTTAATACGATGGATGGTGGTAGACTTTTCCCCGTCGTTCTAGTGGTGTTACAATCTTTATCACCTGCAGTTCAACTGTAAAAGTTCTCTAATAGAGGGAAGAAAGGCCCCACTTTCTCCCCTCCCCAGATCACTGCCTTCCATCCCTATGGCAGATAAGTTTGCTCACGTGCCTGACTTATCATTCCCTCCCCAACTGAGTTGCAGAATGAAAAATGAAATTGTCTTCTATTGAAGACAAGTTAAGTTTATCATTTATCATCTTCAGAATATTTTTTTCGGTTTTTTGAAAGGCTTAAGACATTAAAGGAAATAAAAAAACCATCCACACAATTGATGCATTAGAGCATCTCCAACTGATCCCGCTCTTCTTCCCTCACCATCCCGTGGGTGCATGGATGAATTCGGTTGCTCTTGTGAATTAGGGCGCACCAAGCCTCTTCGGTCCTTTACTCTTTCAGAGCGTCTTGCGTCATCCATTAAGACGCAATCCACTTCGCTTCGAAAGTTTTTTAGTTCCACCCTATCCTCCTTTTTCTCTTCCCTCCCACCCCCCTTCCCCCAAGGCAACAACAGGCTAGGCAGTGAACCAAAAAGATATTTGTCTGTGAGCGTCCTTCGGCGTTCGTATCGTCTTTTGTAATGGAGTTACTTACATGTGGTCGGGAATTTTAAAATTTTTCTCCATCTTCATGCCTTTGGAGTTGACTGAAACGGAAGGTGGCGGGAAATGAGTTTAGACAGGGATGAAAGGTTTTTGTCAGGCAGAAGAGTTGCTAAACTGACAGGAGGTGTTATTTGTTTCGGTTGTCCCTGTCTCTTCAGTAAAATGTTTTGAGTATATGCCACTTCGAAAAAAAAAATGCTGTTATTTGTTTGCTTAGTCGTGAAATATGAGCAGAAAAAGTAACAGGTATTTTTGGATTCTCGTCTCCCTCTTCCTCACCGAAAACGAAGGCTTCAAGGTAAAGGACACGAGGACTTCTTTCCCCGAAAATGTAGGTTTCAAGGTAAGGGACAAGAGGACTCCCCTCGCTGAAATTGAAGGCTTCAATGTAAATAACAATTTGACTTCCAAATAAAGGGCTCAGAATGAACAGTACACAAGAACTCAGAGTGGCCAAGTCACAAGAACCCCAAGAACACGTGGTCAAGTCACAAGGACCCTGAGGGCTCAGAATGATCAGGTCACAAGGACCCCAAGGGCTCAGAGAGAGTCGGTAGAACTCACTGCACAGATATTAGAAGTCAGATGGAAGTCTCAAATCAAAGGTCATCCAGCATGTTCTTTAACGTGCATAGAGTATGGCTCTCCTGCGCATCGACCACGGCTTAACATCACAAACTACGGACGGCAGCATCCTTTCCAAGCTCAGCGATGTCTCTTTTATGACTGAGAACAAGATGTGGGTTGGCAGAGATAAATCTGAATGCTGCCCCAGTTAGGACTCGATCCTGAGCACTACAGATTAGGAGCTTGGGGCTGAGCAAACGCCCCACTCATGAGAGATATGAAGTAGTCAGTTACTCTTGTAAATGTTGCAAGTTTGTAAAATTACTTTGAAGTAACCGTGTAGTCGCTTAAAAAAATATCGAACACTATGGTTGATTACAGAATTCAGAAAAAATATCTGGCAACGACTTTTTTTAGAAATTAGTGATCTGGCAACTTTCGTGTCACGTGACACGAAGGCCTGTCTACACTTTGCACAAGCCTGTGCTCCGGACATTTCCCAAACTGTACAGTTGCTCAAAAAGGTATCCGAACACTATGGTTGATGACAGAATTCAGAAAAAATATCTGGAGCGTTGTACAGCAACTGTACACGCTCCAGTTGCCGTTCACAGCAAACTGGAGCGTGTGCAGTTACTGCAACCGCTCCAGTTTGCTGTGAACGGTAACTGCACACACTCAATATTTCTGTGAGTGGGCCCACACGATCCAGGTTTTTGTGAGCTCACACGATCCAATGTGCTGTGAACATTAACCGCAACCGCTCCAGTTTGCTGTGAACGGTAACTGCACACGCTCCATATTCATTGCATTATATATTCATACGCATTATATATATTAAAAAAAGTATCCAAACACTATGGTTGATTACAGAATTCAGAAAAAATATCTGGCAACGATTTTTTTAGCAATTAGTAATCTGGCAACCTTCGTGTCACGTGACACAAAGGTTGCCAGATCACTAATTTCTGAAAAAATCGATGCCAGGTATTTTTTTTCTGAATTCTGTAATCAACCGTAGTGGTCGGATACTTTTTTGAGCGACTGTACTTACTCTACACTTTGTATTAGAAAAAAAAAAAGATTAACTCTTTTGAGAATTCTTAGTCCTTCGTGTAAAATCCTCAGTTTCTGAATCACTCTATAGGAGTAAAAAAAGGGAATTTAAAAATCTCACCAACCACGACTATCTCCCCACTCATTTTTTTCAGTAACCTCATACATCTCCATTTCCAGATGTTAACGACCACATTTTCAGTTTTTTTTCTTCTTCTGATGCTACTGAGAATTAACAACAAATGACTTGTTCACCATTAGGCTTAATGGCCCAACGTTAAAATAATAGTGAAAGATAAAACAAAAGATAAGAAAAAAAAAAACAGAAAAGGTGAAAAACTTAGCTACAACGAAAGAAAGAATGAGTAAGAGAGGTAAGGGAGGGAGGGAGAGGGGGGGAGGAATTAAAGAGAAAGAACGAACAAATAATAAAAAGTCTAGCTGTTAAACGATCAGGAACGAAAATATTTGCTTAACGAGAGCAGACTACGGTATGAAAGTTACGTTTAGTTAGCTTTACGTGCAACAAATTTGGGAGGAAAAAAAAAACATGTAAAAGGAAAAAAAAAACATGTTAAGTTCAGCTAACACATCGTGTTACTTTATTTTTTAAAACAGACCACATTCGCAGAATGTCATCAGAGAGATTTAAAAGAATCGCGTTTCATTTAAATTATTATCATCTATTGTCGTCGTACAACAGGAGGTGGGGGGGGAGATACGCTGCTCCCCACCTTCAAATAATTAACATCGATGATGGCCGTTGCTATGACAACGAGTCAGGCAGAGATGAGAGGAGGAAGCGAAACAAAGAAAAAAAAAAAATCCCGTTGTGAAATCGTTCCTGGACATTGTTGCAGTCATGTTCAAAATCCGAAAAATTCATATTAATGAACAACAAAACAAGCGTAGGACGGCGTTTTAAAGTATGTTGGTTCCACAGTTGTTTTGTCCAATTTGTTTCGCTTACAGAACCTTAAAGAAAAATGTAACGAGGAGGTGGTGGGGGAGGGGGGGGGATGAATGGGTAAAAGCGGTTCTCAGAGGTATGTTAGAAGTAGGGGTGGGGGGAACAGCAGATAATGAGTGCTAGAGATAAAGTTTTTTTTTTAAGTGTCGGTGGGGGGGGGGGAGATTCCATGGGATGTCTGTCTGCTGGTTGCAAAATGTGAGACTATTAGCTATAACTGGCATGTCGAGTCGTTTGTTGTTCGAGTTCTGCTGTTTCCCCTTGAGGACCAGAGCCCTAATTGCGGTTTCGCAGCGTATAATTACAAAGTGTTAATCACGTGGGATATAGGTGAGGAATGGTTTACAAACTTCAGTAGATTTATCGGTTTTAAAAATTAAATGTTAAAGAATTAGTCTGCATATTTCGTTGTTGTTTTACCTGTTTGAGCTGCATTTGTTTCGTAAAGTGAAGATGCATAATTTTCTTTGGGGGAAGGGGAATTGGGTTGGGTTGTTTTACCTATTAGCGGTATTTTTTTTTAGACACAATGGGCTAAATCGCCAGGTCACAAAGACCCCAAGGGACCAGAAAAGGTGGGGATTGGATTGTTTTACCTCTGAGCGGCACTTTTTTGCACAAATGGTCTAAATGGCCAGGCCACAAGGACCCGAAGGATCAGAGAAGGTTGGGGGAGGGGACCCACTGGAACAGCTGTTGGGAGACAGATGGTAGCCTCCCGTCAAGGTCATCCAGCGTGTTCTTTAACGTGCACAGGGTATGGCTCTCCCGCACACGGGACCACGGCTTGACATCACATCCGACGGACGGCGGCATTTTCAAGCCCATCGGTGTCCCCTACTGACCGTGGGCAGGGCGGGGGATTTTGCGGAGATAAATCTTAACGCTGACCCAGCTGGGACTCGAACCTGGGAACTACAGATTACGAGCCTGGCGCGCTACCGACTGAGCCACCCCCGCCCCAGAAAAGGTGGGGGGGACCCACTGGATAGTGTTAGTAATATATGTATTTATTGAGAGGAAGGTACAGAAATGTACGCTAACACCACTGAAGACATCAGAAACAGAGAAATATTTACAATGTGATTAACACTTGTTGTGGTTTACACTATGATACATAAATCGAAAACATATAATTAGATGCATAAAGAAGGTTAAAACTTAAAGCATTTTAGAAATTTGGCCAAGTCGACTGTATTTAGTCGATCTTTGAAAATACGCGAAGTAGGGGACAACACAACAATATGAGGGAGAGAGTTTCAAATCGACCGACTCGGCATGTGAAGGAATGATATTTACAGTTCGTTCTTGCATCAGGAATATGTACAGTCGCTCAAAAAGTATCCGAACACCATGGTTGATTACAGAATTCAGAAAAAATATCTGGCAACGATTTTTTTTTAGAAATTAGTGATCTGGCAACCTTCGTGTCACGTGACACGAAGGTTATCGTTGCCAGATATTTTTTCTAAATTCTGTAATCACGTGACACGAAGGTTGCCAGATCACTAATTTCTAAAAAAAAAATCGTTGCCAGTTATTTTTTCTGAAATCTGTAATCGATCATAGTGTTCGGATACTTTTTTGAGCGACTGTAGGTGGTCATATTATTTTGATACTAGATCGTGTGGGCTCACTCACGGAAACATTGAGCGTGTGCAGTTACCGTTCACAGCAAACTGGAGCGTGTGCAGTAACTGCACACGCTCCAGTTTGCTGTGAATGGTAAATGGAACGTGTACAGTTGCTGTACACGCTCCAGATATTTTTCCTGAATTCTGTAATCACGTGACACGAAGGTTGCCAGATCACGAATTTCTAAAAAAAATCGTTGTCAGATATTCTTTCTGAATTCTGTAATCAACCATGGTGTTCGGATACTTTTTTGAGCGACTGTACGTAATGAGGATGCCTCCTTGTTCTGCTAGAGTCCAAGACATGAATTAATGGCTCGATCGGATTTGAATAGAGAAGGTTGTTGATGATTTTGTAAAAGATTTCTAGATCGTGAACCAACCTTATCCCTTCCAAGGAGTGAATATTGAGAATTTTCAATCGTTCCTCGTAGCTTGAGTTGGAAAGTCTAGGTAGTCTCTTATTAAATCATCTGAGTGGACGTTCAACTAGACCGATGTGAGAGGCCATGTGGGGAGACCAGACAGCAGATGCATGTTCAAGGATAGGCAAAACAAAAGTAGTGAATGCCTTAAAAATAGTGGGCCTGTTGCACTTCTTATAGCAAAGCAAAATCATGAAGGCGACATGATACTTTTTTGATGATGTTGGAGAATGAGAGTCTTCAACAGTCTTCGATGCTGTCGTATGCAAGCTGAGTGGAACGATAAATGTCTAAAAAAGGAGAATTGGTAAAAAATTTAATGTCATCAGCAAATACGAAGCAGGCGACTGGTCGTAGAGCAGAAGGTATGCTTGAGGTGAACAACGGAAAAAGTAGAGGCCCAAGAAGAGATCCTTGAACAACACCACTGCTGACATCCTTGATTGGAGAAAGGACATCTTCAACTCTTGTTTGTTGAGAGCGGTTGAAAAATAACGCACAGATAGGGTGATTTGGGGTCTAAGCAGAGTTACTTGGATCAAGACTTAACTCAGTCAAAGAAATGTGTCAAAGACGAACGATCTCTTTACTTTATCGAAGGCTTTTTCGAAATCTATATAAATAATGTCGATTGGTGGTTAGCGCGCTTGGCTGGTGATCTAAAGGACCTGGGTTCGAGAGGGGTGGCTCAATCGGTAGCGCGCCAGGCTCATAATCTGTAGTTCCCAGGTTTGAGTCCCAGCTGGGTCAGCGTTGAGATTTATCTCCGCAAAATTCCCCGCCCTGCCCACGGTCAGTAGGGGACACCGATGGGCTTGGAAAGGCCGCCGTCCGTCGGATGGGACGTTAAGCTGTGGCCCCGTGTGTGGAAGAGCCATACCCTGTGCACGTTAAAGAACACGCTGGATGGCCTTGACGGGAGGCTACCATCTGTCTCCCAACAGCTATTACAGTGAGTCCCCTTCCCCAACTTTCTCTGAGCCTTCGGGGTCCATGTGACCTGGCCATTTAGCCCATGGTGTGCAAAAAAGTGACGCTCAGAGGTAAAACAACCCAACCCAACCTGGGTTCGAGCCCCGGGGAAGGCATGGATGTATGTGTCGTTTTTCTGCTGAGTTTCTGCCATCCTCACAGACCTTCTACTATGGTATATAAACTGACAGGCTCCTGTCAGATCTCTGTAGTAAGCAGCTGTGGATTGCCAGCCTCAATTGATGAAGCCAAATTGCACTGGGCAACACACAAAAAGGTTTTAAAATGAAAATTGCCAATCTTTACTAATTTCGAGATGCTGAACACGAAAATGACAATGAAATTTGTCGATTGGCTCTTGTTTAGGAGAGACAGAGATGGTCATGTATAAACGACTCAGTCAGCATTGAGTACATAGGTAACTATTTTGCAACGCTGTATTTTAAACTCCAGATTGCAACATATTGCGTTGCATTGCCTCAGCCCGCCATACATACAACCCCCGGAGGTATTGCATCATTGTCGGATGCAATGTAGTTGAGTCACAACATCGCAGCTTTATGATCGTGGACAAAAGATGATGCAATCGTTAGTTGTAATCGACATTTCGTAGGATGAGCAAGTCTTTTTTAGCGACTTCCATTTACCCCTGAGTCATAAGTACAACACAAATGATCCTTGCAGTTTTAATCCAGTAGTAGTAGTGATGCCTCATAACTGTGTTAATAGTGCAGATACATTTTGTTACATTTGTGGGGAAGTGACGTTTGCAAGCCAGAAAAGGGCCATCACTCCAATAGTGAAAGTGGCATATGAGTTATATTTTGGATGCAGGATCGGGGATATGCCCCACACTTATGCTGCAATATGTGTGATGCTGAAAGGCGATGCCGTTTGCTCTTCCTATGGTTTGGAGAGAGCCAAGCAATCATGCAAATGACTGTTCTGGAGGCATCACAAGGAAAAAGAAGTGGACAATAGCATACCCGAATATACAATCTGCTCTCCGACCAGTTATGCACAGCAAAGGACTTCCCGTTCCCGAACCTCCAAAAGAATTTTCCATCGATTCAGACGATTGAAGTGGGAGGTGAACCGATGTCGGGTTCTCTGCAGCCTTCGGTGTCTAATGATGATCCATACGTCTGCCACAGTGCGTCATTTGCGCCACACATTATCGTAGAAGAAGAAATGAACGATTTTGTTCGCGATCTGGAGCTGTCCAAGGCCAATGCAGAGTTACTTGGATCAAGACTTTAACAATGAAATCTTTTGTTATGATGAACGTGCGGAACTGGTCGGAGAGCAGATTGTATATTCGGATACGCTAATATCCAGTTCTTTTTCCTTGTGATGCCTCCATAAACAGGTGGATCTGGAGATGTTGCAATCTGGAGTTTAAAATACAGCGTTGCGAAATGGTTACCTATGTACTCAATGCGGACTGAGTCGTTTGTACAGTCGCTCAAAAAAGTATCCGAACACCGTGGTTGATTACAGAATTCAGAAAAAATACCTGGCAACGATTTTTTTCAGAAATTAGTGATCTGGCAACCTTCGTGTCACGTGACTCCAGATATTTTTCCTGAATTCTGTAATCGCGTGACACGAAAGTTGCCAGATCACTAATTTCAAAAAAAAAAATAGTTGACACATATTTTTCCTGAATTCTGTAATCGACCACAGTGTCGGATACCCTTTTGAGTGACTGTAGGTTGTCATATTATTTTGATACTAGATCGTGTGGGCTCACTCACGGAAATATTGAGCGTGTGCAGTTACCGTTCACAGCAAACTGGAGCGTGTGCAGTAACTGCACACGCTCCAGTTTGCTGTGAACGGTAACTGGAGCGTGTACAGTTGCTGTACACGCTCCAGATATTTTTCCTGAATTCTGTAATCACGTGACACGAAGGTTGCCAGATCACTAATTTCTAAAAAAATCGTTGCCAGATATTTTTTCTGAATTCTGTAATCGACCACGGTGTCCGGATACTTTTTTGAGCGACTGTACATCTGACCGTCTGTTTAGGAGAGACCTCTGTCTCTCCTAAACAAGAGCCAATCGACAAATTTTATTGTCATTTTCGTGTTCAGCACCTCGAAATTAGTAAAGATTGGCTATTATCATTTCAAACCCTTTTTGTGTGTTGCCCAGTGCAATTAGGCTTCATTAATTAAAAAAAAAACAATGGAATCTTTTTCCTTGGGACTATACTTTTTCCGTTGTCCACCACAATGGAACGTTTTGTTTGAGTCATCGTTAGTGTTGAGACATGGATAAAATTCTTATTGGAATCTTTTTATAAAATGAAAATTTTAAATAATCAGAAAGGAGGCGAAAAAATGTTACGTATATATATAGAGAGAGAGATATATACATTTACAAGAAAGACTTAACAGACTGGGGCGGGGGTGGCTCACTCGGTAGCGCGCAAGGCTCGTAATCTGTAGTTCCCAGGTTCGAGTCCCAGCTGGGTCTGCGTTGAGATTTATCTCCGCAAAATTCCCCGCCCTGCCCACGGTCAGTAGGGGACACCGATGGGCTTGGAAAGGCCGCCGTCCGTGGGATGGGACGTTAAGCCGTGGGCCCGTGTGCTGGAGAGCCATACCCTATGCACGTTAAAGAACACGCTGGATGGCCTTGACGGGAGGCTACCATCTGTCTCCCAACAGCTGTTCCAGTGGGCCCCCTCCCCCAACCTTCTCTGAGCCTTCGGGGTCCTTGTGGCCTGGCCATTTAGCCCATTGTGTGCAAAAAAGTGCCGCTCAGAGGTAAAACAACCCAACGTTAAAGAACACGCTGGATGGCCTTGACGGGAGGCTACATCTGTCTCCCAACAGCTGTTCCAGTGGGTCCCCTCCCCCAACCTTCTCTGAGCCTTCGGGGTCCTTGTGGCCTGGCCATTTAACCCATGTTGTGCAAAAAAGTGCCACTCAGAGGTAAAACAACCCAACGTTAAAGAACACGCTGGATGGCCTTGACGGGAGGCTACCATCTGTCTCCCAACAGCTGTTCCAGTGGGTCCCCTCCCCCAACCTTCTCTGAGCCTTCGGGGTCCTCGTGGCCTGGCCATTTAACCCATGTTGTGCAAAAAAGTGCAGCTCAGAGGTAAAACAACCCAACGTTAAAGAACACGCTCGATGGCCTTGATGGGAGGCTACCATCTGTCTCCCAACAGCTGTTCCAGTGGGTCCCCTCCCCCAACCTTTTCTGAGCCTTCGGGGTCCTTGTGACCTGGCCATTTAACCCATGTTGTGCAAAAAAGTGCCGCTCAGAGGTAAAACAACCCAACATTTCAACATTAAAGAACACGTTGGATGGCCTTGACGGGAGGCTACCATCTGTCTCCCAACAGCTGTTCCAGTGGGTCCCCTCCCCCAACCTTCTCTGAGCCTTCGGGGTCCTTGTGGCCTGGACATTTAACCCATGGTGTGCAAAAGAGTGCCGCTCAGAGGTAAAACAATCCAAAACTTAACAGACCACTAAAATGAAGAAGTATCTATTCAATGACAAAAGGATTTTTTTTTTCGAATGGAAAGGATATTATTTTTTCTAAAGTTTCCCAATCTCCGACAAACAGGAATTCCGATAACACGGTTTTTAAAGTAGGGTGGGTTTTCTACTAAAAAGACTGGTCTTTCGGATCAACACGATTTCCACACTACTTCTCTATGATCGTTTATGGTTTGGTATTTACCACACAATGAAACACTTTAAATGATTGTCTCACCTATCTTTGTCTATAATCATTTCATCACTTCCAAAAAGATGTTTCACGTTTGCTTATCAAAAATTAATGTCTTTAAACATATATAATAAATAAAAATAAATACCCCCTCAAGCAGCTGCTTGCCATAGAGGTCCGACAGGAGCCTGCCAGTTTATATGCCATAGTAGAAGGTCTGTGAGGATGGCAGGACCTCAGCAGAAAAACGACACAAACAGCCATGCCTTAACCGGGGTTGGAACCCAGGTCCATTAGGTCAGTAGCCAAACGCGCTAACCACTCGGAATATACATAAATTAAAAAAAAAAACACAAAGCATTAACCGTGGTCATAACAAAGGAATATAATTAAAAACAAATTAATCAGGTTAAGTTTCTGGAACGTATCTCCCCATATTTAACACCTGACTAGGAATTTTTTGAAAAACGGATCTGTTGCGTCATTTGGGGGATGGATGTATCTAGATTCAAGAATTGACTGAACTCAGCGAATGCGACATTTAAGAAAGAGAGAGAGAAGGGTGGATTTTGAAGAAGAAATTGAATAGTATCTATTCGTCTTTATTAATACAAGAAGCACAAATGAATTTTACACATCTGGATTAAGCAGATTGGCGCCCTTTTTAGGAAACCTCTTTCACAGATGGGATTCGTCGGGGGAAGATAAGGAGGGGAGAATAACCTGTTAAAAAAGAAATATTGTGCTGCTCCTTCAGAGTGTCTGAGGCAAATGTATGCAGGAGCATTTAGTGAAGTTTTTTTTCGTGTGTTTTAAAGTGAAGACAGGAAACGAAGTGCATCCATTCTCATGTGATAAAAAATGGAGCCATGCGTTGCTTAGTTACGCATCTGGGATGAAATTAGAGATGCTGAGTGGAAAGAAGATGACGAAGATGCTTTCACGGTTTCATCTGTCCCTCCCTTTCCTCCAAGTGACGAGGATGGTGGGCGGTTGCCCTTGGATACAGTATGGAATAGATAATGGAGTGGTTTTCCTTTCTTAGAGAGGGATTATAAGAGGAGTTAAAAGGGAAGATGGAGAAGTTAATGTTTAGATTATTGGTTCGTTAAACATTCGACTCTGCTGAAATGGCAAATATTGAAGGACTGCTGTCAGAGGAAGGAAGATGCGTCTGTTGCCATGGGGACCAAGGATGACAAAGGTCTTGATCTTTAAAGGTAACATCAGTGTAGGTCTTTCTGTTTATTTCCATTTAGCACTGAAACTTGACTACAGATTGCAATGCAGTCATTGATTTTTAATAATATACTCAGAGAAGGGTATAAGGAAGTCAAGAAATTGATCATACATTTCAGTGGCAAATTTCTGAGGAACGAGACTCCGTGCTCCGTGAATAAGGAATCAAATAAGAACTCGGTGTCTTCTTAAATAAGCTTTTTATGGAAAAAATGTGACTAAAGTTAAATTTAAAGATCTCGGTCATTATGGCAGGAAACTTTCAGTGATGGGGGGAGAGGGGGGGGTTATACTCTTAGATCTAATAAGAGGATTGGGTTGTTTTACTTTTCAGCGGTACTTTTATTCACACGATGGACTAAATGGCCAGGCTACAAGGACCCCCAACGGCTCAGAATGGCCAGATCACAAGGACCCCCAACGGCTCAGAATGGTCAGATCACAAGGACCCCCAGGACTCAGAATGACCAGGTCACAAGGACCCCCAACGGCTCAGAATGGCCAGATCACAAGGACTTTCAACGGCTCAGAATGGTCAGATCACAAGGACCCCCTGAACTCAGAATGACCAGGTCACAAGGACCCCCAATGGCCAGATTACAAAGTCTCCAAGAGCTCAAAGTGGCCAAGTCACAATGACCCCAAGGGCTCAGAGAGAGAGAAAGAGGAAGAACTGCACAGGTATTAGAGGTCAGATGGAAGTCTCCCATCAAGGTCATCCAGCATGTTCTTTAAAGTGCACAGAATATGGCTCTCCTGCGCATCGACCCACGGCTTAACATCCCAACCGACGGACGGCAGCATCCTTTCCAAGTTCATTGATGGACTGAGAGCAAGGTGTGAGTTGGCAGAGATAAATCTGAATGCTGGCTTAGTTGGGACTCGAACTTAGGAACAGCAGATCACGAGCGTGGTCCGGAAACCAGTTGAGCCACCGCCCCTAATGGGGCCTGTTGAGATGTTTGAGTTTAATGGAAGGGAATCACGTGTTCGAGTCTAATGGAAAGCGATCACGTGTTCCAGTCTAATGGAAGGAATCACGTGGTTGAGTCTAATGGAAGGGAATCCGTGGTTGAGTCTAATGGAAGGGAATCACGTGGTTGAGTCTAATGGAAGGGAATCATGTGGTTGTCTAATGGAAGGGAATCACGTGGTTGAGTCTAATGGAAGGGAATCCGTGGTTGAGTCTAATGGAAGGGAATCACGTGGTTGAGTCTAATGGAAGGGAATCATGTGGTTGTCTAATGGAAGGGAATCACGTGGTTGAGTCTAATGGAAGGGAATCCGTGGTTGAGTCTAATGGAAGGGAATCCGTGGTTGAGTCTAATGGAAGGGAATCACGTGGTTGAGTCTGACTTTCGAGAACAGCCATAGAAAATAAATGTTAATGAAGCCCTCAATAAGGAGAGAAGTTATAAGCCCCCCCCCCCCCTCCTTTACATTATGTTGCATCTATCATATAACAATTGTCCATTTCACCAGCAGATCATACAATTCATCATCATCATCATCAAGCAGCCATGGGCTACGGAGGTCCAACCAGACCGTGCAATTTAGTTCTCCAAGCAAGTCTATCCTGAGCTATATCTACTGCATCTGGCCACTGCACACCAATTCTAACAAGGTCCTGTTTGACATTGTCTGCCCACCGCATCCTAGGTCTCCCCTTCTTTCTGAGGCCTTTAGGCACACTGTTCATAACCCTATTCGCCAATCTATAATTATTCATACGGGCAACATGGCCAAACCAACGGAGTCTCTCTCTGCACAATATGCTGCTTAAAGGAGGTTGCAAACTCCTTTGCCTAATCTCATCATTAGTTACAAAGTTGAACCACCTAATGCCTAAGATACTGCGTAAGCATCTGGAATCAAAAACATCTAGTTTCCTGTTATCCTGTTTACAATGTGTCCAAGTTTCACTACCATAACTAACCCTAGAAAGAACTAAACTATTATACAGTCTAATTTTAGTCTTTAGGTGATAGGTCTTAGGTCTTTAGGTCTTTGTATGATACGCCTATACGCCTAAATAGGCGTATAGACGTATCATACAATTAGGTTTGATATATCAAAAAATACATACCTAGTGAAAATGGTGAGCTATATAAGTTAATAGCTTTTAACATTACATAATAGCAACATATGAACAGAAAATGATAACAGGAGAATGCAAAACTTATCAATCAAACACTGTTAAATACAATTTTCTAATAATTTGATACTTAATGCCAACTATGTACCCCGATTAAATTAATAAAAAGCCTACAACAGTATTCATATCAAATATTAAACCATAATAAAGCTTGTACCAAGAATTTTTTCAAATGTACTTCAGATATGTAACACGAAAAAATACAGACGCAATATCAGAGTCTGAATAAGAGTTCCTACAATCCTAAGACAGGATCTCAGGAAGAATAAATTTTAAGCCAGAACTCTAACCATCGTTTTTTTTTTAAAGCAATACTCGGTATATAACTGTACAACATGAAGATTTTCAGATCCAGACTACTTAGGCCTAACATGAAAGCATCAAGAATTTCCTAAAATGCACATCACATGCAAAAAATCCTTTTTTTAAAAATCATTTATTTATCAATTTACATTTGCAAAAAAAAGCTAAAATAATTGAAACTTTTCAATAATCCTAACTATGCGATCATGACCATTTTGTCCCTCATATTTTTTACGTGTATTTTAAAATAATTTTTTACTTCTCAAACTCAATGTACCATCCTCAATCGAAAAAAAAGTAATATGATTGTTTCCAGCATATTTTTCGATATATCTTCCAATGTATTGCATAATATAGGAATTCTGATGCTAATAATATTCTCAGGTCGTGCCCAATCCATTTCTCTTAAAGTGTTTCATATTTCACGTTCAGTGGTTTTGTTATCTTCTTCGCCATTTTCTCTTACCCCCCCCCCCCCCCATCCCCTAGAAATCGAGTCCACTCAGAGGTGCGTCCCGATGGTGATTCTGCACGAGATTATGCAAAATTGCTTCGGCCTAACACGATGACGCTCGCAGTGGGAAGGAAGATTCTCTTCGGGCGGAAAGAATTTATGGATTTGCAAATGAGGAGTGTGAAGAGATGGGTAGGAGAGTGGAATGGAGATAGAGGGAGGGGGAGCGGGGGGGGGGGGTAATTATGGAAATCGCAGAGAGTACGGAGCGAAAGGTTAAGAGAAAGGGAGGGAGGGAACAGGGAGGGAGGAGTAGCAGGATTATTCAGGAGGGGGTTTCACACGACAAAATCGTCTCGATGGGTAGAAAAACAAGAAATATTCCGATGGATGAAGATATTTGGAGGTATTGTTTAATGCTCCTCTATTCGCTAGAGGGGGGGAGTGTGTTTTGCATGAGAGTAGCTCTCACTCTTTTCTGTGCAATGATATTATTGGCCAGGTTTTCGTCGCTTATTGGACGGTTGTAATTGAAGAGGGTTGTTTTTACCAAATGAAATGTATACACAGTTCTTTTCTGTGTTTATGGCTTTTTTTTTTTACATGTTAATGACGTTTCTATTTATCTGAGGTTGGTATGAGTTTCGAAAATAATGAACTCTCGATTAATAACAATAAAACTAAGTTTATCTTTTACAAGTTAGAAAATAACCTAAAAATTGTAAGTACTTTTGTAATTCAACTGCATGCACCTCAATGGTATGAACATGTTGATTGTAATTGTGATGATATGTAGAGAAAGTTTAGAACATTAAAAATTTAGGTATTTGCGTAGATTATAATGTACAATGGAAGAAACATATTGACTTTATTAGAATAATGAAAGCTACAAACTACTTAAATTAATCTCAATATGTTGCACTAATCTCAATATGTTGCGAACATTGTACTTCTCATGGATAAAAGCAGCATTTCAATATGGTATTATTTGTTGGGATGGAACTTATGTTTCTGTTTTTAAACCTCTGGTTTCTCTACAAAATAAAATTATGAAATTAATTATTAAAAATAACACTAGTAGTTTAAGTTATTTCAGTGGTTATTCTATGATGAATATTCTATCTATTTGGCATGTATTTACTGTATTTTTAGAGTGGTGATATTTTTATAAGCAGATAAGCATTATTCATATATCGCACCTAAAATCCTCAGTCAGTTGTCTCTTGAAACAAGAAATGGGAAAAATTTTAATATATTCAAACGGAACTTGAAGAGCTTTATCTTTTCTTTGGAAGTTGTGTTGTTTTACCTCTGAGCGGCACTTTTTTGCACACCATGGGCTAAATGGCATGGTCACAATGACCCCGAAGGCTCAGAGAAGGTTGGGGGAGGTGACCCACAGGAACAGCTGTTGGGAGACAGATGGTAGCCTCCCGTCAAAGCCATCCGCGTGTTCTTTAACGTGCACAGGGTTGGGTTGTTTTACCTCTGAGCGGCACTTTTTTGCATACCATGGGCTAAATGGCCAGGAAACAAGGACCCCGAAGGCTCAGAGAAGGTTGGGGGAGGGGACCCACTGGAACAGCTGTTGGGAGACAGATGGTAGCCTCCCGTCAAGGCCATCCAGCGTGTTCTTTAACGTGCATAGGGTATGGTTCTCCCGCACACGGGGGGGGGGGCTCAGTCGGTAGCGCGCCAGGCTCGTAATCTGTAGTTCCCAGGTTCGAGTCCCAGCTGGGTCAGCGTTGAGATTTATCTCCGCAAAATTCCCCCCCCCCTGCCCATGGTCAGTAGGGGACACCGATGGGCTTGGAAAGGCCGCCGTCCGTCGGATGGGATGTTAAGCCGTGGCCCCGTGTGTGGGAGAGCCATACCCTATGCACGTTAAAGAACACGCTGGATGGCCTTGACGGGAGGCTACCATCTGTCTCCCAACAGCTGCTCCAGTGGGTCCCCTCCCCCAACCTTCTCTGAGCCTTCGGGGTCCATGTGACCTGGCCATTTAGCCCATGGTGTGCAAAAAAGTGCCGCTCAGAGGTAAAACAACCCAAATCCCGCACACGGGGCCACGTCTTAACGTCCCATCCGACGGACGGCGGCCTTTACAAGCCCATCTGTGTCCCCTACTGACCGTGGGCAGGGCGGGGAGTTTTGCGGAGATAAATCTCAACGCTGACCAAGCTGGGACTCGAACCTGGGAACTACAGATTACGAGCCTGGCGTGCTACCGACTGAGTCACTCCCGCCCCTTTCTTTGGAAGATGTTGGATATAGGTTGAAGAACGAAGTGTAAAGCAAAAATTTATTGTAGATATTTCAGAAAAATAGCACATATTGTTTGTGATTTTTATAGTGAGCAGGACCGGATTTAGAAAAAAATCGAAGGGGGATTGAGGCAAGAAACGCAATCGAGGCTGAAAAAATTAAAGTGGGAGGAAATAGACTGAAATTTTCTGTGCATTACAACATTTTCCACTTCGTTTTACAAGTCCAAAAAATTTCTTAAAAAATGCATGAAATGTAAATAAGTTTAATAATTTTCCCTTCTCTTCCCCTTACTAGCATTTTGAAAGGGGGCATGGACTCCTGCCCTCCCCCCTCCCTACATCTCTAGATCCGCCCTCGTAGTGATTAATTGATTTTAGTATTAATTCACTTTAGTGGCTCGGCAAACCATATGGTATTCGGGTTAATTCATGTTTTTCTCCGTCCCATGGCCGAGTGGTTAGCACGCTTGGATACTGATCTAAGGGACCTGGGTTCGAGCCCCGGGTAAGGCATGGATGTTTGTGTCGTTTTTCTGCTGAGGTCCTGTCATCCTCTCAGACTTTCTACTCTGGCATATAAACTGACAGGCTCCTGTCAGACCTCTGTGGCAAGCAGCTGCTTGAGGGGGTATTTATTTTAACCGTCCCATGGCCGAGTGGTTAGCACGCTTGGCTACTGTTCTGAGGGACCTGGGTTCGAGCCCCGGGTAAGGCATGGATGTGTGTGTCGTTTTTCTGCTGAGGCCCTGCCATCCTCTCAGACTTTCTACTGTGGCATATAAACTGACAGGCTCCTGTCAGACCTCTGTGGCAAGCAGCTGCTTGAGAGGGTATATATTTTATTTAAGTTGTATATGATGATGAAATAAAATTGATTGATTTATTTTTTGGCTCTTTCTTTTTTCATCAGTAGCTTTTTTTTCAAGATATTTCCCTTGAAAATGTTTTTTTTTCCTTTGTATCGATGTGACAGCAGTTTTTATTCTGATATTTCGCTTGTGAATATCTATTTTCCCTTTTTTTCCTGTAAAGTTTCTTTTGCTGCACTCTCAGCGGGGATGCAGTGGCTCAGTCGGTAGCGCGCCAAGCTCGCTATCTGCAGTTCCCAGGTTCGAGTCCCAACTCATCCGTTGAAATTTATCTCCCTTAAATTCTGCCTTCGTTAGCAAAGGGGACAAGATAAGCTTGTAAAAGGTCGCCAACGGTCAGATGAGATTCAGTCGTGGTCTCATGTTTAGGGAGCCACATCCCGTGCACGTTGGGGCGGGGGTGGCTCAGTCGGTAGCGCGCCAGGCTCGTAATCTGTAGTTCCCAGGTTCGAGTCCCAGCTGGGTCAGCGTTGAGATTTATCTCCGCAAAATTCCCCGCCCTGCCCACGGTCAGTAGGGGACACCGATGGGCTTGGAAAGGCCGCCGTCCGTCGGATGGGACGTTAAGCCGTGGCCCCGTGTGCGGGAGAACCATACCCTGTGCACATTAAAGAACACGCTGGATGGCCTTGACGGGAGGCTACCATCTGTCTTCCAACAGCTGTTCCAGTGGGTCTCCTCCCCCAACCTTCTCTGAGCCTTCGGGGTCCATGTGACCTGGCCATTTAGCCCATGGTGTGCAAAAAAGTGCCGCTCAGAGGTAAAACAACCCAACCCGTGCACGTTAAAGGACACGCTGAATGGCCTTAACGGGACGCTAACAGCTGTCCAGTGTGTTCCCAATCTCCTCTAAGCCCTTGTGACGTGGATAATTATATCCCATTGTGCGAAATGAAACGCACTTCTCAGAGGGAAAACAATTCAACTCTATTTCGCCTGCAAAAAAAACTATTTCTTTTTGCAGGTGTTTCGCATGTGAACAACATTTTTTATTCCGATTGTGAATGGCTGCTTTCACTTTGCTGGCGTCCCTCCGATGAATGGAAGTTTTTCTTCACTGCTGTTTTGTGAATAACCGTATTTCTTTAATGGTCTTCCGTTTCTGAACAGTAATTTGCTGGAGTATTTTTTTTTTCTGTGTTTTTTCAGTCTGGGCAGAGCACTTGTAATTTGCTAGTGTTCCACCTAAAGAGCAGCAATGAGCTGCGTGGCCATGCCAGAAAAACATCAACTAGCAGAAGAGTTAGGGAAAAAGGCTTACTGGAAAACTTTCAGAACAGTGATTAACTGACGTCCAATTATTTATTATTTTCATTACATTGGGCGTCCCTTTACTCCTGATTAAGTGGGTTGGGTTGTTGTTGGGTTGTTTTACCTCTGAGCGGCACTTTTTTGCACACCATGGGCTAAATGGCCATGTCACATGGACCCCGAAGGCTCAGAGAAGGTTGGGGGAGGGGACCCACTGGAACAGCTGTTGGGAGACAGATGGTAGCCCCCCGTCAAGGCCATCCAGCGTGTTCTTTAACGTTGGGTTGTTTTACCTCTGAGCGGCACTTTTTTGCACACCATGGGCTAAATGGCCAGGTCACATGGACCCCGAAGGCTCAGAGAAGGTTGGGGGAGGGGACCCACTGGAACAGCTGTTGGGATACAGATGGTAGCCTCCCGTCAAGGCCATCCAGCGTGTTCTTTAACGTGCACAGGGTATGGCTCTCCCGCACACGGGGCCACAGATTAACGTCCCATCCGACGGACGGCGGCCTTTCCAAGCCCTTCGGTGTCCCCTACTGACCGTGGGCAGGGCGAGGAATTTTGCGGAGATAAATCTCAACGCTGACCCAGCTGGGACTCGAACCTGGGAACTACAGATTACGAACCTGGCGCGCTACCGACTGAGCCACCCCCGCCCCAGATTAAGTGGGATCAAAGAAACATCTCGGTAAGCTAATTTCACTGTCCACGAGCAATAAAGTTTATTTTTAAATATAATTATGCAAAATGTTGCTTTATATTGTTTATATTGCTATTATATCGATATATGGATGTTGTTTTAATAAAGAATATTTAAAAAAAAAGTGCGTTCATGACATTCTTCTCTTTCAAGAAAATATGTATGTCAAAATAAAATGCAACTGTAAATTAACACTTTAATGAAAAACTTGAAAATTTTAAATGAAAATTGTCTTTTTTTTGGAAAATTGCTCAAACAAAATCAAAAAATAATTAACTTTATAAACACAATTATCCAAGCATTTTAAATTTTTTTAAATTTAAAATTTAAATTTTAAAAAATTTAATGGAAACAAAGTTTTTTGGCAACCTGTTCCGAAAATAAAACAACACAACCCTCTCTATGGAATAAGAGTTTATTAACTAGATGAATAGTAAAACATTTTGGATGCCTGATGTGGTGGAGACAGATCCTTGATATTCTTCTGAAGATGGGAAGGAGGAAGTCACGTTGTTCATAAAAAAAGGAATCAATTTTCTCCTCTTTCTGTTCCGTCACATAAAGACAATAATGACAACAATTTCCTTCAGATGTTGTCCGTGAGTTCTCGTTTGCATATGCAATGAATGAAATTAGAATAAATTGCCACCTAAAGACTAAAATTAGACTGTAAAATAGTTTGGTTCTTTTTAGAGTTAGTTACGGTATTGAAACGTGAACCCTTTGTAAACAAGATAACAGGAAACTTGATGCTTTTGATTCTAGATGTCTACGCAGTATCTTGGGCATGTTGTTGTTCGACTTTGTAAGTAATGATAAGGTTAGGTAAAGGAGTCGGCAACCTCATTTGAGCAGCATATTGTGCAGAGAGAAACTCCGTATGTTCATGTTGCCCGTATGGATAATTATAGATTGGTGAATACGTTTATGAACAGTGTGCCTAAAAGCCTCAGAAAGAGAGGGAGACCTAGGATCCGGTGGGGGGCGGGGGTGGCTCAGTCGGTAGCGCGCCAGGCTCGTAATCTGTAGTTCCCAGGTTCGAGTCCCAGCTGGGTCAGCGTTGAGATTTATCTCCGCAAAATTTCCCCGCCCTGCCCACGGTCAGTAGGGGATACCGATGGGCTTGGAAAGGCCGCCGTCCGTCGTATGGGACGTTAAGCCGTGGCCCCGTGTTCGGAAAGCCATATCCTGTGCACGTTAAAGAACACGCTGGATGGCCTTGACGGGAGGCTACCATCTGTCTCCCAACAGCTGTTCCAGTGGGTCCCCTCCCCCAACCTTCTCTGAGCCTTCGGGGTCCATGTGACCTGGCCATTTAGCCCATGGTGTGCAAAAAAGTGCCGCTCAGAGGTAAAACAGCCCAACCCAAGGATCCGGTGGATAGACAATGTCAAAAAGGATCATGTTAGAATTGGTGTGCGGTGGCCAGATACAGCAGATGTAGCTCAGGACAGACTTGCTTGGAGAACTAAATTGTACAGTCTGGTTGGACCTCCATAGCCCATGCCTACTTGAGGATGATGATGATGATGATGATGATAAACGGTATCAAATTTCCCTCGTTTGAACTAGAAAACAAGTTGTTTTGCGTGGCTCAGGAAATCGCGTTCAAGAGGATTTGATCGAGATGTTTTTTAATGCGTTCCGAAAGAAGAAAAGTTGGTAATGCGAAAGCCACGGTAAGCGTTATCGTTGTAAGTGATGATATTATTTGAGGGTGTGTAAATCTGGAGAAAAAAAACGGCTGCATAAAACGACGTATAAAAAGCATCAGCCAGATTGTTAAAACAGAAATTTCCCTTCCTGTGGGTTTTTGTCGTCAAGGTTAAACTATTTGGTCCACGTTTCAACAATGGAAGCAATGGTTTCTCTCGTATTTTACAACCTCATCAAAAAACCAAATATCTATCCTTATCAGAAATTATAATCCAGATCTGGGACTGGGGTGGCTCAGTCGGTATCGCGCCAGGCTCGTAATCTGCAATTCCCAGATTCGTGTCCCAGGTGAGCCAGCGTTGAGATTTATCTCACCAAATATCCGCACCGTGCCCTCGGTCATTAGGGGATACCTATGGGCTCGGAAAGGACGACGTCCTCCGGATGGGACCGTAAAGCCGTGTCCCCATGTGCGGGAGAGCATACCCTTTGTATGTTAAAGAACAAGATGGGTAGCCTTGACGGGAGGCTACCATCTGTCTCCCAACAGCTGTCCAGTGCGTTCCCACCCTTCTCTGAGCCTTCGGGGTCCTCGTGACCTGGCCATTTAGTCCACAGTGTGCAAAAAAAGTGCTACCCAACCGAATTCAGATCTACTTACCCACCTGAGGATTTAACCATTGAGCCATAAGACAGGACAAATTTCTAATCAATTTTCAAGATACAGATATTTTCAACAGTGTTCTTTCAATGTTAAAAAAAAAATCGCTAAAAAAATTAATGTATGCTTTAAAAAAAATAGCTTTGAAAGTATTTAAGATTTTAGTTTTTCAGAGCTTTTAATTTCAGGTTAAGAAAATTTTCATCTTCTTAGCAAGAGACTGTTCGAGGAATCATTATCTGCTCTGCCAACGAAAGACTGAGGCTATTTATCTTCGTTAAGAAATGGAGCAAGGAATTTTCCTTCTTTTTTATAAAAAAAAAATCGATGATAGCGTTCAGGGTGAACACATTAAAACTTGCTTTTTTTTAAAGAGTAATAATTATTAAAGACGCCATTAAGAAAACTGCAAACTTTGGAACTTCTTCATTCTCAAATTAAGAGCCTTAGACTCTAGAGAAATCAGTCGCTCCATCTGTAGCATTCTTCATCAGTCACTAGAGTTGTAATACTCCTGAGGAGTAACTTGATCTGTAGCGCTCTCGAGGAGTATTTTTAGAGCTCTTTGTGAGCATCTCGATCAGTAGCAATCTTGAAGGTATAACCGACGTGTTCTTGTGGAGTAACTCGATCTACAGCGCTCTTGAAGAGTAACCTCGTTATGTAATGCTCTTGAAGACTAACTCTACCTGTAGCGCTCTCGAAGACTAACTCGATCCGCAACGCTCTTGAGGAGTAACTCGATTAATGCTCTTGAAGACTAACTCTATCTGTAGCGCTTTCGAGGACTAACTCGATCTGAATGCTCTTGAAGACTAACTCTATCTATAGCGCTTTCGAGGACTAACTCGATCTGAATGCTCTTGAAGACTAACTCTATCTGTAGCGCTTTCGAGGACTAACTCGATCTGAATGCTCTTGAAGACTAACTCTATCTATAGCGCTTTCGAGGACTAACTCGATCTGAATGCTCTTGAAGACTAACTCTATCTGTAGCGCTTTCGAGGACTAACTCGATCTGAACGCTCTTGAAGACTAACTCTATCTGTAGCGCTTTCGAGGACTAACTCGATCTGAATGCTCTTGAAGACTAACTCTATCTGTAGCGCTTTCGAGGACTAACTCGATCTGAACGCTCTTGAAGACTAACTCTATCTGTAGCGCTTTCGAGGACTAACTCGATCTGAATGCTCTTGAAGACTAACTCTATCTATAGCGCTTTCGAGGACTAACTCGATCTGAATGCTCTTGAAGACTAACTCTATCTGTAGCGCTTTCGAGGACTAACTCGATCTGAACGCTCTTGAAGACTAACTCTATCTGTAGCGCTTTCGAGGACTAACTCGATCTGAATGCTCTTGAAGACTAACTCTATCTGTAGCGCTTTCGAGGACTAACTCGATCTGAATGCTCTTGAAGACTAACTCTATCTGTAGCGCTTTCGAGGACTAACTCGATCTGAACGCTCTTGAAGACTAACTCTATCTGTAGCGCTTTCGAGGACTAACTCGATCTGAATGCTCTTGAAGACTAACTCTATCTGTAGCGCTTTCGAGGACTAACTCGATCTGAACGCTCTTGAAGACTAACTCTATCTGTAGCGCTTTCGAGGACTAACTCGATCTGAATGCTCTTGAAGACTAACTCTATCTGTAGCGCTTTCGAGGACTAACTCGATCTGAATGCTCTTGAAGACTAACTCTATCTGTAGCGCTTTCGAGGACTAACTCGATATGAATGCTCTTGAAGACTAACTCTATCTGTAGCGCTTTCGAGGACTAACTCGATCTGAACGCTCTTGAAGACTAACTCTATCTGTAGCGCTTTCGAGGACTAACTCGATCTGAACGCTCTTGAAGACTAACTCTATCTGTAGCGCTTTCGAGGACTAACTCGATCTGAACGCTCTTGAAGACTAACTCTATCTATAGCGCTTTCGAGGACTAACTCGATCTGAATGCTCTTGAAGACTAACTCTATCTGTAGCGCTTTCGAGGACTAACTCGATCTGAACGCTCTTGAAGATTAACTCTATCTGTAGCGCTTTCGAGGACTAACTCGATCTGAATGCTCTTGAAGACTAACTCTATCTATAGCGCTTTCGAGGACTAATTCGATATGAATGCTCTTGAAGACTAACTCTATCTGTAGCGCTTTCGAGGACTAACTCGATATGAATGCTCTTGAAGACTAACTCTATCTGTAGCGCTTTCGAGGACTAACTCGATATGAATGCTCTTGAAGACTAACTCTATCTGTAGCGCTTTCGAGGACTAACTCGATATGAATGCTCTTGAAGACTAACTCTATCTGTAGCGCTTTCGAGGACTAACTCGATCCGCAACGCTCTTGATAAGTAACTAGATATATAAGGCTCTTGAGAAGTAACACGACATGCAACTCTCTTGAAGTGTAACCCGATATGTAATGCTGTTGAGGAGTAACTCGATATGTAATGCTCTTAAGGAGTAATTCGATGTGTAACGCTCTTGAGAAATTACTTTCGATCTTTTAACACTTTGTTTTCTAAAGGATTGATGTAGTCAGTCTGTAGCATCTAGTTCCTTGAGATAGGAATGGTTCTGTCTCTAAGACTCTTTCCGTTATTTTAACTCCAAAAAGTTTCTTTTTTTTTCACCTGAACAGTCAAAATTTCTCGTGAAAGTTTCAAACAGTCTGCAAGGTAATGAATGCTTATCGATGGGCGAATTAGTTTTAAAGTGATCAAGAACTTCGTAAAGATTCGATATGGTTTGCATGAGTTGTGGTTCTAGAATTCTGGACACAGTATTGCAAAAACAAATCGATTCTTTCGCAATTCTATTTCCAACCATTACTTTCAATGCAACTCCCACGAACCGGAATTACAACTGACTTATACTTCTTGTAACTTGACCATTGTAGCAAATGGGAAGAAGAAAAAAAAAGCAAGCCCACTCGCTTTTTAAACAACGAAACTCAATCGAAAAAACTTCCCGAAAGTAAAGAACGTAGAACATATTGTAAAATCAAATATTGAGGAGGAGTCTTAAATTATTTTAAAACTATAGACACATCCACACATACATATTTTATTTTTTATTAGTATCTTGTTGATTTAGTAAAGAGCTTTCGCTGAAAGTTTTTTTTCTCCTTCTTTGTTCTTTGCTTCTAAGCTTTTACTCGTGATGTTAAATTTCTGAGCAAAAGGAACGGAAGAGGAGGAGGAGGAGGAATTTAAAGGGATGATGCATCTGGAAGAGGGAACTGAAGTCAAGAAGAGGAAGAAAGGGTGAGTACGTGGCGCTTGACTCATAGTGAGGTCTGCGTCAGTAAATTAGATTGGAGTTATCGTTTGAGGATGTTAGAGGTCCGAATGATGCTGCGGTAATCAGCCAACTGTTCAAGGGTAACAGGATTAGGAGGAAAGACTGCATTGGGAGGAAAGATGGCGTGGATGGGAAAGTCAATGAAGATCCTTCAATAAGTACCAGGAGGGCAAGCACAAAGGAAATGCTTCAGTTGAAGAAGGATGCTTTGCAAAAGGAGAGGGACCGCAAACCTTAAAAAATTGTTTCCCGTTTGATTGAAAATAAAAAAAAAGCTATAATTCACTTTTGTGCGTCTGTGATGATGATTCGGTTGATTAGCTATGGTCGCATTGTTGGCATTCGCTTTAGTAGCATTGTTCTTTTTTTTTATTATATTAGGTATCAGACAAATCCTACATTTCTAGGCAGAGATCGGTTGTTTCATGAGCTGACCAGGATCAGAGGTCTTCCCAGGATCGGCTCATCCATTAAGACCACCTGATGCGTTGCTCCATCAAAAACAATCACAATAAACGAATTTCAATTTTAGTGTTCTTCATTTGTCGTATCAAAATCAACATAATTTCGTTTTTGTATTCTTTTTGCGATCATTATTTGTCGTGTTATGTAGTAAGTCAAGACAGCAAAGTTCACACTCTCTGCGAGCATTAATGAGTCGTCCTTTCCTTCCTAATGCCCATCCTGCTGAAGGAAGCAAGTACAGTCGCTCAAAAAAGTATCCGAACACCATGGTTGATTACAGAATTCAGAAAAAATATCTGGAGCGTGTACAGCAACTGCACACGCTCAATATTTCCGTGAGTGAGCCCACACGATCTAGTATCAAAATAATATGACCACCTACAGTCGCTCAAAAAAGTATCCGAACATTATGGTCGATTACAGAATTCAGAAAAAAATATCTGGCAACGATTTTTTCAGAAATTAGTGATCTGGCAACCTTCGTGTCACGTGACACGAAGGTAAAATCCAGATCACTAATCTCTAAAAAAATTCGTTGTCAGATGCTTTTTCTGAATTCTGTAATCAACCATAGTGTTCGAATACTTTTTTGAGCGACTGTACCGGTTGTCTTCTGGTGCTCGCTGGATTGCATATTGTTGGTTAATTTTGCGCATTTACAAATATAGTAATCTGAGTTCTTATCGCTTTCAAGTTTTGAAACATGATGTAGCATATCACGAAATAATTAATGAGCTGAAAAAAATTGGTTTTGCTGTGAGTGGGATTCGAACCCACGTCTCCTGGAAACAGACCAGTTATGCTAACCATTTATAAGTCACACTAGCTGAAGGAAAAACGTTAACTGATGATGGTGTGGTGGTTAGCATAACTGGCATGTTTCCAGGAGACGTGGGTTCGAATCCCACTCACGGCAAAACCAGTTTTTTTCCCCCATCTTATTATTTCATGAGTTCCATCTCTACAGGACACCTCTTGTGATTCTTTACTACTGAATAATGTAGCATATTTTTATTGCGAAGGTTTCAACTTCTTTTTTGTTTTTTTGTGACAATTCAAGGCACCGACTTTTGTGGGTTGAATTAATCTCTATCATAGAAAGAAATACAGTACTGCAGAAAACGTTATATTTTAAAATCCTTTAGTTATATAATGACTGATCACTATTGTGTAACAGAATATCGGTCAAAGTATTAAAGGTACAGTCGCTCAAAAAAGTATCCGAACATCAGAAAAAATATCTGGCAACGATTTTTTTTAGAGATTAGTGATCTGGCAACCTTCGTGTCACGTGACACGAATTAACGTCACGTGACACTAATTTCTAAAAAAAATCGTTGCCAGATATTTTTTCTGAATTCTGTAATCAACCATAGTGTTCGGATACTTTTTAATATATATAATGCGTATGAATATATAATGCAATGAATATGGAGCGTGCGCAGTTACCGTTCACAGCAAACTGGAGCGGTTGCGGTTAATGTTCACAGCACATTGGATCGTGTGAGCTCACAAAGACCTGGATCGTGTGGGCTCACTCACGGAAATATTGAGCGTGTGCAGTTACCGTTCACAGCAAACTGGAGCGTGTACAGTTGCTGTACACGCTCCAGATATTTCTCCTGAATTCTGTAATCACGTGACACGGAAGGTTGTCAGATCACTAATTTCTGAAAAAAACCGTTGTCAGATATTTTTTCTGAATTCTGTAATCAACCGTAGTGTTCGGTTACTTTTTTGAGCGACTGTACCACTGAATATGTTAAATAAAAAATAATACTCCCTCAAGCAGCTGCTTGCCACAGAGGTCTGACATGCGCCTGTCAGTTTATAATACCAGAGTAGAAGGTCTGTTAGCGTTCTCGATTTCTAGCGAATGAAGAGAAGAAGCAAAGTTGCTAAGAAAAACTCCCCTCAAGCAGCTGCTTGCCACAGAGGTCTGACATGCGCCTGTCAGTTTATAATACCAGAGTAGAAGGTCTGTTAGCGTTCTCGATTATCTAGCGAATGAAGAGAAGAAGCAAAGTTGCTAAGAAAAACTCCCCTCAAGCAGCTGCTTGCCACAGAGGTCTGACATGCGCCTGTCAGTTTATAATACCAGAGTAGAAGGTCTGTTAGCGTTCTCGATTTCTAGCGAATGAAGAGAAGAAGCAAAGTTGCTAAGAAAAACTCCCCTCAAGCAGCTGCTTGCCACAGAGGTCTGACATGCGCCTGTCAGTTTATAATACCAGAGTAGAAGGTCTGTTAGCGTTCTCGATTTCTAGCGAATGAAGAGAAGAAGCAAAGTTGCTAGGAAAAATTCCCCTCAAGCAGCTGCTTGCCACAGAGGTCTGACATGCGCCTGTCAGTTTATAATACCAGAGTAGAAGGTCTGTTAGCGTTCTCGATTTCTAGCGAATGAAGAGAAGAAGCAAAGTTGCTAAGAAAAACTCCCCTCAAGCAGCTGCTTGCCACAGAGGTCTGACATGCGCCTGTCAGTTTATAATACCAGAGTAGAAGGTCTGTTAGCGTTCTCGATTTCTAGCGAATGAAAAGAAGCAAAGTTGCTAAGAAAAACTCCCCTCAAGCAGCTGCTTGCCACAGAGGTCTGACATGCGCCTGTCAGTTTATAATACCAGAGTAGAAGGTCTGTTAGCGTTCTCGATTTCTAGCGAATGAAGAGAAGAAGCAAAGTTGCTAAGAAAAACTCCCCTCAAGCAGCTGCTTGCCACAGAGGTCTGACATGCGCCTGTCAGTTTATAATACCAGAGTAGAAGGTCTGTTAGCGTTCTCGATTTCTAGCGAACGAAGAGAAGAAGCAAAGTTGCTAAGAAAAACTCCCCTCAAGCAGCTGCTTGTCACAGAGGTCTGACATGCGCCTGTCAGTTTATAATACCAGAGTAGAAGGTCTGTTAGCGTTCTCGATTTCTAGCGAACGAAGAGAAGAAGCAAAGTGGCTAAGAAAAATTTCCCTCAAGCAGCTGCTTGCCACAGAGGTCTGACATGCGCCTGTCAGTTTATAATACCAGAGTAGGTCTGTTAGCGTTCTCGATTATCTAGCGAATGAAGAGAAGAAGCAAAGTTGCTAAGAAAAACTCCCCTCAAGCAGCTGCTTGCCACAGAGGTCTGACATGCGCCTGTCAGTTTATAATACCAGAGTAGAAGGTCTGTTAGCGTTCTCGATTTCTAGCGAAAGAAGAGAAGAAGCAAAGTTGCTAAGAAAAACTCCCCTCAAGCAGCTGCTTGCCACAGAGGTCTGACATGCGCCTGTCAGTTTATAATACCAGAGTAGAAGGTCTGTTAGCGTTCTCGATTTCTAGCGAACGAAGAGAAGAAGCAAAGTTGCTAAGAAAAACTCCCCTCAAGCAGCTGCTTGCCACAGAGGTCTGACATGCGCCTGTCAGTTTATAATACCAGAGTAGAAGGTCTGTTAGCGTTCTCGATTTCTAGCGAATGAAGAGAAGAAGCAAAGTTGCTAAGAAAAACTCCCCTCAAGCAGCTGCTTGCCACAGAGGTGTGACATGCGCCTGTCAGTTTATAATACCAGAGTAGAAGGTCTGTTAGCGTTCTCGATTTCTAGCGAATGAAGAGAAGCAAAGTTGCTAAGAAAAATTCCCCTCAAGCAGCTGCTTGCCACAGAGGTCTGACATGCGCCTGTCAGTTTATAATACCAGAGTAGAAGGTCTGTTAGCGTTCTCGATTTCTAGCGAACGAAGAGAAGAAGCAAAGTTGCTAAGAAAAACTCCCCTCAAGCAGCTGCTTGCCACAGAGGTCTGACATGCGCCTGTCAGTTTATAATACCAGAGTAGAAGGTCTGTTAGCGTTCTCGATTTCTAGCGAACGAAGAGAAGAAGCAAAGTTGCTAAGAAAAACTCCCCTCAAGCAGCTGCTTGCCACAGAGGTCTGACATGCGCCTGTCAGTTTATAATACCAGAGTAGAAGGTCTGTTAGCGTTCTCGATTATCTAGCGAATGAAGAGAAGAAGCAAAGTTGCTAAGAAAAACTCCCCTCAAGCAGCTGCTTGCCACAGAGGTGTGACATGCGCCTGTCAGTTTATAATACCAGAGTAGAAGGTCTGTTAGCGTTCTCGATTTCTAGCGAATGAAGAGAAGAAGCAAAGTTGCTAAGAAAAACTCCCCTCAAGCAGCTGCTTGCCACAGAGGTGTGACATGCGCCTGTCAGTTTATAATACCAGAGTAGAAGGTCTGTTAGCGTTCTCGATTTCTAGCGAATGAAGAGAAGAAGCAAAGTTGCTAAGAAAAACTCCCCTCAAGCAGCTGCTTGCCACAGAGGTGTGACATGCGCCTGTCAGTTTATAATACCAGAGTAGAAGGTCTGTTAGCGTTCTCGATTATCTAGCGAATGAAGAGAAGAAGCAAAGTTGCTAAGAAAAACTCCCCTCAAGCAGCTGCTTGCCACAGAGGTGTGACATGCGCCTGTCAGTTTATAATACCAGAGTAGAATGTCTGTTAGCGTTCTCGATTTCTAGCGAATGAAGAGAAGAAGCAAAGTTGCTAAGAAAAACTCCCCTCAAGCAGCTGCTTGCCACAGAGGTGTGACATGCGCCTGTCAGTTTATAATACCAGAGTAGAAGGTCTGTTAGCGTTCTCGATTTCTAGCGAATGAAGAGAAGCAAAGTTGCTAAGAAAAATTCCCCTCAAGCAGCTGCTTGCCACAGAGGTCTGACATGCGCCTGTCAGTTTATAATACCAGAGTAGAAGGTCTGTTAGCGTTCTCGATTTCTAGCGAACGAAGAGAAGAAGCAAAGTTGCTAAGAAAAACTCCCCTTAAGCAGCTGCTTGCCACAGAGGTCTGACATGCGCCTGTCAGTTTATAATACCAGAGTAGAAGGTCTGTTAGCGTTCTCGATTTCTAGCGAATGAAGAGAAGCAAAGTTGCTAAGAAAAACTCCCCTCAAGCAGCTGCTTGCCACAGAGGTCTGACATGCGCCTGTCAGTTTATAATACCAGAGTAGAAGGTCTGTTAGCGTTCTCGATTTCTAGCGAACGAAGAGAAGAAGCAAAGTTGCTAAGAAAAACTCCCCTTAAGCAGCTGCTTGCCACAGAGGTCTGACATGCCCCTGTCAGTTTATAATACCAGAGTAGAAGGTCTGTTAGCGTTCTCGATTATCTAGCGAATGAAGAGAAGAAGCAAAGTTGCTAAGAAAAACTCCCCTCAAGCAGCTGCTTGCCACAGAGGTCTGACATGCGCCTGTCAGTTTATAATACCAGAGTAGAAGGTCTGTTAGCGTTCTCGATTTCTAGCGAATGAAGAGAAGAAGCAAAGTTGCTAAGAAAAACTCCCCTCAAGCAGCTGCTTGCCACAGAGGTCTGACATGCGCCTGTCAGTTTATAATACCAGAGTAGAAGGTCTGTTAGCGTTCTCGATTTCTAGCGAACGAAGAGAAGAAGCAAAGTTGCTAAGAAAAACTCCCCTCAAGCAGCTGCTTGCCACAGAGGTCTGACATGCGCCTGTCAGTTTATAATACCAGAGTAGAAGGTCTGTTAGCGTTCTCGATTATCTAGCGAATGAAGAGAAGAAGCAAAGTTGCTAAGAAAAACTCCCCTCAAGCAGCTGCTTGCCACAGAGGTGTGACATGCGCCTGTCAGTTTATAATACCAGAGTAGAAGGTCTGTTAGCGTTCTCGATTTCTAGCGAATGAAGAGAAGCAAAGTTGCTAAGAAAAATTCCCCTCAAGCAGCTGCTTGCCACAGAGGTCTGACATGCGCCTGTCAGTTTATAATACCAGAGTAGAAGGTCTGTTAGCGTTCTCGATTTCTAGCGAACGAAGAGAAGAAGCAAAGTTGCTAAGAAAAACTCCCCTTAAGCAGCTGCTTGCCACAGAGGTGTGACATGCGCCTGTCAGTTTATAATACCAGAGTAGAAGGTCTGTTAGCGTTCTCGATTTCTAGCGAATGAAGAGAAGCAAAGTTGCTAAGAAAAATTCCCCTCAAGCAGCTGCTTGCCACAGAGGTCTGACATGCGCCTGTCAGTTTATAATACCAGAGTAGAAGGTCTGTTAGCGTTCTCGATTTCTAGCGAACGAAGAGAAGAAGCAAAGTTGCTAAGAAAAACTCCCCTTAAGCAGCTGCTTGCCACAGAGGTCTGACATGCGCCTGTCAGTTTATAATACCAGAGTAGAAGGTCTGTTAGCGTTCTCGATTTCTAGCGAATGAAGAGAAGAAGCAAAGTTGCTAAGAAAAACTCCCCTCAAGCAGCTGCTTGCCACAGAGGTCTGACATGCGCCTGTCAGTTTATAATACCAGAGTAGAAGGTCTGTTAGCGTTCTCGATTTCTAGCGAACGAAGAGAAGAAGCAAAGTTGCTAAGAAAAACTCCCCTCAAGCAGCTGCTTGCCACAGAGGTCTGACATGCGCCTGTCAGTTTATAATACCAGAGTAGAAGGTCTGTTAGCGTTCTCGATTATCTAGCGAATGAAGAGAAGAAGCAAAGTTGCTAAGAAAAACTCCCCTCAAGCAGCTGCTTGCCACAGAGGTGTGACATGCGCCTGTCAGTTTATAATACCAGAGTAGAAGGTCTGTTAGCGTTCTCGATTTCTAGCGAATGAAGAGAAGAAGCAAAGTTGCTAAGAAAAACTCCCCTCAAGCAGCTGCTTGCCACAGAGGTGTGACATGCGCCTGTCAGTTTATAATACCAGAGTAGAAGGTCTGTTAGCGTTCTCGATTATCTAGCGAATGAAGAGAAGAATCAAAGTTGCTAAGAAAAACTCCCCTCAAGCAGCTGCTTGCCACAGAGGTGTGACATGCGCATGTCAGTTTATAATACCAGAGTAGAATGTCTGTTAGCGTTCTCGATTTCTAGCGAATGAAGAGAAGAAGCAAAGTTGCTAAGAAAAACTCCCCTCAAGCAGCTGCTTGCCACAGAGGTGTGACATGCGCCTGTCAGTTTATAATACCAGAGTAGAAGGTCTGTTAGCGTTCTCGATTTCTAGCGAATGAAGAGAAGACGCAAAGTTGCTAAGAAAAATTCCTGGAGAAAATTATTACCAGGAAAGCTTTTTATGTGAAAATCATTTTCCCGAGGAAATTATTATTTGAGAAGACGAATTACCCAATAAAAAGGGCGAAATCGTAAAAAAAGAAAATTCCTCGCAAACGATCAAATTTAAAAGATGATGTTCATCCTTTCATATTCATTCATAGAAAGTCATGTGTTTGGGAACAAGTAACAAACCAACAGAACAAGGAGAGTAGAAAATACCAAACGAGAGGTAGATCGCACATCGCTTTGAAAGCAGAACAATGAAATAATAAATTTGGATGCAATTTCGACCGGCATTTCTACTCAAAGGAATTTATTCACAGTAGAAATATCGATCGTTCATAAAACAAAACAGAAATTTCCGCTTTGTTCCTGAGTGAGTTCCAATCGCCAAATAGTAAAGAGTTTAAAAATTGATAGTGCAATGAATTCGTATTTGTTTCAATATAAACCTTACTAGCATTCTGAGAGGGGGAATTTTCAGAATGCTAGTGAGGCTAATAAAAGTAAAAATTATTAAACTTATTGTATTTGACGCATTTTTCAATAAATCTCTTAAAGATCTGTGATATTATTAAGTTTGGTTATATTATCCCACATTTATGAAATCACCAAAACCTACGATTTTTGTAAAAATGTTTTCAGGATGGGCATTGGCTCAGTTGGTACCCCACCATGCTGGTAATCTGCAGTCCCAGCTTAATTAAGATTTATCTGCCCTAATCCCCTCTTCAATAAGAAAAACTACAGCGATGAGCTTGGACAGGCTGCCATTGGTAGGATGAGACGTTACGCAGTGGCCGTCTGAAAGAGACTGGCAGGTGCTTTTTTTAAGAGCGACTAATTTTTTTCATTCCTGAAAGTCACCATTTACTCTTCCAGGAAGGAAAACGATGTCCTTAGCACCCAGGAGACCGAATGACAAACTGCTGAAAAGGATCTCGATTACTAAATAATATATTAGTAAATAGGGCCCTTTCTGGACTAAAAAATCCTTAGATCCCTAAACTGCCCTACAGACTTGAGACTTTTGACCGCTAATGACGTTAAGGGGGTGGCTCAGTCGGTAGCGCGCCAGGTTCGTAATCTGCTAGTTCCCAGGTTCGAGTCCCAGCTGAGTAGGATTTATCTCCGCAAAACTCCCCGCTCTGCCCACGGTCAGTTGGGTTGGGTTGGGTTGTTTTACCTCTGAGCGGCACTTTTTTGCACACCATGGGCTAAATGGCCAGGTCACATGGACCCCGAAGGCTCAGAGAAGGTTGGGGGAGGGGACCCACTGGAACAGCTGTTGGGAGACAGATGGTAGCCTCCCGTCAAGGCCATCCAGCGTGTTCTTTAACGTGCACAGGGTATGGCTCTCCCGCACACGGGGCCACGGCTTAACGTCCCATCTGACGGACGGCGGCCTTTCCAAGCCCAGCGGTGCCCCCTACTGACCGTGGGCAAGGCGGGGAATTTTGCGGAGATAAATCTCAACGCTGCCCCAGCTGGGACTCGAACCTGAGAACTACAGATTACGAGCCTGGCGCGCTACCGACTGAGCCCCCCCCCCCCCCAAGGTCAGTAGGGGACACCGATGGGCTTGAAAACGCCCCCGTCCGTTGGATGGGACGTTAAGCTGTGACCCCGTGTGCGGGAGAGCCATACCCTGTGCACGTTAAAGAACACGCTGGATGGCCTTGACGGGAAGCTACCATCTGTCTCCCAACAGCTTTTCCAGTGGGTCCCCTCCCCCAACCTTCTCTGAGCCTTCGGGGTCCATGTGACCTGGCCATTTAGCCCATGGTGTGCAAAAAAGTGCCGTTCAGAGGTAAAACAACCCAACGCTTTGTGCAAGTAATGAACATTCTGGAAAGATTGAGTAGAAGGCTTCCATCTCTCTCTCCTAGCAGTTGTCTTGTGAGTCCCCATCCCCAACCTTATCGATCTCCATAACTTGGCTAGCAAAAAAGAGTTCCAATCACTGGTAAAACAACCCACGAAAAGCTGTTTTTTTTTCCCTACTGAATTAAATGAGAAATAAATGTCGCTATTTGTTTATTAATTGGACAAAATGTCCTGTCGGTCATGGAATATTTAAGTCAAACTTTTGTCTCTGTATTGAATTTAAACGAAGATTGTTTGTTATTTCAAACACTAGATGGCGCCAGGAGAACGGTCGTTGCATTCAATCGATTAAGGCGCGCTCTCTTCTGCTAGGTCAATACTCGATTAGCCCCATCACATGATAATCAACTGAATTTGTTTTTTTTATTCCGCTGCTCCCATTTCAGTGTCGTCTTTTTTTTTACTTTTTCAAGACAATAAATTCACGGAAAAAGTTTGTTGGCAACATGACCAAACGTCAGATTTCTGTTTTCTCTTGCAACCATGTTAAACCGATCTGACCATCTCGTCTTATTCATCCGGGTCATATGTCTCTGTCATGCAGTCTTCCTTTTTTCAGTTCGCATTTCACATAGTAGTGTATGCTATGCGAAATGTTCAATATGTTGTTAATTTTTTTCAGGTTACTGAAGAATCCTTTTGATAATAGATATGTTATATCTAATAGTTGCTGATGAATGGAACGGAAAAGATAAAGGCAAAAATAGATTCTAATAATAAAATGAATATAAGTCCAATTCATTTCACGAACATGTTACTACGGGTGGTGGGGTGGGGGTGGCTCAGTCGGTAGCTGCGCAGGCTCGTAATCTGTAGTTCCCAGGTTCGAGTCCCAGCTGGGTCAGCGTTGAGATTTATCTCCGCAAAATTCCCCGCCCTGCACACAGTCAGTAGGGGACACCGATGGGCTTGGAAAGGCCGCCGTCCGTCGGATGGGACGTTAAGCCATGGCCCCGTGTGCGGGAGAGCCATACCCTGTGCACGTTAAAGAACACGCTGGATGGCCTTGACGGGAGGCTACCATCTGTCCCCCAACAGCTGTTCCAGTGGGTCCCCTCCCCCAACCTTCTCTGAGCCTTCGGGGTCCTTGTGACCTGGCCATTTAGCCCATGGTGTGCAAAAAAGTGCCGCTCAGAGGTAAAACAACCCAACGGGTGGTTTTTTTTTTTTATCTCTGAGGCATTGCTTTTTTCACACACTTGGTAAATAGCCAAGTCACAAAGACCCCAATGGATCAGAGAAGATGGAAAAGAAACAGCTCTTTGTAGACCAATGGAAGGCTCCCGTAAAGGCCATCCAGCTTGTTCATTAACGTGCACATGGTATGGCTCTCCTACATACGGAGCCATGGGACACCGATGGGCTTGGAAAGGCCGCCGTCCGTCGGATGGGACGTTAAGCCGTGGCACCGTGTGCGGGAGAGCCATACCCTGTGCACGTTAAAGAACACGCTGGATGGCCTTGACGGGAGACTACCATCTGTCTCCCAACAGCTGTTCCAGTGGGTCCCCTCCCCCAACCTTCTCTAAGCCTTCGGGGTCCTTGTGACCTGGCCATTTTAGCTCATTGTGTGGAAAAAAGTGCCGCTCAGAGGTAAAACAACCCAACGTTAAAGAACACGCTGGATGTCCTTGACGGGAGGCTACCATCTGTCTCCCAACAGCTGTTCCAGTGGGTCCCCTCCCCCAACTTACTCTGAGCCTTCGGGGACTTTGTGACCTGGCCATTTAGCCCATGATGTGCAAAAAAAGTGCCGCTCAGAGGCAAAACAACCCAACCCTCGCGATGGGCAACTTTTCCTCATGCATCATGCAATTCTCACCAGACCCAGTTGGATTTTCACTTTATTGGGAAGCTAAAGAAGCATCTTCGAGGACGACGCATCCATCCTATAACGCCGTCAAAGAAGAGGAAGTCGTAAAGTGGCTTTAGGAGGAGAGCGTCCTTCTGTTAGCAGGGCTTCGATAAGCTGATCAGAAAACGGAGCCATGTTTTAGGACAAGTGTCTTGAAAAGTCTGGTGACTTCGTGGAAAAATAGTAAACTCACGTGGAGACATTTCCTGTATATTATAATAAATTGCTTACCTTCCACGGAAATAATAAGTTATTGTCTAACAAGTCTTTAATCAAGTAATAAATAAATTTAACAACTCTTTCAATTTCCGTCAACTTCGAAGAAACTTTTTTTAAGGTTTTTGGGTTGGGTTGTTTTACCTCTGAGCGGCACTTTTTTGCACACCTTTACTAAATGGCCAGGTCACATCGACCCCCAAGAGCTCAGAGAAGGTTGAGGAAAGAGACTCACTGGACAGCTGTTGGGAGACAGATGGTAGCCTCCCGTCAAGGTCGTACAGCGAGTTCTTTAAATAACACATAGTAATGGCTCTCCCGCACACGGGGCCACGGCTTAACGTCCTATCCGACGGACGGCGTGCTTTCTAAGCCCATCGGTGTCCCCTATTGACCGTCGGCAGGGCGGGGAATTTTACGGAGATAAATCTCAATGCTGACCCAGCTGGGACTCGAACCTAGGAACTAAAGATTACGAGTCTGGCGCGCTACCAACGGAGCCACCCTCCCCCCCCCCCAACTTTTTTTTAAGGGCACTGATGTTAAATATTCCAACTGCCTTAATTCTTTAAACACTAAAAGAATGTTGGATGAAATTCGAAATTTGGATGCATTTGATTTAGCTCGTAAATTTCCCTTCAACCTCATTTCTGTAGAAAGCATAGTTGTCAAGGTAATAGGTTTATCTGACGTTGAGAACAGCGACATGGGGAATGTGATGTTTCCAGTTCCAACTGCGAGTACGCTAATATTTTCTCTCCCTTCGGGGAGAAAAGGGGAAAATTATGAGATTGGAAAGTCCGTCGTTCGTCTGACGTGACGTTAAGCCGTCGTTTCGTGTGAACGAGAGACCCTTGTCCCTTTAAAGAGTTGTGGGAATGGCTCAGTTGGTACATGACAGGCGTAATCTGTAGTTCTCAGGTTCGGGTCTCACCTTGGTTAGCGTTGAGATTTATCTCCGCTAAAACTTCCCACCCTGCTGTTGGTCAGTAGGGGACATCGATGGGCTTGAAAAGACCACCGTCCGTCGGATGGGACGTTAAGCCGTGGTCCCGTATGCGGGAGAGCCATACTCTGTGCAAGTTAAAGAACTCGCTGGATGGCCTTGACGGGAGGCTACCATCTGTCTCCCAACAGCTGTTCCTGTGGGTCCCCTCCCACAACCTTCTCTGAGCCTTCGGGGTCCTTGTGACCTGGCCATTTAACCCATTGTGTGCAAAAAAGTGCCGCTCAGAGGTAAAACAACCCAACCCAACCTTTTTAGAAGTGAGTCTCTTTCCTCAACCTTCTCTGAGCTCTTGGGGGTCTTTATGACTTGACCATTTAGCCCATGGTGTGCAAAAACAAAGGGCTGTTCGGAGGTAAATCTATCTAATCTCGAAGACCTACGTCGAATTTTTTTTGAATCAGTCAACATCTTTAAAAATAAGATTTAATAAGCTCTAGAAACAACATTTCATATTTTAGTCACAGTTCAATTACAGAGTACATAATGGTCAGAAAAGATCAAAATGAATGGATCAAAATTCTTGATCAGGATGGAAGAAAAAAAAACAATCAGAAGGGGAACTGTGAAATTAATGTGACAACGAATGAGATATTTTTTTCCAGCTTAAAGCAAAAATATTTAAGCCATCAGTCCTTTAATTCCTAATGCAAACACTCCTTCCACATTATGACAAGTGAAACATTTACCTAATGAACGCGTCAATAAAGACGTCACATTAGAAAATGGCGGCCGAAAAAGAAAACTAGTTCTTGCATTAGTAGTGTCAATATTCTTTCTCTCTCTCTGATTCAAATACTTTGAAGGGAAATAACACAAGCTGACGTAGCTGGCAGGATAAGTGATGGGTTAGCTTTACTCTGAAGCAACATTGTGATACATCACGTTATATGAATATCCTTTTTCAGTTTGGTAATTAACTGCAAGATACGGGTGATCGATCTTTCTGGATCTTGTGATCTCTCTTTCCTAGCAATATCTGCATTGGCATCTCTCCTGAGCGTGTAGGAATTTCTTCTCTGTTCACGAATTGAAAAATCTCCACTCAAATCAAGACAGTAATTTGTGGTTTCTCCACTGTCACTTCGAAGACAAATTACAACTTGTCTCTACCGATTTAGGGTTGGGTTGTTTTACCTCTGAGCGGCACTTTTTTGCACACCATGAGCTAAATGGCCAGGTCACATGGACCCCGAAGGCTCAGAGAAGGTTGGGGGAGGGGACCCACTGGAACAGCTGTTGGGAGACAGATGGTAGCCTTCCGTCAAGGCCATCCAGCGTGTTCTTAACGTGCACAGAGTATGGCTCTCCCGCACACGGGGCCACGGCTTAACGTCCCATCCGACGGACGGCGGCCTTTCCAAGCCCATCGGTGTCCCCTACAGACCGTGGGCAGGGCGGGGAAATTTTGCGGAGATAAATCTCAACGCTGACCCAGCTGGGACTCGAACCTGGGAACTACAGATTACGAGCCTGGCGCGCTACCGACTGAGCCACCCCCGCCCCTCTCTACCGATTTAAACAAATGCATTGAATAAATGATGAAAGAAAGCGATCCGAATGAGATGGATGGCAACCCTGACTTTCTTGAAGAAGGTGAAGATTATATACGACCCCTTAATTGCGAAAAAAGAAATAGGGATAGCATCATTATTCCGACGGATCTGCAGGCGTGATTCCAACCTGCTATTTCGGCACCTCGTTGCGGCAGCCTTTAATCCGTCGACATCGCATCAAGCTGTTTGCAATTCCATGCTCTCTTGGTGATACGGGGCGGGGGTGGCTCAGTCGGTAGCGCGCCAGGCTCCTAATCTGTAGTTCCCAGGTTCGAGTCCCAGCTGAGTCAGCGTTGAGATTTATCCCCGCAGAATTCCCCGCCCACGGTCAATAGGGGACACCGATGGGCTTGGAAAGGCCGCCGTCCGTCGGATGGGACGTTAAGCCGTGGCCCCATGTGCAGGAGAGTCATACCCTGTGCACGTTAAACAACACGCTGGATGGCCTTGACAGGAGGCTACCATCTGTCTCCCAACAGCTGTTCCAGTGGGTCCCCTCCACCAACCTTCTCTGAGCCTTCGGGATCCATGTGACCTGGCCATTTAGCCCATGGTGTGCAAAAAAGTGCCGCTCAGAGGTAAAACAACCCAACCCAACTCTTGGTGATACAACAGTCAGAAGAGAAAAACAGTCTCTCGGATCCTGTCTGTGTTTCTGTTGATAGTTGGTGGCAGTGAATGAAGTATTGTGCAAGGGAGGAGGTTTAGACTTCTTGGTAAAGAAATTAATTGATGCGGATGACGTTTCAAGGATTTGTGGTGACAGTGATGGGAAGCAGGATTGTTTATTTATGGGTTCGTTTCTTGGAGAAGGTCATTTCGATTGCAGTGAGGGGAGCCGTTGCAAGTGAGTGGGGATGCATGATTCAAAAACATTGAACAGCTTATTTTGTCAATGGTAAACGGTTGAAAATTCCACAGAGCGTTTCTGGTTGTTATCCAGGTTGTAGTGCAGAATTTTAAGTCGAAATTACAGGAGAGGTACAATCGCTCAAAAAAGTATCCGAACACTATGGTTGAGTACAGAATTCAGAAAAAATATCTGGAAACGACTTTTTTTTAGAAATTAGTGATCTGGCAACCTTCGTGTCACGTGATTACAGAATTCAGGGAAAATATCTGGAGCGTGTACAGCAACTGTACACGCTCCAGTTACCGTTCACAGCAAACTGGAGCGTGTGCAGTTACTTCACACGCTCCAGTTTGCTGTGAACGGTAACTGCACACGCTCAATATTTCCGTGAGTGAGCCCACACGATCCAGGTCTTTGTGAGCTCACACGATCCAATGTGCTGTGAACATTAACCGCAACCGCTCCAGTTTGCTGTGAATGGTAACTGCACACGCTCAATATTTCTGTGAGTGGGCCCACACGATCCAGGTTTTTGTGAGCTCACACGATCCAATGTGCTGTGAACATTAACCGCAACCGCTCCAGTTTGCTGTGAACGGTAACTGCACACGCTCAATATTTCCGTGAGTGAGCCCACACGATCCAGGTCTTTGTGAGCTCACACGATCCAATGGGCTGTGAACATTAACCGCAACCGCTCCAGTTTGCTGTGAACGATAACTGCACACGCTCCATATTTATTGCATTATATATATTAAAAAGAAGTATTCGAACACTACGGTTGATTACAGAATTCAGAAAAAATATCTGGCAACGATTTTTTAGAAATTCGTGACCTGGCAACCTTCGTGTCACGTGACACGAAGGTTGCCAGATATTTCTGAAATTTCTGAAAAAATCGTTGCCAGGTATTTTTTTCTGAATTCTGTAATCAACCGTAGTGTTCGGATACTTTTTTGAGCGACTGTACTTTCTACACGCATACAGTATATTCACTATGCTTTGCTACGGGAAACTATAATCGCTGACAAATGCACTGTTGCCATTTACAGCTTCCTAATTCTGAACGTAAGAATCATGACAACAATTTAAATCTACTCTCATTGCCAGATCCCCCATATTTCCAAAGGCATTATTACATTAATGTGTTCCACTGCAAGTAGGAACTTGAATTTTTAATCCAACACATGATCACAGAGGGGGAACTAATATATGAAATTTGGAATCATTTGAGTATCTCAGGAACCACAGACTACCAAAATCTGCCGAAATGTAAACCTCGATAGTTGGCAACGAATCCACGAGCTATGAGAGCCCGCGCTGACGTCAACAACGACCTGAGCTTGGGTTTAGTTGTTTTACCTCTGAGCGGCACTTTTTTGCACACCATGGGCTAAATGGCCAGGTCACATGGACCCCGAAGGCTCAGAGAAGGTTGGGGGAGGGGACCCACTGGAACAGCTGTTGGGAGACAGATGGTAGCCTCCCGTCAAGGCCATCCAGCGTGTTCTTTAACGTGCACAGGGTATGGCTCTCCCGCACACGGGGCCACGGCTTAACGTCCCATCCGACAGACGGTGGCCTTTCCAAGTCCACCGGTGTCCCCTACTGACCGTGGACAGGGCGAGGAATTTTGCGGAGATAAATATCAACGCTGACCCAGCGGACTCGAACCTGGGAACTACAGATTACGAGCCTGGCGCGCTACCAACTGAGCCACCCACGACCTAAGCAACGCCGGCCAATTTTTCTTGTTGAATCTGGCTAAAGGGTTTTCAAGGGGCAAAGCGAGGGGGGAAGTCATAGAACTATTACCTTTAGGGCACTAAAAAACAGAATATGTAGATTAAGGTTGAGACCAGCACCAGGTTTGAACATATGCTGATGCACTTGCTTGAAAATATTCTTTTTCCGCAGAATATGTATGATCAATAAAAATTATTATTGATACTCTTTCTAATTTAAATAATTGAAATTTTCTGTTGGAAGCATTGGGGGCGGGGGTGGCTCAGTCGGTAGCGCGCCAGACTCATAATCTGTAGTTCCCAGGTTCGAGTCCCAGCTGGGTCAGCGTTGAGATTTATCTCCGCAAAATTCCCCGCCCTGCCCACGGTCAGTAGGGGACTCCGATGGGCTTGGAAAGGCCACCGTCCGTCGGATGGGACGTTAAGCCGTGGCCCCGTGTGCGGGAGAGCCATTCCCTGTGCACGTTAAAGAACACATTGGATGGCCTTGACGGGAGGCTACCATCTGTCTCCCAACAGCTGTTCCAGTGGGTCCCCTCCCCCAACCTTCTCTGAGCCTTCGGGGTCCATGTGACCTGGCCATTTAGCCCATGGTGTGCAAAAAAGTGCCGCTCAGAGGTAAAACAACCCAACCCACAACGTTGAAAGCATTTGTAAACTCTGACGTATATCTTATATAGTCCCTCACCTGTGCACGCGATTTCCTTTCTAGAGAGATGGAGAAAAAGTGAGGAGGGGAGGAATAGAGGACCACCAAGATTTTTTTTACCCCTCCATCCAGGTGGTCCTCTTATCTGGTGAAGTATCAGTGGCCAGCGTTCATGTGTGTCCCTCGGGTGGGGAGAAGAAGGGAGGGGGAAGAGCTCTGTCTATATGAGATCGAGGTTAGATAAGAAGACGCAGCCAGCCTCTTCACATCTTGTGGTTTCGGGTGTGGGGATTCAGTGACGCCAGAAGAAGATCTGATAATCCCAGAAGATGCTTCTTCTCTCACGAAATCCTCACTTGATCGTTGCGAAACTTTTCTTCCTCTTCTTTATTCGTTTGCTCTCCTTCTGTTGGCATTGTCTTGAAGCATTGCTTTGAATCAGGCCAGGATATAGAAAGAAATAAAAGGGGGTTGCCTCTTTTATTTCTCAATCTTCTTTTGCCTCGGAAAAAAAAAAGTAAAAGTTCGGGGGGGAAGAGACTGAACTTCATTCGCTGTAAAAAAAAATTTTCCTCCGTTTTAGAGGCTTTTAAAAAAGCCCTTCCGAAATACGTGTTCGCACCGATCTCAACTCAAATCACGTAAAGATTTCAAAGTCGAACAGACTTTCTTTATAAGCTACTACGCCTATAAATAAATAAATAAATACCCCCTCAAGCAGCTGCTTGCCACAGAGGTCTGACAGGAGCCTGTCAGTTTATATGCCAGAGTAGAAGGTCTGAGAGGATGGCAGGACCTCAGCAGAAAAACGACACAAACAGCCATGCCTTTCCCGGGGTTCGAACCCAGGTCCATTAGGTCAGTAGCCAAACGCGCTAACCACTCTGCCACGGGACGGCTCTACGCCTATAAGACACTTTAATTCAACATCGAGGTCTCAAACTTTCTCCTAAATAAGATCTTCAAGAAAAAATGAAGCTGTTATCCCTATAGTAACTTTATCTTAAACCTCAATACTATTGGGTCTACAAAATTTACACCTCTATTAATAAGATTCTAATCTTATCCTACCGCCCCAGTAAAATTATAAAATTAAGTTTAATAGGATCTTATCGCATTTCAGGCTTATACTAGCCTTTTCACTAGCTAATTAAGTTTACTAAATAACAAAGAGACAGATTTTTCTTCGATCGAACCTTTCATTACAGACCTCATTTAAAAGACAAATGATTATGCTCCGTTAGCACAGTCAAAACCTAATAGAAGAACTGCCAAAATTACAATTCTCTAATCCAATCGTATGTCCTCATTCTTTAAAAAAAAATAAAGTTAACAATACAAAAATAAAAGAAAATAAAAAAAAGCGTTTGGCTAATCCTGAAAAACAATTTCCTTGATAAATTTCAGTCCCACAATCTGATATTATTATTTAACTACAAAGAAACAATCACTCTATAAAAACATCGACCTTTAAAATCAAAGACATGAGTGGGATTCTATGTATGAAGACAATATTAAAATCCTTTAAAAATAATAAATAAATACCCCCTCAAGCAGCTACTTGCCACAGAGGTCTGACAGGAGCCTGTCAGTTTATATGCCATAGTAGAAGGTCTGAGAGGATGGCAGGACCTCTGCAGAAAAACGACACATACATCCATGCCTTACCCGGGGCTCGAACCCAGGTCCCTTAGATCAGTAGCCAAGCGCGCTAACCACTCGGCCATGGGACGGCAATAAAATTAATTTTCTCTTCAATTACTTTAACTAGCATTCTTAAGGGGTGGGTGGGTCATGGCCTCCCTTGTCCCCCCCCCCTTCAGATATGGCACTGCTTTGAACGATCGTTTTTGCTATCGTAGCCTTTCTCAGATGTTACGCAAGAACCGGACTTAAGGGGGCGGGGGTGGCTCAGTCGGTAGCGCGCCAGGCTCGTAATCTGTAGTTCCCAGGTTCGAGTCCCAGCTGGGTCAGCGTTGAGATTTATCTCCGCAAAATTTCCCGCCCTGCCCACGGTCAGTAGGGGACACCGATGGGCTTGGAAAGGCCGCCGTCCGTCGGATGGGACGTTAAGCCGTGGCCCCGTGTACGGGAGAGCCATACCCTGTGCACGTTAAAGAATACGCTGGATGGCCTTGACGGGAGGCTACCATCTGTCTCCCAACAGCTGTTCCAGTGGGTCCCCTCCCCCAACCTTCTCTGAGCCTTCGGGGTCCATGTGACCTGGCCATTTAGCCCATGGTGTGCAAAAAAGTGCCGCTCAGAGGTAAAACAACCCAACCCAACCGGACTTATTTTATCAAGCATTAGGTTTTTACAAAATGTTTTACTTTTAGAATTGCTCTTTGTTTTTAATAATAAACAATAAAAAGAAACGGAATCCTCTTCGTTCTGTAGAGTAGCGATTAACTCTGTCCATAGCACGCCACGTTTCGTAATTTAATCCTGCCAGGTTCCATTCCTCCGCCTCCCATTTTGTTTGCATTGAGAATTTTCTCTGCTAACCCTCGTTCTATCAGAAATGAGACAGGTGACATCGATGGGCTTGGAAAATCCGTCGTCCCTCGTATGGGAAGTAAAGCTGTTGGTCCGTGTGACGGAGAGAAATGATCTGTGCACGTTAAAGAACACGATGGGTGGCTTAGATGGGAGTCTTTCATTCGTCTTATAATAGTTGAACAGTGGATCTTATTCCCCATTCTTTACTGAGCCCCTCAGGGGTTCTTGTGACCTGGCTATTTAGCCAATTTTGTGAAAAAAAAAAGTGCGTCAAAAGATAAAAAATGAACGTCCCGAAAATTTAATAAAACCATCGGTGAAATATAATAAGCTGAAAAAAAAAAGGTTTTACCGTGAGTGGGATTCGAATCCACATCTGGAAACATGCCAGTTATGCTAACCACTACACGTCATCGGCTCGCGTTTCTTCTACAGCAGACTTAAACTTACCCGCATTGTTATTTGTTTAACACAGTAGCGCCATCTGTCGGGAAATGAACAACTATGTTGTCACATAGAAATGGAATTTAATATTTGTCCCTCACGCTAATGGCGTTATATCAATAATTCAGTAGTAAACAATCACAGGATGTATCCTGTAAACATGGAACTCATGATATAAATAAACTGAAAAAAAAATTGGTTTTACCGTGAGTGAGATTCTAACTCATGTCTCCTGGAAACAGGAGACGTACTTTTTTTTTCACTCATCTTCTCCTATGACTTAAAAAACAGCTTGATAATGTTAAATATTTATTAAATCAATGATGAACTGTGAATTCGTATGTTTAAAGATCGATCAGTCACCTCTAAATCGACCAATGATCAATGAGTACGAAAGAAAAGTCAATGAATCGATCTGTGAGAAATGTTCGTAGCATCAACTGCGCAGTGTTGCAGTTTCCAAGCATCCTACGCAACTCTATAATATATTCATTGAATTAATTATGTGAGGGGAGGTTGAAACCCCCTAGACTCCTGATTATGGGTAGATACATAAAAAATCAAAAATTAAATGGGAAAATATATAGTTGTGGGGAAAAAAAAGCAACGTATACCATATTCAGTACTAAGTATAAGACGTCCATTATGAAGGTAGAGACGGTTAGTTAAAAGAGTGCGAAATATTTCTCGCCCCTTTTATAACCTACAATTGCAAAGATAAAAAAAAAAGTTATTGGGAATTGTTGCATCTTCTCAAAGGATGCATAAAGATTGGTTATTTTTCATCCCTAATTTTTATTAAATTATCCTTCAGTAAAAATTAGAAAGCAAATTGATCTCTGATGAATACGAGATGATTGCTTAAGAAAAATGGGTGATGAAATGTTACACTCAACTTGACCACTACACTATACCATCTAAACACCAAGCTTCCAGTCATCGTTTTTCGAAATTTCAGTCATCTAAAACTTTACATTCTAAAGACCAAATTTCAGGTCATCATTTTACAAAATTTCTAGTCATCCTTTTACAAGATTTCTGATCCGCATTTTGCAAAATTTCTAGTCGCCCTTTTACAAGATTTCTGATCGACATTTTACAAAATTTCTAGTCATCCTTTTACAAGACTTCTGATCCGCATTTTCAAAATTTCTAGTCATCCTTTTACAAGATTTCTGATCCGCATTTCACAAAATTTCTAGTCGCCCTTTTACAAGATTTCTGATCCGCATTTTGCAAAATTTCTAGTCACCCTTTTACAAGATTTCTGATCCGCATTTTCAAAATTTCTAGTCATCCTTTTGCAAGATTTCTGATCCGCATTTTACAAAATTTCTAGTCACCCTTTTACAAGATTTCTGATCCGTATTTTACAAAATTTCTAGTCACCCTTTTACAAGATTTCTGATCCGTATTTTACAAAATTTCTAGTCATCCTTTTACAAGATTTCTGATCCGCATTTTACAAAATTTCTAGTCACCCTTTTACAAGATTTCTGATCCGCATTTTACAAAATTTCTATTCATCCTTTTACAAGATTTCTGATCCGCATTTTACAAAATTTCTAGTCACCCTTTTACAAGATTTCTGATCCGTATTTTACAAAATTTCTAGTCATCCTTTTACAAGATTTCTGATCCGCATTTTACAAAATTTCTAGTCACCCTTTTACAAGATTTCTGATCCGTATTTAACAAAATTTCTAGTCATCCTTTTACAAGATTTCTGATCCGCATTTTACAAAATTTCTAGTCACCCTTTTACAAGATTTCTGATCCGCATTTTACAAAATTTCTAGTCATCCTTTTACAAGATTTCTGATCCGCATTTTACAAAATTTCTAGTCACCCTTTTACAAGATTTCTGATCCGTGTTTTACAAAATTTCTAGTCACCCTTTTACAAGATTTCTGATCCGCATTTTACAAAATTTCTATTCATCCTTTTACAAGATTTCTGATCCGCATTTTACAAAATTTCTAGTCACCCTTTTACAAGATTTCTGATCCGCATTTTACAAAATTTCTAGTCATCCTTTTACAAGATTTCTGATCCGCATTTTACAAAATTTCTAGTCACCCTTTTACAAGATTTCTGATCCGCATTTTACAAAATTTCTAGTCATCCTTTTACAAGATTTCTGATCCGCATTTTACAAAATTTCTAGTCACCCTTTTACAAGATTTCTGATCCGCATTTTACAAAATTTCTAGTCACCCTTTTACAAGATTTCTGATCCGCATTTTACAAAATTTCTAGTCACTCTTTTACAAGATTTCTGATCAGCATTTTGCAAAATTTCTAGTCACCCTTTTACAAGATTTCTGATCAGCATTTTGCAAAATTTCTAGTCACCCTTTTACAAGATTTCTGATCCGCATTTTGCAAAATTTCTAGTCACCCTTTTACAAGATTTCTGATCAGCATTTTACAAAATTTCTAGTCATCCTTTTTACCAGATTTCTGATCCGCATTTTGCAAAATTTCTAGTCATCCTTTTACAAGATTTCTGATCAGCATTGTACAAAATTTCTGGTCATCCTTTTACAAGATTTCTGATCCGCGTTTTACAAAATGTCTAGTAATCGAAGAATCTATCATCTAGAAATCAAATTCCAAGCATAGACTATTTACAATGATAAAGTTTCATCGTTCTCCAAATACGAAAAAGGTAGAAATTTAACTAATTATGGATTCCGAATCTCAAAATAGTAACATTTTACTGATATCTGTTTAATAAAAAGAAAAACATTTTTTGCATTTATCTGTTAAAACAAATTATAATAATAATATATTTATTCATCATCATCGTCATCTCACAAAACACAGATGTAGAGAGATTTTATACATTTGACCCGCAAAGCTAATAGCTTATCTGCAGAAAATATTGATGAGCATTAGTTTTCATACATAAGTGAACGTAGTAAAAAAGAACACAAAATAATCGAATGTCACAGACGGACAGACGACAAGGAGAAAACAACGTCTTCGACTTCTTTTTCATTCAAAAATGAGATAAAAGATTTTGAAACCGGAGCCCCCTTCCCCCTTTTTTTTTCTCGCGATTTTAATTTGGATTAATCCTCAAAATTCAATTTATTAAAATAACAGCCCCCTTGTCTATCACAATGCACTATTTGGGTGTGTTTATTTAACAACCGGTTCTCCTGATCCATATAGGGGCGGGGGTGGCTCAGTCGGTAGCGCGCCAGGCTCGTAATCTGTAGTTCCCAGGTTCGAGTCCCAGCTGGGTCAGCGTTGAAATTTATCTCCGCAAAACTCCCCGCTCTGCCCACGGTCAGTAGGGGACTCCGATGGGCTTGGAAAGGCCATCGTCCGTCGGATGGGACGTTAAGCCGTGGCCCCGTGTGCGGGAGAGCCATTCCCTGTGCACGTTAAAGAACACATTGGATGGCCTTGACGGGAGGCTACCATCTGTCTCCCAACAGCTATTCCAGCGGGTCCCCTCCCCCCAAACTTCTCTGAGCCTTCGGGGTCCATGTGACCTGGCCATTTAGCCCATGGTGTGCAAAAAAAAAGTGCCGCTCAGAGGTAAAACAACCCAACTCTGATCCATATTTCTATTATTTTATTAGCCTTTGATTTAACTCAATCAGCTCACAAACAAAAGACTACTACAAAAACAGAGATAAAATGACAGATCACGTTTTTAAAGCTTTTTTCTAACAACTTGCTATTCTCGTGTTAAATCCAATTGTCGCACCCCACAAAAAAATGAAAAGAAAAAAATAAAATTTGAGAACTTCCAACAGAATGGTCTGTGATTAGAAAAGAAAATCTGATCTGTGAGAGTGGGGAGGGAAACTAAGCAAACAAAATAGCAGATGGGAACAAATAATACAAATAATAATAGTTTTCCACGCGGTGGGGGGGGGGGGGGTAAACTCGGGAGAGATTCTCTTCTCTCTTTCCCAATAATATGATTACTTTCGGCAAACGAGATGAAACAAACAAAATAAAGCAAAGAAAAAGAACACCAGAGACCATTCCTGGATTTGAACATCGCAGCGGTGACGTTTCTCCCAACAGGCAGAGGAGCGCATGCGCAATGACTCTCCAGAGAGGAAGTCGGAGAGCGAAAACACAAGTGACGTAACAAATACAACGTTCAAAGTGTCAGAGGAGGGCTGAGGAAGGGGAGAAATTAATGGTAAGATATCTGCCATTAATGAGTTTTTCGCCGCCAGATGGAGGGAGCAAAAAATATTTAAGATACGGTGTTCTGAAATGCGCAAAAGGTTTAGAGGAAATAAAAATAATTCAAGATATTGAAGAAATAGAGAAAGTAATATTATTATCTTTCTTTCTCGTATCTATATATTTATCTCGGTTCGATTTCCCTTGGGCAACACATTAATACAGAGATTTGGCGAAAGATTGGATGGAGTTGGGTTGGGTTGTTTTACCTCTGAGCGGCACTTTTTTGCACACCATGGGCTAAATGGCCAGGTCACATGGACCCCGAAGGCTCAGAGAAGGTTGGGGAAGGGGACCCACTGGAACAGCTGTTAGGAGACAGATGGTAGCCTCCCGTCAAAGCCATCCAGCGTATTCTTTAATGTGCACAGGGTATGGCTCTACCCGTACACGGGGCCACGGCTTAACGTCCCATCCGACGGACGGCGGCCTTTCCAAGAACATCGGTGTCCCCTACTGACAGTGAGCAGGGCGGGGAATTTTGCGGAGATAAATCTCAACGCTGACCCAGCTGGGACTCGAACCTGGGAACTACAGATTACGAGCCTGGCGCGCTACCGACTGAGACACCCCCGCCCCAATTGGATGGAGAGATAGACTCAAAGCGGATCAGGGCGGCAAACCGATTTCTTTTTTTTAATTTTCGTATCTTTTAATGTCTTTCACTAAATTGAGCATCTTCAAACGTATACAAATAAATTGCTATGTCGAAACACTTCCCATGAAAGAGAAAAGATTTCTACCTCCCCCCCCCCACACACACACACATATTTTACAACGACCCTCTCCTCCTCTCTGGGGCGGGGGTGGCTCAGTCGGTAGCGCGCCAGGCTCGTAATCTGTAGTTCCTAGGTTGGAGTCCCAGCTGGGTCAGCGTTGAGATTTATCTCCGCAAAATTTCCCCACCCTACCCACGGTCAGTAGGTGACACCGATGGGCTTGGAAAGGCCGCCGTCCGTCGGATGGGACGTTAAGTCGTGGCCCCGTGTACGGGTAGAACCATACCCGGTGCACGTTAAAGAACACGCTGGATGGCCTTGGCGGGAGGCTACCATCTGTCTCCCAACAGCTGTTCCAGTGGGTCCCCTCCCCCAACCTTCTCTGAGCCTTCGGGGTCCATGTGACCTGGCCATTTAGCCCATGGTGTGCAAAAAAGTGCCGCTCATAAGTAAAACAACCCAATCTTTAAACGTATACAAATAAATTGCTGTCGAAACACTTTCCATGAAAAAGAAAAGATTTCTCCCCCCCTCCCCCCACACACATATATTTTACAACGACCCTCTCCTCCTCTCTGATCTCTCTCCTCAATCTCAAGTTCATCGTCATCATCTGGATGTTTCTCCAAACGACAATTCCGCATCTTACGCGAGTGCGTGTGATTATTTACACGCATTTCAAAAGACAAGGATTTCTTTTACACTCTTCAGGTACGGCCACACACAGAGCAGCTTGGCGTTTCAAACGTTACCAAATTTTACAGCGCCTTCAAACGAAACATTTCCCAATGACAGAGGTAGCTTCTCGACAAGCTGAACTTTCTGCAGTTAAACTCCAGTCTGCTCTGAAGCCAACTCTGCTATTAGTAAAACGTTTCATTTCAAGACGCCACAAAGCTCGATAACGTTTATAACTCTGAACAGCTGAAACCGCTTCCTGTGTGGCCACATCCATGCTCCTGTTGCCATCGTCTCTTTCGTGTGTCAGGAAGGGGTGGAAGATGAAATATATCATTTTCGAACCATTAATTTCCCAGCTTTCATGTCTTTTATTCCTTCCCTCCCCCCCCCCCCCTCAACCACCCCACCTCCCAATAACATGTCTCCGTTGCAAGAAAATCAGAGATCTTTCTCTACAACCATTTGTAATTGGGAGATCTGCCCTTTTTTTCTCCCCATCTTCTCTGTCTTCTTTCACGTCGAGACAACTTGATCGTTCGAGGAAATGAAGAATCCGATGACAACATATTAAAAAAATTAAGTGTTTTTTTACTCCTTTCTTTAAATGTGTTTTTTTTTTCTTTTTACCAAGGAAAAGATGTATCTGTTGTCTGTGAAAGAAACGACTATTCACACTCAAAGTTTGAGACTGAAGGCAGAAATTCAAGACAAAGAGAAAGAAAAAAGCAAATTCTGCATTGCAGCGAAATGTTGGATATTATTATCGCCGAAATATGGGATCGTATCTTATCAGAATTCGCTGGTTTTATAAATCAAAAACGTTTTATCAACATATATGTTAAAAAAAAAGAGTACTATTTTTTTTTTCCAATCTTTTTGAGGTTTCAGCTGATATCGTTCAGGAAAATGAGTTTCCGTCTCCGAAAGAGAGGAAGAATCATAAAAATTTAGATAAGGATATATTTTTTTTACCTGCATTTTCTTCTCGATTGGGATCTCGTGGAAATGAGCTTTGGTACGCGAAAGAGCGAGATAATTTTTTCTGGCTAGTCGTGAGAGAGAGACACGAGACTTATTTCCTTTTTTGGAGAGGAAATAAAGATTATTTTCAAATAAACGTTTTCGTTAATCTCTCGGAATACTTTTTAAAATAATCGGTGTAAAATGGCTTTGGTTTTTTAAAGGAAGAATAAAAGATTGGTATTTTGTGATCGTTGGGTTGGGTTGTTTTACCTCTGAGCGGCACTTTTTTGCACATCATGGGCTAAATGGCCAGGTCACATGGACTCCGAAGGCTCAGAGAAGGTTGGGGGAGGGGACCCACTGGAACAGCTGTTGGGAAAACAGATGGTAGTCTCCTGTCAAGGCCATCCAGCGTGTTCTTTAACGTGCACAGGGTATGGCTCTCCCGCACACGGGGCCACGGCTTAACGTCCCATCCGACGGACAGCGGCCTTTCCAAGCCTATCGGTGTCCCCTACTGACCGTGGGCAGGGCGGGGAATTTTGCGGAGAACCCATCCGACGGACTGTGGACTATTCAAGCCCATCTGTGTCCCTTTTTCTTGAAAGAGTAAACGTTAGTGGAGATAAACCTGAATCCTGGTACAGGTAGGACTCGAACCTCGGAATCGACTGAGCCAACTTGCTCTCCCTTTTCCTATTGAGACTTGCTATTATATTTTAAGAAATAGATATTGTTGCGGATTACAAAAATGGATAGCCACTGAGCGTGAGTATTAAAAGCTATATTTCAAAACCAAATTCAATACAAGGTAAATTGTTACCAAATTCAATACAAAGGAAATATGGATGAAGTATCTTATTAACCAATCAACTACTAACATGCACAAATCATCAATCTTCCTGCGTAGAGCACACAATATCAGCTCTGTGTATTTTACTAAATACTACCTTTTACTTGATTTACCAGGTCACCCGAAGATCTTCACTCGTAAACCAATTCTCGTCCTGTGCTAATAACTGTTCACACACTAGCCGAACAAAAAGACAGTCCGTGTAGACATTCGAAGTTAGCCATAAAAGTCCCCACTTTTATACTTCCGCGTATACACAACACATCAAGTTACTTCTTGATACTTAACGATAAAAGATCCCACTTTTATCCTTCCGTGTATACACAACACATCAAGTTACTTCTTGATACTTACGCGCACTGTCTCAGAACAGCTCACCGTCCATTTTCGAACCTTCGACCGTTACAACACACAACGACCGTTACAATACAAAAAAATGACCGTTAACGCTCCACTCTTCTTCTCCAAATTCTCCCAACGTTCTTATTCGTTGGCTGAAACTTTTTTGCTTTCGGTTGCCAGATTCCTTCTGTCGTAACACTGCCCCCTTCCTAGGTCTTGTTCGTCCCGAACAATTCTGGATTCCAAAGTTTCTTCAGTTCTTCGATGAAACGGGGTCAAACGATCCACGTGAACCACCTTGCTCTTTGTAGCTGGACGTCGATGAATGCGATATTCCACGTCTGTGTCAAAATGAAAGCGAATCTCATTATGACTTAGATTTCTTTTCTGACTGAAGCCTCGTCCACAAATATAATACGTGTAAGGCCTATAGCCCTTGTGAACACGTTTATGTCTCCGCAGGGAGAAGAATCGACTAAGAGTTTCGTGCAAAACCTGTAAAAAGTTTTCTTCTTTGTCGAAAGTTTTCTTCTTTGGATTTTTACTTCTATCAACAGTAACAAGGAATGAAAGTCATTAGTGACATAAAATCTAGGGAGGAGTTTCATCCTCCAGTCTGACCCTTTTGTCAGTTGACTTTCACTTAATTCAGAACTGTCGTGATGAACCTTCAGCCATATTTCACCTGATTCAATTTGATCCCCAAGGTGCTTCACAATTATATCAGCTCCATTCTTTTTAGCACTTCGGTCCATCTCCTCCTTCCATACTCTTGCTAGAACTGCAGCTTCTAATCCGACAACCTTACCTGTTTCTCCTGTATAAGTGAAATCAGTGATGTGTCGGGCTGCTAGCAATATTTTTTCTGTTTTACCTTCACATAGCCAGCTTGCAACATCTTCAGATACTCTTTGTTCTATTAACATGTTACGAAACTTGTTCAAAGCATTGCCGTTATGCAGAACCTTACGGACACGTGATGCTTCATCTACCCTATTATCCACAATGTTCACAAAACGCAGAAGTTCTCCTCCTAACTCTTCGACGAGCTCTTGCAGTTCCAAGGATCCGTTACCAAGGAAACACTGAACAGCTTCCATCACTTCCAGAGAGTTGTCAACAGAGTTTTCAAGAGGTGAATCCATGTTGCTGATAACAGCTGAACAACTCAAACTCTTCATTCCACGAGCTTGTGATGCTGCAACCACTTTCTTAACTAAATCAACAGCAACATCTTCTGTACTGATGAGATCAATAGCTCCTTTTCCGAATTCAACATCATAAACCAAAGCACACACTCCTTCAGCCAGCTTTTTGGACACAATTGAGCATATCATTAGAGGAACGCTATCTATGGTAGCCATCAGATCCTTGCAGCGGTAAATCTCCTTATCTGTTGGCACCAGCTCCTCTGTCTGTCCTACGATGCAGCATCCGACGTCTTCCATCATCTGCTCGATTTTATCTTTAGTGCAGTCCACTGTGAAGCCAGGGATGGATTCCAATTTGTCCAGAGTATATCCCTTCAATTCGAGAGCACGACCGGAGATCATAGGGACCTTGAGACCTAAAGCAGCAAGTGCAGGAGCCAAGACAAGACTCACTTTGTTGCCGACACCTCCTGTGCTGTTTTCATCTACCATCCGATGGCGCCACTTGGGTCTCCAGCAAAACACATGACCCGAGGAGGTCATATTTGCTGTTTCTTCCGAATTCACTTTCTTGGAGCTCTCATTGTAATTAGCCAGGGAAACATCAGTCATGATTGCCAAATTGTTCATTCTGGAGATCAGCGACGAGTTTTGTAACATGATATTGTCCACTTTAGAGCTCTTGTAGTCGTGATAAAACTTTTCCATATCCTTATAATCTAAATGGTTATAATGTCCAAATCTGCACATTGACTGTTCAGAAAAGAAATTCAGCGTGGCTACGTTGAAATTATCTGAGGGATTCACTTCTCTCTGATCGTAACTCTGAGGCTTAGTTTCATCCAGAAAGTTAGTCTTTGAAGTACTGTCTCTGCCTGAAGCTCCTTTACTAGCATCACCTGTTACGCTTCTAAGCCATTCTTCGGAATTCTTTCTTAAATCCCCACTTTCTATAAACGATTCGAGTGTGGCTATGTGTTTCGGAAAAATCTCTCCGACTTCCCCGGTAACGACGAAGGGCACTTTGTATCTATGATGAATGGACACCTCTTCTTTACTCGGACCACTCTGCGAAACGTAAACTCTGTTTCGTTCCCCCTCATTACCACTCGTTACTCTGCCTTTGCGATAATTGTCCATGACGCATTTTGCTGACGGCGAGGAATAGAATACCTTTCGTGTGGATCTCTCTTCAGATCGTGCCAGACTTGTATACCTAGGTATTTTGAAGTGCAAAGCGTACTGTATAGTCTCATAACTCTCTGATCTGTGTGATTGTTCTTCACAGTTCCTAGACATGTCACCAGCGACATAGACACTCTGCCATGCATCACCAGTAGTTGCGTGGTCAAAGGCATTATCTGCGCTATCTCTACGATTCTTGATTTTCAGTAGCAGATCCACATTTTTATATGCGTTGCCTTTCTCTTTTTCTTTTCCATGTTTACAATCTAACTTAACACTATCAAGATCATCTTTTTCACTGACAAATTCAACATTTAAACTATTGCATTGTCTATTGAGTTCGGTTTTACTATCCTTGAACTGATCAATAAACTTATCAATTTGAGAAGCCACTTCAGCTCTCATCTCAGTATTTTGTGCGGCCATTTCGGCTTTCAAGTCACCTATTTTATCGCTTTGGGCAGCTAGATCACTTTTAATATCAGTCATCTGCGTAGCCATATCGGCTTTCATATCGGTCACCAGCGTAGCAATAACGGCTTTCCTATCAGTCATCAGCGTAGCAATAACGGCTTTCCTATCAATCATCAGCGTAGCCATATCGGCTTTCATATCAGTCATCAGCGTAGTCATATCGGCTTTCATATCTTTCATATCAGTCGTCAGCGTAGTCATATCGGCTTTCATATCTTTCATAACAGTCATCTGCGTAGCCATATCGACTTTCAAGCTATTTATCAACTTTACTAATTCATCCATACTTCTAGTTAACGGCATTCAATAAATTATCCCGCTTCTGACACCAAATGTTGCGGATTACAAAAATGGATAGCCACTGAGCGTGAGTATTAAAAGCTATATTTCAAAACCAAATTCAATACAAGGTAAATTGTTACCAAATTCAATACAAAGGAAATATGGATGAAGTATCTTATTAACCAATCAACTACTAACATGCACAAATCATCAATCTTCCTGCGTAGAGCACACAATATCAGCTCTGTGTATTTTACTAAATACTACCTTTTACTTGATTTACCAGGTCACCCGAAGATCTTCACTCGTAAACCAATTCTCGTCCTGTGCTAATAACTGTTCACACACTAGCCGAACAAAAAGACAGTCCGTGTAGACATTCGAAGTTAGCCATAAAAGTCCCCACTTTTATACTTCCGCGTATACACAACACATCAAGTTACTTCTTGATACTTAACGATAAAAGATCCCACTTTTATCCTTCCGTGTATACACAACACATCAAGTTACTTCTTGATACTTACGCGCACTGTCTCAGAACAGCTCACCGTCCATTTTCGAACCTTCGACCGTTACAACACACAACGACCGTTACAATACAAAAAATGACCGTTAACGCTCCACTCTTCTTCTCCAAATTCTCCCAACGTTCTTATTCGTTGGCTGAAACTTTTTTGCTTTCGGTTGCCAGATTCCTTCTGTCGTAACAATATTATTAGCAGAATTCATTCGGGGAATTTTCTTTTGGGAAACTTACTCTCCCAGGCTCTCCTGACAATACACATGATAATTCAGAAGATAGATTCACTTTCTATATACCAAAACAAACGGGGCGGGGGTGGCTCAGTCGGTAACGCGCCAGGCTCGTAATCTGTAGTTCCCAGGTTCGAGTCCCAGCTGGGTCAGCGTTGAGATTTATCTCCGCAAAATTCCCCGCCCTGCCCACGGTCAGTAGGGGACACCGATGGTCTTGGAAAGGCCGCCGTCCGTCGGATGGGACGTTAAGCCGTGCCCCCGTGTGTGGGAGAGCCATACCCTATGCACGTAAAGAACACGCTGGATGGCCTTGACGGGAGGCTACCATCTGTCTCCCAACAGCTGTTCCAGTGGGTCCCCTCCCCCAACCTTCTCTGAGCCTTCGGGGTCCATGTGACCTGGCCATTTAGCCCATGGTGTGCAAAAAAGTGCCGCTCAGAGGTAAAACAACCCAACCCAAATTCCCCCCCTTTCCACACACCTCGCCCATCACATGCAGTTCTACGAAACACATAAACAACGAAAAACACTAGCAACCCTTTTCCCAATTCTCTGAAGAGCGTTTTCCTATCACCCCGTTGCAGAAAGGGATGCAGCAACATAGCAACGCTCCATCCCCATGACGACATCAGCACGATGGAGCCGTGGCGGTTGCTTTGCGCAGACAAACAGCAAGAATGAAGGAAAGATAGTTCTTTCTCTGTCTCTCCTTCCTGCATCGAGAAGAGTGAAAGAGAAAAGAAGCTAAATAGTTCTCTCTTGAATGCCGTGGAGCTGTCATTCCGCGCGATGTCGGGATTCCTCTCGTCCCCCTCACCTATCCACACGCCAATTTCGCTTTCGTTTTCCCCCTCTCCTCTTCGGAACGTTGTTGTAACACTTTAATTTGCTGCGATTCGGATGTTGTGAGCGTGTTTGCCCCTTCTCGCGCCAATCGGAGGACTTCGCGCTTGCTTCGTTTGTTGAGGCGGAAGAAACGCAACAATGGGACAGCGATGACAATGGATCCAATCTCTCGATTCAACAACGCAAGAGAGGAAAAGGGAAAGAAGCAAGAGTAAGATTTTGAAAAGAGAAACTTCTCTGTGAAATTTTTTTTTCTCTTCGATTCCTTTGCTCTTAACGAGTTGGATAGTATATCAATATTGATAAATATCGTGACATTGTAACAGAATTGAGTTGTTTTGCCTCTGAGCGGCACTTTTCTTTTGCATACAATGGACTAAATGGCCTGGTCACAAGGACCCAAAGATAAAAGGAAGGTTAGAGGAAGTTGTTTGGAGAACTAGAACGTCTCCTAGAAATTTCCCCCTACCTTCTTTGATTTACTGGACAATCTCAATGTCTTCTCAATGACTTCTGTCTGTCTCAACATCTTCTGGACAGTCTCAATGTCTCATGTCTGTCTCAACGTTTTCTGGACAGTTGTTTAGGAGACAGATGGTATCCTTCTGACAAGTCATCCAGTAGGTTCTTTAATCAATCCAGTGGGTAAGAATCTCCTGAACAGGGAGCCATGCCTTAACGTCCCATCTGACGGACGGCGATCTTTCCAAACCCATCAGTGTCTCCTACTGACGGAGTACTGGGTGGGACTCAAATCTGGAAACTGCTGATTTTGAGATTGGCACTCTACCGACTGAGCCACCTCTGCCACGCAGCACCGGGGTGTCATCCAGCCAGTAATAAATAAAATGCGTACAAGATGTATCTATAGTTTTAAGTATTTGCCGTTATAATATGTTTTATGTCCTTTACTTTCGGGAATTTTTTTTTTGATTGAGTTTCGTTGTTTAAGAAGCGAGTGAAATGTTTGTCTCTTCGCAATTGCTGCTACTAGAAGTGTGAGTTAGTTGTTACTTTCCAGGTTAGCGACAGTTGAAAAATCAGTCTATTTTCCCGCCCTGAGCGGAGCGGGGGTGGCTCAGTCGGTAGCGCGCCAGGCTCGTAATCTGTAGTTCCCAGTTCGAGTCCCAGCTGGGTCAGCGTTGAGATTTATCTCCGCAAAATTCCCCGCCCCGCCCACGGTCAGTAGGGGATTGGATGGGCTTGGAAAGGCCGCCGTCCGTCGGATGGGACTTAAGCCGTGGCGCCGTGTGCGGAAAAGAGCCATACCCTGTGCACGTTAAAGAACACGCTGGATGGCCTTGACGGGAGGCTACCATCTGTCTCCCAACAGCTGTTCCAGTGAGTCCCCTCCCCCAACCTTCTCTGAACCTACGGGGTCCTTGTGACCTGGCCATTTAGCCCATGGTGTGCAAAAAAGTGCCGCTCAGAGGTAAAACAACCCAACCCAATGGCTTGCCCGAATTCGGCACAAACACGTGGTAAACGTATTGCATTGAGTCAGCTGGAGCAATGACTTGACTGCACCTTGAGAGGAAAATGCAAGCTGAAAATGGATGGATAGAGTTCCTAGCTGGGTGGACGGGCGAATTTCTGTGGGTTGAAGTGCCCCGTGAAATAGCAGTGGTATCTGCTGGCTGTGGGCTAAGATGTCCTGTGATAAAAGAACCAACACATAAATCAGTTATTCTTCACAATTAGGAACTACGTAAGTGTAAGCACTGGTATAGCTGAGAATCCATGATCCCCATGAACAAAATGGTTGGTTGGGACCCTTCATAATATTGTTCAGATAACTTATAAAATGGAATCGTGCAAGCACGAAAATTAACTCTGCATTAGAAAAATTGCTTTCTATGAAAACTTAAACTTTTTGTAATATTTAAAAACTAGATAATTTCAGTACTCGGAATGTATCATTCCACGCAACCACAATATCCTGAATATATCCTAAAGATATCTAAGATGACTAATGGATATCCCTTTATCATCTTAGATATCTTTTGGATATTTTCGGCTATTGTGATTGTGTAGGATCAAAATTAATACTTACAAATAATTTCATTTTATTAGCGTAATAATCTAGCACCTGTCTGATTTTCTACATTTCCTAATCGTTGTGGAAATAGCCCTTTAGAGAGGAAACTTTTTCTTTATTCAAATAGCCCATCTGCTGCAGAAAGAATGGAAACGTTAGAGTGACTATAGCAAAAGTAATAAGGCTTCTCTAAGCATTTCGCCTTTAAAAACAGTGCCAATTAGAAAGAACAAAATTAATAAGTTCCATTAAAAGTTACTTGTAGTGTACGAAATTTGACTTCAATGAAATATCACATTATATACTATCGGTAATTCATGGACCATCTGTGAAGTCAGTCACATGTTCGTCCATTCAGTCAGTGGCAGAAAGTTTCGGTTCCCTGTGGTTTCGCTGGTTCTTGAGCGATCCATTCCAAATTTGCATCTCACCTAGATTTGGCTTTTGGGTTGGGTTGTTTTACCTCTGAGCGGCACTTTTTTGCACACCATGGGCTAAATGGCCAGGTCACATGGACCCCGAAGGCTCAGAGAAGGTTGGGGGAGGGGACCCACTGGAACAGCTGTTGGGAGACAGATGGTAGCCTCCCGTCAAGGCCATCCAGCGTGTTCTTTACGTGCATAGGGTATGGCTCTCCCACACACGGGGCCGCGGCTTAACGTCCCATCCGACGGACGGCGGCCTTTCCAAGCCCATCGGTGTCCCCTACTGACCCTGGGCAGGGCGGGGAATTTTGCGGACCTAGATTTGGCATCGGTTATCACTAGTATAGGAAAAAAAAATTACTAAATCTTAATGAATGAATCAACAGCATAAAAGGAAGTTTGGGCTTATTAAGTGCCATATTCTCATTCAAGGGGAAAAATAGGGGCAACGATATGGCCAAAGGCCAACTGGTGAAAAATATTTTTTAACGAAAAGTAACGCAATGTATGCATCATGCAACGTAACGCACACACAAAGTTAATGAAAGGGCACAAATGCAGAGAGCAGTCCAAGGAAGGACCGAAGAGAACTTAGAATTTGGGAATGGAAATTTAGAAAACAAATCAACATCTCAACCAGAGGCACTTGGCAAGTTGCAGTGTTCTCTCAACCAGAGGCACTTGGCAATTGCAGTTTTTCAATCTGCATTGTAGATTAAAATCTCCATGGAACCACTGCAACTTGCCAAGTGCCAGAAGGCACTTGGCAAGTTGCAGTGGTTCCATGGAGATTTTAATCTACAATGCAGATTGAAAAGACTTCCGTACGCTATGCAACCAGCTGTAACATGCTGCAGAATCTTTAACATGGGTTGTTGTGGGTTGGGTTGTTTTAACTCTGAGCGGCACTTTTTTGCACACCATGGGCTAAATTGGCCAGGTCACATGGACCCCGAAGGCTCAGAGAAGGTTGGGGGAGGGGACCCACTGGAACAGCTGTTGGGAGACAGATGGTAGTCTCCCGTCAAGGCCATCCAGCGTGTTCTTTAACGTGCACAGGGTATGGCTCTCCCGCACACGGGGCCACGGCTTAACGTACCATCCGACGGACGGCGGCCTTTCCAAGCCATCGGTGTCCCCTACTGACCGTGGGAAGGGCGGGGAATTTTGCGGAGATAAATCTCAACGCTGACCCAGCTGGGACTCGAACTTTTAACATGGCATTTATATTATAAATTTCTCTGGCTGGTCTGTATTCCAGCATGACCCACAGGGGGAAAAGAATTAATCTTTTACTCCCTGATCTTTCCAAATTCAGTTCGCGAATGAATTTTTTCAGAAGAAAAGAAAATAACAACTTGGGGAATACATATCGCCTTTGGCGAATATGGGATACTCGTTTTCGGGAAAAATTAAGTTTTCCATTTTCCGGATTTTGTACCCTTTTACAGTAGTAATTAATACTAATGAGTGATTGGAAAACGTTGCGTTTTTTATCTCTTAGGGTTAAGGTGCTGAGCAGAACAGAAAAAGTGCAAGAGAAAACTATTATTAGCTGGGATAGATTTCAATTTCTGATGAGCAATAGAATCAAAAATGGATTTATTGAAATTGATATGGAAAAAATAGATCATGTTATTGAAGACTTCACAGACTGCATTTCCACTGCTGTTCATGATGAAAGCAAACCCAAAAAATTAGAATCCATAGAATTTAAGCTTCCAGAAGAGGTTAAAAAGGTAATCAGTGATAATATCGCAGAGATAAAAAATTTATATAACAGGATTATTGTTTTGGGTTGTTTTACTCTGAGCGGCACTTTTTTGCATACCATGGGCTAAATGGCCAGGTCACATGGACCCCGAAGGCTCAGAGAAGTTTGGGGGAGGGGACCCACTGGAACAGCTGCTGGGAGACAGATGGTAGCCTCCCGTCAAGGTCATCCAGCGTGGTCTTTTTTAACGTGCACAGGGTATTATTGAATTAAAAAAATAATTGGTTGCGGCAGTCTTCCTCGATGTTGCGAAGGCTTTTGATAGAGTATGGATAATTGGCGTTCTCTACAGCTTATCGAGAAGAATAACCACGTTGGATTTTTAACGTGCACAGGGTGTGGCTCTCCCATACACGGGACCACGGATTAACGTCCCACCCGACGGACGGCAGCCTTTCCAAGTCCATCGATGTCCCCTACTGACTGTGGGCAGGACAGAGAATTTTGCAGAGATAAATCTCAACGCTGACCCAGCTGGGACTCTAACCTGGGAACTACAGATTAAGAGCCTGACGGGCTACCAACTGAGCCACCCCCATCTTTTATATAATAGACTAGAAGCCCAAGTTACAGAAGGACTTGAAGAAGAAATGTACTCTGATAACTGGGATAAGAAAGTTTCTTCACTTAGCACTGAAGATTTTTAGCGAATGGTAAGATCTCTTAAAGGTTTAAAACGAAATATTCCATCTCTGCATGGCTTAATGGGTCTTACATTCTCAGATTATGTATTGTAAGGCAGAAGCTTTTCCAGATATTCTTAAGACGCATTCTCCCAAATATTCATCCTTCAGCGACGATTTCATAGAACATGTTGAGGGATCAATTCAAAAATTTGACGAAAAGAACATAAAGAAAAAAATCAAAATCACCACAGTGAAAGAAATTTGACAAGCTATCTTGAAACTCAAAACGAAAAAAGCACCTGGACCGGATAGTATAACTAATCTTATGCAAAGAAATTGCCAATTAAAGCAATCACACGACTATGTTACATCTTTAACGAGTCTCTCAGACACAATAATTTCCCAGACTCTGGGAAAAGTTCATTTCAGTGATCCATAAACCAGGACAAACTTGTACTTTCCCAAACATTTTTAGGCCTATTAGTCTCTTATACTGCATTGGAAAAGTGTTTGAAAGAATTAGCCTTTCTTAACAGAACAGAGATGTTTTTACAAGATAAACAAATTATCCCATCCACACAATTTGGTTTTAGAAAATAACATTCGACGGTGCATCAGTTATTACCTGTAGTGGAGACTATCTCCGAAAGTCTGAATAAAAAATAATTGATTGCGGCAGTCTTCCCCGATGTTGCGAAGGCTTTTGATAGAGTATGGATAATTGGCCTACTCTACAGCTTATCGAGAAGAATTTTCTGCAACCACTAGTAAAAATTATTTCTTCTTATTTTCATGGAAGAACATATCAAATTAGTGTCGAAGATTCTCTCTCAGAAACAAAATCCATTAAATCAGGAGTCCCACAAGGGTCACTTTTGGGACCCGTTCTCTTTAACTTACTCGTTTATGCCTTTGGAAGAGTCAAAGAAACATTATACGCAGATGATACTTCATTGATAATTCATCTTTAAGTCCTAAACTTGCAGCCAGAAGAGTAAAAGAGAGTCATTAAACTAGAAGCCTTGTTTATAAAATGGCGAATTAAAATGAATGCACAAAGAGGAATGTAATAATGTTGGCCCATAGAAGAAAGCATGAAGTCCGTAGACTTTATATTTTCGACACCAATATTGAATGGAAGGAATCTGCACTGTACTTAAGAATCACCCTGAATCAACTCTTCATCTCGAATCAACATGTCACAATGAAGCACAAAGCGTTAAATGCAACCTAAACATACTGTTTGAAAGGAACTCCAAACTTTCCATAGAAAATAAGTTATTAATATACAAAACGATCATCCAACCGATTATTGTATGCCTATCCAGACAAAGGACATGAGCATTTCAAAGCTCCAAAGTCAAAACAAAACACTTAGAACTGTTGCGTCAGCAACCTGGTTAATAAAAAACAGTAATTTACATAAAGACGCGATTCTGTCAAAAAGTTCATCAAAACTACTTCGACAAACTTCTTCACAAAGATGGAATCCCATCCTAATCTAGTCATTGCTGAACTTTTAGATTATGACTATAAATGTGAGCACAAATACGAGAGGCCTAGGTCTGTATTTTTAGAGCCTTGACCCTTTTCTTCTAACCTGAACTTTGTCCTGATTTACCACTCCTACAACAAATGAAATATGGTTGCTTGTTTGTCCTCCATGCAAATACTTGCTTTTGACACCATTTTTTTATCTATTTATTTTTTTATGCTTGCATCTCATATGCTAAATTCCCTTTTTGAAGATGAAGGATGTATGGATGCAGTGCATGTGAGTACTCTGGTATAGATATTTATGATCTCTGATCTCTAAACAATTATATTCCCATTAGCTAGGAAGTTATCTGGGAATCTCTTCCCCGTCAATATATCACCAGTGTTTCTAATTTCTACAATAAATATATTGTTTGTAATATTACTTCAAGTTTTACATTTTCTACATTTAGCACCCTCTAGCGATTTAAATTAAATCCTTTTGGTGGATTTGAAAACTATGAATCGTGAAAACTATGAACCTATTCAAAAAGAATTTTTAACTAATCTCTTAAAAGATAAAGTCGAATTTTCTCACCACCTGGGTGGAAAAATTCTACTTTATCTTTTAACTTCGTTTTGGACTTTATCATCTTCGACTTTCGATTTCGACCTTATCTTCTTTCCTTCGAATTTTCCCATCCAGGGGAGTGGGAAAATTCGAAGGAAGAAATTGTTTCTACCAATATAAAGCCCCTTGATAATCACACTCCAACATTAATAAATCAATTTCTAGGTCAGCTATTGTATATATGCATTTTCCCACCATCTCCGTGGAGTAAAGATCTAAATCATTGTTGCCAATGCAAATTTCATAACATTCGCATTTGACATCCAAATTTCTGTCATAATTACATCACTTACAACATTCGTTTGAAATTTTTTGATTTTCAAAATTTTCCACCATTAGTTGGAGCAATTATAGTCGTGGGAAAATACCAAAAATGCAAAACGTAATATTTCATCAATATTTATCCAATTCAAAAAGAATTTTTAATCTATCTCTAAAAATAAAGAAGTTCGATGTCTACAGATAGATAGACACACATTGACAGACTACAGATAGACAAAGAGAACACATTGTATCATATTTTTTCTGAAACGAGCTAAAAATGTTCACTCTGTTTCCCACGTAACCACAGTATCCAGAAAATATCCAAAAGACATCTAAGATAATTCGTGGATATAGAATAGCCATCTCGGATATCTTATGGACATATTCATATTGTGGTTGTGTGGGTTATTGGCTGAACCGGGAAACTTCCAAATTTTGAGGATTCTGGCCAATGTAGAAACTAATTGTTAATATTTACCAATGTTTTAATTCTAATTTGACAAAATCTATATAAAAAATTTACCTCTTAGAAAAGCAGAGGTTCAATAGTGGCTTGTTAGTTTAACATGCCAAACATAAGGACTGTGAATAAAGCGAGACTTTAGCAGAAGGATAACACTAGAAAAGAAACATCTATGACTTCTCTGAGGATCGTCCTTTAAAACTATATCTTTTGCTAAATTCACCTTTGTATCTAATATCAAAGTGAGGGAGTTAGCTCAGTCAGTAGCACCAAACTCGTAATCTGCAGTTTGCAAGTTCGAGTACCACCTACGCCAGCTTAAGATTTATATCCTCTAAACTCATCACCCTTCTCTCTGCCAGAAGGGGAACACCAACGGCCTTGGAAAGGCTGCTGTCCCTCAGATGGCGCATAAAGCCATGGTCCCGTAGGCAGGATAATAATACTCTGTCAAGAACATGCTGGATGACCTCGATGGAAGGTTGCCATCGTTTCCTAACAGTTGTTTAGTGGGTCCCTTCCTAAAACCTCCCATAGCCTACCAAGCCTGGACAGTGCAGTAAGATAATTAATTTTGAAATATATAGGCGTTTCAATTATATTTTAAATTCGACTAATAGCCCCATGACTGCTGAAAGTTTATTTTTTTTTATTTATCAGAAAGGGATTTCTAAAAGTTTTCTCAGAACTTATTGCCCTATTTTTGAAAAAATGTGACTGACGTTCTTGTGATAATTATACGTGAACTAGCCTACTTCCTGTGCCAGGTAAAGTTCTATGTATTATTTTGCCTATTAGAATTAAGAATTTCGCTGATGGACAACTCCGTGAGGAACAGTATGGATTCAAGAGTGATAAGGGCTGTATTAATCACAATTTTTCACTTAGGTTCACGAGAATGTTTAGGGTTTCGGAAACGTTTAGTTATTAGCTTTATAGATTTCATAAAGGTCTTTGACTCTGTTGATCGTCATAATTTGTGGTTGATCCTGAGATCATATAGCAACCAGACTTAGTTTGTTCACAGAAAGCTCTCTATAACACAGTCTTCTATGAGAGTAAATAAGGCTCTTAATATTGTCTCCCTGACGATAAACAGAGGGAAAATTAAAATAATAAAAATTAGTCAGATAGGTAGTGGTTTAGTTATTTTGAATGGTTGAACCCAGGTCCGGATCAAAAAAAAAAAAAAATTGAAGGTTTGTGTGTGTGTATGGGGGGGGGGGGGGTGATCTAGCCGTAAAAATATGAAAAGATGTTTTATAAGTGTTTTCCACAAAATATTTATTGATATATTGACGTTAAAATGTCAACCAGGTAAAGCTGTGATTGTCATCTATGTTTAAATCATTAATAATGCTAAATAACGTGAAGAGACTTTATTATTTCCATCCTACTCAGCGCAATATAAAAAAAAATAGTTGCCACCCGTAGATCATAGATGGCGCCAATGATAGGCGCCGAAAATCATCGGTGAAGAGTTTAAAATCTTAAATTTGTGGAAAAAAGATGAGCCGGCATTAGTTCAATCAGTAAGAATACTCTGGCATGTTTCTCGAGAGATGTGGGTTCAAGTCCCGTATGTCGGCGAAATTTTTTCCTCAAAATATTTATTGTTTTATAAGTCATTAAAAAATTCCTTGAAAAATGCGTGAACTATAAATAAAGTTAATACCTTTTTTGTCTCTTATTACTCTTACTAGCATTCTGAAAGAGGGCACCATGGCACCCTTGCCCCTACTTTCCCTGATCCTACCCTTGTTGCAAGCTTGAGCAAATGTCTTAGTTTAATTACATTGTAAGCTGTTTAAAAGATACCGATGATGTGCGGCATGAGATGAAAAGTAAGATAGGGATTGCTGCCGGGAGAGTGTGGAAAAATGCACATATACATCTAAAGAATAAAATTAGGCTATAAAATACTTTTTCCCCTCTAAATTTTTTTATGGTAGTAAAACGTGGGCCCTTTGTAAGCTAGATAATATGTCTACAGAAATCGTGAAGATTAGGTGGTGTAACTTTGTAAGTAATGATTAAGTCATGGAAACATAACCTCTTTTGAGCATAATATTGTGCATATAGAAACTGTTTTAGTTTGGACCATGTATACCTCTATGTATAGCTATAGATTAGCGAATACAGGGAGAAAGAGGGGGAGATTGAAAATGCGGGTGCAGACGCGATTAACAGAACCATGTTAAAATTTGTTTACATTGGCCAAATGCAGCAGCTGTAGCTCAGGACAAACATGTTTGGAGAACTAACATTACACATTTGGTTGGAGTTGCATAGCCCATGGTTGCTTAAGGATTTGTGTGCATGTCTTTACCATTTATTTTAACACAACCAGCTCCAGAATTCCACATTGGCAGTTTCCCCCTCCCAATCCCAACAAATGATAAAGAAAATTCTGGTATATGCAATGCTTGGAAAAAATTGTAATAGATTGCGAAGAATTGGAATTTAACCAACTCAATAACTAGAAATTTACTACGAAACAAGAAAACTGCATTGGTGCACAAAGGTAATATAACATACAATATAATAAAGAAACAACAGGAATAATCCTTATTCTGTGCTATAACAGGGGTATCATGTTGAGCGGTTCATGAAATTTCTGAAGTTTCCCTTTTAATTAAGGAATCATAACCGTATCCGTATCTGGTAAAACATCGATAGTGTACAATTATGGTAGGCTAGTAGTCGAAACTTGCTGTAAAGGAATTAAGAAAGGTTTGCAAATTATTGTAATTTTTTGGTGAGTATCGTCTACTGATAGTTGTATAGTATATTATGCATAACCTTAATTTATAACAATGTAAACTATTGCAAACGCGACTCTTCCCATGCTCAAAAGATATAGCCTAGACTTTTAATAATGTTAGCCTAGAACCTTTTACCATTAACCTGTTAACCAGGTTAATGGTAAATGAATTTTTCTTCTTTTTATTGGAAAATAATATACTTTTTAAATTTTAACATACACCCAGTGGCCACTTTATTAGTTACATTTCCATGTTATGTCAATAATAACATACAGAACCAGTAACTTCTTACATAAGCGTTTTTGTGAAAAAATGTGACTGAAAATAATTTAAGGATTTTAGTCAAATCTATTTTATTCTCGATTTGCAACAATATTAATTAGAGAGTTACCGAAATTGGGATATTTAGCATTAACAACGGCATTTTAAATAATTATGTTGAAAAGTTGGGTTGTTACCTCTAAGTGACGATTTTTGCACACATTGGGCTAAATGGCCAAGTCACTAGGGCTCAGAGAAGGTTTTGGGGAGGGGATCCATTGGGCAGCTGTTAGGAGACATGATGATAGCCTCCCGTTAAGGCCATCGAGTGTTATTTGTGTTATTTAACGTGCAAGGCTATGGCTCTCCCGCATACTACTTTATGTCCCATCCAATAGATAGCAGCCTTTCCAAGATCATCAGTGTCCCCTACTGACTGAGAGCAGGGAGTTTTACAGAAATCTCAACACTGACCCAGGCGAGACTCGAATCTGGGAACTGCAGATTACAAGTGTGGTGTGCTACCACCCCTGCCCCACTTTTAAAAAGTTAAAAACCAGCTGAAAGCAACAAATTATACTGAATTCTGCTAACATGTATTTTTACAGTGCCTGTAATATGCTAATTTTCACTAATTTTAAATGCTTTTATTTTTTTGCAGAATAAGCTAATTTGCTGAATATTTCAGATTTAATAACTCTGGCCCATTGGCTTACTTATATTTTTATGCTAAACATGCCCAAAATTGTTATTTTATAAAGTAGAATTTTGCCTAATATGTATAATCTAAAATTTTAGATGATTTTTATAATATGCAGTGCCATGAAATATTTATAACATGCACTTTTACTTAATTTTTATAATAATTAATGAAAGGTTTCTTGTGGTATTTAACATTTTTGTGGGATAGAACATTAGCAATACTCAGAATAGTGGGAGCAAACAGAACATATTCATACTATATAGTTGCCTTATTTTTTTTTCCTGTGCTTGTTACACGGTTTTGGGAAGTTTTTCTTTCTTTGGGGGGGGGGGGGGGAATATTGTAGAATGGCCCACAGTCTTGCTGGCAATATTCTGAATTTTACCAATTTTTATAACACAACTGTATCTGATAATTGCATTAGATTTGTGAAAACAGTTCTTCAAGGACCCTGCAATGGCTTATCTATTATCTGTGGAATGATATCTGACAAATCACTCCCTCCATTTGCAGAGAGGGGGATATTTAAAGAGATGAACACAGCTGCTTGAACTTCTCAGATACATTTACTTATGAATGGCCTCATTTCCTCGCACATCTGAGCTACATTAATGTAAGCCAAAGGGTTAAATACTGAGCTAATATAGTTGAAAATTGATATTTGACTACTTCAGACTATATGTGCATTGCTTTTAAGAATATTTTTTAAACAGGATTTTTTGCCTGTGGTCTTGTATTGTTTGTAAAGTATAGATCAATCTTTAGTGTACAGGAATGGATGGGAATTTAGTGCCATCTATGGATATAAATAACAGAAACTACATACAATAATGTTGAATATAACTGTGCCTGAAAAGCAACAAGAACTGTTTTGCTGCATTTCATAAATGTCATTCATTTGATGTGTTTATCATGATGAAGCACATATTAATTATAATTGTTTTTCTTTTATGTTCCTTTTTATGTTGCTTTCTAAGATTTCAGAATTTTTCAGCTTTTGTGATAGTTTCAGCATTATAATGTACATGCTAAATTTTATTAAAATGATGTTAAAAATATAATTTTTGCATATTTTTGTTTCTTTGGTCATGAAAAAGCTTATTTAAAGGGAAAATTTTTTCTTCTATAAGCAAAAATTTGAGTCTGAAGGGATTAGATTCCCATTGAGATCTTTGAATAATATTCAGTCACATTTCTTCATGAAAAGCTTATAAGAAGCTACTTTCTCTATCTGAATTACTGTTGACATAACATGGAACTTTACCTAATAAATTGGCTGTTGAGTGTATAGCTTTCAGTTTTATATTATAGTTACTGCAGAGTTCTTATTTATATATATTTATTTCTAGTGAATGTATGATGCTTTGAAAAACTGAAGTCGTTTATTAATGATGAGATGGGGTGTTTATGTGCTAAATCAAGTTCAAATTCCATGAAGATAAAATCCAGTAATGATTCTTCAAGAAAAAAATCATATTCTTGGTAAGTACCTAACCTCCTGGTGTGCATACTTAAGGAGGTATTACATTAACTTTTAATCAATTATATATGACAGTTTAATCTTTTATTGATAAAAATGCATGGTATTAAAATTTGATTGGTTTAGCAAGTTCTTTTATGTTTGAGATTCCTCTCACAAAGGATAGCATTGAAAAAAATATATACACTCAGGGGCATAGCTTTGGGGGAGGGGAGGCTCCCCCCAAAGTAAATAAATATAGGGGTACAATCGTTTTCATATTTCCACCACTTTTCCAGAGGGGGGGGGGATGAAAAAGCAGGGGTCAAATTTTTTTACAGCCTGTGACATTTGCCATGTCAGAAGCTTTGATGCCTAGCTTGTTATTTTCAGCACTCATGTTCTGGAGATGTAGAGTGACAATCGTTTTCATACCCCCCCCCCTTTTCAGGTGGGGTGTGAAAGCAGCAGGGAGGGTCAATTTTTTTTTATTGTCAATGACATTTGCCATGTCAGAAGCTTTCATTTGACACATAGCTTGTTACTTTTGTACTTGCATTCAGGAGATAGTAGAACAATCATTTCATATTCCCCCCCTTTTTAAAGGAGAAGAAAGTATGGGGGGTCAGTTTTACATAGCCTTTGACATTCCCCATTTCAGAAGCATTAATATGATGTATAGCTTGTTACTTTTGGCACTCTCATTCTGGAGATTTTTGGTGATGAATTGTTTTTATATTTACCCTTTTTTAGAGAGGAAGGAAGCATTGGGAGTCAATTTTGTTATAGCATATGACATTCCCCAAGTCACAAGCTTGCATTTGACACATAAATTGTTCAGTTTCTCCATCGCATTCAAAAGATATGGTGGAACAACTTGTCAAATCCATAACCGACAAATGCGAAAGCCAAAAGCAATAGGAAGATAGGTAAAAGTGGGATTGGTTTTACTAAATTTAGTACAGTTGATGCAATTGAGAAATCTCTGCAAAATCTAGAGCAGTTAGCAAAATTTGAAGTCACCTGGTAAAATGCAGGATAGTTGTGAAGAATTCCCCCCCCCACACATACACACACTGAACAAAATTCAGAGTACATCAGTGACAGAAGATGCATAATTAAAGTTATGTATGGTACTTATCTTCTCAGTTGCCAAAATTTGTTTTTGGAGTTGACAAATTTTCATTTTATCTCCCCCCCCCCCAACCATAGTCCCTTTGCTATGTCCCTGTATATACTGCCCTCCCAAAATATTAGAGGATTTCTTGTTAATAGAAATCTAACTTCAAAGGTCTATAATGTTCTTCTAAAATGTGTATTTAATGAAAAAGTGGGATTGAAGATAAAGATCATAATCAAATCTATTTAAATCTCCATTTGCAATGATATGTGTTCAGTATTTAAAGTTATAAAAGCTGGAATATTTAAAAAAAATTCATTTTTAAATTAAAATTTAAAAAAATATATTATTAAAAGAACAGAAATAAGCTAGAAATTGTATCAAACTTCTGGTTTGTCATACAATATAGAAACACAAACACAACCATGCCATCTTGGGACTCAAACCCAGTCCCTGGCAGCTGCAGCATCACCATGACCCAACATGATATCATGCACCACTTAGTGGTGGTGCAGTGGTATCAAAGGGATAAACTAGTACTAGACAAAAATATTTACATTACTATGGAATACCTGTACTTACCATTGCAATTAAAGCCTTAAATGTTGTGATGTCTGAAATACTATACATGATATTTGAGTAAATTTTGTCTTATCTTTTAAACTAATATTATGCAGTCTGAGACACTATTTATATGTCATTATTTTATCTCACAATTGGATTTAGGAGATTATCTCTTTCAGCATCTTCCAACCAACTGTAAGTTACTAGTGAGAATTAAAAAAATGTAAAATTCAATTAGAATAATTGTTTAGCAAAATTCCATTATAGCCATGCAGATCACATGTCACTTTTAATGCAAATCCAAATGATCAGAAATAGTTAATTTATGATTTGAGCTACATTATCCAAAATGACACGATAAAAATTATATTTTAGTGAGTAAGTCAGTTATCAGTAAAATTAAATAAGAATAATTGATATATCAATTAATCATTTGACAGAGTTAAAAGTGCAATTGCCAAAAACAATGCAGATGGTGGTGCCATCAATGCAAATGAACCAGGACCCATGCCTATAGGCTAAACACTTTTAGGACTTATGAGATATATAATTCTTAAAAACTGTTTAAAAAATATGAACACTGTCATAATCAGGAAAACAAATTGCTTTATTAATCCAGATTAACCAGTGTTACCAATGAAGTAATATTTATGGTATTTACCTGATGAAACATTTTGAATTGTAATGTATTTCATGTTATACTGAGTTAAAACTTATATCCTTAACCCTTCCCATGTCTATTCATTTGTATACATTGACAGAATCCGAAATGAGAGATTAAAGGACATTTAATACCTGTTTTTAGTACAACAAAAAATTCTTTTTTTTTAAATAAAAATTGTTTGAAAAATTTATATATATATTATAAAAATACATTATTTAGGCTTTGAAAATAATACTTTCTTTTTTTTATTTTATCCTTATTTTATTAATCAAGGGTTGGGTTACCAGTGAGTGGTACTTTTTTGCACACACTGGACTAAATGGCTAGGTCACAAGGACCCCAAAGACTGGGAGGGGACCCATTGGACAGCTATTGGGAGACATATGGCAGCCTCCCATCAAAGCCATCCAGCATGTTCTTTAATGTGCACAGGGTATGGCTCTCTCACACACGGGCCACAGCTTAATGTTCCATCTGATGGACAACAGTCTTTCCAAGTCCATCGCTATTCCCTACTGACTTAGGGCAGGGTGCATAGTTTTGCGGAAATAAATCTCAATATTGGCCCAGCTAGCCCAACTGGGAACTGCAGATTGCGAGCTTGGTGCACTACCGTCTGAGCCATCCTGTACCACTTATTAAACTAGGATCTAAATAATATGTTAAAGCCATCTGATTGCCATTTATTAGCCTTGATATACGGTATTCAAAATTTATTTCTTAACAATTACTCTATGCTGAAGCAATCCCTTGATTTAAGCTGACAAGTTTGATTTGAAATATTATTGACAAATTTTTCTTTAAAGTTTCAAAAATCTTAAAATTTATATAAAAAAAGTGCTATTTTTAAAAATGGAAGATTTTGAAAGTAATTGCAAAGTATGTACCTCTGTCTTTTTCATTTTTTTTTTAACACTCTTTTCTGCCTTAAAAATAGTTTAATATTTCTTGAGTTATTTTTATCATTTATCCCAACATTCTGTGCATCATTCCCACTCTTCAAATGAAAAATAAGTAACAAGAGCCTTCTTAGCCAACAAGGCCATAACTTATTATTGTGAAGCTGCCTGCAGCATCATGGCAGAGGAGCAGGGGCTATGACTTAGTTTAATTGTTCACACATGCTGTCAAGTGGCTACTGAATCAAAAAAGACTTCCTTGGCACAGAAATCAGTTCTCATGTGTGAATGTTTAGTAAAAAAAGCAGCCAAGAAAGTGTTCCTCTATTTCATAAACAGGACAGAAAATCCAAATTAATGTGCACAATCCAAGTGCTGTCCTGTGTTTTAAAATATACCACACTGAAGAGAATCATTAAAAGTAATAAAAAAATCATGTTTTCAGGTAAATATATTATTCAGGAAGAATTTTTTTTTTTTTTTTCATTCTAAAGTTGGCTTGTTGATATGACTCAGCACAGTTGACAAAAACCTGGACTTTTCTCAAAGTATGGTACTGAGTAAAAGTTATAAAAAGAAAGTAATTTTCTTCTTTGAAGTAAAAATTTATTTATTTATTTATTGCTATTATATTTGTGGGATTTACCTACAGTTTTCAGAGTTTTTTCATGCAATTCATGCAAACCTTTTTTTTTTTGTATATTGAAGAGGCACTTTAAGTTTTTAATATTGTAAATTAGAAATCACTAAACACATTGTATTGTAGCAATGGAAAGATTGTAGTGAAAATGCTAAGTTAGGTCCTACACATGTTTAAGCCTTTGCAAATACAGCAAAAATCATAAAAATTAAATCTATTTCATATTGCTGTGATTGAATATATTTTTAATTTTTTGGAAAGGTTAAAAATTATTTTGACTACAAATGCATCCATTGTGAGAAATGTGACACTTTAAGGGTCAGAGTAGTTCCATATTTGCATTATTATGCTCAGACATCCTTTTAATCAAAACAGTTCCAGCCTGAGAATAATTTGGTTAATATACTCAACCTTGTATTGGAACAAAGAAGTCCTGATTTTGTGAACAGTGATTCTTTTTATATGTAATACAATAGAGGTCATTTCAGTAAAGCAGAAAATTTTAGATTTTTAGGTCCAATAAATAACCACTCTATTAAGTTGCTTCAAATATTTAGAGGAAAAATTGTCTTGAGCCGGGTGGGATATGAACCCGCCACCTCCTGATAACATGTCAGGTGCTCTGGACCATTGCACTACCAGCCGCCGATCAAGATCTCCTCTAATTGATGATATGAACTTTCCTCAACCTACCTTACTTAATATGTAGGGAGTGTTCAGGCAATATCGCCCAATGCAGCTTATTAATGCCTTTCAGATGGAATGCATGTATTATGAGTATGCAAATCTACAAATAATTAATAAACTCATTTCCTGACATGTTATCAGAAGGTCGTGGGTTCGTATCCCACCCGGCTCAAGACAATTTTTCCTCTAATTAAGTTGCTTCAAATATTTAGATTATGCTCAGACATCCTTTTAATCAAAACAGTTCCAGCCTGAGAATAATTTGGTTAATATACTCAACCTTGTATTGGAACAAAGAAGTCCTGATTTTGTGAACAGTGATTCTTTTTATATGTAATACAATAGAGGTCATTTCAGTAAAGCAGAAAATTTTAGATTTTTAGGTCCAATAAATAACCACTCTATTAAGTTGCTTCAAATATTTAGAGGAAAAATTGTCTTGAGCCGGGTGGGATATGAACCCGCCACCTCCTGATAACATGTCAGGTGCTCTGGACCATTGCACTACCAGCCGCCGATCAAGATCTCCTCTAATTGATGATATGAACTTTCCTCAACCTACCTTACTTAATATGTAGGGAGTGTTCAGGCAATATCGCCCAATGCAGCTTATTAATGCCTTTCAGATGGAATGCATGTATTATGAGTATGCAAATCTACAAATAATTAATAAACTCATTTCCTGACATGTTATCAGAAGGTCGTGGGTTCGTATCCCACCCGGCTCAAGACAATTTTTCCTCTAAATATTTGAAGCAACTTAATAGAGTGGTTATTTATTGGAGTACCCAAAATGAGTGGAGTTCATTAATTATTTGTTTAGATTTTTATGCTTTATAACCGTGCAGATAAATGCAAAATTATTTTTTTTTACACAAATCATTAATCAGATACACTGAGATGTCAGTTTATTATGTACACCTACCTAGTAGCATGTTGCCCCTCCTTTGGATTTCAGAACAGCCTGAATTTGCTGGGGCATGAAATTTACAACATGCTGGATACATTGTGCAGGAATGTTGTACCATACAGAAATATTTCTGTAGTGCAGTTGCTGCAAATTGGATGGCAGTACAGTCTCACTGCGAACAACTCTTACCACCTCATCTCAAAGATGCTCGATAGAGTTTAGATCTGGGGACTGTGCAGCCCAATGAAGCAAGGAAAACTCATCGGTATGTTCCTGGAATCATTCAGTAGTGATTTATGACTTGTTAGCATGTGCATTATCATTCTGAACACATCCATCCAAGTGAGGATAAGCTGTGGTTATGAAGGGATGAACTTAGTGAGCAGTAATGTTCAAATACGCTGTGACGTTCAGATGTCCTCTGATGGGTATCAGGGGGCTTAATGTGTGCCAGGAAAACATTCCCCACACTGCCACCATCTGCTATGCATACATTAATGCATCATACCGCAGTATAATTTGCCACAATAAATTATGCATCACACTGCCACCACCTGCTGCTGTTGACACCAGACAAGATGGCTCCATGGCCAAATTCTGATCCATCAGCATGATGCAAAAGAAACCTTGATTTGCCCAACCAAGCTACCTTTTCCAGTCCTCATCTGTCTAAACTCACTGTGAAAGCTTCACTCCCCCCCCCCCCCCCCCCCTCAGTACCTTGGCTGTGCCACACAGATGATATAATGCTGTTTTTTTTTTTGCTGCGGTGCACAAACCTTTCTGCACTTAGCCAAGATCGTTAAACTTCAACACCCAAAGAAAAAAATTCATAATGTTTAGTAAAAAAAACAGCAAGGAAGTTTTTGGTATTTCATAACCAGTTTAGAAAATTCCATGAATGTGAGAAGTCCAAGCCACTTTATATAACACTGGCCTTGTTTAAAATATACAATACTGAAAAGAATCATTAAAAGAAATAAAAATCATATTTCAAGTTAAATATTATATTATTTTGGAGGAAATTTCCTTTTGATTAATATATATTTTAACTATTTTTATTCTTCAGGTTTTCCAAAATGTAGCCTTAATTATATAGTGTGTTTTTTTTTCACCATATCACATTGAAAAAGGCTTATTAAAATCAATATGCTTCTAAATTTGTATATATTATATTTTCATAAAATTTGTAATTAAATTCTGTTTAATTGGTATATAACATGACTTATTTCCATTGATTGGTTATTTTTTTTTAAATTCTAAAGTTGACTTGTTTATCTGACGGCACAATTGGCTAAAAAACCTGAAATTTTCTCAAAGTATGGTGCCGAGAAAAAAATTACAAAATGAGAGAAATATTTACTTGAAACCAAAAAAATATTTTTTTCATTATTCAGAAATAAATAGCCTTTCTATTCATGTGCATTATACTCATTTTGGTGTGTTAGTTTTTTTTAAATAAATTTTTATTTGTGTTGCCAGATTAATTTTTTTACTACGCATTTAAAAAAAGTCCTATTAATGTGAAATTTGTCATATTTTTTGTTAAATATTTTATTTTCAGAAAATTCAGAATTAAATGCTGATTAATTTGCCATATAACATGCCATAATTTCTTTCATTGGTTATCTGGCAAAAAAAGTTTTAACATTTAATTTGGCTGAGCATAGGGAGAAAATAGCTTGACCTCTGGATGGAAACCAGTTTTTCAGTCTAGACACTGGAAGGGTTAATCCAACTCTAACTGATGTTCAAAGAGCATTTATACCTAACACCACAGTCATATGATGTATTATGTGTTTAATTTATGTGACAAGGGATGGTATACCTAATAAATGCATCTCGGTGTATTGAAAAGATTAATGTCTATCTGTAAAGTTACTTTTATAAAAGCAGAAAACTTCTAAAGCAATTTACATGTTGCAGTATATGCACTAACATATATTGGAGTACTTCCATATTATGTAAATGGAAATCCACATTCACTTCATTGAACATTTTTAGGGGTAAACTTCCTTGAGACAAGGTGCAGGATATGCCATACAGAACAGTAGTTCCTTACAATGGGGGAAAAAGGGTTGGCACAAGGATTGACCTTGACCTTGGAGGGTGGTACATCCTCAGGCAGACGAGAAGCAGGCTGTTGTGGAACCCAATTTCAAAGCTCTTTCTGACTGTGAAAATATGCTTTGTATAGCCAACTGTTTGAAATAAATTAAAGATCTCGGTCAAATATATCCAAATCTTAATTTACCACAATATTCATTTTGTATTTAAAGAAATGTGTATGTTTAAATATAGCTAATGATTTCTCATATTTTCACTCATGCATTTGATCTGAATTGTTGCTAATAGATTTTTCTTTAAGTTTTAAAATGTTTTTGAAAATTAGTTAAAAGACTTTTATATCTAAACTGAATGAAATTCAAGGGTTTGAAATCAGTTACCAAGTGGATATGTAATTTTATTTTTCTCATTTAAACGTATTTCAGTATTTCTAGAATTGTCTTTAACATTCATCACATTATTTCCTGAAAGGGAAACAAGCCATTAAGAATCTTAGTTTCCATGAACATTCCATTTTCAATACAATGCCTAGCCTCACACAGCTTGTGCTAATTTGAAGACGCACGTTGCCATGTCGAGATCACAAGAGTGTGTGGCATTGGTTGATCTATTGTGAACAACCTAATAATGATTGGATACAGCTTAATTAGTAAGATTTTGTAATGAAAATGTAACTTTTGTTTTTATTTCTTTATATTTCTTTTATCTTTTTCAACCTTTTACAGTTAGACTGCATCTTTGCTACTATTTTCTTATGAGGAAGTTTTAAACTTGGTACTGCAGATATTTTTTTTAACTTGACTTAAGTTATTTCTTATTTTTATTTATTTATTTTTGATTTTCTAATAAAAACTTTCAAAAATCATTTAACATTTCTCAAAATTGAATGTGGTATCAGAAATGGAAACAAGGAAGATCCCTTGGCTGATAAATCAGCCCCTCTCCACACCCCAGTAATTGGAGGAGGATGGTAATGATCGTATTAAATAATAACAGTAATTCTGGGGTGAACAAATGAAGGGCAGGCAAATATGTCTGACATCATCTCTGGCAGAAAATGGCAATTTCCCCATGGTTCCGCTCCTGCTGGCTGATAGGTCCCGAATTTGGTGGGGTGGTCCTACTTAGTTCTGATCCTCTTTGTGTGACAGATGGGGTTCCTAGCCGCTATGTGTCAGGAGTGATCCCCCAGAAGGCATTCGAGGTTTCTGGGGCACTGCCATCGCCTGCCTGTGAATGAAATTATTGATTGATGTGCGATTGTGAGTGGAAACTTGTGAATGAACTAGAGTTTCTGTTTTGCATTATATGTTTGTTGTGGGTATTACTAATATTACATAATAGCCATAATTCCGGGTGGGCGAACTGGCGAGTGGACATGTGTGACATCATCGGTGGCAGAAATTGGTAGTTTCTCCGTGGTTCCATGGCTACTTGAGTGATCAGTCCCGAATTTGGTGGGATGGTCCCACTTAGTACTGACCTACTTTTACATAACTGAGTTTTTACTTAAAACACAAATAATTTTGAATGAGAGTTATTTTAACTGCCACTGGGACAGTTCATTTTTTAAATTTTAATAATCACGATTAATAGCTGTACATTAACATATTAAAAAATTATGAGTCAAGAGGAGTGTTCAACATATATGTAGTATCATATTAGCATAAGGCCATCATTACAGCTATTCAACTACAATTGATGTTCTCCTGAAATTGTACCCTCCATTGGTACAGTCTTTAAGCTATTTTTTAAAGGTGCTCAAGAAAAAAGAGGAACAATATTTACCAGTACTGGCAATGAACTTTGATTGATGTCACTGGCACAGGTACAGTTTGCAATTAGATCTCATATGTTGTTCTTTCTTCTGTTGTTCGTCGAAGAATGGCTAAGTTGGTAGGAGCGTTGTTATCATTACCGCTGGTTGTATTCATTTGCAATGCGCTACCTTTTCTTGCCAGTTGTTTGGTGAACTTAGTTTGCCAATTGGTACAATTGTACCACAGTGCAACAGCTGTATACCAGGCCTTATGAGATTTGCTGCTATCATTTACTTTAACAGCCTCTAGATGTTATAAGTCTCATATAAATTCATCTCTTCATTCACTGGTCGATATTAGACTGATGTTAAGATATTTGCTTGCACAACCCTGAGACTTACAAAATAACTTCCAAAACAAGTTAAAAGTTTAAAAAAGTAGAGTTGAAAAGAAAAAAGAAAAAAAAAAACTATTCTTGAGCACCTTTACAAGATAAAGGATAGCTTAAAGACTGTACCAATGGAGGATACAATTTCAGGAGCACATCGATTATAGTTGAATAGCTGCCATGATGGCCTTAGGCTAATGTGATACTACATATGATATGTTGAGCACTCCTCTTGAATTATAATTTTAATGTGTTAAGTGTGTAATTTTAAGCTCTTAATTGTGATTATAAAATATCAAATTAGCTGTGAGTTATAATTGTAGTAGTTCCTTTTTTGCTCTTCCAAAAATAACTGATATTTTTGTGCCAGGAGTATACAGTTCATATATTCCAGGTACATCTGGATATTACTAGTATTATAGCAAAATGTGTATCTTAGTAAAAGATATAATTTTTTAACTTACAAGCCTGGAATAAAGCATGGAAAATTCTTTTCTGCTGAGGTTCAGACTTTTATGATATATTATGCTAATAGACTCCTATCTCAAGAAGTTATTTCAAGAATAATATATTTTACTTTTTTATATACTTTAATTGAGCAAAAAATTTCATAACTGTGGCTCTAAGATTAAATATTTCTGCATTTAGTCTTTGAACACAAAATTAATTTTTATGAAATTAGGTGGATTGATATGAATCTTTAATCCGCAATTTAATTTTCCCATAAAGCACATATTTAAAAATTAACAGGTTTTAAATTTATCTTTTTATTCAGAAATATATGTGTCCAAACACTTTTGCTACTATAGTGTATTTATAGTATCATCAGTGCATTTTATACATAACTAGGATTTAAATTTCTTTTGTATTGCAGTTTAAAAATATTAATTTTTAAGGCAATGTGCTATGTCATCAGGGCATCACAAAAGGAGTTTTAGATACAAAATTGTTTTAGTACTTTTATTTTTTATTTGAAACACAAATAATTTTTTTAGCATTCCGTATTTGTGGCAGAATGAGTTATTTTAACTGCCACTAGAACAGTTCATTTTTTACTCTTCCAGGAATAACTGATATTTTTGTGCCAGGAGTATACAGTTCATATATTATATTCCAGGTACATCTTGGCATAAAAATGTCCATCTGAGTATCTGTAAATCAAATGATGTCCAGAAGCAAAATGATGCATTTTGTGCTTTAGAGAATGGGATTTTAGGAAAATTGTCATAAAGAACTGAGGTTCACATACTGTAGTTCATGTAAGTTCCATTGTCTACATTTCCGTTGCTGATTTTTTTAGCTGCATTAATATGATTAGCTTAAAAAGATCGCTTTTTTTTAATGATTTTTTTTTTATCTTCGCTGAAGGATAAATAAGAATAGTTTAAATATTTTGCTGAATTGAATATTAGTTGCAATAGAATTGTAGGAAATTTAAAGTATTAGATTCACAGAAATTATTTTAATAGTATAAACTTTAAAAGCATTATTTTCTTGTGCAACAAATTATTTAGAGCAATGTCACTGCTCTTCTAGAAAATTAACAGTTTGCTTTAAATAATTATGATTAAAATATGCAAGAATTTATTCAGATTGGGTAATGCAGTAAAATCTCTCTTGGCAAACCACCTGGCTAGACATTTTTTCAAGGTTTCAATTGTGCATCCCATAAGGATGATGTATTCATATTTTTATTGCATGACTACCTGCATAACATGATAGGTTGTGCGTTAAATTAGAAGCTAAATTGACCTGCGATGATTGCCACTCTCATGACATTCAACAAATTGAACATTTAGGAATTGTAGAGTTCTGCCTCTCTTTTTAAATAATGCTTATTTTACCACCTGTAGAAATGCTTGTTTTTTTATGTACTGCATTTTCTCACATAATAGTTATACTGTTTATTTAAGTTTTTAGTCTGAAAAAAAGACAGCAACCATTATGCAAGAATTTCTTTTAGATGTGGAAATATGTATCTTTCTTGTACTGTAATGTTTAAATAAAAGTAAAATTGGTAATAGAGTGCAATAATTTAAATTTATAACTCTGCTTTCATGATTGCAAAAATGAAGATTTTGCTTCTAAACTTGAAATGTAATATATGTAGTTCACTTAAGAGACAGAATACAGTGACTTTAAGTTTCTTTAATTGGTCAGAATAATCGTACATTACTACTTTTCACAAATGTGATAATGCCAGGGCAACTATGTGCTTAAATATGATTTATCAGTTTATTAGAATTATGTCATGCAATAGTTTTTATAGTGGAAGGGGATAAATTTTTGTGATTTATGGGGGTACTATATTACACAATTTATGCACATTGAGAATTTAATTTTTTGGTTGAAGTTAGCAAATATTTTTACTGCAAATTGCACTTTCCAGGATTTTTCTCCCCTTAACTTTCGTGAAATAACTGCCAGTGAAAAGTTCAAAGTTGGGTGATTGTGATACCAGAGAAGAAAAGAATAATGGGCTCACTAACTTAAGAAATATGGATTTTAGGTTAGCAAAAAAGGAGAGCAAGATCACTTTGAAATCTGCAAAGTTTATTTTTTGACAAACATAAATTGCAAAAATGCAGCTAATGTGAAGTTTATTTCATGAAAAGTCAAATAATGGCAAGGATTTTAAATGTAAAAATAAAATGATTAACAAAAAGATCAATAAATTTACATTGGAGAAATTTTATAAAATGAGTGCTAAATGCATCCCTTATCATAATCTGAAATAAAGTACTGATTGAACTAGTGCAGCAGCTGCTGCAAGTGATATGGAATATTCTACAAGGCATTTTTAATACAGTAGCTATAGATTGTAACTCAGTGTCACAATCTATCAATGAGATCATACCTGATATTGAATTATGACCATTTCTGTGGTTTGTGATGGAGGGTGTAGCTCAGTCAGTAGTATGCGAGGCTTGTAATCTACTTTCCAGAATTGAGACTCCCTGTCATGCTCTCAAGCAGTAGGGGCCACCAATGGGCTTGAAAAGCTTCCATCCATTTGTTGGGACAACCATACCCTGTGCACATTAAAAAAACACCTGGATGGCCTTGACAGAAGGCTACCATCTGTCCCCAAACAGCTGACCATTGGGTCTCCTGTTAACCCCAACCTTCTCTGAACCCTTGGAGATGGTCCCCTCCCCCTATTCCTTGTGACCTGGCCCATTTAGCATAATTATGTACTATTGTGTGCAGAAAAAGCACTGTTCAATGGTAAAACAACCCAACCAACTCTGTGGTTGGTTCTTCTTGTATTAGTGGAATAGTTCTTACTGGAATAACTATTCACTGAAATAGTTCTTATATTAATCAGCATATTTAACACTATTTTGAATTCTTGTCAGTCTTCTTCAGGGCTCAACTCAAAATTAAATTTTCTCAATTCAATTATTTTTGTATGAAATAAAAATCATTTAAAGATAATATGATTGTAAAAGGGAGGATGTTGTCTCACAGGATCTAATTTAATATTTGTCATGCCATGTAAGTGACAAATATTAAATTCCATCCTATGAGACAACATAATTGTCTTTTTCCTGATAGATGTGCCACTGTGTAAATAAAAAAAAAATGTGGAAAAGTTTAATCAAGTCACACTTGCTGAAGAAAAAAATGTTAGCAATTGATGGTGTAGTGGTTAGCATACATGGCATGTTACTAGGAGATGTGGATTTGAATCCCACTCACTGCAAAAACATTTTTTTCAGCTTATTATTTCATATGTTCCATGTTTACAGGATATCTCCTGTGATACTTTAGTACTGAATTTACTCAAAATATTGGCTGCAATTACTATTTCAGCAAGTTGGTACAGTTCAGAAATACATTTTCTCTCTCTAATATTCAAGAATATATATACATATTTGAAGAATATCCCAATTAGCATTAAATGCCTAAATTGTTTTGTTTTTTATTTTAAATGTATTTTTTGGCAATATTTAAAAGCAATTCACCAGTTTTTGCAAATGAAAAATAGCACATATCTAATAAGCTGATTTTAAAATATATAATTTTTCAGTTTGTGATCAGACCTGCCAAACTACCAGTTTTATCTAAAGATTATGAAAGATCAAATGATCATACCATCCTGGGACCCCAGCAATTGCATTGTCACTATATACCAACATGATACCACTGTTCCACTGAGGTGGCATATGAATTATGAATAACTTTGCAGTCTATATATGCTAAACAATTGATTCTTTTTCTTTAAAAATTAAAAATTGCCATTCCGTAATTTAATGGGGTGCAATGAACAGTATTTTTTGTACTCAACTACATTGCAGTTGCTTGACAAAGAAAAAAACTCATTCCATTTTAGATTCATCTTCCAAATAAAGCTACAGTTTGTTCTGTTTCAGATTGATTTTTTGATAATTTGTGATGATAACTGAAGTCTATTCATATTTTGCATATTGTATCTCTATTTATAAATAAATATGTCAAAAATACAGTTGTTTAATTTCTTTTTTTTTTAAGTTTAAATCAAAAACTATTTTGTGTGCATATGTTGCAAATTATCTCTTCCTATGATTACTATTTCTTAAAATTGGTTTTTTAATGACTAAATTTTAAATTAATGGGGATTGGAAGAATTTTGTTTTGAAGAACTGTATTTCAAAGTATTTTTCAAAAATCTCTTAGCTGCATTCTGACAGTGAGTCAACACAAATACACCATCAAAATGGCATTATGATTTATTATTCTGTATATTGCTAGAATTCTATATGACATATATTCTACATCTTATACAAATGGGTTAGAACACAAAAACATTGTTAGAATCAGAAAAAAAAAGCCTAAACAGGTGTTGAATCTATTGGATTGGTGAGGGATACTATATGAAGTCATTCCATTTTTGCCACACTTTGTACTAAATTTGAGCTTGACAGCATGGATCAATAAACCTTAATATGGTAAGGAGCAAAGCTGTTTAATATCTGATGTGATAATTTTTCACTTATAGTAACCCTTAGTGCATAAATTTTTACCTTGTTTTGTAAGAAATATTAATAACAGATAAGAAATGCAAATTAATCAAAATATTTTAAAATGGTTTTACGTAATATATATACTTGCATGATTATCAAGTTTAACATATTTTTATAGGGACAATAAAGAAAAGGTCAATCCTAAAGATTTTACAATTGATAATGTGAAGGATGAAACAATTGTCAAACTCCCTGGAACTGTTAAAGGACAACAGTTCATAATACAGAATTGTGAGGTCTGTGTTTTTTTAACTGCTGTTGTGACATTGAAACATTTGCTGCAAATGTGAACTAGAATTTGAAGTAGACATTTTGGATGTACAAAGTTCTTTGTGGTGAGAAAACAAATGAGTAGTAGTACTTATAATCAGGACATTAAACCATATCTTTTTTTCTGATTTAGATATAATTTTATTCAAACAAAAAAAAAACATTCAGTTCAAGGCTCTGGTTTGTCAATACTCTTGTTCAACTCACAGAATGGCCTTTACAGGAGGCTTCCATCTGTCCAGTGGAACTCGTATTCCAACTCATTGAGCCTGTAGAGTTCTGATTTGGATATTTAAACTATTATAGGCAAAAAAAATGCCATTCTAAGGCAAAACAACTCAGCTATTGTGTTCATTTGTTTTCTCACAAGCTAGAATGTAGAAGTAAGTACTGAAGGCCTTAATCTTAGAAGTTTTTGACCTAATTTTAATAGCACCAAAGGTGTTCTACAGAGTCACTTTCAATAAACCAAATTCTGAATTTCCATTCCTGTTTTCTATTGTTTTGCTCTTTGAGACTGTTGTAAACATATTTAGTTTCCTCTGGCAGCTTGATTTATTTTTAAATTTCTGTTGGTCTGTTTTTATGATTACTTTTGTATATGGCCTTGGTTCTTAATCTGATTGTTTAAATGTTTTTTTTTTGAGCTTATAAAGAACATGTTCTGTTTTATTTCTTTGCTTTTGAAATATTTGTTGGTATTAATAATAAGGGAAGCTAGAAAGCTGATAACATAGCTGAATATACACTGAGTGACTATTGAATTATGACCATCCCATGTTATGTCAATGGGACATTAATTTCAAAGCTCTATAACTTTTAAAATAAAATTTTTATGGGAAAATTTGACTAAAGGTAAATTAAAGATCTTAATCAGTTATATCTAAATATCAATTTTCAATAATATTCCTTCAATATTTAAAGAGTTAGGGAAGTTTAAACACTTAATAACAGTAATGCTAGAAAAAAGAATTTACCTTTGAAGTTAATTGAAGCTGATATGAGAAATATTATTTCAAACAATTTCATAAATAACTATATATATCAAAAATATGTGTAAATAATTCATTCAATATTAGTTTATTTTTTTAATAAATATCTTACAGTAAGAATACAGTTCTAAAGATTTAATTCCACAAAATATCACTATAATTTGAGTTTTTCAGAGTCGTGTCTCAGTTATATTCAGTTTAATTATTTCTCAATCTGCCATCTATGTTGATGAGAGAGATGATAATTCAGTTTTGCTCATTTGACCTATAGGTTGAGGTATATACAGTATATAACAAATAAATAACTTTAAAGGTATTGAAATTATACTTGCTTAAAGTACATAGAAGAGTGTTACTACCAGTTCTTAAGCTTGAAGTTTTCTGATACACTCATTAGGGTATATATATCTTACTATGGTTTATTTGCTGAGGTGGTATTACTGCTAGTTTCTGCAGTAAATTGTTATTGAGATTTATACCTGTAAAGTTACTTGCTTTCACTCTTAGGTGAGATGCCAGTCAGTTAAAACTTTCACAGGTGTAATTAGTCCAAGATGTTTTATACTGATTTCCTTCGTCTTTCTAGTACTCATTTTTAACAACATTTTTTTAAAGTTGAAATCGATGTGCCTACAATCAAACAACCACACATAAGACATGCAACATTTGAAGTATAACACTTAAAACTTAATTTAAAATCATATTTAAATGAAATATATGAAATGATATTGAAATAATCATTTTAGATAAATATAACACATTTCTGCTCTGGAATGTTTAAACCTCCATACCTGTTTAAACACTGCAAGAATATTGTTAAAAATCAAGATTTAAATAGAATATAAATATAGAATAGGGATTCGGATAAGTATCTTCAGCTATCTGAAAGTCATGTTAATAAAGAACAGATTCAGAGCTTAATATCCTCTTTAGTTTTGACAATGTTCAGTACAAATTCATTTCAACGTAGTATTGTTTTTGTGCACTTGTTTCATAAATCTTTTAGTTGTAAAATTTATAATATGTAAAATTTGTATGAATTTATATTACATAAAAATTTCTAATATGAAAATGACATGTATATGATAACTTCTATTTGAATGCCTGTTTCTGAAAATTTTCTCTTCCTAATATTAATATTCTTCATCATTATGTATATTGTATAATTTGATTTGCTGCATCCAATAAATTATAGTTACTCTTTTGCTTTATGTATCTAATAGTTACATATTAAAACCATATTTTGTTTTCCAAAATCATTTTATTTTTAAGATCAGACTTTAAAAGGATAAAACCTCTGAAAAAATATAAACTACTTTTCATCATTGTGAATTTACCATCTACACTAAGAAAAGATTTTGTCTTAAGACTATGTCATTGTTCTAAATGACAATTAGTTAAAAATTACAGAAATGTTTTTTAAATTTTTTGTTTTATTTTGCAGAACAGTAGCATATATGTATTTGACCATATAAATACAATAACCGTTGATGATTGTGCAAATTGTAATGTTTTTCTTGGACCAACTAAAGGAAGGTAAGTTAATTAGCATATCTGTTAATAGAAACTGCTTAAAACAAATAGGTGATAGTGCATATTTTTTATCAGTGTAGAACCACATTTAAAGTTTTATAGTTCTGGAAAAAAAAAAGGATTTTTTTTTTGAAAAACTGTAGCTGAAAATTAGTTTTTTAATAAAAGCTCACTTAAATTTGAACTTTTCAACATTATTCTTTAGTATAAAGTGGCTTAGTAATTTAAATGCTTGGCTGTGTCATACAGGGACCTAGGTTCAAATCCCAGATGAGTTTAGAAAAGGTATGCTGTGAGCTCACAGATATCTGTGGCTTAAATACTGATGGGCTAATTCCATATTTTTGTAGCAAGCATGGTGTGGAAGTTTTTATTTATTTATGGAAATTGAACATTAAGCAAATACTATCATATTCCATTTTTATCAAATTGAAATAATTACACAGAATTTTAAACAATCACTTAATTTAGTAAATGAATGGATGTAATATGCATTAAGTTTTAATTAACATCTGAGAAAAATTCTTATTATTGACAACATCATTGTTAATATTCTAGCTTTCATCACTAAATTTTTTGCAGTTCAACTGCATACACTGCACAGCAATACACAGATGGCAGTAATGTGTGCACCTCATATGTGCTTCACCACATTGGATATCTTTCCACTTGTGAAAACGTGCGTGTTTTGTGTATTTTTTTTTCATTTCTATAGATCTATTTTGATTTTATAACTGTAGTTTTATATGTTCTTATCAATCTTTCAGAGTTTAATTATGCTACATCACTAGTTATGACAATGGCTGGCTTGCAACTTATGACTGTGGATATTTTTTTTTACATTGCAATACATTATATATATTTTTTTTAATTCTTTGTTTTCCTGTTAAAAAAATTGATCTCAATAAATATTTTGTGGAAAAAATTTTGTCGACATACGGGACTTGAACCCGCATCTCTCCAGAAACATGCCAGAATATTCTACCATTGAATTCTACCCTTGAAAATAAATTTTTCCACTAATTTAAGACTAAACTCTTCATTGAGATTTCAGCGCCTACTGTTGGTGCCATCTATGATATTGGGTAGCAACTATTTCTTTTCATATTGTGCTGAGTAAGATAGAAATAAATAAAGAATGTTTATTTATTTATGGATGTTAAAGGGTCAGCTGGTAATGCTGTGATTGTTATTGTGTTTAAAACTGATCTTTTATTGTTTCCAGAAAATAAATGAGGTCTTGAATACCAGAAACGAAAAGAACTTCTTTGGCAAGGAAATCAGTACTCGTACAGTTGGGAGGGCAATTCTGGCAAGGGTCTTTATAACCCACCCCAATCCTACAGCATTGTGCTGAGGGCTTTTACCCCCTGGAGCATTTTCTATTTTAAGCAATTATAGTTTTTGAGTTTATATTGCATGGTTTTAAAATTCTCCCCCCCCCTTCTCCTCAAAAAATATATATTGTCTATGCCACTCTGTGGATGTGTACTTTTTTTAGCTTTGTGTCACCAGCTTTTCTACACTTTGCCAAGATTCCCAAAATGCAACACACAAAGAAAATATGCAAAATGTTCAGTGAAAAAAAAACCTAGAAAGAATTGTGAGCAAACATAATTCCAGTGCTTTACACCATCTCTTTGTAGTCTTCCCTTATATTACTTCCAAGGGGGTGTTACTGTCACACATGACGTGCATATGTGCTGCGCTTTGAATCATTTACATGGGCTATCATCTTGGGTATTTTGGGACAATCTGATGAGTTCTTCCTGGTGTTGCTCTTTTAATGGCCAGCAGTGAATAATTTAATTGCATTTATCATCAGGTTTCCCAAAATTAAGCCTTAATTGCATAAGCAAATCTATTGTTGTTTTTTTTTGCTATATCACTGTGTAAGTCATTAAAATTGAAATATTTTTAAGTTTGTTTAAACTTTTTATTTTCATTAAATTTTGTTTAGTATATAGCATGGCCTATTTCTGTTGATTGGTTATTTGTTTAAAAAATTATAAAGTTGATTTGTTTGACTCAGCACAATTAGCAAAAAGCAAAGACTTTTTCCAACATATAGTGCCAAAAAAAATGGTTACAAAAAGGGAGTGATTATTTTGATCCAGTTAAAAATATTATTTTCCTGTTGTTCAAAAATAAGTAGTCTTTCTATTTATATGCACTATAACTCATTTGTTGTTTTTTTAAATAAATTCTTACTTGCATTGTTAGATGCATTTTTTACTATATGACTAAAAAGCCCAATTAACCCTCCAGGTGGCTGGAATGAGTTTTTTCCACCATAGCTATCTGGTCCAGTAGCATTACTGATGTGACAGCACCACCACACAGCCATTGTTTATGACTTAATGTGGTATTTAGGTACCCAACAGAGGAAAAGAAATGTAATGCTTAGAGGGTTAAAATAGAACCAGCCACCTTTTTTGTTAAATATGATGAGATTATCTCTACAAAATAGATGATTAAGATTTATCTCTACAAAACTCCCTTCTAAAGTTAATTTTTTGGCCTGATCAGAAAAAATAGCTGGACCTGGGAAGGGTTAAAATTAGGCCTAATTGGCATATTTTAATTTCTGTTACTTTATGATTCAGAATGAAATGCTCTTTGATATGTAACATAATCTCTTTACATATATATATCTGTCCTTCACAGCAGGATAAAGTTCTAAAGTTGTTTTTCTGCTGAAAAAGGTGAAAGATGTTTCATGGTAACAATTGCATAATTTGTAAGAAACTTGACACTTTAAGAAATTAAATTAAGTAGCCAATGTACAAATCGGTATGTCAATAATTTTTACATTACAATTTTAACGACCTTTTTTTTTTATGTAGTGTATTTCTTCGTGACTGCAGGGAATGCCGCTTTGTGCTTTCATGTCAACAATTCCGATCCAGGGACTGTAAATTAGTTGATGTGTTCTTATGTTGTGCAACACAGCCTATTGTTGAATCTTGTAATGATATGCGCTTTGGATGCTTCTGCTATCATTATACTCAATTAGAAGGTAACTTCCTTATTTTTATTTTTTTTTAATATTTAGGTCAGTTAAACAGTATACATTTATGTTATACTAAAAATGTATACTGTTATGAATTCACAAATGTTTTTATAGCTAGGTAAAGTTATGTAAAAATTTCTAACTTGTGAGCCATAAGAATCTATTCCTCACAACTCGTTAAAAAATTTATCCAATATAATACATATTAATTGTGATAAACTTCTTAATCCTTCCAGGGCCAATGCCTTGTATGCAAGTTGACCGAATCTGAAATGAGAGAACTGATGATAACTATATCAGTTTTTTATACAGCATGTGAAACTTGTTGTTTTTTTTATTTACTGTTTGAATTTTTTTTTTACATATATCTTACAAAAAATACATTATTAATGCTTGAAAAATATTTTTTTTTCCATTTGATGCATATTTTATTAAACTATGAATAATTAAAGCAATGTAATTGCCATTTTAAAAGCAATGTACATTATTGCCGATTTGTTTGTTAACATTACTCTATGAAGAAGCAATCCCCTGATTAAACTTGAAAGTTTGATTTGAACTATTGTCAACAAATTTTTCCTTAAAGTTTCAAAAATAGCCTGAAAAATTAATTAAAAAAAACTGCTTTTTTTTTAAATGGAAGATTTTGGAAATAATTGTAAAGTATGTACCTATTTTTCTTTCATTTTTTGTTTTGTTTTATGCTGTGTTTTCTGGCTTAAAACTATTTCAATATCCCTAGAATTATTTTTATCATCCATAAAGGGAAGAATCATAAATGGGGTATGAGCCCATAAGCTTAAATTAGCTTACTTTTATAGCATTCAGTATAAATGCATAGGATTTTGATTCCTTTGATTTTTTTATCATTTTCTGAAAATAAATATTATTTCTTAATTTTCAAATCAGAATTAGAGTAGAATAATTATTAATCGTTGAGTTTATATTAAATAGTTTTAAAATAGTTTAACCCCCTCACCTCTCAATAAAATATCTGTGCCACTCTGAAGATACTGACATTTTTTAGCCTTGGTGCACCAACTTTTTGGTACTTTGCACCCAAAGAGAAAAATGCATCATATTTAGTAAAAAAAAAAAAGCAAAGAAAGTGTTTCTCCATTTCATAACCAATTTAGAAAATCCAGTGAATGTGAGAAGTCAAAGTCACCTTGTATGACACTATCTCATGTGTTAAAATATACCATACTGAAAAGAACCATTAAAAGAAATAAAAATGATATTATCAGTTTTATTTTCCAACTTTTTAGTATAAATAAATAATCATGAAGTCCCACCATCCTCGCAGACCTACTATGGCGTATAAACTGATATGCTCCTCTTGGTCCTCTGTGGCAAGCAGCTGCTTGAGGGGATATTTATTTATTTATTTATTTTTTAGATTTTACATAGTAATGTCTCAAAACAGAAGCTTAACACTTGAGAGATGGTTATAAGTCCTGCTGGATTCAAGGAGTTTTAAAATAATGTAAATCCTATTGCATAAAATGTATGTTCAGTAAATATAGAAATTTTTAATGTGTAAACAGTAATCCCAAAATATGTGTATGCATATTAAGCATTTTAAAGACTATTTTCTTCTGTTTGTTAAGATCAATTTAGAAGTGCTGGCCTGAGTATTTTTAATAATAACTGGAGCAACATCCATGACTTTACTCCTGTAGCAGGTGAACATAACTGGAGTCTTTTCCCTAAAGTAAGTAGAAAAGATAAATGCAATTTGATTTATGTAACCATTTTAAACTAAGGATATAATAATAAATATGTAACTTCTACATTTTTTTTTACCATTTTATATTTATTTTATATAGAAAGGCTTATGTGGTTTCAACTAGTTATCATTTATTAATTGAACTTCCTTTAGCAATTGATTATATATTGAAATGTTTTACATTACTAATTTAGTTTTTGAATATAACCCACGTTTGAGAATGACTATTAAGCAGAAACTTTTGGATAAAAAGGGCAATGATTAAATCAGATGTTATGTTTTAGGTGATATTCCTGTTATAAGTGTCTACTATAAATCTGATGAAATTGTAATTAATAAAATTAAGGCAAAATGTTTATCCATAACTTAAAATTTCAAGAAGCATATGGATCTTTATGAAACCTTTCTTTTAATGATTGTGAAGTTTCCATAGTCTAGGGATGAACTTCATTAAATTTTATGAAAGAAACAGATTATATGTTAATATAGCATTGTAAATGTAAGCATAGATTCTTACTTACTGCAACATATGAAGGTAGAATTGAACATCTTTTTCCAATCATCCAATCATTATTAGTTCTATGCATTGCTGAAAACTTTGCTTCTTAGTTAAAAAGCAAAGTTTCTAATAAGGATTCTTCTAATCAGTAGAATGACCCTTATTTATCTTTATACATATATATCAGCTTGGGAAATGTAATTTTTTTTTATTTTCTAGGATGCAAGAATAGAGGATTTTCTCCCTGTACCATCATCTGAGATGTTAGGAGGCATGCATGTTTCAACTGATCCTGCACATAGTACTGTACCTCAAACATGTGGCTGCCATCAGAAAACATCAAACCAGGTATAATTCAGCAAATTGCACTGATATTGTTCACAGTGTCTTTTATAATGAAAGAAATCTTTACAAAATATCTTGTTTTTTGCTTCTGAAAATGTAATTGTTGACATAAAGATATTGACTCAATCAAAACTATTGTGTTGTAAAATTAGTTTAATAATGCCGTTCATCTGCTGATGTCAAAAGGTTGTGATACTTTGCTCAAGGTATGGCTGTATATACTGCCTGAATACAAAAGCAAAGATATGTTCACATTAATGCGCATCATACTTTACTGATGAACTCAGTTCTACAGACTAATGTTAGAAAGTTTTTTCAGCTTTGTTATATTACCAGTTCATTGAGTTGAAGTTTGCAATCATGATGAAATATTTTGAGATACGAACTATATGAGCTTCACCATTTGTTCAGCTTGCTTTTGCCACCTTAAATATTTTCATTTCTTTCCCTCAGGAGCTAGTTAGCTGATTGAATATTTAGAAGTGTCATTTATTAATTACACTGCAAGTTAAAAGTTAAGCACAGATCACCAAAATATTAATAAAAATAGAGATAAGAATTTTAACATACCTAGGTAATTTAATGTGTATGTAGTTTGGAAAAATTAGCATGTAAATCATCCCATATAACATTATGGAGTATGTAAAACAGATACCATTTAAAAGGAGTATTTCCATAGATGCTCCATTATTTCAAATTGAAATAATGCATTGTCAGTTTAGAATAGCCAACTGTTTCATGATGCCTGAATGAAAATGTTTAGTGACTTAAAATAATGGTGAGCCATTGAAAGTTGGAAACTTTTCAGACAATCATGAAGATGGCCATACTCTTTGCTGTTCAACATTCTGTTATCTCAAAGCTATGGCTGCCCCTCCAAATAATCCATACAATTATCAGAAAACCTGTTCAAGGGCATCCTAGGGTTATGACCCCTCAAAATGATCACTATATTGGATTACTGTCCCAACCAAACAAAAGAGCAGCATCATTTCTGCCTTCAGATTGTGTAGCAGCCACAGAAAGGCAAGTATCTATCTCAGCTGTAACCAAAAAGCTTCATAAGGCTGAACTCTAGGCCCATCGATCCATTATATACATCTTTTTTACACTCCAAAGATAGACCCACTCAAAATGGATCATATAGCCAGGACCCAAGAATAATGGAGACAATCTTGTTCATGGACAAGTCAAGATTTCCCCTAAAATCAGACATGTACTGATATGGAGATAGATGAAAACCTGTAATCAGCCCCATAACATCATTAAAACAAAGTGCATTTGGTAGTAAAGGTCTGACTGTGTGGACTTGTTTTTCATTGGTTGGTTGTACCAACCTCCCTGGGTTTGATGGAGGTTCTGGGAATGCTCTGATATATCAGGATGAGATCCTTGATCCCTATGTTGGTGCAGTAGGTGACAATTTCCTCCTAATGGACAATAATGCTCATCCATGCAGAGTAAGACTTACCAATCAATATATTAAGGAAAATGGTATCTAACAAATGGAGTGGCATGCATTCTCCCCAAATCTCAACCTGATAGAACATCTATATGATTCTCTAGGGAGATATTCTTCCTCCCAAAACCCTCCAGGATCTCATGACTGCTTTTATCATTCAGTGAACTTTTTTTTAATTTCTATTCTCTGAATTATTAAGGACATGAATCAACATTAGCAGGGCTGCATTAGTGGTAGATGGGCATATATTCCCTATTGACTGTACATTTTGAATTCAAAACACCACCCTCTTTTCATATACTTTCCTTTATTCATTTTTTATCGTATGTATAAATCATTTTGGTACAAATTTTCATGACATTATCTTTTTATCTTCCTGTGAAATTTTATTCATTTTGTCTAAATACATTTCCAGATACAGGCATTTTAGTGATCTTTACTTAATTCTTGATGAGCAAGCATGTAACAAAAGTTTAGTTTATGTTATCATCGCCCTTCATGCTATAAAAATTTTTAAAATTAAGCTGCTGGTTTAAATAAATTTTTTTGTTAAATTTTGTTCAAAATATTTATAAATTTTTATACTAGCTACAATATTTAGACACTCATCATGTAACTTCAAGATCTAGACTATTTCCATAATAATATTAATAATAAAATAACTGGCGGGGGAAAAAAACAGGAACCCAACAGTGCCTTAGCACATACTATTATCAATAATAAATTACCCACCTCCATCACAGAAAATAAAACAATTATCTCCCCTCTCCCTAAAGTTCAACTTTCCTACGTGGAAAACTTAATTATTAACATAAATTAACATGTACTCTGTAATACAGATGTTCACCCATTTCCATCACCACAGAAATGTACATTACTGACTATGTTACCTTACCAAGGTAAATAATTGGTAATAAATTGGTAAGGTAATGTAGTCAGTCAGAACAGATCACCATGTCAGAATAATTCTTTTGCACATAAACTTTATACCATTATGCTACTGACAATCTGGGTTAGCATTGCATCATATGTGCCCTTAAAAGCAACTAATGAACTGTAAAATCAGCAAAATCTATTATTCATCTTGCACAGCTACAGTGGAATCATATCTTCATATATGCTGGGTACTAAAGTCAGTGCATAAGGTGAAAAATCACTTAAATCGTCATAAAGCACAGTACATGGTTTTATGTATAAAACTCTGTACAGTAATATGTATAATATGTAAACTAATGTATAGTGTATAATAAAGAATGCATAGCAAAATATAATTTAACAGTATTTTTAGTTACATTAGATAGAGGGAGACTGAAGAATGAGGAAAAAAAATAATGAAGTTTTTGAGATTGAAGAAATTCCTGAAACTGTTAAACAAACCTTGGTTGGCTTTGAATTCCTGCTCATCAGAAGGCTGTCCCTCTTGGTCAGTAGATTAGAACAGATAGCATAGAGGCTAAAAGCCTTTTTTCCTGCAAAGTGTTGCCATCAATAGGCATATGCTAACCCTTTGCACTCGAAGGTTTTTCACAATAGGGAAGTAGAAAATCAAAGTTGTTTTGCTAAAAAGTTGAAATTTTTTACAACTAACATAAAAAATAAATCATACATGAACAACGTAAAATCAAACTCATCTTCACTGCTACTGATTTCATCATTTGACTCCATTTTTATAACCACTAAAAACAGACTAAGTTTAAAATAATAATTCTAATTAAATGCAATACTGTACTATGAAGTGCACATAGACAATAGATTTACACATCTAAAATGTCAAGAGGAAAGATATCTGTTTATAAAATGGTTATTGTCGCCTCTCAGTCACCATTCGAGTTGTTGCATCGAACCAAGTGGTGACTGAGGGTCGCTTCTCGAGTGCAAAGGGTTAAAGTTCATGTCTTCCATCCATATGTTTAATGCCTTTTCAGTCATCACTAAAGTTTTATCAAGCACTTGGCTCATTACCTTAGCAGTTGTTTTTCCCTCCCAAATCTTGATGGCACTAATGCTAGATTCATTGCAACCATTTTTATATGCCACAGTTGTAGACTCACATACTGTCTCTCAATAAGTCTAACACATCCGGATTTCTCCCCAGTATTGCAACAGATAGCTGTATCTTCGGTTGAGCACCAAATGAAGTAGTTGGCTCACATTTAGGGGCCATGTTGTATGAAAAATACATATTTTTAAACACTGTGTGTGAAGAGATGCTCACAATATGAGAGGTACACAGGAACTGAAATTACTGAGGAAACAGCAGATTTCACTTCTCTCATCTCATGCTCACTCTGAGAGCACTCATTGAATGGAATGGCAAATGGAATAGCACTATTTAAATTGACATTTTTCTCTTTTTTGCTGAATACTTATAGTTGAATGCATGTATAATGCAACTCCACTGTATTACAATGGCTTACATATTCTTAACCATGTCAACATTTACCTTGTTGATTTTTTTTTTATAGTTTATGTAAAAATTATTATTTTGTATCTAATATGTCTACCATCCATGAATGAATGTATGCAAACTTTACTTGAATGCCATTTTGGCCTCCATTTTATATCTGCTCTATCTGCATTTTGACATTTTATTATTGCATCATTTGTGCTATACTTTAATTATACAGTGTTATAAAGTCTTATTAAATTTATGATGTTTACACTGTGATTTATTTATAATTCTAGTTTATATGATAAAACCTTCAAATTATTGCTTTGCTAATGGCCAAAAAGTGAAATTCATATATATATATACTTAGATAAGTTAGTTATAGATGGTATTTGATTAAAATTGTTTGACCAGACCAGATATTTTGTTTGTTTCAACTACATCCATTCTGCTTTAAAAACTGTGAGAAACTCCAATAATAAAAATTACTGAAAATCAAGAAGGCTATATGAAATTACACTTTATAACAAAATTACCCTATTTATTAAAGAGTTGATTTTCTACACAAAGAAAAATATTTAAAATATTTTATGCTAATGAAATTTTCATACAACTCTTTCCCTTTGGTAGAACTGCCTTGTTGTTTTTTTCTGTGATGGCCATTCACAAAAAAGAGCATTTACATTCCTTAAAGAAATGGAACAAACATATGTAAGTATATCATAACTTTTTGTATATGTGTATTTAGTAATATACACCCTGTGACATTAAAATTGCACCACCCAGAAGAAGTTTGAATCAGATGAAAATCACAGACAAGACAGGTTGACAAATTAGTAAGACAATTATAGTTATAGGACAAATGCACAATTTTATTTCACACAGACGGATTACATGTAATCAATACCTTGTAAATCCCCCATTTTTCACAACACATGCAACTACATATCACAGCACAGAGTCATACAAACATTGAATAGTATTCTGAGGCACTGTCCACTATGTCTGTTGTAGCTGGTCTCTTAGGGCTGCTTGAATCTCTACTTGGGGATATCTGCAGATGACACTACCAAGTCCCAAACATTTTTGATAGGTGATAAATCTGTTGACCTTGCTGGTCACAGAAGAGTGTTGACAAGTCATAGACGTTTTTGGGTGATGTTATCAGTATGAGGCCTGTCATTATCCTGCTGAAATAGGATGTCAGGCACTACTGCAATGTACAGGTTCCAAAACATCACTGACGTAGCACACATGGTTTAAAGTGCCTGGAAAACACAACAGAGAAGACTAGTTATCATGACATAGTACCCCATAATACCTGTTAGTCTTATTGTGTGTTGTTTGATGGTGGTAACTGGATCTGAGTGTTTGGCACAATATAGCCCTGTTGCTCTTGCACCAAAAAAACCCAAATAACCAACCAACTGGATCAGAGTATTGATCACATCTTTTCAATGCATATATAACAATCACCAGTTCCTAAACAAAAATGGGATTCATATCTGAAGATGAGATTATGGCTTTCTGCATCCCAAGTTGTTCAAGGTCAGCACCACTCCAGGCACTGTTGTTGATGCTTGGCAATTAGTGGAAGGTGACACAGTAAATGATGTGCATGCATTCTTGTTTGTGAAAATCATTGGGAGATGGTTTGTCATGTTATGAAGTGATGCAAGTGTGGCTTAACTGTTATGATAGTGGCTACTAGCATTGCTGTTAGTGCAATGGATACTTGTCACAAAATCAAGTCAATCCTCCCTCATTCACCAGATCTTGTTAATGACTGTCTGAGGCTTAATATGTAAGCAACTGTTGGCAACTCAAATGATTTGTATGGTTGTGGCCAACATGTTTTACTACACACCAGCTTGATCCCTCACCTCATGGAATCTGATGATCCATCCTCTCTCAAATGATGTAAGCTGGTGATGTGGCTGACATACATGTCTTGCTATTCCTATGGGCTTCATTCTATGAGATTAGTCAGAGTTCTGCTGATGACAAACTCAAGCATTTAGTTGAGGCAATGGTATGCATTTTCTGATTTGTTTGTCAGTCAAATCATTTGCATATCCCCCAGGCTTCACACATCTGCTAATTTGCATAAAAATCAGACTACTTCTGGGTGTTTCAAATTTTAATGTCACAGAGTATATTTTTGATCGGATGTTCATAGATGCAGCAAAATCAGTGTATTTTTCAAAATAATATTGGTTAGTATACTGGATTAGCACAAGACATTGTCTGATTTTAATCTTAAAATTAAGAAGTTGTGTGTTTGCCATTGTACTGTTTGATATAAACTCAACATTCACAGCATTAGAGAATAGTAATGTGGTAAAACAAACTATTTGCTTGGAATTGTTTTCAGAAATAATCTTATAACAGTTAAATCCTATATAGTTTCTCAGTGTCAAAGTACAGTATGTGTTACAGTTTGATAGAAGAGTGCAGTAATGTCCAATATGTTTGCCACTCACCACATGTGGCAAACAAGTAATTGCATTGTGAAAAATAGATGAATAAAAATTAACATTAATTTTACCAACCTAGCTAATTCCTAATATATAATATGGTGAATATGGTAATACAACAACCACAAGTGCAGCAAGCTTTAAATTTTTGTTGGGACACCACTGGAATAGAGAATAAAAACTACCACCAGCAATACATGATATCTTTCCCCATTGTTTTTATTTTGATATGAGATTCCAAAAGAATTTCTTGAAAGCTGAATGGAGGAAAATATTAAAACACGAGTGTCTTCTTTTAACTTTTTCTGTTGTGACCCTGCAGATAAATAACTTTTCAACTTTTGCTGCATTTTCATCTATGAATACAATTTTAATATCAAACTAAATACTTATGTATATTGAGCACAATGAAACTGTGTTTGTTGCTGATTAGTTTAAAACTTAAGCTGCAAAACTGCAGTTTGCCAAGCCTGCATATAAGGTCAAAAAGTTAAATGGGACATCAGTACAACTAATAAAATAACAAATAAATACCCCCTCAAGCAGCTACTTGCCACAGAGGTTTGACAGGAGCCTGTCAGTTTATATGCCATAGTAGAAGGTCTGTGAAGATGGCAGGACCTCAGCAGAAAAATGACACATACATCCATGCCTTATCCAGGGCTTGAACCTAAGTGGCGAAATTTAAATTAAAAAAGTATAAAATTTCATGCTTATATATGTATGTTAAAAATAGATATTTCAGAGCTGCTAAATAATGTTAATCATTTCAATTTAGTTCACTACTTAATGTGTTAGAAAGCAATAAACCTTTGTAATCCTTCAAACTGTCTCTAACAATGTGTTACAGTTTGATAGAAGAGTGCAGTGATGTCCAATATGTTTGCCATTCACCACATGTGGCAAACAGGTAATTGCATTGTGGCAAATAGATGAATAAGAATTAACATTAATTATACCAACCTAGCTAATTCCTAATATATAATGTGGTGAATATGAAGTCTGCACTGCAGTCTGTGTTTTATTTTTAGTACACCCCCCACCCCCTGCTAGCTTGCTGACAACTCCAGTGAATTAATTGACATTTTATATTCATCTGTGCTGTTTCCAATTAGAATTGAGGGAGATCTTTAGAAGTTAATATTTTTTTATTGGATATTCTGGGTCACTGTAACAAAAGTGAAGCTGTGTGTGTGTGTTTTTTTTTAGTATTTTTTTTTCAGTTTATAACTGTTTTAGTGTTTTTAAATTACTTTTATCAGAGACATATATTGTAAAGGAAAATGTATATTTTTTTAAGTGACTAGCACTTAGCTGCAAATATATGGTTTGGTTCAAAATTTGAAATTTTTTGTTCATATCTGCAATCTGAACAGGGGTGGATTTTCCAATAAGCAGACTAAACTGGCACTTAGGGCCCTGTCTACTGAGGGAGCCTCCAAATCATTCTGTGAATTTATAATTGTTTCTTAAAAATCCATAGGGCCCCTAAATATTGTTCTGCTTAGAACCTTTGGACCTCTAAATCCATTATTGAGTCTGAAGGATAAGTCTTCCCCTTTTATGGTGTTCTGCAAATACTGCCCTTTTTTTTTTTGTTAATTTCCTATCTTTAAAAAATTAACATGTGCTCTCTTAATCCATGGATGGACATTTTGGATAAAATGGATTCAAAAATCATGATTTTTTTTTTTCTGGAAATATTTTGTTGATTCTGATAGTGAATCAGACAGATTTTTTTGGCTTCCTGATTCAGAAGTGGGATATTGATTCCAATTGAGTATAATATTAGTGTAAATGTTTTTCACTTCTACAATTATTTATATTGCTCTTCAAATATATACTGCAATTAGAAAATATAATTGGAACTTGGTTGAAAATGAAATTGTTAAGTGTACATGACCTCAAATGGCAGCTACCTTAGGCTGGGTTGTTTTACCTCTGAATATATGCAGTGCTTTTTTTTGCACACATGGGCTAAATGGCCAGGTCACAAGGATCCCAAAGGCTCAGAGAAGGTTGGGGGAGAGGACCCACTGGAACAGCTGGGGGTGATAGATGGTAGCCTTCCATAAAGGCCATCCAGTGTATTCTTTAACATGCACAGATACATTATCATTTGCACACGGGAATGACAGCTGCCTTTCCAAGCCCATTGGTGTCCCCTACTGGTTTGAGCAGGGTGGGGAGTTTTGCAGAGATTAATCTCAATGCTGACCCAGCTGGGACTCTAATATGGGAACTATGAACTACAGATTACGAGTCTTCTGGTGTGCTACCGATTGACCCCCCCCCCCCCCCCTAGCTACCTTAAAAGAACCTATTAGGGCATTATAAAAAAAAAATCAATTTTCAATTTTTAAAAGTTAGGACTCAGACTATTACATGCAATGCACTGTATGCATATCACAGGAACATCACCCACGATGTGAGGTATATAAAAGGGAGAAGTACGATGTTGGCTATCACGTAGCAGTGCCACGGGCACAGGTGAAACAGCTGTTGTGGTGTAATTGTCAATAATGTCGGATCTCAGTGACCTCCAAAAAGGCATGATCATTGGTGCATATCTTGCAGGAGCTTCAGTAACCAGAGCGGTGGAAATAGGTGTAACATGAGGAACTGCATCAAAGATTATTATTACCTATCAAAAAGGACATGGCATTGCCTCCAAACATGTAAATTGTGGATGCCATATGAAATTGTCAGATAGGGATAAGTGAACATTGGCATGGATTGTACAACAGAAGCATAAGATCATGGCACTACAAATAGCAGCAGAGTTGAACACCAATTGAAATGATCCCGTTTCTTTCATAACAGTTTGTTGGGAACTTCATCCTGTCGGTATTTATGGCTGTGCTGCAATCCAAAAACCTCTGATTACCAACATCAATGCAACAAAATGTTTTAAGGTCGTCAAAGTACATAAAAACTGTAATGCTAAAGACGCACCATGTCATCTGGTCTGATGAATCATGCTACACATTGTTTCCCACCACTGGTTGAGTGTACGTCTGGTGAAAACCTGCAGAAGTGTACCACCCCTGACTGTGAAGCATGGAGGTGGATCCCTGATGCTGTGAAGTGCCATATCATGGCATTCCTTAGGACCATTAGTTATTCTGCAGGGTCATGTCAGATCTGCAATGTACAAGTCCATTCTTGGGGACCACTTGCACCCAATGTTGTGGGCATTGTTTCCTAAAGACCATTTCTGGTTTCAGCGGATAATGCACTCGTGCATTGTGTGAAACATGTCAAGTTGTGGTTTGTAGAGTGTGAGGTACGTCAACTACCCTCACCACCACAATCTCCAGACCTCAATATTATTGAACATTTGTGGGAATATCTTGAACGCAAGGTCACATCACACTTTCCACCTCCAGCATCACTGGCACAGTTGGGCCATATTTTACAGGAAGAATGGTCCCATATTCCATTACCATATATGCATGATTTGTATAAGTCTATTCCACATTGAATTACATCTGTTCTGAAGGCCTGAGGTGAACCTACAGCTTATTAATAAAATGTTCTCACAAACAGTATGTGTTTCTATTATTTTGATAAACCCCTGTATATATAAGTAAAATTTTTGTTGTTGTGAAGTTCAACTTTTCCAAAGCAATAGCTAATGCAAATTGATATGGAATCATTTGATTTAATTTCAGTTGTTAAAATTAACTTTAAAATATTTTTTAAATATTTTTTTTACAACTCTTTACCTCATATATTTTTCAATTTTTATTTAAATTATCTTGTTTTTAAAGCAAAATAAATTTATGTGACACTAATACAATCTTAGAGTTTCTTAATTTCCTAAAGAGCTTGGTGTAAGCATTAATCATTGTTTGCATAAATGACTAAAAATTATAGGAAGAAACTAAATGAAAGATTTAAGAAATAATAGAAAATCATGAATTATATTAAAATAATAAAATGCTTCAGAGAAGACTACAAAATCAATTTTAAAAATTTTTTACTGAAATCAAAATGGAAAAAAAATATTGTAAAACTTTGCATGAAAAAAGTGCAAAAAACTTTTTATTAACCACAATTAAATCCTTTTTGGTGTATAATATGACCTTTAAATAGTTTTGTAGAAAAATATTTTGCTGACATGCAGTGTTTGAACCCACTTTTCTCCAGATACATGGCAGAGTGTTCTAAGAACACTAAACTAATACTGGCTCTGTCTTTTTTCCCACTAATGTGACCTATAAATCTCCCATCATTGTTGCACCTAGTTTTGGCACCATCTTTGATGAAGAAAGGCATCTAATTGTTTTTAATGTTGCACTGAGTAAGATGTAAATAAATAAGTCATTCATACTAAAAGCATTGTTAATGAATTAATTGGCAAATAGTAAATACTTATTTATTTACACCTTTCTCAGTGCAACATTGAAAAGAAATAATTGCCTTTTCTGATCATAGATGGCATCAAGTTCAGATGCAACGATGATGGGAGATCGATAGGTCACATTAGTGGAAAAAAAGATGGATCTGGCATTAGTTTAGTGATCTTACAACATTCTGGCATGTATCAGAAAAGAAGTGGATTTGAATCCCGCACATTGACGAAACTTACAAACTCTGTGGATTTACTATTTACTTATTAACATGACCTATTTCTGTTGGTCTCAAAGCATATACTGAGAAATAAATTACAGAAATAATAAATTTTTTGTTCCAAATAAAAGTTTATTTTCTTCTTATTCAGAAAAGAGTTTCCTTTCCATTCCATATGTATGTATTATAATCGACAGATCCCTTTTTTCACTATATCGTTCTAAAAAAGTCTTTAAAAATAATACTATCCTCATTTTTTTAAAATGCTTTCATAAAAATATGGAAATAAATTCTATTTAATTTGGTATGTAATGCACCCTATTTCCTTTCATTAGTTATTTTGCAAAAAAAAAATACCCAAGTTTATTTGCTTTTTGACTGAACACAATATTTTAGCCCTACCTGGGCTAGTGGTTAGCATAATTGACTACTGTTCAAATGGGCATGTATTTGTACAGTGTACAAGAAACCAACACAAGCCAAAAATTTACAGGTTATCACCATCCCTTTAATTAATAAAAAAAAAAAATGGAAAAAACTTGTCCAATTGGTATAATTCAGTTTTTCATGCTTGTCCCTGTAAGGTTAAAATATGTATTGTTTTTCAATAAAAGATGTAATAATATATCTGTATTAATGTAACTGCAAACTAACAAATTTCATCAAAAGGAGATTGAAATATGATTTATCTTAGGCCTTATATGCTTATTTATAAATTACTGCAAATTTAAATTTTTTAAATTAGCATTCATGTCATATAAATCATGATTTCTCAGTAGACTTTTGATGACCATACAGAGTTGTAACCTGTACTTTGAAGAATGCTACTTTTATGTAACTACTGGATAGTTCACTCAGGAGCTGCCATGTAAAGGCATGGTTTTTTTCCCTCTTCACAAATCTTAAAATGACTGATTTTGAAATTTTTGAGAGCCTTGTTAATTTTTAAAGCTTGTGATCAAATATTTCCATAAATATATAGAAGAAGGTCACAGTTTTGTTTATCAGTGGTACAATGAAGGATAATAGTCAAATGTAGTGGTGGTGGCTTTTGGAAAAAGTTCTTAAATTGTTATTTCATCAATTTATATTAACAAAATTGTTGGGGGAAAAAATTAAAATTCCCCCTCCAAAAATCGTGGTTATGCTGCTAGTTTATGTTAATGTTTATAATTGAAACTTTTATTTAACAGAATATACTTGTAAGAACAAAGGAAATTGCTCTGGAAGATACAGATGCTCAGAGAGTGTTTGGAACAGATTCATACAATTCTATTGTTAAGAGAGGTATGTTATTTTCCTATTTATTTGTTCAGTTTTCAAATTAGAAAATGGGGGATGAGGGTTGGCTCTATCCTCACACCCCATTCCAGGCTCCACAGAAAAGGGGGTGAGGTTGGCAATATCATGCCAGGCTCCATAGTCTGCAGTTCTAAACAGGTAGGAAACATCACTTTATCTGAGCTCAACAAGTTGAGTAATTGGTATATTACTGGGTGGTGACCTAGATTTTTATTTTATTTTATTTTTTTACTAAATACCTGATTGTTGGTTACTGGATTATCTGTTCAGATTTACTTGTCTTACATTTTTTAAAATAATTCACAATTAATACATTTTTAATAATTAACAAAAATTAACAAAACCCAAATTTTCAAGCTATTTGTACACATCATATCTTTGTTAACTGGAGACAATGTACATCTTTCCAAGCATAAAAGATTTTAAATATTGAAAGGAATTTTCAGTGGCACTTTAAATGGTTGAGAATTCAGCCTCAAATCTGAACTTTTGAATCTGGCATGAATTGAATTGTTTGTCATGATTCAGTTATTAGCTTTATAGTTTCTGTATTATCAGTTTTGAATAATTTATGATTTAATTATTTATTTTAACTCAGTAATAACCAAATATTCAAAAAAAGTGGTTATGATTCTAAAGTGTAATGAATGTTACTGTATGTGGGGTGCAGTCCAGAAGTTTCTAGAATTAACTGCTCGAGTGCCACCTGTTGAACCTAATATTAAAATGTTGAGTAAGAGCAGTGGCTTCCCCATTATGTTTCAAATGAAATCACCTTGACCAATGTAGGACCCTTCAGTTGGCTCTCAGAGTAGCTTAAGTGAGGTTATATCTAAGTTCATCAGTGATGAGCCGTTATAAATAAAGAGTTTGTGTGAAAATTTGTGTTACATTGGCCAAAAGGAAAGAAACCAACAGACTTCTGTCAAGTGCTAATGCAAGCTTTCAGTGAGGATGCAATGAGTAAAACTAGAGGTTAGAAATGGCGTAGAATATTTAAGAACAAGTTGGAAAGCATTGAAGACAAGAACGTTTGGATCATCCTTCAAAAGTGAGAACAGATGAACTCATTGTCTTCATCAGGGACCTTGTTCAGTTCGATAGGTAAATGATCATCCTTGATTTAGTAAACTGTATGAACCACTCCTCTGTCAGCTGCTGAAAGATTGTGGCAAAGGATTTGAAGATGTGGTGTATTGCTTCATAGTTTATACTGTGTTTTTTTAGGGAGAAGCAAAAACAAAACTGAATTGATTCCTAATAAAAATAGAATGGAGAAATCAAAATTGACACTTTTTATTTAAGGTCTCACTGGCATTGGGTAGGTGTACAGCTACAATCCTGAGACAAAACAATAATCATCAAAGTTGAAGAGCCCTGGTATCAATACTGAAGAATTTTTATCTTTTATATTGTTTATTTGTAAAATTCTGAAATTTTTGGATTGCACCATATATTTAATAATTTTTCTGCTTTGGTAATCTTGAGAGAGATATTGTCTGATGTGTTCTGCAAGATACTGAACCTAAAAATACTTCATATTATAATACTTTTTTTTTTATATAACTTCATACTGTGTAATCAATGGCAGATTTATATATGATCACTCCTGACACTTGCCAAGAGCCCAATTAGTTTAGCAGGTCCAGAAAGACTAACATACACTAAGTGGTCATTGAATTATGACCACTTCATCATAATAATTTTGAAGATCTATAACTTATAAAATAAGCATTTTATGAGAAAATGTGGCTGATGATAATATAAAATCTCAATCAAATCTATCTAATCTCGATTTTCAACAATATTCTTTCAGTATGTGAACAGGTATTGAAACTTTGTAATATTTTAAATACCAAAGGAATATTGTTGAAAATCGATATTTAGGTAGAACTGATTGAGATCTTTAATATACCCTCAATCACATTTTTCCATAAAAACCTCATTTTTAAAGTTATAGAGCTTCAAAGTTAGCATCCCATTAACATAACCATCAGGTAGAATTATCATAATTCAGTGATACCTGAATATATAAATAAACAAATACTTACATCCTTAAAAAAATTCATATGCATTTCATAATTAAAATTGCCTCAGAAAACACTGCAAAGTTGCCTCTGATTTAAAATCAGCATTTCCGAGTGAAGGGATTTTTAAGAATATTTTAAACATAACCAATTTCAAGTGCTTCTGAAGAGACCTTTTTTCAGTGCTAAAAACTAAAAAAAAGTACATAACAGGAATAACTAAATTTTATTCTTCTACATTGAAAATATGTTTTAAATGATACAAATTGTAATTTGGCAATTGATTAGTTAGCTAAAAAAATTTTTGTAAATAGTATTGTAGTGCTTTCTCTATATCAGGGCTTTTCAAATAAGCTATGAAAAATCTGAAAAGGCTTGCAACACATTAAATTTTAAATTATATTTTTATCTTTTACTTACAGTACAAATTCTGTGTTTTGAAATACATTTACACTACAAATGAATTCTAATAAATGAATAATCAAATAATGAAAGTTGAAAGGAATAAAAATTTATGAACATTGAAATCCATGTCTTTTATATTTTATAAATATATTCATTTATTTTGAATACCTCACTTAAATAAATATATCACGTAACACGTATAGTAATAAAATATCCGAGTACTGATAGTTTGCTTCATGTTTAGTCCATTTGTGTTACCATTCTCAATTTTTCAGGGTTTAAAAGGCCTTGGAGAGTGTTCTTCTTTTTTGGGGGCAACCAAGAGAAAAGTTTGGAAAACCCTGCTCTATATTTTTGATTTGTGTTTTGTATTTGTGCAATTTTTTTATTTGCCACAATTGAAAATTTTTTGGGATTTTCATTTTTTTATGTTGTTATATGTAATTAGATCATATTTTCCATTGAAGATGCTTTTTCATTTTTGTATGTTGCCATTTTCACTCTTTGTATTAAAACATTCCTCATATGTTTCATTGCTGTCATTAAAAGAATAGTTGTTTCATAATATATTATTTATATATTAAATATAATATTTCATTACAGTGTTTTTTTTTAACTATCTAAAGGAAAATCTTTTCAAGATGGCTACTATTGTTCAAATAGATAAATAATCGTTAGGAAGGGCATAAGTTTTAGGTAGTTAGGTACCAGATCTTCAACTTTCTAATGCCAAATCCTCAGAGAGCATAAATCTGCCACTGTTTCTAATAATGTTAAGTAAGCCTAAACTATTAATTTTTATGTTTAGGTCCAATCATTGCCCTTGAGTACAACGGGGATGATTGCATTAAATCCTGCCAAGAAACTGCAAAAGCAATTGCCACAGAAACTGGATCAACAGGTTTAGTCTATGTCAGCAGCAGTCCAAAGGCAGCAAATAAGCAAATAGAAAATTTCTTCAACTATGCAGACATGCAAATGTCTGGATAACAAGGAAATAGTCACAGTATTATGTTTCTAGTCTTTTGTAAAATAGAACAATATATGACAAGCATTAAACAAATTTCATGCAAAATCATTTGGCATTATATATATAACAGTAATTTTTTATGAATTTATATTTATGTTACAGTGGCTAAATTTGCTAAATTAGTGATTATTTGTGCCATTATACTTTCATATTCCTATAATGTGGATTGATATTTTATGTAAATAGGATTCTTAGTAGTATTGCACTGAGAAATATAGCTGTGTTTCTGTTATGATAAACATAGAATTGACAGCCTTTTGCTGCTTATATTATTCTTTTACTTAAAGTATACTTGGAGCTGTTACAAATATTTTTACATCACTATACTTCTGTGTACACACTGATTTTTTAAAGATCATAAGAAACTTTGATGACATACCTAATAAAGTGCTGCTTATTTCTTGAGTCTTATGAGATGCATTTTTATGTATCTCATATATATTTATACTTATATATGCAGGAATAAGCAATAAAATCATACAACACTTTTCTTTCAACATTATGCATAGTACTTGGATGAGTGCTTTCATTCCTGATTTAACAGCCCTTTTGTCTTCATTCCACTTTAACCACCTTGGCAGTCCTCCCCCCCCACACACACACACACACAGGACCATCAGATAGCATTGAGTTTATTTCTTTATAGTGAAACTAAGATTTTTCTATGAAGTGATACCAGAATAATGAACTAAGTATACTCAGGAATCTTCTTAAAAATATGGTTTAATGAATATATATCGGTAATATCTAGTCATTAGCTTTTGGTCACCTGTAACCTGCAAAAGCCTTTCTCAAGTACTCGTGAAGGCCCTCTATGAAGTTTTCTCCCAGTTATGCAAGGGAGATATCCACCTTGAGATTCAGGCAAACTAAGTAACCCCTAAGTCTGAAAAGCTTAGATACCACTGATGTATACAAGAGTTAACATTTCTTCATGTGATAATCATCAAAGCATATAAATCTACACCAACCACTTGCTGATTCTAAGTCTGTACTTCTGAATTCATCAAACTACTCAAATCTGAGTTCTCTAATGAAGAATTGGGAAAACTGCAATTGTCAAATAAATTCTCTGTATCATTAGGAGAATTTCAAAAATGAACACCAACTTATAAATCTCCATTTCTGCCAAGACAAGGAAATAGTTATTCATTTAATCAGTAGATGGTATTTGCTGATCTTGGGGAAACTATTAAATCATGCCTAATGATGATGTTATTTACCTAAGACTCTCAGACTTAATACTAAGGAGATGAGCATATTCTTAATATCTCTCAGTATTAATGTCAAGGTGGTTAAAAAAATTTTTGAAGTTTATGTGATTTTATCATTTATAAAACTTACTTTTTACAGACCTAATATTCAGATGTGTTTATTATCTAAGTAACAGATATAAAACATCTAAGAATCATATTTGTATATTTTTATTACAATTGTTTTACAGTGCTCAATGTAATTGGGGGCGGGGATGGCTCAGTCGGTAGCGTGCCAGGCTCGTAATCTGTAGTTCCCAGGTTCGAGTCCCAGCTGGGTCAGCGTTGAGATTTATCTCCGCAAAAATTCCCCGCCCTGCCCACGGTCAGTAGGGGACACCGATGGGCTTGGAAAGGCCGCCGTCCGTCGGATGGGACGTTAAGCCATGGCCCCGTGTGTGGGAGAACCATACCCTGTGCACGTTAAAGAACACACTGGATGGCCTTGACGGGAGGCTACCATCTGTCTCCCAACAGCTGTTCCAGTGGGTCCCCTGCCCCAACCTTCTCTGAGCCTTCGGGATCCATGTGACCTGGCCATTTAGCCCATGGTATGCAAAAAAGTGCTGCTCAGAGGTAAAACAACCCAACAACACAACTCAATGTAATCTGTGGAAGTTGTGAATTTTTCCATCATTGAAGTCAATTGTATTGATTTAATATAAGATATTCTGTAGAATCCAACATTCCTCCCAAAGGACTGCAAACAGATGTAATATTACTTTTCTTAGGGTATTTATCTAGTTTTTAAACATGCTAATTTTGAAAGGAAAATAAGTCAAAACACTGGAATGATTAAGGTTATAAGTTTTATTCTTTCCCATATAGCTGAATTGATCAGTAGATAGTGCTACTGCAGGGTGCATGATTGTATTTTTAAATGGACATTTTTTTTAAATTTTAGATCTTTTTATAACCCAGAGTAGTGAGACAAAAAACAAAAAACCAAGGCCTTGTGAAGGTAAAAAAACATATTACATTTATTGAGTATGTTTCATATTTCCTCCCACTTTTTATCTTTCATATTTCTTTTGTGAAAGCAAATGTATTTTGCAATTTTTCATGCATCTCAGTAAGCTATGTGTTTTTTTTAGTGAGTCACCATTTGAATGGCCCTATTCTGTCTTGTTTCACATCATTGCTAATCTCTGTTCTTTTAGTGAATGACAATATTTCTTATTTGATTTCAATGAGTCATACTTCATTTGAAATCTCTTGAGCATTACATGTACAGTTCTAATTTCTTAAGAAATTGTCCTGATTTCAATTAATTTTTTTCTGAATATGAAATGCCTCCTCATGAAATTAAATAAGATAGTTAAAGTCAATATTTTTTACATATAAAAGAAATTTTACATATTGTGCTCCCAGATCCTAAAAATGTTTTAGAATTTAATTCACATAGTACATATTGCACTTAGAGGATCTGGCAACAACTTGAAAAGTTGGCAAAGTATTGAAACAATGAAATCGTAATGGAAATGAGTTGTTGCATTGGTTTTCCTCGTGCTTGACAAAGTGACTTTTTGAGTAAAAGATATTAATAAAGTTTTTTCTGAGAAATGCATGAATACTTTGAGACTAAATTCATTACAGTTAAAATATTAATAACTTCTCATTATAATTATTAAAATTGTAAAATAGACCATGTTTTGCAGTTACTTTAAAATTTTGCTGTTAATTCATTAAAGCAAAAGTCAATCAAAAAAGGATTTCTAATAGTTCTCATTTTTTGCTCACACATCATGAATCCATTCCAATATAAACACTCAAAGCCTTCTTCTGGCATGCCTTTATGTTAACATGTTGTGACTCTCTGACTGCACTGCTAACAGGATCTGTTTCATTAGTTATTTGTGACTAATCTCTAGTTGAATTCTATGCCGATCCTCATTTATTGAGTTGTTAATAGGTTATGGTAGGTTATGGTATATTACACTTATTACAATATATTAATTGTAGAACTTAATCTAAATTGTTACAACTTATTACTTTGTACTTGTGTTACAATTAATACATTTTTATTTATTCTGATTTTATCTGTTAAAACAACTTATGGGAAATACATGAATGCTTTGAGACTAAATTCATAATAGTTAAAAGATTAATAACTTTTCATTAAATCAGTAGTAAATAATCACAGGATAAGTCTTGTAGACATGGAACTCATGAAACGATGAGCTGAAAAAAATTTGGTTTTGCCATGAGTGGGATTCGAACCCACGTCTCCAGGAAACATGCCTGTTATGCTACCACTACACCACCAATGGCTAACCTTTTCTCAGCTTATGTGACCTTATAAACCTTCCAGATTTTATTTATTTGATTCGCACTAGTGGCGCCATATATCCAGGAAGTGGACAACTCTGTTGCCTCATTAGTTATATTTAGCAATTACCTTAAAAAAAAAATCTTGATTGGTTAAAGCAAAAGCCAAACAATGGTGGATTTCCTACAGTTTAATTATTCTCTTGTTAGCTATTTATTATGCCCAAAGCCTTGTTTGGCATACTTTTATGCTAACATATTGTCATTCTTGAGCTGCATTAGTTTTTATGCTTACTACTGTGATATTTCAGCTTTTCAGTATTAATCAGCAAATGGATTGTTTGTTAATTATATGTTTTATCAATTTTTTTATGTTAACTGTTATAAAATTAATTTATTCTAAAAACACTAAAGGTATGTTGTGCTGTTTTCACAATAATCTTGCAAGATTTTTATAAATCTTCTGATGCATATACTATGAGCCTTTTTTCCATATTTACCCAGCAGCTATTTTTATTAGGTATGTGTATTTTGTGGAATCTAAAATTAGCAATCAAATTATGTGAGTTTGCACAATTTTAAAGATTTTTGTAACATATTCAAAGTGATAATGTCAACTGTAAGATTTTAAAACGAGCCTAAGATTTCTAAACAAATAATGGACAAAAAATAGCATTTTATTCTTAAAATGCTGCACATTTTAAGATTGGTAATGATGTTATTGATTATACTCATGTTTTATAAAATATATATTTCACTCATTTATAAATAATGTTATAGAGATATGATTTAGAATATGACAGTTTTCAGTAGTTGTCTTTTAGCTACATGCTGCTGGAATATTATTGTATCATAATTTAGTTATTTATGAATAATACATAAGATAGTAATTTTAGGAGCGTAGTTGTTTGTTCTTTATTTTTATCATAAAATGCAAGATCAAGAATATGATTTTTAATATTCTTTTGTAATGCTAAGTATTATATAAATAGTAATGTATAGTATGGAACATATATTGTTTCTTTGTAATAATATGGGTCAAAATAATTTGGAATACTATTACTGCTATCAGAGTTTTGGGCTTTCTAATTATTATTCATTTCATTTTAATCCAAATAAAATCATTAAACATGCTTTAAAATTATTTAATAAAATATATTTTATTCCATGTAGGTAATTTATTTTCATGTAGTTCTATAAACTATATTAAAGTAATATTCAATATAGACTTTGCATTTCGTCACTATATTTAAAGTTTAATTTTTCTTTTTACAGTCTTCCTAATTCACTTCTGTAAGGAGAAAGGGTGGCTCAGTTGGTAGCACACCAAGCTCATAATCTGCAGCTCCCAGGTTCGAGTCCCACCTTGGCTAGCATTGAGATTTATCTCTGCAAAACTCCCCCCGTTTTACCTTTGTTCAGTAGGGAACACTGATAGGCTTGGAAAAGCTGCCATTTGTCAGATGAGGCATAAAGCCATATCCTGTACGCGTTAAAGAACATGCTGGATGGCCTTGACAGGAGGCTACTAGCTGTCCAGTGGGTTCCTTTCTGAAATCTTCTCCAAGCCCTCTGGGTCCTTGTGACCTGGTCGTTTAGCCCATTGTGTGCAAAAAAGTGCTACTCAGAAATAAAACAACCTACTTATGTAATATTCCACTTTGAGACAGTATTGTTTAAGTATTAAACTTATTTTTTGCCCTTTAATGCTGGTTCTCTTAAATATATTCTAGGTTTCAATATTAGCTATTTTATTAGCTTATTTTAAGTTTTTACTAAAAATAAATTTGACAAGAGCTTTATATTAATGAAAACCAGTGAGACAATTTAATCAACATGTTTGCAAAATAATACTGAAAATAAGTTTTGAGTGTTCAGCAAAGGGCAGAAGGAGGCATATAATCCATTTAGACACATTTATGTGCCACTGGCAGCAGAGTACCCAGGATTTTGGAACAGGAGAGGTTTTGACTTAACAGGTGATGATGAGATGCACAGAAGTGGGTGGGGCACTTCAAATTTGTGCATGCCCAAAAACGAAAATGATATGCGTTTTTTTTTAAATGTTAATCTTCAAACTGTGATGAGGGAGATATTTTAACCTCTAAAACTGGTCCCACAGATGTACTCCTGGCAATTGCAGAATGTTACACACAAACACAACAAATTCTTTTATTAATGAATGAATTCAGTTTTCGCAGCTGCATAATATCACACCAAAAATGCTGTTTTTTGTAGCACTCTTACTAGTCAGCATAAAAGTCTCTGCAGTGCATGTGGAATAAAATCTGCAACATCCTTGGCACTGTTTCCACTAGCACCAATTTCCTCAAGAGCTCTTTTTACTTAATTTTCTTCAACAGCTAATGCAACAGATTCCATGATTTCAGCCCAACCACTCTGCAATTCCAAGAATTTCTTCCAGTTAATGTCACTCTTTAAATTGTTCACAGTTATAACATCAGTTGGGAAATCATGGAATTTTGCTGAGAGTCGAACATCAAAGTCAAAAGCAACAGAAAAAAAAACTTTTTGTTTCTATTTCTTCACAAATAGCTCTATTGTGTGTAATCCACATTGCATTATGTAGTATTACACTATATTTAGTTCTCAGAAAAAATTAAATAAGAATGATCAGTATACAAGTTAGTTACTGATTGTTGAATTAGTACAGTTACCTATGAAGTATAAGTGGCAGCATGCAGGTGATCATACACATGTGATATAATCACTAGGTGACTATGTGATGTAGGTCACTATGTGATATAATCATTTCTATTTTTTATGCAAACAGTTGTAGTAAACTGCAGTTGCTCAATGGATCATGAAAATCCATTAGACTCATTGCAATTTAAAATGGAAAAGACCAAAAGCTCTCAAAATTGTCATGAATTCCTCATTGTGGCATGAAAAACAACAAATAGTAGTAACAAGCAAGCAAATGGGAAGGAAGCATAAGTGCTGGTAAAAGGTTTTGAGAAGTAAGTAAAGGAAAAGCAATGTTCAACTTGTCATTTGGAACAGTAGTACCAAAATGAAATAACAATGATATATTTAAACTGGAAAATAGGAGGAACAGATTTTTAAAAATGTAGAAATGGAGACTAAGAAGAGTTTAAAAAAAGACTAAGAAATCTTTCCCTCATCTGGAGGAAAAGGTTGGCTTAGTCGGTAGCATACAGGACTCAAACCTGGGATATAGTTCCCAGGTTTGAATCTCACCTAGGTCAGTGTTGAGATTTATCTCCTCTATAAGGGACCAAGATCCACTGTAAGACTACCAGGATATACCGCAATATGGATAGGGTGGAGCCTCTGCCCTTGATCAGAAACAATATGCCAAAGGGCTTGGAAAAGCCACAATCTGGGGTGGAACATAAAGCCATTACCCTGTGTGCAGGGAAAGTCATACCCAATGCACCTTAAAGAGCATGCTGGATGGCCTTGAAGGGAGACTTCCATCTGCATCCTAACAGTTGTCCAATGGGTCCCTTCCCCAACCTTTTCTGGCAACTTGGGGGTCCTGTTGGTAAAGTGCCACTCAGAGGTACAACAACCAACCTCATCCTGCCTTAAGGCTGCTTATCCCCAAAATACACCACTTCCAATAAGATGATATGCCAACATTCAAAGTATTGTTTGAATTCCAGTATTTACAACATTGTCAACGAAAAATTGAGTTCCAAAGAACCTAAGAAAGATCATTTGGACGGTAACCCATTCATAATTTGGACTCCCCCGCTGTACATCTTTCATATTTCGTTATCGAGATTTCCTCCTCTTTTAACTCTAGCTCAATTTCTGAAATAGAAGTTACTGCTTTCATTTTGTTTGTTTCTAGAAATTCCATTTTTTTTAGGAAAAAAAAAATTAGAATCTATTTTACACAAAAAATTTAAATGCTTATTTTTCAGAGGCTGGAACGTACATTATTTCTACATAATACTATAGGTGCATTGTATCTGCTCTGCTTGTTCTCGAATACACCCTGAAAGTGTATGGTACTATTGAAGATTTTTTTTTTAAAACCTGGCACCTCAAGTAATATGTTTGAAATGGGTACTTGGTATATGAAATATAAGTATTTGTACGTGATTTTCCAAGTAGTTAGCTCTAGTATTTAAATGGTGCTGTCGAGTGGTTAGCGCTCTTGGCTACTGATCAAGGAGACCTGGGTTTGAGCCCCAGGTAAGGCATGGATGTTTTTGTCGTTTTTCTGCTGAGGTCGTGCCATCCTCACAGACCTACTATGGCATATAAACTGATAGGCTCCTGTCAGACCTCTGTATCAAGCAGCTGCTTGAGGGGATATTTTTTTTTATTCAAATGGTATTTCAAAGCAAATTTAAAATATTTGATTTTTGAGTATTCTAGTACATTATCTTGTGCTTGATACTTCAAGTATTACCCTGTAGCATTTGCCCAGCTCTGATTGCAGTGCAGTTTCGACAGTATAGGATACACCATACTAGAATACTTGTACAAATTTACTTTTCGTTAGTTATAAAGTTTTATAAAATATTTGAATTAGTGTTGTTAATGTATAAATACTAAGGCAGAAGCATCAAGATATAATTGCATTTTCTCTTTTGTACTTATTTTTTTCAACTGTAGTATAGGAATAAAAAACTAAAAGTTTAATTCTAAGAAGCCTAGTTTATATATATATAGTATTATAAGTGTGAACTTGATTACATTTTACTGTAACATATAGGTTCTTAAAAAGTAGATGTTATGTGAATAGTTATCAAGTATGGTTTGTTTAGTAACAAAAAATGATTTGTATAAAACAAATATCTTCTTAAGAAATATGAATGATGACCAATGATAATGTATATAATGTGAATTTTTCATTTGCAACTGTAAAAACATGTATCTGTGATAAGTGTTGGTTCTGAAATGTGTAATTTGCATCATTCACAAAATGGCAAATTTAAGCCTATAATGCTACACAGATATAGTATGAATGTCACCTCAGGTGCTATTTCTTGTTTTGCACTCTTTTTTCACTGCCACAGAAAAGCTGAAAAAATAGATTCATCACTTGTGTACTTTAATATTTCGTATGTCGAAAGGAAGCATTCATTATCAACTTGTATGTTTTATTTTTTTTTCTGTTAACTGAAGTTATGCTTATTTTAACACTTTCAGTCGAACAGTGAAAAAGTATTGTTGCCCCCACCCCCGTGAGCACACATAATTGCAGAGTGCTTTAAAAAAGGAGCAAAAGTAAAAATACTAAATATCAAATAGTATATATTTTATTAGCCGTTCCATGGCCGAGTGGTTAGCGCGCTTGGCTACTGATCTAAGGGACCTGGGTTCGAGCCCCGGTAAGGCATGGATGTATGTGTCGTTTTTCTGCTGAGGTCCTGCCATCCTCTCAGACCTACTCTGGCATATAAACTGACAGGCTCCTATCAGACATCTGTGGCAAGCAGCTGCTTGAGGGGGTATTTATTTTTTTTTTTATATATTTTATTATTTGTAGATCGTATTCGACAGTAAAGCTAAAAAAAAAATTGAAAAAATCTTTATTTTGTAATATAAATTATTGACGTTAGAATTGCAATTAAAGTAGTGAATATTAAAAGTGCTCAATTAATAAATATTGCAGATTTAAAATATAAAAGAAATTAAAGTAAAATAACATATAGTGCACTTTTCGTATCACAGCACAGTGCTACTCAAATGAGACAGAAAAACAAATATGTGGCTTGCAATGAGAAAAATGTTTGTTTTTTTTTCCACAAATTTATATAGAAGACAAACGAATAGGTTAAATAATTAAAATAGACTATATAAGTATAATTTTTTATTACCTATCTTCGCTCGTCATTTGTCGAAACAGCTGTTCCACCATCTGTTTCGAACGCGACGGACAAACTTAATTATTCGTGAATCAGAATGTAAGCCTATAACGCGGGGAGTACCAAGCTATGCTTCAAATGAAAGCTTGAGGCGGAGAGTGTTAGACTACGAAATTGCCGCACCATGTTTTCTTTCCCACTAAAAAGAGAAAATGCGAGAGCCGAAAATAACAAGCTGTGCTTCAAATGCAAGTTTGTGGCCATGGGGAATGTTACAGGTTAAAAAAAAAATCCACCTTCTGTTTTGCCCCCTAAAAAGGGGAAATATGAAAACGATTGTTCCGCTATATCTTCCGAAAGCGAGGGTCTGCAATTACGAGTTAGGTGGCAAATGAAAGCTCATATGAGGACCGTCATAGACTTTCGAATTTCCCTCCGCCCCACCATATATTTCGAATCCCCCCCGAAAAAAGGAGTGGATGTTAACGAGATATATCAGAAATTAAAGTTTGTGGCGTCTCCATTGCCATAAAAAAAAATAAAAAATAAATACCCCCTCAAGCAGCTGCTTGCCACAGAGGTCTGACAGGAGCCTGTCAGTTTATATGCCAGAGTAGAAGGTCTGAGAGGATGGCAGGACCTCAGCAGAAAAAAAACACGAACATCCATGCCTTATCCGGGGCTTGAACCCAGGTCCCGTAGATCAGTAGCCAAGCGCGCTAACCACTCGGCCCATAGGCTACCTTAAACATAACTCCAAAAACGGGGGAGGAAAAATGTGGTCGATGTTTGAGTCATATATCGAATGAAAGGTGTTTTTAGTGAACAAAGAAAAGATAGAAGTAAAAATAAAAATCCTCATCTCATATGCGCCCTAAAAAGTAGAAAATAAAAGTAAAGCATATCGATGCTGCAATCACTGAATTCATATTCGCTTCTGAATATCGAACTGAATTCATATTCGCATCGAAGGAACACGGCCGATTTAGCTACGCAACAAGATTGCCAGATTCCTATCTTACTTTGAAGTGAATACAAATTAAGTAACTGCACCATCGATATGCTTTAGTTTTATTTTCTACTTTTTAGGGCGCATATGGGAAGATGGATAATTTTTTAATTTTTGTTAATCTTTTTTTCCCTTCATCTGTGGTTCTGTAAGTTTTTGATTTTACTTCTAGTCCATTAGCATCAAACCTAGCTCAGTCGTTTTATGGCAGAAAATGGAATGAAAATTTTTTTTAAGTAGCATACAGCTCATACTTGCTTCCATGCTTTGCCAGCTTAGCAAGGAATTTTTGAACATCAGACTGAAAGTATTAAAAAAAGCATTTGCTTAAAGACGTGCAACGAATGAAATTATTTATTAACACAAATGTAAAGTGTCCATGCTAAATGCACAATGAAAAAAATTTGATTATCACAAAAATTTGTCTGTGAAAATAAAGTCTTATCAAGTTTCGACTGATATTTACAAAAGCAAACACTTATTTTTTAAGCGTTTAAAAATTTAAAACAATACATCAAATGTAAAAAAAGTTTCTGCACTTTGCACGAATATAAAATTTTGATACAGTGTAATAAGATACAGATTTTTTCTATTCATGGTGTATTAGCCAAATTACTCCTAGCAACAATGACCAGGACCATGTTTTGGCATATGCAAATACTGGGGGCGGGGCATTTTCATTACCACATCGTGATGAGAGGAAAAATGCGCCCATATTTTACTCTTGCCTTTAGGGGCTCAGGCAGGCTTAAGATGGCCGTGATAATGAAAATGAATGAAATGCCATGAGGCCGAATGGTTAACGTTCTTGGCTACTGATCTAAGGGACCTGGGTTCGAGCCCCGGGTAACGCATGGATGTTTTTTTTTTCTGCTGACGTCCTGCCATCCTCTCAGACCTACTATGGCATATAAACTGATAAGACCTGTCAAACCTGTGAGTCAAGCAGATGCCGGAGATGGTGTTTTTTTTTTATTCAAGTGGTATTTCAAAGCAATAAATTTAAAATATTTGATTTTTGAGTACTCTTATTTCTACATAATACTATAGGTGCATTGTATCTGCTTCGTTTGTTCTTGAATACATCATGAAAGTGTATTATACTATTGAAGACTTTTTTTTCTTTTTTAAAAACATGACATCTCAAGTAATGAAGTGTTTGAAATGGGCACTTGATATATGTGATATAAGTATTTGTACATGATTTTCCAAGTAGTTAGTTCCAGTATTTAAATGGTGCCGCCCCATGGCCGAATGGTTAGCATGCTTGGCTACTGATCAAGGAGACCTGGGTTCGAACCCCGGGTAAGGCATGTATGTTTGTGTTGTTTTTCTGCTGAGGTCCTGCCATCCTCACAGACCTACTATGGCATATAAACTGACAGACTCCTGTCAGACCTGTGTCAAGCAGCTGCTTGAGGTTTTTATTATTAGCTCTTTCCACTCCTATGTCGACAATGTAGCACATGCATAACTTAGTATTGATTCCTGCGTTGATATATGATTGACATGGTATTTGCTGCCATCTGTCTCGATCTTGGTATTCCTGATTACATAATTATTTTTCACACAGAAAAAAGTTGGTTGTTGGCAAAGTTGAAAAATGCATCGAGTGGAAAGGGTTAACTTATACTGTGATCTACAGTATCATTGGTTTTGGTGAAGATTCTTGAATTAAATCTAAATAATATATTTACGAGGAGCATTCAAAAAGTTCACATGCATCTGCAGAATAAAAACCATTGTGCTTACCTCAACAAAACTTTTACTGTCCATCAAAGTACTCCCCTCCAACATATATGCAAAGTTCAGATGTTGCCAATTCTGGAACGCTTGGTGGTACGATGTTGGGGAATACTCCACAGCTCTGAACGAATGCATTTTGCAAGATTCCCCTTGAAGGAGGCTTTGCAGCAAGGTCCTTTTTAACTTTTGGAAATGAAAATGGCATGGTGCAAGATTCTTGAACCAGTAAATATGAGGATGGAGTAGCTGATTTTTTTCCCTGACCCAGATAGGATGCCGGATTTTGTGAGCACTGGAATTGTCATGAATAAGGAGAATCCTTGACACACCTGTTGTTGGACGCTGCTCCATCACCTTAACCATTTTGGGCAAAACAATGCTATGGTAATAGTGGCCATTTATAGTCATTCTTTCAGGTAAGGTGTCCATGGCTATCACTGCTTAGGAATTCCAAAAAAATTTCATGAGGTAGATGTCAGGCTCCTAATCTACAGTTCTCAGGTTCGAGTCCCAGCTGGATCACTGTTGAGATTTATCTCCACAAAACTTCCCACCCTGCTCTCAGTCAGTAGGACATACCAGTGGGCTTGGAAAGGTTGCTGTCTGTCGGATAGGATGTTAAGCAATGGCCATGTGTGCGGGAGAGCCATACCCTGGGCGCGTTAACACGCTTGATGGTAGGATACAATATGTTAGAGGCCCTATATAGGTAGAGGTTGGTCATCTCAAAATTGGACGCCATGTTTTGTCGTCGCTCCGATTGTTTAGCGTACATAGCTGAATGGATTTATGGAATGGAATTTCCGGAATCCGTAAAATGAATTTATGGATTCCGGAAAAGGGTAGGGTAATTGATGCAGATTTCAGTGCTAACGATTGAAAGCACTTTAGAAAATGGCTAAAAAAAAAAATAAATAAATAAATAATACCCCCTCAAGCAGCTGCTTGCCACAGAGGTCTGACAGGAGCCTGTCAGTTTATATGCCAAAGTAGAAGATCTGAGAGGATGGCAGGACCTCAGCAGAAAAACAACACATACAACCATGCCTTATCCGGGGCTCGAACCCAGGTCCCTTAGATCAGTAGCCAAGCGCGCTAACCACTCGGCCATGGGACGGCTCGGCTAAAAAAGGAAAAGTAAATTTTAGGGCTTTTGTTTTAAAAAAAAAAGGACATAATTTCGCTTTGTTGTTTGTCCGTCTGCTTCTCAGCAGACACGCTAGTGATGCTCTTCTAGGATATGAGTGCATTAATGAAAGGTTTCTTACAGCAAAATTTCAGACAAGCGTTAAAGACTTGAATGTTATCTGCTGTTATGCCCCCACTGAGGATGCCGATGAGGATGAGAAGGATAGGTTTTATGAACAACTTCAGGATATTTTGAATTCTGTCAAGAAAGGAGATATTACCCTTGTTCTTGGTGACTTCAATGCCAAAGTTGGTACTGACTCTGACCTTTGGGGAGGAGTAATAGGCCCTTTTGGTATTGGTAGCTGCAATAGCAATGGGCAACGTCTCCTACAGGTAAGTAAACTCAATGGATTCAGAATAACTAACACTTATTACAAACACCGCGACATACATAAGTACACATGGGTTTCGCCTGATGGGCTGCATAAGAATATGATTGATTACATATTAATTAACAGCAAATGGACTAGTTCTGTTAGGAATACCAGGGCATATAGGGGAGCTGAAATTGGATCTGACCATTACCTTGTTAAAAGTGTGTTGCAACTTAAACTTAAAAAGTGTTGTGCTAGGGTTAAAAAATTTACTTTTAATACTGAAGCTCTGAAAGATCCAGTTATAGCCAAAGCTTACCATGATAGGTTACTTAGTCATTATGACAGTCATGGTTTGCTTACTACTGAAGTTGAGGAAGAATGGGATCATTTTAAACAGGCTTTTTTGGACACTAACAGTACTCTTTTAGGAAAAAAGGAGCAAAAGAGGCAAAATTATCTGAGTGATAAGGCACTTGAGCTTATTTCTGAAAGAAAGAACTGCAGGAATGCCCTTAATCAATACCCTACTAGTCCTAATAGAAAGCATTACAGAGACCTTAATATACTTGTAAAGGATCAGTTAGCTGCTGATAAAAATTTTTGGCTTGATGGTTTGGCTGACAAAGCCGAGGAAGCAGTTAGACAGCACAACAGCAGAGAGTTGTACCAGATAGTTAATGTTTTGTGTGGTAGAAAACGGACAGGCATACAAGGATTGAAGGATAAACAAGGTAAGGTTATAGAAGGGGAGGATTCTGTCATGGCTAGGTGGGCTGAGCATTTCAGTGATGTTCTAAACAATGTAGTTAGTTCTCCCATTGTTTGCAATGATGATAGATGCATTGGTGGCTTTAATGTTGGCCCTATAACACAATCTGAAGTTAGTTTGGCTGTTTCTAAACTTAAACTTCATAAATCCCCAGGGGTAGATGAAATTACTACGGAAATGCTTAGAGCTGGGAATGTTTCGGTTACCACTTGGATGACTGAAATTCTGAATCTCTTTTATGATAAAGGCATGGTTCCTAAGGATTTTACCAGAGCTATTGTTATCCCTATTTTCAAAAAAGGTGATCGCAGTTCTTGTGATAACTATAGGGGTATCAGCCTACTCTCTGTTCCAGGTAAAGTTCTTTCCATGATTGTGCTTAATAGAATTAAGAATCTGGTTGACAGGCAATTGCGTGATGAGCAATGTGGATTCAGAAGTGGTAGGGGATGTGTAGATCAGATATTTTCACTTAGGCAGATTCTTGAGAAATGTTTAGAGTTTCAGAAACCTTTGGTTGCTAGCTTTGTTGATTTCAAAAAGGCTTTCGACTCTGTTGATCGTCATAATTTGTGGTTGATTGTGAGATCATATGGTATACCAGACAAGTTAGTTAACATTATGAAAGCTCTCTATAATAACACTGAGTCGTGTGTGAGAGTTGGTAAGGCTTGTAGCAATTGGTTTAGCATTACTTCTGGTGTTCGACAAGGGTGCATTTTGTCTCCTTTTCTCTTTAGCTTGGTTATTGATTATGTTATGCGAAATTCACTTCAAGAGAAAGATTTTGGCCTTAAATGGGCTGGAGATAGGAAAATTTCTGATTTAGATTATGCTGATGATTTAGCCCTTTTGGCAAATGATGTTGATGAGATGAACTCTTTCATTCGAGCCGTTGATGAGACTGGTAGTAGAGTAGGTTTGGTTATAAACAGAGAGAAAACTAAAGTGATGAAAATTGGTCAGGCAGGCTGTGATTCAGTTAATCTGAATGGTTGCAGTCTTGAGCAGGTGTCACAGTTTAATTATCTTGGGAGCTATGTAACAGATAATGGTGATGTGCGGCATGAGATTAACAGACGAATAGGGATTGCTGCTGGGACTTTTAAGAATCTATGGAGATTGTGGAGAAATAGGCGTATACACCTAAAGACTAAAATTAGACTGTATAATAGTTTGGTTCTTTCTAGGGTTAGTTATGGTAGTGAAACTTGGACACTTTGTAAACAAGATAACAGGAAACTAGATGCTTTTGATTCCAGATGCTTACGCAGTATCTTGGGCATTAGGTGGTTCAACTTTGTAACTAATGATGAGATTAGGCAAAGGAGTTTGCAACCTCCTTTAAGCAGCATATTGTGCAGAGAGAGACTCCGTTGGTTTGGCCATGTTGCCCGTATGAATAATTATAGATTGGCGAATAGGGTTATGAACAGTGTGCCTAAAGGCCTCAGAAAGAAGGGGAGACCTAGGATGCGGTGGGCAGACAATGTCAAACAGGACCTTGTTAGAATTGGTGTGCAGTGGCCAGATGCAGTAGATGTAGCTCAGGATAGACTTGCTTGGAGAACTAAATTGCACGGTCTGGTTGGACCTCCGTAGCCCATGGCTGCTTGAGGATGAGGATGGGATGGAGACATCGAACTTTTTGTTTATACAGATAAATAAAAAATTCTTTTTGTGTTAGATAGGTATTAATGATATATTACGATTTGCATTTTTCGAATCTCCCAAGAGTTATAACTGCGCCCTCTAACGGTGAAAAAATTTGAAAATTCCAAAATATCAAACGAATATTCCAAACGATGTTATTATGTTAGAAGTTTGAAATTTTGGTGTTGAAACGTGAAGGTTACGTAGTTACCATTGGTAACAATCACTTGACCCTTTAGACCGAGGGTGGAGGTAAATGCAGCTTTTGTTTTGAGCCGTCCCATGGCCGAGTGATTAGCACGCTTGGCTACTGATCTAAGGGACCTTGGGTTCGAGCCCCGGGTAAGGCATGGCTGTTTTTGTCGTTTTTCTGCTGAGGGCCTGCCTTCCTCTCAGACCTACTATGGCATATAAACTGACAGGCTCCTGTCAGACCTCTGTGGCAAGCAGCTGCTTGAGGGGGTATTTTTTTTTTTACAGAGAAGTGTATGTTTTTAGAGAGAGATTAAAAATTGTTTTTGGGTTGGACAGATATTGATGAAATATTACAATTTGAATTTTGCGAATTTCCCAAAAGCTATAATTGCGCCCTCTAATAGTGGAAAAAATCCCAACATTTAAAACGAATATTGCAAACTGTAGTTATGCTAAAAATTTGAAATTTTGGTCATCGAATGTGACGGTCTTGAAAATTCCATTGACAACGATGAGTTTGACCCTAAGCTCAAGGTAGGTAAGAAACGAAACGGTTTTGCTTTAAAAAATAATTGCAAATCTCTTTTATAGTTGGTTACTAATGAAATGTAATTCGCATTTTCAAAGGTAGTTTTAATTTATATCATTAGATCACTAAATATTGAAACTGCAAAACTTTTGACGAAAATTTCAAGTGATCTGTTTATGGTAGAAATTCCACTGACAATAATGATTTGCTCACTGTTTTCAGAGGAGCGAGTGAAAAGCAACTTTTTAAATTTAAGAACTAAAAAAATTTTATGTTTTATAATTACTAATAAAATATTACTATGTGCATTTCCCCCATCATACATTAAAAACTAAACCCCTCAAGCAGCTGCTTGTACAGAGGTCAGACACGAGCCTATCAGTTTATATGCCATAGTAGAATCTCCATGAGGATGGCAGGACCTCAGCAGAAAAACAACACGAATATCCGTAATTAAAACTTTTAAGGAGTGAAAAAGTGGGCAAAGGAAGAACTTCATTCTCTTTGAAAATGAGATTCCAATATGCGCCAGCAATATTGTTCCAGCTTCCCTCCGCTAGATGTCGCCTTTCGAGTTTTTATTTACCGACTTTAGCACTTTCTAACGCTGGAAATTCCAATGGGGATTCAAAAAATGTAAATATTAATATTTTTCTGGAAAAATATTTCGCCGACATACGGGATTCGAACCTGCATCTCTCCAGAAATATGCCAGAGTATTCTAACCTGTTGAACTTACACCGGCTGTTTTTCGCAAAAAACATTTAATTTATAGACGTTTAAACGTCTACAGGTAACGCTGATATTATCAAATATTGTTGAAATCATTAATAACGCTAAATAGGTGATGTGGCTTCACTGTTTATTTCTACCTTAGAGCAGTAAAAAAGAAATAGTTGCCACCCAAGATCATAAATGGCCCATAAGGAGGCGCCCAAAATTAACGGGAAGAATGATAGTCATTATTAGTGGAAAAAAGACCGACAGCATTAGTTCAACAGGTTAGAATACTCTGGCATATTTCTGGAGAGATGCGGGTTCGATTCCCTTATGTCGGCGAAATTTTTTCCACAAAAACATTTATTGATTTATAGACGTTTAAATGTGTACAGGTAACGCTGAGATTATCAAGTATTGTTTAAATAATTAATGTTTTGTCAGTGCCACTAAAACAAAAAAATATATATGTTTATATAATTTTTCGTTTATCTCTTAAAAAATGTTTAATTTTCGCATCCCCTTTTGGCTAAGACGGCATAGCCTTGTTGCCATTGTAAACCTTCTGACATAACACTCGACTACCAAAATTTCAGATTTCCAGTGTAAATAGTTCGTAATATTCGTTTGAAATTTTAGCATTTTCCATCTTTTCCCATCGCTAGAGGGTGCTATTAAAGTTTTTGAAAATTTTCAAAATTGCAAATCGCAATACTTGTTCGACACCTATCCAACCCAAAAAGAATTTTTCATTTAGCTCTAAAAGTAAAAAATTGTCTACAGACGGACAGACAGGTGTGAAAGACAGACGGGCAGACAACAGAGAGAGGGATATATAGACGAACAAATATTGGCATATGCAGACGACAAAGTGAAAACATTAGCTCATTTTTCAAACGAACCTTAAAAGAAATTAATTGTTGATTTTCTGTTAGCTAATTTCACTTTTGTAGTCGTTTGCCGTCTTCTGACGGAATTGAAATTTCTCGGAAAAAAATATTCATTAATTTACTCCTTTGAGTTAAAATTTTTACACCCAAATGCAGCGCAGTGAGGCATTCGTAAAATATGACAACTTTTATAGGCAAAAATGTGGTAGAAATATATGAAATTATAATAGAAGTTTTAAGTAGGTACAGACTTTAACTCGTACGCTTTCGTCTCACGGTACGACAAAACATGGCGCCAATAAACCACGTGACTCAACCAATGGCAGAGAATCGCCGAAATGGCCAGCCTCTATACAGGACTTCTACCATATGTCTCCTAACAGTTGTCCAGTGGGCCCCTACCTCGAGGTCCTGCTGCTGCTCAGAGATAAAACTACCCAACTTTATAACATTTTTGCAAGCTTTTAATCAAAATCAGTTTTTTTCCCATTATTGATATTTCTTGGCGTGCCATTTATTTGTCGTCCCTGTCATACAACGTACAAAAAATATCTTGAATGTATGTAGTGAATTATTTCCAAGTAGCTGTTAACATGGGAAACGTATGAATGGATTCAAGTCATTAGGCATAAGATTTTTGAAACTGTTACTTGGAAAGAATTCGCGTTCTTCATTAAACCAAGCAGCTCATAATATGCCACCATTAGACAATCACGTAATATCAAAGAGATTTTACTACAAATATAGACGTATAAATTTTCTCGAAGTATTGTAGATAACAGTAATTTTGAAATTTATACAAAAGTCCATTTCAAGGTCTATAAGAATGCATAACAATTTATATTCCGAGTAATGCGTTTAAATAAAAAAAACAATGAGAATGAGTTAGAGGAATTTACAAAGCCCTGCTGAATTAAAGGTATTAGAGAATTATTTTCTGTTTCGTTAAATTCCATTCTCCATAACGTCTTAAGCTTTATATGCAGAAATGTGATTAAAGTTCTCTGTTAGACAGAAATCTCGACTTAAAGTATCCTTTCAGTATAAAAGGTATCTGAATATTCAATTATAGTAGCATCAGCCAAAGACATTTTGCCATCCCCACTCCTCAAATGAATTTGCCTTTTTTTTTTGCTGTTACAACTGATTTTATTTTTTGCTGTCTCAATCGATTCTACCATTTTTATCATCTCAATCTTACCATTTTGTGGCTACAAGGGACTTAATTTTCCATCTCCACATTTGAATTGCCAGCTAAATCATTAGTAACAGGGTTTGAAAACTGCTACAATTGTCAAGTTACATAAACAACAGCATTTTACATTCATGGCTCTTTTGAGTTGAGAATAGAATAAAATTTTGCAGCCCTAGGCATCGGCTTGGAATAGGAGTACTTTTTCTTGTTGGTCCAGCTTGAATAGCAGTGCTGACAGTCATTACATTCTCAGCGTTTGACAAAACGATAGTATATTTGTGAAGTTCAAGTAATGATAGAGTTTTTGCCTATTTTAAATGATTTTACACATGAGAAATTTTCAAATGTTCCAGATGTCATTATTTAAATGTGGAACGAATTGTTGTTCAATATCGAGAGATTAAAGTAGATTTGTACAAGATCTTTATCTTTTGTCAGCTTTCCATAAAAAAAGTTTATTTAAAAAAGATTTTCCGAATTTATCTATCATGTATATAAAAAGAATTCCTCTAATATTTTTGGTAGACTCTGTATTATGAAAAATTTTATAAGGTGCTCGATTCATGCGTATAATCTGTAGATTATCAAACATTTCAGTAGATCAGAAGTTCTACGCTTTATTTATTAATTTTCATAACTACTTCCAAATTTCTTAACAGAACGTATAAAGAATATAATATGTAAAATACGGATATATTTCATTTAGTTCAAGAAAAATGTTTATTTTTTCCAAATTTCATTTCATATATTACTGATTTGGAAATAAAGTACTCTGAAGCTTCTGTCGGATGGGATGTAAAGATGCGGTCCCCTGTGCACTGGCCTTTATGGGAGGCTACCATCTTCTCCTAACAGTTGTCCAATTGGTCCCCTCCCCCAACCTCTTAGCCCTCCAGTACTTGTGTTCTTCAGTCCATTCTGTGCAAAAATGCAGCTCAGAGGTAAAACAACTTAAGTCAACTCTCGTTTCAATTAATCTTGTCTATATTGCTCAAAACAATGGAAAAATTGAAAGATATCTGAGAAAAAATTGCTACCTGTTAGGATTTATCTTCAAATTGCTTATGATAAATCCTAACATGTAGCAATTTTTTTTATAACAAAAAAGTAATATAACTTGTAAAGTACTTCCAAGTTAGAAAAAAGAATTACAGACTGTCTCATGTCCTGTTGGTTGTTTTAACTCTGAGTGGCACTTTTTTTTTGCACACAATGGGCTAAATGGCCAGGTCACAAGGACTCCCGAAGGTTGGTTGGGGGAGGAGACCCACTGGAACGACTGTTGGGAGACAGATGGTAGCCTCCCATCAAGGCCATCCAGTGTGTTCTTTAACGTGCACAGGGTATGACTCTCCTGCACATGGAGCCATGGCTTAACGTCCCATCTAACAGACGGCAGCCTTTCCAGTCCCATCGGTGTCCCCTACTGACCGTGGGCAGGGCAGGAAGTTTTGTGCAGATAAATCTCACTGACCCAGTTGGGACTCGAACCTGGGAACTCCAGATTACGAGCCTGGCACGCTACCGATTGAGCCACCTTCGTGTCCTGTATGCAACATATGACTGATATTCAAAATGGTAATCGCTCTAGAAAAAGAAACGCAACGCTGACAATCATTTTTCTAACCAAAGGCGGAGTGGCAACTTCACAGTCGGCTTCAACATCTGTGGCAAATTGCTCAGACTGGTTGCATGGCGACCATTTCGAGATAATTTGAAGGCAGAGACTGTTGAAGGTGGGCATGTTCATTTCATGGAAATCGCTTTTAATTTTTCTTAATATTTATCATCTCAAACATTAGGGATGATCAGCCCTTTTTAATCAGTATTTTTCAGGTTTTTAAAATATTGAGAGTTGGTTTTAAAATATTGAGTTAATATAACGAATCATGAGCAATGAAATTTAAGTACGTTTTTCATCTTAAGCATAAAATTGATCGATTGGAAACATGCGAATGGATATTGGAATTTTGTTAATGACAGGTTGTGTAAAGCGTAGCAACATACTGCATGTTTTCAATGTTGTAACTGAAAATGAAATAAATTCATATTTAGTCGCTTATTTTCGCTAAAAAACAGTCTCCCCGGAATTGCTCCTTTTCGATTAAAATATTTTGTGCCATCATTTATAGGAAAATTTCTTATGTTTAATAAAAAGCAAATGTTATATACTAATGATAAACTGTCTGAAGGGATTATTCCAAATTGTTTTTTTTTTTTTTTTTTTTTGGGGGGGGGGGGGGGGGTTATGGCGCAAAGGCAATAATGCGCATATTTTTCAAAATCAAGCCAGGATCGAGGGAAAATTTTAGAGAGAAGAGTGAGATAAACTTAAGTTACTATATGGATCCAAAATAAATTAAATCACATGGAAACATAGAACTTTGAGTTAGGCCCATGCACCGGAGAATTTTAACAACTAGATTTATAATGGAAAATAAATTTAAGCCGAGATTGTTTGAAAGGCTACCCAGAAAAAAAATTCAGTTAATTAACATTCCTTCTCATCTTATCTTTTATTCCAATATCGGATCCTACTGCTGGTAAAATACTAAATTTTAAATTCTATTAATTTCACTATAATATTACTTATAGGCGCTATAATAATACTTATCTAACAGTACAAAATTATGTGCAAAATCATTCACTACTTGAAACAAAGGTTTTATTACCGTGAACCTGAGGTTCTTTTATTTTAACCTGTCTTTGTTTAAGCTGTCACAATATTGGAATCACCAGGAGTTAAGGAATTGGAATAAACGGCAGTCATTCTGAACTAGAGTTTTTTTATTTCTACCCAGACAACCACAATCTCTAGTAAATATCTATAAGATATCTAATATGGCTTATCGATTTTAACTGGTGATCTCTAAGGAAAATGAATAAACTCAGTAGTCAATGAAATCTGAACTCTCCTTTCACGTTATGTTAAGTTGTTACTGAGAAGCTGTTTTTGAAATTCTATAACTTCTAACAAGGTTTTTGTGAGAAAATACCATAATCATCATCATCCTCAAGCAGCCATGGGCTACGGAGGACCAACCAGACCGTGCAATTTAGTTCTCCAAGCAAGTTTGTCCTGAGTTACATCAGCTGCATCTGATCACTGCCCAACAATTCTAACAAGGTCCTGTTTCACATTGTCTGCCCACCGCATCCTAGGTCTCCCCCTCTTTCTGAGGCCTTTAGGCACACTGTTCATAACCCTATTCGCCAATCTATAATTATCCATACAGGCAACATGGCCAAACAAGCGGAGTCTCTGCACAATATTTTGCTTAAATGAGGTTGCAGACTCCTTTGCCTAACCTCATCATTAGTACCCAAGATACTAACGTAAGCATCATACCTAATACCCAAGATACTACATAAGCATCTAGAATCAAAAGCATCTAGTTTCCTGATAACTTGTTTGCACAGTGTCCAAGTTTCATTACCATAACTAAGCATAGAAAGAACCAAACTATTATACAGTCTAATTTTAGTCTTTAGGTGTATACGCCTATTTCTCCACAATCTCCATAGATTCTTAAAAGTCCTGGCAGCAATCCCTATTCGTCTGTTAATCTCATGCGCACATCACCAGTATCTGTTACATAGCTCCCAAGATAATTAAACTGTGATACCTGCTCAAGACTGCAACCATTCAGATTAACTGAATCACAGCCTGCCTGACCAATTTTCATCACTTTAGTTTTCTCTCTGTTTATAACCAAACCTACTCTACTACCAATCTCATCAACAGCTCAAATGAAAGAGTTCATCTCATCAACATCATTTGCCAAAAGGGCTAAATCATCAGCATAATCTAAATCAGAAATTTTCGCATCTCCAGCCCATTCAAGGCCAAAATCTTACCCTTGAAGTGAATTTCGCATAACATAATCAATAACCAAGCTAAAGAGAAAAGGAGACAAAATGCACCCTTGTCGAACACCAGAAGTAACGCTAAACCAATTGCTACCAGCCTAACCAACTCTCACACACGACTCAGTGTTCTTATAGAGAGCTTTCATTATGTTAACTAACTTGTCTGGTATACCACATGATCTCACAATCAACCACAAATTATGACGACCAACAGGGTCAAAAGCCTTTTTGAAATCAACAAAACTAGCAACCAAAGGTTTCTGAAACTCTAAACAATTCTCAAGAATTTGCCTAAGTGAAAATATCTGATCTACACATCCCCTACCACTTCTGAATCCACATTGCTCAACATGCAATTGCCTGTCAACCAGATTCTTAATTCTATTAAGCACAATCATGGAAACAACTTTGCCTGGAACATTGAGCAGGCTGATACCCCTATAATTATCACAAGAACTGCGATCACCTTTTTTAAAAATAGGGATTATAATAACTCTGGTAAAATCCTTAGGAACCATGCCTTTATCATAAAAGATATTCAGAATTTCAGTCATCCAAGTGGTAACCGAAACATTCCCAGCTCTAAGCATTTCCGTAGTAATTTCATCTACCCCTGGGAATTTATGAAGTTTAAGTTTAGAAATAGCCAAATAACCAGATTGTGTTATAGGGTCAACATTAAAGCCATCAAAGCATCTATCATCATTGCAAACAATGGGAGTAGAAATACCCACATTGTTTAGAACATCACTGAAATGCTCAGCCCACCTAACTCTGACAGAATCTTCACCTTCTATAACCTTACCTAGTTTATCCTTCAATGCCTATTCGTTTTCTACCATAATATGATAGAAAACGAATATAATATCTACCTACTTCACATAAAACATGAACTATCTGGTACAGCTCTCTGTTGTTGTGCTGCCAAACTGCTTCCTCGGCTTTATCAGCCAAATCATCAAGCCAAAGATTTTTAGCAGCTAACTGATCCTTTACACGTTTATTAAGCTCTCCGTAATCCTTTCTATTAGGACTAGTAGGGTACTGATTAAGGACATTCCCGCAGTTCTTTCTGAAATAAGCTCAAGTGTCTTATCACTCAAATAATTCTGTCTCCTTTGCTCCTTTTTTCCTAAAAGAGTACTGTTAGTTTCCAAAAAAGCCTGTTTAAAATGGCCCCATTCCTCAATTTCGTAGTAAGCAAACCATGACTGTCATAGTGACTAAGTAATCTATCATGATAAGCTTTAGCTTTTACTAGGTCTTTCAGAGCTTCAGTATTAAAGGTAAATTTTTCAACCTTAGCACAGCACTTTTTAAGTTTAAGTTGCAAGACACTTTTAACAAGGTAATAGTCAGATCCAATTTCAGCTTTCCTATAAGCCCTGGTGTTTCTAACAGAAAGCCCATTTGCTGTTAATTAATATATAGTCATATTCTTATGCAGCCCATCAGGTGAAACCCATGTGTATTTATGTATGTCGCGGTGTTTTTAATATGTGTTAGTTATTCTGAAACCATTGAGTTTACTTACCTGTAGGAGACGTTGCCCATTGCCACTATAGCTACCAATACCAAAAGGGCCTATTACTCCTCCCCAAAGGTCAGAGTCAGTACCAACTTTGGCATTGAAGTCACCAAGAACAAGGGTAATATCTCCTTTCTTGACAGAATTCAAAATATCCTGAAGTTGTCCGTAAAACCTATCCTTCTCATCCTCATCAGAATCCTCAGTGGGGGGATAACAGCAGATAACATTCAAGTCTTTAATGTTTGTCTGAAATTTTGCTGTAAGAAACCTTTCATTAATGCACTCATATCCTAGAAGAGCATCACTAGCATGTCTGCTGAGCAGCAAACCCACGCCTTGGTGATGCTTTCCATCCTCCCTCCCTGTAAAGAGAAATTTAAAGTTATTTTTAAGTATCTCACCTTTACCTGTCCATCTGGTCTCTTGCAAGCCTAGAATATCCAGGTTATAGCGCTGGAATTCCTGCATGAGGATATCAAGAGAATAAACTCTATGTAATGTCCTCACGTTCCACGTTCCTGCAGAGAGAAAATGATTAGTAGGATTTTTAAAGAAATTAATTTTATTGAGATTGGTAGGGCCAACAATATCAAGCAGCCCCCTGATCGCAGGCATGGGGCAAAGACCTGTTCCTCCTCCGCTAAAGGCTGAAGTCACCGATGCTGGTAGGAACTTCAGGCACCACCTTTTCAAGTGGACTTTTTCAAGAGCCATATGGCCTGCCTGAGACACATTACTCAGTTTAGGCTTGACGATGCCCAACTAGCTAAGGAAGGTTCAGGTACCTGCGATGGCCTCTGATTAGGATTATCCACCAGCTGATATAAAGTTTCCCATGCCTCTGTTCACTTAGGGTTGGCAACCCAAAAGCAAACAGAAAACACAGCGGCAGATTCTCCCTCGGCAGAGGCCTACTAGTGCAGCAAGTCCAGGATCCATAATCAAACTCCAATCCATAAACAAGTCTAGTAGGTATAAATGGTCAGCACCAGGACCCTGTGAAGTTGACCACTCCTCAGCAGGGTTGAAAAAAAAAAGAAAACATTTGCCATAGATGACCAGATCAATAGGCCATACTGAACTGGCAGCCCTCCCCTTCTGTTCCCTTCAAAAAGATATCTCTTTGAAAGATACTAACGTCCTGCAACACAAGAAGACGGGGTTGGACATTAGGTGTTTGGCCTGGCCGGTTCTGTGCATCATCACTGGGGATTGGTACAATCCCCAGTGATGATGCACAGAATTAGGTGATTGATGCACAGAACAGTGATTGTGAAATTAAATTTCTGAATCAAATCCATCTAAATATCAGTATTTAAATAGCTAAAATATTTAAATTTTTAAATGCAAAAGCATTTAAGAAATTTTTAAAATAGTGATGAATATTGGAATAATTAATTGTACCATTTTATTCTTGGTTAACCAAAATTATGACATTATTTTTTATTGAATATCCAAATTTCCATAGCTTTCTAAATGTTCAAATTTATGTAGATTTAATAAAAATGTTTAAATTATCTTTATTCACGTTTCATGAAAACCGCTTTTTTAAAAAATATTAGAGCCCTTCTGTATTAGCTTAGCTTACCATTGACAACATGGAAAAAGAGAAGTCAGAATTCAACGGCCACTAACTGTTGCAATATTCAAAGAAAAGCATTCATCTTTATATATACATAGTCGTATAAGAATAATATGACCACCTACCATTTGTATTATTAGGTAGGTGGTCATATTATTCTGATACAAGTGTGCATATACCTAATATGCCTAGAAGAAATTTGTGTTTTTTTTTGGGGTCCAATTTTTACTTCTGCATATATCCACTTTTCACATAGCTCTATATTAGATAACTAAAATCTAAAAAGTAAGCACAAATTACTCAGATATAAAATATTGTTTCAAAATAGTGAATGTTTCATTATCACGTGTAATACAAATAAATTAAAACTAGTTTTGTATCTATTGGAACGTTTAATTGCACAGCAAGAATATGCTTTGCCTGACAGTTTAACCTATTTTATAAACCTAAATAATGTGCAAAATTAAAGCCACAGAAATGCGTTAACATATGTAACTGAGCGCCACTGATAATGAGTTGCGCCAAAATGGCATCGATGTCTAGTTTCTCAGGAATCATAAAGTGGTGGCGCTGAAATCAGTGTTTCGAGCAGCCTATGTAGAGTTAGCCAAGATGTGGATAATGTAATCTATTCGTTATGTTTAATACCTCCATTAATCAAAATGGTGTCTGGGGAGGCTGAATTCACAACGATCTAAGTCAGATAAAAAAATATATATTTAGTGTTTGAAGCATTTAACTATGTTGCCTTCAAATTTTATGTGTTCATGCGTTAAAGGTATTGCGTTGAAATATGGAAAAGCTTTATGTTTTAATGCAGTGAAGAGGCTATACTATATTCATTGGCGTTCAAAAACGACTGTGACATTACGTATCCTTTCATAAATTTAATTTCCATAAGACTGCAGTCACATAGCGAACTTAAGCTAATTGTGTTGTGTAACTAGGCTGTTTTAATAGCATATATTAATGAACAAAAAATGGGAACATATCTGTTCACTAGTTGACAGCTTACAACTGAATTCAAATGCATTTTCAAATGTTCCTGGATCTTCTATAAATCTGGTCATCCTACTCATTTCCTTTTGGAAAGAATTGTCCAGAGATGTGATGCATCAGTGGAGAAACTCACTTTGTAAATATTCCCTTAGGTGGAGTTAACAGTTTGCTAAATATATGATTCAGAACTAATTAGCCATTCTCTCTATCCATCAAATTTTTTTCATTATTCTCAGACACAACATCTCGAATGCTTCAATTCTTTCTTGGTTATCCTTTTTTTAATTGTTCAAATTTCATAGTAATCTGAGCTGTCCATTTAATTTTCACTCACTCATTACTAGATGATAAATATTTAAAATAGTGATCATTTTATCTTGTATTTCTATGGTTGTCTTGCATGCAATGTGAATTTTCCTTATAAGAAAGTAGAACCAGAAGCACAGGAAAAAAAGTTAAAATGTAAGTAGAAACTGAGATAACTGTGCTATTAAACAGTGAAAAAATTGAGTTGTGACAAGTAGTGTAGCATGAATTTTTGGATAGTGGATGTGTGTGTGAATCGGCCTTTTTAATTTTGTGTTAGTATAAATTCATGAACTAAGACTATACCAAATAATTCTAATTCATAAGGAAAACCTTGAACATTAGTAAATAGTTTTTGGGAAAAAATTAGTATTGCCAATCCATAGGACTTGAACCCACATATCTCTAGATTCATTCCAGATTGTTCTCTCATCTCAGAGAACACTGTGGCATGAATTTGGAGAGATGTGGATTTGTGTCTTGCAGATCAGAAAAACTTTTTTTTTCCCAGAAAACTATATATATTTTTTTTATTTCCTTGTCAACAGGTAATTCTGTGTATCCTACTATTGGCTTAACATTAATATTAAGAACTAATATTTATCTTATTTTTTAAATAATTGCAAATTATTGTTGGTGTAAAATTGATATAATATAACTTTCATAATTGTTACAGAGTGTAACAATATCTTTTAATGATTAAAGTAGAAAATTTTAATGAAAATAGCTGGATTTCTTATTGTCTTAAATTATTGAATATTGTAGTGTTGTTTTATGAAGAAAAAGATTGAGGCAAAGTTAAAGAATATTATAATGACCAGTAGTTTTTTTTCTCTAACCATTGATTAGAGATGCATTAAGGCAATTAAAAAAATCTTAAACCTCATGATCTCCTTGATCTTTGCTTGTTCTTTACCTTCCATTATTGAGGGAAAAGAATGGGTTTTCAGAGGTTGTAATGTATTTGATGGGATGTTACTGTATGATCCATATGCCAAAGAGCTCTATCTTAGATATATAAATTGCACTTGATGGTTCTAACAACTATCCATTTGTCACTAATAGCTATATAGTGGATCTACTATAACAGTTATAATGATAACAACTCTACCCATAACTGTTTTCAGTCCTGGGTCTTTTTTCTGCATTAGGGGTATACCGTATCCTCTCTTTGACAATGCTAGTAACTGGAATGGAGGTAAAAAAATATTAAGCATCTATACAGAGTGTTTCCAAAAGGTCTAGTCAAACTTTGGAAATGTGTTCTACTATGCATAGTGATGAAAATGTTCTTATGAACATTGGGCCAGAAACTCTTCCCTTTCAAGTTATAGCACATTTTTGAGAGTACAAGTAAAGAAGATTGTCAAAAGGTATGATGCTAGGTAAATTTGCATGTCTGATGGCTTAGTAGATGTAGGCAAATGTTGAACAAAATCCCACCACCTCTGGGTGATCTCAATTGCACATATCCTGCCTGTTGGATTGGTAGAGGTGAACTTCTGCATGGCCTGCATGCCCTCTTGATTTGAATTCATTCGATTTCTTATAGGGACACATTAAGGCTGATGTTTATGCTCTCCTGGTCCCTAATATACAAGCTCTTCATGAATGAATTGTGGGTGGCTGTCAAAAACTTCAGAGTCCCCCTCCCTCTTTTATTTTTTTTAGATCTAACTGTTATTAACAGTTGCTGCAAATGATCTTAACTCCATATAAAAATTTAGTTTTAAAATGGTGTCACAATTTAATATAGTGTCTTATACTTTAGTAACTTGCTAATGTTTTCTAATATCTAGATTCTTATTTATATTGACACACATTATCTATTTTACATGCTGAATTAAATCATCTTTAATGAGATAATACATGGTATAAATTAAATGCAGAAAAGGTCATGGCTATGCTGAATGAATAGTATATGTTGGCTATGGACTGTGAGCAACAATCTGACCAATTAAATATATGTTTACATCAAGAATATATATATATAACTATTAAACTATAAACTTTTCAACTTCGTTTAGTGTATAATATTCCAAATGTTTTGAGTTGTATAATTTTATTGTTCTAGCTGTGTTTGATTGGAAAGATGCATTTCTTTTGGAGAAACAACTCACTGAAGATGAAATTCTCATCAGAGACCAATTTAGAGCATACTGCCAAGAGAAACTAATGCCAAGAATTTTGATGGCAAATAGAAATGAAGGTAGGATTGTTATGTATTTAGGTGTATTTACCTATTTTTAGACACTTGATAAATTCTTTAAATATTCCAGTAGTAATTCTGTTTCTAGTATTTACTCAAGCTTCACATCTCCTATATCTGCTGAGGGGCGGGGGTGGCTCAGTCGGTACCACGCCAGGCTCGTAATCTGTAGTTCCCAGGTTCAAGTCCCAGCTGGGTCAGCATTGAGATTTATCTCCGCAAAATTCCCCGCCCTGCCCACGGTCAGTAGGGGACACCGATGGGCTTGGAAAGGCCGCCGTCCGTCGGATGGGATGTTAAGCCGTGGCCCCGTGTGCGGGAGAGCCATACCCTGTGCATGTTAAAGAACATGCTGGATAGCCTTGACGGGAGGCTACCATCTGTCTCCCAACAGCTGTTCCAGTGGGTCCCCTCCCCCAACCTTCTCTGAGCCTTCGGGGTCCATGTGACCTGGCCATTTAGCCCATGGTGTGCAAAAACGTGCCGCTCAGAGGTAAAACAACCCAAATCCTATATCTGCTGCACAACTCCTAAGTGAGTAATTTAAGACTTTCTCCAGGTGCAGCATTCAAAATTTCTCAAGCATTAACACTTAACCAGTTTACTTGAGTGTTTTTCTCTGTTGACCACCAAGCTCACTTTTTCACCAGCAGATGAAAAAGTTAATGTAGTTGTCATCTTTTTCCAAGGGGCCATAATGTAAGTTTGACATCTAGTCTCTAGATCAGTGTTTCACAGCTTTTTAAGCCCACACCACTTGTTTTTCCTGCCAACACTTAGTGGTTGGGTTGGTTGTTTTACCTCTTAAGTGGCACTTTTTTTGCATACAATGGGCTAAATGGCCAGATCACAAGGACCCAGCTCAGAGAAGGTTGGGGGGAAGGGTAGCCACTGGACAGCTTGTTGGGAGACAGATGGTAACTTTCCTTCAATATCATCCAGAGTGTTCTTTAACATGCACAGAGTATGGCCATCCTGCATCCTTAACATTCCATCCAATGGATTGCAATCTTTCCAAGCCCAATGGTGTCCCCCACTGACCATAAGCAGGTTGGGAAGTTTTGTGGAAATACATTTAATGGTACACCATGGCATTTATGAAAATTTTGAGGGAGAGGGGAACACATTGTTTTTTCTTAAAGAATTTTGTGGCATACTGGGGTGCAATGATGGTACAACAATACAAAACATTGCTCCCAACTAGGGCTTCCAAATGGCAGCCTGTGGGTCAGTATGGCCTTCGAATGGTAAACTGCAGCCTGTGAATGCCCTTCCATCATTGTGTGATGATCTTTTTCAAGAATTTGCTGGCACTTTTACAAAGTACAGACAACTAAAACAATTTACAGTAGACTCTCTCTTATCCAGTCTGGGCTCAACCGGCCTCCGCTTTTAATTGGTTCCAAGAAGTTCCAAGAAGCAGAAGCAAGTTGCCGCTTGTTTTGTTTATTTGCTTCAGTTCCAAGAAGTGGAAGCAAGTTGCATGTTTTGTTTATAGTACTGTGCATATTTGCTTCAGTTCCTCTTTGTGAATATTACAGTGTACTGTGCATATACAGGAGTGTACGTTGGGATCTATTAATTATTCTGTAGTACAAAATAAGTGGTTGTAAACGTAAGAGTAATGTTGTTATGATGGAGATGAAATTAAAAGCATTAGAATGTATTGACAAAGGTGATCCAGTAAAGCATATTTGTGATGAACTAGGTATTAGTAAAAGTACAGTAAATGATTGGAGAAGGAATAGAAAATCTTTACAAGATTTTTGCACTCAAGTTGAGTCTGAAAAAACACTTTCTTCTTGTACTAATAAGTTAGCATACAGCTATACCTTATAAAGGATTTAATCACGCTAATGCTGTGGTACAAAGTTAAAACATAAAACTTCCAGGGAGTAATTCTCCAACTAGGAAAGTGCTGTACATACCATTAGCATATATGGGATCTACTTAACTAATACCTTGAATTACCCTTAACTTTATACATTAATTCAAAATTAACTCTTCCTTCAAGAGACCAGTTAGAACCATATATAAAGCAAAAACATATTTACCGCTTATGCTGGTACAATTGCATATTTTACAGCGTTGTCATGCCGTAGTTGGTAATTATATATGCTACCAGTCCTGATAGTAGATGTTCTTCTAGCAGTTACAATGCTGGCATAAATGTTATGAAAATAGTGTCAGTTCATAACATCTGTGTCAGCATTGTAACTGCTAGAAGAACATCTACTATCAGGACTGGTAGCATATATAATTACCAACTACAGCATGACAACGCTGCAAAATATGCAATTGTACCAGCATAAGTGGTAAATATGTTTTCGCTTTATATATGGTTCTAATTGGTCTCTTGAAGGAAGAGTTAATTTTGAATTAATGTATAAAGTTAAGGGTAATTCTAAGGTATTAGTTAAGTAGATCCCATATATGGTAATGGTATGTACAGCACTTTCCTAATTTGAGAATTACTCCCTGGAAGTTTTATGCTTTAACTTTGTACCACAGCATTATCGTGATTAAATCCTTTACTTTCTTCTTGGTTTCTTAAAAAGCCGAAAAATGAAATTGTTGATGATGCACTTTGTTTATGGTTCATGCAAGAGCATCGAAAAAGAACACCAATCAGTGCGCCAATCTTGAAAGAAAAAGCATTAATCCTTCATTCTAAAATCGAAAATGGGGGAGATTTTTCAGCAACCAAGGGATGGCTTTCTCGCTGGAAAAATGGCATGGTGTTCATTACTTTGGTGTTTGTGGTGAGAAATCGTTAGCTGATCCTTTAGCAGCAAAGGAATTTTCAGAAAAACTTTTAGTGCTTATTGAAGAAGGCCTATGTGCAGAACAAATCTACAATGTAGATGAGATTGGGTTAAATTTTAAACTTCTTCCAACAAAAATGTTTGTGACAGTGCAGGAAACCTCAGCATCAGGTTTTAAAACAAAGAAAGAATCACTGTGGCTGTGTGTACAAATGCTGCAAGTACATACAAACTTCCTCTTTTTTAATTGGGAAATCAGCAAACCCCCGAGAATTCACACATTTAAATTTAGTTCCTCTGCCAGTTTATTACAAAGTTCAAAAATCTGTCGTATAGACTTGTATTTGTTTAAAGAATGGTTCTTTACAGAATTTGTTCCAAAAGTAAAAAAACCACTTGACAAGTCTTAAAATGCCTGTAAAAGCCCTACTCATTCTCCACAATTCCCCAACACACCCAAGTGAACTCATTTCTGGCAACATAAAAGCCATGTTTTTGCCACCTAATGTAACATCTTCAGTGCAACCAATGGATCCAGGCGTGCTTGTAAGTTTAAAAAGGCGATACAGGAAAAAGTTCTTTCAGAAATTCTACAGCGAACCGAAAATGATGGGATAGGACTTTTAAATGCTTTGAAAACAATAAATATCAAGGATGTAATCTATATGTTGGCAAGAGATTTTGAAGAAATACCTTGTACAACGTTGGTGAAGTCATGGAGAAAATTTTGGCCCGAAGTTGAACACTGTGTAAAAGTACCAAAGATGACAACGCAAAAGTATCGAATGACCAATTAAAATTGAATGAGCCTACACCTGCCAAAGATATGGCAGATAATGGCAATATTTTGCTGCTTAATGACTTTAAACTGCTGCCTGGATGTGACACACTTGAAGAAGATGACTTGAAAAATGGTTAAAAGGTGAACAGTTGGAAAATGAAACACTGAATGATGATGAAATTATCATTGCAGTCTGCCAAGAACAGAACAGAGAAGAAGAGGAAGAAGGGAAAGTAAGCCATATTGAAGGAGAAGAAGCTTTTGATGTTGCAGTAAGATACATTGAACAACAACAGGCTTCATCTACGATTGATGTGATGTTTATTAAAAAATGGGAAGACTTTGCAGGTAAAAAAGTGATAAGTTCAAAGAAACAAAAGAAAATCATGGACTTTTTCAATGAGTGTGAGTAAATTGTTAATATTTTACAACAGATTTTTAATTAGAATACAGTACAGTTAGTATTTTTGTCATTTGCCTTTTTTATTTATTGTCTAACACAATTTTTGGATTAACCGGCCTTTCATTCATCTGGCCAGGGGTCCGGTCCCGTAAGGGGAGTCTACTGTTGATACCTGATCTTGCAAAATTCCTATGCAATTATCTTGATTCTTTGTCTATTTGTAGCACATACACAAAAAAAGAAGAAGAAAGAAAATGCTGCAATTAATATATAATATTATAATGTCATAATTTTTTTGGACCTTACATGTTAAATTCTCATTTATGATGTATTACAAAAAACTGATCATTACAATGCGATTTGTTATGAATATGAATCAAATGTAAGTTCATTTTCTATAATGTGACCAGTGAGTAGGTATAATAAGTTGTAATTCAGTTTGTGGTAGATAGCTGAGGTATAATGTAATCCTCCAGTGGTTTATAAATTAGATAGCCTTATTCTAAGTCAGTGGTTCCAAATTGGAAGGGGAGGGGGGCTCAGTTAATAGTGTACTATGCCCATAATCTACAATTTCCAGGTTTGTCCCACCTTGGCCAGTATCGAGATTTATCTCCACTAAACCCCCACCCTTTCTTGAGTCAGAAAGGTGACACCAATAAACTTGGAAAGGCCACTTTCCATCAGTTGACAGGTAAAGCTGTGTCCCTTTGTGCAGCCATACCATTTGCATGTTAAAGAGCATGATGGATGGAATTGATAGGATGCTACCATCTGTCTCCTAACAGTTAGTCATCTCCTCCTAACCTTCTCTGAGCTATTAGGGTCATTGTGACCTGGCCATTGTGAAGCCATACCATTGTGACCACCATTGGGTGAAAAAAGTGCCTCTCATAGGTAAAACAATCTAATGGGGGAAGATTTTAGAAATTTGTGGGGGCACATAATTTATCAATTTTTGGCACTACCATCATCTAGTTTTCATCTAGTTTTATATAGGAAGCCATCCCGTGGCCGAGTGGTTAGCGCGCTTGGCTACTGATCTAAGGGACCTGGGTTCGAGCCCCGGGTAAGGCATGGATGTATGTGTCGTTTTTCTGCTGAGGTCCTGCCATCCTCTCAGACCTTCTGCTATGGCATATAAACTGACAGGCTCCTGTCAGACCTCTGTGGCAAGCAGCTGCTTGAGGGGGTATTTATTTTTTTTATTTTTATATAGGAAAACACTTTGGTTTCCATGAAGGGGTGTTATGAAATAATACTTGCTGAAAGAGGGCAATTGGATGTAAAAAGGTTTAAAACTAGTGCTCTAAACCATTAAAAGCCAACCTTTTTAGATGACGAACTTCTTTATATCAGGATAAGACAAGCGTGAAATTCATTTTGCTAAAGAGGAGGAAAAAATGTTCACTCTAATTTTTATTTTGAGAAAAGTAATAGCCTTATGATAAGCTTGTGTGTGTAAAGGACATGACAGACAAGTAGAGATAATAATTTTCTGGAGAAAAAATGAAACATTTCAAACCAGCCTTTACTGTAAAAAAAGTAACAGCCTTGTAGTTAAGCCTGTGTGTGTGGCTGAGTGGTTAGTGTGCTTGGCTACTGATAAAAGGGACCTGGGTTCAAAATCCAGGTAAGGCATGGATCTGTTGTTTCTCTGCTGAAGTCTCTTGTTCCTCACAGACCTTCTACTATGGTGTATAAATTGAGAGGCTCCTGTTGCATCTCTTTGGCAAGTTGCTGTTTGAGGGGATAAAGAATGTGATAAACAAGCAAAAGCAGCAGTGATTCCTATAAAATATGAAACTTATTCTTTTGTTAACTTGTTCTTTTTTCTTGTGTCAAAAGAAAGTGATATACACCCAGTCTAACATGAATTCTACTAACCCGTTTTCAACAAGTTGTAGTTAACAGGTTTTCAACTAACATTACTGGTCATTTAATTTAACACAATTTCTCCACTACTTCTCTATGATTGTTTATATTATTGTATTCACCATATGAGAAGACAGTTTGAATGCTTTCCTTCTGTCACCTTTCTGATCTATCCTTGTTCATAATTTGAGCACATCCAAAAATGATTTTCCATATTTACCTATAAAAATTAGTCTGTTTAAATAAATATAATACATAATATATTTGTAAATGATAAGATCATTTTAATTGTCACTGACTGATGGTATAGTAGTTGAATACAAATTCATCCTGATTAGTTAAATATTATATCTTGTCATGTGTATAACTTATAAACATACAGCTAGTCATCTTCATTACTCGACAACAATTAATTTCTTATTTTCAATTTTCATTATCTGACAATAATCTATTATGTACCATGTATTAAAATTAACTGCACATACAAGACTATGGCAATATGAGCTGAATTGAGCCTCTTGGCTATTAATCTAAGCTCATTGCCTATTCAGACCTAAACATTGTCCTAACTCATTCTTTTCCTTTACCATACTATAAAGGAGATAGAGATTGACAAGAAATAGTTACCAGTTTTGAATCTTAGCTGGTACAGTGGCTAACGATGACCTTTACCAGATGTTGAAGGTAGCTGTCCGGTGTTCACAGCTTTAGGTCTTTTATTCTCCTTAGCTTACCAGTCCTTTTTTTGAAGACACTTGATGACTTTTGAAGACTGATGTTGGAGCATCAGATGTACGTCACTCTGCTGTGATAATTGTAGACAATATTTTTCGATGTTAGATGCCAGCTTTGTCATACTTTACAACAGTTGCCAATGGATATCATTTGGCTGTCCTTATTGTCTGTTACTTAAACTGGTACTGGTGGTCACTAGCTGCACAACACTCATGCTTTATGTAATACAGCTTTTATCGTGGATTAAATGTATGTTTAAACTAGCTGTGTTTAAATTAATTAATAAAATTAACTGCATTTAGCTGTTTGTTTTTTGTTTCTACCTTTATTATTCTTTTCTGTAAATATCAGTTTCATGTATGTACTATATGTAAACAAATAAACACAAAGCATTAACCATGATATTGATGAGTAAAATAAAAATATATTGGTTAAGATTCTGGAATGCATCCTCCATTATTTACATTATCATAAAAAAAAATTCTGTCTGACTAACATTATTTCACCTTATGTGAATTAAAAAAATTCATCTATTATGTTATTTGGGGATTGGGTGTATTAGAACTACCCAACACTGTACAAATATAATGCTACAGATAGATGACAACAGAGTAGATAGTTGACCATTATTTGAAGTTAAGTGATTCATAAAAAAAAATCTGTTGAACAACATTTAATGCATAGTAATTTATTATAGTTTAAACAAAGTCACGCAAATAACATTAAAACTGTTCACAAGTAACATATTTAGCCTAGACCAGGGGTTTCTAATTGAAGGGTCATGACCTGAACTTGGGTCATGGTGACCTTTTTATAGCTCATGAAAGTCTCTTGATTCAGCCAGTTAGCCTGTACCACTATGAATCATGAGATGAATGGAAATTTGAATATTGGGCTACAAAGTGAAGGAGTATTTAAATTTTGGGCTGCAATTGAAAGGTTTGGGGACAAAAGGCTCTCACTGGCCTAGACTATCCTAGGTAGTGTGACTCGTGGAACTTTCTGATAAATTAAGTAGAAAGGTAGTAAAATGCTTCCTTACCCAACTGCACTTTCTTACTGAACCAATTATTGCAGGCGTTTTAACTTCTATTATCAATTATGACTGGTAATAACTAACATTTCTGATATTCCACAAGATGTCTTGATTATTTGTAAATTATATATAGTAACATAATTATAAGAAATTTAACTAGATTTAGATTTCTTTTTATCTGGACAAAGAAAAAGCAAATTACTTAATAAATATTTATGGCATATAATTTTTGTGGGTGATGAATTTTCAGTTGGCAAAACAAAAATCGTTGTTCTTGAATTTGTGTCTGTTTTTATCCTGGCTTGCCCATTTCTTTGTTTCTTAAACTCTAATAAAACTGCCAGGTGTTCATTAAGGTAATTATTGTTTTCTTTTATAAATAATTGAATTTTAGTATTGATAATTCTTATTATGATTGCTTTTATAGAATTTGACAAGTCAATTATGACTGAAATGGGCTCCTTAGGTGTTTTAGGATCCACTATAAAAGGTTATGACTGTGCTGGAGCATCTTCAGTGGCATATGGACTTATTGCCAGGGAGTGTGAAAGGTATAATCAGTTTTATTCACCAGAAATATAATTATACATATAATTTGATATAATCTTTTTAAGTTCAATGAAATAAAAAATGTTATTAGAAAATACTCTAAAAGTATTTTGCCATTTGCCAAATAATATTAACAATAATTCAAATATCCTTAATCTCGAGGAAATCTAAGTGTAGAAGTGCAATAGACTGTACTAAAGACTAGTCAGAAAATAACTTTTAAGTCCTTTAACTCTCAAATTTCCATGTAATGATTTTCTTATCAGGCTTCAGATATGGAAATTATGGAATAAAAAAAACAAAGTTGGCTTTCTATTTATTAAAAACAGTTTCTTATACTTTGCAATTATAATTTAATTTTTCTATTATGCAACATTTGTGGATTGAGTTGTTTTATACCAGTGATTCCCAAATATTTTCAGGTAGCAGACCACCAGAATGTCTTAGTGGTTTCTGCAAAACACCCCCCTTTGTGTGTTATTTTTAAATTTTGCTTGGGGGTTCTCTGACTTTTACCTTTTTACCTTTTCCTGTTTATCATAAGTTTGGTGCAATATGGCCTTAGTTGCCATTGCACCATATTAAACCCCAAACAATCAAACCAAACTGCAGAACACCATAAAAAATTGATTATTATCTTATTCAATCATATGAATTAGTCACAATATTACTAGCAGGAAATATGTCATATGTATGGTTGATTCATCTCAAATAATTAAAATTTTTATTAATTCATACTTAGCAATGATAAGAGATAAAAATAAAATGAGCCTGATAGGCTGAGTGAAAGCTCTTGATATTAAATGGGATATTTGACAATTGAATACACATATTGGGCTATGCATTCAGTTTGTTTCATTTTATAGTTTAGCATAGTTATGAGAGTAGCCGTCCCATGGCCGAGTGATTAGCGCGCTTGGCTACTGATCTAAGGGACCTGGGTTCGAGCCCCGGGTAAGGCATGGATGTATGTGTCGTTTTTCTGCTGAGGTCCTGCCATCCTCTCAGACCTATACTCTGGCATATAAACTGACAGGCTCCTGTCAGACCTCTTCATATATATAGATACTCTTCATATATCTCTTCATATAGTCTGTGGCAAGCAGCTGCTTGAGGGGGTATTTATTATTTTATTATTTTATAGTTATGAGAAAATGCAAAATTGCAAAAATTCTATTAACCTGATATTTCTTTGAATTAGGAAAAGACAATCATTAATTGATTTCAGCAGTAAAACTCTTAAATATAGCTTGTTAATATGTATTGTTCTACTAGAACATAATTTATGAACCACTGTTTTATATCATAGTGGCACTGTTTACTACACAATGAGCTAATTGGCAGGGTTACAGAGCTTTATAATGCTCAGGACAAAGTTCGGAAAAGTAACTCATTAAACAGCTGCTGGGGCATATTCAAGCCACCTTCTAGCTATTATGTTTCTTTAAAATGCTCAGTTTATCATTATAGTTTCCATTGTGCAGAAGGTGGTCTTTCCAAGATCACTGTTGTCTCCTTCCTCACCAATGGCAGGGTTATGAGTGAATGAGGAAAAAATAGCATTGGCATAGTGAAGACTCAAATCCGAGTCCCAACTATAGTTTTCCAGTCAAGCCTCAATTTTAAAACTTGGGAATGTTGACAAATTAAGCCTGAACAAATGCGCAAATTTTGTAATATCAAAATATTCAGGTTAATATATTAGATTAAAACAATCAATAATAAATATTTAAAAATTATGCATTGGAAAGATTAACTTCATATCTCCCAAATTCTAAACTGAGGATTTTTGGTTACATGCCAATTAAAGTTATGGCATTTTACACTTACTAAAGCCTGTAATCTTATCAGAGCACTATTCATTGCACCCTTTATATCGACACAGGAATATAGTTATTAGTTACATTTTTAACACTTGCCCTGACAACCACTTGTTTTTAGTGTTCCAACAAATGTTTTTTATAATAAAATGATATGAATGTAGAATGTTTAAAAATTCAGGTTTATAGTTTTTGTAATTTTTTTATAGAGTAGATAGCAGTTACAGATCAGCCATGAGTGTGCAGTCATCATTGGTTATGCATCCTATTCATGCATATGGGACTGAAGAGCAGAAAGAAAAATATCTACCTAGTCTAGGTATATTGATTTGCATTATTGTTTTCGTAAAGGCCATCTGGCATATATGACAAATCTTAAGATATTTTTCTTTTGACGTTTGTAATAACCTTTGGTAATCTGCTAAAAATCATTAAAATATTTCTTAGATAGTTAAATAGCTAAATCTGTAAGAGGTTTTCAATAGGTAGAGATTAAAGTGAAAATGAAAAACTACTTTAAAATTATGTTGTGCTGTAAGAGGGTTATTTGCATTTAGAAAAAATTAGTTTTATCTTCAAGGTAACAGTATGAAATATACAAAACATTACATGTACTTTAACCCTTGAGAAGAAACACTAGTGCACACACACTGCACTGGTAGAATGGGGGCGGGGGTGGCTCAGTCAGTAGCGCGCCAGGCTCGTAATCTGTAGTTCCCAGGTTCGAGTCCCAGCTGGGTCAGCGTTGAGATTTATCTCCGCAAAATTCCCCGCCCTGCCCACGGTCAGTAGGGGACACCGATGGGCTTGGAAAGGCTGTCATCCGTTGGATGGGACGTTAAGCCGTGGCCCCGTGTGCGGGAGAGCCATACCCTGTGCACGTTAAAGAACACGCTGGATGGCCTTGACGGGAGGCTACCATCTGTCTCCCAACAGCTGTTCCAGTGGGTCCCCTCCACCAACCTTCTCTGAGCCTTCGGGGTCCATGTGACCTGGCCATTTAGCCCATGGTGTGCAAAAAAGTGCCGCTCAGAGGTAAAACAATCCAAACAACGCACTGGTAGAAAATATGGATGGTAGGGTTTATGTCTGTTCGACTGAACCCCTACCATCCATACTCAGCTATTCCTTCACAGTGGCTTTCACCTTCAGTCTGTGTTGTTTAATGTGCATGTATAATTTAAGTGGTGCAAAGAATTATATTTTTGAGCTAACATGTTCCCAGTCACTGTTGCTGCACATTTAGTCAGCCATATTGAAGTTGCCAGTCTTCTGATGGATAACTAATACATTAACTACTGTCTTGTGATGTTTCTGTTAGAGGAAAAAAATACTTGTATTGGAACAAGAGAAAAGATAAATCCAGAAATTCCTGCCAGTTTTTTTTCTCAATCTTTGATAAAAGTTTCAGTTACTTTTAAGTGGAGTTATCAGAATGATGACTTCTCTCCTTGAACATGGGAGGGTTTGAGGCCACTGAAGGCTCACCTTATTTCTATGCCATTGAGAAGACCTGAGAAAGAAATGATAAACCACCAAATAAAAACATGGTTGATCAAAAATGTAAACACGATAAAATATGATTCATTTGGCAAATTGTGTTTAAGAACTGTGTCAAAACCAGGTTCTGAAAAAATGAGTGGTGATTCCCATATCTTGTAAACTTTCTAAAACTAATCTTTATATTTTGAAATAAAAATAATTTGCAGTTTTTTTTAAGTGTTAAAAAAGAATTGTTTTGCAAAATACCCCCCCCCCAAAAAAAAAAAAAAAAAAAAAGAAAATACACAATGGTTGACATGATCACTCATGTAATATTCTTATTGTTGAGTATAAATGTGAATATTTGTATATGTCTATTTATATTTTTTTAAATAATTTTTATTAGAGCAAATAATTTTATTTTTAATTTGTTCCATGAAGCTCGGGGTGAGCTGATAGGATGTTTTGGTCTTACTGAGCCTAATCATGGCAGTGATCCTGGTAGTATGGAAACAAGAGCTACATATAATGAAAATGATAAAACTTATAAATTAAATGGGAGTAAAACATGGTAAGTACCAAGCTTATTTCCTTTCTTAATGAAATTAAAATTTGTTAGTATGTATATGTATAACAAATTTTTCCCTTATGAATTATATTTAAAAAATGCAAAACTGAATGTAATTCTTTTCCTACTGAGATATGAGAGATTTACATGTTATATCATTTGTATTGACTAACAATATTTTTCAGTTATATTAAAATATTTCTCAGTAGTGATAATTTTCATTGACATCATACCTTATAATAAGAAATAATTTTTCTTTAAACATGTATTATTTCTTACCCTGGAAAAGATTTTTCATTGCATATACGGTTTTGTAAGAAATTGCAAAATAACTGTTTAAAAAAATGTATTTCCTTATAGCATATATTCTCTTAAGAGTATCATTTTTATTGAATGTTAAGAATTCGTGAGAGAGAATGTAATATGATAACATGTGAGTCATGAGCAAAATGATGCAGTTTAAGATTCATTGATGTAATATATCCATAACAGAAATTCAGTTACTCATATAGTATTTATTTTATTAACTAGATTAGTTCTTTAGCATTATTACATTTTCTCTATTTTTATTATATTTTAGGATCACTAATTCTCCGATTGCTGATATTTTTGTTGTGTGGGCCAAGTGCAATGACAATAAAATCAGGGGTTTTCTTTTGGAAAAAGGTATGAAAGGTTTGGCGACTCCAAAAATTGAAGGAAAGTTTTCGCTTCGAGCTTCAGCAACAGGCATGATTTTGATGGATGATGTTATTGTGCCAGAAGATAACTTGTTGCCAAAAGTAGAAGGATTAAAGGTAAATACACTGGAATTTAAAAATTAACTACACTGGTGCCCAAAAATTGAGCATAATTCACAAACAGTTAAATCTCTCAAACAATTGAAATTATTGACATTACATTTTGTGTGTCAATGAAATAAAATATAAGCAGGTCATGCACCTCCCAAAAATCATCTGATCATGCAAAATTTGCATATGTGACTTGAAAAACAAATCCAGGGTGCTATAAAAGCTGGACATGATTCTGTACCACTTATTACCTGTTGAGCAAGCATTGTGTTCATATTGGTAGAATGTTTTATAATGACAATATGGCACAGTGATATTATATGGATGTTTATATATGGTAGAGAACAGTTGTTACTTTAGCATTTGGCTTATCCCAGACTAATATGGCTAGGATTGTAAATGTACCCCAATAATTGCTTTCAAGACTTTGCAGATGGCTTCATTAGACAGAAGATGAGCTGTAGACAAGTGCAGGGTTGTCCAAAAGTGATAAAAGTGCAGGATGATCGTTATCTGGCTCTAACAGCCTGATGTCATGCCAGTCGAGCAACTCTCTATTTGGAATTTTCTGCAGCTATTGCAAGAACTGGTTCTAATGTCAGATGATCTATGCTTATATTCCCTAATAACATGGTCCTGACTAACGTGGTGCAGACAACATTGTGACAAGACTTCAGGCCAATGGACACATATGCTCTTTGATGAATCATGATTTGGTCTTTGTATTGCAGTCTGTTATTGTATTCACAATAACAGGAAGCAAATTCATTAACCTGAGGATGACGAACTGTGTCAAAATATTAATCTATGATGGTCATTTTTTGAACAGTAGTAGGACTTTATTTCTTTATAATAGTTAATAAAATTATTTAATTATTTCTAATTTATCTTCAAGGTGAAAAAGTCCTTCTATTAGAATTTTTAACATTCAAGGTAACTTTCCTCCAACTCCAAAAATAGTGAAATTATATAATTAAGTCTATTTGAAAGAACTGAAAATTAAACTTAATATTTTTAGTAATGAAATTGAATTGGGCAAATTTTATGTATTATAGAATACAAAGTAAAAATTGCTGCGTTTTTAATAGCAACATTTAAAATTATTTTTTTACAACCATTTAGGGTCCTTTTGGGTGTTTGAATAATGCCAGATATGGAATTTCATGGGGGGCATTTGGAGCTGCAGAATTCTGCTTAGAAACTGCTAGGCAATATGTCTTAGACAGGTGAGTATTATTACATACTGAGTAAATTAATATATATATAAAGTTTAGTAATCATACTGTAAACCAGTTCAACTCTTGACGTTCTTTCATGCAGCCCACAGATGACATTTGGGAAAATGCATTTAATACACTTTTTTTAAAGATAGGTAATTGTCAAAAAATACATATTAATTGTATCAATGCTAAAAGCTGGTTTTTATTATTTTTTATAAACACTTTTTTTTTTTGAAATCTCATATCCAAAGTGACTTCTGGTTTCACTGTAAATAATATCCACAGGGTTATATGTTGACTTTTTAACATCAATAAATCAAAAAATGGTTTTGTAGAAAAAAGGTTTGTTGACAAGTGGGATTTGAACCCACGTCTCTCTAGATACATGCCAGAGTTTTCTAAGACCACTGAACTAATACTGGTTCTGTGTAAGTCATAAGTAATAACACCAGTTCTGTGTAAGTTGATAACAGTGAAGTCATTAGTGGAAAAAAGGACAGCTGGCATTAGTTCAGTGGTCTTAGAATACTCTCTGGCATGTTATCTTGAGAGACATGGGTTTGAATGCAGCATGTTGGAGAAATATTTTTCCACAAAACCATTTGTTGATGGTGTCACTATGTTTTCTACACTGAAAACAAATTTTTGCAAAGAAACATTTGCCAAAAGTCATTTCTAGGATTTGCTTCTAAATTTTTATAACCACTCAATGATCTTTCTGATTAAATAAAAATATATGGTTCTTTTCAGTTAAACTAATTTTGTTTGGTAATAAATTATCACAGGAAAAGTCCTGTAGACAAAGGAACACTTGAAAAAAATTGGTTGTCCTGACTGGAATTCGAACCCAGGTCTCCCAGAAGCTTGCCAGGCATCTTAACCACAAGACCATTAAGGAACTAAGGATATTTAAAGAAAATATTCCTCAGTGGTCTAGCAGTTAAGATGCCCAGCATGCTTCTGAGAGACAGTTCAAATCCCAGTCAGATCAACCAATTTTTTTCAACTCGTCTTTTAATTTTGTTTGTTTTTTCATTGGTCTTTCATCATTATAACAATAATTAACATTTAAAAATGTTTACCTTATTTTATTTGTATACTTTATTTAAATTATTATGCTAATTTTCTTTCGATTATAATCCATAGCTTATATGTATAATGATTTGAAGCCTTTGACTGCTTTAAGGACTCAATGATCACTCTCAACTGCATAAAAATTATCAACTCCTACTGTAAACCTTAAAAAATTTCAATATTGTAAAGTTAAAATTTTTTTTCCATACTTGAGTAAAATATGAACAATTAGAAGATTGTTGTAAAACCTTGAAAGTATTTTATGTGAGGTAAAGTGAACTTTGTAGTTTTACATCTCTGTCATTATTTCTGATCATCTGTTTATAAATCTGAAGGCTAGAAGCAAAACATTCATGGCATGAGGTGGAAAATGCATTGAAACATAAAGTAATACTATTATTAGTATTATTACATAAGTACCTATTTAAAATTAATTTACATGCAGAAAAATTGTATTATGATATATTTTGGCAGGCTGATGACAAAGAAAAAAGTAATACAGGGTGTCCATAAAGTCTCTACAATTTAAAAATTTATTACAAAGGCAATTGATGAGATATCTTAACCACTTAGTACATAGAACAAATTTGATTATCAAAGTTTTTCATCACATTGCATTTGTGTATTTCAGGTATCACGTTGATGAAAGAGGTATTTTTTTAAAGAAACTCTAAAAAATCGCTACTCCTCAAGAGAAGGCACAATGTGTATTATGGTTTATTGAAACGAAATCGGATATGCAGACTCAGCGAAACTACAGAACTAAGTATGGAAGAGATCCACCGTCATGTCTGTCAATTTGTGCGTGGCACAAGAAATTTATGGAGACAGGGACAGTGTTGGATAAAGGGAGGAGTGGACGACCAAGAACATCTGAGGAAAATATCGATCGTGTAAGACAAGCCTTTAGTCGATCACCCACAACGTCCATCCGTACTGCTGCCAGACAGTTAGAGCTACCACGTTCAACAGTGCACAAAGTCCTCTACAAGAACTTGCGATTGTACTCTTACAAAGTGCAACTCTTACAGGTACTCGAGCCAAATGATAAACCAAGATGAAAAGAATTTGCAGTTAACATGCTGGAACGAATTTCTGAGGATGAAACATTCCTCACCCGAGTTTGTTTTAGTGATGAGGCAACCTTTCATGTCTCAGGGAAACTGAACACACATAATGTGAGAATCTGGGGATCAGAACACCCCCGTGTGACTAGTGAACTTCACCGAGATAGTTCAAAGGTTAATGTGTGGTGTGGGATCATGTGCAATCGAATCCTTGGTCTATTTTTCTTCAATGAGGCATCAATTACTGCAAAGGTTTACTTTGAACTTTTGACTGAATATGTGGCACCACAACTAGATGACCTTCAACCAACCATCATTTTACGGCAAGATGGTGCACCACCACATTGGGGACTGCAAGTCCATGGGTTCCTAAATCAAACATTTCCAGACTGGTGGATTGGAAGGGATGGCCCAATTCCCTGGCCACCTCGTTCACCAGATATTACTCCCCTGGACTTCTTTCTATGGGGTTATGTTAAAGATATCGTGTATCAAACAAAGATATGGGACATCACTGACCTAAAGCAAAAGATCACTGATGCCACCGCCACCATCGATGAGGCTATGTTACAGTGAACATGGCAAGAAATCGAGTACCGTCTTGATGTGTTTTCGTGCAACTAATGGTGCCCATATAGAGGTGTATTAAATGATGGGAAAAAACTTCAATATCTACTTCTCATTTTGTAATAATTTCCAAATATTTATCTTTTCATTTGATTTTTAATAAATTTTTTAAATTGTGAAGAGGCTTTATGGACACCCTGTATATAAAGATTTCAAGTGTACAGTGAGCTAGTTTTTTTTGCCAAATTCTTTGATAGCGATTTTGCTTTGAAGCCTCATTTCATGACAATATCCTGGATTTAGGATTTCATATTCCTCTCTGGGTAGACCCATTTGAGCTATTTATCAATAATTGCTAAGAATTTTTATTCATTGTTTCAAGATAATTGGAAAGTTTTTAATTAATTCTGCTCAAGATTCACTTCTTATTATCTCTGTTTTCTGGCTTAAAAGCAATAATATTGTTTTCATTTTTATTTATTGGCTAATGTATATTCTGTGCATAAGAATGTAATAGAATTGCTTTGCTACTTGTTGAAGAGGAATGCTTATTACGAAAACTTGCTAAGAGTTATCTTATATAGCCTATGCCTTTATATAATTACATTCGGGGCTGGATCTAGGGGAGGCAAGGGGTCATGCCCCTCCCCCCAAAGATTGTTAGTAAAGGTAATGGAAACCAAAAATTATTAAACTTCGTATTTCTTGCATTTTTTCATGCTAATTTTTAAAAACCTCTAAAAGGCAAAAATGTTACACTGCAAATGGAAATCCAGCCACTTGACCCACTCCTGCCTTTTATCTTTTGGCAGCTCTTCCCCACCCCCTCCTATTTTCCTAGATTTGGGCCTGATTACATTCATTTCCTGGATACAAGTATGTTATTACAAGTGTTTTCTGCATAACTGAGCAAGGCATGCAATCAGAGATTAATTTGATGCAATGATCCAGAATGGTGTTTTTCTTATTAAGAGCATAATTGAATCCATCATGACTATGACTTCAAAAGTATTATTTGTTTATAATAAGCTTTATTATTTTCCCACTGAATTTAATAATGTATAATATCTTTTGAAAGTGTTAAACCTTTTTTTATTCTTTTGGAAGTATTCTTCAAGAAAGACTGCAATTGTCATTTTTTCAAATTCAAAAGTATTAGAGCTTAATTTGATTTACAAGTTGTTCACAATCAGTCTTAGTATATAAAAGTCCTGTGGGAATCCACTTTTAGCTATCTGAACCAATCCATCTATACGAGGACCCAATCCAGAACAGACCATCTGTCTTAGGTAAGCAGATGACCATGGTGAACTATTGAATTTATCCTGATACTTTTATAAATAAAACCCAAAAAACAGCAAAATATAATGTTCAACAAAATTCACAACCTGACCCAGCACAACAAATGCATAAAACTCAATACACTCACAGCTTCCTCTACATTTCAGGAGTATCACAAATGATAAAAAATAAATTAGCTAAATATGATTTAACAATACCATATACTATAGCAAATACAATTAAAAAATTAGATATTAAAGGTAGGATAAACTCCTCCAACAGGAGGAGTTTGTAACATAGAAATTTCAGACCCTGAAAGCAAACTAGAAGGAAAAAAATCAGTACATTGGCATAGCATAGAATATATGAATAACAGTTGGCAGATTATCAACAGGGCATAAAAAAATAAATTACATAACAACTTTATCTCAAACAATTTTGGAAAATCAATTAAAAGTAGATAATTTAACATAGCCATCCCATGGCCGAGTGGTTAGCGCACTCGGGCTACTGATCTAAGGGACCTGGGTTCAAGCCCCGAGTAAGAATGGACATTCATGTTGTTTTTCTACTGAGGTCCTGCCATCCTCACAGACCTTCTACTATGGCATCTAAACTGACAGGCTCCTGTCAGATCTCTGTAGCAAGAAGCTGCTTGAGGGAGTATTTATTTTATTTAACATGGCACCCCAACTAAATTTCAATTACAGTATATGGAAAACATTGTGATTAATTTAAATAGAGATCACATATGCAACAGTGAGATCCCCCCCCCCCTTCTGGCTGCATGAAATCTGCTGTGAGAATGGAACTGCCAAAATCGAAACTAACACCACCAGGGAAGATTCTTATTTAATTGCTCACATCGCAAAGTTAACTGCCAGAAGGAGTGAAATATGTTGCCAATTTTAAGACTAGAATATTAAACATTTTATTTTGAGATTTTGGTGTGTGAAATGTTTAATGTGGTTGATTTTGGTCAAAAGTTAAAGTGTCTTGAGTGGAAAACAGCCTATGGCATGGTTAAAAAAAGGGGTGTAAGCAACATAATCTGCTATATACATCTTAAATTATTGAAAGCTCTATCAATGGTTAATGATTTATAACACCAAGATCAGTGTTTACCTTTGAGGAAATAAAGGACTGGTATGTGGCATCACAAAATATCAGTGTCATCGCCTCGTGCCATTGACGGTGGCAACTACAGGATACTGTTGGCTTACTGTAAGAAAGCTTATGCCAAATACAGCAGAAAGAACAGTGGCAACAACAATACTGTGTAAGTTAGCCAATAGGGCACTCAGGAAGACAACAAAAACATGGTAACAAAACATTATCTCTTACTTTGGAATTTTTAAAAATTAAAAGCCTCCTTAAGTAAAATTATTATTATAGTTAATGTTAAGAGAGTTGATAGTACAGTGAGAAAAGCAATGTAAACAACTTGTAATGCAAACTGGTGACTGTTCAAGAGCATTTAACATCTAAACAGCAATATTCTGTAATTATTAAATAAGCATTTGCTGTGTTTTGAATTTAATTTGGGCTTTTTATTTTATAACACATAAAGTTTGGGAAAAAATTTAAAAAATCATTATTTTTTAGGAGCTTTGAAATGTGTATTTTATATACATATATAGGTATATAAAATAGAAAGGTTAGTTCAAAGGACCATATATTTTTTATATTTTTAAAAAGTTTAATTCTTTTATAATACTAAAGACTGAGTTTATGGTTTATGGCCATATATTTAGGCTTCATGAACCTGATTTCCAAGGTTGTGGTTTCCCCACCCTGCCCACGGTCAGTAGGGGACACCGATGGGCTTGGAAAGGCCGCCGCCCGTCGGATGAGATATTAAGCCGTGGTCCCGTGTGCTGGAGAGCCATACCCTGTGCACGTTAAAGAACACGCTGGATGGCCTTGATGGGAGGCTACCATCTGTCTCCCAACAGCTGTTCCAGTGGGTCCCCTCCCCCAACCTTCTCTGAGCCTTCGGGGTCCATGTGACCTGGCCATTTAGCCCATGGTGTGCAAAAAAAGTGCCGCTCAGAGGTAAAACAACCCAACCCAAAATCCAAGGTTGTGGCAGCATAAAATTTAAAGAACTTCTATCTAAGCAAAAATGTTGAGTTTGGATGGAAATTAATATGAGAATAAAAAACAATTAAAGTTAATTGCAAAGAGAAAATGCTCTCTACAGAGCAGTTTATTTCCTTATTTTTTCAAAAATTAATATGCATATTTGTATTTACTTATTGCATTAAATTCATTTATCTACATTTGTTGTACATATTTTATATACCTTTTGTTTGTTAAAATTAGTCAAAGTTACTTCACCTAACCTAACTATACATCTCTGTGTAGCAGACACTTCATTCCATACTACAGGTGTCGACTTATGGAGATTACACTGTACCACAATTACCTATACCAGAGCATATTGAATAATAAAAGATAGTTTTTTATGAACCTATGACTAAGAAAATGCTTTAAAATATTTTCTGTAAGCTTTTTTGCATAGATTTATTACAAATATTCAATTCCAATTTGCATTAATAAGGCATTATTTCATTAATTATGGGAATGAGATTTTTTTTCTTCTAACTTAAATATTCCATTTTGGGAAAAAAAGTGTGGATGATACATTAGTAATTATATAATTTGTAGTGCAATATTTATTCGTATTCAGTGTAATAAAAAATTTAATACATGTATATCAAAATTTTGATATTCCTTATTGAACAAATAGTTTTACAACTATTATTTTTGATGTTATGTGCTTATGTACAATTTAGGAAACAGTTTGGTCGCCCTCTTGCCAAAAACCAGTTAATTCAAAAGAAACTGGCAGATATGTTGTCAGAAATATCCATTGGATTACAGGCTTGTTTGCAAGTTGGAAGATTAAAGGATGAAGGAAGGTATGTTTTTCTTTTGAAAAATAATATTTTTTGTAATATAATACAATCTTCATTACTTGAATTGATTGCAAGCCATCAGCAAGCTAAATAAAAAAACTTCAAAAATCTAAAGATTGTAGGAATATAATAAAATAATAATAAATACCCCCTCAAGCAGCTGCTTGCCACAGAGGTTTGACAGGAGCCTGTCAGTTTATATGCCATAGTAGAAGGTCTGTGAGGCTGGCAGGACCTCAGCAGAAAAACGACACAAACAGCCATGCCTTACCCGGGGCTTGAACCCAGGTCCCGTAGATCAGTAGCCAAGCGCGGAAATCATGTCAAAACTAATAAAATATGTTGTACTTAAAATACAAAAGTTGCCCTAAAAATTTAGCAAAAGTCAAAAATTATCTTTCATTATAGAAAATTAAATCTTTGTTGTTTGATATCATTAACTTGTAAACTATAATGTATCCAAATTTTAGTCCTTGTTTTGAAGTTAAATGAAGCCCAAGTGTATATTTTGATACCATTTGTGCACAGAAGTCTTCAACATCAGCTTTCAGTTACACCTGTACATCATCTTAAATGTCATTGTATCATTTTATGTTTATTTTTCTTTCATATTTCCAATGGCAAAAAAGTAGTCAAGTGCTTGTACATTGTGGAGTAAGGTAGCTCAGTCGGTAGTGTGCTAAGCTCGTAATCTGCAGTTCCCAGGTTAGAGTCCCATCTGGGCCAGAATTGAGATTTATCTTCACAAAACTCCCTACTGCCCTTGGTTGGTAGGGGACACCAATGGATTTGGAAAGGCTTCCATCAATCAGATGAGACTTTAAGCTAATGTGTGGGAGAGCCATATCATGTTTATGTTCAAGAGCATACTGGATGGCCTTGACAGGAGGCTACCATCTGTCAAAGCCAATTAGCACTAGTTTTCAGCCAATGAACTGGCACTAACAATTCATGACAGTGCAAATGTGCCCTTTCAATGTTTCCATTTTGTCATTGATATTACTTTTTTTTACTGTGTTTTTAAAAATTTGCAACAGTAGTGCATGTAATAACAGGTGTTAAATAAAAATGGAACAAACTACAGCTGAATGTGTCTTCTTTCTTTCTTTCTCGTGTCCGGGCATCATAATCGTTTTGTCCAGAATTGGACAAAGTCGTCCATGTCTCTCCCCATCCATAGGTCGTCTAGAGTAGTTAAAAAATGACATTGCGTGCAAGCATAGATGTGGTCCATAGTCTGTCGTTCTCCACACTCACATCGGTCGTACGTTATCAAACCTCATTTGTGCATGTTAGCCTTTACAGGGGCCACCCCCATTCTTATACGGTTTAGGGTTCTCCAGGTCACCCAGTCCATCCCCACGCCAGAAGGTTCTTCCTCAGAGATTGGATACCAGTCTGGCAGATCGACGCTTGTGCGAGATAGAAAGGAGTACCTAGAGATCAGTCTACTAGGGGGGGGGGGGAATCTGGCACTCCAAACATAATGTGTCTCTCATCGAAGGTTTGCTTAAAACGCTCTGTGTGAAGCACGGCGGTGGCAAATCTCGTGTGAGGCACGGCGGGTTTTCGGTTCTGCAAAACCAGCAGCTCTATACAGTAGTTTTAATGGCGTTGGTTTCATGCAGCCAGTCACTATCCGGCAAGTCTCATTCAAGGCTACGTCCACTTTCTTTGAGTGTACGGATTGATTCCAAACAGGGCTTGCAAACTCTGCAGTGGAAAAGCACACATTCAGCTCAAAGAGCTGAATGTGTGCTAACACATTCTAATTCAATGGTATATGTGTTGCAGTCAATCACTACAAAGTGATTCTAGTCATGCATGCATGACTAGAAGATATTTTGTCCCCAAGACTAAGGGAATTTATAAAGTTAGAATAGAGATTTTTAAGGTGATGGGAGCAGTTTGAAATGAATCTGTGGGTAGAGGATGTCAGACTACACTGTAACTTATAAGACTACACTGTCTTATAAGTCTGTCCCAGCAAAATTTTATGCCTCTGCAGCATCTGGGAATGTTTAGAACTGGTCCAAAGCAGAAGTAGTGTGGTGTTAAGGACGCTATAATCCTTCTGATGCTGTCCACATTGTCTTCCAATATAGTATTTTAAGGATTAGGGGAGATTAGGGAAGGAACAACCATTAATTCATTGGAAGATAAAATTTGGAAATAAATCCATGGATGTCACCTTCAGATTGATTTGCAAGAAATAGCACCAGATGAATTTAAGTGAAATATATTAAAAAAAATATATATTTTCCAATATGGGCTGTATAAAAAATAAAACATATTCCAATATTTAAATTACATCTGCATTTCATGTAACTTCAAAGGAAGATAAACTACTAACAATATTTTGTAAAAGGTGAAAGAAACAAATTTTAGCATCCTAATCTTCTTTGATGTTAATATGAAATGGGCGTATGATTCCATAATTATCATGTTTTACTTTTTAGTGTCCATATAGGAAGGTAAGAATTTTCAAAAAATTTCTTACCATACTAATATACAGATAGTTGAAACTGAAAATGCAAATTGATGAACTAAAAAGGAATGGAGACAGAGCAGTGGCTGAGGTGCATAATGTGGAGTGGCATGGAAGAAACCTGCATTTATAATACAGAACCAATTGATCATTATGGGAGGGATCATGTATTTAAGCAACTATGGGACATCTAATCTGTTAAAAATAACAGCCTACTCTTCAACACTCAAGTGGTGTGTGCTTCTATTATATTATCTTGTTGGAACTCTGCTAATCTGTATGTCAACATGCATTATTGTGGGTGTTGTCCAGAAGAAACACTGTTGTAGACACAATTTATGGAATAAATGAAAGGCCTTGACATTTTATTTATTCCATAAATTTACGACCTTGGTACTTGGGGTGCCACAGTAGTTAAACATTAATCAGCCTGAATGAGTTACACTCATAACTCTCATCTAACAGAGAGGGAACGGCACTGGTTTAAAGAAAGGGTAATAACCCCCCCCCCCTCCCAATAATTATTGTAAGGTAAATAAAAAAATAAATCATTAGGTAAATCAAAAGTGTAGGCAAACCATCACAATACCTATGGCATTTCTTATATTTTAAACTCTTATTATGTATAAATCATAATAATTGCCTAACTGTGTTTGAGAAATATTATGAAATTACCATTTACATGCCCTTTTTTTTTAAACTATATATATAGCCTGTGACACTCTTTATATCACCAGTTATGATTGGCCATGATAATGTGGAACAATTGATTTGACAAATGAAAAGGTAATAGAGATAGGTAAAATCTAAACTGTTACTAATAGGATAAGATGATGTTACCTCTCTGCAGAAAGATAAATTTTCTTAATATATGAAAACTTGATAAGATGAAGATCTGGATGAACAGGGGCTGAAAGAATGAAATTGTACTGTATTTTAAAAATCTAATATTTAAATCTTTTAAATCTAATGTAAATATTTCATCATTAGTATTTTCCGAAATTTATGTTTTGATTTCAGAGTTGCTCCAGAAATGATTTCACTGATTAAACGAAATTCCTGTGGGAAATCCTTGGACATTGCTAGAACAGCAAGGGATATGCTTGGTGGGAATGGCATCTGTGATGAATATCACATCATTAGACATGTTATGAATTTGGAGTCAGTCAACACATACGAAGGTAAAGTCTTGGCATGAATTTCAGTAACTGATTAATATACAAAATAATTAGAAATTATATCCTGTTTACATTTTAGTACAAATCAAGAGAATGCAATATGGTATTAGAATTAGTTTGAAAAGCATTCCACCACCTGGGGCGGGGGTGGCTCAGTTGGTAGCGCGCCAGGCTCGTAATCTGTAGTTCCCAGGTTCGAGTCCCAGCTGGGTCAGCGTTGAGATTTATCTCCGCAAAATTCCCCGTCCTGCTCACAGTCAGTAGGGGACACCGATGGGCTTGGAAAGGCCGTCGTCCGTTGGATGGGACGTTAAGCCGTGGCCCCGTGTGCGGGAGAGTCATACCCTGTGCATGTTAAAGAACACGCTGGATGGCCTTGACGGGAGGCTACCATCTGTCTCCCAACAGCTGTTCCAGTGGGTCCCCTCCCCCAGCCTTCTCTGAGCCTTCGGGGTCCATGTGACCTTGCCATTTAGCTCATGGTGTGCAAAAAAGTGCCGCTCAGAGGTAAAACAACCACCACAAATACACCTTTGTACATCATTTTATGTAAGGAGAAGTTATGCTGATTTTGACCATTATGTTCGTACACAAGATGACAAATTGAAATAGATTAATGTATTCTGTTTCAGAGAAATAGAGGAATGAATGATATGAGGACACACTGAAATTGCAATGCCCCTTCAGCTGCAAATAATGACTTATATGCCAACTTCTCAAACATTCAAAGAATTATGTAATAAGTTACTAAATTAATGTTAGCTGTGGTTACAGAAATAAATCTATTTTCATCTGCCTTAATTTGGATAATTTTTTTGGGGCTTGGTTTCTTTTGTCTTTTTCAATAATATTTTCTTAGGGTGACTTCTTTTGTAGGCCTAATACATTTTCTTTCTATCTAATAAGTAGCGATGTAGAATATTTTATGTCAGGTATGTGTAACTTTTTGTCATCGACGAGCCAGATGAGAATTTTTCAAACTGCTGTGGGCCCAAAACCTTTTAGGCCAAACTAGTTATAGCATTAAACTCTCTAAACCTACCCCCCCCCCCCTATCCTATGCCCAATGCATTGAGTAGACAATATGCATTTACAACCAAGGTAATTATATTAATAAGTATAAAATGTTAACAATTAAATTTTCACATAATACATATTTATTACAAAAAGGAAAATGTATTTTTAATTTTAATTAAAAAACTTATCTTTAAATAAGATTAGGATTAAATAAATATATAAGAAATTTAAAGTAAACAGCATAATTAAAAATGAAACTCATTTTAATGGAAATTAACATTGGCTCTACACAAAAATACCACTAATTGAGAGCTGTGTCAAGAACATTGGTACTTTCATCAAGAGCCAAAGAAAGGTATTTAAATTTCAGTGCACGCTTTGTACAGATATATTCTATACTGGTAGCAAGTTCATCAATCTGCCTGGTTATAGTTCTGGGGGATAAACTTATGTTAACACCATTTTTTCTCTCTGGACAGCATACCAAAATTTGTTGCCAGGCACTCCTTTATGAATTTGCCATCAGAATAATTTTTTATAATATTTTCCAAATTTCTTACTAGTAACAAAACTTGCACACAACAATAGCATCGGAGTCTTGAGACCATTGGATAAACAATTTTTTCTTGCACGTGTAATGTAACCATAAGTTTCTCAAAATTTTCTTTCCAGGTTGGCCTTAATAACTTTCATGACTAAAATGTTTATTGATGTAATGTCCATGTGTCTATTTGAGTTATGGTCAAGGCTCTTTAATAAACCGCTGAACTGTACAGTACATTCAAACAACTCAATCAACCTAAGTTAAGTTTTTTTACTCGAGTCTATGTTGTCATAAATTCAATTTAGGCTATTGTATAGTAAACTTTATTTCAAAATCACTACGAAGGTAAAGCAGTAAAAAAATATATTGTACAAAGTACTTCAAGAATAAGAGATAACAAAGTTAATAATTTGCTTCTCTTTATTTGCCAGCCAGATCTGGACCATGAGTTGTTAATGTTAAAAGTTTCAAATGTTAACTATATACTAGAGTTATTGTATTATTATGCCTATTATAATGTTTAAAATTATCATAGTTTCTTCATATCAAATATATATAGGACAGCAGTAAATTCGAATTAATGTTAATAAACCTGTTACATTTTAAATGAAAGTAATAGGGATTTTTCTTACCTCATTTAAGATTTAGCTGTTATAGTGACTTCTCATAAGTATTGTCCTGATGAATGTTGCATAATTGCAGTTGTTTCAGAAGGACGTTTTTTTTTAAATCTTGTTTTTGTGTGGTGGAAATGTTTTTAATCTTGAAAAATGTACTATTTCATAATATTTGCTAATACTCATGAATACTGCTCCTTTCTTAATCTATGTATATAAATCTTTTAGGTACTCATGACATCCATTCTTTGATACTTGGAAGAGCAATAACAGGTCTTCAAGCATTCACTGCTGAATAACGCAAACTTTATTAAAACTACTGTAATTCATGTGTTCATAGATATCGAAATATTAAAGTTCTAGTGGCCTTCTGCCATGAATAGTCAGTCAGATGAAAATCTGATTAATGATGCCTGTTGTGTGCCATAAGTTATTTTCCTGACAGATAGCATTGATTGCTCTAAAAGGTTTGCTATTCTAGCTTACAGTTGGATGGTTATAACTCAAAATATATATATATTTTTTTTACCAAAATCCTTATCCCTTCCTTGATATTTTTAATTGATAAATTTTAATGTAAATGAAATATCTGTGAATTTGAAATATTTTCTTTCAATCTCCACCACATAAAAGAAAAAAATAAGACCATAAATTTGTCTGTAGCTGTACGTTTTTCCACTGGAATATGACATAAAATTATACTATGAAAAAAGTATTGATCTCAGTACAATTTAGTCCTAAATGTACATTTACACTTGCTGCTCTGGTATGAATTTTAAAGTGAATTTGTTTATAATTGATCTTTAAAAATTTTCGTTATTAAATATATTTTTCCTTCAGTATCTTTAACTTAAAATTAGTGGCATGGGAAAATTCTAATATTTTTTTTTGTTGTAGCTTATATATTAACCCAAAAAATGCATCTTTATTACCTTACCCCTCATACTCTTGTGCTTAAATCAGTTGTATATGACGTTTTGGGCAAAGCTGATTCTTTGTATATCTCTTGTAGAATTTATCCTACACCACCTCAGTGTTTTACTAAATATGGTATGCAAATAATGCTGGTGTCAGTGACACTTTGAGAAGATAAACTGCTGCCCATAATTAAATATTTTTACAAGAACTGTGAAGAGGTGTTAAAATTAATTGCAATTTGATTTTATTGATTCCTGTCATACATTTGACAAAAATCAAAAAAGTTAAGTCCTCTTTTATCACCTAATATTTTGTTACAGTTGCTTTATCTACTGCTTCACAGATAAGAAATAAAAAGCAATATTTTCTCTTTCACCACACATAGCATTTAGAATCACATTTGTTATATCTGGGTTAAAACTTGGCTACTATACAATGGATATGACTGTGTATGAGAAATCTGTATAAGTTATGCATATCTACACTGAAGTGCCATTGAATTAGGGATAGCAACCTAGTAATGTGTTGGACCACCTCTGGTCGTGATAACAGCTACCACACAATGAAACAAGGACTCCACAAGCTTGCATAAATGTTTCACAGGTATGGCGACCCATCCATCCTCCAGAGCTGTCCACAATTCTCTCAAGGTTGTTGCTGATGGGACACGGGCCCAAACACTCTGCTCAATGGTATCCCAAAGATTTTTGAAGAGATTTAAATCTGGGCTTCTAGGTGGCCAATTCATTATTTCAGTCAGCAGAATGCTCCTGCAACCATGCAGTAGCCAATCTGGACCTGTGAGATGAACAGTTGTCTTTTGCTGGTAGATGCTTTCTCGATTGAGATGCATGATGGCCATAAATGGGTGTAAATGGTCAGTCATGAGTTCTACATACTGGGATGCATTGAGAGTCGTTGGTACACATACCAAAGGTCCCACAGACATCCAACTGAAGATACCCCAGGCCATCACTGAGCCACCACCAGCTTGTACTGTTCCAAACTGACATGCAGAATCTGTGGCTTCATGGGGTCTCCATGTCAGTCTCCCGTTGGTAAGATTAAGTTTAAATTGGGATTCATCACTCCAGGCTATCCGTTGCCAATTTTTGATGGTCCAGTTTTGATGTTCTTTAGCCAAATTAGTTGAGCCCGGTGTCGTGCCGTTAGAAGTGGGACTCTTGTAGGTCGGCGGCTCCCAAAGCCGAGACGATGAAGTGAGCATTACACTGTTCATGCACTGACTTCCTGGCTGGAACCTGCATTCAGATGGGAGGTGATTTCAGATAATGTCTCGCCCCTATCAATCCGTATGATGTGGTCAGATGGCGAATTCCATAATCATTCAAGGCAGGTTGTCCTTTGTAGTTTGTCCAGGTGCTTGTTTTTTTGCTAGAATTTTAATATTCCTGTAACACTCTTGAAACTGTCATACGAGAAAATTCAAGTTCGTTGACAATTTTGGAGATCAAGTGTCCCATCTGTCGAACACCTACGATCTGCCCTCTGTAAGATGCATCTAAATCCCATACCTTTCCCATTATGCTTCTCACAACGAATGCTTGGGGAAGCCAAAGCTGACAGCTATATATGACCAGAGTTTCAGCCATGCATGCACGCAAATGTGGGATTTCGGTACTGAATTTGGATAACATCTCCTATCCTTAATTTAATGCACTTCAGTGTAGATTCCCTTTTGTACAAGCAATTTCTTTCAGTTCATCCAAATAATAAAAAATGGTTTAAAAATATTCAATACAAAAAGAAACACATAAGTTTTCCCATGAAGTGAAAGTTCAATAGTATATTATTTTTAAAACATTTTTCTCTTAACAATATTTCAATAACTAAATTTTTACAAGTATATTACTGATTTACTATGTTTGTTTATTAAGGGACTGCAGTACAATTTTCTATAGATATATATACAGTGGTACCTCGGTTACCGAGCTTAATTCGTCCCGGAAACGTACTTGTAATCCGAAGCACTCGTATATCAAAGCGATAACTCATAACAAATAATGGAAACCCCAATGATTCGTTCCACAACAAAAAATTTATTCAAATAAAATGTTTAATACAAAATAAAAAGAATACATATAGGTACATAAAAATAATACACACAATTAATTTGCGTTTGGAACACTGGAATCTTTTTCCTTTTGTGTAACTCTAACGACGAAACTATCAAGGGACATTTGCTTCTGCCTTCTCTTTATAATTTCCCGAAAATGTGACATTGCATTGTCATTAAAAAGGTTGACTGCTCGCATTGCCACAGCCTTATTTGGGTGGTGTTTTTCTACAACATTTTGGACTGTTTCCCACATTTTACACATGTCCTTAATCTCATTTGAAGTGAGTGATTCCTCCTTTTTCTCGTCTTCCTCACACGAGATCTCCTCCACAAACTTTTGCTGTTGCTCGCGATGCAGATCCATTAGTTCGTCGGTGGTCAGCTCCTGGCAATGTTCCTCCACCAGCTCTTGAATGTCGTCCTCATTCACTTCCAGTCCCATGTTCTTCCCCAAGGAGACAATTTCATCGAGAACTGGCAGTTCCTCTTCGTGAGCTAACCCCTCACAGTTATCTCCTAGAATGCAGTCAGGCCACAGTTTTCTCCAAGCAGAATTGAGCGTTCTCTTGGTGACCCCATTCCAAGCTTTATCGATGATCTTGAGACAGTTCACGATGTGGAAATGATTTTTCCAGAATTCTCGGAGGGTAAGATTTGTTCCTTCAGTTACCTCAAAGCACCGCTGAAATAATGCTTTGGTGTAAAACTTTTTAAAGTTCGAAATGAATTGCTGATCCATGGGCTGAAGTAGTGGAGTGGTATTGGGAGGAAGGAACTTCACCTTAATGAACTCTAATTCCTCCAGTAAGTCATCCTCGAGACCTGGAGGATGAGCAGTGGCATTGTCCATAATTAGCAAAACTTTGAGTGGCAGATTATTTTCTAAAAGGTATTTTTTCACTGTAGGACCCGAAGACCTCATTGATCCACTCAACGAACAAGATACGAGTGAACCAAGCTTTGCTGTTGGACCTCCACATAACGTTTAACTGACTCTTCTGTACCTTGCATTTCTTGAAGGCTCGTGGATTCTCGGAATGATACACCAGCAAGGGCTTAATTTTAAAATCCCCGCTTGCATTAGCACAAAACAAGAGGGTGAGACGGTCTTTCATGGGCTTGTGACCAGGCATTGCATTCTCTTCTATAGTAATGTAAGTCCTCTTTGGCATCTTTTTCCAAAAAAGCCCTGTCTCGTCACAGTTAAAAACTTGCTGTGGTAGGTAACCCTCGGAAATCATGAGTTTCGGAAATTCGGTGGCGAACGCCTCAGCTGCCTTAACGTCCGAACTCGCAGCTTCTCTGTGTCGCACAACACTATGAATACCACTTCTCTTCTTAAAGTTGTCAAACTAGCCCCTGCTCGCTTTGTAGCCTTCGTATCTTATCGACGTATCTGGCAGTTTACTTATGAGGTCGGCGTACAAAATCTTTGCCTTCTCGCAGATACAGTTTTCCGTCACAGTATCACCTGCTAGTTGTTTCTCATTTATCCACACGAGAAGCAACTTTTCTACATCTTCCAGAACACGTGGCCGTTGCTTTGATAGTCGCGTGACTCCTTTTGCTACATCTAGTCCCCTTAATTCTTTTTTCTTCTTTAATATTGTGCAAATAGTCGATGTAGACTTATTATAAAATCTTGCGATGTCGACCACTCGCATACCTCGTGCGTGCTTCTCGATGATTTCCTTCTTAACTTCCACCGTAATCATTTTCTTCTTATCACTTTCTTTTTCAACAGTTTTCTTTTTGGGAGCCATGGTTACAGTACTGTTATCAAAAAATACTCATTAACCACGTTTAGAAAGAAAATAAACAATACTTCGTACGTTTGTTGAGTAAATATGTAAAGCACACCGACCGACTGAAACCGAACGTGACGGTTGGTAGACATGCACATACATGTTACTCGTATTACAAGACTTAGCTCGCTTATCAAGTTAAAATTTATTTTAAAAATTTGCTCGTCTTGCAAAATACTCGCAAACAAAGTTACTCGCAATCCAATGTTTTACTGTATTTGGTTCCCTTAGGATTCGAATTATAGACATTTGACTGTGTGGTTTTCTAACTTTTAAGTTGGCTTTAAAAATTGGAAAATTCAAGTATATGAGAAAGCATATTCAAAGTAGTAAAGTGTTTCATAATATCCACCTTACAGGTAATACAAGGGAATTCATGAAGTCCTCATGCATTTTAAAAGTTCTGTAATTTAAGTTGTAATCGGTAAAGTGTATTTGAAAGGTAATTCTAATTTTAGCAGGTTTAACTTTATTGTTTTTTAACTTCAACATAACTATTATTGTTTAGGATGCAATCTAATTTTCGAGTTCCTTGAAAAGATTCTCCAGTTGTTCTTCAGCTTTGGTTTTAATTGCACGTGTTATCTTAGCACAGAGTTCATCTAAAGAATGATGTTTTGAAAAATACTACACTTTTAGTATGTCCCCATAGAAAGAAGTTCAATAGAGAGAAATTGGATGAGCAAGCTGGGCAAACAATTGGCCTGTCTCTGCTGATTCGCTTTTCTGAGAAAACATAATTTAAGAACATTGAACACATCATGAGAAAAGTGGCAAAGTTCTTCATCTTTCTGGAAAATGGTTAAGCATAAAAGTCCTGTTTATATCAATTTAGGAATAATATTTCAGCATTGCAGGTAACTTTCACCACTAACTGATGACTCTTCAAAACAAAATGAGCCAATTAAGCTTGATTTCCTTGAGTGCACCAGACACTGACTTTAGGAGAATTACTTTCATGCTGCCAGATCTCTGAAGGTTTCTCTGTCCCTCATATGCAGTAATTATGGCAGTTGACTTTGTCACTATGTGGACATTACTTCAGCACTGAATTAGTCTATCAAGAAACAGTGTAATTTTCAATTTTATTTTTAAACTAGTGGCAGAAACTTAATCTTGCATCATAATCCTCTTCCTATAACATTTGATGCAATTGAATCTTATAAAGCCACTTTTGCAATTTCACTCTGAGAATTTTCTGCACTGTTGTTTTAGAAATATCTAGTTCAAGAGATGCCCATTTTAGCTATTTTTGTGGCCTTCTCTGCAAAGCTTCATCTACATTGATGCTAGTCTCTCTGGTTATTCTAAGTCTTCCAAATTGTGGCTTGTCATTTACATAACCAGTTTGCTAAACTTTTTTCATCCTATTTGAAGTTAAATTTCTGTATTGTGCTTCCTTGTTGTAATGTGTAGTTAACACAGATATGCACTTTAACTCTGCCAACCAGAGCACACAATTTATTTCCTCTTCTGCTGATGCCATATAGAAGGATTAAGGAGCTGCAATGAAAGAAATTTCTTAAAAGGATTCTAAGAACAAAATGTTCTTACAAAACCTCAATAAATTATTTTTGATATTCTTTGCAGATTGTTTTTATCCTGATTACATTAAGTTATCAAACTTTTAAAGTGTACAAAGGACTTTACGAACTCCCTGTGTACTTTTCCAGTTGTGTATTCAAATGATATAAAAGAAAGTTATACAGCTTGGTCCTGCATTTAAGTAAAATGAGGTGCAGTGATATAATCATGAATTGTTACCTAAATTATTGTTATTCCTGAATGCAAATCCATAATTATGCTAAGAGGCATTTGAATATAGCAAAAAATGTAAATATGGTTTTGCTTGATCAACCACAGTTACAAATGAAATCTGTCATTGAAAATGTAAATAATTATTTTTATATTCTAATAGAATAATAAATTTTATTCATATATTTTGAAGAGAACTGTTTGAAATTTTATAGTATCTTTGTTAAATAAAAAAGTGATCATTACATTTTAATGTATGCTAGTGATATTCTTTTATTTGGCCTGTCTCTCAGAGGAAAGCTCTCAGAGGAAGGAAGAAACGAATTTGTTGCCATGAGAACCAAAAATGACATGTCTATATAGTTCTTACTATTTGTTCCTTATTCATATTTATCACTTGGGCATGAATACAGACAGTAATAAGAATTTATGAAGAGAAAGATGTAAAAAAGAGAAATCAAAAAATTATGCATTTGGTGCCGCATTATTAGGAATAAACTCATTTAATGTCAATAAGGGAATCGGATTCAGATTTCAATAACTTGAGTCACATTGCTCCATAAAATAAAAAGATAAAGATCTTTAATCTAAATCTCTGTTTTTGAAATTCGTTCAGTATTTAATCTATTTAAGTATGAATATTAACAATGGGAGTACCATTTGAAATTATGCTTAAAGAGATAACCCTGTTTTTAACATTTCTGGAATGATTATTTTCAAGTTTTGAATGATTTTTTAAAAATGCACAGAGTGATTGTTAAATGTTTCCACTTTTATAACACCTTTTATAATAATCGAATCTTGTTGAAAATATAGATTTAGATGGGATTAGTTGGGAATCTGGTCGATGACAGTTAGTGGTAGCTAACCACTATACCACCATCAGTTAACGTTTTTGATTCAGCTGCTGTGACATAAACTTATCGGATTATTTATTTGATTCTCACAGTGGCGCCATCTATTCTGAAAGTGGACAACTGTATTGTCACATAGAGCTGGTATTAAATATGGCGTTAAAGCAATAATTCAATAGTAAAGAATCGCGGGATGTGTCCTGTAGACATGCTTATTACTGAAATATTCAGATTTTGGGTTTTGTACAAAATGAAAAACAAATATAAAATTTTCAGAGGTAATGTAGGAGTATGATATCTGTTATAAAATTATGGTAATGTCAGCCGTCCCGTGGCCGAGTGGTTAGCACACTTAGTTACTGATCTAAGGGACCTGGGTTCGAGCCCCGGTTAAGGCATGGGGTAAGGCATGGATGTTCGTGTTGTTTTTCTGCTGAGGTCCTTCCAACATCACAAACCTTTCTACTATGACATGTAAACTGACAGGCTATTGTCAGACCTCTGTGGCAAGCAGCTGCTTGAGGGGGTATTTATTTTTTTTAATCTCAGTTTATATACGTTCAGTTCCTTTTTTTATAATTTTGCTTTGAGCCTGTGTTGTGGAGTAAAATGTTCTGTTCTTGAAAGGTTGCAGGGATACTTGTTGAAAAAAAAATAGATAGCTGAGTAATAGAGTACCTTGCATGTTATCAGGAGGTTGTGGATTTGTATCCCACATGAGCCAAAACTCATTTTTTTAGTAAACCGCTCATGAGTTACTAAGTTAGGAACATTACCTGTGATTTTCTCTACTGTTATGTTTCATCTACACTCTACTTGAATAAGAGGCTGCCCAATACATTAATAAAAACTGAACCCATGCAATATAAAATTATCACTGATGATAGATTTTACTATGTGATACATTAAATAACAAAATTTGTATTAAATTTGATTTAATTTCTGACAAATATTATAGTCAGACTTCCTCATTCCGAATTTTCTAATTGAAGCTATTCTTAATACTCACACTTTTTCTATTAAGTCATGAAATTACTGCAATGTCATTAGAAATAATAAGTTAGTGATACCCCCCCCCCCCTTGCGTTTGCTAGTGTTCCTGTGGCCCTAGATGGAATATTCTGTCTCACCCCGAAAAACGAGAGGATGTAAAGTGAAATCCTAAATCTATATAAAAATGGCCATGTCTGTATCCACGGATGTACCCTGGGAGGTGGGGGGAGGAGTACAATAAAAAAAATCCTGTCATCTTATACGAAATTTCAAACTTTTCTACCAGCTTTGGGGTCGGGGATGGATCAATCGGTAGCGCGCCAGGCTCGTAATCTGTAGTTTTGTTACACGTTTTTGGCTTTTCGTGAACCATAGGTCGGACGACCTTTCTGTAAAGTACGTATTACTCGTCTTTAAAAGGGCTTTCCAATGACGCAATCCGCGAAGCTCTAGCTCAATTAAAGAAAAAGTTGATATGCAGAATTTTGTTACACTTTTTTGGCTTTTTCTCGTGAACCAGAGGTCGGATGACAAAATTCGATGTAGTAACACGATTCGAGTAACACGTACTTTCTGTAAAGTACGTGTTACTCGTAATTATCAGCGCTTTCCAATGACGCAATCCGCGAAGCTCTAGCTCAGTTAGGGAAAAAGTTGATATGTAGAATTTTTGTTACACGTTTTTGGCTTTTTCTCGTGAACCAGAGGTCGGAAGACCTTTGTGTAATGTACGTATTACTCGGCTTCATCAGCGCTTTCGAGAGACGCAATCCGCGAAGCTCTAGCTCAATTAGGGAAAAAAGCTGATAAATACAATTTTGTTACACGTTTTTGACTTTTTCTCGTGAACCAGAGGTCGGACGACCTTTCTGTAAAGTACGTGTTACTCGTCTTTAAAAGGGCTTTCCAATGACGCAATCCGCGAGGCTCTAGATCAATTAGGGAAAAAGTTGAAATGCAGAATTTTGTTACACGTTTTTGGCTTTTTCTCGTCAACCAGAGGTCGGATGACCTTTCTGTAAAGTACGTAATACTCGTCTTTAAAAGGGATTTTCAATGACGCAATCCGGGAGCTCCAGCTCAATTAGGGAAAAAGTTGATATCTACAACTTTTGTTACACGTTTTTGGCTTTTTCTCGTGAACCAGAGGTCGGATGACCTTTCTGTAAAGTACGTGTTACTCGACTTTATCATCGCTTTCCAATGACGCAATCGCGAAGCTCTAACTCAATTAGGGAAAAAGTTGATATGTAGAATATTGTTACACGTTTTTGGCTTTTTCTCGTGAACCAGAGGTCGGACGACCTTTCTGTATTGTACGTATTACTGGTCCTTAAAAGGGCTTTCCAATGACGCAATCCGCGAAGCTCTAGCTCAATTAAAGAAAAAGTTGATATGCAGAATTTTGTTACACGTTTTTGTCTTTTTCTCGTGAACCAGAGGTCGGACGACTTTTCTGTAAAGTACATATTACTCGTCTTTAAAAGGGCTTTCGAACGACGAAATCCGGGAAACTCTAGCTCAATTAGGGAAATAGTTGATATGTAGAATTTTTGTTAGACGATTTTGGCTTTTTCTCGTGAACCAGAGGTCAGATGACCTTTCTGTAAAGTACGTATTGCTCGTCTGTATCAGCGCTTTCCAATGACGCAATCAGCGAAGCTCTAGCTCAGTTAGGGAAAAAGTTGATATGTAGAATTTTTACAAGTTTTTGTCTTTTTCTCGTGAACCAGAGTTCGGATGACCTTTCTGTAAAGTACGTAATACTCGCCTTTAAAAGGGTTTTCCAATGACGCAATCCGGGAACCTCTAGTGCAATTAGGGAAAAAGTTGATATGTAGAATTTTTGTTACACGTTTTTGGCTTTTTCTCGTGAACCAGAGGTCGGATGACCTTTCTGTAAAGTACGTATTGCTCGGCTTTATCAGCGCTTTCCAATGACGCAATCCGCGAACCTCTTGCTAAATTAGAAAAAAGTTGATATGTAGAATTTTTGTTACACGTTTTTGGCTTTTTCTCGTGAACCAGAGGTCGGATGACCTTTCTGTAAAGTACGTATTACTCGGCTTTGAAAGGGCTTTCCAATGACGTAATCGGGGAAGCTCTAGCTCAATTAGGGAAAAAGTTGATATCTAGCATTTTGTCACACGTTTTTGGCTTTTTCTCGTGAACCAGAGGTCGGACGACCTTTCTGTAAAGTACGTATTACTCGACTTTATCAGCGCTTTCCAATGACTCAATCAGCGAAGCTCTAGCTGAATTAGGGAAAAAGTTGATGTGTAGAATTTTTGTTACAAGTTTTTGTCTTTTTCTCGTGAACCAGAGGTCACGACGACCTTTCTGTAAAGTACGTATTACTCGTCTTTATCAGCGCTTTCCAATGACGCAATCCGGGAACCTCTAGTTCAATTAGGGAAAAGTTAATATGTAGAATTTTTGTTAGACGATTTTGGCTTTTTCTCGTGAACCAGAGGTCAGATGACCTTTCTGTGAAGTTCGTATTATTCGTCTTTAAAAGGGCTTTCCAATGACGCAATCCGCGAATTAGGGAAAGCTCCTAATTCCTAGCTCAATTAGGGAAAATGTTGATATGTAGAATTTTTGTTACACGTTTTTGGCTTTTTCTCGTGAACCAGAGGTCGGATGACCTTTGTGTAAAATTCGTATAACTGGGCTTTATCAGCGCTTTCGAGAGACGCAATCCGCGAAGCTCTAGCTCAATTACGGAAAAAGTTGATATCTACAATTTTTGTTACACGTTTTTGGCTCTTTCTCCTGAACCAGAGGTCGGATGACATTTCTGTAAAGTTCGTCTTACTCGTCTTTATCAGCGCTTTCCAGTGACGCAATCCGCCAAGCTCTAACTCAATTAGGGAAAAAGTTGATATGCAGAATTTTTGTTAGATGTTTTTGGCTTTTTCTCGTGAACCAGAGGTCAGATAACCTTTCTGTAAGGTACGTATTATTCGTCTTTAAAAGGGCTTTCCAATGACGCAATCCGCGAAGCTCTAGCTCAACTAGGGAAAAAGTTGATATGTAGAATTTTTGTTGATATGTTGAATACGTTTTTGGATTTTTCTCGTGAACCAGAGGTCGGATGACCTTTCTGTAAAGTACGTAAAACTCGGCTTTATCAGCGCTTTCCAATGACGGAATCCGCGAACCCCTGGTTCAGGACAAAAAGCCAAAAAGGTGTAACAAAAATTCTACATATCAACTTTTTTCCTAATTGAGCTAGAGGTTCGCGGATTGCGTCACTGGAAAGCGCTGATAAAGTCGAGTATTACGTACTTTACAGAAAGGTCATCCGACCTCTGGTTCACGAGAAAAAGCCAAAAACGTGTAGCAAAAATTCTACACATCAACTTTTTTCCTAATTGAGCTAGAGCTTCGCGGATTGCGTCATTGGAAAGCGATGATAAAACCGAGTAAGACGTACTTTACAGAAAGGTCATCAGACATCTGGTTCACGAGAAAAAGCCAAAAACGAGTAACAAAAATTCTACACATCAACTTTTTTCCTAATTGAGGTGGAGCTTCGCGGATTGCGTCATTGGAAAGCGCTGATAAAACCGAGTAATACGTACTTTACAGAAAGGTCATCCGACCTCTGGTTCACGAGAAAAAGCCAAAAAGGTGTAACAAAAATTCTGCATATCAACCTTTTTTCTAATTGAGGTAGAGCTTCGCGGATTGCGTCATTGGAAAGCGCTGATAAAGCCGGACTAAGAGTTGCCGTCACGGGAGCCGAGGCAACTTGGACTTTATATATTTGTTTGTGGCGGTCCGGGACATAGATTAAAATCCAGGTTTTGCAGCGGGTTATGCCGTGGGTTGAGCTTTACTCCTATAGTACTGTTCACCCTAGACTCGTGGGCTGTGCTTTACCTATATGGTACTGTATGCCCCCGACCTTTAGATCGTGGTCAACGTGACATTATTCCAATACTGGTAGTGCTTCAGGCGGAACCAGATGGTCTTGTCATTAAGTATATTTACCTGTATATGACCACGGGAGAATTTTTTTTGCATAAGTTTGGGGTGAGAATGTGCGATTTGGATAGGCTTGTACTCTATCACAGTCGGCCAAGCTGCGAGTATCCTTTAAATTGCGCATCTGCCAAAGTTAGTAATTTGATTTCAGTTTGTAAATAAAAAATAGATTTGATATGCAAACAAAAACCTCTTCCTAAACAGGAAAATTTACCGCCCAAGCGATTGCTTGGAATGCTTTTACTATCGTGATACTTCTGCAGCTCCCAAATTACGATATATCCCTACATCAATAAAGAACACTTCTATTCGTAATAATTTCCCTTTCGAAACCTGTGGCAAATAACAATTATATATATATTTCTAGATAAACTTATTAGAATGCACTTGCGATATGCTTATAATAGCAATTGGATTGGATTGTTTTACCTCTGAGCGGCACTTTTTTGCACACCATGGGCTAAATGGCCAGGTCACATGGACCCCGAAGGCTCAGAGAAGGTTGAGGGAGAGGACCCACTGGAACAGCTGTTAGGAGACAGATGGTAGCCTCCCGTCAAGGCCATCCAGCGTGTTCTTTAACGTGCACAGGGTATGGCTCTCCCGCACACGGGGCCACAGCTTAACGTCCCATCCGACGGACGGCGACTTTTCCAATCCCATCGGTGTCCCCTACTGACCGTGGGCAGGGCGGGAAAATTTTGCGGAGATACTTATAATAGCAAAAGTTCGATTTGTTATGGTTATTGATTGGACATATATAACAATGAAAGGTCTCATCTAAATGTTTAGTGCTTGTATATTTTGTAATTTTTTTCCAGAAAAAGCTGCGGAATCAAGCAAAAATCTTTAAATTTTGGTGACACTTCCCCCAGCTATCCGGAAGGTGGGAGAGATACCACTTTTTTTTTTTCAATCTACTCAAATTCGATAAACAAAATTTTTCCTATTTATGAATGAAAAAAAACTTATGCAGTAGGTTAAATAAATTGAATTTCATAAATGCATAAATAAGAAATTAACACAGCTCCCATAAGGGGCGGAGTTGGGTTGGGTTGTTTTACCTCTGAGCGGCACTTTTTTGCACACAATGGGCTAAATGGCCAGGTCACATGGACCCCGAAGGCTCAGAGAAGGTTGGGGGAGAGGACCCACTAGAACAGCTGTTGGGAGACAGATGGTAGCCTCCCGTCAAGGCCATCCAGCGTGTTCTTTAACGTGCACAGGGTATGGCTCTCCCACACACGGGGCCACGGCTTAACGTCCCATCCGACGGACGGCGGCCTTTCCAAGCCCATCGGTGACCGTGGGCAGTAGCGGCCTTTCCAAGCCCCCTACTGACCGTGGGCAGGGCGGGGAATTTAAGGGGCGGAGATGTCTCAATCGGTAGCGCGCCAGGCTCGTAATTTGCAGTTCCCAGGTTCGAGTCCCAGTTGGGTCAGCGTTGAAATTTATCTCCGTAAAACTCCCCGCTCTGCCCACGGTCAGTAGGGGACATCGATGGGCTTGGAAAGGCCACCGTCCGTCGGATGGGACGTTAAGCCGTGGCCCCGTGTGCGGTAGGGCCATACCCTGTGCACGTTAAAGAACACGCTGGATGGCCTTGACGGGACGCTACCATCGGTCTCCCAACAGCTGTTACAGTGGGTCCCCTGCAACGGCTTGGAAAGGCTGCTGTGTCTCTGATGGGATGATAAGCTCTGACGCCATGTTCGGTAGAGCCATAACCTGTGCACGTTAAAGAACACGCTGGATGTTCTTTAACGTGTACAGCCTTATGTATCGTGTATGGTTCGAGTCCCAGCTGGTCCTCGAACCTATCAAAGGACATAAACGATACTCAGTGAAAGATTTATAAGGTCTTATTCTGAAAGATTTTCTCGGCCGATGCATGGTGTAATGGTAACGCGCTCTGGCATGAATCTGCAGAGTTGTGGGTTCGATTCCCGCAGTGTTATAAATTTTTTTCAGAAATTCTAACTATGTGTTGAAGTCTATTTCTACAGGTAATCTGTGTATTTACTATCGATGGATGACATCATCTATTTCCCAACAGCTGTCCAGTGCATCCTCTTCCTTTGTCCTCCTCTAAGTCTTGTGACCTGGCCATTTAACCCATTGTGTGCAAAAAAAAGTGCCGCTCAGAAGTAAAACAACCCTACCATGAGGGTTGAAAGCTCGAAACTGAAAATTAAAACTTTTTGCAAGCATGTCAATAGTTTGAGGAAAACTGTGTGTTTGGAAATTGAGAAAAAGATACAAAAGCAGTTGAGAGCTTATTGAAATGGGAAAATGAGCATTGCCTATCCCAAAATTTTAAACTTCAACCACTAAAGAATAAACATACTCTAAGACAATAATCGCCGTCCCATGGCCGAGTGGTTAGCGCGCTTGGCTACTGATCTAAGGGACCTGGGTTCGAGCCCCGGGTAAGGCATGGCTGTTTGTGTCGTTTTTCTGCTGAGGTCATGCCATCCTCTCAGACCTACTATGGCATATAAGCTGAATGGCTCCTGCAGACCTCTGTGGCAAGCAGCTGCTTGAGGAGTATTTATTTTATTTACATTGGATCGTGTGGGCCCACTCACAGAAATATTGAGCGTGTGCAGTTACCGTTCACAGCAAACTGGAGCGTGTGCAGTAACTGCACACGCTCCAGTTTGCTGTGAACGGTAACTGGAGCGTGTACAGTTGCTGTACACGTTCCTGAGGTCCTGCCATCCTCTCAGACCTTCTACTATGGCATATAAACTGACAGGCTCCTGTCAGACCTCTGTGGCAAGCAGCTGCTTGAGGGGGTATTTGTTTTTTTATTTTTTAAGACAATAATCATAAAGCGATGAAATTATTGGTAAATTTTGTTTTTCTTGGCAATTAGCAAGTGTAGAGGTGTTTTCAAATCGGCAAACCACTTCTTGAGGTTAAAAGTATCGAAAAAATTTCTTCTACATTAAATGTTTCGAACCCCAAACACGCTAACAAAAATGTCTTAACCTTGCTACTCTATGTGGCGTATCAAGTCTTCTTCATGGACTATTTATTGAAAAAAGATTTCTTACGTTCAGCACCCTTTCAAAATAAATTTTGGATACGTGCCTGTTGCATACGGTATCCCCCCCCAATAGAGGACCACCTTGTCGTGGTGGGAGGGCCTAGGGTCCAGCAACCCGGTCGAAGGCTGTGCCGACCGGATTGGGTCCCCGGTTGGACATAGCCAAGACCAACCGAGGTCGAGGATGCCACTGACCGGTTCCGTGTTGACCGGTTGGGCAGTGACGGCGTCTGAGACCTCACCTATCAGGTACTCTGGGTGAGCAGTTCGAGGACTCTTCTGAAATATTTGTGCCCCAGTAGGTCGAGTCCTTACCAAAGTCTGGGACTTACTAAGAGTCTCCACTCCGGACGCCGAGCGAACTGGGATCTATATATCCTTGTTCATGGCTAACCGGGGAACAGATTAAAGTTAGGTTTCTTCCGGTGGTCAGCTTTCCTTCTATAGGACTACTGCCATGTGAGGCTGGGGTTGAGGTGCGCCTATAGGGCCTATTCCTTGCCCCCGGGGGCGGGGGTGGCTCAGTCGGTAGCGCGCCAGGCTCGTAATCTGTAGTTCCCAGGTTCGAGTCCCAGCTGGGTCAGCGTTGAGATTTATCTCCGCAAAATTCCCCGCCTTGCCCACGGTCAGTAGGGGACACCGATGGGCTTGGAAAGGCCGCCGTCCGTCGGATGGGACGTTAAGCCGTGGCCCCGTGTGCGGGAGAGCCATACCCTGTGCACGTTAAAGAACACGCTGGATGGCCTTGACGGGAGTCTACCATCTGTCTCCCAACAGCTGTTCCAGTGGGTCCCCTCCCCCAACCTTCCCTGAGCCTTCGGGGTCCATGTGACCTGGCCATTTAGCCCATGGTGTGCAAAAAGTGCCGCTCAGAGGTAAAACAACCCAACCTTGCCCCCGGCTCTAGATAGCACGGCTTTTCATAACTGGTAGTGTCGTATAGGCGGAATCAGGAATTGCCGTGGTTGCATAAGATCGCAACATAAGAGAGGTGTTGCATACGGTATAACATAGATTAGAAAGAATAAGATATACACAGTTGTATCATAATAATATGACCATCTACCATGCATATACTATGGTAGGTGGTCATATTATTCTGATACCACTGTGTATAGTATTACGTTGACCAGATTTCGAATGATGAAAACCGGGACATTTCAATAAATATTCCGGTTTCACAAAGCTTAAACCTGGACATCTACTGAAATTAAGCTTTATTCCATTTAAGCTTTCTGAGTAAATGTTCCGATGTCAGTTTATTGAATTTTTCTCGGAAGTGTAACCCAACTGAATATTTAACTAAGGCAGTTATTCAACTGCGCAATAGGCATGACGGATAATTCGCAGCATGTCAGAGCAGAATAATTCGTCCACTCTAAGCTAGTTGAATACAGATAGTTAAGCTGGATAAAAGTAAACAGGACCCGTCTAGGGAGGAAGCCAATGAGTTGGGTTGTTTTACCTCTGAGCGGCATTTTTTTGCACGCCATGGGCTAAATTGCCAGGTCAAATGGACCCCGAAGGCTCAGGTTGGGGGAGGGGATCCACTGGAACAGCTGTTGGGAGACAGATGGTAGCCTCCCGTCAAGGCCATCCAGCGTGTTCTTTAACGTGCACAGAATATGGCTCTCCCGCACACGGAGCCACGGCTTAACGTCCCATCCTACGGACGGCGGCCTTTCCAAGCCCATCGGTGTCCCCTACTGACCGTGGGCAGGGCGGGGAATTTTGCGGAGATAAATCTCAACGCTGACCCAGCTGGGACTCAAACCTGGGAACTACAGATTACGAGCCTGGAGCGATACCCACTGAACCACCCCCGCCCCAAGGCCAAGGGGACTTTGAGAATGGCAATAAGGATAATGTAGAAAAACGATTATTAAACTTTTGTATATTTCACGTATTTTCTAAGAAAAATTTTACTGACCTATAAAGCAGGGGGGGGGGGATGTTACGTTGCAATGGAAATAGAGTTTCCATTGCAGAGAAAAAGCATGGAAATAGCCATTGAATTCTTTAAAGATCCGAAACTAACAGAATTTAAAATGACATATTGGCCTCCCCAACACAGACGCACTAAAAACAACTTAAAAAAAATACCTCCTCAAGCAGGTGCTTACCACAGAGGTCTGACAGGAGCCTGTCAGTTTAACACGCTATAGTAGAAGGATCTGTGAGGATGGGGGCGGGGGTGGCTCAGTCGGTAGTGCGCCTGGCTCGTAATCTGCAGTTCCCAGGTTCGAGTCCTAGCTGGGTCAGCATTGAGATTTATCTCTGCAAAATTCCCCGCCCACGGTCAATAGCGACACCGATGGGCTTGTAAAGGCCGCCGTCCGTCGGATGAGACATTAAGCCATAGCACTGTGTGAGGGAGAGCTATACCACGTGCACATTAAAGAACATGCTGGATGGCCTTGATGGGAGGCTACCATATGTCTCCCAGCAGCTGTTCCAGTGGGTCCCTTTCCTCAACCTTCTCTGAGCCTTCGGGGTCCTTGTGACCTGGTCATTTAGCCCATGGTGTGCAAAAAAGCGGCACTTAGAAGTAAAACAACCCAATTGTGAGGATGGCGGGTCAGCAGTTTTTTGTCAACAGCATGCTGTTAAACTTCGCCCAAAGCGGTTTGACTTCGGTGATGGGACGAGAACCTGTGTTTTCAGCTTGGTACTCCCGTTGGCTACAGCCAGCAAAAATCGTCATCAAGTATAGATACAAGAACAGCCCAAATAAACTATACCGAGATATCAGTTTATTAGGTAACCACCTCTCGTCACAAATGGATGATTCCATCACGTGACCGCGATATACGATATAAATCAGGCAGACCAGCTCTTCGAGCATCAGTTCGAGTTAGATTCAGTGTCGGAATGGTCAAAAGGTAGCAACCGAAGAGACAACGTGGCATGATGTTGGTGCTAGGCTTGCTGGGTCTAGCATCTTCCAAACGGCTGTCCTCCTGGGCTTTTCACGCATAACAGTTTCCAGGGTTTGTTAAGAATGGTGCGAAAAGCAAAACACTACCAGTGATTGGCAATCCAGTGGATGGGTTGGGTTGTTTTACCTCTGAGCGGCACTTTTTTGCACACCATGGGCTAAATGGCCAGGTCACATGGACCCCGAAGTCTCAGAGAAGGTTGGGGGAGGGGACCCACTGGAACAGCTGTTGGGAGACAGATGGTAGCCTCCTGTCAAGGCCATCCAGCGTGTTCTTTAACGTGCACAGGGTATGGCTCTCCCGCACACGGGACCACGGCTTAACGTTCCATCCGACGGACGGTGGCCTTTCCAAGCCCATCGGTGTCCCCCTACTGACCGTGGGCAGGGCGGGGAATTTTGCGTAGATAAATCTTAACGCTAACCAAGCTGGGACTCGAACCTGGGAAGTACAGATTACGAGCCTGGAGCGCTACCGACTGAGTCACCCCCGCCCCTAATCAGGCAAATCACAGCAGAATTAAACATTGGTGTGCAGAAAGTCATCTCCAAACACACCACGTATCAGACTTTTAGCAAATGAGTCACAACAGCTGTCACTAGTGTAACTGTCGGTGTCATACCAAGTGTCGATGCTAACAATGAAGAACATGAAAGCGTGTCTCCAGTGGCCACAGGAGCATAGACACCTTGACCGTTAAGGACTGGAAAAAAGATAGCCTGGTCGGATAAATCAAGGTTCCTTTTGCATCATTCTGATGGATCAGGATTTGGTGCAAGCAACATGGAGCCATCTTGTGTGGTGTCAACAGTACAGGCTGGTGGTGGCAGTGTGATTTGGAATCCATCGAAGATCATGCGAACGCCACAGCATATTTGAACTTCATTGCACCAAATTCATCTCTTCATGGCTAGTTTATCCTCACTCGTATGAACACGTTAAGCACGATAACACACCTATCAAGGCACGTATCATAACCGAATGGTTCCAGGAATATGAAGAAAAATTTTCGTTGCTTCATTGGCCTGCACAGTCCCCAGACCTATCCGCAGTCCAAAGACGTAAAATCTTTCATACCAAGTGTATGATTAGGCAGAAATTTAGCCCCCCCCCCCACATTCTTTGGTAATTCGAATACATGTTGTTTTGGATTGTTTTACCTCTGAGCGGCACTTTTTTGCACACCATGGGCTAAATGGCCAGGTCACATGGACCCCGAAGGCTCAGAGAAGGTTGGTGGAGAGGACCTACTGGAACAGCTGTTGGGAGACAGATGGTAGCCTCCCGTCAAGGCCATCCAGCGTGTTCTTTAACGTGCATAGGGTATGGCTCTCCCGCACACGGGGCCACGGCTTAACGTCCCATCCGACGAACGGCGGCCTTTCCAAGCCCATCGGTGTCCCCTACTGACCGTGGGCAGGGCGGGGAATTTTTGCGGAGATAAATCTCAACGCTGACACAGCTGGGACTCGAACCTGCGAACTACAGATTACGAGCCTGGCGCGCTACCGACTGAGCCATCCCGCCCCGGCGAACCAATTGATCCAATGTTGGATTAAGACATTTTTGTGCCGAGAAGTTTAAATTATGGTGCTTACAGATAACGTATCGAGTAGAAAACCTGATCAAAATGCCATATGAATCTTTTTCTTAAAAAAAAAGTAACATTTAATCTTCAAGAAATAACTACCCAAAATCATGTTTTCTAATATCTGCATTTATGCCAGCCGGTTGTCGCTTCATGACTGCTTTTAATGCATTCCAAGCAGTTTTTTTTATAGAAACTTGTACTGATCATTTCATCATCTCTTCATGTTTATTCTTTCATGGTTGCATATTAAATATAAGAGATAGGGTGTAGAAATTGGGGATTTCCTGATTAACTGCTGTAGTATTTGAACGTCGCTTGTGAAGCCTCAAACCGTGCCTGTGAATAACCTATCCCTCCATTTACACGGTACTCAGTTCACACAATTTTGTCTTTGTACGGTCAAAAAATGCAACCAGTTTCGATTTACACGGTAGTGACTGAGATTTCTACGTACGTCTCAGTCAGTACCGTGTAAATCGAAACTGGTTGCATTTTTTGACCGTGCAAAGCCAAAATTGTGTGAACTGAGTACCGTGTAAATCGAGGGATAGGTGTAGTTACATTTTTCAATTTAGAGCTTTCAAAGATTTAAGGGGGTATTCAAAAATTGATCAAAAAATAGTAGCTTGCTATTGCGTTATGAACATTATGGAAAGGAGTGGCATGTCTCCCCCCTCCTTTTCAGAATCAATATAAGGGGTAAGAATATCGGGCCTCCCAGATCCGGCTCAGATACAAAGTATTAAAATCTTGAGAAAAATTGATAAAAAAAATCGGATTACACTATAATAAATCCTTCAATCATTATAAAAGCATGCGTAAGTATAAAGATGTGTTGAAAAGTGACATTAGAATTACACAAATCAAGCCATCAATAGCGGAGGTGTGGCCGGAAAATTTTCTTGGTGGCTGGGAGCACATGTTTTTGCCGTACAATAAAACCTGGATTAACCGGCTCTTCATTATTCAGCTATTGGCTTATCCCCATAATTTGTTGACGTTAGAATTTTCCCCCACAGGTATCACTCCATTCTAGATCTATGCTTCCCAGCATCCCCATCAAGGGTTGGGTTGTTTTACCTCTGAGCGGCTCTTTTTTGCACACCATGGGCTAAATGGCCAGGTCACATGAACCCCGAAGGCTCAGAGAAGGTTGGGGGAGGGGACCCACTGGAACAGCTGTTGGGAGACAGATGGTAGCCTTCCGTCAAGGCCATCCAGCATGTTCTTTAACGTGCACAGGGTATGGTTCCGCACACGGGTTGTTTTACCTCTGAGCGGCACTTTTTTGCACACCATGGGCTAAATGGCCAGGTCACATGGACCCCGAAGGCTCAGAGAAGGTTGGGGTAGGGGACCCACTGGAACAGCTGTTGGGAGACAGATGGTAGCCTTCCGTCAAGGCCATCCAGCGTGTTCTTTAACGTGCACAGGGTATGGCTCTCCCGCACACGGGGCCACGGCTTAACGTCCCATCCGACGGACTTTCCAAGCCCATTGGTGTCCCCTACTGACCGTGGGCAGGGCGGGGAATTTTGCGGAGATAAATCTCATTGCTGACCCAGCTGGGACTCGAACCTGAGAACTACAGATTACGAGCCTGGCGCGCTACCGACTGAGCCACCCCGCCCCACCCAAATATTAGAGAATACCCATGTGACGTCAATGAGAATCCAAATTCTAAAATGTGCTTTTAATGAAGTGACTAAAGATCAGAATCGCAAATCTGTTTAAACCTCAATTTTTAACAATATTCGTTCAGTATTTAAAGAGTTAAGAATTTTCGAAAGCTAGAATATTTTACAATAGTAATTCGTCACAAGAATATCCTTCAGCAATAAAAAACCGAATTTTTTTTAGAAGTTATCTTATTAACATAACATGAAAATTCTCTAATATTTTAATATGGCTGTATATTTTAACATATGTCTGATAATTTTTTTGAGGAAAAAAATTTCACTTTTTTTGAAGCATTTATTCATTAACGACTTCTGTGCTTATAAAAAAAAATTCGTCATCATAATCTTGTTAATACTGCCTTTTATTAACTTTTTTTTCTTTAATTTATATCATTACATTTCAATGCATTTTGCCAAAGTATATATCACACAAATAGTATCACAAAATATGAGCAGTACACGGATCAACACGAAACATTAAAAATGTTCAGATTTATGATAGTTCAGAGGAATGCAATAAATGATTAACATCAAAAATCTTTCATACCAAGTGTATGCTTAGGCAGAAATTTAGCTCCCCCCCATTCTTTGGTAATTCGAATACCTGTGTTAACCCCACTGTGTTAAATATAATTCTAAATTTTCTTGGTTTATTTTCTCTTGTCGCTGGAATCGATCTCGCTTCAGAGAAAACAGGAATGGAATTGATAGTTTACTTCTCTTAGGCTAAATGCTGTTTGATAAATTCTACATTTGATAACTCCTAAGGATATGTAGGTTTAAAGTCTCATCAACAGCTAAAAGATATCAAAATATATCTCATCCATATGTACACATACTAACCATCACCACCACTTTTTGGCAAATCCATTGAAACACTTCTGAAAAAGAATTTCTTCAAAACCGTATTATTTTTGCAGTGTAAGAAACTATATTCACAACTGAACACACTATTCGATAATTTAAGTTTTTTTGTGTCTCGTTTAATTATTAAATATAGATTTTTTAGAAGACTTAAAATGGAATTAAAAATTTATTTGGTATTTTCTAGTTAGCCGATTTTTATGTGTTGCGTTTTGTGGATTTATTTGATGTACACCATTTTTGTGGCTGAATGACCTATGTTTAATATAATTTATTCATTTTCCTGCAGATAAGCTATTTAGCTTTGCGGGTCAAATTGTAAATTTATTTGTATTCTTTACTCTTATGAATAAAAATTATATTCTTTTTAAAAAAAATACTGATGTTTCTATACATAGTATCAATTGATATGCATGTCAAGTTTTCTATATTTCATCGATACGAGATTTTCCTACTTAACCCTTTCATTCTAAACGGTATACCAATTTCTCTTGTATTCTGAAAACAAATACGAAATTTCGAATTGACTTCAGTGAAAAAGCATTTAGTTTATAATTGATACAACTGATAATAGTGAAGAGTAATGATGCCACCAGGTGCAAAAGCAAATGTGACACTTAAGATTTTTCCCTTCCCATGACCCTTTGGACCTTCCCCCCACCCTCATGATTTTTTTCAATACCACCGCAGAAAAATGCATTGTTCAAACGGTAAAATCTTTTTAGGTGTATATAGCGGCATTATTTAAGGGTTGGGTTGTTTTACCTCTGAGCGGCACTTTTTTGCACACCATGGGCTAAATGGCCAGGTCAAATGGACCCCGAAGGCTCAGAGAAGGTTGGGGGAGGGGACCCACTGGAACAGCTGTTGGGAGACAGATGGTAGCCTCCCGTCAAGGCTATCCAGCGTGTTCTTTATCGTGCACAGGGTATGGCTCTCCCGCACACGGGGCCACGGCTTAACGTCCCATCCGACGGACGGCGGCCTTTCCAAGCCCATCGGTGTCCCCTACTGACCGTGGGCAGGGCGGGGAATTTTGCGGAGATAAATCTCAACGCTGACCCAGCTGGGACTCGAACCTGGGAACTACAGATTACGAGCCTGGCGCGCTACCGACTGAGTCACCCCCGCCCCGCATTATTTAAGGCTAACTAGATGAGGGGCAACATACAATGCCAAAGAATTCATTTGTAGTAATCAAAAACATAGCTACATAGGTAGATTAAAATTCTCCATTCATTTCAGTCGATTTAAATATGTAAATATGTTTCACTAGGTTTGGAGTTGATTACGTTTCGGATTACTTTTCAAGGTAATTTCCTTCAGCTAGAAACACAATGTAGTTAGTGTTCATTTAATTATGAACACTCCATGTTTTGTCAACAGGAAGTAACTGCTACAAGAAACCTTTTGTGAGAAAATATGACCGATAATAATTTAAATATCTCAATCAAATCTATCTAAATCTCGATTTTCAACAATATTCTTTCATTACTTTAACCGGTACGTAGATTGAAATATTTCAGCGCAGCAATGTTCCAAGGAATTAAATGAATATTGAAGGAATTATTTAAAATAGTTTTTTTATGAAAGTTTGAAATAATATTTCTTATTTCAGTTTAACTTGAAAGGTTGTTAAGTGTTCAAATTTCCATAACTCTTTAAATACTGAAGGAACATTGCTGAAAATTGATATTTAGATAGAAAAGATTAAGATCTTTATTTTACCTTGAGGCACATTTTTCCATAAAACTCTTATTTTTAAAAGTTCGAAACTCTATAGAGCTTCGAAGTTAGCATCCCACTGACAACATACGGTGGTCATAATTCCATGATCATCCAGTGTATATTTATATAATTAAGAATATAGTCATTTCTAAAATAGATGTAATTTTAGAATAAGAAAATATTACCCTAAGCTTCTGCTAAATTTTCAATTTGCGAGTTATTGTTGGAAAGTTTTTATTTCATTTGCAAATCGTATGTCAGCGATTAGGTCTGTTCGACTATCTATCTGCCTGCTGAGTTTTGATGAAAAAATTATATTTTGCTGTATGGAACTTTTCTTTTGATGTTAGTATATGCACACATATATTTTGTGGCCAAGTGGATTGGATTGTTTTACCTCTGAGCGGCACTTTTTTGCACACCATGGGCTAAATGGCCAGGCCACAAGGACCCCGAAGGCTCAGAGAAGGTTGGGGGAGGGGACCCACTGGAACAGCTGTTGGGAGACAGATGGTAGCCTCCCGTCAAGGCCATCCAGCGTGTTCTTTAACGTGCACAGGGTATGGCTCTCCCGCACACGGGGCCACGGCTTAACGTCCCATCCGACGGACGGCGGCCTTTCCAAGCCCATCGGTGTCCCCTACTGACCGTGGGCAGGGCGGGGAAAAATTTCAACGCTGACCCAGCTGGGACTCGAACCTGGGAACTACAGATTACGAGCCTGGCGCGCTACCGACTGAGCCACCCCTGCCCCCTGTGGCCAAGTGATTCCATTCCGAAGAATGAAATTTTTGAAAGCAGAACGACTTTTTTGGCCGAAATAAACCATTTTTCAAAATGGCATCTAAAGCGGATATCGTGAAAAAAACTGATGTGAATTTGTTTATTGAATATACAGAAGTAATTTTAACAGTACTTTTATTGATGCTTTCAACAGAAACGTGTGACCTATAAAGTATTCTCATTTTAAATTGAAAGGTAAGTATACCAAAGATAAATACATAAAAAAATCAAATAATATAAATGGAACTTTTTAAAACATATGATGGTCGAGTGACACACATTAAAAATAACTATTTTTCTCTATTCCAAAAGAAACACTTTAATAGAAATCAAAATATTATCACATTTTGCAAAAAGATTAGCTGCAACATTAGGAACATAGCCAGAATTCGATATTCAAAGTAACTCTCTGAATTGCCTGTTTAGCAGAAATACTATATTATATATACAGCAAATTAGAAATTTTTTGAAAAAACAAGTTGGTACTCAAATGGTTTGAAGCAGTGGTTCTCAAACTTTTCAAGCCTATGGGTCCTTCCTTCCTCCCCCCTCCTAGCTCAACTTTTCAAGCTTGTGGATCCTCCCTCCCCCCTCCTAGCTCAACTTTTCAAGCCTGTGGATCCTTCCTCCCTCCCCATCCTAGCTCAACTTTTCGAGTTTGTGGATCCTCTAAGCTCAACCTTTTGAGCCTGCCGACTGCGTGCTTCAATTTGTTTTAGCTCACAGACCCTCTAGCAGCACATTGTACATTCAAGGATCCCCCCCCATATTTTATTTAAGTCTTTCAGTTGATCATGCACATAAAATAATTTAAATATTTTAAAGATTTTAACTTGTTTACAAAATGTCTAATACCCGTTTAAATGTTTTTTTTTAATCTCAAATTGTTTAATGCCATTTTTCTCTAACTTGTAATAGGAAGAAAAAATAATCTCACAGACCACACTATAAAAAATAAAATATATAATGAAAAATAATACTATATAAATGAAAAATATTAGCTTAAAATTATTTTTGTAGGCCATTTTGAAAGAACCTGGCGTTTTAAATTTTGCTTCTGAATTTCTACAGGGTGATTCAAAACTTATCGTTCAAATTTCGTGGGGAGGTAGGGAATACGTCAGGAAACCGATTTCACATAGGAAAGTATGTCCGCAAATGTACGCATGCGCATGTAGAGGGCGCTGTGTGTACCCAACCAGTGTACAGCTCGCCCGACCACTCCCGCTGTCATCAGTGTATAAGCTGACTTACTAGTGATTAGATGAATCGTTTTACGCATCAAGAGCTAGCGGATATGCATCTTTACCTTGTTGGAATAAAAGTCACATTCGTTACCACTTAACTGTACTGTTTCCTTGTATTCACTTTACTTGTCCATTTTGTTCATGTAGATAACGTTTGCGGACATACTTTCCTATGTGAAATCGGTTTCCTGATGTATTCCCTACCTCCCCACGAAATTTGAACGATAAGTTTTGAATCACCCTGTATACTGAATGCCAATACAAACACTTCTTTTCCATAAGACCATTTTGTAACGCACGTATGCAAGAAACATTTTTTTTCTTTTTATACTTAATTAGCTATAGTACATAATAAATTTATAACTGCTATGAATAATGGTCAGGTAATAAATTATCACATCCTAAACCACTTATCATCGAGACAATCTAATGAAATATCTGATTATGTTATGGATTATTACAAGGCTAGTCAGAAACAGAAATACTGGCTATGAACCTGTAAACTTTTGCTTATTTGCATTACAAAGAACTGGGAAGAAAAAAAATTGAAAAATACAATTAAATAACGTTTCATATTTGAAAAAAAAAATACAACGTACAATAGTAAGTACAAATGATGGCTGTATTATCATCACAGATAACTATATAAATTCTTCCATCACAATTTGGAATGTCCTTTGAATATTTGCATTGGCAAAATTGGAACAGAAAACATTCACATTTCAACAATTAATCTATTTTAACGCCTAATAAATATTTACATATCTTCCATATCGGCAAACTCTTGCAAAATACTAAGGGTGTATTTCATATGGTTACATATACTAGTGTGACACCCTTTCTTAGCGATGTCTTTTAAAGAAAATGTGGCCGGCTGTCTATCTTGATCTATGTACATGAGAAGTCCACGACAGGTTCCACTAATTACTAGTTTTGTGTGGTCAGCAAAGAAATTGATCTGTCCAAGAAACAAAAAGCATTTCAGTAAAGAAGTTGCTTCCTAGGTATAGCGAAAGTATAAACAAATAAGATTATGATAATGAGATGCATTACAAAATAATTATATTGACAAAGTTATTATATTGTATATTTATTATCAGGTCGTTGTGTATGATATCGTAATTGCATAACACTTTCCTCCGATCATAGGTCAATATCGCTAGAACAGCAAATGAAACTTTGATTATTTTCTTTTATATAGGAATTTCCATTCGAATTTGATCTATTAGATCTTTCTGCTGAAGTCCCGCCATCCTCACAGATCTTCTACTATGGCGTATTCAATTGACAGGCCTCTGTGGCAAGCAGCTGCTTGAGGAGGTATTATTATAGCTCATAAAAGTAAAAACTTCGAGCTTGAAGAAACAATACATTTTCCATTTGATGCACATTTTATTAAGAAAAAAATAAAATAAATATCCACTCAAGCAGCTGCTTGCCACAGAGGTCTGATAGGAGCCTGTCTTTATATGACTAGTAGAAGGTCTGGGAGGATGGTTGGACCTCAGCAGAAAAATGATACATCCATCCGTGCCTTACCCGGGGCTCGAACTGACATGACCTAATTTCCTTCCACTCTCTGATCGTCAGTCCATAGTTCAGATATACACTGCCTACACAAATTATTATGAACATCTACATAAAACATTTCATCATTTGTATCATGGTGCTGTTCCCAAATTTCTGATGTTTTCAATTTTCTGCACATAGTTCTCGTTAAAATGAGCTTTGAAGTAGTATTTCTAGTGGACATCTCTCTCAGCTGATGAACTGTAGCTGCTCTGTTTTTCCTACAGTTTGTGCCAACAAATGCCTGTCTGTCAGAGCCTTTTTCCTCCAGCATTTGCCACTATTGGATGGCATTTTATGAGACCGTTGCCATTCTCCATACACTTGGGATGATATACCCTAAGATTTTCCGCTTATTTCCATCACCTCTGTTACATGTGCTCCTGCCCATCGCATACGGAAAATGAACACCCTTTCGAAATCAGTCGGATTAGCCTTTTTACCCACATCATACTTGACTTTGCTTTTTGCCATGCCTTTACGTCTTTTATAGGACTTGATAGTGACGTAGAATACTTACGCCAGTAAGGCATTTTGCATTCATTGGCATGTTTCATGGTACTTCGTGCAGGATGATATGCTCATAATAATATGGGTTGGGTTATTTTACCTCTGAGCGGCACTTTACTGCACACCATGAGCTAAATGGCCAGGTCACAAGGACCCCGAAAGCTGAGAGAAGTTTGGGGAGGGGACCCACTGGAACAGCTGTTGAGAGACAAATGGTAGCCTCCCGCAAGGCCATCCAGAGTGTTCTTTAACGTGCACAGAGTGTGGCTCTCCTGCACATGGGGCCATGGCTTAACATCCCATCCGACGGAGGCATTTCCTATCCCATCGGTGTCCCCTACTGACTGTGGGCAGGGGAGTTTTGCGGAGATAAGTCTCAACGATGACCCAGCTGGGACTCGAACCTGGGAACTGCAGATTACGAGCCTGGCGCGCTACCGACTGAGCCACCCTTGCCCCCCATAATATGGTTAGGCAGTGTATGGTATTACCAGTCCGTTTCTTCCTTCCATGTTCAAGCAACCATCTGAATTTAAGCTTCGAGTTTGGTTTGAACCATTTTTTTTTTTAATTTTGAAATTCTAAAATTTAACCAAAAACGTTTTTTAATAGGAATTGGAAGCGATTACTAAGTAAATATGTTTATTTTCTCCCTTTTAACTCCTTCCCTACAGTAGACAATTAACCTGAATGAATGGGAAAAAAAACAATCCCGAATAATCGAATTCCCAATTAATCCGTCATCCATACAAAATGTACAAATACTTCAAACTCGTTTTTAGAAAATGTCTTAGCACGGACAGACTTACTTTATTCAAGGAAGTTTGCTCTTGCCTTTCATTTGCCTCTCGGTGAATTGGGCTGCTTAAAACCTTTTACTGTTGCATCGTATTTTAGCGGCCCCTTTTTCATATCCCATATTATTTCGGGCAAATATTATATTTTCTTCAACATCCTGGTTAATCCGACCCTGGATAATCAAGAGTCTACTGTTTATCAGTATTTCTAGATATATTATTATCATCATTCATCACGTAACTTTTTGAAAGTGAAATTAAAACTGCTTTTCTTCTGAAAGAGTACTCACCAGTATCAGGATCAATGAAACTCCGCACCCTGCCCTCTGTCATTAGGGGTCACCGATGAGATTGGAAAGGCCATGTCCATCGAATGTAATGTTAAGTTGGGTTGTTTTACCTCTGAGCGGCACTTTTTTGCACACCATGGGCTAAATGGCCAGGTCACATGGACCCCAAAGGCTCAGAGAAGGTTGGGGGAGGGGACCCACTGGAACAGCTGTTGGGAGACAGATGGTAGCCTCCCGTCAAGGCCATCCAGCGTGTTCTTTAATGTGCACAGGGTATGGCTTTACATCCCATCCGACGGACGGCGGCCTTTCCAAGCCCATCGGTGTACCCTACTGATCGTGGGCAAGGTGGGGAATTTTGCGGAGATAAATTTCAGCGCTGACCCAGCTGGGACTCGAACCTGGGAGAATGTAATGTTAAACTGTGGTTCCGTGTGCTGGAGAGCCATACTCTGTACATGTTACAGAACATGCTTGACGAAAGGCTACCATTTGTCTTTTAATTGCTGTCCAGTGGGACGCTGGCCCAGCTGGGACTCGAACCTGGGAACTGCAGATTAGAAGCCTGGCACTTTTTTTTTTTTTTTAAGAGCTCAAACATTACTGCACCAAGGCTTTGTCAAAATCGCCAAATTGCAACACCCAAAGATAAAATGAATAAAGGAAAAAACAAAAAGCCAGGAAAGTGTTTCCTGGCTTTTAAATATCTAAAAGTACAATTATCATAGGCTCAAAAATGTAGATTATGCACATTAACCAATCCAGATATCATGGCCTCTGTCTGCAAATTCTACAAAACTGGCTCTACAGTGTGTTCTCAAAGTAGGCAGTGGCAATAGGTAGTGGCTTGTCCCATTGGCTGCAACATCACAACCCTTACACACAGTTTCGTTATTAAACTAGACCCAAAGAAGAAAGGCTCCAGGAAAGGTTCAACTTATTTTGCATCGAGAAAATTTTCCTTTCATGTTGTACCATCTATTAAGACACATTATCTTTTTCTCTATACACATTGATCATAATGGGAAAGTAATGAATGAGAAAATGATTGGAAACTCATTGCCACACATTTCTTACCTGCACTGTACCATTACTGAGTTGCATCACTATTGCATTGTTTGTCCTGATCCATCTTTTTAAGTGGGGTATTGCACCTTTCCATTTACCAGATTTTCTATGCTGCAAAGCACCTCCCTATGAAATAACAATCCATTTTAAAAATAAACTATCCATACAAGAATAATATCTAGAAGTTTACAATATATAATATACAGTTCTTAAAAAATGTCTAGGGATATTATAGGTCATATTGAATGAATACTGAAACCAAAGGATAACTTGTGGATGTTATGCTTTCATCTGCAAAGATTATTGTACAGACTTATAGCACAGTACAATGGATGAGAAATTATATTGAGGGGCCACCAGATAGGGCCAATGATGTGTTGTGCAAGAGATGACATTTCGTAATGTCTGGTAATGGGGAAACTTCGTTTATTATGACGACATGATGTACAAGTTTGTAAACTTATGGTTCAAGATGTGAATGTCTCCTTTGTCAATTTTTTCCCGAAATAATTATCAGTAGATTTTTGAGATGGTAAAGATATGGTGAATGTGAACCTTATATACGTTGAAAGTGTGACAGACTCAATTTGCTGTACTCAGGTTCGATTCCCAACTCTACCTGCACTGAAGTTTATCTACACTAAACTCCCACCTTGTCTTCAGTGAGAAAGGGGACCCTTTCTCACTGAAGGGGGCTTGAAAAGGCCATCTTCCATCGGATGGAACATTAAGCCATGGCCCCTTAGTGGTGATGAAAGACGGGCTTGGAAAGGCCATCTTCCATCTGAGGGGCATTAAGCCATGAACCCAGTACACGAGAATTGTACACAGTTCAAGATCACTTGGATGGCTTTGATGGAAAGCCTCCATCTCCTAACAGTTGTCCATGGATCCCATTCCCCAATCTTCAAGATTTTCTTATGATCTGACCATTTTGCCCATTGTGTGCACTCAGAGGTAAAACTACTCAACCCTATATCAAGTTCTTGACTAGCACCCATTTAAGCTCCTCCAAGCAGGATATTAATTTTGAAAGCATGGAAACTTCATGCAGCCATGGCAATTCAGTTATATTGTGGATCAAGAACAGTCTTCAAGATGATGGGTTGTGTCATCACCCATTCTGGAAAGATAGCCACAGAGCTCAGTTGTCTGGCAAAGGTAATTAGAGAGCTTTAGTTCACTCTTGAGCACGTCACATGGTTTCCAAATTAATGATTATTAATAATGTTCGGGGATAAGTTCAGATTATGTTTCTCACTCAATAGTATACATGTGTGGAGGGTGTCTGACCATCTGCCTCCAGCATGTCCAGAAGGCTCAGCCACATGAGAAACATGGTATTCAGGGATCCCAAATAAGCATTATTGCCCAGGGCAGTTATAGCAATGACTCTTTATGGACCACATTGTTTTTTCTATGGTATATTTATTTACATGTGGGTCCTGGTCCTGATTTAGGGAAGATAATTCATTCCCCCCACATCACTTGGCTGACACAGGATGCCTCAGAAGTTGAATTGCTTACCTCTGAGTGGTACTTTTTTGCACACAAAAATGGGTTAAATGGCCATCTCAAAAGAACCCCAAGGGCTCAAAGAAGGGGTTGGGTGAAAGGAACCCACAGGACAGTTAAGAGACAGATGCAGATGGTCTTGCCATCTGCAGACCAGATGCATTGCAGACCAGATGGTCTTGATGGAGAAGCTACCACTGTTAAGAGACAGATGGTAGCTTCTCCATTAAGACCATCCTGTATTCTAAAATGTGCACAAGATATGACTCTCCTAAGCCTGGCTCCCTTGTATAATATCCCATCCAATGTACAATGGCCTTTCCATGCCTTAAAGGAGAATAGGATACACTATTATGGCTTGGACAATCTCTAGGTATGAAAATCGTGGAAAGTGATCGAATCTGGAGCGATTGCCTTGAAAATCCCAACATCCTATAAACTAAATCAGTGGTTCTCAACCTTTTATGCTTCACGTACCCCCTGGAAATGTGTATGTAACTGGCATACTCCTTATATAGATAAAATTATATTTATAGTATAATAATGCCAACTTAGCGACTTTGTTACTAAATCTAGCGACTTTTGAGCTCTCACAGCATACCCCAAAAATTTTTAGCATGTACCCCAAAAATTTTTACCATGTACACCACGTTGAGAACCCCTGCACTAGATCACTTTTTTGATCTAGGTTTTAAAAGCACTTTTACCTCTGGTGTTACGCATTTATCTTTCGGGGTTGGGTTGTTTTACCTCTGAGCGGCACTTTTTGCACACCATGTGCTAAATGGCCAGGCCACACGGACCCCGAAGGCTCAGAGAAAGTTGGGGGAGGGGACCCACTGGAACAGCTGTTAGGAGACAGATGGTAGCCTCCCGTCATGGCCATCCAAGCGTGTTCTTTAACGTGCACAGGTATGGCTCTCCTGCACTCGGGGCCATGGCTTAATGACCCATCTGACAGACGACTGTTTTCCAAGCCCATCAGTGTCCACTACTGACTGTGGGAAGGGTGGAGACCATGAGGGACGGTGCGGAGATAAGTCTCAACACTGACCCAGTTGGGACTCGAACCTAATAACTACAGATTACGAGCCTGGCGCGCTACTGACTGAGCCACCCCCATTTATCCTTCTCTTTGCTTTGTAAGCACCAGAATAAGGATGCATAACAAATCCTCTTTGTTCTGCATCCCTATGTGAATCTTTATGCTTCTTTAAAAACCAGCATTTTAGTTTCATTACGTCTTTTGTACTCTTGGCGAATTAACATGTAATATCTCTATACACTTGAACACTATATAGATTTTTCTTTTTCAGTGCTTTTCAAATTAATTTATACTTTACCTCTGTTAGATTTTCATCCATATACTGAGCAAAATACTGAAGTAACGTAAACCTCATTCTGAGATCAGGAGGAATGTTTGAGGTGGTGAATGTTATAGGTTTTCCTAAGGGTGGCCAAAGCTCCACATGCCTGGAAGTAGAAAAGTATATTACTTTCACTGTAACATTTGTGAAGCAATATTTGTGATAATACAAAGAAATATTTTGACACAAGGTAACGCTGTTGCTGACATGAATTTATTCTAGCAGAGTGAAAATATTATGAGGTGTAGCAAAAAAGGAATGAGGCCTGAAAATTTTTTAAAAATTGCAGAAATCGAAAGTTATTTTCATCAAAGCACTGCCCATTGGCCATAGCACACTTCTCCATTCTCATCTTTCATTGTTTTGAATGGGGAAGACTTTTTAGGTGCTTTGTCATACGTCTTGCTATGTGTTCCCTTTGATCAAAATGAGTCTCTTTCACAAAACGTTTTGATGTCGGAAAGAGAAAAAGGTCAGAAAAGATCTGATGAATAGAGTGGGTGTTCCATCGTTGTGATTTGGTTTTGTTCCAAAACGTGCTCCATTGATAATGTTGAATGAGAAAGAGCTTTGTCATGAACTGTCATGCTGACTGATGAAATAGCATTTGAACATACCTTTTCCTGCAAGCCTGATAACATACGACTTTACAAATGGGTGTAGCATAGACACTATTCACTCGACTGAAACATGCGAGTGATTGTTAGAACCAGAAAAAACTAACCTAAACAGGTTTGAATTCATTTGATTGGTAAGAAGGTGCAACTGATAGGACCCTTTCTCCACTCTTCCCATCCATCCTTTTATGTGCGAGCTTTTAACCTCTCAGCACTTTTTGCTAACTGATGTTGTCAGAGTGTCACTTCTCATTTGCTTAAATCACTGGAATCTACTCGTATGTATACTATATACATATCGACACTTTGTTGTATTATTATTTACACCAGACACCAATACAGTGCACAGAAATATGTATTCACAAGAAAAAGCAACTGCTACCTGGCAAGTCGCTCAATACAGCAGGGTTGAGTTGTTTTTCCTCTGAGTGGCACTTTTTTGCACACCATGGGCTAAATGGCCAGGTCACATGGACCCCAAAGACTCAGAGAAGGTTGGGGAAGGTTGGTTGGTTTAGGGTTTTATGGCACATTAGCATATAAGGCTATAATTCGCCAAACGAATGTCCAAAATGTAAAAAAGATAAAAGTCATGAAACACTCAACCAATTTTAAAAATAAACTAAAAATTTAACAAGACAAAGGTAGAACAATAAAATGACAGGCAGTGAATAACAATAAACAAATGTAGAAATATTTTGTAAAGATAAAAGTAACCAGGTGTAAACAACCTGGTATAATCATATGTATAATAAACAGTAGAATAAAACTATAGATGAGTAAAATAACCTGTAAATTGAAAGACAACGTTTAAAGCAACAATGATCAGATAACAAATGTCGGAGTGTAAGGGGCTCGGACGCAAAATCATGAAAAGTAAAATACAAACGTCATTCTAGATTAAAACATGGACAAGATATTAAAATATGTTTGATAGTTAAAATGGTGTCACAAATCTCACACTTAGGTATGTCGTCTGCCCATAGAAGAAATGAATGAGTAATAAACGAGTGACCTAAGTGGAGCTGAGCAAGTACAACTTCCTCCTTGTGATTTCTGCAGTAACAAGACTGCCATGGTTTGATGATAGGTTTGATCTCAAAGAGCTTGTTGGTAAGCTGTTCTGACCAACATCTCTGCCACTGTGCCCGGAGCTCATTGGTAAAATGCTGCCGGAAATCCAGATATGGAACCGGCAATGGAGAATTGGACAGGGGCATGGCTGACTTGGCAGCAGCATCTGCCAAGTCATTGCCCCTGATCCCAACGTGACCAGGCACCCAACAGAAGAGAACATTGGTTGTGGCTGCCAGAAGATGTAGCTGCTGGCGGATGTTAGTAAGAACTGGGTGAGGTCGATGCCTCACTGAGATCAAAGCCTGTAGCAAGCTAAGCGAGTCGGTGTAAAGCACACACCAATGATGATGATGCTTAGCCACCACGTGATCCAAGGTGAGACTGATAGCGTGCAACTCTGCAGTGAAGATGGAACACTGCAGTCGGATCTGGTCTGCAATGATTACATCACAGCAGACCATGGTCGATCTCACTGATGTGCCGGACTTCGAGCCATCTGTAAAGACAGGCAAGAAGTCCGGGTGCACAGCACGATGGCTGGCAAAGAGTTGCCGGTACACACAGTCGGGTGTAAAGGCCTTCCCCATCCTGCACAGGGAAAAATCACAGGAAGGGGAAACAGCAAGCCATGATGGAAATGGCTGAGCTGTCGACTGTGCGATGCTATCAAGACTGGTGTTGATGTCTCTTAAGTAGCCTTAGACTCGCAAACCAAAAGGACAAATGGCAGTCAGCCGATTTGTGTAAAGCATTTCCCACTTTGGACTGAAAACACAGTCCCAAGTGGGATGGCCAGGTAGGGATCGCAATTTAGATGCATATTGTAGGGACAACTGCTGACGGCGAAGAGATAAAGAAGGTTCGTCGGTCTCGACGTAAAGACTGGACTGGTGAGGTGTGGAAGGCCCCCGTGCAAACACGGAGGGCCTGGTGATGGAGGGGGTCCAGCACCTTCACCACTGAATCCCGGGCAGAGTCGTGTACACCTGGGATCCGTAGTCCAGTTTCGATCGGACAAGTGCACGGTAGAGGTGGGGCAAAGAACATCGGTCCGTCCCCAAAGAAAGGGAGAAGAGGACCTTGATGATGTTCAATGCCTACGTGCACTTGGACCTGAGATGACGTATGTGTGGTAAAAAGATCAATTTCCGATCGAATATGAGACCGAGAAACTTGGTCTCCACCACAACTAGAATGATGTTACCCCCAAGCCGAAGCTCGGGTTCTAGGTGAAGATTATGTTTGTGGCAAAAGTGCACACAAGCGGTCTTCTGTGGGAAGAACTGAAACCCGTTTGCCATCGCCCAAACTGAAAGATTGTTCAGGGCAATTTGCAGTTGTCTTTCAATGACCCTCATGCTGGACGAAGAGCAAAAGATGCTAAAGTCATCAACATAGAGGGCATTGCCTACTGATGGAGGAAGTGGTCTAGTAATTGAATTATTCTTGACAGCGAAAAGCGTAACACTCAGAATACAATACAGCCTTAAGGCACCCCCTGTTCTTGGGGGTACGGCTGCGACAGAGTGTTACCAACACGGACACGAAAAGAACGTGTCGATAAGAAGTTGGAGATGAAGATCAGCATGTGACCTCTCAAGCCGAAGTGTGAAGGTCATGAAGAATGCCGAATCTTCAAGCTGTGTCGATGGCTTTTTTGATGTCGAAGAAAATTGACACCAGGTGCCCTCTACGTAAAAAGGAATTTCTGATAGCTGATTCGAGGCGTATCAGATGGTCAAGAGTTGACCGTTGCCTGCAAAAAAAAAAGCCACACTGAGTGTTGGAAAGAAGGTTGTTGTGTTCTAAATACCAGATGAGTCTGGCATTTACCATTCTTTTCAACACCTTATACACGTAGCTCATCAATGCAATGGGATGATAATTCGAAGAAATCTTGGAATCCTTTCCTGGCTTCGGGAAGGCCAAGATGATGGCCTCCCGACAGGAGTCCAGATACTGCTCCTCGAGAAAAATGCAATTGAAGAGTCGGAGCAGTCGATCCTTACTCGATGGTGAGAGATGTTGGAGCATGGCATAATGGATATTGTCTGGCCCAACCACAGATGTACGAGAAGTGTGCAGAGCAAGGCAAAGTTCCTCCGCTGTGAATGGCCTGTTGTAAGATTCCAGGCCATTCGAATGGAAGGACAGCAGAGAGTGTTTGGCCCTGCCCTTCTGGGCCAGAAACTCGTGGGAGTAAGAAGACAATGAGATGGAGGAGAAAGACTCCCCCAGAGTGTCAGCAATTGCTTTGGGATCAGAAATTGCCTGTCCATTGTGCTCCAGGATCGATAACAAGTGGGACGTGTAATTCCCACCCTCTTCTGGACTTTGTCCCACATGACCTACCAACTGGTCGCGTGGGTGATAGAAGACGTATATTTGATCCAAGATTCCTTCTGGCTCTGGCGCCAGATGAAACGAGCTTTTGGTCCTGGCGCGTTTGAATGCTTCTAGGTTGGGGTTGTCGGATATCTCCAAAACACCCCCCAAGCCTTGTTCTGAGCCTTACGAGCTGCAGTGCAATCAGGATTCCACCACGGTTTTGGGAACCATGGAAACTGAGTCGAGGTCTGAGGAATAGTAGAGGCAGCTGCATGGATTATGGAGTCCGTCATCTCTGCTACTGCTACATTGATTGGCTCCTGGCTGACAGAGTGCTCATCGAGCTCAGACAAGAGCGCTCAGCCCAATCAAGCCTCCACCGGGATACATGCGAAGGGCTGCAAGGCCCCCCCATGGGAGATGGTACACACCACGGGGAGGTGATAACTTCCATACGGATTGTCCTCAACCTTCCATGTAAAGAGTGGAAGGATCGAGGAGGAGCAGATGGTGAGATCAATGGCAGTGAAAGTGCGGGTTGGGGAATGAAAGTAGGTACTGACACCGATGTTCAACAGGGAGAGAGAAGGAGCCAAGAGCCACTGCTCCAGGACCCCACCCCTCCCATTGGTATCAGCATACCTTACCAGAGTCCCATAATGGACTCTGTCCATTGAAGTCCCCCATGATAAGGAAGGGGGATGGCAGCTGCGAGACATGATCATCAAGGTCTTCCTGGAAGACGATGCTCCCAGGCAGAAGATAGACAGTCAGCAAGAACCCCACAAAGAGATGGATGGCTACCGCCTCTAAGTTGGTGGTGAGTAGTACGACCTGGAATGGAGAATAGTTGCTCATGAGGATGGCAACACCCCCGCGAGCTGGACCATCTCCACCCCAGTCCCGGCGAACTATGGAAAAGTGCCGGATCGTGGGATCTGTGACTATCTGCAAGTAAGTCTCCTGCAGGCACACACAGATGGGCTGGTGTGCCTGAAGGAGGGCCTTGATGTCATCAAGATTCCTCTGGAATCCATGACAATTCCATTGTAGTAGTGTGGCCATCTCAGGACTTAGAGTGGGTGGATGACGAATTTCTATTCAACTTAACCGCCGCAGAGGACAGTTTAGTGAATAGAGGGAGGTTGGTATCCATGTCCTCGGAATCATCCGAGGGGCATGGATCGGTGACCGCCCTTTGTGGAGGAGTGATAACTTTCTTTTTGGACCCCGGTTGGGGCCCCTTAGGTTTGGAAGGTCTTGATGTCTAAGGATGGGGAGGAGGAGACCTTCCGGTGTAGGTGTAAGGCTAAGTTGCAGGAATGGAAACCTGGGTTGATGTTGAAGTTGACACCACCCTCTGTTTCTCCTGTGTAAGGAGGTACTTTGCTGCGGGCGAGAAAGACTCAGTAGGTGGTACAGTGATGTCAGTCTGCACCACCACCGAAGTCATTGGAATGATGGGCTTTCCAATGACTGCACTGGCATAGGAAACTTGCCAGGTGGGGCAGGCGATGCAGCAAGCTTTCTCGCCTCAGCATAAGAGATGTGGATTGTATGTAACATGACTTTGAGGCGTTGTACCTCCTTTTCCTCTTTCCAATTTGAACAGTCATGGGAGTATGCTGGATGTTCGCCACTACAGTTCACACAGCATGCCTTTTCTGCTGTGCAGTCAGGATCGAGATGATCCTTACTACCACAGTGAGCACAGGTGGGTTTGCCTCGGCAAGCTGTACAAGCATGACCGTATATCTGACACTGAAAACAGCGCAGAGGGTTTGGTATATATGGTCGTACCTCACAATGTAAATAACTTGCCTTGATGGAAGAAGGCAGACGTGGCGTGTTGAATGTCACAATCAGTACCTGGGAGGGTACCAATTTCCCATCACAGCGTGTCGAAACCCGGTGGACCGCTGTTACTCCTTGAGGCGAGTTCTGAGAGGATTTCCTCCTCAGTGACATTGAGGAGGTCCCACTCAGTGATGACACTCCGAGAGGAATTCAAAGTTTTATGGGGAGTGACTTCAACAGCCACCCCACCAATGTCCTTGACTTTCAGGAGCAGTTCTGAGTGTTTGGAACAAGCGGTCTCAACCTGCAAGTCGCCAGATCATAAGTGCTTGACGGATTTCGGCTCTCCGGCAAGACCTTTCAAACCTTTGTTGACAAAAAAAAGGGACATGTCCCCAAGTACCTAATCACCCGTGGAGTGGATGATCAGGAACTTCGGGAACGAAGAAGAACACAGAAGACGACGGCAGAGATAACGGAGACAATGAGGAAGATGGGGGCTCATGGCGAGCCCTCTTAGCGACATTGATCGCATTATTTTCTTCATCTACTCTCATTTTTGTTTTTTGTGTGGTTCAGTGCCCACTGTCCCTTCTTCCGGTGGTCAGTTTTTCTTTTATAGGACTGCTGCCATGTGAGGTCGGGGTTGACGACGTCTATATGGCGCATTTTTGCCCCCGGCTCTAGATAGTCATGTCTTTTCATAACTTGGTAGTGTCGCGAGATGGAACCGGGAATTGCCATGGTTGCATGACATCACAACAAATAGTACCCTCCACGGAGCCCAACAAGGGGACGCCCAGTTGGGCACCAGGGTTACGCAGGCACTATACCCACACAGACAGTGAACCAAGCCCTCGCAAATAAATAAAAGGAAAATAAAAAGAGAATGTGCAGAACAAAACATTCTACACAAAAGGAACAAAGTGTAAAATAAGAAAATTGTAAAAGACCAAACTGGCCTAACAAGAAAGGTATAACTTCAAAAGGAAAAAAAGTTGTTAGGAAACTTGCGAACATGTACCCGGACCATGGACAAGGTTACTCACTGCTCTGCATAGTTGACCCTAGCAGGACCTGCCCACCAGCTGATTGCTCCTGGGGGGGGGGGGGGGGGGCACCCCAGGAGCTCCCGTTTACCGGAAGCAGAGGCCAAAGCAATGTATAGCAGAGGCCCTGGAATCCGCTGCCCAGCCCCACAACAGACAGGCTCCCCAATGGCAAGGCGGCCAAAGGGGACCCTGCCAGTTATGAGCTGAGGAGAGAAGACAGGGAGCCTCGAGCAACTACCAGGATCCTCCAAACACGCGGGTGAGTGTTCAGGACCCTGTGAAGGTAACCGAGCCAGCGGAACCTTCACAGGGTGGTCCACTCACCGTGCCAGGAGCTTGCACTGAGGGGGGTTGGGGGAGGGGTCCCACTGGAACAGCTATTGGGAGACAGATGGTAGCCTCCCATCATGGCCTTCCAGGGTAATCTTTAAGGTGCACAAAAGGGTTGGGTTGTTTTACCTCTGAGCAGAATTTTTTTGTACACAATGGGCTAAATGGCCAAGTCACATGGACCCCAAAGGCTCAGAGAAGGTTGGGAGAAGGGTCCCACTGGAACAGCTGATGGTAGCTTCCCGTCAAGGCCATTCAGTGTCTTTAACGTGCACAGGGTATGGCTCTCCTGCACACAGGGCCACGATTTAATGTCCCATCCGATGGACAGCAGCCTTTCCAGCCCATCGGTGTCCCTACTGACCATGGGCAGAATGGGGAGTTTTGCAGAGATAAGTGTCAATATTGACCCAACTGGGGCTCGAACTTGGTAACTGCAGATTACGAGCCTGGTGCACTACAGACTGAGCCACCCCCAATACAGCAGGATTCCCAATCCTACTATAAGAATGTCGCAAAGCCTTGAAGCCTTCTCAACAGCTATGCGACAACGAAAAAAAAAGGATGACATCTTCACAACTGTCCCCTACCAGAGTCCAAAGGAAAACTCTTGAATTTCTTTTCCTTTGTTCAAAATACTGCTGTCATGTGATACATTTCAGAGGTGCAAGATTCACTCGATCCAATCAAATAACCCCAAGTTCCAAGCTAGTGGGAGACCTCTTCTTGTTGCCAGGCAAGGCTCTGGTGAAAAATGTCACTCCTGGCTTGCTCACTTTGATCGTAGCCGATCAAGTCCCTACAGAGAGTATGGGTTGGGTTGTTTTACCTCTGAGCGCACTTTTTTGCACACCATGGGCTAAATGGCCAGGTCACAAGGACCCCGAAGGCTCAGAGAAGGTTGGGGGAGGGGACCCACTGGAACAGCTGTTGGGAGACAGATGGTAGTCTCCCGTCAAGGCCATCCAGCGTGTTCTTTAACGTGCACAGGGTATGGCTCTCCTGCACACAGGGCCGCGGCTTAATGTCCCATCCGACGGACGGCGGCCTTTCCAAGCCCATCGGTGTCCCCTACTGACCGTGGGCAGGGTGGGGAGTTTTGCGGAGATAAATCTCAACGTTGACCCAGCTGGGACTCGAACCTGGGAACTACAGATCACAAGCCTGGCGCACTACCGACTGAGCCACCCCCGCCCCACAGAGAGTATGACATAAGCTATACATGCAATCTAATTTTTGTTTTTGCAATATCTTGTATACATGAGTGCAGAATTATGAAACATCTGTATTTTGTATACTATTTTGAAAAGTTGAAATTTTAAAATCTAAAGTAGGCTTTATACGGAAATTAATCTTATACTGTCACAAAACTGAACTATGCCCAAAGTGGTGCTTTTCTGTTTCAAACTGAAGTTAGGTGACAGCTGCAAAATGTTTTGCTTGAATTGCAAAATAAAAACAATATATATAGAGCAGTAAGAAAAACTGGCACTAAATACATGAGAGATTCAAGTGAAACATTTAACAGGCATTGCCCATCTTACAATTGCAAAAGGTTAATTACCGATAAAAAACGTAATTGAAATCAAATAAATGTTGGAAATCACGAATCTAAGGAGTTAAAATACTAAATTGAATCTCCGAAATTTTCTCTTCAGAAAGCTTACATTTTGTCATTGTAAACAAATTCGAAGTGTCGAAACCATTTTTGCAAACACTGACTTACTTGTGATCAGGCGCTAAGGACAATCTGGTACCATCGTTGAAGACCACTCCAACACTTCGGTCAGATAACTGGTAGCCAAAGCCATACTTGTTAGAATAGTCGATCCATTTGGTGATGAAGAGCAGTGTATGTCTTGGTAAGGTAGGAGGATTTTCCGTACTCTCTGAAAATAAATATCAACTGCTATATTTGTAGAAAAAAGGCGATTGTTTCATTTGTTATGTTATCCAAATCACTAAATATATAAAGAATACACACACACACATATATATATATAAAGAGATGCAACTGATTCAAATTATTTATTGATCTCATTGAAACAAAAAGATCGAGTTACTTTTGGTTTGTTTTACCCGTAAGTGGCTTTTTTGCACAGTGGGTTGGGTTGTTTTACCTCTGAGCGGCACTTTTTTGCACACCATGGGCTAAATGGCCAGGTCACATGGACCCCGAAGGCTCAGAGAAGGTTGGGGAGGGGACCCACTGGAATAGCTGTTGGGAGACAGATGGTAACCTCCCATCAAGGCCATCCAGCGTTTTCTTTAACGTGCACAGGGTATGGCTCTCCCACACATGGGGCCACGGCTTAACATCCCATCCGATGGACAGCGGCCTTTCCAAGCCCATCAGTGTCCCCTACTGACCGTGGGCAGGGCGGGGAATTTTTGAGGAGATAAATCTCAACGCTGACCCAGCTGGGACTCGAACCTGAGAACTACAGATTACGAGCCTGGTGCGCTACCGACTGAGCCACCCCACCCCCACACAGTGGGTTAAATGGGCAGGTCACAAAGACCCCAAAAGGCTATGAGTAGACAGGGGAGGGGGATCCATTTGCCAGTTGTTAGATGAACTCTTTCTATTAAGGCTATCCAGTATGTTCTTTAATAGGTTCAGGTATGGTTGTCCTGCACACGGGTCATGGCTAAACATCCCATCTGATGAACGACAGCCTTTCCAATGTATCCATTTTCTCACCAAGGTCAAGGTGGGCTTAGGGGAGAGATATCTCGAGCTGCTTCAGTTGGAACTCAACCTCGAAACTGCAGATTACGAGCCTGGAACCCTACCGGTTGAGCCTTCCCCTGTTACTAGTTAATGGAGTAAACTACTGTCTTAAGTGCTTTTTGATAAGGATTCAAAGTTTAAAATTTAGAATTTCAAAGCTGGTAAAATTCATTGCTGATCAAAAGTAAAATAAGATATATTTGAAATGCATTGGGTTGTTTTACCTCTGAGCAGCATTTTTTTCCACGCAATAGGTTATAAATAGCCAGGTCACATGAACCCCGAAGGCTCAGAGGTTGGGGGAGGGGACCCTCTGGAACAGTTGTTGGGAGAAAGATGGTAGCCTCCCGTCAAGGTCATCCAGCATGTTCTTTAATGTGCACAAGGTATGTCTCTCTCACACAAACACACAGAGCCATTGCTTAACTTCCCATCTGACAGACGGTGGCCTTTCCAAGCCCATCGGTATCCCTTACTGACTGTTAGCAGGACGGTGAATTTTGCAGAGATAAATCTCAATGCTGTCACAGCTAGGACTCCAAGCTGAGAAAATTACGAGCCTACCGATTGTGACCACCCTCACCTCTTTTAAAATCTGTGAAGAATCCATTTTATGTAGCATGAGAAACTGATTTTCAAGTAGTTGGAGTGAACTGCAACTGGAGCTGAAGATAAGAAGCCTAGCAAGCTGCCAACTCCATATGGGTGGGACAGGGGTGGCTCAGTCGGTAGCGCACCAGGCTCGTAATCTGTAGTTCCCAGGTTCGAGTCCCAGCTAGGTCAGCAGTGAGATTTATCTCCGAAAAATTCCCTGCCCACGGTCAGTAGGGGACACCGATGGGCTTGGAAAGGCCACCGTCGAATGGGACGTTAATCCGTGGCCCCGTGTGCGGGAGAGCCATACCCTGTGCACGTTAAAGAACACGCTGGATGGCCTTGACGGGAGGCTACCATCTGTCTCCCAAAAGCTGTTCCAGTGGGTCCCCTCCCCCAACCTTCTCTGAGCCTTCGGGGTCCATGTGACCTGGCCATTTAGCCCATGGTGTGCAAAAAAGTGCCGCTCAGAGGTAAAACAACCCAACCCATGTGGTGAAGGAGAACTAATGGCAGCTGTTATAAGACAGACAGAAGCCTCTCCCATTTATGACTATCCAACATGTTCTTTAAGATTCTCATGTTATGGCTCTCCTGTCATGTGACTATGGCTTAAAGTCCCATTCAATTAGCTGTTGTCTTTCCAAACCCATGCGTCCTTCATCATTGAAGACAGAGCGAGGATTAGCACACAAAATATCAATGCAAAGACTTGTTAACTGGGAACAAGCCTGGCATGCAACTCACTGAACCTCATGTCAAATTACTAAACATTTTAAGATTTCTGTGGTTTCTTAACTTCTGAGCTGTCAATTGGTAGGAACAGGAAAACATGCCCTCTTAAAAGGGGGCGAGAGTAGCTCAGTCAGTAGCGTGCCAGGCTCGTAATCTGCAGTCCCCAGATTAGAGTCCCACCTCTGGGGCAGCATGAGATTTATCTCCGCAAAACTCCCCGCCCTACCCTTGGTCAGTAGGGGATGCCAATGGGATTGGAAAGGCACCATCTGTCGGATGTGACGTTAAGCAGCGGCTCTGAGTGCAGGAGAGCCATACCCTGTGCACGTTAAAGAACACACTGGATGGCCTTGACGGGAGGCTACCAATGTCTCCCAACAGCTGTCTAGTGGGTCTCTAATGTTCAGGGTTCTTGTGACCTGGCCATTTAGCCCATTGTGTGCAAAAAAAGTGCCGCTCAGAGGTAAAACAACCCAACTCTTTTAAAAGCGTTTGTTTTCTGCTGTGAAAACACACAATTAAACTAAAATTCCTTCCAATCACTTAAGTCCTTTAGGAATACATAAAATTAGCATTTCTTTTTGCTTACTATGTAAGCAAAACAGAATACAGGAGAAAAACAATCGTTCACGAAAAAGACTTACCTTTGGGCATGTCTCTGAGGCAAGTCTCCAACATGTGATATAGACAGGCTGGAGAACAGTCCTTTTTCTTTGAGCCTGTATTAAAAATTGGACACCGATTAATTCATAATCATTTTAAATATGGAATATATTTAAGTGATTAATTTAACGCTATGAATCGCTTTCTCTCTGTCCTCATTCTCTAACACCACGTAGCTTACAAGATGGAGAAAAATCTGTCCTTCTTTAACACTACTTTAAAGCTTGCTGGTGCTATAATGGCAGACACATTTTATTCACACACCCCTTCTAATTCTCCAGTTTCAATCCAGTGATAAGCTAACCATTTGGTGTTTATTAAGATCATTGTGTTTACACTCAACACTGGGGCGGGGTGACTCAGTCGGTAGCGCGCCAGGCTCGTAACCTGTAGTTCCCAGGTTCGAGTCCCAGCTGGGTCAGCGTTGAGATTTATCTCCGCAAAATTCCCCGCCCACGGTCAGTAGGGGACACCGGATGGGCTTGGAAAGGCCGCCGTCCGTCGGATGGGGCGTTAAGCCGTGGCTCCGTGTGCGGGAGAGCCATACCCTGTGCACGTTAAAGAACACGCTGGATGGCCTTGACGGGAGGCTACCATCTGTCTCCCAACAGCTGTTCCAGTGGGTCCCCTCCCCCAACCTTCTCTGAGCCTTCGGGGGCCATGTGACCTGGCCACGTAGCCCATGGTGTGCAAAAAAGTGCCGCTCAGAGGTAAAACAACCCAACACTTGTCTAACCTCACTGGTCTGAAGTTCAAGATCATTGAAGCAATCAAGAAATACGTGAGATTTACCCCACTGTAGTAAATTGTACTCTTTATTTTACAGACGGTCTTGTTGAAGCTAAAAATTTAAAAGTTCAGTTTAGCCACGTCATCGACTTTAAAGTTCAAGTCGATGACGTGGCTAAACTGTAACATTTCTACTAACTTATTTGTTCAACAAGAGACAGATTTTTTCAAATAAGAGTACAATTTAATACAGTGGGTAAATCTCACGTATTTTTGATTGCTTAATGATCTTGAACTTAGAATGTGGTTGACAAGTCGTTGGGTTGTTTTACCTCTGAGCGACACTTTTTGGTACACCATGGTCTAAATGGCCAAGTCACATGGACCCCGAAGGCTCAGAGAGGATTGGGGGAGGGGACACACTAGAACAGCTGTTGGGAGGCAGATGGTAGCCTCCCATCAAGGCCATCCACCGTGTTCTTCCATCAAGGCCATCCACCCTGTGATTCGCTCATGAGCAAACCACAGGGTATGGCTCTACCGCACATGGGGCCACGGCTTAATGTCCCATCCGACGGACGGCGACCTTTCCAAGCCCATCGATGTCCCCTGTCACGTAGTCCCACGACCGTGGTACTACGTGACCAGGGCGGGGAATTTTGCGGAGATCCTTGTTAGGGGGGGAAGGGGGTATTTGCTAACAACACTCCCCACGTCACAAGTGTTTACGACATACAACTTGTTAAGTTCTGCCCTCGAGTTCGTAAAATATAGAACAATTCTTTTTTGGGGGGGAAGAAGGAATGGGGGAAGTGTCAAATGAAAGCTTCGGACATTCCCATGTCACAAGCTTCCATTTCACGCATAGCCAGTTACTTTATACCCTGGCGTTCCGAAGATATAGAAGAACAGTCGGTTCCCTTTTTTTTAGGAGGTAGAAAATAGGGGGGGGGGGGGCTAAATGATAGCCTATGACATTCCCTGCATCACAAAGAAACATTTGACACATAAATCATTAGGTTTGTCCGTCGCGTTCGAAAGATAGGGTGGGAAAACTTTTTTGACAAAATTACAAACCGACAAATGAGGGGCGAAAAGCAAATATGATATTTGGAGTCATATTCCAAATATCTCATTAGTTTGGTTTTCCACCGCTAGAAGACACTAAAGTTGAAAAAGAACATAACTTTGAACTAATATTTTAAGTTCACGATGTATATTATGAATTTGATGTTTAGGTGGCAGGTGAAGAAACAAACTTGAGGTCTGTATATGGGGGTTTGTTTTATCTCCGAGAGGCACTTTTTTCACACAATAGGCTAAATGACTAGGTCACAAGAGTTGGGTTGTTTTACCTCTGAGCGGCACTTTTTTGCACACCATGGGCTAAATGACCAGGTCACATGGACCCCGAAGGCTCAGAGAAGGTTGGGGGAGGGGACCCACTGGAACAACTGTTGGGAGACAGATGGTAGCCTCCCGTCAAGGCCATCCAGCGTGTTCTTTAACATGCACAGGGTATAAGCTCTCCCGCACACGGGGCCACGGCTTAACGTCCCATCCGACGGACGGCGGCCTTTCCAAGCCCATCGGTGTCCCCTACTGACCGTGGGCAGGGCTGGGAATTTTGCGGAGATAAATCTCAACGCTGACCCAGCTGGGACTCGAACCTGAGAACTACAGATTACGAGCCTGGCGCGCTACCGACTGAGCCGCCCCCTAGGACACAAGAACAACAAGAGCTCAGAGAACGTCGGAAGAAGAGGACTTGTGACGACAGCAGCAAAATTAACTTGTTTTTGTCTTCAGAAATGTGCGAATAGCACAAGCGAGATAGAAGTCTTATTTGTGGAAGGGAAGTTCGAAAACCTGTGCAACGCAAAGTAAATCTGCTAGCTTTTGACTACAAAAAATCCTAAACTTGAAGAGGGTAACCTCCAGTCAAGGTCATCCAGTGTGTTCTTTAAAATGAACAGCGTGTAGTTTCTGACACTCGAAGCCACGGCTTAATGTCCATCCAACGGACGGCGGCTTTTCCAAGACCATTTCTCACAGAAGGCTGATCGATTGTTAAGCGGATATAAGTATGAACGCTGACAGAGCTGAGACTCGAACCTGGGAACTACAGATTACAAGCTTGGTGCACTGCCGACTGCCTAACTTTCGCCCCACTGTGTAGAGTTACACATATACGACTCGTCCAATACCCTGGAGGAGTCTTTTCTCCAGAGAGGAAAGCATTTTACTGCTTTTTAGAACATGGATTGGGTTGTTTTATCTCTGAGCGGCACTTTTTTCCACACCATGGGCTAAATGGCCACGTCACATGGAACCCGAAGGCTCAGAGAAGGTTGTGGGAGGGGACCCACTGGAACAGCTGTTGGTAGACAGATGGTAACCTCCCGTCAACTCCATCCAGCGTGATTTTAATGTGCACAGGGTGTGGCTCCCCCTGACACGGAGCCACGGCTTGCCGTCCCATCCGACGGACGGCGGCCTTTCCAAGCCCATCGGTGTCCCCTACTGACCGTTGGCAGGGCGGGGAATTTTGCGGAGATAATTCTCAACTCTGACCCACATGGGACTCGAACCTGGAACTACAGATTACGAGCCTGGCGCGCTACCGACTGAGCCACTTTTAGAAGATTAAAATTCAATATTTAGTCAGAGGCAACTGGAATTTCAAGATTAACACTTGCAATGGTCTTTCAACTCCTTTACAGTTCGAGTCGTATGAGCAAATGTTTCTTCGGAAGCTTCTTCTGGAGTTGTCAAATTAACTTTTCTCCCAAAAAATACTTTCTCCCCCTCCCCCCCACCTGAAGTTTTTAAGATGGCACTTGTCTAAATTATTTTCAGGAAATTATCATCCTTCCTAAAAACTGCAAAAAAGGAATTTGTTATCTACCCTGTAAATGTTTTTAGCTGGAATATCAGCTTCTACTCTTGGCAACTAATCATTCCTGTGGATTTAAGCAAAGAAGAAAACGTTACGCAGAAGCGAATTTGCCGTCATCCTGTCACCCAGAGTGAAGAGGTTCATTCAGAGAGAGCCACTCTTCATTATGGGATAAAAGCTTTCCGACAGATTATGCGCTTCAAAAGAGGAAATTTTAAATTCTGTTTATTTTTCAGTTTGCGTTACAATATACACTGCCCCTATCAAAATATTAGCGAATTTCCATTTTACGTCAATGGGAATGAGGCGATGGTTGGGTTGTTTTACCTCCGAGCGGCACTTTTTTGCACACCATGGGCTAAATGGGCAGGTCACATGGACCCCGAAAGCTCAGAGAAGGTTGGGGGAGGGGACCCACTGGAACAGCTGTTGGGAGACAGATGGTAGCCTCCCGTCAAGGCCATCCAGCGTGTTCTTTAACGTGCACAGGGTATGGGCTCTCCCGCACACGGAGCCACGGCTTAACGTCCCATCCGACGGACGGCGGCCTTTCCAAGCCCATTGGTGTCCCCTACTGACCGTGGGCAGGGCGGGAATTTTGCGGAGTGGGGCGGGGGTGGCTCAGTCGACAGCGCGCCAGTCTCGTAATCTCTAGTTCCCACGTTCAAATCCCAGCTGGGTCAGCGTTGAAATTTATTTCAGAAAAACTCCCCTCCCTGACCACGGTCAGTAGGGGACACCGATGGGCTTGGAAAGACCGCCGCCCGTCGGATGGGACGTTAAGCCGTGGTCCCGTGTGCGTGAGAGCCATACCCTGTGCACGTTAAAGAACACGCTGGATGGCCTTGACGGGAGGCTACCATCTGTCTCCCAACAGCTGTTCCAGTGGGTCCCCTCCCCCAACCTTCTCTGAGCCTTCGGGGTCCATGTGACCTGGCCATTTAGCCCATGTTGTGCAAAAAAGTGCCGCTCAGAGGTAAAATGTTTCAAATTTTCATTGGGAAACTAACTTCAATGGAATCATTCATCAAAGTCAATGGGAATCTAACTTCGAAGTTCCGTAACTTCTAAAATATGCATTTAGTGGAAAAATGTGACTGAAGATAAATTAAAAATAATAACACTTGACAACAAATTGAAACTTTTTTTTATATAACATTGGTCAAATAGTATGTTTTTAGCTAATTTTGGGGTGCTGAATATGAACGTGACTATGGCCGCGAAAAATGTGCAGCACGTACATTTTTTTAAATTATGGATTGCTCTATTTTAAATTTCAATGAATACGCATATCTGGGAAATGAAAATAAACGACTTTTATTAAATTGCAACTTAAAACTCATTAATTAATTAGATTATTACACTGAAAAAAATTAGAAACATCATAGTTATAGACCACTGGATATAAAGTAACAAATAAAAAACATTCAAATGCAAAATAAGGAAACATGAGTAAACTTCTTTTTAGTATAAAAGATCCTAATTTTTGTCTTTTATGTGAATAGGTATCTTCCTTCTGCAAGAACCAGCAGTAGTCACCCATCATTGCTAGGTCCCACCTGCCTTGGTATCTCTCCTCCATGGTTCGGATATCCGGGTGAAATCTTTCTCCTTGGTCATCACTGACAGCTCCTAAGTTATTGGGAAAGAAATCGAGATGCGAGTGCAAGAAATGGATCTTCAACGACATTCGGCAGCCAAGATTTTCATAGTTTCTGAGAAGATCTTGAATGAGCTGATGGTAGTTTTACTCTTTCTGATTCCCCATAAAACCCTAGACAAACAGAGGTGAAGGATTTCCATGTAACGCACTCCTTCATAATCAGTTTTTCTTGGAAGAGAATATCATTAACTTCCTGATCTGAGGGACAACGAAAATCCCTTCTTTGAGTTTGGCATCACTTAGTTTTGGAAACTTTTCCTTCAAGTGCAAAAAGTCTTTACAAAGTATTTCATAAGCCCCAGTTTGAGGTTGGTTGGTTGCTTTGGGTTTAATGGCGCATTAGCATCTCAGGCTATAATGCGCCAAACGAATGTCTAAATAAATGCTAAAAGTCATAAGACCCACAACCAAATTTAAAAAATTGACTATAGACACATACTAAAAATGTAAAACAATAAAAGGAAACATAGTTAACAAGAAACAAATGTAAAAATGTGTAATAAATATAAAAAGAACCCAGGTGTAAACGACCTGGGAAATACATTCGAATAAAACTATAGACGAGTAAAATATCCAGTATATTTTGAAAATTGAAAAACAGCGTTAAAAGAACAATGATCTGATAAAAGATGTCCGAGTGTAAGGGGCTCGCAGTAGTGAAAGTTAAAAAACATTCGCCGTTCGATGTTAAAACATTGACATGATATTAAAATGTGTTTGATAGTTAAAATGGTGTCGCAAAACTCACACTTAGGTACGTCGTCCGCCCGTAGAAGAAACGAATGAGTAATAAACGAGTGACCTAAGCGGAGGCGAGCAAGTACAACTTCCTCCTTGCGATTCCTGCGGTAACAAGACTGCCATGGTTTGATGATAGGTTTGATCTCAAATAGCTTGTTCGTAAGCTGTTCTGACCAAGATCTCTGCCAATGTGCCCAGAGCTCGGTGGCAAAACGCTGCCGGAAATCCAGATAGGGAACCGACAACGGAGAGTCGGACAGGGGCGTGGCTGACTTGGCAGCAGAATCTGCCAAATCATTGCCCCTGATTCCGACGTGACCGGGCACCCAACAGAAGAGAACACTGGTTGTGGGCTGCCAGCCGATGTAGCTGCTGGCGGATCTTAGTAAGAACTGGGTGAGGCCGATGCCTCACCAAGATCAAAGTCAGTTTGAGGTATAGTGGTTGGAACAGAATATCAGAGGTATCAACTAGAGGCTAATACCTCGCATTACTCTTTCCAGGAATAAACTTGTCATATTTTATAGCAGTGAGTATTTTTTTCGTCCTTTCATAAGTTTCCTTCATCCCACATCGTGTGTCACTGGAATGGAAGGTTTTTGGTTTCCTTTATGCAAAAGGACAGTTTTTAAAAGTTGAATTTCGTCGAATCTATAAATAGAATCCATTCCTTAGGGCCGTGAGTTGTTCCATTTTCTTCCATCAGCCCTGAAATATCTGTGCAGAAACACAAACCATCTTGCATCTCGTAATAAGAAGATAAAGCCAAATTTCTTTCTCAACAGATAAACACTGGTACCCTTGGCCAGAAGATTACACTCTTGAAGTCTTGAACCCTAAAACCTCATCTTGTTTCGAAAATCCTAAGTCTCGAACAGAATCCTTTAGTTCATTTTGCTGAATCAGATGAGGTTTGTCTAACTTTTTAGGGGTGTATGTAGTATCAAGATCTGTATGTGCAGCAAAGTCTTCCTCTGATGAATGTGAATCCATCTCCTCCCATTTGGTTGGAGGTGTTGGTATAGGAAGATCTTCTCCATGCGGAACTGGCCTTATGGCTGATGGCACATTTGAATATTGTATTTTGTTTTTGTCCTTTTTTGAAAAACCAGACACTTTCGTTAAACAAAAATAGCAATCATGCAAGTGACTAGTTGGCTCATGCCAAACCATTGGAACTGCAAAGTGCATGGATTTTATCTTACCTTTCAACCATTCACTCAGGCCAACAAAGCACGAAATGCAGCATACATGTAGAGCCCATATTTTGCCCAGATCTCCAACATGACATCCAAAATACACGTTATAGGCTTTCTTCGCAATCTTTGCCAAAGAACGACCCTAGGATTTTAAACTATAACTTCCGCACACATAACAAAAGTTATCTGGCACATCCGCGAAGCTGCCTTTGTGCCATTTAAACGCCAAAATTCACTCTTCAGCATACAGCACGTGTTCCTCCTATAATGAAAACAACAAGAATGGCGGTCTGGGATTAGGTTACTGTTACATGTTTTCTTCCACGTGGCAATCAGTATTACCAGACACAAAAAGTAAATTATCTAATATCCTCCGAGTTGCCTGGAGGTGTTGATATAAAATCTCAGTAGGAGTGACCAATAACATAGAAACATGAGGTGCTAGCCATTTTTTAAGGCCAGATCTGAAATTAGCATCTGAAAAATAGTTAAAGGCAGCTACAATTGTTCATGTTATAAAAATCTTGTAAACCAGCGTAATGAAATCTATTTAAAATTTTTTCAATATTATTCAACAACATTCGTTCAGTATTTAAAGAGTTATGGAAACTAGAATATTTCACGAGTAAACCATCATAAAAATTTACCTCGGGGGGAAAAAGTAAGTATTGTTTCAAACCATTTAATAAAATAGACATTTTAGAAGTTTGCGTAATGATTATTTCAATATTAGACAATAATGAAAGATTTTAATAAAACAAGATTGGTTTTGAATATTCCAGCTTTCATAACTTTTAAATACTAAACAAATATTGCTGAAAATCAAGATTTAAATAGATTTGATTTTGATCCTTATCATCAGTCACATTTTTCCATTAAATACATATTTTTAGAAGTTGTACAGCTTCGAAATTAGATTCATATGAAATTCTCATATTTTGGTAGAGAAGTGTATTTCAAGCAGTAAATATTGAAGGCATAGACTTAAAACTGTGGACGTTGTTATGAGAATATTAAAGACGACTATATCAAGCGTATTAGGATTAGTATAAGTTGTTGGGTCTTTTAGTGGCATTTCTTCACACAGAAATGAGTTAGATGGCCAAAACACAAGGATCCCTTTTGGTCCAGAGCTAGATTAAGACTCAGTAGCCAGCTGTTAGGAGATAGAAGGAACTTCAGGTCAACGGTTTGGGGTGTTTTGTCCCTGAGCATCACTTTTTTGCACACAATGGGCTAAATGGCCAGGTCACAGCCCATACAACCACAATCTCCAGAATACCTCCATAAGATATCTGAGATAGCCAGTGGATATCTACTGGTCATCTGAGATATGGCTATATCATGGAGTTTATGGTTGTGTGGGACCCTGAGAGCTTAGAAAAGGTTGGGGAGAGGGGACTCACTGGTGGGAGACATGATGGAAGCTGCCTGTGAAGGCCATCAGCGTGTTCTTTAACGTGCACAGGGTATGGTTCTCCGACACATGGGGCCACAGCTTAAATTCCCATCCGATGGATGGTGACCTTCCGAAGCCCACTGATCCCCTATTGACCGAGGGTAGAGCGGGGAATCTTGCAGAGATAAGTCTCAACGCTGATCCAGGCGGAACTCAAACCTGGGAACTGCAGATTACGAACTTGGTATACTAACGATTGAGCTATCCCCCCCCCCACCTCAGATCAGCTCAAGGAGTGTTCATTAATGTGCACTCATTTGGCACACTGAAAACTACCCATTTGATGGACGGTTGAATTTTCAAACTCTATAGTGTTCTTGGGGCAAAATAAGTTAGGTGAAAAAAATTCCAACACAGTGTTTTTTACCCTGACATGCATATTTTTTGCACATGATGGCTAAGTGTTCAGGTCTCAAGGACCCCAAATTGCTCTATGAGAAGGCACAGAGTTAAGTGATATTCCTATTGGGTCACTGGTCTAATGCTGCCCGGAAGGTATCTAAATTACAAAGAGGCCTCCTCAAGGAGTAAAGTTGGAAAGCCTTGATGTAATCAATTTTTATCAGCGCCTGCAGATGTCGTTTCACTGCATGATTACTACATAAAAGGAGAAGCCGAATATTCTTATTTGCAGGGGCAATCAATATCGAGATTTCAACCTCTTGGAACTGACTATTTGTTTTTAAGGCTTTGTTGTGTTCCTAATTCCTTTACCACCAGTACGCTAGATGCCTCCAACAAGAAAGTCGTCCCCTCCACTTTCCGCAGTTCCATTTTTGTTACTATCACTAACTGTTGCTATTTTTGTTCTAAGCAGTCGATTTAGTTCGTCATAGAGTTGGGTTGTTTTGCCTCTGAGCGGCACTTTTTTTGCACACCATGGGATAAATGGCCAGGTCACATGGACCCCGAAGTCCCAGAGAAGGTTTGGGAGGGGACCCACTGGAACAGCTGTTGGGAGACAGATGGTAGGCTCCCGTCAAGGCCATCCAGCGTGTTCTTTAACGTGCACAGGGTATGTCTCTCCCGCACACGGTACCACGGCTTAACGTCCCATCCGACGGACGGCCTTTCCAAACCCATCGGTGTCCCCTACTGACTGTGGGCGGGGAAATTTGCGGAGATAAATCTCAATGCTGACCCAGCTGGGACTCGAACCTGGCAACTACAGATTACGAGCCTGGCGCGCTACCAACTGAGCCACCCCCGCCCCGTTCGTCATTGGAATTAGGACTTGTATTTTAATATAAAATTTCGGTTATTGAAACTGAACAAATCCACGGCACCCATTATGTAAATATTTCATAAGTGCGTAACGAAATGTCTAGTAGAGCCAAAGATATCAGTTTCGCTGGGTTAAAAGATATCTTCTTTCTGGATCAAAAACAACTCAAGAGAAACAGTTTTCATCCTTCCTATTTTATTTGAGATGTGAAATTGCCAGGTCACAAGGATCCCGAAGGCTCAGAGAAGGTTGGTGGAGGGGAACCCACTGGTCAGCTGTAAGGAGACAGATGGCTGTTGGGTTGTTTTACCTCTGAGCGGCACTTTTTTGCACACCATGGGCTAAATGGCCAGGTCACCTAATAAATCTAATTTATGTCTAGCTATTATTTTTAGTATATTTGCATTTAAGGTATCGTATCCTACAGCTTTATTTGTAACTAAATTCGAAATTAAATTCAAGACTTCTGTATACATGAAATACATAGAACTCAAGACTAGTTGTTGATCAGATATAAGCTAAAATTTCATTCCGATTTGCCAAGATACAGATAAACTTCGGTTACTATTAACATTTGTAAAAAAATTCATTAATTTCATTTACTACAAAATTAGTTTATTATTTGAAAAAATATTTTGTGTTGTTGATGTATCTGTTATGTCATTTACTAATTTCCACTGTCGTCGTCGATCATTGTTACAGTTAGGTTGGGTTGTTTTACCTCTGAGCGGCACTTTTTTGCACACCATGGGCTAAATGGCCAGGTCACAAGGACCCCGAAGGCTCAGAGAAGGTTGGGGGAGGGGACCCACTGGAACAGCTGTTGGGAGACAGATGGTAGCCTCCCGTCAAGGCCATCCAGCGTGTTCTTTAACATGCACAGGGTATGGCTCTCCCGCACACTGGGCCACGGATTAACATCCCATCCGACGGACGGCGGCCTTTCCAAGACCATCGGTGTCCCCCTACTGACCGTGGGCAGCTGGGACTCGAACCTGATAACTACAGATTACGAGCCTGGCACGCTACCGACTGAGCCAGTCCCGCCCCGAGACAGATGACAGCAAGGCCATCCAGCGTGTTCTTTAACGTGCACAGGGTATGACTCTCTCCTGAACACAGGGCCACGATTTTAAGTTCCGACGGACGGACGGCGGCCTTTGACGAAGGCAGTGTGAGGATTTAACGGAAATAATTTTCAACGCTTGATAAATTCGCACCCTCAGCGTTGAATTAAGGTGGGGCTCCAACCTGGGAAGTAAATATTACGAGCCTGGCACGCTATCGACTGAGAATATCCACGCCCCGCCTTACTGGAATCCCTGTTCACAAACAATAGCAAAAACGTTAAAATTAAAAATCTCAAATTTATTTATCACTTGAATAGAACAGTTTAGAAAACATCTGTAAAAGATACATCCCATAAAAAAAATACGTCTTCATTTTTTCTTATCAGATCGAAATTACTCATTTACTGAACGTAGTCAACCATAATGCAAAAATGAAACAAACCCCGTAAAAAAAACGCTAATTTCGATCATTTCTTAAGACCTGCCAGTTCATCTGTCTCTCTAATGCGTAAAATTTAATAAGACCCTAATCTCGAAGAGGGTCAAGACTCGTGCTTGAATCAAGAAATGCTTACGAAGTAAAAAACAGGAAAGAAAAAAAAAAAAAACGTTAGGGAACTAGCCGGTCGCTAGACTATCTCGTTAATTAAGGGAAGTCGGATAAACCTCTCCTCTGGTGAAGAAAAGACCTCATCAGGAATTCATAGGATTATGAGATCAAGGTAGCTTAATTACGTCGTAGAATTGTAAAGGATGCAGTCAACGCTGCCAAGTGGAACTATTTCCAGTGACTGGATCTTGTTACCTTGATTACTTACTTTTATGTCTGCTGAACATGTTGGCCAATTTCTGTTTCAAGGAACTTCTCAAGCTGCGATGCGACTTCTTTTTCACCTTCGTTTTCACTACCTCTGGGTCCTGAAAGAGAATACAAAAGTTTTAAAAAAAGTTCAGCTTTCTCGTTTCGCTGGTTTTTTTTTTTTGTAACACTAGAGGGCATGTGATGTGATCGTGACAGTCTGTGTTTGCTGGAAAATCTAAATAATACGTTCTCAAGAATGCTGCTGGTGGTTGGTTTGGTTTTGATTGGTGGTTTTGGAAGAGAAAGCCGTAATTGGTGGTTTTGGAAGAGAAAGCCTAATTGGAAGCCTATTTTGGAAGAGAAGCACCATTTGATTGGTGGTTTTGGAAGAGAAAGCCGTTCTAGAGGTTATAACACTGTATTGTCAAAAGTATGGTTGATATTTTTTGTATATGATGAATCGAAAGTCATATTTAACGTTTTTTTTTGTAACACTAGAGGGCATGTGATGTGATCGTGACAGTCTGTGTTTGCTGGAAAATCTAAATAATACGTTCTCAAGAATGCTGCTGGTTTTTTTTTGGTTTTGATTGGTGGTTTTGGAAGAGAAAGCCGTTCTAGAGGTTATAACACTGTATTGTCAAAAGTATGGTTGATATTTTTTGTATATGATGAATCGAAAGTCATATTTAATGGATTTCTAACTTTGAAAATAAACTTTTTAGGAAAAAAAATTCCAATTGTGATAAAAATCAACTGAAATCTGCTTCTTAATTTAACACTATTCGTGCAATATTTGAAGAACAATCTTGAACGTTAGCGGTAGAACGCTGCTAATTGTCCCCTAAAAGCTTTCTTTGATAATTAGGGCTGAGTTGTTTTACCTCTGAACGGCACTTTTTTGCACCCAATGAGCTAAATGACCAAGTCACAAGGACCCCGAGGGCTCAGAAGGTTGGGGATGGGGTGGGTTGTTTTAACCTCTGAGCAGCACCTTTTTGCACACCATGGGCTAAATGGCCAGGTCACATGGACCCCGAAGGCTCAGAGAAGGTTAGGGGAGGGGACCCACTGGAACAGCTGTTGGGAGACAGATGGTAGCTTCCCGTCAAGGCCATCCAGCGTGTTCTTTAATGTGCATAGGGTATGGCTCTCCCACACACAGGGCCACGGCTTAACGTCCCATCCGACGGACGGCGGCATTTCCAAGCCCATCGGTGTGGTGTCCCCTACTGACCATGGGCAGGGCGGGGAATTTTGCGGAGATAAATATCAACGCTACACAGCTGGGACTTGAACCTGGGAACTACAGATTACGAGCCTGGCGCGCTACCGACTGAGCCACCCCTGCCCCTTTGCTGCTGCAAACATTAATAATGAGGTGGAGAATAGCACACTGCAAATTCTCTTTATATACCTCAAACTCGGCGAAAGGATAATTCACCTTTGCCTACACTGTGGTTCACTCTGAATCCACACGATTGTTATCAGATTCACCAACAATCTCGATTCCCCTTGGAATCGCACCCACTCTTCAAGGGTTACTTCGAGTAAGAGGCGGCGTCCTTCTGACGCTTGTCGAAACGACCTTTCGCTCGACGTGCACGCACCAAAACTGTTCTTTCCATCTCCCCTTTTAGCCTCCTCCATCGACTGCGTGCCCCAGGCTAGTGTATACGGCCATAAAAGACTTCTGGAACTGATCTCCATGAAAGCAGTCAGCTTTAGCCTCGAAAACAACATTCTATGAGTCACGCACACACTCACCAGCACTTCCAAAACACACTCAATACATAAAAATATCTACAATCGCCAAAGTACAATAAAATACAATAATAAATAAAAATAAATTAGAGGGACATGACACCCAACTCCTCAGTTGAGCTACAACTGATGTCTCAGTGGATTGATGGCTGAGAAAGTAGTGCGACAAGTACGTGGGAATTAATTCTCGCTCCGTTATGCGCTATTTCTTATATGCGGTTGGGTTGTTTTTACCTCTGAGCAGCACTTTTTTGCACACCATGGGTTAAATGGCCAGGTCACATGGACCCCGAAGGCTCAGAGAAGGTTGGGGGAGGGGACCCACTGGAACAGCTGTTGGGAAACAGATGGTAACCTCCCGTCAAGGCCATCCAGCGTGTTCTTTAACGTGCACAGGGTATGGCTCTCCCACACTCGGGGGGCCATACACTGTGCACGTTAAAGAACACTGGGGGGGGGGGGCAAAACACGGAGGGGGCCAACACTGTGCACGGGCTTAACGTCCCATCCGACGGGTTGGGTTGGGTTGTTTTACCTCTGAGCGGCACTTTTTTGCACACCATGGGCTAAATGGCCAGGTCACATGGACCCCGAAGGCTCAGAGAAGGTTGGGGGAGGGGACCCACTGGTACAGCTGTTGGGAGACAGATGGTAGCCTCCCGTCAAGGCCATCCAGCGTGTTCTTTAACGTGCACAGGGTATGGCTCTCCCACACACGGGGCCACGGCTTAACGTCCCATCCGACGGACGGCGGCCTTTCCAAGCCCATCGGTGTCCCCTACTGACCGTGGGCAGGGCGGGGAATTTTGCAGAGATAAATCTCAACGCTGACCCAGCTGGGACTCGAACCTGGGAACTACAGATTACGAGCCTGGCGCGCTACCGACTGAGCCACCCCCGCCCCCCCCCCCCATCCGACGGAAAGCGGCCTTTTCAATCCCATCGGTGTCCCCTACTGACTGTGGGCAGGGCGAGGAATTTTGCGGAGATAAATCTCAACGCTGACACAGCTGGGACTCGAACCTGGGAACTAGATTATGAGCCTGGCGCGCTACCGACTGAGCCACCCCCGCCCCTCTTACATGCGGGTGTACACATCTAGGCATTGACAGGCATTCTGTGTTATGATCTCAATGGTGGTATTTTTTGTTACAGTATTTGATGCCTGTCCTTCACAAAGCAGACATTTCCCTGAAAACGACCTCTTTCCAGAATAACTGGTTTGTCTGACAGCGAAAATTAAAAATCACAATTTGAAACAGTATGTTGGTACAAGAGAAATTAATGACTATTAAGATGTAACACTGATATCAATAAAAATAAACATCCCCACGTGAAACACCTCCCATCACCTTCTTGATATCCACTTCCTGAGGCAAATGAAGATGGAGAGCAGGCAGGGAGCATTCCAGCTTCTCTGCATCCTCGATGGTTTCCCTCATGGTGGGCGTCGACCTTTAAGGAAAAAAGATAAAATAAAAAATATATACTTTAAATATCCGATTATTGAAAGCTGGAAAAAAGGAACTTTTCTGGTGCTAGTCAATTCTGAGTCTAGAGTTTTTAGACTATACAGACAGAGCTAATGGGTTGGGTTGTTTTACCTCTGAGCGGCACTTTTTTGTACACTATGGGCTAAATGGCCAGATCACATGGACCCCGAAGGCTCAGAGAAGGTTGGGGGAGGGGACCCAATGGAACAGCTGTTGGGAGACAGATGGTAGCCTCCCGTCAAGGCCATCCAGCGTGTTCTTTAACGTGCACAGGGTATGGCTCTCCTGCACACGGCGGGTTGTTGGGTTGTTTTACCTCTGAGCGGCACTTTTTTGCACACCATGGGCAGGTCACAAGGACCCCGACGGCTCAGAGAAGGTTGGGGGAGGGGACCCACTGGAACAGCTGTTGGGAGACAGATGGTAGCCTCCCGTCAAGGCCATTCAGCGTGTTCTTTAACGTGCACAGGGTATGGCTCTCCCGCACACGGGGCCACGGCTTAACGTCCCATCCGACGGACGGCGGTCTTTCCAAGTCCATCGGTGTCCCCTATTGACCGTGGGCAGGGCGGAGAATTTTGCGGAGATAAATCTCAACGCTGACCTAGCTGGGACTCGAACCTGGGAACTACAGATTACGAGCCTGACGCGCTACCGACTGAGCCACCCCCGCCCCCAGCTCTATTCTAGTTTCCTACAAAATTTGACTAGGTAGGTTAAAGTCATGCATGCAATACAAACTGTTTATAATTTCTGCCATTTTTTTAAATCATTTATTCTAACAACTTCAAATCAATCTGCAGGAGATAATTATTACGTTGTCATAATATTTTACACCTTCTTTCTCGTTTTCATCCGCTAATCGTAATAAATGCAACAATTTGTAAATGTATTATGTACAATCGCTCAAAAAAATATCCGAACACCATGGTTGATTACAGAATTCAGAAAAAATTTCTGGGACGGTTTTTTTTAGAAATTAGTGATCTGGCAACCGTCGTGTCACGTGATTTTAATACATGACTATTGCGACCGATATCTGGTTATTTAATCTAATATAGCGTGTTCTTTAACGTGCGTAGAGTATGGCTCTCCCGCACACGGTGCTACGGCTTAACGTAAAAACTTGCCTTTTTGATGGACCTTTCCTACTCTACGTAACCAGAGGCTTTTTTCACTTAAAAATCCATATTCTACCAAAAAATGTTAAAAAACACAAGTTGGGTTGTTTTACCTCTTAGCGGCAATTTTTTGCACACCATGGGCTAAATGGTTAGGTCACAGGGACACCGAAGGCTCAGAGAAGGCTGGGGGTAGGGGACCCATTGGAACAGCTGTTGGGAGAAAGATGGTAGCCTCCCGTCAAGGCCATCCAGCGTGTTCTTTAACGTTGGACTGTTTTACCTCTGAGCGGCACTTTTTTCACACAATGGGTTAAATGGCCAGGTCACAAGGACCCCGAGGGATCAGAGAAGGTTGGGGGAGGGGACCCACTGGAACAGCTGTTGGGAGACATATGGTAGCCTCCCGTCAAAGCCATCCAGCGTGTTCTTTAACGTTGGATTGTTTTACCTCTGGGTTGGGTTGTTTTACCTCTGAGCGGCACTTTTTTGCACACCATGGGCTAAATGGCCAGGTCACATTGACCCCGAAGGCTCAGAGAAGGTTGGGGGAGGGGACCCACTGGAACCGCTGTTGGGAGACAGATGGTAGCCTCCCGTCAAGGCCATCCAGCGTGTTCTTTAACGTGCACAGGGTATGGCTCTCCCGCACACGGGGCCACGGCTTAACGTCCCATCCGACGGACGGCGGCCTTTCCAAGCCCATCGGTGTCCCCTACTGACCGTGGGCAGGGCGGGGAATTTTGCGGAGATAATTCTCAACGCTGACCCAGCTGGGACTCGAACCTGGGAACTACAGATTACGAGCCTGGCGAGCTACCGACTGAGCCATCCCGCTCCAAGTTTTACCTCTGAGTGGCACTTTTTTGCACACCATGGGCTAAATGGTTAGGTCACAAGGACCCCGAGGGATCAGAGAAGGTTGGGGGGAGGGGACCCACTGGAACAGCTGTTGGGAGACAGATGGTATCATCCCGTAAAGGCCATCCAGCGTGTTCTTTAACGCTGGATTGTTTTACCTCTGAGCGGCACATTTTTTTGCACACCATGGGCTAAATAGCCAGGTCACAAGGACCACGAAGAGTCAGAAGTTTGGGGGAGAGGACCCACTGGAACAGCTGTTGGGAGACATATGGTAGCCTCCCGCCAAAGCCATCCAGCGTGTTCTTTAACGTGCACAGGTTGTGGCTCTCCCATACACGGAGCCACGGCTTAACGTCCCATCCGACGGACGGTGGCCTTTCGCTGTCCCTATTCCAAGCCCATCGCTGTCCCCTATTGACCGTGGGAGGGGCGGCTAAATTTGCGGAGATAAATCTCAACGCTGACCCAGATGAGACTCGAACCTGGGAACTGCAGATTACGGGTCTGGCACGCTACCAACTAAGCCACCCCTTTCGGGAAGGGAACCCACTTGATAGCTGTTAAGAAACAGATGGTAGCCTCTCGACAATGCCATCCAGTGTGTTCTTTAACGTGAACTACGACTGTACGTCCCATCCGACGGAAGATGCCCCCTTTCTCATCGAGGGTAGGATGGGTTGGTTTTTTTTCCTCTGAGCGGCACTTTTTTTCACACCATGGGCTAAATGGCCAGGTCACATGGACCCCGAAGGCTCAGAGAAGGTTGGGGGGAGGGGACCCGCTGGAACAGCTGTTGGGAGACAGATGGTAGCCTCCCGTCAAGGCTATCCAGCGTGTTGTTTAACGTGCGCAAGGTATGGCTGTCCCACACACGGGGCCACGGCTTAACGTCCCATCCGACGGAAGATGCCCCCTTTCTCATCGAGGGTAGGATGGAGGAATAGCTGATATCCCGCACGCTCTGAACTGATCGAACACCCCTTAAATGACATTATAAACATGACAAACAAGAGAATTAAAATCGCATTTTGATGTGGGTCCCCCCCCCCCACCTCCATACCAAGCATCGTATTCTGATGCATTTTGGGTCCTGTTACACTCACCTGGTGCTGGTTGGCGTCTCTGCCAACCTCTTCGGCTGCGTGATGCAGTAGTAAGGGGAGAGGACCTTCGGGATCCACCCGCTCGTGAAGAACTCGTGCTGCAGCACCTGGCTGATAGTGGGACGATCTTCCGGGTTCTTCTGCAGCAGACTGGTGATGAGGCCACGTGCAGGGTCCGTCACCGAACTCGGAACCGAGTATCGGTTGTTGCTGATGCGTGCGTACGTCTCATTGATCGTGGAAGTCTCAAATGGGGGCTGACCGACTAGCATCGCATATCTGAGAAATTGGGATTAAACAAAAATATTTATAGCATTTTTTTAATATTTTAAAAAGAATAACATGATTTTCGCAATATTTGCAAAATGAATTAAGGATTATTAATCGACGAATATTGAGAACTTTTCTTTTACAGAGGGTGCACATTTATTTACACAATATTTTTCATATCGTTCTATCATTAACACTAATGTTTAAAATTACATTGATTAGCAGATGGTTTTTTTACCTCTGAGGTGCAATTTTTCATTTTCACAATGGACTAAATGGCCAAGTCACAAGGACCCCAAGAGCTCGGAGGAGGTTGGGGGATTTGGGTTGTTTTACCTCTGAGCAGCACTTTTTTTGCACACCGTGGGCTAAATGACCAGGTGACAAGAATCCCGAAGGCTCAGAGAAGGTTGGGGAGGGGACCAATTGGAACAGCTGTTGGGAGACATATGGTAGCCTCTCGTCAAGGCCATCCAGCGTGTTCTTTAACGTGCACAGGGTATGGCTCTCCCGCACACGGTGAGTTGTTGGATTTTTTACTTCTGAGCGGCACTTTTTTGCACACCATGGGCTAAATGGCCAGGTCACATGGACCCCAAAGGCTCAGAGAAGGTTGGGGGAGGGGACCCATTGGAACAGCTGTTGGGAGACAGATGGTAGCCTTTCGTCAAGGCCATCCAGCGTGTTCTATAACGTGCACAGGGTATGGCTCTCCCGCACACGGGCCACGTCTTAACGTCCCATCTGACGGACGACGGCCTTTCCAAGACCATCGGTGTCCCCTACTGACCGTGGGCAGGGCGGGGAAATTTGCGGAGGTAAATTTCAACGCTGACCCTGCTGGGACTCGAACCTGGGAACTGCAGATTACGAGCCTGGCGCGGTACCGACTGAGCCACCTTGCCCTCGGAGGTTGGGGACCAACTGATTCCTTGGAGTGGCAGGCATTTCATTTCCATAGCATCCATTTTCATAAAAGGACGATTATTTAAAATGAGGATTAAGTTCATGAGATTCTGTTACATCAAAATCTTTACACGAATAAAAAATTTTTATACTCAGCAAAAGAAAAGGGGGTAAAAATTACTGAATAAATATCGTAGAGCTTTCGCGTTTGTAAAAAAAATCTTATTTGGTAGAGGTAAAAAAAGAAACCTAAAACAGCTTCGATTTCGCCCCCCCGCCCCCTTTTTCCAGAAATATTTATCTAAGAAAACATGCCAAATCTCAAAATGAAAAAAGTGTAAAAGAAATGAAAAAACTTTGGAATCCTCAAACTATTTTCGCTTCACGAATTCTCAATACAGAAAGAAAAAATAATCAACAGGAAAGGGAAAAAAAATGAGTGAGGAATGATTGGGAGGGGGGGGGGGGACCATCTTCGAAGAAAAAAATCGAAATTCGCAGGCGACAGCGGATTTTCTGCGACTTTTCTATTGTAAGAAGATGAAGGGGGGGATGGTTGAAGACGAAGAAGCTGCATCTCCATCGGAGCAAGAAGAAACAATGAGACAGGAGGGGAGGACGTGCTGTATCATCACCACGCGGGTACGAGCAACGCGAGAACAATAGGCCGAAGAAGAGACGACTGCAGCTGATTGGAAGACGGATGCTAAGAAGCTGCGAGGCTCCTCATCACACACACTTCTTGGGATACTTCTGTCGAGGCTTGTTATCGCCTCCCTTCAACAACGATGGTCCGCTTCGACTGACAAATGAAAGGGGAGACGGAAGAGATTTAATGCTATTCAGGAGAGTTTAAGGCTGATGCTATCGCTGCAGACAAGATCTCCCCCCTCTCATTTCGTGACATTCAGAAGACAATTTTACAGAAGGGGGAGGAGATTTGTTGGGGGAGATCAAACTCGTTACTTTTGAGGATTTCCCTCAGGAATCGCATCAATTGCCTTGCTCTGAGTTCGGAGAGGTGACGTTGAGTTTCTCATTTGCATCTTCCTACCCCTTACACGCACATGGGAATCAACGTGTTGTCGTAGTAACTACCAGTAAAGACTTTAAAAAAAAGTCCAGATCTCTCTTTTTAAGATGTTTTGTACTTCTGAACCATGCCTGCGTTCAACAAGGCAAGGAAAAACAATGAAAGAATGTGTATGGTTGGGTTGTTTTACCTCTGAGCGGCACTTTTTTGCACACCATGGGATAAATGGCCAGGTCACATGGACCCCGAAGGCTCAGAGAAGGTTGGGGGAGGGGACCCACTGGAACAGCTGTTGGGAGACAGATGGTAGCCTCTCCCGCACACGGGCTTAACGTCCCATCTGATGGACGGCGGCCTTTCCAAGCCCATCGGTGTCCCCTACTGACCGTGGGCAGGGCGGGGAATTTTGCGGAGATAAACCTCAACGCTGACCCAGCTGAGACTCGAACCTGGGAACTACAGATTACGAGCCTGGCGCGCTACCGACTGAGCCACCCCCGCCCCCAAAGAATGTGTATGTTCTGTTCTTGAGAAAGAAATTCAGATGATCTAAATCTTGAAATATTCAAAGAATTATGGAGCCTGAAGCATTTAAAAGCAGAATCACTGATCATAACAATTCACTTCTAAAGCCAGCTAAATTGTTACAAGAAATCGTTTAATAAAATAAATGGGTTGGGAGCGCGCCAGGCTAGTAATCCTTAGTTCCCAGGTTTGAGTCCCTCATGTGCCATCGTCGAGATTTATCACAGCAAAATTCATCGCCCTGCACTCGATCAGTAGGGGACATCGATGGGCTTGGAAAGACTGCCTCCGTCGGATGGGACGTTAAAGCCGTGGCACCGAGTGCGGGAGATCCACGCCCTGTGTACGTTAAAGAACACGCAGGATAGCTTTGACGGGAGGCTACCATCTGTCTCCCAACAGCTGTCCAGTGGGTCTTCTTCCCATAATCTTCTGGAGATACCAGAGTATGGTAATCGAAAAATAACATTGGAGAAATATGCATGCAAAATAAATATATGCATTAATTTAAATACAAAAAATCTCGGGTCTTTGTGCCTAGCTATTTAAACCCATTTGTATGCAAAAAAAAAGCCTCTCAGAGGTAAAGTAACTACCGAGCTTCAACTGCCATCCAACAGACGGCGTCCTTCCTAAACCCATCGGCATCCCTTTTCTCACCGAAGACTGCCGAAGTCTGTGGACATGAACTGAAACCGTTGCATAGCAGGAATAGAGCCAACGCCCCCCCCCCCCCCCCCCCGGCAATTCAAACATTTTGAATCAATGTAAATAAATACAGTCGCTTGAAAAGGTATCCGAACACTATGGTCGATTACAGAATTCGGAAAAAATATCTGGCAACGATTTCTTTTAGAAATTAGTGATCTGGCAACCTTCGTGTCACGTGATTACAGAATTCAGGAAAAATATCTGGAGCGTGTACAGCAACTGTACACGCTCCAGTTACCGTTCACAGCAAACTGGAGCGTGTGCAGTTACTGCACACGCTCCAGTTTGCTGTGAACGGTAACAGCACACGCTCAATATTTCCGTGAGTGAGCCCACACGATCAAGTATCAAAATAATATGACCACCTACAGTCACTCAAAAAAGTATCCGAACACTACGGTTGATTACAGAATTGAGAAAAAATATCTGGAGCGTGTACAGCAACTGTACACGCTCCAGTTACCGTTCACAGCAAACTGGAGCCTGTGCAGTTACTGCACACCCTCCAGTTTGCTCTGAACAACACGTGATCAGACAACCTTCGTGTCACGTGACACGAAGGTTGCCTGATCACTAATTTCTAAAAAAAAATCGTTGCCAGATATTTTTTTCGAATTCTGTAATCAACCACAGTGTTCGGATATTTTTTTGAGCGAAATTGAAAAAAAAAATGGTCTCATAAAATCGAATGGAATTCTTATATTAAACTCCCTCGAAACAATAGATTCCCAAATTTTGCATCACGCGCTCTCTTGATTTTTTCAGAAGCCCTTACTTGCATTCCCACATCTGTTTCGTCATCAATCAACTTCTCAGCTTAACAATTTCGATTCGTAATTAAAGGTTAAAAAATTTCACATCCACGCGCCGCCACAGTTAGAATATTTTCTCGTCTCTCAGTTTGGGAAATGATGCCGTAAAAAAAAACAAATAATAAGGAAGACGAAACTACTACTTACAGAATACACCCCATCGCCCAAATATCGGCAGCAAAGCCATGTCCTTCAACGTTCAATACTTCGGGGGCGATGTAATTTGGAGTTCCACAGACCGTCCTGAAATTAAAAATGAAAAAAAAAAAGACAAAAAAAGAAAAGTTCATTAGCATAGTTGGAATAAATGAATGCAAAAGTCTCTGCATAAAGTATTTCACGAAAAAAAATATTGATGATAAAGATAACTTTTTAAGAATGCGGCAGTCGAACTTTCTTTTTTTATTCATCCCAGAAGATAATTAATTGCGAAATTTTATTAGCATCAATACAAGAGAGATCTTTTTCAAAACGGCATTTTTTTCAACAACACAGCGACTGCAAAAATGCTCAAGAATTTCTAATTGTCGCAGTTCGGTCAGTTATAATTAAATTTCCACAACAATTAGAAATTGTCCTTTCGCACGTTGGATTGTTTTACACCTGAGGCGCACTTTTTTGCATACCGTGGTCTAAATGGCCAGGTCACAAGGACCCCGAATGCGCAGAGAAGGCTAGGGGAGGGGACCCGCTGGAACAGCTGATAGGAGACAGATAGATGGTAGCCTCCCGTCAAGGCCATCCAGCGTGTTTTTAAAGTGCACAGGGTATGGCTCTCCCACTCACTGGACCACGGCTTAACGTCCCATCTGACGAACGGCGGCCTTTCCAAGCCCATCGGTGTCCCCTAATGACCGTGGGCAGGGCGGGGAGTTTTGCGGCGATGACTCCCAGAAAATGAATCATTCTTATCTGGTCACTGCGAAAATCATGGTGCATTCCTAACCAATGGGCAAAATGGCTCCTGGGCAGTACTTCGCTGCTCTTCTGGTCGCTTTCGGTGATCCGAACCAATGGGCGAAATGGCTCTTGGGCAGTACTTCGCTGCTCTTCTGGTCGCTTTCGGTGATCCGAACCAATGGGCGAAATGGCTCTTGGGCAGTACTTCGCTGCTCTTCTGGTCGCTTTCGGTGATCCGAACCAATGGGTGAAATGGCTCTTGGGCAGTACTTCGCTGCTCTTCTGGTCGCTTTCGGTGATCCGAACTAATGGACGAAATGGCTCTTGCGCAGTACTTCGCTGCTCTTCTGGTCGCTTTCGGTGATCCGAACCAATGGGCGAAATGGCTCTTGGGCAGTACTTCGCTGCTCTTCTGGTCGCTTTCGGTGATCCGAACCAATGGGTGAAATGGCTCTTGGGCAGTACTTCGCTGCTCTTCTGGTCGCTTTCGGTGATCCGAACCAATGGACGAAATGGCTCTTGCGCAGTACTTCGCTGCTCTTCTGGTCGCTTTCGGTGATCCGAACCAATGGACGAAATGGCTCTTGGGCAGTACTTCGCTGCTCTTCTGGTCGCTTTCGGTGATCCGAACCAATGGGCGAAATGGCTCTTGGGCAGTACTTCGCTGCTCTTCTGGTCGCTTTCGGTGATCCGAACCAATGGGCGAAATGGCTCCTGGGCAGTACTTCGCTGCTCTTCTGGTCGCTTTCGGTGATCCGAACCAATGGGCGAAATGGCTCCTGGGCAGTTCTTCGTTGCTGGTCACTGTCTCGGTGGTCCCTCCGAACCAATGGGCGATATTCGGGACTCTGAAACACGGTCGCTCACTAGGCTGAAGGTTGGTTGGTTGTTTGGGGTTTTTTGGCGCAAGAGCAACAGGGCTATATTGCGCCAAACAAAAAGATATAAATTGATAAAAGTCATTTGAACCCACAACCAAAGTTAAAATCACACAGAATCATAACCAGAACAAGAAAGATAAGTAAAAATGGCAAAAAGTAACAACACGTGTAAAATCGACAATAAAATGGGTGTATAGGACCCAGTAAAAAACAGAAACAAGCGTAAAATCAAAGTAACAAAGTAAAAAGGTTCATATACGCATAAAATATCCAGTAAAACGTAAAAAGTCAACAATAACAAGGGGTGTATAGGACCCATGTAAAAAACAGGTAAAAATCCACTAAAAAAGAGAAAATTCATAAACGAGTATAATATCCGGTAAAGCGTAAAAATTCGAAAACAGTAGTTAAAAGTGAATCATCGGATAAAAGATGTCCGAGTGTAAGGGGCTCGGACGTAAAATCGTGAAAGTTAAAAAACATACGTCTTTCAAGGTTAAAACAAACACAGTCTATTAAAATATGCTTCACAGTTAAAACGATGTCACAAAACTCGCACTTAGGTACTGCGTCCGCCTTAAGGAGAAAAGAGTGTGTTAAAAACGAGTGACCTAAGCGGAGCCGAGCAAGGACAACTTCCTCCTTACGATTCCTGCGAAAACAAGACTGCCATGGTTTGACAATGGGCTTGATCTCGAAGAGCTTGTTAGCAACCTGTTCAGACCAAGATCTCTGCCACTGTGCCCGGAGCTCGATGGTGAAACGCTGCCGGAAATCCACATATGGAACCGGCAACGGAGAGTCGGACAGGGGCGTGGCTGATCTGGCAGCAGAATCTGCCAAATCATTGCCCCTGATTCCGACATGACCGGGCACCCAACAGAAGAGAATCGTGGTGGTGGCTGCCAGACGATGGAGCTGCTGGCGGATCTTGGAGAGAACAGGGTGAGGCCGATGCCTCACTGAGATCAAAGCCTGTAGCGAGCTAAGCGAGTCGGTGTAAAGCACACACCGACGATGATGCTTAGCTGCTATATGGTCCAAGGCAATACTGATAGCATGCAACTCAGCAGTGAAGATGGAACACTGCCGTGGGATCTGGTCTCCAATGATTACATCACAGCAGACCATGGCTGATCCCACAGAAGTGCCGGACGTCGAGCCATCTGTGAAGATAGGCAAGAAGTCCGGGTGCGCAGCACGATGGCTGGCAAAGAGTTGCCGGTACACATAGTCGGGTGTAAAGGCCTTCCCCGTCCTGCACAGGGAAAAATCGCAGGAAGGGGAAACAGCGAGCCAAGGTGGAAGTGGCTCAGCTGTCGACTGTGCGATGCTATCGAGACTGGTGTTGATGTCTCTGAGGTAGCCTCGGACACGCAAACCGAAAGGACGAATGGCAGTCGGCCGATTCTGGTATAACATTTCCCACCTGGGACTGAAAACGCAGTCCCAAGTGGGATGGCCTGGCAGGGATCGCAATTTTGACGCATACTGTAGGGCTAGACTGAAGGTCCACCATTTTTGGTGGATCCTTCAGACTAGTGAGTTCATCCCCACCACCATTTTTGGAAGCGATGCACTATGCCGAAAGACACTGTAGGGATCGTTGCTGGGAATAGACTCCGAACCACGGCTCGCTAGGAGGGTGAAGGACGGCTCATCAGCCGTCCACAGTGCTGGTTCTCGACGAGAGACAAAAAAAAAAGGAGATTGGGTTGTTTTATCTGAGCGGCACTTTTTTGCACACCATGGGCTAAATGGCCAGGTCACAAGGACCCCGAAGGCTCAGAGAAGGTTGGGGGAGGGGACCCACTGGAACAGCTGTTGGGAGACAGATGGTAGCCTCCCGTCAAGGCCCTCCAGCGTGTTCTTTAACGTGCACAGGGTATGGCTCTCCCGCACACGGGGCCACGGCTTAACGTCCCATCCGACGGACGGCGGCCTTTCCAAGCCCATCGGTGTCCCCTACTGACCGTGGACAGGGCGGGGAATTTTGCGGAGATAAATCTCAACGCTGACCCAGTTGGGACTCGAACCTGGGAACTGCAGATTACGAGCCTGGCGCGCTACCGACTGAGCCGCCCCCCCCGCCCCCCCCCCCCCCCAAAAAAAAGGAGAGAATACCCCCGCGCATGAACACGCTGGATGGGTCAAGAGATGATGATGATGATGATGTTTTAGCTCTGAGCGGCACTTTTTTGCACACGCTAAATGGCCAGGTCACATGGACCCCGAAGGCTCGGAGTAGGTTGGGGGAGGGGACCCACTGGAACACAAATAGTAGCCTTCAGTCAAGGGCCATGCAGGGTATTTTTTAACGTGGGCTCTACCGCACACGGCGCCACAGCTTTACATCCCATCCGACCGATGGCGGCAGTGTCCCATACTGACCGTGGGGAGGGCAGATAAGGGGAGGGGGGAAATAAGAAGTATGGGTAAAGGGGTGATCTGCAGCGATTTGCGCCGTAGGGCTCGAACGCACTGGTCTCGACGAGACACCGAGTGTAAATTACGTTGGTTTCGGCGTGCACGTATACGCCGGATGTACGCAACTACGTTTAAAAGAACATGGCCACATGTAGTATTACTCCTTTGATTTCCGGCCTCGACGCAAGGCCTCTGTGTGTATCGAGGGGAAAACTGCTTGCCTATCCGTTAGTGATTCCTAACTGCGCCTTAAAAAGTTGTAACATGTGGCCCTCCGATGTCTCGTGCAGTGCGGGAAAAACTGCCTGGTGCCTCGGCCGTTAGTGGCCACACTTCCTTCTTTCGGAAAAGAAAACACTTGGCCACGGACAAACACCGTGCAGGAGGTTTGTGCGTCTGCGCAAATTAATGGGCTACAATGGCTAGGTTACTTTTGGCACGGAATGATTCATGAGGTCCCAATCCTCTTTCTCCCCCCCCCCCCCGTCGGGGAGCAGGGGTGGCTCAGTCGGTAGCGCGCCAGGCTCGTAATGTGTAGTTCCGAGGTTCGAGTCCCAGCTGGGTCAGGGTTGAGATTCATGTCCGCAAAATTTCCCGCCCTGCCCACGGTCAGTAGGGGACACCGATGGGCTTGGAAAGGCCGCCATCCATCGGATGGGACGTTAAGGTCGTGACCCCGTGTGCGGTACCCTGTGCACGTTAAAGAACATGCTGGATGTCCTTGACGGGAGGCTACCATCTGTCTCCCAACAGTTGTTCCAGTGGGTCCCCTACCCCCAGCCTTCGGGGTCCGTGTGACCTGGCCATTTAGCCCATGGTATGCAAAAAAAGTGCCGCTCAGAGGTAAAACAATCCAACCTTATAGGGGAAAAGTACATAATGGGATCTAACATTACACATTCTTGTTCCAAACATTTAAGCAATAAATTGAATTAGGAGGAACTGCGTTGAATAACGATCTGCGAGTACCAGGAACTTCGTGCAAATGCCCTTTAGTAAATTATTACCTTTGCATTATTGAAACAAAATGTAGCAGAAGCAGCATTGTTGAAAAGGCATCCGTACGGAACAGATTGTTGATCTCGCACGTTCTGACGAAATCTGTTTTGCTGCATTTCCTCGAGACCGCTGTTGCAACAGCGGTCTCGATTATTATCTTTATGTAACCGGTATTATCTTTATTTTTAAAGAATCCTGAAAGGAAAAAGAATCGAGTTTAAGTATTTTGCCATGAGAGGGCACTCTCATGGATCCCACTCATGGCAAAAACCAATTTTTTTTCAGCTTATTATTTCATGAGTTCCATGTCTCATATCCTGTCTACATATCCTGCGATTCTTTAATACTGAGTTTAGGTTGGGTTGTTTTACCTCTGAGCGGCACTTTTTTGCACACCATGGGCTAAATGGCCAGGCCACATGGACCCCGAAGGCTCAGAGAAGGTTGGGGGAGGGGGACCCACTGGAACAGCTGTTGGGAGACAGATGGTAGCCTCCCGTCAAGGCCATCCAGCGTGTCCTTTAACGATGGGTTGTTTTACCTCTGAGCGGCACTTTTTTTCACACCATGGGCTAAATGGCCAGGTCACATAGACCCCGTAGGCTCAGAGAAGGTTGGGGGAGGGGACCCACTGCAACAGCTATTGGGAGATAGATGGTAGCCTCTCGTCAAGGCCATCCAGCGTGTTCTTTAACGTTGGGTTGTTTTACCTCTGAGTGGCACTTTTTTGCACACCATGGGCTAAATGGCCAGGTCACATGGACCCCGTAGGCTCAGAGAAGGTTGGGGGAGGGGATCCACTGGAACAGCTGTTGGGAGACAGATGGTAGCCTCTCGTCAATGCCATCCAGCGTGTTCTTTAACGTGCGCAGGGTATGGCTCTCCCGCACACGAAAGAGTTATGGAAGCTGAAACATATAGCAAGTTGTTCGTTCAGCAAAAACATTTCAAAACTGGCGACAGTGATTTCACCAACTGCTCAAAATACTCTTATAAGTGTTAATAAAGTTTAGTATAACGGCTATTACTTTCGTTTTAACTTGTTTTTATTAACTTTTCAGAGAAATTATTTAAACTATTATTGTTGCTGTGAAATATTCCAGTTTCCTTAACTTGACTGAACAAATATTGTTCGAAATCTATAGATTTCAATAGATATTATATATATATTATAGAAATCAATAGATTTGATCAAAATCGTTAAATTATCTTCCACGGAAAAAAAATCTATATTCTTAAGAGCAACAGGAAAACTTCCCTACTTAAAGAAAACATCCATTTGTAATGATTAATGAACCAGTTAAAATCTATATTTTTAAAAAATCAAGCAAAATACATTTTTAATGAGTACTTTGAATTGGCAAAATCGTTCGGGTATGTACAGTCGGTCAAAAAAATATCCGAACACTATGTTTGATTACAGAATTCAGAAAAAATCTCTGGCAAAGACTTTTTTAGAAATTAGTGATCTGGCAACCTTCGTGTCACGTGAGTACAGAATTCAGGAAAAATATCTGGAGCGTGTACAGCAACTGTACACGCTCCAGTTACCGTTCACAGCGAACTGGAGCGTGTGCAGTTACTGCACACGCTCCAGTTTGCTGTGAACGGTAACTGCACACGCTCAATATTTCCGTGAGTGAGTCCACACGATCTAGTATCAAAATAATATGACCACCTACAGTCGCTCAAAAAAGTATCCGAACACTGTGGTTGATTACAGAATTCAGAAAAAATATCTGGCAACGATTTTTTTTTTTAGAAATTAGTGTTCTGGCAACCCTTCGTGTCACGTAACACGAAGGTTGTCAGGACACTAATTTCTAAAAAAAAAATCGTTGTCAGATATTTTTTCTGAATTCTGTAATCAACCACAGTGTTCGGATATTTATTTGAGCGGCTGTACTTAAAAAATGTTCGGTCAAAAAATGAAAGACATGAGCCAGATTCAGTACATTGTTTACTTGTTTTAAGTACCGTTGGTCCTTTTCAATGATTCCCCAGCGGGACTGACCTGGAATATACAATTAATATAACAAATATAGTCTTAATTTCAGCAGCTCTAAATCTCAAACCCTATCAAGATTCAGAAGCGAAAATTATTTCTCAAAGCAATTATTTTTCACGAGCAGCAAAAGCAAACTTCCCGAGAGCCACATGCAGCTCCAGAGCCAAGATTAGCCATTCCTGATATAGAGACTTAAAGATCTTACGTTTTCTGAGTGCCGCCTTCTTCCAAGCGCGTGGCGAGGCCAAAGTCTCCTATCTTGACGTTCATGTTTTCGGAAAGGAACATGTTGCCCAGTTTCAGGTCCCTGTGGATGACTTTCTCCTCATGGATGTACTCCACACCTTCGGCCAGCTGATGCATGTAGTAGCGCACTTCCGGCTCAGTGAGGGTCTTGCGATTCTTCAGGACGTGCACTAAGGACTACGGAAGGTGAAGGGATTAATTGAACAGAATAATAACACAAAAATCACTTTGAAACGTTTCGTTAAGCAGTGATTACATTGTCTTTTCATTTATTCATTTCAAAGTTCCGCCACCAGTGCCAAATTTCGCTTCTCATTCATTACAGCAGTGGTTCTCAACCTTTTATGCATCACGTACCCCCTGGAAATGTGAATTTAACAGTCGTACCCCTTGTATAGATTAATTAAACTATAGTTATAGTATAACAATGGGAATAAAATAAAACATCAGTGGTTCCCAACCTTTTATGCTTCACGTACCTCCTGGAAATGTGTATGTAACCGGGGTACCCCTTGTATAGACAGATTAAACTATAGTTATAGTATAACAATGGGAATAAAATAAAACATATATCAGTGGTTCCCAACCTTTTATGCTTCACGTACCTCCTGGAAATGTGTATGTAACCGGGGTACCCCTTGTACACACAGATTAAACTATAGTTATAGTATAACAATGGGAATAAAATAAAACATATATCAGTGGTTCCCAACCTTTTATGCTTCACGTACCTCCTGGAAATGTGTATGTAACCGGGGTACCCCTTGTACACACAGATTAAACTATAGTTATAGTATAACAATGGGAATAAAATAAAACATATCAGTGGTTCCCAACCTTTTATGCTTCACGTACCTCCTGGAAATGTGTATGTAACTGGCGTACCCCTTGTATAGATAGATAGATAAAATTATAGTTATACAGTACCGTGCGAATTAGTTGGGACAAGCGAAGCCTGGAGAACCTCTTCGATCTGGCAACATCCAGCAATCCCCCAAACACCCACCCAATGTCATGTTTTGGGGATGTTTCACAGCTTCCGGGCCACAGACGCTTCACCCCATTGAAGGAATGATGGACAGCTAAAAGTACACAGGCGTTCTGGAGGCGAAAATGGTCCCAACACTGCAGAAGCTGTTTCCTAACGGCGATGGGGTATTTCAACAGGATCTGGCTCCATGCCACAATTCTAAGCTTGCTAAAAGCTTCTTTACCCAGCAACATTTGAAGGTATTGGAGTGGCCAGGAAATTCACCCGATCTAAACCCCATTGAAAATTTGTGGGCCATTATTAAAGCGCGCATATCTAAGATGGATTGCACGACGAAAACCAAAATGATAGAAAGTGTCATGAAAGTGTGGTACCACGACCCTGAAGTGAAGGGGATGTGTGGAAAGCTAGTGGCATCAATGGTTGAGAGGGTCAAAGAAGTAATTAAAGCTGGGGGGGGGGGGGTCACATTCACTATTAACTACACTCTTAAACAAATATTTAGTTTTGTCTTTGTTACTGCATTTTCCTATTGTCCCAACTAATTTGCACAGTACTGTAGTATAACAATGGTAATAAAATAAAACATATATATCAGTGGTTCTCAACCTTTTATCCTTCACGTACTTCCTAGAAATGTGTATGTAACTGGCGTACCCCTTGTATAGATAGATAAAACTATAGTTATAGGTATAACAATGGTAATAAAATAAAACATATCAGTGGTTCCCAACCTTTTATGCTTCAGGTACCCTCTGGAAATGTGTATGTAACTGGTGTACCCCTTGTATAGATAGATAAAACTATAGTTATAGTATAACAATGGGAATAAAACATATATATCAGAGTGGTTCTCAACCTTTTATTCTTCAGGTACCTCCTGGAAATGTGTATGTAACTGGCGTACCCCTTGTATAAATAGATTAAACTATAGTTATAGTATAACAATGGGAATAAAATGAAAACATATATATCAGTGGTTCTCAACCTTTTATGCTTCAGGTACCTCCTGGAAATGTGTATGTAACTGGTGTACCCCTTGTATAGATAGATAAAACTATAGTTATAGTATAACAATGGGAATAAAACATATATATCAGTGGTTCTCAACCTTTTATGCTTCAGGTACCTCCTGGAAATGTGTATGTAACTGGCGTACCCCTTTTGTATAGATAGATAAAACTATAGTTATAGTATAACAATGGGAATAAAATAAAACATATATATCAGTGGTTCTCAACCTTTTATGCTTCAGGTACCTCCTGGAAATGTGTATGTAACTGGCGTACCCCTTGTATAAATAGATTAAACTATAGTTATAGTATAACAATGGGAATAAAATAAAACATATATATCAGTGGTTCTCAACCTTTTATGCTTCACGTACCCCCTGGAAATGTGTATGTAACTGGTGTACCCCTTGTATAGATAGATAAAACTATAGTTATAGTATAACAATGGGAATAAAACATATATATCAGTGGTTCTCAACCTTTTATGCTTCAGGTACCTCCTGGAAATGTGACTGGTGTAACCCTTGTATAGATAGATAAAACTATAGTTATAGTATAACAATGGGAATAAAATAAAACATATATATCAGTGGTTCTCAACCTTTTATGCTTCACGTACCTCCTGGAAATGTGTATGTAAATAGCGTACCCCTTGTATAAATAGATTAAACTATAGTTATAGTATAACAATGGGAATAAAATAAAACATATATATCAGTGGTTCTCAACCTATTATGCTTCACGTACCCCCTGGAAATGTGTATGTAAATAGCGTACCCCTTGTATAAATAGATTAAACTATAGTTATAGTATAACAATGGGAATAAAATAAAACATATATATCAGTGGTTCTCAACCTTTTATGCTTCACGTACCCCCTGGAAATGTGTATGTAACTGGTGTACCCCTTGTATAGATAGATAAAACTATAGTTATAGTATAACAATGGGAATAAAACATATATATCAGTGGTTCTCAACCTTTTATGCTTCAGGTACCTCCTGGAAATGTGACTGGTATACCCCTTGTATAGATAGATAAAACTATAGTTATAGTATAACAATGGGAATAAAATAAAACATATATATCAGTAGTTCTCAACCTTTTATGCTTCAGGTACCCCCTGGAAATGTGTATGTAACTGGTGTACCCCTTGTATAGATAGGTAAAACTATAGTTATATATGTTTTATTCCCATTGTTATACTATATCAGTGGTTCTCAACCTTTTATGCTTCACGTACCCCCTGGAAATGTGACTGGTGTACCCCTTGTATAGATAGATAAAACTATAGTTATAGTATAACAATGGGAATAAAATAAAACACACATATATATATAACACATATCTAGAGACTTTTGAGTTCTCACGGCGTATCCCAAAAAATTTTACCGCGTACCCCACGTTGAGTTGTTGGGTTGTTTTACTTCTGAACGGGACATTTTTGCACACCATGGGTTAAATGGCCAGGTCAGAAGGACCTTGAAGGCTCAGAGAAGGTTGAGGGAAGAGACCCACTGGAACAGCTGTTAGGAGACAGATGGTAACCTCTGGTCAAGGCCATCCAGCGTGTTCTCTAACGTTCACAGGGTGTGGCTCTCCCGCACACGGAGCCACGGCTTAACGTCCCATCCGACGGATGGACGGCCATTCCATGCCCATCGGTGTCCCCTACTGGCCATGGGCAGGGCGGGGAATTTTGCGGAGATAAATCTCAACGCTGGTCCAGCTGGGACTTGAACCTGGGAATTGCAGATTACGAGCCTGGCGCGCTACCGACTGAGCCACCCCCGCTCCGATAGCAAGGGGTGCTGGATGTCTTGGCATTGTCCCATAAATGAGTTTATGGCATATTTTCAGATCCAGTTCAAGTCTTCACCATTCATCCAAGAAATTAAGATTTGCAACTTGGCCTGTGAGGACGCCTCCACTTCGAAAACCCTATATATAGGGTGGGGTTACTTTATTTCTGAGCGGCGCTTTTTTGCGCACACAGAGCTAAATGGCAAGGTCACAAGAATCCCAAGGGCTTAGAGAAAGTTGGGGGAAGGGATCCACTGGACAGCGGAAAGACCATAAATAGAGTTCTCGAACGTGCACAGGATATGACTCCCCTGCACACATGGTTTAATGTCGCGTCCGAAGGACGGCTGTCTTTCCAAGCCCATTGCTGTCCCCTTCTGACCGCGGCAGAATGGGGATCTGTGGAGATAAATCTCAGTTCCCAGGTAGGACTCGAACCTGGGAACTGCAGATTATGAGTCTGGCGCGCTACCAATAGAGCCACCCCCATCCCCTTATATTTAGTATACATTTTAAAATATAGGATTTTCAATTGATGAAAGGTCAACAATTAAAAGCCAATTCTTATTTTCTTATAATTTTTTAAAGCATATATTGGGCCACTTAGGCAAACTGTTGATTAGCTTATCGAATCCTTGCCGATAAAAGGAAGCGTTGTGCTCCTTTGTCTCTGACTACATCATCAGATGGATAGCATCCTCCTCGGAGATGTTCCTTCAACTTCCCAAAGAAGCGAAAATCTGATGGCGCCAAGCCTTTCCAGGTGCAGAGAAGGTCCATCACGGACTAGAAAGTTCAAAAATAAAAGTCCATTTTTCTCCATATGTTGCACTGACAGAACATCAAAGCCACAAGCAGTCAAATGTACTTCCACCGATGGTACCTTCTGTGTCCACAAAAACGAAATTACAACTCATATCTTCAACTTCGTATACACGTGCAGCACCTTCGCCATGTTCGCTCCTCACAGCACGGGTCTGTAACAGTGAGTTGGGTTGTTTTACCTCAGCGGCACTTTTTTGCACACCATGGGCTAAATGACCAGGTCACATGAACCCCGTAGGCTCAGAGAAAGTTGGGGGAGGGGACCCACTGGAACAGCTGTTGGGAGACAGATGGTAGCCTCCCGTAAAGGCCATCCAGCGTGTTCTTTAACGTGCACAGGGTATGGTTATCCCGCACACGGGGCCACGGATTAACGTCCCATTCGACGGACGGCGGCCTTTCCAAGCTCATCGGTGTCCCCTACTGACCGTGGGCAGGGCTGGGAATATTGCGGAGATAAATCTCAACGCTGACCCAGCTGGGACCCGAACCTGGGAACCACAAATTACGAACCTGGCGCGCTACCGACTGAGCCACCCCCGCCCCTGTAACAGTGACTACTGTCACCTAGTGACACTGTTTGGGACTAACACGCATTGATGGCAAAGCCCTAGATGTCTGTTAGTTTAGAAGTGAACCAATTGGAATCCTTATTTTCTGACATACATTCGAAATTCTTTCAAAAATTGTATAAACTTCCTGCCATTTACTCACAATTATTACCATCTCTCATATTAGTTTATTCATAATCACAACGTTCGTAATGAACAATTGCTACCGTTCACTTACAATTGTTGCAATTCATTCAGAACAGTCCACTTCACAAATATCCGAGTGTCTTACCATTCAATTACCATATTTTCAGGATTCATACGTTTTGGTATTCTTTAGCACATAACCAATCAAAAGCATCCTTCGCTTCCAAAAAGTAAGTTGAAAACGAACATTAAAGTTGTATTAACTGCGAAGGAACGTCTTATTAAGTGCGATTTCGAAAACCTACCTTTCTCGCACAATACTCCATGATGATGTAGACGTTATCTTGATCTTCGAAGTAATGATGAAACTGAACGATGTTCTTGTGCTTCAGAGTCCTGTGAAGATTTATCTCCTTCAAGATCTGGAAGAAAAAAACTTTTCAGCATCCTTCGCAATACAGGAGAATTTAATGGCAACAAAACATAAATATCGTTTACACTGATCCTACTTGGTCAAATTAAGAAACATGTAGCATTGCAAACATGAATTGAATGATTGCGTACAGTCGCCCAAAAAAGTATCCGAACACTATGGTTGATTACAGAATTCGGAAGAAATATCAGGCAACGATTTTTCTTTAGAAATTAGTGATCTGGCAACCTTCGTGTCACGTGATTACAGAACTCAGGAAAAATATCTGAAGCGTGTACAGAAACTGTACTCTCTCCAGTTACCGTTCACAGCAAACTGGAGCGTGTGCAGTTACTGCACACGCTCCAGCTTGCTGTGAGCGGTAACTGCCCACGCTCAATATTTCCGTGAGTGAGCCCACACGATCCAGGTTTTTGTGAGCTCACACGATCCAATGTGCTGTGAACATTAACCGCTCCAGTTTGCTGTGAACGGTAACTGCACACGCTCCATATTCATTGCATTATATATTCATACGCATTATGTATATTAAAAAAAAGCATCCGAACACTATGGTTGATTACAGAATTCGTAAAAAATATCTGGCAACGATTTTTTTTTAGAAATTAGTGATATGGCAACCTTCGTGTCACGTGACACTAAGGTTGCCACCCCCCTCCCCCCGCACACAATATCATGACTTAATGACCCATTCTATGGACAACGTCTTTTTCAAGCTTATTGTTGTCTCCCTTGTTACCATGGACTTTATGGGGAAGATCTCAATGTAAACCCAGTAGGGAATCGAGTTTGTTATGGGTTCTTTTACCTCTGAAAAGAGCTATTTTGTGCACACAATGGGCTAAATAGCCAGGTCACAAGGACCCCAAGGCTCACAGAAGGTAAGGGGACCCACTGGACAGCTGTTAGAGTTGGGTTGTTTTACCTCTGAGCGGCACTTTTTTTGCACACCATGGGCTAAATGGCCAGGTCACAAGGACCCCGAATGCTCAGAGAAGGTTGGGGGAGGAGACCCACTGGAACAGCTGTTGGGAGTGAGATGGTGTCCTCCCGTCAAGGGCAATCCAGCGAGTTCTTTAACGTGCACAGGGTATGGCTCTCCCGCACACGGAACCTCGGCTTTACGTCCCATCCGACGGACGGCAGCCTTTCCAAGCCCGTCGGTGTCCCCTACTGACCGTGGGCAGGGCCGGTGAAGTTTGTGAGATAAATCTCAATGTTGACCCAGCTGGGACTCGAAGCTGGGAACTACAGATTACGAGCCTGGCGCGCTACCGACTGAGCCACCCCCGCCCCTCTCTGTCGGAGGGTAGAGTTCACATATCTCACACATAATGTTAAAAAAACGTTGAAATGAAAAAGAAATTTTCTTGAGAATTTTTCAGAAAATATTGTTGCAAATAATTTTAGGAGAGTTTTTTATAATAGAAAAAGAGCGTAAAACGTTCCGGTTCCAGGCAAACGATTTTCGCCTTTGTAGATTTATATTTTTTCTAGATCTTACTCTTCATTTGACGGAGAGAGAGAAAGGTCAATACGATGAATAAAAGAAAAAAAAAGTTTGAAGACAGTTTCGAATAAGGGGGGGGGGGGGGGGGAGTGGATGGCAGATGAAAAAGAGGCTAGTCTGAAAACGAGGCAAATAAAATCAGCAGTCGATTGGGTAAAAGACGGAGAAAGATGACAAAACGTCTCCTGAAGGATTGGCAATATCCGTTTTGTCTTGTTTGCACTCTCACTGCTCTGAGTGGCCCAAGGGAGAAGGTGATAAGTTGGGGAAAAAAGGAGTTGGGGAGGGGGGGGGAGCAGCTAGTTCCTTTCTCAGCATGGAGAAAATGCAAGTCGAGAATCTCTGTTTCGATTTTTTCTCTGTTTGTCTGCTGAATTGATGAGCTAGACGTGAATTCTCACCTCCAAAATGGAAGAAACCGAAATTTCTTGTTTTTTTTTTAAAAAAGAGAGATTGCTTTTCTGCTACCTTTCTTTTTTCGTTCCTTCATTTCATGAAGGGAAGTTCTCTTGCAACATCTTCATCGTCACTTTGCACAAGCAAGAGGAGAAGTGATGGAACGAAGAGTTACGGTGAAGAATTGGATGATGAAGAGGAAGATGGAGAGACGTTCCGGATGTGGAAAAGAGAATTTTGTCCGAATATTTTGGAATAATCGATAACAGAAAAGAAAAAAAAGAGGTTCCAGAGATGAGAGTAAGTTGAGAATCTAGAAATGTTGGGAAGAGTTTTTTTTTTTGTGTGTTTGTGGTCTTTTGGGAGCTCTGGAAGGTTTTCTTCTTGTTGCCATCTCTTGAGAGAGATTGGGTTCACGTGAGGGAAAAGGTAGTAGTAATAGGAGGAGGAGATATGGCAGATGGAAGTAGCATCGTTTTAGAAAGGAAGAGTTGGAGAATGAAATGGGTTGGGTTGTTTTACCTCTGAGCGGCACTTTTTTGCACACCATGGGCTAAATGGCCAGGTCACATGGACCCCGAAGGCTCAGAGAAGGTTGGTGGAGGGGGACCCACTGGAACAGCTGTTGGGAGACAGATGGTAGCCTCTCGTCAAGGCCATCCAGCGTGTTCTTTAACGTGCACGGGGTATGGCTCTCCCGCACACGGGGCCACGGCTTAACGTCCCATTCGACGGACGGCGGTCTTTCCAAGCCCATCGGTGTCCCCCCTATTGACCGTGGGCAGGGCGGGGAATTTTGCGGAGATAAATCTCAACGCTGACCCAGCTGGGACTCGAACCTGGGAACTACAGATTACGAGCCTGGCGCGCTACCGACTGAGCCACCCCCGCCCCAGTAATAGGAGGAGGAGATATGGTAGGTGGAAGGTAGCATCATTTTAGAAAGGAAGAGTTGGAGAATGAAATGGAAGACTCCAGGGATGGAGAGATTTCAGAGATTAAGAAGATCATGCTTCATTTGTGTGTGGGAGAATGCAAGAATTTAATATTATACTAACAACATTGATACAACAAAGAAATAAGACCTCAAGAAGCTTAAAACTACTTAGAATACATTGATACATACACTATGTGACGAAAAGTAACCTGATACTTCGACGGAAATTTTTCGAAGTTTCCTAACTTTGAAAATAAGCATTTGAGGGGAAAATGTCACTAGAGAAAAATTACAGATCTCACTCAAATCTCCCCAAATTTTAATTTTCAGTAATATTCGCTTAATGTGTAATGAGTTATTGAAGCTGGAACGTTTAACGGCAAATGTTGGCGCTGCGATATTTTTCTTAAATAGTTTTTTTCTTTCCCAAAATTGATGAAAACTGTAAAAATCGCAGCACAAATTTCAAAAGTTTCAAGTTATGTTGGTGAACGATTTGTTATAAGGTTGGGTTGTTTTACCTCTGAGCGGCACTTTTTTTGCACACCATGAGCTAAATGGTCAGGTCACATGGACCCTGAAGGCTCAGAGAAGGTTGGAGGAGGGGACCCACTGGAACAGCTGTTGGGAGACACATGGTAGCCTCCTGTCAAGGCCATCCAGCGTGATCTTTAACATGCACAGGGTATGGCTCTTCCATACATGGTGCCACGGCTTAACATCCCATCCGACGGACGGCGGTCTTTCCAAGCCCATTGGTGTCCTCTACTGACTGAGGTTGGGTTGTTTTACCTCTGAGCGGCGCTTTTTTGCACACCATGGGCTAAATGGCCAGGTCACATGGACCCTGAAGGCTCAGAGAAGGTTGGAGGAGGGGACCCACTGGAACAGCTGTTGGGAGACAGATGGTATCCTCCCGTCAACGCCATCAAGCGTGTTCTTTAACGTGCACAAGGTATGGCTCTTCCATACATGGTGCCACGGCTTAACGTCCCATCCGACGAACGGCGGCCTTTTCAAGCCCATTGGTGTCCCCTACTGACCGAGGTTGGGTTGGGTTGTTTTACCTCTGAGCGGCACTTTTTTTGCACATCATGGGCTAAATGGCCAGGTCACATGGACCCCGAAGGTTCAGAGGTTGGGGGAGGGGACCCACTGGAACAGCTATTGGGAGACAGATGGTAGCCTCCCATCGAGGCCATCCAGCGTGTTCTTTAACGTACACAGGGTATTGCTCTCCCGCACACGGGCACACGGCTTAACGTCCCATCCGACGGACGGCGGCCTTTCCAAGCCCATCGGTGTCCCCTACTGACCGTAGGCAGGGCGGGGAGTTTTGCGGAGATAAATCTCAACGCTGACCCAGCATAGGTCTCGAATCTGGGAACTATAGATTACGAGTCTGGCGCGCTGCCGACTGAGCCACCCCCGCCCCTTTTTGACATTGCATTATTACAAATAAATTCAGACGAACCAAGTAGTATCTAATCACTAAGCAATCCATATTTTTAGGTATCATATTTTTAGGCATTAAACATTTAGTGCAAATGTCATCATGAAACTATTGAATGTAAGATTAGAGGGAATATCTAATACGATAAATGGTGAAACTCGCAGTATTTATGAACATTTTTGATCTTTTACCTAATTATTAAGATTATTAGTAGCGTAATTCTGAGGATTTATTAAATTGATATATTTGAGTGCTTTTTTTAAAAAAAATATGGAATTAAACCATGTGTGTAGGAAACACTTTCGTGAGAAACGAAACCGGAACTTACCTTTTCTTTCTGCTGAGGTTTGGTGAGACGAGACTTTGGAATGATTTTCCCGGCATACACTTTGTTGGTGGTGAGGTCTGTCATCTCGTGCACTCTGGCGAAACCTCCCTTGGGAGAGGGGGAGAAAAATCCATGTTAAAGTTCCTTTATACACTCTTACACGATTAAGATATTTTCACTTTATTGTCTATCAATAGACATTTAATTAATTCTTTCTTTAGAGATATTAAAAAAAAGTTAATTTTTACGATTTGTGTATATCGAATATCCCAATAGCTTTAATGGCGATCTCTACCTGCGAGAAATTTTGGGATTGGGTTAGGTTGTTTTACCTCTGAGCGGCACTTTTTTGCACACCATGGGCTAAATGGCCAGGTCACATGGACCCCGAATGCTCAGAGAAGGTTGGGGGAGGGGATCCACTGGAATAGCTGTTGGGAGACAGATGGTAGCCTCCCGTCAAGGCCATCCAGCGTGTTCTTTAACGTGCACAGGGTATGGCTCTCCCGCACACGGAGCCACGGCTTAACGTCCCATCCGACGGACGGCGGCCTTTTCAAGCCCATCGGTGTCCTTTACTGACCGTGGGCAGGGCGGGGAGTTTTGCGGAGATAAATCTCAACGCTGACCCAGCTGGGACTCGAACCTGGGAACTACAGATTACGAGCCTGGCTCGCTACCGACTGAGCCACCCTCGCCCCCGAAACATTGAAGGAACTTCTATTGAAGAAAACGTAGAGCAAATATTAAACAAAAAATAAATCTCTTAGGAATAATACGAAACTAAAATCGGTTTCATTCGGTGGCTGATTTTCGCTGAAAGTGAAGGTCTGCTTTGAATCGTTTGCTGGTGACCGTTACCAACTCTAAATTTGAAATGCTGCCAGAAAAAAGATTGAAGTTTACACTGAGCAGTGCTGACATTCCGTTTCTTCTTATTTGCATAATTTCTTTTTTACTTTTTAGATAAGAAAAACAATTACTCAGTAAACAAAAGTGCAACGCATGAGAAATTGGGAAAAGTTTTTGGATGTTTTTCATTCTAATTTTTTACTTCTTTGTTAAGTGCGCTGGAAAAATGGAACTTTTTATAGTTAAATGGTTGTTCCGTTTGGCATATTCTCTGCAGAAGACGGATATCCATTTCTGTGAATTGCATCGAATTGTCAGATGATACAATTAAGATTCAGATTAATCCCACAGTCAACAGAAATAAAGAAAATTTAAAAATACATATTACCTTTTCGTATTGTTTTTTGATCGTCATTTTTCGGTTTGTTAAAACAGTTCTTCCACCATACCTATGGGGCGGGGGTGGCTCAGTCGGTAGCGCGCCAGGCCCGTAATCTGTAGTTCCCAGGTTCGAGTCCCAGCTGGGTCAGCGTTGAGATTTATCTCCGCAAAATTCCCCGCCCTGCCCACGGTCAGTAGGGGACACCGATGGGCTTGGAAAGGCCGCCGTCCATCGGATGGGACGTTAAGCCGTGGTCCCGTGTGCGGGAGAGCCATACCCTGTGCACGTTAAAGAACACGCTGGATGGTCTTGACGGGAGGCTACCATCTGTCTCCCAACAGCTGTTCCAGTGGGTCCCCTCCCCCAACCTTCTCTGAGCCTTCGGGGTCCATGTGACCTGGCCATTTAGCCCATGGTGTGCAAAAAAGTGCCGCTCAGAGGTAAAACAACCCAACCCACCATACCTTTCGAAACGAGGAGCAAATTTAAAGATTTGTGTGTCAAAATGAAAGCTTTTGACGCGGGGAATATCGTAAGCTATAAATAATAACCCCTCCCCCCCCCTCCGTGTTTTCTTTTCTCCTAAAAAGGGGAAATATCGAGGAACAATCGTTTTCATCTGGAGATATGAAAACGATTGTTCAAAACTGATTCTAATTTCAATTATTTTCTTTAAAGTCTTAGGATGCATTATTTCTGTGAAATATTCCCCCTTCCATAACTCTTTAAATATTGAATGAATATTGTTGAAATCTGAGACTTAAATAGATTTCATTATGATCTTTAAAATATCTTCAATAACATTTTCCCGTTAAATGCATATTTTAAAAGTTATAGAGCTTCAAAGTTAGATACCCCGTTGACAAAACTTGAAAATTATCTATCATTTTGTTAAGGCAGTATAGAAAAATGCTTTGAATTTTTCTTATGTCCAAATACTTTTATTTCTTTTCCTTCCAACAAATTTCGAGATGCATCGTAACATTTAAATACCAGCACATCCGTGCATCCCAAGAGAGCAGCCAATCAGCTCCATGATTAAAAAAAAAAACAGATTCGAGTCTCAATTACACTAAATCCAGACTTCTATTTCTTCTTCACCTCCTGCCAGGAAACGACAATGCGAAATCTTCTTCCACAAGCGATGCGCATCACACGTAACAGGCACAGCATCTCAAACAGCATCCTTGGAGAGTCACGCGAAGTTGCGTTTCAGACTTCGTGCTGCGAATCAACATTTCCTCACGAACACGACAAAATTAATTCCCTCTATCGGCGACGCACCTGTGGCCCCCTATTCCCTTCCTCCACCCTCCTACTCTTCTTTCCTCCCCTCTTTCATCTTCCTCCTCCTATTCCTACAGCTGCAGATAAGGAGCAGAACAACCGAGGACTGCGTGACGTGACGCTCATCTTCATCTCTTTTCAATGAGCGCAGAAAATGAGAGATGATGTGTGATGAAAGCACGAGATGCTGGCGCACAACCCGGAGGAAGGATCATCCTGCATCCGCGAACAGAAAACTTCACACCGGAGTGCAAAACGAATGAATAAATTCAGACCCAGAAAAAAATTTGATTCAGGTTGAAATTTGACGTGAGAAAAGCTTGACTAAGGTTTGCAGCTTATTAAACACTAATAGGCAACATATGGGGACAATCGCGTTTCACTCAACATCTGATGCAATTGGGTTCGGTTGTTTTACCTCTGAGCGGCACTTTTTTGCACACCATGGGCTAAATGGCCAGGTCACATTGACCCCGAAGGCTCAGAGAACATTGGGGGAGGGGACCCACTGGAACAGTTGTTGGGAGACAGATGGTAGCCTCCCGTCAAGGCCATCCAGCGTGTTCTTTAACGTGCACAGGGTATGGCTCTCCCACACACGGTTCCACGGCTTAACGTCCCATCCGACGGACGGCGGCCTTTCCAAGCCCATCTGTGTCCCCTACTGACCGTGTCCCCTGCAACACTCGGTGTCCCCTACTGACGCTGACCCAGCTGGGACTCGAACCTGGGAACTACAGATTACGAGCCTGGCGCGATACCGACTGAGCCACCCCCGCCCCTCATCTGATGCAGTCTCTTATTGCTGGAAACATGAGCAATTGCACAAGACCATTCACCAAAATCCAACTTATCTAAACGCACATCTCAAATCTACAAACTCATCCAATAACTATACACTCACAACTCGCCCATTAAATCTACTTACCCACTTACCTAACAGTAGTGGGGCGGGGGTGGCTCAGTCGGTAGCGCGCCAGCCTCGTAATCTGTAGTTCCCGGCTGGGTCAGCGTTCAGACTTATCTGTGCAAAACTCCCCCACCCACTATCAGTAGGCGACACTGATGGGCTTGAAAAGGCCGCCGTCCGTCGGATGGGACGTTAAGCCGTGACTTCGTGAGTGGGAGAACCATACCCTGTGCACCTTAAAGATCACCCTGGATGGCCTTCGGGGTCCATGTGACCTGGCAATTTTTCCCCTTTTGTGCAAAAAAGTGCCGCTCAGAGGTAAAACAACCTAACAGTAAACATCCACCAACCTATCTACTCTATGATACATACTTATTTCCCCGCCCGGGTTCACAGGTTATCCCCCGGTGAGAAAGAGGAGGGGGCGCTGTTGGGTTTGGAAAAACCGTCTCTGTCGGATGTAACGTTAAGACGTGGTACAAGAGAATGAAAACTCCAGTGCACGTTGGGAAACATTCTGGATGGGATTTTGACGAGATTCTCCTGACTTCTCTCCTAACAACTGTCCAGTGCTTCGCCTTCTCACGTCTCCGAGACCTTTGGGTGTTTGTGACCTTGCCATTTATCCCATTACATGCATAAAAGTAGCGCTGAGAGTTAAAGCTACCCAAACAACCCAATCCCCGAATTACCTATTTACTCACCTCCTTACTTACCTACTCACTCATTCTTGGGTGGTTTTACCTCTGAGCAGCACTATTTTGCTGCTCAGAGATGGGCTAAATGGCCAGGTCACAAGGACCCCGAAGGCTCAGAGAAGGGGGAGGGGACCCACTGGAACAGCTGTTGGGAGACAAATGGTAGCCTCTCGTCAAGATCATCCAGCGTGTTCTTTAATGTGCACAGAGTATGCTCTCCCGCACACGCGGCCACGGCTTAACGTCCCATCCGACGGACGGCGGCCTTTCCAAGCCCATCGGTGTCTCCTACTGACCGTGGGCAGGGCGGGGAATTTTTGTGGAGATAAATCTCAACGCTGACCCAGCTGGGACTCGAACCTGGGAACTACAGATTAGGAGTCTGGCGTGCTACCGACTGAGCCACCCCCGCCCCACTCATTCATTCAAATACCTAATTACTCACCTCCCCATTCACCGTAGTACCCATCCTTTCAAAACACTTGAATCTAAAAACATGGCAAAGTTCTCGTCACGAAATGAATTCTTTGGATGTGGAGAAGGTCCCTACTGCGCCTTCCTGCCCCTCCCCCCACCCTGCCCCCATAGCAACCCTAAGCTTGAGCTTTATTAAATTAGAAGAGTGTCCCTAACGCCACATCTAACAGAAGCTCTTGCGAGCAAAATTGGACAGAGGTTACAACGGTCGGTGGCACGTGAGAAACCCCCCCCCCCCCAAACCTTTGGTTTTGAGGAAGAGAATTTAATTAGCTCGCGACCAGCTCCCTCGGTAATCTCCATCTGAGCCTCTCCCCTCCTTCGGATCTCCATTACTCCCCCCCCCCCAAAGCTCTCCTTGTTTCAGTAGCGATCCCTTATTAAAGATTAACGGACCAGGATGTGTTCGTTTATTAAAAGAGTTTCAGTCCTCATCCAGCAACATTAATTTACAGGAAGAGCGGAATTCGAGGCACCAAATAGGAACGGAAGAGAATGATTCAGAGGGGGAAGGAAGATGAAACAACTTAAGTATCCCAAAGGAAAAAAGAAACAACTTAAGTGTCCCAAAGGAAACAACTCTTTCTGAAATCAAGTTTCTTCTCAACAAGAAATAAAAGTTCTTTAATTACTTTCCACACAGATTTCTCACATGAAATGGTCAAACTCGTTTAGATTGTTTTTCAAGTTAGAATCAGATTCTGATTGGGCGAGAAATTTTTTATTTCCTCTCCACCCCCCTCTCTAGTGGTACCCTCCATCTCTTTATTCTTTTGATCGCCCCCCTACATGAACTAATTTAATGCAGCAGCATCATTTTAGTCAGTTTTCTCTCAGCGTTTTCGGCTTCGTATATCTGAAGGAAACATCTCCGAACCATGAACTGCTGAGCCGTGGCTTCGTGTGCCGGAGGGCCATACCCTGTGCACGGTAAAGAATACCCTGGATAGCTTTGACGGGAGGCTACCACCTGTCCCTTAACAGCTGTTCAGTGGGTCCCCTTCCCTCAACCTCCTCTGAACCCTCGGAGTCTTTGTGACCTGGCCTTTTACCCTATTGTGTGCAAAGAAAAGTGCCGCTCAAGGCTATATAAACCCAACAATCATTGAGTAACATAGACCCCAATATCCAAGTCATAACAGCCCCTAGGGTTCAGAGGAGAGCTGAGTACACATTTGCAATAGAATTTTGCTGTAAGAGTTGGTGGTTTGTTTTACCTCTGAGCGGCACTTTTTTGCACACCATGGGCTAAATGGCCAGGTCACAAGGACCCCGAAGGCTCAGAGAAGGTTGGGGGAGGCGACCCACTGGAACAGCTGTTGGGAGATAGATGGTAGCCTCCCGTCAAGGCCATCCAGCGTGTTCTTTAACGTGCACAGGGTATGGTTCTCCCGCACACGGGGTCAAGGATTAACGTCCCATCCGACGGACGGTGGCCTTTCCAAGCCCATCGGTGTCCCCTACTGACCGTGGGCAGGGCGGGGAATTTTGTGGAGATAAATCTTAACGCTAACCCAGCTGGGACTCGAACCTGGGTTGGGTTGTTTTACCTCTGAGCGGCACTTTTTTTGCACACCATGGGCTAAGTGACCAGGTCACATGGACCCCGAAGGCTCAGAGAAGGTTGGGGGAGGGGACCCACTGGAACAGCTGCTGGGAGACAGATGGTAGCTTCCCGTCAAGGCCATCTAGCGTGTTCTTTAACGTGCACAGGGTATGGTTCTCCCGCACACGGGGTCAAGGATTAACGTCCCATCCGACGGACGGATGACTTTCCAAGCCCATCAATGTCAGCTACTGACCGTGGACAGGGCGGGTAATTTTGCGGAGATAAATCTCAACGCTGACCCAGCTGGGACTCGAACCTGGGAACTACAGATTACGAGCCTGGCGCGCTACCGACTAAGCCACCCCGCCCCTTTCTTCAGTAATAAATATCCGTTTGTTAATGAGCGACACAAGGCGAGATTTTCTGTTGCTCCCAAGGCAACAACGCCGCCCCAAAAAGATCGATTGTTGCCCAACTCTCACACGAGAGCTCGCATTATAATGAAGTGGCAAACAATCGAGAGATGCGCTCGTGCCAACAACATGCTGCCCTTGATTCATCCAAGAGAGAACTCTTGTAATATCGCAGGAAGCAGTTCTAAAGAGGAGGACCCGGGCACCGAGCATCTAGATGACTTTGGATGACTACTCGATCGATATTACCTGGAATCGACTCGCATTGATACGTCTGCGTGTTATTGAAGTTTCGCGCGCATTGGGAAAACGATTCTCCCGGAAAATTTTCGCCGATATCGGCTGCAATCAAGATAACTAAATCGTCGTAACGGGGAAAATTTTTTATTGGAGAATTAAGTGGTATCATGGCCGTTGGTACTATGTATTGGTAAAATGGAATGAAATGTGTCTGGGTTGTTTTACCCCTGAGAGGTGCTTTTTTGTATAATAGAGGCTAAATGACCAGGTCACAAGGACCCCGAGGGCTCAGAGAAGTTTGACCTAAAGGGACCTCATCAGGACCATACAACTCGCTGGATGACCCCGACATCAGGCTTCGTTGGATTGGGTTATCTCTGAGTGGCACTTTTCTGCACGCAATGGGATAAATGACCAGGTCACAAGGACCCCGAGGGCTCAGAGAAGTTTGACCGAAAGGGACTTCATCAGGACCATACAACTCGCTGGATGACTTCGACACGAGGCTTCGTTGGATTGGGTTATCTCTGAGTGGCACTTTTCTGCACGCAATGGGATAAATGACCAGGTCACAAGGACCCCGAGGGCTCAGAGAAGTTTGACCGAAAGGGACCTCATCAGGACCATACAACTCGCTGGATGACCCCGACATGAGGCTTCGTTGGATTGGGTTATCTCTGAGTGGCACTTTTCTGCACGCAATGGGATAAATGACCAGGTCACAAGGACCCCGAGGGCTCAGAGAAGTTTGACCGAAAGGGACCTCATCAGGACCATACAACTCGCTGGATGACCTCGACATGAGGCTTCGTTGGATTGGGTTATCTCTGAGTGGCACTTTTCTGCACGCAATGGGATAAATGACCAGGTCACAAGGACCCCGAGGGCTCAGAGAAGTTTGACCGAAAGGGACCTCATCAGGACCATACAACTCGCTGGATGACCTCGACATGAGGCTTCGTTGGATTGGGTTATCTCTGAGTGACACTTTTTTTGCACGCAATGGGATAAATGACCAGGTCACAAGGACCCCGAGGGCTCAGAGAAATTTGACCTAAAGGGACCTCATCAGGACCATACAACTCGCTGGATGACCTCGACATGAGGCTTCGTTGGATTGAGTTATCTCTGAGTGACACTTTTCTGCACGCAATGGGATAAATGACCAGGTCACAAGGACCCCGAGGGCTCAGAGAAGTTTGACCGAAAGGGACCTCATCAGGACCATACAACTCGCTGGATGACCTCGACATGAGGCTTCGTTGGATTGGGTTATCTCTGAGTGACACTTTTCTGCACGCAATGGGATAAATGACCAGGTCACAAGGACCCCGAGGGCTCAGAGAAGTTTGACCGAAAGGGACCTCATCAGGACCATACAACTCGCTGGATGACCCCGACATGAGGCTTCGTTGGATTGGGTTATCTCTGAGTGGCACTTTTCTGCACGCAATGGGATAAATGACCAGGTCACAAGGACCCCGAGGGCTCAGAGAAGTTTGACCGAAAGGGACCTCATCAGGACCATACAACTCGCTGGATGACCTCGACATGAGGCTTCGTTGGATTGGGTTATCTCTGAGTGGCACTTTTCTGCACGCAATGGGATAAATGACCAGGTCACAAGGACCCCGAGGGCTCAGAGAAGTTTGACCGAAAGGGACCTCATCAGGACCATACAACTCGCTGGATGACCTCGACATGAGGCTTCGTTGGATTGGGTTATCTCTGAGTGACACTTTTTTTGCACGCAATGGGATAAATGACCAGGTCACAAGGACCCCGAGGGCTCAGAGAAATTTGACCTAAAGGGACCTCATCAGGACCATACAACTCGCTGGATGACCTCGACATGAGGCTTCGTTGGATTGAGTTATCTCTGAGTGACACTTTTCTGCACGCAATGGGATAAATGACCAGGTCACAAGGACCCCGAGGGCTCAGAGAAGTTTGACCGAAAGGGACCTCATCAGGACCATACAACTCGCTGGATGACCTCGACATGAGGCTTCGTTGGATTGGGTTATCTCTGAGTGACACTTTTCTGCACGCAATGGGATAAATGACCAGGTCACAAGGACCCCGAGGGCTCAGAGAAGTTTGACCGAAAGGGACCTCATCAGGACCATACAACTCGCTGGATGACCCCGACATGAGGCTTCGTTGGATTGGGTTATCTCTGAGTGGCACTTTTCTGCACGCAATGGGATAAATGACCAGGTCACAATAACCCCGAGGGCTCAGAGAAGTTTGACCGAAAGGGACCTCATCAAGACCATACAACTCGCTGGATGACCTCGACATGAGGCTTCGTTGGATTGGGTTATCTCTGAGTGGCACTTTTCTGCACGCAATGGGATAAATGACCAGGTCACAAGGACCCCGAGGGCTCAGAGAAGTTTGACCGAAAGGGACCTCATCAAGACCATACAACTCGCTGGATGACCTCGACATGAGGCTTCGTTGGATTGGGTTATCTCTGAGTGGCACTTTTTTGCACGCAATGGGATAAATGACCAGGTCACAAGGACCCCGAGGGCTCAGAGAAGTTTGACCGAAAGGGACCTCATCAAGACCATACAACTCGCTGGATGACCTCGACATGAGGCTTCGTTGGATTGGTTTATCTCTGAGTGGCACTTTTCTGCACGCAATGGGATAATGACCAGGTCACAAGGACCCCGAGGGCTCAGAGAAGTTTGACCGAAAGGGACCTCATCAGGACCATACAACTCGCTGGATGACCTCGACATGAGGCTTCGTTGGATTGGGTTATCTCTGAGTGGCACTTTTCTGCACGCAATGGGATAATGACCAGGTCACAAGGACCCCGAGGGCTCAGAGAAGTTTGACCGAAAGGGACCTCATCAGGACCATACAACTCGCTGGATGACCTCGACATGAGGCTTCGTTGGATTGGGTTATCTCTGAGTGGCACTTTTCTGCACGCAATGGGATAATGATCAGGTCACAAGGACCCCTAGGGCTCAGAGAAGGTTGGGAGGAGACCCAATGGAACAGCTGTTGAAACAGATGGTAGCCTCCTGTCGACTACCATCCATGATCCAGCTTGTTTTTTAACATGAACAGGATATGTCTCTCCCTCACACGGAGCCACGGCTTAACGTCCCATCGGACGGACGGCGGCCTTCCAAGCCCATCGGTGTCCCCTACTGACCGAGAGTAGGGCGGGAACCTGGGAACTGTAGATGATGAGCTTGGCGCGCTACTGACTGGGCCACCCCCACCTGAGATTTCCATCTGATTCCTACCAATCACTGGAGTGCTGTCAGGAGACAGATGGAAGTCTCCCGTCGTGGCCGTCCAGTGCGTTCTATAACGTGCACAGGGAACCGCGTCTTAACGTTCCACCAGACGGACGGCGGCCTTTGCGCACCGAAAGCAGGATGGTGGTTTGGCGGGAAGATAAATCTCAGCGTCGGTGTAATTGGAAATCCAATCCGAGAACTGCATATTAAAAACCTGCAACGCTACCAACTGAGCCAATGAAAATTACTGGATGTTCATCGCAAGCTTTGTTGTTTTCATTCTTAGAGTTGGGCTGGGTTGTTTTACCTCTTAGCGGCACTTTTTTTGCACACCATGGGCTAAATAGACAGGTCACAAGGACCCCGAAGACTCAGAGAAGGTTGGAGGAGGGAACCCACTGGAATAACTGTTGGGAGATAGATGGTAGCCTCCCGTCAACGCCATCCAGCGTGTTCTTTAACGTGCACTCCCGCACACGAGGCCACGGCTTAACGTCCCAACCGACGGACGGCGGCCTTTCCAAGCTCATCGGTGTCCCCTACTGACCGTGGGCAGAGCGGGAGTTTTGTGGAGATAAATCTCAACGCTGACCCAGCTGGGATTCGAACCTGGCGCACTACCGATTGAGCCACCCCCGCCATTATTCTTAGACAATTACGACATTGTTGACTCATTGTAGCATTTAATTAGTTCGTATTTCCAGTTCCTTCTGTGCTCCTTTATTCTAAAAGAAGAACCGATGTGAATTTCTCCTGTTCCTTGTTCATCATATCCTCAAATGATTTAGGGGATAAGTCCTCTCCTATAAGCCAATGGATAATCATGTTTCAAGTTCTCTAACGTTAAAATCTTTTTTTATTGGAAAAAACAAACAAGATTCAGTAAGCTGTTTCTAATACTCTATAAATAAATAAATACCCCCTCAAGCAGCTGCTTGCACACAGAGGTCTGACAGCATTCTGTCAGTTTATATGCCATAGTAGGTCTGTGAGGATCGCAGGACCTCAGCAGAAAAACAACACACAACCATGCCTTACCCGGGGTTCGAACCCAGGTCCCTTAGATCAGTAGCCAAGCGCGCTAACCACTCAGCCATGGGACGGCTCTAATACTCTATTATTTACTAAAATAAATGGATTATTTAAATTTGCGTAATGATTGTTTCAGGTTTGTTTAATTTTGGTGAGAAGTTTTCCTGAAAGTCCATTTGTTAAATTTTTTCACCTGACTATTCAACTATTTCAACAGCGAAATATTCTTAAAAAGGGTGAATTTTTAAAATGTTTTGATTAAAATCTAAATCATTTCTAATGGCATTTTGCCATAAAAATATTATTTTCAGAGAGAAAGTGTTTTTTGATTAGCGAATTATCTTTCAAAAAGCTTTTCTGTTTTATAAATATATATTCAGCTATCTATTTCAACACATCAGAATTAACATTTACTGCTAGCTGGAGCTTAAATGCAAATAGCGCATATATATAAATATACACAGAAAAACAAACGTTTTCATCCCAAATCTTATTTAGTGGATAACTGGATCACGTTGCCATTGGCAACCAAGGAATGCAACATCTGCAGTCACTTTTTTTTTTGAAAAAGAGAATCAACATTTGGAAAAATCGTCAACACGATGGAGCTGCAGCTCAAACTAATCATCCAGATAAAAGGAAAAAAAGATAAGAATTACTCTTGCATAAATGGCAACAGCAATGAGAAGGCAACGCACGCAATTTACTCCAATGAGCGGTTGCTAGGAGACGGGATGAATTCGAATCTTTCATATAAGTGCGGGAACGTCTTCAAAAATACAAAGCCCGAAACTCTTAAATGAATACTTTGTTCATTAAATCTTTTCCTATCTTTGGTAAGCGATCCAAACTGTTTTAGGAAAATGAAACTGCGGCAAAAAATTTTAAATAACTATTCAACGCAATTTGTTCTCCCCCCCCTCCGCCTCCCCCTACAGGTTTAACGATGGCTTTTGTTTTTTGAAATTGCTTCGTTCTCCATTCCAACCACCTGCTATGCAGTAGGTTCGAAAAGAAAAAGGCCCGTCTGCATAATTTACCTTACGTTGCAAATTTTCTGTAATAAGAGAACTCAAAACAATAACACACATTGTTCTGGCTAATTTTCAAAGTTCGTTTTCCAACAGAAGGTGGGGTGGGGGTGGCTCAATCGGTAGTGCGCCAGGCTCGTGATCTGTAGTTCCCAGGTTCGAGTCCCAGCTGGGTCAGCGTTGAGATTTATCTCCGCAAAATTCCCCCACCCTTCCCACGGTCAGTAGGGGACACCGATGGGCTTGGTTTTCCTTTATATTAGTATTTTTAATTAAAAACGGGGCGGGGGTAGCGCGCCAGGCTCGTAACCTGCAATTCCCAGGTTCGAGTTCCATCTGGATCAGCCTTGAGATTTATCTCCGCAAAACTCCCCGCCCTGCCCACGGTCAGTAGGGGACACCGATGGGCTTGGAAAGGCCGCCGTCCGTAGGATGGGACGTTAATCCGTGGTCCCGTGTGTGGGAGAGCCATACCCTGTGCACGTTAAAGAACACGCTGGATGGCCTTGACGGGAGGCTACCATCTGTCTCCCAACAGCTGTTCCAGTGGGTCCCCTCCACCAACCTTCTCTGAGCCTTCGGGGTCCATGTGACCTGGTCATTTAGCCCAAGGTGTGCAAAAAAATTGCTGCTCAGAGGTTGAACAACCCAAATCTACAACCGAAATTCCTAATTACTAGAACAAAATGATCGTTTCTAATATTCAAGTTTTGCATTTTCCACATTTAACGTCTCTTAACGATAGAAATTGAAAGCTTCATTCATTACTACCCATCCAGCTATCTTTAAAAAGATATCTAGATCATCAGAAAATTATCGCTGATCTAGTTTATCGCAGTATCATCAGCATCATTGAAAACCTAACGCAGCAAATATCATTAGAAACATCTCGAAAAAAGCATCACTATCACGAGCGTTGTTAGGTTGTTTTACCTCTGAGCGGCACTTTTTTGCACACCATGGCCTAAATGGCCAGGTCACAAGGACCCCGAAGGCTAACAGAAGGTTGGGGGAGGGGATCAACTGGAACAGCTGTTGAGAGACAGATGGCAGCCTCCTGTCAAGGCCATCTAGTGTCTTCTTTAACGCACTAGGTATGGCTCTCCCGCACACGGCTTGGCTCTTCCGCATACGGATGGCTCTCCCGCTCAAGGCTTAACGTCCCATCCGACGGACGGCTGCCTTTCCAAGCCCATCGGTGACCCCTATGACCGTGGGCAGGGCGAGGAGTTTTGCGGAGATAAATCTCAACGCTGACCCAGCTGGGACTCGAACCCTATCATGAGTGTCATCGTAATCACAAAGCAAAACGTCACCAACGCAAATTTAATATTCCAAACATCGTCATCCCAGATATCGCACAGCTTAACATCGCCATGCACATCGTATATAACACACCCTCCTCCTCCAAGGGGCGGGGGTGGCTCAGTCGGTAGTGCGCCAGGCTCGTAATCTGTAGTTCCCAGGTTCGAGTCCCAGCTGGGTCAGCGTTGAGATTTATCTCCGCAAAATTCCCTGCCCGCGGTCAGTAGGGGACACCGATGGGCTTGGAAAGGCCGCCGTCCGTCGGATGGGACGTTAAGCCGTGGCCCCGTATGCGGGAGAGCCATACCCTGTGCGCGTTAAAGAACACGCTGGATGGCCTTGACGGGAGGCTACCATCTGCCTCCCAACAGCTGTTCCAGTGGGTCCCCTCCCCCAACCTTCTCTGAGCCTTCGGGGCCCGTGTGACCTGGCCATTTAGCCCATGGTGTGCAAAAAAGTGCCGCTCAGAGGTAAAAAAACCCAACCTCCTCCAATCAGAAAGAGTGTGCATCTTCTTCAGACTCATCGTGCAGCATCTCCAGAAAGACCGCACTGCATAATCAACATCTAAAACGCTTCACGAGAGACCGCAGCAAAAAAACACCCCAAAGTTTGTTTAGATCCATTTCACCTGTTGACCTCTTTTTCTTTCGATGCCGCTTCAGTTTCCATCATTCCCAACATCTCCTCGCTGTTATTTAAAAAAAAAAAAACCGACAAGAAATTTCGAAGCGCATTTTATTTTTTGCCTGCTGACACTTTAGATACCGTCCTCAAAATCCGATTAACTCTCCTCCCAGCATCCTCTTAATTCAACGCAACGTCATCAGAGCTGCTCTCTTCCTCCCCACGCGACCATCTCCACGGATCATTTAACCTGTTCCTTCCCCGCCATCTTGAACATCTTCATCCTTCCATTACCAGTTGTTTAAAAGCTGCACAAGTGAAGGGATGAGATTTCGCTCGTGATGATGTTTAAATAGCCTCCCCGGAGATTTCTGCTGATATAACAACAAATCTTCCGCACTCCGAGGAGCAGCATACTTCCTCTTGAACTTCTTTTTTTTAACTCTGCCTCTCTTAATCCCACACCAGGGTGTCGTTAAACTGCGCAGTCAACGCCGCTAAAACTCCTCCCGGGAAAGCAGACGGAAACCGGGTATTATTCATTTAAGCTTGCGAAAGCGATTTCTGACGGTGGAGCACGTGCGATCCGCGTCTCGTCTTCATCACCACTGCCCACCCAGAAGGAAAATGTTGCGACTAAAAAAAAAGATAAAAAGTGAAGGGGAAGAAAATAGTTCTCTAAAACCAGTCTTCAGAAAAAAGCGCCGTTTTAAAAAATAAGCGATCTTTTCAAAGTACGGAAATAACTTTTCCATATTACCTAACTTCTCCGATTACTAGGAATTGGCTCCTTAATCTCTGAGCGGAACTTTTTTTTTTGCACACTATGGGCTAAATGGCAAGGTCACAAGGACCCCGAAGGCTCAGAGAAGGTTGGGGGAGGGGACCCACTAGAACAGCTGTTGGAAGACAGATGGCAGCCTTCCGTCAAAGCCATCCAGTGTGTTCTTTAACGTGCACAGTGTTGGGTTGGGATGTTTTACCTCTGAGTGGCACTTTTTTGCACAATATGGGCTAAATGGCCAGGTCACAAAGGACCCCGAAGACTCAGAGAAGGTTGAAGGAGGAGACCCACTGGAACAGCTATTGGGAGACAGATGGTAGCCTCCCGTCAAGGCCATCCAGCGTGTTCTTTAACGTTGGGTTGTTTTACCTCTGAGCGGCACTTTTTTGCACACCATGGGCTAAATGGCCAGGTCACATGGACCCCGAAAGCTCAGAGAAGGTTGGGGGAGGGGACCCACTGGAACAGCTGTTGGGAGACAGATGGTAGTCTCCCGTCAAGGCCATTCAGTGTGTTCTTTAACGTGCACAGGGTATGGCTCTCCAGCACACGGAACAACGGCTTAAAGTCCCATCTGACGGGCGGCGGCCTTTCCAAGCCCAACGGTGTCCCCTACTGACCGATGGGCAGGACGGGGAATTTTACGGGGATAAATCTCAACGCTGACCCAACTGGGACTCGAACCTGGGAACTACAGATTACGAGCCTGGCATGCTACCGACTGAGCCATCCCCGCTTCACGTGCACAGGGAACGGCTCTCTCGCACTCTGGGCCAAGGCTAAACGTCCCATCAGACGGACGGCGATCTTTCCAAGACAATCGTGTACCCTACTGACCGTGGACAGGACAGGAAATTTTGCCGAGATAAAACTCAACTCTGACCCAACTGTGACTCGAACCTGGGAACTACAGATTACGAACCTGGCGCGCTACAAACTGAGCCACCCCCGCCCTTCGTGCGAATTCAATAATAAAAATATAATTTTTTTCAATCTGCTTCTACTAAAACGAATGGTGTTTTAAAAAGGTTAAAGATGGAAATATGAATAACAATACAAAATAAAAATAAATATAATATAAATAAAAATAGTTACAGCCTCAATTAAGACGAATGCTCAGCAGCTTATTTCTGGGATCCAGTCGCATCCTTCACACACCTATTTAGACAAGCCGACTTTAAAATAAACTTATTTCTTTTTTAAATAAACTTATTCTTATTAATATTTATTGTTTTTAATTTGTGCCTATATACATGACAAGTAAAATGCAATAAACAAAGTTAAACACTTTTTCCACCCCCCTTCTCAATTATTGGCTCCCAGCCATCATAATATTTTATTATTTGGCCGTATACAGTCGCTCAAAAAAGTATCCGAACACTATGGTTGATTACAGAATTCAGAAAAAATATCTGGCAACGATTTTTTTAGAAATTAGTGATCTGGCAACCTTCGTGTCACGTGATTGCAGAATTCAGGAAAACTATCTGGAGCGTGTACAGCAAATATACACGCTCCAGTTACCGTTCACAGCAAACTGGAGCGTGTGCAGTTACTGCACACGCTCCAGTTTGCTGTGAACGGTAACTGCACACGATCAATATTTCCGTGAGTGAGCCCACACGATCTAGTATCAAAATAATATGACCACCTACAGTCGCTCAAAAAAGTATCCGAACACCATGGTTGATTACAGAATTCAGGCAGTGCTTTGACCTTAAGATACGCGCTTCGAACCCTTGTTAACCTTTTTTTTATTACTGCCCAGCTCATAAGCTGAGTTTTTTTATAACCTCTGGGTTCAGTTTTTCTTGCTCAGAAGTCTAAATGACCAGGTCACAATGACCCCAAGAGCTCAGAGAGGGTTTGGAAAGGAGGCTCACTGGGTAGCTCCTTCCCCAACCTCTCCTTTCAAGGTCATCGAGGTCATTAACATGCACAGGGTATGGCTCTCCTATTGCGCCAGGCTTGTAATCTGCAGTTCCCAGGTTCGAGTCTTAGCTGGGCCAGCGTTGAGATTGATCTCTGCAAAACTTCCCAGTCTTCCTTCGGGGAGAAGGGAACACCGATGGGCTTGGAAAGACTACCCCTGACGGAAGGGGTAAAGGGATGTTAGCACTAAAGCTAACATCCCTTTAACGAGGGTGACACTAAAAACCAATAACGTTTAACGAGGAAGACGCTAAAAACTAGAAACACTTTAACGAGGGAGACACTAAAAAATCCACAACACTTTAAAGAGGGACACTAACATACCTTTAACGAGGGTGACACTAAAAACCAATAACGAGGAAGACACTAAAAAATCCACAACGCTTTAAAGAGGGAGACACTAAAGCTAACATCCCTTTAACGAGGGTGGCAGTAAAAACCAATAATGTTTAACGAGGGAGACGCTAAAAACTAATAACATTTTAACGAGGGAGACACTAAAAAATCCACAACACTTTAAAGAGGGAGACACTAAAGCTAACATCCCTTTAACGAGGGTGGCAGAAAAAACCATCAATATCTCCTTCCCCCATGAACAAGAATGATAAAAAAAAAAAGGAATCGCCATCCACTACGAGCACAAATCACGAAACGACTCGCTCCTAGCGGAACTATATATCTATATAAAAAAAAATCGCGAAAAAAAAAAAGGATTTCTCAACTTTAGGTGTCAGAACTTTTCTGTAACTCCACCGAGTGGAAGGAAGGCTATTAGAGAAATAAGTCCGAGTCTTTTTTTTTATTCCTCTTCCGGAGAGAAAAAGTGTTTAATCAAGACGTCACCAACCCAAAGGACACGGCGACTACGGGATCGATCACGCGCCGAGCGACTGACTGGCACGAGGAAGTGTCCGCATCGCGAGAAATGAAGTTCGAAATTGACGCGAGTGATTTCTCTTTATCTGAACTTGATTGTTGCACTCTGCCACCTCGTAAAGAAATCGATTCTTGTTGCTGTTCAGTCCGAGACGCATTGTTGCTTCACGTGAGGCATTGTCGCTCTCTTTCACTGTTGCTTATTGTAGTTGGTTGGGTTGTTTTACCTCTGAGCGGCACTTTTTTGCACACCATGGGCTAAATGGCCAGGTCACATGGACCCCGAAGGCTCAGAGAAGGTTGGGGGAGGGGACCCACTGGAACAGCTGTTGGGAGACAGATGGTAGCCTCCCGTCAAGGCCATCCAGCGTGTTCTTTAACGTGCACAGGGTATGGCTCTCCAGCACACGGTTCCACGGCTTAACATCCCATCCGACGGACGGCGTCCTTTCCAAGCCGATCGGTGTCCCCTACTGACCGTGGGCAGGGCGGGGAATTTTGCGGAGATAAATATCAACGCTGACCCAGCTGGGACTCGAACCTGGGAACTACAGATTACGAGCGTGGCGCGCTACCGACTGAGCCACCCCCGCCCCATTGCTTATTGTAGAAATTAGCGCAATTTTTTAGGGAAGGGGTCAGGCAAATTTGAGAATTTTTGTTGCACGCAATGGTAAAATGTTCAGGTCACAAGGACCCCACAAGAGCCGAGGCTTTGGGAAAATCAATTGGATTATTTTAGTTCAAACAGGAGTTTTTCTCTCTCTTCCAATGCGCTAAAAAGCCTGGTCTCAATGGCCACCAAGGGCTCAGAAGTGAATATGAAGTGTATTGATTTAACTTTGAGCAGCGCCCCTATGCACATAATGTGACGTAAGGCTGTAAGGGTTGGTTTGTTTTACCTCTGAGCTGCACTTTTTTTGCACACAGTGAGCTAAACGGCCAGGTCACAAGGACCCCGAGGGCTCAGAGAAGGTTGGGGGTTGGGTTGTTTTACCTCTGAGTGGAACTTTTTCACACACCATGGGCTAAATGGCCAGGTCACATGGACCCCGAAGGGTCAGAAGGTTGGGGGAGGGGACCCACTGGAACAGCTGTTGGGAGACAGATGGTAGCATCCCGTCAAGGCCATCCAGCGTGTTCTTTAACGTGCACAGGGTATGGCTCTCCCGCACACGAGGCCACAGCTTAACGTCCCATCCGACGGACGGCGGCCTTTCCAAGCCTATCGGTGTCCCCTACTGACCGTGAACAGGGCGGGGAATTTTGCGAGGTTGGGGGAGGGGACCCACTGGAACAGCTGTTGGAAGACAGATGGTAGCCTTTCGTCAATGCCATCCAGCGTGTTCTTTAACGTGCACAGGCTATGACTCTCCCGCACAAAAAACCTCCGGCTTAACGTCTCATTCGACCGACGGCGGTCTTTCCAAGCCCATCGGTGTCCCCTACTAACCTACTGACCGTGGTCAGGGCGGGCTCGAACCTCGGGACCGCAGATTACGAGCCTGGCGTGCTGCCAAGTGAGCACCCCACCCTGCATGTGCTAAAACACGCACAATGAATTGTTTTAATTAGAAGTTTCCGTCTTCTAAATAACTGTCCAGTGGATCCTTTCCCCCCAACGTTCTCTATATCCTTGAAGGTTTTTGTGGGTTGGGTTGTTTTACCTCTGAGCGGCACTTTTTTGCACACCATGGGCTAAATGGCCAGGTCACATGGACCCCGAAGGCTCATAGAAGGTTGGGGGAGGGGATCCATTGGAACAGCTGTTGGGAGACAGATGGTAGCCTCCCGTCAAGGCCATCCAACGTGTTCTTTAACGTGCACAAGATATGGCTCTCTCCAGTACATGGGGCCACGGCTTAACGTCCCATCTGACGGACGGCGGCCTTTCCAAGCCCATCGGTGTCCCCTACTGACCATAGGCAGGGCAGGGAGTTTTGCGGAGATAAATCTCAATGCTGACCCAGCTGGGACTCAAACCTGGGTACTACAGATTACGAGCCTGGCGCGCTACCGACTGAGCCACCCCCGCCCCTGAAGGTTTTTGTGACCCGATTCTTTTAGCCCATTGTGTGCAACAGAAGTGCATATTAGGGGTCAGACGTAACATCCATCTGTTACAAATCCCGCAATATCAAGATTTACTGAAAATCTAAACCATACGATTGCATTGATTATCGATTAACGACGTAAACCTTCGAAGAAGATTCCCTCCCCCTCTAAATTTCATCCTCTTTTGAAGATAGAGTTAAAAAAAAAAAACCTCCAATTGAATTAATTTCAATTCGTAAACATTAGATTCCAATTTTCTCCTCTTCAAATCTTTATTCCTTAATGATTATTCCCCTCAAAATCGTTTTTTTTTTTTAGAAATTAACAAAACCTTCGACTTCAGCGACACTTTAAAGAACTAAAGATTCTTTATAAAAAGCGCATTTTTCCCCAACGCACATTGTTCTTAAGTGTTCTCCGCAGTTGCATTTTTTAAAGATCACAAGTGGTTTTGTCTCGTTGCATTGTTATTTTGAGTACGAAAAGAAAATACACACGATGATAATAAAAGCAAAGGAAGAGTTGAAGACCTTACTTTGAAGACGTTTAATGAAGTAAGAACAAAAAAAAAAAGTTTTACAAAGTTGCTTGAGAAAAAAAATTGTTTTGTTTAAAGACAGCTCTCGCCTCAAGGAGATGGGGGATGCAGGATCTGATCTTTGCGTCGACAACAATATGCGAGGAGGTAATAAGTAACATGCGACGCTTAAGCAGCAAGCACGAGCTTGAATTGACAAAAGAAGAATTCCAAAGTTTCAGGAAGCTACAATGGATGAAAGGAGAGCTTTCATTTCCCGCCGATATCCTTTAGTAGATCGAAACGAAGCTGTCACCCTATATTTCATTTGGCTAAAAATGAAATATTCATCTGAGAAGTCTGCTCTATTCCATTCCTATCTATATATATTTCCTTCCCTCCAAAACACTCCACTAGCCATCCAAAACACTCCACTAGCCCTCCAAAACACTCCACTTGCCCTCCAAAAAACCCCACTTGCCCTCCAAAAAACCCCACTTGCCCTCCTGTATTCTTGCCGTTAAACCCTCATTTGCATCTCGCTTCTTCAAACCCTCACATTTTCTTCCAACCTTCACGTGTCGGGTGCTCTCTGAAATCCTTTTGTTCATCTTCCCCGATCATGTGCATCCTACTCCATCCTATGTATCCCAACACGTTTAATCCTAAAATGCGCCCATTTATCCATCTCATTCTTTCAAACCCATCTATCCATTCTACTCAATCACGTATCCTTTACGTGCAGATAATCCCACACTCGTTCACAAGGTACTCTCGATGTTGAGCGAATTCTTGTCATCCCACAGTACTGCAAATAAAGCATTGCAAGAATGTTGATCGATGTAACACCTAACACTCCAGAATAAAATCTGTCTAGCCTGCATCACTCATCTTCGCAATATTTCGTAGAAGACATTCTCCAGTCATAAAAGTTCTGCAAGCTTTACCCAGGAACTCACTAAAATCACACAGATGCTCAATAGCATCACACAGGTGCTCCACAATCTTTGCACAGGTGCTTCGCAGAGCATTACACTCTCTTTAAATGCTAAGCACGTGCTCGCAAGGCATTCCACCCTCCGCGAGTATTACAGAAGCGTTCTGCAAGCATCATCCTCCACGTGCTATCCACAAATGATGACAATAATAGGAACAAACACAATATTGATCAATGTTTATTAATAGCAACACTTTGAACATCTTCACTGTAGAGGAAACATTGTCTTCAGCTGAGTTGGATATGAACCCACGACCTCCTGGATAAACACGTCAGTTGCTCTGGCAGCTGAGCTACTGGTCGCAGATCAAGATTTTCTCCCTCTGATGTTTTTAAGCTTATACAAAGAGGAAGCATTAGAAGGGTTGGGGTGGTTTACCTCTGAGCAGCACTCTTTTGCGCACAATGGGCTAAAGGGCCAGGTCATGAAGACTCCAATGGCTCAGAGAAGATTGGGGGATGGGACTCACTGGAACAGCTGTTGGGAGACAGATGGTAGCCTTCCGTCAAGGCCATCCAGCGTGTTCTTTAACGTGCACGGGGTATGGCTCTCCCGCACACGTGGGCCACGGCTTAACGTCCCATCCGACGGACGGCGGCCTTTCCAAGCCCATCGGTGTCCCCTACTGACCGTGGGCAGGGCGGGGAATTTTGCGGAGATAAATCTCAACGCTGACCCAGCTAGGACTCCAACCTGGGAACTACAGATTACGAGCCTGGCGCGCTACCGACTGGAAAAACATTCCTATCCGAACCACAATATCTTATTTTGCTTTTGTGTTCCTCATTTTATAGCAAAGGAAACAAAAACAACCTCAGTAAACTAGAAGTGATCAGATTAAAGATAAAGTAACAAAAAGTCGAAGGGCACAAAAAAGAAGTCTAATAGATAAAGCCTGATGGAGATGTGCCTCGTTTTATTACCATGGAAACGGGTGACGTCTGTAAAAGTCACTTCATCCAAGTGCTTATTAACGGCTTCATATCCGCCTAGAGAATACATATATATATATCAAGAGCTGTACATTTCGTCTGGACCTTTTCAACTGCTCCCTATCGTTGTATGGTGAGAGACGACGACAGGGACAGTCATCAAACGATAAGGTGGCACTTGCTCCGAAAGTCGGGAGGAGGGCGGGAGGGAGGGGGGGGGGGGGAGTTGACATGATGAACGACCCAAGCCGCCCTCAAGTCGCTCACTCTTCCCGTCGCGGATGCTCTACAGGGACAGTTAAAACTCTGCCACGATAGATGTCCTTAAATTGGCACATTGTGGATCAGCTTGTCTGCTTGAAAAGATGGAGAAAAGATAAAGTCTCTCGTGGAGGGGGAGGAGAAGCGCGTTTGGAAGCAGAGGATGGAGAAGAGCAATAGTTCAAATTGATAAATGATGATGAGAGTTGAGGGTGGATAGGGGTAGAACTGCCCTAACGACTCTTTCAATGTCCGAAAAGTTGCTGTTAAGAAGATATAAGCTTGCTTCGAGTTGGCGATGGTTTTTGGGAGTTGTGTTTCACCAATTAATTTTGTTATTCTTTTTTCTGTCTAGTTTTTTTTTTCTTTCTATTTCTTCATCAGTTTCGTGAAAGATTTTGCTGAGTGTCAAGACAGACACGTGAAGGTTTTGATTTATTAAGGCAATCATTCGACTGCTGTTCTTACTCGCTTTTCTGACTATTAATCCTAGCTTCCATGGCTTTAATGGGAAAATTATAATTGTTTCCTTTAGGTTGTTTTACTTCTGAGCATCACTGGTTTTCCACACAATGGGCTAAATTGCCAGGTTACAAAGACCCCAAGGGCTCACGGGAAGGAAAGCCGCTGACAGCTGTTAAGACAGATGGTATCCTGCCGTCAAGGCCATCCAGGGTTTTCTTTAACGTGCAAATGGTATGGCTGTCCCGCACACGGTGTCACCACAGCTTAACGTCCCATCCGACAGATGGCGTCTTTCTGACCAAGATAGGGTGGAGGTTCAGCGGGGTTAAGAGATCTCTACGCTGGAAAAGTGAGACTCGGACCTGGAAACTTCAAATAATGAGCCAACGAATGAACTAGAAGGGTTGGGTTGTTTTACCTCAGAGCGGCACTTTTTTGCCCACCTTGGGCTAAATGGCCAGGTCACATGGACCCCGAAGGCTTAGAGAAGGTTGGGGGAAGGGGACCCACTGGAACAGCTGTTGGGAGACAGATGGTAGCCTCCCGTCAAGACCATCCTGCGTGTTCTTTAACGTGCACAGGGTATGGCTCTCCGGCACACGGGTTGTTGGGTTGTTTTACCTCTGAGCGGCACTTTTTTGCACACCATGGGCTAAATGGCCAGGTCACATGGACCCCGAAGGCTCAGAGAAGGTTGGGGTAGGGGACCCACTGGAACAGCTGTTGGGAGACAGATGGTAGCCTCCCGTCAAGGCCATCCAGCGTGTTCTTTAACGTGCACAGGGTATGGCTCTCACGCACACCGGACCACGGCTTAACATCCCATCCGACGGACGGCGGCCTTTCCAAGCCCATCGGTGTCTCCTACTGACCGTGGGCAGAGAGGGGAGTTTTGAGGAGATAAATCTCAACGCTGACCCAGCTGGGACTCGAACCTGGGAACTACAGATTACGAGCCTGGCGCGCTACCGACTGAGCCACCCCGTCTTTGGTGGGAAAAGGAAAGGCTTGAAAAGACTGTCGTCCGTCGGATAGGACGCTAACTCGTGTCTCTGTGTGGAGGGAATTGGGTTGTTAGGTTGTTTACCTATGAGCGCCGCTTTTTTTGCACACAATGGGCTAAATGGCCAGGTCACAAGGACCCTGAGGTTAGGGGAGGGGACTCACTGGACAGCTGTTAAGGACCAATGATAACCTTCCATGAAGGCCATCCAGCGTGTTCTGTAACGTGTACAGGATATGGCTTTCCCCACACGGGGGCCACGGTTTAAAGTCCCATCCGATGGACGGGTTGCTTTTCAAGCCCTTCAGTGTCCTCTACTGATCGTGGGCAGGGAGAAGAGTTTTGCAGAGATAAATCTGAACGTAGCTGGCCCAGCTGGGACTCGAACCTGGGAACTGAAGATTACAAATCTGGCGCAGCTACCGACATTACCTGCGGCCTTGTGCGTAGGATAGTCATACCCTGTGCATGCTAAAGACACTCGCTGACTTTGAAGGGAGGATATCCCATCTGTCTCTTAACAGCTGCCCAGTGAGCCCCTTTCCCCCAACTCTGACCCCTTGGGGTCATTGTGACCTGGGTAGAGGTAAAATAACTCAGTGTTACTGCAAACAGCAACAATCTTTCGTCACTGAATTAGCTCATGGTTTGATGAAAAAAAAATGGTTAACAAGTTGTTGTGGGTTGTTTTACCTCTGAGCGGCACTTTTTTGCACACCATGGGCTAAATGGCCAGGTCACATGGACCCTGAAGGCTCAGAGAAGGTTGGGGGAGGGGACCCACTGGAACAGCTGTTGAGAGACAGATGGTAGCTTCCGTCAAGGCCATCCAGCGTGTTCTTTAACGTGCACAGGGTATGGCTCTCCCTCAGACGGGGCCACGGCTTAACGTCCCATCCGACGGACGGCGTCCTTTCCAAGCCCATCGGTGTCCCCTACTGACCGTGGGCAGGGCGGGGAATTTTGCGGGGATAAATCTCAATGCTGACCCAGCTGGGACTCGAACCTGCGAACTACAGATTACGAGCCTGGCGCGTTACCGACTGAGCCCCCATGGTTAAGAAGTGTTCAAAACGAATATCTTAAGCGCCACACGTCCCCCAAATTTTCGTGCTCTAATAACACTGACACTCCCATTGTTTATGCTTCAGAACTTCGGTTATAAGCAACTTTTATTAGTTTTACGTGATATTAAAAAAAAAGTCAGCATAAGAAAAAAGTCAGCATAAAAGTCAGCATAAAAGATAAAAAAAAAAAGGTGATTTTTATGTAATGAAGCAAAAACCGTATTGAACGATTCAACTAGGGATGCATAAAAGTTTTTGGTATATGGCCGAATAGAAAAAAATGACTGCTGGAGGCAAATATTTGGGAAGGAGGTGGATAAAAAATTAACTTTTTTTACTGCATTTTACGCATCGTTATATTAAAACACCGATCTTTCTAGTAGAGCCTGATCAAAAAGTTATATTTGTATTATCGAATCCCCACGAAGGGTCGAATAAAATTGTTAAATGGGGCGGAGTTTATGCACGCCTTGTATAAACATTTAGAATTAATCAGAAACGTCTTTAAGAAAAAAAAGCATAACAGCAGCTTTATTATTTACATTAAGGTTCTTGTTGCAGCAAACGATAGTCCAGGTTGGGTTGTTTTACCTCTGAGCGGAACTTTTTTTTGCACACAATGGGTTAAATGACCAGGTCACAAGGACTCCGAAGGATCAGAGAAAGTTGTGGGAGGAGACCCACTGGAACACCTGTTGGGAGACAGTCGCCGTCAAGACCATCCTGCGTGTTCTTTAAATGCACCACATTATTAACCCAACCTCTTCCGAACACGGAGCCACGGCTTAACGTCCCATCCGACGGACGGCGGCCTTTCCAAGCCCATCGGTGTCCCATTACTGACCGTGGGCAAGGCGGGGAGTTTTTCGGAGATAAATCTCATTGCTGACCCAGTTGGGACTCGAAACTGGGAACTGCAGATTACGAGACTGGCGCGCTACCGACTGAGCCACCCCGCCTCTAAATGGCCAGGTCACAAGGACCCCGAAGGCTCAGAGAAAGTTGGGTGAGGGGACCCACTGGAACAGCTGTTGAGAGACAGATGGTAGCTTCCCGTCAAGGCCATCCATTGTGTTCTTTAACGTGCACAGGGTATGTACCGACTGAGCCACCTCCGTCTCTAAATGGCCAGGTCACAAGGACCCCGAAGGTACAGAGAAGGTTGGATGAGGGTACTCACTGGAACAGCTCTTGGGAGACATTGGATGGCCTTGACGGGAGGCTACCATCTATGTTTTTTAACGTGCACAGGGTATGGCTCTCCCGCACACGTGCCACGGTTTAACGTCCTATCCGATGGACGGCAGCCTTTCCAAGCCCATCGGTGTCCCCTACTGACCGCGGGCAGGGCGGGGAATTTTGCGGAGATGTCTTAACACTGATCCATCTGGGACTCGAACCTGGGAACTGCAGATTACCAGCCTGGCGCGCCACCGACTGAGCCACCCTCGCCCCACTATAGTCCAGGAAACGAATTCTTTTCCAATCTAAATTTTCTAATTCAAGCTCTCCAAATAAAAGAGATTTTTCGTGTTTGTTTCTTTAGCAAATGCTTTCCACGAAGAAAGAAATCAGATTTCAAACAACCAAGGCTAAGTCGACGTTGAAGGAAAGGAAGGCAAATGATATAAATAACGTGTGGGTTGAATTTTGCACTAATGGCGAAATGATTTCTCTCGTAAGGAGCTAGGGGGGGCACCGTGCCCCCCCCCTCGCTTTTTTACAATACCGAGAAGAATATTGCAGATTCACTTAACTTCAAACGAGCAAATATTCGTCAGAACAAATCACAATAAACATTCTCATCTAGATATTCCTTCGAAGTTGTAAACTGTTTTTCCTGTTGAAGAGCTCCACATTGGCGAACGCTGTCCTCGTTAATCGCTATTACCAGAATATAAAGGAAACCTCTTCCAGGAATAGCACATCTTACAGAAGAGAAAAACAAAAAGTATTTTCCAATTACCTTTCTGTTAGTTTGTTTTATCTTCGAAAGGAACTATTTTGCGCACAACTGGCTGAATGGATTAATCACGATGTCTCTAAACGCTAAGAATTGCTGGGAGATTTGCTAACGGTCGTTACGTTTGAGGTTGTATTACCTCTAAGCAAATAATATGTTAACGTCTTAATGTCTCCCTGACCTATTTGCAGGAAGGTTACAAGGGTTGCTAAAATAACAGCAAATACTTCCTGTTATTTCACCTCTGAGCAGCATTTTTTTTGCACACAATGGTCCAAATGGCCAGTCACAAGGACCCCGAAGTCTGACCCGAATCACAGAAGGTTGGGGGAGGGGACCCACTGGAACAGCTGTTGGGAGACAGATGGCAGTCTCCGTCTTTAACGTGCACAGGGTATGGTTCTCTCGCACACGGAGCCACGGTTTAACGTCCCATCCGAAGGACGGAGGACTTTCCAAGCCCATCAATGTCACCTACTGACCGTGGGCAGGGCGGGTAATTTTGCGGAGATAAATCTCAACGCTAACCCAGCTGGGACTCGAACCTGGGAACTACAGATTACGAGCCTGGCGCGCTACCGATTGAGCCACCCCCGCCCCACGTTACAAGGACTTCATTGGCAAATATTAAAAACGCAAATGGATGTTCCTCTGTTCTTTGAAGCAAGCATTGGTTCTTTTAACGATTTAGCCTTAGTTGATGAATTGCCTCTACCAAAATATTAGATCATTTTTCATGTTTTTTTCAACGGGGAAATCAAACTTTGAAGATCTATAACTTCTAAAACATGCATTTAATGGGAAAATGTGACGGAAGATAAATTAAAGATCATAATCAAATCTATTGAAAACTCGAGTTTCAACAATATTTGTTTAGTATTTAAAAAGTTATGAAAAATGAATATTTAAAAATAAATTATTTAGTTTTATAAAAATATCATTCATAATTGTCTAAATATTGAAATAATCGTTACATAAACTTCTAAAATTTTTTCTATTAAACGTTTTGAAGAATTATTAAGTTTTAAAAAATTTCTGAGGTAAATTATTATGATTCATTATAAAAAATAAATATTCCTTCAAGCAGCTGCTTGCCACAGAGGTCTGATAAGAATCTGCCAGTTAGGTTATTTTATCTCAGAGCGGCACTTTTTTGCACACCATGGGCTAAATGGCCAGGTCACATGGACCCCGAAGGCTCAGAGAAGGTTGGGGGGAGGGGACCCACTGGAACAGCTGTTGGGAGACAGATGGTAGCCTCCCGTCAAGGCCATCCAGCGTGTTCTTTAACGTGCACAGGGTATGGCTCTCCCGTACACAGGACCACGGCTTAACGTCCCATCCGACGGACGGCGGCCTTTCCAAGCCCATCGGTGTCCCCTACTGACCGTGGGCAGGGCGGGAAATTTTGCGAAGATAAATCTCAACGATGATCCAGCTCGGACTCGAACCTGGGAACTACAGATTATGAGCCTGGCGCGCTACCGACTGAGCCACCCCCGCCCCAGCCTTGGGGTTTGATCTAACAAATTCTTTATGAAGCGAAAACGAAAAATCTCCTCTCGAGTCAAGATCTTAGCCCACGAAACTGTTTTTAAATATTTAACACAATTTTTTTTTTTTTTTTATTATTATTATTATTATTATTAAAGGTGCTAACATCACTACATTATGTGTCGGATAAAAAAACAACAGAAAACAGATTGGTTAAAAGATTCAGAAAAAAATTCATCACCGACACGGCAGGAATCGAACCCGCAATTCTCCAGATTCATGCCAGATCGCGCTACCGTTACACTACGCATCAGACAAGGAAATTTTTCAGAATAAGACCTTGCAGATTTTCACTGAGACGTGACTGACACAGCGCCACCTATATTCAAGTAGATGCAACTTTTTCCAATCGTTGCTATTGATTTTTTAGATGTTAATGAGAAGGTCGATAACGTTCAAGCGTGGGGCGGGGGTGGCTCAGTCGATAGCGCGCCAGGCTCGTAATCTGTAGTTCCCAGGTTCGAGTCGCAGCTGGGTCAGCGTTGAGATTTTTCTCCGCAAAATTCCCCGCCCTGCCCACGGTCAGTAGGGGACACCGATGGACTTGGAAAGTCCGCCGTCCGTCGGATGGGACGTTAAGCCGTGGAACCGTGTGAGGGAGAGCCATACCCTGTGCACGTTAAAGAACACGCTGGATGGCTTGACGGGAGGCAACCATCTGTCTCCCAACAGCTGTTCCAGTGGGTCCCCTCCCCCAACCTTCTCTGAGCCTTCGGGGTCCATGTGACCTGGCCATTTAGCCCATGGTGTGCAAAAAAGTGCCGCTCAGAGGTAACCCAACTCAACGCTCAAGTGTATATATGATTAAAAATCAGATTATTACATATATCAGTTGCTGGAGCATTTCAAAAACTTTCAGATTCAGAAAAGAATTTCTATTTGACGGACGAATGAAAATTGATGAGCAGCTCAACTATTAATCAATATTGAAAAAAAATAAAACATAAAACTTGAAGAAAAAATACACAAAAGATTTTTATCTCCTTTTTTTCCACAGTTGAGCTTTTCATCTTCGCCCGACTCAATCCTCAGATATTCTTCTTTTTTTCTCATCCATTAGAAGAAAATGTCATTTACGGATGAAAAGAGGAAGAAAAAAAGCCACAAAAAGAGAAATCTATTTTAACAATTCTGGTACGTAAATATAAAAAGATGCCTTTTAAGTTAAGATTTCTCCTTTGAGAAATATTCTGCCTAGCCGGGAGATTATTCTCGGTGATTTAAAAGTGCAATAAATTGAATTTCGAAAGAGGGCTCTGCTCAAAGTTAGTTGCGTAGATCATGCACAAAAGCGATAAAAATAAAATACCGTCAAATGTGGCCTAGTGGTTTGCGGAGTGGTCTTGCATTAGACACTTTTTTTCGCCCTACATAAGAAGACGTAAAATTCTGAAATTGGTTCTATCGCGAATTCTTGGGAGACCGAGTCGATAATTTTACGATTTATCAGTCGTTTTAAGATTCAGCTAAGTTGAAATACACTCTAAATAGAATTAAATAAGTTATTTTTGGAGTAGGAAGCGAAACTGGTAGATCCACGCGACTCAAAAATTCACTTTAGAGCCTTTACGAATCGTTTCTTTCGGAATTCAAAAGTAGAGAGATCTTTTTTTGACTCATTCGGGATAAATAAACTTTTTATAAATGAATATTTTGCTGATGTGTGTTTAAAATGTTACTTTTTGAAATTTGTGATAGGTTTTTACCGAGGTAAATAGACTGCTGAAAGTTAATTGTATGGTGTATTAAATCTTTTCCTTTGGCCCTAATTTAGAGTAAACAATTACCAGCCCTTAAATTAAAAAAAATATTAGCACTACTTCAAAACTTAAAAAAATTACCACTTCAACCTGACCTAAAATTAGCAGTACTTGAATTCACATTTAAAATTAGCAGCATTTAAACTAAATTTAAAGAGCAATTGAATACAAAACAGTAATTAACTGTATAATACAATGTGCTTCTTCAGGCTAGTCGGGTGTGTATGACATTTATAGTCGATAAAATCCCGTGGCCGAGTGGTTAGTAAGTTTGGCTACTGATCAGAGGGCCCTGGGTTCGAGCCCCAGGTAAGGCATGGATGTTCGTGTTGTTTTTCTGCTGAGGTCCTATTATGGAGTACAAACTAATAGGTTTCAAGTCAATGAGATTTATCTCCGCAAAATCCCCCGCCCTGCCCACGGTCGGTAGGGGACACCGATGGGCTTGGAAAGGCCGCCATCCGTCGGATGGGACGTTAAGCCATGGTCCGTGTGCTGGAGAGCCATACCCTGTGCACGTTAAAGAACACGCTGGATGGCCTTGACGGGAGGCTACCGTCTGTCTCCCAACAGCTGTTCCAGTGGGTCCCCTCCCCCAACCTTCTCTGAGCCTTCGGGGTCCATGTGACCTGGCCATTTGGCCCATGGTGTGCAAAAAAGTGCCGCTCAGAGGTAAAACAACCCAACCTATCAGACCTCTGTGGTAAGCATCAGCTTGAGGGGGTTGGGTTGTTTTACCTCTGAGCGGCACTTTTTTGCACACCATGGGCTAAATCTCCAGGTCACATGGACCCCGAAGCCTCAGAGAAGGTTGGGGGAGGGGACCCACTGGAACAGCTGTTGGGAGACAGACGGTAGCCTCCCGTCAAGGCCATCCAGCGTGTTCTTTAGCGTGCACAGGGTATGTCTCTCCTGCACACGGCTTAACGTCCCATCCGACGGTGTGGGTTGGGTTGTTTTACCTCTGAGCGGCACTTTTTGCACACCATGGGCTAAATGGCCAGGTCACATGGACCCCGAAGGCTCAGAGAAGGTTGGGGGAGGGAACCCACTGGAACATGTTTGGAGACAGATCCCCGTCAAGGCCATCCAGCGTGTTCTTTAACGAGCACAGGATGTGGCTTTCTCCAGTACACGGGGCCACGGCTTAACGTCCCATCCGACGGACGGCGGCCTTTCCAAGCCCATCGGTGTCCCCTACAGACCGTGGGCAGGGCGGGGAATTTTGCGGAGATAAATCTCAACGCTGACCCAGCTGGGACTCGAATCTGGGAACTACAGATTATGAGCCTGGCGCGCTACCAACTGAGCCACCCCCGCCCCCGCTTGAGGGGGTATTTATTTATATTAAACGTATTTAACCCCTCATTGTCGGGGAAGCAAGTTCGACCAAAAACATGTTTAACGCTGCTAAAGAGCCTCTAAGCATTGGTTGTTTGGAATTTTAAGAGCTAGGGCTATTATGGCCCTGCTGCGCCAAACAAGGTCCCCTAAACGTTAAGATTTATTGCTTCAATTAAATAAGTGGTTTGAAGAAGAGTCACTTTGGATTGCTTTACTTCTGAGCGGTAATATTTTGCACACAATTGACTAAATGGCCAGGTCACAAAGACCCCGAGAGCTTGGGTTGTTTCACCTTTGAGCGACACTTTTTTGCACACCATGGGCTAAATGGCCAGGTCTCAAGAACTCCGAAGACTCAGAGAAGGTTGGGGGAGGGGATCCATTGGAACAGCTGTTGTTCAGGGAGATGGTAGCCTCCCTTCAAGGCCATCCAGCGGGTTCTTTAACGTGCACAGGGTATGGCTCTCCCGCACACGGGGCCACGGCTTAACGACCCATCCGACGGACGGCGGCCTTTTCAAGCCCATCGGTGTCCCCTACTGACCGTGGGCAGGGCGGGGAGTTTTGCGGAGATAAATCTCAACGCTGACCCAGCTGGGACTCCAACCTGGGAACTACAGATTATGAGTCTTGCGCGCTACCGACTGAGCCACCCCCGCCAAGCCCATTGGTGTCCTCGACTGACCGTGGGCAGGGATTTTTGCGGAGATAAATCTCAACGCTGACCTAGCTGGACTCGAACCTGGGAACGGCATATTACGAGCCTGGCTCGGTACCGACTGAGCCCCCTCCCGTTCAATGAGGTTGTCATTCTATTAAGAAGAGTAGTTTCTTGTAACTTTGCTTTTATGACGATGGCAATCCCATATTGGAAGCAAAAATTCTCCGCTCTGCCCACGGTCAGTAGGTGACACCGATGGGCTTGGAAAGGCCGCCGTCCGCCGGATGGGATGTTAAGCTGTGGCTCCGTGTGCGGGAGAGCCATACCTTGTGCACGTTAAAGAACACGCTGGATGGCCTTGACGGGAGGCTACCATCTGTCTCCCAACAGCTGTTCCAGTGGGTCCCCTCCCCCAACCTTCTCTGAGCCTTCGGGGAACATGTGACCTGGCCATTTAGCGGGGCGGGGGTGGATCAGTCGGTAGCGCGCCAGGCTCGTAATCTGTAGTTCCCAGGTTCGAGTCCCAGCTGGGTCAGCGTTGAGATTTATCTGCGCAAAAATTCCCCGCCCTGCCCACGGTCAGTAGGGGACACCGATGGGCTTGGAAAGGCCGCCGTCCGTCGGATGGGACGTTAAGCCGTGGCCCCGTGTGCGGGAGAGTCATACCCTGTGCACGTTAAAGAACACACTGGATGGCCTTGACGGGAGGCTACCATCTGTCTCCCAACAGCTGTTCCAGTGGGTCCCCTCCCCCAACCTTCTCTGAGCCTTCGGGGTCCTTGTGACCTGGCCATTTAGCCCATGGTGTGCAAAAAAGTGCCGCTCAGAGGTAAAGCAACCCAACCCATATTGGAAGAGTGCCATCCATATTCCGTTGGAGTGAAATAAAAAAGGCCTCAAAGAAATAAATTCATTCGAATAATTCCGATTCGAAGATGAAAAAATAACTCTAGAGTTTTATTTCCACGCTCTTTTACGTTTTTGCCTGAACCGCGAGATTATTCTTGATGATTTAGAGAAAAAAATAAATTGAATTTCCAAAAAAAAAAAAGCATTCTTCGAAATGGCGTCACCGGAGAGCTCATGAAGAGCGCAATAAACAAAAAATAGTGTCAGTTGTAGGCCTAGTGGTTAGCGAATTGGACATGCAGCAAAAAGTCGGTTTTCCAGATGTAATCGCGTTTTGGGTTGTTTTACCTCTGAGAGGCACTTTTCTGTATACGATTCATATTTTAACGTGGACACAGAATGTTATACCCTGCGCTCAGAACCACGGCTTAACGTCGCCTCCGACGAACGGCGGTCTTTCCAAAACCATTGCTATCCCCCCTCTGAAAGAGGGCAGGGTAAGAGTTAGGTTGTTTAACCTCTGTGCGGCACTTTTTTGCACACTATGGGCTAAATGGCCAGGTCACATGGATCCCGAAGGCTCAGAGAAAGTTGGGGGAGGGGACCCACTGGAACAGCTGTTGGGAGACAGATGGTAGCCTCCCGTCAAGGCCATCCAGCGTGTTCTTTAACGTGCACAGGGTATGGCTCTCCCTCACACTGAGCCACGGCTTAACGTCCCATCCGACGGACGGCGGCCTTCCTAAGTGGTGACCCCTTCTGACAGAAGGCAGGACGGGGATTATGCGGAAAAAATCTCAACGTTGCCCCCAAGTGGAACTCGAACCTGGGAACTGCAGATTACGAACCTGTCGCGGTACCGACCGAGCCACAACGGCTCCCTTTAAAAGTGACATGAATAATAGTTCATCCACATTACGTCACGGGAGGAGGAGCTTATGATTCATACATTAAACCGCTAGGAGGAGTCAAAAACCACATAATTAGGACCATGCTAGAAAGAAAAGAGAAAGTATAATTCAGGATGATTAAATATTGGGCATCTTGCAAGTGAGAAAACTATATATTTTTAATGTAAATTATAAATGTAAAGAAAATTTGGAATGAACAAAACATCAGCCTTTGTGGGTTGGGTTGTTTTACCTCTGAGCGGCACTTTTTGCACACCATGGGCTAAATGGCCAGGTCACATGGACCCCGAAGGCTCAGAGAAGGTTGGGGGAGGGAACCCACTGGAACATCTGTTTGGAGACAGATCCCAGTCAAGGCCATCCAGCGTGTTCTTTAACGTGCACAGGATATGGCTTTCTCCAGTACACGGGGCCACGGCTTAACGTCCCATCCGACGGACGGCGGCCTTTCCAAGCCCATCGGTGTCCCCTACTGACCGTGGGCAGGCCGGGGTATCTTTGCAGAGATAAATCTCAACGCTGACCCAGCTGGGACTCGAACCTGGGAACTAGATTACGAGTCTGGCGCGCTACCGACTGAGCCACCCCCGCCCCCAGGTAATGTTACTGTAATGGCAAAAATACAAAAGAAAAATGCACAGTACCAAATAACTTTGATTTTAAGAAATGAAATGCATAATTTAAAGTTATATATATAAAATATATATTCAAGTTTATTTTTATTATAGAACAAAGAGTGAATATTTAATTATTACTTTGTATCAACCATGCATTGCATGTGTACGTAAAAATGAAAATAAAGTTACTATATTAACATTCCCAACATCATGTTCGCAAAAAAATAAGAAGTTTTTCTGTTTTCGGGAGATAAAAAAGCGCCTTCAAGTTCGTAACCTTCGAACATCACAAAAAATAATCACAAGTCAAAGTCAATTCAAGAAAAAATAAAGATTCGAAACACAAAAAATAGATTGATGAGAGTAAAAAACCATCGAGGATCAACGTTGCCCTTTCTACAACATCTCAGTTGTCCACTGTTGAAAGGCAAAATTCTTCCTGCAATCCACGCTCTGCTACGAAGTGGGGTGGGGGTGGGGGGGTTATGGTCTCTCCGAGCAATTGCTGGCGCTACTACTACGTGGCCCGTGGGCATCAAGAGACGCCGAGAGGACGTTGCCATGGCGATTAAGATAAGACATCGACTGTTGAGGGTGCTCTTGCAACGGTAGCTGAAAGGGAGCTTAAGAGGCTGGAAAAAGAAGACATGGACCTGGAAGAAAGCTCGTCTGAAGAATGCCTGGAATAGGTCGTCTGCGATGAGGATTACTCTGTTTCGTATGATGCGGAGGAGGAAATCGGATGATCCCTCGGTGGGAGGATGCACGTCGTGTATGTAGAGAAATAGATGGACTGAAATGGTATTATGCTGAAGTTAATTTAAAGAGAGATAGAGAGATGTATTCGAATGTGATGGGGATAATTTTAGATAGATGGGGTTGGGTTGTTTTACCTCTGAGCGGCACTTTTTTGCACACCATGGGCTAAATGGCCAGGTCACATGGACCCCGAACGCTCAGAGAAGGTTGGGGGAGGGAACCCACTGGAACAGCTGTTGGGAGACAGATGGTAGCCTCCCGTCAAGGCCATCCAGCGTGTTCTTTAACGTGCACAGGGTATGGCTCTCCCGCACACAGGACCACGGTTTAACGTCCCATCCGACGGACGGCGGCCTTTCCAAGCCCATCGGTGTCCCCTACTGACCGTGGGCAGGGCGGGGTATTTTGGCGGAGATAAATCTCAACGCTGACCCAGCAGGGACTCGAACCTGGGAACTACAGATTACGAGCCTGGCGCGCTACCGACTGAGCAACTCACGCCCCTGAGATAGATGGGGAGTCGATCAATTGTGACCCTTCTACGCTTTGTCAAGCAGTTAATTTCAAAGATTTATAACCGCTAAAATAAGAGTTTTATGAGAAAATGTTGCTGAAGGTAATTTAAAGATCTCGATTTTCAAAAATACACTTTCAGTATTTAAATGGAGATTTCAACATTTCAGAGAAACAATTGACATCTGCTAAGACACTGATAAAAAATTGAACGAATACTGAAAGAATATTTACGCACACTTCAAGTGTTTCGTTATTTATGAAATGGTTTCAAATAATACTTTTGATTTCAGTTTCAAATAACTTCAAAAAGTAAATTCTTTTGTCTAGCTACTGAAGGGTTGGGTTGTTTTACCTCTGAGCGGCACTTTTTTGCACACCATAGGCTAAATGGCCAGGTCACATGGACCCTGAAGGCTCAGAGAAGGTTGGGGGAGGGGACCCACTGGAACAGCTGTTTGGAGACAGATGGTAGCCTCCCGTCAAGGCCATCAAGCGTGTTCTTTAACGTGCACAGGGATATGGCTCTCTCCAGTACACGGGGCCACGGCTTAACGTCCCATCCGACGGACGACGGCCTTTCGAAGACCATCGGTGTCCCCTACTGACCGTGGGCAGGGCGGGGAATTTTGCGGAGAAAAATCTCAATGCTGACCGAGCTGGAACTTGAATCTGGGTTGGGTTGTTTTACCTCTGAGCGGCATTTTTTTCACACCATGGGCTAAATGGCCAGGTCACATGGACCCCGAAGGCTCAGAGAAGGTTGGGGGAGGGGACCCACTGGAACAGCTGTTGGAAGACGGATGGTAGCCTCCCGTCAAGGCCATCCAGCGTGTTTAACGTGCACAGGGTATGGCTCTCCCGCACACGGGGCACTGTTAACGTCCCATCCGACGGACGGCGGACTTTCCAAGCCCATCGGTGTCCCCTACTGACCGTGGGCATGGCGGGGAATTTTGCGGAGAAAAATCTCAATGCTGACCCAGCTGGAACTCGAACCTGGGAACCGCAGTTTACGAGCCTGGAGCGCTACCGACTGAGTCACCCCGCCGTCAACTACTGAAGAAATGTTGTTAATTACAGAAGAATCACAGACATTCAACTTCGCATTTCTAATTTAAGGTGTAAAAATAAAGCGATTAACCGAAATAATTTAAAATAAATCATTAACATTCTACAAACTTCCCAGGAACCAACACGCGAGATACTAAAATGCCATCTCTTATTACTCCTTCCTCCTCATTTAATGAAAACCGGGAGACTATTTCACCAAGAATTCTAAGACTTCAGCATTGCGTCGACAGATCTTTCTGCGCTGTTGCTTCTTTGCTCGTTTCGCGAACGTCGTCTCTTTGGCCCTCGTGGGACCTGTCACAGACTGTTCCCCAATGAGAGGTCTTGCTGGATCGGACATGTTCCGTCTTCGCGAAATTAGAGTTGACGGCGGATGAAGAAGGTTTCGAGTATTTTGCTGCCTCATCCCTTTCGAAAGAGGGTCGCCTTGTTTGTGACAGAGATGGATTAAGACACGACTGGCACGCGAGAGATAAGGTTGAAGTTTTTCTTTTTCGTTTTGTCGGGAAATTTATTGTTCTCCGCTGTTGACGTTTGGATGATATCCGTCGGAATTTATTCGACGGTAGAAATTCGCAATCGCTGATGTCCTTTTAATTTGTAAAAGTTGCTTCCAACGAAGGTTGGCTCAGTCGGTAGCGCGCCAGGCTTGTGATCTGCAGTTTCCAGGTTCGTTGGTTGGTTGTTTTACCTATGAGCGACACTTTTTTTGCACACCATGGGCTAAATGGCCAGGTCACATGGACCCCGAAGGCTCAGAGAAGGTTGGGGGAGGGGACCCACTGGAACAGCTGTTGAGAGACAGATGGTAGCCTTCCGTCAAGGCCATCCAGCGTGTCCTTTAACGTGCACAGGGTATGTCTCTCCCGCACACGGGGCCACGGCTTAACGTCCCATCCGACGGACGGCGGCCTTTCCAAGCCCATCGGTGTCCCCTACTGACCGTGGGCAGGGCGGGGAATTTTGCGGAGATAAATCTCAACGCTGACCCAACTGGGACTGGAACCTGGGAACTACAGATTACGAGCCTGGCGCGCTACCGACTGAGCCACCCCCGCCCCTGTTTCCAGGTTCGAGTCCCAGCTGGGTCAGCTTTGAGATTTATCTCTGCAAAACTACCCGCCCTGCCCACGGTCAGTAGGGGACACCGTTGGGTTTGAAAAGGCCGCCGTCCATCGGATGGGACGTTAAGCCGTGGCTCCGTGTGCGGACAGACACGGTTCAGAGGTAAAAATCTGTCAAAACAATCCAATCATCTTGTTTGTGACAGAGATGGATTAAGACACGACTGGCACGCGAGAGATAAGGTTGAAGTTTTTCTTTTTCGTTTTGTCGGGAAATTTATTGTTCTCCGCTGTTGACGTTTGGACGATATCCGTCGGAATTTATTCGACGATAGAAATTCGCAATCGCTGATGTCCTTTTAATTTGCAAAAGTTGCTTCCAACGAAGGTTGGCTCAGTCGGTAGCGCGCCAGGCTTGTGATCTGCAGTTTCCAGGTTCGAGTCCCAGCTGGGTCAGCTTTGAGATTTATCTCCGCAAAACTACCCGCCCTGCCCACGGTCAGTAGGGGACACAGATGGGCTTGGAAAGGCCGCTATCCGTTGGGACATTAAACCATGGTGTAAAGGAAAAAACACGCTGGATGGCCTTGACGGGAGACTGCTTATCTGTCGTCAAGGCCATCCAGCGTGTTCTTGCATTGAACAGTTGTTACAGTAGGTTCCCTCCCTCAACCTTCACTGAACCTTTGGGGTCCTTGTGACCTGGTAATTTAGCCCATTGTGCGGAAAAAAGTGCCGTTCAGAGGTAAAACTCAAATCCCTCCTCCGAGTCCCTGCCTTCGGGAAAAGAAGAGAACACCGACAATAACCAGCCTGCCATCCATTGGATGGTCATAAAGCCGTGGACCCGTGTAAAGACGAACTCTGTTCATGTTAAAAAAAAAGTTTCCGAAATTTGCATGGGGGGCGGGTTCATTTTGCCAAACGAAAATACGAGGGCACCATCTTTAGTTTTCAACTAGTTTTATATCGAAAAAATTATTTTGATTTCCATGAAAAGAAATCAAGGGGATTAGAGTAGAGAAAATATCAAAGCATGCAGGCACAGCGGAGACTCGAACCTGAGAACATCGGATTGCAAGCATGTTGCATTATAGACTGAATTAACCCCCCCCCTCCCCGTCAATCATAAGACGTATATAATAGAACAACCATAAAAAAATACAGTGGCAATAAAAAAATGTTTCAATGCTGAATGAAAAAAAAAATTAGCAAACACGATGTGCTTTCTTACCGAATATAATTTTTCAACTACCTGTAAATGGGGCGGGGGTGGCTCAGTCGGTAGCGCGTCAGGCTCGTAATCTGTAGTTCCCAGGTTCGAGTCCCAGCTGGGTCAGCGTTGAGATTTATCTCCGCAAAATTCCCCGCCCTGCCCACGGTCAGTAGGGGACACCGATGGGCTTGGAAAGACCGCCTCCGTCGGATGGGACGTTAAGCCGTGGCCCCGTGTGCGGGAGAGCCATAACCTGTGCACGTTAAAGAACACGCTGGATGGCCTTAACGGGATGCTACCATCTGTCTCCCAACAACTGTTCCAGTGGGTCCCCTCCCCCAACCTTCTCTGAGCCTTCGGGGTCCATGTGACCTGGCCATTTAGCCCATGGTGTGCAAAAAAGTGCCGCTCAGAGGTAAAACAACCCAACCTACCTGTAAATAAATGCTAAATCAGTTTAAACATGAGATTTTATTTCTTCATTTGTAGATTTAAAAAAAAACAGAAAATCCGATTAACTATCACCAGTGAAATAATGTCTACGAACAAGAACAGTGATAACCTTAGATTAATCACTGATAACGTTACATGGATAAACATTAATTTATAATTCATTTCAGAGAAAGCAAGGAAGTGGCAACACGCAACCGATGATTACAGTTATGGAGAGAGAACAATGAATTTAAGGTGCATCTCTAACCAATGCAATGACCAGTGCAACCTTATTTTTTTTATACTGATAATGGACTACGCGCTTGAAACAAAATAACATGTTAGTTATTCATAGAAGAAACGAAAATTATTGAGCTGTGCTACCAAGAACATCCACTTATAGGAGTATAGAGCAGACAGGAAAATTGGGGGAAGCAGGATTTTGTTACAAATGAGTTACCAGTGACCTCTATGACTCAAGGCACATCTAATCTAGGAAGCAAGGATTCGCCCCCCTCCCTCATCCCCTCCCTCTCTACGAAATCTTCGTAACCACCCCAAGGTGCACTTAATAACCTTACAACACCAGACATGACCCATGGCCGCAGTTGCGAACTATAGTGATTACTGCACGGAGAATGTGGCAGGCAGTAGGGGGGACAGAATGGATCGGTGTAGGGGGGCAAGTGGAGGATGGAGAGAAAGATGCTTCGCGTGGACGAGATGAGGATGAAGGAGGGCAGACGAAATGCCGTCTCCGCGGAGCTAAATTGCATCTCGCGCGCCCTTCGGTGAACCAGTGAGTTACGATCTGATTAAGGCCCATGACGTCACGGCTAATGGTGTATCTCTCGTGCGCGTGGTAGAAGTGAGATGGTCTGAAGAAAAGATCTTTTCGCTCTCTTCCTCCCGGAGGATGCTGCCATGGATACGAGGAGAACATTCTCAGCATGGTAGTCTTGATTTTTTTCCTTTTTTGCTTTGCGTCGAACATGATGTTAAGCAAATTTAATCAACATCATTTAGGAGAAAAATGTGGAACTGAGGAAATTAAGATGGACTTTTTTTTCTTTAATCTTTGTTTCTTCGAAGACTTCTTTTTTTTTATCCTTGGTGATTGTCAGGATGATGTGTTTGTGTTCAAAATGGATATCTGTAGCTTGTCAACGTCAGTTATAGAAGAAGATTCTGAGAATTTTATTTTTCTTTCGGCTGATATATTCCACGTGAAATATTCCACGGGATCAGACAATGATTTTTTTTTCGTAACAAGAAAAAAAAAAAGAGTTTTTGTAGAACAGATTCATGTGGTCAGAAAACATTAGCAAAGAGAATGAATATTAGAAGAATGCACATTAAAAATGCAAAACTTCATGGTTAAAAATTAAAACAAAAAATCTCGCTAGAAATTGGGAGGCCCGTAATTTGAAGTTATCAGGTTCGAATCCCAATTATGAAGATTTTCTCCCGTAATTCCCATTCCGCTCCGGATGAGAAAAGGGCACCGAATGTCTTTAAAAGGTCGCCGTCTCCTAGGGGACTTAAGTCGCCTCCCTCTACGCGAAACAGACATACCTCGGCACGTTAAAGAACCCGCTGCATGGGACTTGGCGGTGCCTTCCATCTGTTTACTAACAGCTGTTCAGTCGATCCCCTCGGCGGGAGTGGCTCAGTCGGTAGCGCGCCAGGCTCGTAATCTGTAGTTCCCAGGTTCGAGTCCCAGGTGGGTCAGCGTTGAGATTTATCTCGGCAAAATTCCCCGCCCTGCCCACGGTCAGTAGGGGACACCGATGGGCTTGGAAAGGACGCCGTCTGTCGGATGGGACGTTAAGCCGTGGCCCCCTTGTGCGGGAGAGCCATACCCTGTGCACATTAAAGAACACGCTGGATGGCCTTGACGGGAGGCTACCATCTGTCTCCCAACAGCTGTTCCATTGGGTCCTCTCCCCCAACCTTCTCTGAGCCTTTGGGTCCATGTGACCTGGCCATTTAGCCTATGGTGTGCAAAAAAGTGCCGCTCAGAGGTAAAACAACCCAACTCAGTGTGCCCCCCCTCTTCACCCGACCTTCTATGAACCCTTGTGACCTGGCTTTATAATAGCCCATGGTGTACGAAAAAGTGAAGGCTAGAAATAAGAAGCGAAGGTTAGAAATTAACACAATTCACGTTGTAAAAAAAAAAATGGATGATTCTTACTGATTACGATTGTGGAAGTTTTGTTTTACCTCTGAGCAGCACATTTTCGCACACAGTGGGCTAAATGGCTAGGTCACAAGGACCCCGAAGACTCAGAGAAGGTTGGGGGAGGGGACCCACTAGAACAGCTGTTAAGAGACAGATGGTAGCCTCCCGTCAAGGCCATCCAGCGTGTTCTTTAACGTGCACAGGGTATGGCTCTCCCGAACACGAGGCCACGGCTTAACATCCCATCAGATGGACGGCGGCCTTTCCAAGCCCATCGGTGTCCCCTACTGACCGTGGGCAGGGCGGGGAATTTTGCGGGGATAAATCTCAACGCTGACCCAGCTGGGACTCGAACCTGGGAATCTCGCCAATAGCAGGGCGGAGAATGAAGGTGATTAACCTCAACGCTGCCACAAGTAGGACTTGAACCTGTGAACGGCAGATTACGCCTGGCACGTTTCTGGTTGAATGAACCCTCATCCTAGAAAAAGGTTGGGCTGTTTACCTCTGAGCGACACTTTTTTGCACAAAATGGGCTAAATGGCCAGGTCACAAACACCCCAAAAAGAACGTTGAAGGGAATGGGACCCACTGGGCATCTGTTAGAAAGCAAAAGCCTCCCATCAAGGCCATCCAGCGTGTTCTTTAACGTGCACAGAGTATGATTCTCCCACGCACACAGAGCCACGGCTTAACGTCCTATCCGACGGACGGCCGAATTTCCAAGCCCATCTGTGTCCCCTTCTGACCGTCGGCAGGGCGGGGAGTTTTGCGGAGATAAATCTCAACGCTGACCCAGCTGGGACTCGAACTTGGGTTGGGTTGTTTTACCTCTGAGCGGCACTTTTTGCACCATGGGCTAAATGGCCAGGTCACATGGACCCCGAAGGCTCAGAGAAGGTTGGGGGAGGGGACCCACTTGAACAGCTGTTGGCAGACAGATGGTAGCCTCCCGTCAAGGCCATCCAGCGTGTTCTTTAACGTGCACAGGTTATGGCTCTCCCGCACACGGGGCCACGGCTTAACGTTCCATCCGACGGACCATCGGTGACCATCGTTCCATCGGTGTCCCCTACTGGCCGTGGGCAGGGCGGGGATTTTTGCAGAGATAAATCTCAACGCTGACCCAGCTGGAACTCGAACCAAGGAACTACAGATTACGAGCCTGGCGCGCTACCGACTGAGCCACCCCCGCCCCCTCAAACTTGGGAACTGCAGATTACGAGCTTGGCGCGCTACGACTGAGTCATCCCCCCCTCCGGAAAAGGACTTAATACTTTCTATCCCCACCCCTCGCTTTCGTCCTGACAAATCCGTTCAATCCATCAATAAAACCATTGCAGGCAGTCTTTTAATTCATCAGGAAAATAGACAACCGCTCAATACCATTTGTTCCATCACACTAGAAACGTTTCTGTCCCCCCCCCCATCCTAAGCAGAATATCACAAGGGCATGTGTCTCCCTTTAAGCAGAGTTGTAAAAGCCAAGTGTGTTTCCAGTAGCTGACTGTGATGTTGACATTCACGTGCTGACAGCGATTGCCAATGTTATCTTTGGCAGCTGGCCCAGGAATTCTCGACTTTTTTTTTTAAGTGTCTACTCTCTGCTCGCGACAACGAGACTGGTGACGTCTGCAAGGGATCTTTCCGATGATCAAAGGCATCGGTGATGGATCGAATCACAAAACACATTTAGGTGGATGTCGTGTTGTTTTATCTCTTAGGGGTCCTTCTATTGCACATAAAGGGAAAATGACAGGTCACAAGGACCTCATGGACTCGGAGAAGGTTCGGTTGTTTTACCTCCGAGTGATACGTTTTTGCCCAAATGGTCCAAATGGCCAGGTCACAAGGACTCCAACGACCCAGAGAAGGTTAGGAAAGATTGTTGTACTTCTGAGCAGCATTTATTCACACAATAGGCTAAATGACCAGGTCACAAGGACCCCAAAGATCAGAAGGTTGAGGAAGGATTGGGTTGTTTATTTCTAAGCGGTTTTTTTTTGCACATAAAGGGTTGTTTTGGGTTGTTTTACCTCTGAGCGGCAGTTTTGTGCACACCATGGGCTAAATGGCCAGGTCACATGGACCCCGAAGGCTCAGAGAAGGTTGGGGGAGGGGACCCACTGGAACAGCTGTTGGGAGACAGAGGGTAGCCTCCCGTCAAGGCCATCCAGCGTGTTCTTTAACGTGCACAGGTTATGGCTCTCCCGCACACGGGGCCACGGCTTAACGTTCCATCCGACGGACCATCGGTGACCATCGTTCCATTGGTGTCCCCTACTGGCCGTGGGCAGGGCGGGGATTTTTGCGGAGATAAATCTCAACGCTGACCCAGCTGGGACTCGAACCTGGGAACTACAGATTACGAGCCTGGCGTGCTACCGACTGAGCCACCCCCACCCCGCACATAAAGGGATAAACGACTAAGTCTCGAGTACCCCAATAGTTCAGAATTGAGGTTGGGTTGTTTTAACTTTGATAGATTTTTTTAAGGGATGAATGATCAGGTTACAAGGACCTGAAGGACTCGAAGGTTGAGGAACGGTTGGGTGGCTTTACCTCAGAGCTGCACTTTTTTTCACACAATAAGCTAACTGATCAGATCTCAAGGATCCCAAAGAGTCAGAGAAGGCTAAAAAGGGATTCACGTGATCACTGCTACGAAACAGAAGAAAGCATTACGTCAAAGCCATTAAATGCAGAGTAATTTTTAATAGGCGCATGTCGTGGACACAGAACCACGACTTAATGTCTCACCCAAACGACAACGGCCTCTCCAAGAATTTTTTTAGAAATTAGTGATCTGGCAACCTTCGTGTCACGTGACACGAAGGTTGCCAGATCACTAATACCTAAAAAAATTCGCTGCCAGATATTTTTCCTGAATTCTGTAATCAACCATAGTGTTCGGATATTTTTTTGAGCTACTGTATATTACTTTAGAATAAACCGTATCCGATATAAAAAAAATTCTAAAGAGATTTATATAATGCTTGCAAACAGAATAAATAATCAAGAGTTTCAAGCATGTGGCTTCGAATTAATTTTGTGCGGCAGCAAGATCTCAGGCATCCCTTTTTTGTGCTTAAAAGTTTTTAAAAGTAACGTACATTGTAATATAATAATACGTTCTGTCTGAAGGGGTTAAAAGTATGTAAAATTGAAATACTGAAACAACAATATAAGTAATTTTGTTTTGCTATTATCGTTTAAAATTAAAATGTTAGTTACCATTGATTGCTCATAATAAAATGCGGCTCGCCTTTTATTTCTTATAGTAAAAGGCTGTTCGCCATCGATTTCTTATAGTAAAAGGCTGTTCGCCATCGATTTCTTATAGTAAAAGGCTGTTCGCCATCGATTTCTTATAGTAAAAGGCTGTTCGCCATCGATTTCTTATAGTAAAAGGCTGTTCGCCATCGATTTCTTATAGTAAAAGGCTGTTCGCCATCGATTTCTTATAATAAAAGGCTGTTCGCCATCGATTTCTAATAATAAAAGGCTGTTCGCCATCGATTTCTTACAATAAAAGGCTGTTCGCCATCGATTTCTTACAATAAAAGGCTGTTCGCCATCGATTTCTTACAATAAAAGGCTGTTCGCCATCGATTTCTTACAATAAAAGGCTGTTCGCCATCGATTTCTTACAATAAAAGGCTGTTCGACATTGATTTCTTATAATAAAATGTTATTCGCCATTGATTTCTTATAATAAAATGTGGCTCGCCATTAATAGCTTACAATAAAACGCTGTTCGCCATTGATTTCTTATTCAGTTTACCATTGATTGCTTAGAATAAAATGAAGCTTGATTTATATATAAGAAGCAATTGATTTGGCCCCTACATTATTTGAGTTTGAGACTCCTGGTAAAGAAAAAAAATGAACTGATATTGAAAAGACTAGAATCATAAAATGGCAGAGACATAATTCTTTTTCAGGAAATCCAGGTCTTTCAATCTAATTTACTCAAAAACGAAAACCGAAAAACAATATTTAGGACAACATGCCTGTCAACATTAGGGTCACTGATTTCAAGTTTTATTAAAGAAAAGTGTGCATCTGTATAATATATAAATATATCAATTAAAATTACTGCTATGAAAAATATTCCTTTATTTCAGAAATGTTAACAAGGAGAGGAATAAACCGATCAGAAACATTACTAAGAAAAATATTAACCTTACCTAATAATACATATAAGAGGATTTGGTTGGTTGGTTAGGGTTTTATGGCGCATTAGCATATAAGGCTATAATGCGCCAAACGAATGAATGTCCAAAATGTAAAAAGATAAAAGTCATGAAACCCTCAACCAATTTTTAAAAATAAACTAGAAATTGAACAAGACAAAGGTAGAATAATAAAATAACAAGCAGAGAATAACAAAAAAAAAATATAGAAATATTTTGTAAAAATAAAAGTAACCAGGTATAAACAACCTGGTATAATCATATGTATAATAAACAGTAGAATAAAACTATAGACGAGTAAAATAACCTGTAAATTGTAAAAATTGAAAGACAGCGTTAAAACAACAATGATCTGATAAAAGATGTCCGAGTGTAAGGGGCTCGGACGCAAAATCATGAAATGTAAAATACAAACATCGTTCAAAGTTAAAGCATGGACAAGATATTAAAATATGTTTGATTGTTAAAATGGTGTCACAAAACTCGCACTTAGGTTCGTCGTCCGCCCGTAGAAGAAACGAATGAGTAATAAACGAATGACCTAAGCGGAGCCGAGCAAGTACAACTTCCTCCTTGCGATTCCTGCGGTAACAAGACTGCCATGGTTTGATGATAGGTTTGATCTCAAAGAGCTTGTTGGTAAGCTGTTCTGACCAAGATCTCTGCCAATGTGCCCAGAGCTCGATGGTAAAACGCTGCCGGAAATCCAGATAGGGAACCGGCAACGGAGAGTCGGACAGGGGCATGGCTGACTTGGCAGCAGCATCTGCCAAGTCATTGCCCCTGATACCGACATGGCCGGGCACCCAACAGAAGTGGATGATAGTGGTGGCTGCCAGACGATGTAGCTGCTGGCGGATCTTAGTAAGATGGGTGAGTAATCTGCTGGCGGATCTTAGCTGCTGGCGGATCTTAGTAAGATGGATGAGGCCGATGTCTCACCGAGATCAAAGCCTGTAGCGAGCTAAGCGAGTCGGTGTAAAGCACACACCGACGATGATGCTTAGCTGCTATATGGTCCAAGGCAATGCTGATAGCATGCAACTCCGCAGTGAAGACGGAACACTGCTGTGGGATCTGGTCTGCAATGATTACATCACAGCAGACCATGGCCGATCCCACTGATGTGCCGGACTTCGAGCCATCTGTGAAGACAGGCAAGAAGTCCGGGTGCTCAGCACGATGGCTGGCAAAGAGTTGCCGGTACACACAGTCGGGTGTAAAGGCCTTCCCCGTCCTGCACAGGGAAAAATCACAGGAAGGGGAAACAGCGAGCCAAGGTGGAAGTGGCTCAGCTGTCGACTGTGCAATGCTATCGAGACTGGTGTTGATGTCTCTGAGGTAGCCTCGGACACGCAAACCGAAAGGACGAATGGCAGTCGGCCGATTCTGGTATAACATTTCCCACCTGGGACTGAAAACGCAGTCCCAAGTGGGATGGCCTGGCAGGGATCGCAATTTTGCTGCATACTGCAGGGACAACTGCTGACGGCGAATAGATAATGAAGGTTCGTCGGTCTCAACGTAGAGACTCTGGACCGGTGAAGTGAGGAAGGCCCCCGTGCACACACGGAGGGCCTGATGATGGAGTGGGTCCAGCACCTTCACCACCGAATCCCGGGTGGAGTCGTACACCTGTTCGACCGCACAAGTGCCAGTTCGACCGTAGTCCAGTTTCGACCGGACAATTGCACGGTAGAGGCGGAGCAAAGAACATCGGTCCACCCCCCAAGAGAGGGAGGAGAGGACCTTGATGATGTTCAATGCCCGCGTGCACTTGGACCTGAGGTTTCGAATATGAGGTATAAAGGTCAATTTCCGGTCGAAGATGAGACCGAGAAACTTGGTCTCCGCCACAACTGGAATGATGCATATAAGAGGAAATTAATGATCTAAAACTTTGCTACGAAATCGTGAATCTGTATAAGAAATATTGTTAGGAATTAAAATGTTTAAATCTAAATGAATGCAAGAGTGTGTCCATAGCTAAGGGAGTTGAGTTGTTTTACCTCTGAGCGGCACTTTTTTGCACACCATAGGCTAAATGGCCAGGTCACATGGACCCCGTAGGCTCAGAAAAGGTTGGGGGAGGGGACCCACTGGAACAGCTGTTGGGAGACAGATGGTAGCCTCCCGTCAAGGCCATCCAGCGTGTTCTTTAACGTGCACAGGGTATGGCTCTCCCGCACACGGGGACACGGCTTAACGTCTCATCCGACGGACGGCTGTCTTTCCAAGCCCATCGGTAGCATTTTGCTACTGACCATGGGCAGGGCGGGGAATTTTGCAGAGATAAATCTCAACGCTGACCCAGCTGGGACTCGAACCTGGGAACTACAGATTACGAGCCTATTATTTATTTACTACTTATCATTTATTTTACTGAATCCTCTGCTTCGGCTGTGTCTTCTTCTGTGCATTCGTCTGACTGACTGCCAACATCTTCGACTTATCGCCCCCCCCCCCCCATCCGTTGAAATTCCAATTAAATCTTCGCAGAGCGAGAAAAACAGAAGTGAAAACGTGTCTCTAGGAATAAAACTCTTCGTCGCACGAGAAGCAACAGAACGCCTTCCTTCCCCCCCCCCCCCCACATACACTCTACCATCTGTTGCCACCGGTGAAACTGAAACCACGCTCAGTCAGCCCTCGGTCATAAGGTTAAAGGAGGGGGGATGACATTTTTGGGGAGGGAGAGGGGGGAGAGAACACAGTGTCGCAGCTCGCGACTTCCAATCGGAGTCAGCATTTTCTGCGCCTCACGAAATCCCTCTTTTCTTCCAAACGAGGCTGTTCGAACTTTTCGATTTTCTGCAGCCGAAGAAGATTAAAAGAAGAAAAATTTCTGTTCGATATTTCTCTAGGGAAGTAACTTTCTTTTAAGTTCTTGCTTTGCTCGAGGATGAAAAAGTTTCTTTTGAATGTTGAGATAAAGTCCCAGAAGTTGTTTTTTTTTGATTCCTTGGTTTGTGAAATTGTGCAAGTTACGTTTCAAAGGCTGAAGTTAAAAAAGGACTTCCTTCCCTGCACTAATTTTTTTTGTGTGAGAATATTTCGATGATTTTGATGGGGATGTTCCAAGCTGATCCCTATGCACAGAAAATAATCGATGACTTCACAGGCTGCTTCCAGTTTTAGATTCAACACCCTGGATCGCCTAAGAAGGTCTCCGTTCCTTAGAGTTGGGTTGTTTTACCTCTGAGCGGCACTTTGTTTGCACACCATGGGCTAAAGGTCCAGGTCACAAGGACCTCGAAGGCTCAGAGAAGGTTGGGGGAGGAGACCCACTGGAACAGCTGTTGGGAGACAGATGGTAGTCTCCCGTTAAGACCATCCAGCGTGTTCTTTAACGTGCACAGGGTACGGCTCTCCCGCACACGGGGCCACGGCTTAACGTCCCATCCAACGGACGGCGGCCTTTCCAAGCCCATCGGTGTCCCCTACTGATCTTAGGCAGTGCGGGGAATTTACGGAGATAAATCTCAAGACTGACGCAGCTGGGACTCGAACCTGGGAACTGCAGATTACGAGCCTGGCGCGCTCAGTTTCTTAGACACAACACGCGCACACTTACTGTACATTCACTGATGTAGTCGTTATTGCAGTTCACTCACTATTGCATCATTGGCGGAGACAGGAAATTTCGATTCGGGATCGAAAGGGGTTGAAAATGAACGGATTTGGGGGACTGAATGTGTAATAATTTGAATATACCCCCCTTCAAGCAGCTGCTTGCCACCGAGGTCTGACAAGAATCAGTTTATACGCCATTGCAGAAGGTCGGTGAAGAAGCCGACACCTCAGAGGGAAAAAAAACATCCATGCCTTACCAGGGGAGAGAGGGAGGTACAGTCGCTCAAAAAAGTATCCGAACACTATGGTTGATTACAGAATTGAGAAAAAATATCTGGCAACGACTTTTTTTTTAGAAATTAGTGATCTGGCAACCTTCGTGTCACGTGATTACAAAATTCAGGAAAAATATCTGGAGCGTGTACAGCAACTGCACACGCTGAATATTTCCGTGAGTGAGCCCACACGATCTAGTATCAAAATAATATGACCACCTACAGTCGCTCAAAAAAGTATTCGAACACCATGGTTGATTACAGAATTCAGAAAAAATATCTGGCAACGATATCTGGCAAATCGTCGCCAGATATTTTTTCTGAATTCTGTAATCAACCATGGTGTTCGAATACTTTTTTGAGCGACTGTACTGTTCAAAAGTCGGAGAAAAAAAAAGTCGACAATTGATTTTTCAGACGATTCTTTTGCATTCGGCGAGTCAAATAAAGTTTTCAACGTTCCCACACCAGCAGAGAAAAATGGAAGCGCCCACGTCACGCTTCATCCATCAGATTTGCGACAGCTGATCGCTGATGGAGGAGGCTGGGGAGAGATTTAAGAGGAAGATACTTTTTGATGTTGAAAACCTCGAAGGGGGAAAACAGAAGAGGAAAAAGAGGAGGTGGGGCGAGTTCGTGAGATCATCAAAACGAACAGTTAACGTTGAAGAGAGAGAGTTGTCAGAATTACTTGCCTAATTTATGTCTAGTGAGGCTCTCCTAAGGAAGAGAGAGGAAAAAAAAAGTTCTTAAGGAGGAGAGAAGGAAGTTGAAGGGAGGATTAAAAGAGAAAAAAAGGATGGGAAGAAACTGTGTGCCAGCTCAGTCATTAGGTTCTGTGACGCGTGATGATGCCCAGTGCGTGGGCCGAGACGCTGAAGAGGAACAGATGGCAGTTGGAAACAGCGAACGAGAAAAGAGGATGAAGATGAGGACGGGGACTGCACGGAGAAGAAGCGCCATTTGCATTCCTCGTTCTACTCTGAAATTCGAATTCAGATGGCATTAGAGTGCGAGAGGAGGAAGAGGAGGATGCCGACCACGAGCGAAAACTTATGCTGGGGTGAGCGCACGAGATGGATGCTGTGCTGGGAGCATCTGGGCAAGAGAAGATGCGGAAGAGAGGAAGAATCGGAAGAGAATATTTCTTGCTGGAGGGCAGTCGATTCCTTTTCAATAATATCAATTCTGATTTTTGTAAGGGAAAACGTAATTTTGCTTTATCTTTTAATTCATTTTTAAATGAGGTTAATATCAATTTATAGTTTTTTCAATATTAATATGTTGTCAAAACTAGTTTCATAGCTTTTTTTTGTGTTATAAGTTTATTTTCAGATTTCGTTTAATCGATGGGAAAGTTTCAGAATGTAAATCTGAAAACTGAATTATGTACAGGTACTGGACATAAAAATGGAAACAGTTCCCTCTTATCTCAATAGAAAATAACAGAGTTTAATAACTTCAATGCGATTTTTAATGAAAAATATGTCTAAAGATAAATTAAAGCTTTCAAATCTATCTAAATATTGATTTTAAACTACATTTATTCAGTATTCAAATAATCGTGAACCATGGGATATTTAACAGGCTATAAAAAATTAGCCCCATAATTTATTTAAAATAAGAGATCAGAGGTCATAGTTGATTCTAGTAGAGTACTGGGTGCATTGTCATCGTTACTGATCTCGACCTGCTTTAATTAAATTTTGGTGCCAATTTCTGGTAGCCTGTTAACTATTCCATCGTCTATTGGGTTGTTTTTTTACCTCTGAGCGGCACTTTTTTGCACACCATGGGCTAAATGGCCAGGTCACAAGGACCCCGAAGGCTCAGAGAAGGTTGGGGGAGGGGATCCACTGGAACAGCTGTTGGGAGACAGATGGTAGCCTCCCGTCAAGGACATCCAGCGTGTTTTTAACGTGCACAGGGTATGGCTCTCCCGCACACGGGACCACGGCTTAACGTCCCATCCGACGGACGGTAGCCTTTCCAAGTCCATCGGTGTTCCATCCTCTCATTCCAACTTTTTAAATATTGAATAAAGATTGTTTAAAACCGAGATTTAGATAAATTGATCTCGCAACCTTCGTGTCACGTGACACGAAGGTTGCCAGATCACTAATTTCTAAAAAAAGTCCTTGCCAGATATTTTTCCTGAATTCTGTAATCAACCATAGCGTTCGGATACTTTTTTGAGCGACTGTACGTGCATTTTTGTTTCAACATTAATTTCAATTGCTTTCCTCTCATAAATCGTAAAATGCTGTTGATTGTTGGGGCGGGGATGGCTCAGTCGGTAGCGCGCCAGGCTCGTAATCTTTGGTTCCCAGGTGCGAGTCCCAGCTGGATCAGCGTTGAGATTTATCTCCGCAAAATTCCCCGCCCTGCCCACGGTCAGTAGGGGACACCGATGGGCTTGGGAAGGCAGCCGTCCGTCGGATGGGATGTTAAGCCGTGGCCACGTGTGCGGGAGAGCCATACCCTGTGTACGTTAAAGAACACGCTGGATGGCCTTGACGGGAGGCTACCATCTGTCTCCCAACAGCTGTTCCAGTGGGTCCCCTCCCCCAACCTTCTATGAGCCTTCGGGGTCCTTGTGACCTGGCCATTGTGCGAAAAAAGTGCCACTCAGAGGTAAAGCAATTCAACTCTGTTATTAGTGGTAAAATTAGAAGACATCCTTTCAACTGGAAAGCGCCTGTGAAGATTGTTCTATTGCACTCGTATGTGTCGTGCAGTGAAGGTGTCGGTAAGGGAATCTTCCCAGCTTTCTTGAAAAATCGGAAAGGAAAAAGATGATTGACCTGGCATTGATCGTCATGTGACCCCCATGTGACCTGGCATTGATCGTCAGATTAGTTAATGATCGGTTCACTTAATGAGCGCTAACAGAAGATTCTCTTAGCCTTTTACACACCTTCTCATAGAGGGCAAGCTCTTTTAAGACGGATGCAGGTTTCTTTCACTACCGATTTTGCTTTTTAATCTGGTTCCTGTATCACTTAATAAATTCCGTGACGTTAGTTTCAACAGAATGGATGTAATCACTCTTACTTTCACGTCGATATTCAATTTGGAGAAACCCTGTCTTGAGACGGGTAGCATACGAACCCAAACCTCTTGATAACATGTCAAGCGCTATGGGTTGTTTTACCTCTGAGCGGCAATTTTTTGCTCACAACGAGCTAAAAATTGTCAGGTCACAAGGACCCTGAGGGCTCAGAGAAGGTAAGGGGAGGGGACCCACTGTAACAGCTGTTGGGAGACAGATGTTAGCCTCTCGTCAAGGCCATCCAGAGTGTTCTTTAACGTGCACAGGGTATGACTCTCTCTCGCACACGGAGTCACGGCTTAACGTCCCATCCGACGGACGGCGGCCTTTCCAAGCCCGTTGGTGTTCCCTACTGACCATAGGCAGGGCGGAGAGTTTTGTGGAGATAAATCTGAACCCTGACCCTGCTGGGACTCGAACCTGGGAACTACAGATTACGAGCCTGGCGCGCTACCGACAGCCACCCGCGATCCACCCAATGCCTGGGTTGGGTTGTTTTACCTCTGAGCGGCACTTTTTTGCACACCATGGGCTAAATGGCCAGGTCCCGTGGACCCCGAAGGCTCAGAGAAGGTTGGGGGAGGGGACCCACTGGAGCAGCTGTTGGGAGACAGATGGTAGTCTCCCGTCAAGGCCATCCAGCGTGTTCTTTAACGTGCACAGGGTATGGCTCTCCCGCACACGGGGCCACGGCTTAACGTCCCATCCGACGGACGACGGCCTCTCCAAGCTCATCGGTGTCCCCTACTGACCGTGGGCAGGGCGGGGAAAAATCTCAACGCTGACCCAGCTGGGACTCGAACCTGGGAACTACAGATTACGAGCCTGGCGCGCTACCGACTGAGCCACCCCCGCCCCCTATCCCAATGCCTGGAAAGAAGTCTTTAGGCAGCAACTGAATCCTCCGTGGAATAATAATTCGTAGATCAATTTCAAATCGTCGATCAGTTTCTTCCCAATTTCCTCTCCTTAAGTCGGACTGTTGATTGCAGTGCTATGATCAGTATCCCCCATTCAGAATGAGAAAGGCATCTCTGAGGCTTCCCCATCGGCCATTCCGCATCCCTTCTCGCTCGTATCCTCTAACTGCTTCCGACGGCGTCGAAGCATCCGGAAGCTCACTTGCTTACAAGTTGCGAAAAGAAGAAGAGGAGGCGAAACTAATGGAAAAGAGGCAGACGAATTGCACCTACAAAAAAAAAAAAAAAAAAACAGCACCGGCATACAAATGCCAACAGGGAGAGAGCACGTGCGAGGAAAGGGACCAACTATCGATTTATCGGAAATCGAACGGCGGCTGGTATCGTCGTTACCCGCATTTGAAACATTAAAGTCGATTTGGAGGCGGGGGGGTGGGGGGGGGGGGAGAGAGAAAGGGACATCGATCCGCGGTGAAAAATAAAATAACTAGAATAGGTGTAAAAGTTAAGTTTATTTTTCAATTTTTGTACTTCACTTCTACGTTCCAAACTTGCCTTTTATGGAAATGTTTCCCACATCTAATAAACGTGGGTGAAAAAAAAAAATGGGGTTGTTTGGGTTGTTTTATCTCTGAGCGGCACTTTTTTGGACACCATGGGCTAAATGGTCACATGGACCCCGAAGGCTCAGAGAAGGTTGGGGGAGGGGACCCACTGGAACAGCTGTTGGGAGACATGGTAGTCTCCCGTCAAGGCCATCCAGCGTGTTCATTAACGTGCGCAGGGTATGACTCTCCCACACACGGGGCCACGGCTTAACGTTCCATCCGACGACGGCGGTCTTTCCAAGCCCATCGGTGTCCCCTACTGACCGTGGGCAGGGCGGGGAATTTTGCGGAGATAAATCTCAACGCTGACCCAGCTGGGACTCGAACTGGGAACTACAGATTACGAGCCTCGCGCGCTACCGACTAAGCCGCCGCGTTGCCACTCAACCCCCCCCCCAAAAAAAAAAAAAATATGGGGTGATTTAACAATGGAAAGAAATGACGCTTTTGCGAATTGCATGCGTTTTACATCACAATGGATGTTAAAGCAAAGTAACTATGGTAACGACTGCGGCTGACTTAATAGGCAGTGGGACGCAAAACTAACTGTTGGGTGAAATTAATGAGCTGATTCATAGAAATGAAAGTTAAATGCTGATTTTTCTTCATTTTCACTTACAGTTGTTTATTGTTTCCGAAACCTTCTCAACAAACACAATACGAGTTGATAAATCTTTATTTCACAGAGTATTTTGTTGCCTTTATTCTAAAAAAAGACCATACGATCTAATACCGAAATTGAACGTTTACGACTGGGAAAATAATGCTAATTAACTTTAACGACCTAGAATCTAGTACCTTGTTGGGTTGTTTTACTTCTGAGCAACACTTTTTTTGCACACCATGGGCTAAATGGCCAGGTCACATGGACCCCGAAGGCTCAAAGAAGGTTGGGGGAGGGAACCCACTGGAACAGCTGTTGGGAGACAGATGGTAGCCTCCCGTCAAGGTCATCCAGTGTGTTCTCTAATGTGCAGAGGGTATGGCTCTCTCGCACACGGGGCCAAGGCTTAACGCCCATCCGACGGACGGCGGCCTTTCCAATCCCATCGGTGTCCCCTACTGACGGTGGACAGGGCGGGGAATTTTGCGGAGATAAATCTCAACGCTGACCCTGCTGGGACTCGAACCTTGGAACTACAGATTACGAGCATGTGGCGCGCTACCGACTGAGCCACCCCCGCCCCTAAGTTCAGCTACATCAAGATTTACTTGATAATTAGAATATGTCGAGTAAACAAATTATGGCAATTCAACTTAGTTATGGTCCGTTAAGGGCCATCCAGCATGTTCTTTAACATGCACAAGGTATGTCTCTCCGCACACGGGCCCACGGCTTAACCTTCACGGTTAAAGAAATGTTATCGGGTTTCTTTACACATATCTGTCATAATTGTATATTGGATTGCAAATGGCTTTAAATGTGGATGCTCTTTGGAGTTGATGCACCACTGGAAACAGAATGTAATGTGGAAATGGAAAATTGTTGCAAATAACTGTAAATAAAAGATTAATATTTGTGATATATTCGTAATTCCCCCCCACCCCAACATTGATAAATTGCTAACACTGTAAAGAAAAAGCAAACAAAAACGTAAATTTGTTTTTTAATGTGTAACAATGAATATAACACATTTAATTCACATTAATTCTCCCTTATATAGATTGCGAATTAACAAGACTTTTCTCAACAATACACGAAAGTGAATTCTAAAAGTTTACGTCATTGAAATGCCTCTCCTAAAACGTTTCTAAAATACCTATGATGGAAGAAGATTCCTCGTTAACCCGGTTAAGGATTTGCATCGCAAAAATGGGGAGGAGGTGGCTCAGTCGGTAGCGCACCAGGCTCATAATCTGTAGTTCCCAGGTTCGAGACCCAGCTGGGTCAGCGTTGAGATCTTTCTCTGCAAAATTCCCCGCCCTGCCCACGGTCATTAGGGGACACCGATGGGCTTGGAAAGGCCGCCGTCCATCGGATGAGACGTTAAGCCGTGGCTCCGTGTGCGGGAGAGCCATACCCTGTGCACGTTAAAGAACACGCTGGATGGCCTTGACGGGAGGCTACCATCTGTCTCCCAACAGCTGTTCCAGTGGGTCCCCTCCCCCAACCTTCTCTGAGCCTTCGGGGTCTTGTGACCTGGCCATTTAGCCCGTGGTGTTATGAACTGGACGGGAAAAATTCTACTGCATATATGAATATCGTCACGTCTCTCCTCAGATGTGACGAAAGATTTTCTACGATCGATCCCCTTCTAATAATTAAAACGTAGACTAAGAATATCAGACTTTGCGCTGTTTCAGATTCTGAGAAAAGGACGCAAAACGGAAACAGACGCTGATGCAGCTGATTTCGGCGAGACAGCATTGTTAGCACTTCCTCACGCCAAACAGACGGGGGTCGTAGGTGCAATAGAAATATGATTAAGTGGATTTTTGTGGTTGAAGAGAGGTATTATCAAGAGGAGGATTTTGAGTGGGAGAGATTATGAAGTGGAGGATTTAGAGTAGGAGAGATTATGAAGTGGAGGATTTGGAGTAGGAGAGATTATGAAGTGGAGGATTTGGAGTAGGAGAGATTAGGAAGTGGAGGATTTTGAGTAGGAGAGATTATGAAGTGGAGGATTTAGAGTAGGAGAGATTATGAAGTGGAGGATTTGGAGTAGGAGAGATTATGAAGTGGAGGATTTGGAGTAGGAGAGATTATTAAGTGGAGGATTTTGAGTAGGAGAGATTATGAAGTGGAGGATTTGGAGTAGGAGAGTTTATGAAGTGGAGGATTTTGAGTAGGAGAGATTATGAAGTGGAGGTTTTGGAGTAGGAGAGATTATGAAGTGTAGGATTTTGAGTAGGAGAGATTATGAAGTGGAGGATTTTCACAGCAGAAGTATTAACAAATGAAGACTTTCCTGTGAGAGCTATCATTAGACGAAGAAGTTTGATTATCACTGAGAGGCCCTTTCTTACACACAATGGTCTATATAAATCGGCAGGTCACAAGGACCCCAAAAACTTCAGAAGTCTGGGTTGCTGGGTTGTTTTAACTACGAGCGGCACTTTTTTGCACACAATGGGCTAAATGACCAGGTCACAAGGGCTCAGAGAAGATTGAACGAAGAAGATGACACACTGGACAGCTGTTGGGAGACAGATGGTATCCTCCCGTCAAGGCTATCCAACGTTCCTTTAATGTGTACAAGGTATGACTCTCCCGCACACGGGTTGTGGGTTGTTTTACCTCTGAGGGGCACTTTTTTGCACACCATGGTCCAAATCGCCAGGTCACAGGGACCCCGAAGGCTCAGAGAAGGTTGGGGGAGGAGACCCACTGGAACGGCTGATGGGAGACAGATGATAGCCTCCCGTTAAGGCCATCCAGCGTGTTGTAATATGCTGGCGCACAGGGTTGGGTTGTTTTACCTCTGAGCGGCACTTTTTTGCACACCATGGGCTAAATGGCCAGGTCACATGGACCCCGAAGGCTCAGAGAAGGTTGGGGGAGGGGACCCACTGGAACAGCTGTTGGGAGACAGATGGTAGCCTCCCGTCAAGGCCATCCAGCGTGTTCTTTAACGTGCACAGGGTATGGCTCTCCCGCACACGGGGCCACGGCTTAACGTCCCATCCGACCGACGGCGGCATTTCCAAGCCCATCGGTGTCCCCTACTGACCGTGGGCAGGGCGGGGAATTTTGCGGAGATAAATCGCAACCCTGGCCCAACTGGGACTCGAACCTGGGAACTACAGATTACGAGCTTGGCACGCTCCTGTATACAAAAAAAAAATAAATAAATAATGGAACTTGAAAAAAAAAAACTTTCTTCTTAAATCCCAGCTCATGAATCTAGGATCTCTTAACATTCCGCAGAGTGAAGATGGAGAGGATGAAATTCCCAGAGGAGATGATGGCCAATTTCATCCCATATTCGCACGACATTCACAGGAGCAACAGATTACTTGATTAACAAGTGCGTCACTGAAATAGCCTCCCTTCATCGCCAGCATCCTTCTTGCAAAAGTGAAGCGCGCGCAAACTCCGTCGGCACAGAGACATCGTTGATAATCATCTATTTTCATACTGCTGCTGTCGTGGGCAACAAATTTCCCAGCATTCCCATCCCCTCTCCATCCCTGTCCCCCACAACCTCAGCTGGAAGAGAATTTATTGACCAGCTCTCTCTATCCTTCTTAAACGACGTAGTCTAGAGTTTATTTGCGGGAGACTGACTCGTTACAGACTTCTCTGCATCGACTCAACACGTAATTATCAGTGGCTTTTTTTCCCCCGTTGTTGAGATATTCGGATTTGGATTGTTTTACCTCTGAAACGGCACGTTTTTGCACACCATGGGCTAAATGGCCTGGGTTGTTTTACTTCTGAGCGGCACTTTTTTGCACACCATGAGTTAAATGGCCAGGGTTGGGTTGTTTTACCTCTGAGCGGCACTTGTTTGCACACCATGGGTTAAATGGCCAGGGTTGGGTTGTTTTACCTCTGAGCGGCACTTTTTTGCACACCATGGGCTAAATGGCCAGGGTTGGGTTGTTTTACCTCTGAGCGGCACTTTTTTGCACACCATGGGCTAAATGGCCAGGGTTGGGTTGTTTCACCTCTGAGCGGCACTTTTTTGCACACCATGGGTTAAATGGCCAGGGTTGGGTTGTTTTACCTCTGAGCGGCACTTTTTTGCACACCATGGGTTAAATGGCCAGGGTTGGGTTGTTTTACCTCTGAGCGGCACTTGTTTGCACACCATGGGTTAAATGGCCAGGGTTGGGTTGTTTTACCTCTGAGCGGCAGTTTTTTGCACACCATGGGTTAAATGGCCAGGGTTGGGTTGTTTTACCTCTGAGCGGCACTTTTTTGCACACCATGGGCTAAATGGCCAGGGTTGGGTTGTTTTACCTCTGAGCGGCACTTTTTTGCACACCATGGGTTAAATGGCCAGGGTTGGGTTGTTTCACCTCTGAGCGGCACTTTTTTGCACACCATGGGCTAAATGGCCAGGGTTGGGTTGTTTCACCTCTGAGCGGCACTTTTTTGCACACCATGGGTTAAATGGCCAGGGTTGGGTTGTTTTACCTCTGAGCGGCACTTTTTTTGCACACCATGGGTTAAATGGCCAGGGTTGGGTTGTTTTACCTCTGAGCGGCACTTTTTTGCACACCATGGGCTAAATGGCCAGGGTTGGGTTGTTTCACCTCTGAGCGGCACTTTTTTGCACACCATGGGTTAAATGGCCAGGGTTGGGTTGTTTTACCTCTGAGCGGCAGTTTTTTGCACACCATGGGTTAAATGGCCAGGGTTGGGTTGTTTTACCTCTGAGCGGCACTTGTTTGCACACCATGGGTTAAATGGCCAGGGTTGGGTTGTTTTACCTCTGAGCGGCAGTTTTTTGCACACCATGGGTTAAATGGCCAGGGTTGGGTTGTTTTACCTCTGAGCGGCACTTTTTTGCACACCATGGGTTAAATGGCCAGGGTTGGGTTGTTTTACCTCTGAGCGGCAGTTTTTTGCACACCATGGGTTAAATGGCCAGGGTTGGGTTGTTTTACCTCTGAGCGGCAGTTTTTTGCACACCATGGGTTAAATGGCCAGGGTTGGGTTGTTTTACCTCTGAGCGGCACTTGTTTGCACACCATGGGTTAAATGGCCAGGGTTGGGTTGTTTCACCTCTGAGCGGCACTTTTTTGCACACCATGGGCTAAATGGCCAGGGTTGGGTTGTTTCACCTCTGAGCGGCACTTTTTTGCACACCATGGGTTAAATGGCCAGGGTTGGGTTGTTTTACCTCTGAGCGGCACTTTTTTTGCACACCATGGGTTAAATGGCCAGGGTTGGGTTGTTTTACCTCTGAGCGGCACTTTTTGGCACACCATGGGCTAAATGGCCAGGGTTGGGTTGTTTCACCTCTGAGCGGCACTTTTTTGCACACCATGGGTTAAATGGCCAGGGTTGGGTTGTTTTACCTCTGAGCGGCAGTTTTTTGCACACCATGGGTTAAATGGCCAGGGTTGGGTTGTTTTACCTCTGAGCGGCACTTGTTTGCACACCATGGGTTAAATGGCCAGGGTTGGGTTGTTTTACCTCTGAGCGGCAGTTTTTTGCACACCATGGGTTAAATGGCCAGGGTTGGGTTGTTTTACCTCTGAGCGGCACTTTTTTGCACACCATGGGCTAAATGGCCAGGGTTGGGTTGTTTTACCTCTGAGCGGCACTTTTTTGCACACCATGGGTTAAATGGCCAGGGTTGGGTTGTTTCACCTCTGAGCGGCACTTTTTTGCACACCATGGGCTAAATGGCCAGGGTTGGGTTGTTTCACCTCTGAGCGGCACTTTTTTGCACACCATGGGTTAAATGGCCAGGGTTGGGTTGTTTTACCTCTGAGCGGCACTTTTTTTGCACACCATGGGTTAAATGGCCAGGGTTGGGTTGTTTTACCTCTGAGCGGCACTTTTTTGCACACCATGGGCTAAATGGCCAGGGTTGGGTTGTTTCACCTCTGAGCGGCACTTTTTTGCACACCATGGGTTAAATGGCCAGGGTTGGGTTGTTTTACCTCTGAGCGGCACTTTTTTGCACACCATGGGTTAAATGGCCAGGGTTGGGTTGTTTTACCTCTGAGCGGCACTTTTTTGCACACCATGGGTTAAATGGCCAGGGTTGGGTTGTTTTACCTCTGAGCGGCACTTTTTTTGCACACCATGGGTTAAATGGCCAGGGTTGGGTTGTTTTACCTCTGAGCGGCACTTTTTTTGCACACCATGGGTTAAATGGCCAGGGTTGGGTTGTTTTACCTCTGAGCGGCACTTTTTTGCACACCATGGGTTAAATGGCCAGGGTTGGGTTGTTTTACCTCTGAGCGGCACTTTTTTTCACACCATGAACTAAATGGCCAGGCCACAAGGACCCCGAAGGCTCAGAGAAGGTTGGGGGAGGAGACCCACTGGAACAGCTGTTGGGAGACAGATGGTAGCCTCCCGTCAAGGCCATCCAGCGTGTTCTTTAACGTGCACAGGGTATGGCTCTCCCGCACACGGGGCCACGGCTTAACGTCCCATCCGACGGACGGCGGTCTTTCCAAGCCCATTGGTGTCCCTTACTGACCGTGGGCAGGGCGGAGAATTTTGCGGAGATAAATCGCAACGCTGACCCAGCTGGGACTCGAACCTGGGAACTACAGATTACGAGCCTGGTGCGCTACCGACTGAGCCACCCCCACCCCATGAGATATTCGGAATGGTCGATTTGGTCACCGATTATTTGCAGCTGTAAGTTTTTTGTTAATTTCTGGGTTTTTTTTTTATCTTTGAATTCTTATTCGAATTTCTGATAAAAAAAATGCGATAATGGAGACACGATAAAAACAGATCATCTTGGATAAGAAAAAAAATGAGGGTTATTTAATTTGATGTTTTTTAAACAGGCAAATTGAGCAATTTGCCTGTTTGAAAGTTGTTCAAATTGCCTGTTTATTTGTTGTTTTTTACCTCTGAGGGTTTTTTTTTTAAAGAATGGACTTAAATGACCAGATGAAAAATGAACGGCTGAGAAAATTGGACTCGGGTTGTTTTTCCCTTGAGTTGGGTTGTTTTCCTTCTGAGCGGCATTTTTTGCACACCATGGGCTAAATGGCCAGGTCAGAAGGACCCCGAAGTCTCAGAGAAGTTGCGGGAGGAGACCCACTGGAACAGCTGTTGGGAGATAGATGGTAGCCTCGTCAAGGCCATCCAGCGTGTTCCTTAACGTGCACAGGGTATGGCTCTCTCCTGCATACGGAGTCACGGTTTAACGTCACATCCGACGGACGGTGGCCTTTCCACCCATCGGTGTCCACTACTGACCGTGGGCAGGATGGAGAGTTTTGAGGAGATAAGTCTCAACGCTGACTCAGCTGAGATTCGAACCTGGGAACTGCAAATTACGAGTCTGGAGCGATACCGACTGAGCTACCCCCGCCCTCTGACGCTGTCAAGTCCAACCCTGAAAAGTCTATCCTAAAAAAAGACTTCTCTATCATCTCAAAAGATCATCCTCATCTTCTAATGCAACCACCGATTCAAAAGATGAAGAATTCAAAAGAAAAACTGTCAAACTGCATAAAGTATAAGATGATGTACTCTCATTCCTTCACACATAACCTTCGGATTTTTATCAGTGATGTCAGAGATGATGCTGGTCTCGCGGTGAAACCTTCCACAATCCCTCCCTCTCCGCCCGTGATCGAATGTCTCGTGATCTTTTGTCGCGGCGAGCATGCGCAGAGTGTCGCACCGACGCTTTCCCTTCGTCCGTGAATATCATCATCTGCGCATGCGCAGTCGTGCTTTTGAACGTTTTAACTGATTCAGACACTTCTTCCCTAGATGACCTTAGACGTCTCTTATCGCTTGTTTCGCGAGAGTCTCTCGGGGATGCCGGGGGAAGTGGTGGTGGTGGGGGGGAGATTTCCAACGGAAGTAATCTCGAGTGGAGCGTGAAATCTCGTCCGATTGTTTCCGTCTCTTGACTTCTTAAGTCGTTAATCTGATGTACTGGGGAAAAAGTGGGAACTTGAGGATTGAAAATCCGAAATCGATTCTTTAAATTTTGTACTTTCTTTTTGGCTGCGACATCAGATTAGTCACCAACAGGATCGCCCTATTTTTTAGTTCGATTTCGAAAAAAAAAGTGTTAATGGTTTCGCTTTCTTATTTATCAGTGTGTCTGTAGGATTTTTTTTTTTTAATTTTTATAGATAAATGAAAAATAATTTTTTTTTAAGTTGGATGGGTTTCATAAATTATTACGATTCGCATTTTCAGGAGGTGGGGGAGTCGGTAGTGCTCCAGGCTCGTAATCTGCAGTTCCCAGGTTCGAGTCCCAACTGTGCCTGCGCAACACCTTCTGTAACAGAAGGTTGGTTGTTTTACCTCTGAGCGGCAATTTTTTGCGTACAATGGGCTAAATGGCCAGGTCACAAGGTCCCCAAAGGCTCAGAGAAGGTTGGAGGAGGGGACCCACTGGAACAGCTGTTGGGAGACAGATGGTAGCCTCCCGTCAAGGCCATCCAGCGTGTTCTTTAACGTGCACAGGGTTTGCTTTTCCCGCACACGGGCCACGGATTAACATCACATCCGACGGACGGCGGCCTTTCCAAGCCCATCGGTGTCCCCTACTGACCATGGGCAGGGCGAGGAATTTTGCACAGATAAATCTCAACGCTAGCCCAGCTGGGACTCGAATCTGGTGCGCTACCGACTGAGCCACCCCTTCCATCTATTTACTAATATCTGCCCGTTGGATCCCCTCGCAACTCTGGGCATTTGGGGCCCTTGTGACCTGGCCATTTAAGCCATTGTGTGCAAAAGAAAGGAGGTAAACTGCGAGATAGAAGAACCTCACATAATCAAGTCCTCTTCTTCCGGTTTCCGTCAATAATCAACACTTAATAAAAAGATTAAAAATTAAGAGATAGAAACGAACTGGAATCTAGTTCATTTAGTTCTTGGAGGAGGAGGAGATGGAGGAGGAAGAGAAGTGTCGAGCTCCTTGTAATGATGCTCGTCTTGCAACGCCCTCTTACAAGTGGAAATGCCAAACAGAAGAAAACAAAGGGGATGTCCAAGATGAATGATGGCAAATCAATTTTATCGATCCCACTGCATCCTCTGTCTCTCCTCACCTCATGCTGACTTACTTGCACGAACTCAAACTCTCGCTCTCCACAAAGCCACTTTTGTTTTACTTGTTTGCTCTATTCCTCTTTCTATTCTCAATAAATCTCTGAAACCTCTAACACTCCACACACGAGCCAGTTGAAGAGATTCTCTTCGGGTCCCCCCTCCCCCCCTCTCTTTTGCAGCAGCTCGAACGATTTCGATTTTTCGGGGAATGCAGACAGGACGAGAAATGCTCGTCTCCTTGATTGACAGCCAACAGCAGCAGGCAACAGAGGAAGCGATATTCCGAAATGGATTTCTCAACTCTCGAAAAAGTTATAAAAAAAAAAACTTCAAAAAGTTTGATCGGAAAACTTTTTTACTTCGTTTAAATAAAAAAATTGGGAACTGTTTTCAATTTGTTCCTGTCAGTAATCAGTCAAATGTTTTATTCGAAGATATAAATTTAAATTTTTTAGGTTCGATAAAATACTAATAAAACGGAAATCCGATTCACAGAACAGTTTTTTTTGCACCGTATATTTTGTGTTTAGCGTAAAACGTTATTAAAAGTGCCATATTGTCTTTTTATGTGTTTTAGAATATTTTAGACATCATGAATTGGTTTATGTAAATAAAAAAAAGTAAATGTTGCTTGCCATGCAGGTGTGATAGATTATGGGTTGGGTTGTTTTACCTCTGAGCGGCACTTTTTTACACACCATAAGCTAAATGGAGAGGTCACAAGGACACCGAAGGCTCAGAGAAGTTGGGGGAGGGGACCCACTGGAACAACTTTTGGAAAACAGATGGTAGCCTCTCGTCAAGGCCATCCAGCGTGTTCTTTAACGTGCACAGGGTATGGCTCTCCGCACACGGGGCCCCGGCTTAACGTCCCATCCGACGGACGGCGGCCTTTCCAAGTCCATCGGTGTCCCCTACTAACCGTGGACAGGGCTGAGAGTTTTGCGGAGGTAAATGTCAACGTTGACCCAGTTGGGACTCGAACCTTGGAACTACAGTTTACGCGCCTGGTGCGCTACCGACTGAGCCCCCCCCCCGCCCCTGTGATAGGAGCCTGTCAATTTATAATCCATAGAGAAAATCCGTGTGAGGCGAGACCGAAACAAAAATACAACACCAACATCCATGCCTCACCAGGGGTTCGAACCTGGTAAGGCATGGATGTTGGAAGGAAGATGTCGTCCGTCGGACGGGACGTTAAGCCGTGGCCCCGTGTGCGGGAGAGCCATACCCTGTGCACGTTAAAGAACACGCTGGATGGCCTTGACGGGAGGCTACCATCTGTTTTCCAAAAGTTGTTCCAGTGGGTCCCCTCCCCCAACCTTCTCTGAGCCTTCGGGGTCCTTGTGACCTCTCCATTTAGCTTATGGTATGCAAAAAAGTGCCGCTCAGAGGTAGAACAACCCAACTGGATGGCCTTGACGGGAGGCTACCATCTGTCTCCCAACAGTTGTTCCAGTGGGTCCCCTCCCCCAACCTTCTCCGAGCCTTTGGGGTCCTTGTGACCTGGCCATTTAGCCCATGGTGTGCAAAAAACGCCGCTCAGAGGTAAAACAACCGAATCTCACTTAGACGGTCGCCCACAGTGCACAACAGTTGAACAACGAGAGGCATCAATTTCAATAAAATGCGAATTAGAAGGAGATTAGAATCTGCCTCTACCAGTTTCTTTAGATCAATTTGTGGCGCGTTTCTCGTGTTCGCAGATGAAGGAGTTAAGATTTTTTCCTGAGGGTGAAAACAAGAAACGCGATAAAGATGAGAAACGGCAGAAAAGAAAGTCATTATTCACCTTTAAGTTGTTTTTAATCAAAGCAAACAACAACATAATATAATTTGCAGATTCCTTTCTTGAGAGCTAATTACGCTTTTTTCATTAAATAATTCGTTTTAAATATTATCTAAAAAATTAGATAGACTTATAACTTCTCTTAACGAGTTTTTTATGCGTGCATTTGACCTTTCAGACGGAAAAGGTAAAACCTTAAACTTACCCCCGAGGGCTCAGAGAAGGTTTTGGGAGGTGACCCACTGAAACAGCTGTTAGGAGACAGATGGTAGCCTCCCGTCAAGGCCATTCAGCGTGTTCTTTAACGTGCACACGGTATGGCTGGGTTGGGTTGTTTTACCTCTGAGCGGCACTTTTTTGCACACCATGGGCTAAATGGCCAGGTCACATGGACCTCGAAGGCTCAGAGAAGGTTGGGGGAGGGGACCCACTGAAACAGCTGTTGGGAGACAGATGGTAGCCTCCCGTCAAGGCCATTCAGCGTGTTCTTTAACGTGCACACGGTATGGCTCTTTCTCACACGGAGCCACGGCTTAACGTCCCATCCGATGGACGGCGGCCTTTCCAAGCCCATCGGTGTCCCCTACTGACCGTGGGCAGGGCGGAAAATTTTGTGGAGATAAATCTCAACGCTGACCGAGCTGGGACTCGAACATGGGAACTACAGATTACGAGCCTGGCGCGCTACCGACTGAGCCACCCCTGCCCTGAAAAAAAAAGAGGAAAAGATGCTAACTGGAGATCGTCGAAAATTGTGTCTTGAAAGAAGTACTCCGAAGAATCTCCCCCCCCCCAACCCCATGTATTATTAATGACTTTAAGAGCCAATGATAATCTATAAGTATTAGGAAAAAACAGATTGCTTCTAAAACTTTTGACTTAAAGTGATAAGAGATCATCGAGGGGAAATTTATTTCGCCTTCTCGTGAAGGAAGGAGGAAAAGGAAGTCGGCTAATTCTGATCGTTGTCCAGGTCGTCAGAAGGAGAAGTGATGACATATCTGGCAAAATGTTTCGAGGAAAAAAGAAATATTGAAAAAAAAAAAAGAAAACATTAGCGATAAAGGTGAATCAGTCTCATATGATCTACTGTCAATCGAATTCGTCTGTCGGATCCATGGATACGGGAAAGACTGCGAAGTTGAGAGGTAAGAGGGGACGGAGATGCCTTGTCGTCCTCGACGACTTTCCATTCTTATTTGGTCGACTTTTTCCGCATTTCATTCGCAGGGAAGGTTGGGTTGTTTTACCTCTGAGCGGCACTTTTTTGCACACCATGGGCTAAATGGCCATGTCACATGGACCCCGAAGGCTCAGAGAAGGTTGGGGGAGGGGACCCACTGGAACAGCTGTTGGGAGACAGATGGTAGCCTCCCGTCAAGGCCATCCAGCGTGTTCTTTAATGTGCACAGGGTATGGCTCTCCCGCACACGGGGACACGGCTTAACGTCCCATCCGACTGACGGCGGCCTTTCCAAGCCCATCGGTGTCCCCTACTGACCGTGGGCAGGGTGGGTAATTTTGCGGAGATAAATTTCAACGCTTACCCAGCTGGGACTCGAACCTGGGAACTACAGATTACGAGCCTGGCGCGCTACCGACTGAGCCACCCCCGCCCCTCTCGCTTAGGAGACACCGATGGGCTTGAAATGGCCGCTGTCCGTCGGATAGGACGTTAAGCCCTGGCCTCATGAGCGGTAGAACCTCTGGTCTGTACACATTAAAAACACGCTGGATGGTGTTAACGGCAGGCTACCATCTGTCTGCTAACAACTATCCAGTGGGTCCCCTCCCTAAACCATCTTTGAGTCCTAAGGGTCTTTGTGACCTGGCCATTTATCCCATTGAGTGCAAAAAAGTGCCGCTCAGTGATAAAACAGCCCAACCTTCACGTATCTCTCTGATCACTGTTCTCTACCATGCGTCCCTAACTCAACATGCATGTGCTGATGGGAAAAATGTAATTTTTTTTTTTATATACAATCCCCAAGCAGCCATGAGCTACGGAGGTCCAACCACACTGCAATTTAGTTAGCTACATGCACATCGTGAGTTTTAGCTGTTGCACGGAAAGACCACCCTCAGTCAGATGAGACATTAAGCCATGGTACGTGTGTAGGAGACCGAGAGAGAGTCCCTTGACGGGGAGTTGAGTTGTTTTACCTCTGAGCGGCACTTTTTTGCACACAATGGGCTAAATGGCCAGGTAACATGGACCCCGAAGGCTCAGAGAAGGATGGGTGAGGGGACTCACAGGAACAGCTGTTAGGAGACAGATGGTAGCCTCCCGTCAAGGCCATCCAGCGTGTTCTTTAACGTGCACAGGGTATGGCTCTCCCGCACACGGGGCCACGGTTTAACGTCCCATCCGACAGACGGCGGCCTTTCCAAGCCCATCGGTGTCCCCTACTGACCGTGGGAAAGGCGGGGAATTTTGCGGAGATAAATCTCAACGCTGACCCAGCTGGGACTCGAACCTAGAAACTACAGATTACGAGCCTGGCGCGCTACCGACTGAGCCCCCCCCGCCCCCCTTAACGGGGAGAATACCATTTGTTTACTAACAGCTGTCCAGATCATCTCCATCTAATCTTCTTTGAGATCTTGAGGTTTTCGGGATTTGGCCATTTAATCTTTTTTTTCTACTTCAACCCCCCCCCCCCCCATCTAACAGCTGTTGCGCTTGGCCATTGCAGTCCAATTCTAACAAGGTCCTGCTCCTCATTGTGCACCCATCGGATTCTTGGTCTTCATCATTTTCTTTTGAGGCCTCTAGGCACACTCTTCATAATCTTGGGGTGGCTCAGTCGGTAGTGCGCCAGGCTCGTAATCTGCAGTTCCCAGGTTCGAGTCCCAATTGGGTCAACGTTCAGATTTATCTCCGCAAAACTCCCCGCCCTGCCCACGGTCAGTAGGGGACACCGATGGGCTTGGAAAGGCCGCCGTCCGTCGGATGGGCGTTAAGCCGTTGCCCCGTGTGCTGGAGAGTGCACGTTAAAGAACACGCTGGATGGCCTTGACGAGAGGCTACCATCTGTCTCCCAACAGCTGTTCCAGTGGGTCCCCTTCCCCAACCTTCTCTGAGCCTTCGGGGTCCATGTGACCTGGCCATTTAGCCCATGGTGTGCAAAAAAAGTGCCGCTCAGAGGTAAAACAACCAACTTCATAATCCTATTCATTAATCTACAGTTATGCATACGGGTAATATGGCCAAACCGAAGCAATATCCATAGATTACATGAACCCCCCCCCCCCCTCCACATCATCATTGTCTATTCTCCTGCTTATTTAACTTCGCATTTGCATTATGTTGCACTTTGCATTTATAATTTATTATCACTTAACCTCTTATACAACTCGTGCATTTTAGCTAGGGTACGGCCCCACTTTCGCAGGTCACACAAAATTCCTCAAAATTTCCAGCAGCAGCAGTTGTTGTTGTTCCTGGTTTTCTCACTCTCTTACAAAAGACCTCTCATTATACAACGCAGAACGAATCCTTATTCAGTTATGTGATGCGTTAACTATAATGCAGCTTGTACTTTGGTAAATAATTCAACGCTTGGGAAAACGTTGAGATATTTGTGCGCTGCGGAACATTCTCCGCCGAAGCTCCATGAATGCTGCATGATCTTCGTTTCAATACAGCCGACTAATTTGCTAAACATTCGCGTCGTTTCACCGCGACAGATTATTGAGAGCTTTTGTTGAATGTTTTATTAAGACACGAGAATCCATTTGTCATCAACTGTTGTGTTGTAGCAAAGAACGAACAATTAAATGCATTCGCGTGTTGAAATCATTTGTAGGGGATATTCATTGTCGTAGCATCCCATCTCGTACAGATGCTTTGTTATCAACAATAGTAATTGTTTGTAAACAATGGGTTTTAATGATCCATAACCTTTGGCGTATTTTTTTGATCGCATAAAGGGCTAATTATATAATCGCTAACGATAAGAGAGTGTTGGAAAACAACAATCGGACGGATATTAGGGGCAAGTAGGTTGGGTTGTTTTACCTCTGAGCGGCACTTTTTTGCACACCATGGGCTAAATGGCCAGGTCACATGGACCCCGAAGGCTCAGAGAAGGTTGGTGGAGGGGACCCATTGGAACAGCTGTTGGAAGACAGATGGTAGCCTCCCGCCAAGGCCATCCAGCGTGTTCTTTAACGTGCACAGAGTATGGCTCTCCCACACACGGGGCCACGGCTTAACGTCCCATCCGACGGACGGCGGCCTTTCCAAGCCCATCGGTGTCCCCTACTGACCGTGGGCAGGGCGGTGAATTTTGCGGAGATAAATCTCAACGCTGACCCAGCTGGGACTCGAACCTGGGAACTACAGATTACGAGCCTGGCGCGCATCGATTCCAGTCTAATAATTTTTGTAGTGACCACTCTCGCTATGCCTCCGAAAAATGACAACAACAATCGGCCAAGAGACGCTAAACAATCAATTAACCAATCTCATTGTTTTGCGGTAGTGTAGTGTAATTGCCATTTTCGCTATGCACCTGAAAAAGGAGAGCAACAATCGCTTAAGAGAGACGAGCACGGTCTTGCAGTATCGTCAAGGTCACTCACGTTTCGCGCTTAAAATCTGATATCAACAATCAGTCTAGAAACAAAAAAAAATTAGTCACCAAAGGCATAACGCATTTGCCACTTATTATGTCACTTCAAAATGATATCCCAAGACATAGCGATCACTTAATAAATTAAATTCGTTAAACAGATATATTTGTTTTTATGACAGGGTTGGCGGGGGTGGCTCAGTCGGTAGCGCGCCAGGCTCGTAATCTGTAATTCCCAGGTTCGAGTCCCAGCTGGGTCAGCGTTGAGATTTATCTGCGCAAAATTCCCCGCCCTGCCCGTCCGTCGGATGGGACATTAAGCTGTGGCTCCGTGTGTGGGAGAGCCATACCCTGTGCACGTTAAACAACACATTGGATGGCCTTGACGGGAGGCTACCATATGTCTCCCAACAGCTGTTACAGTGGGTCCCCTCTCCCAACCTTCTCCGAGCCTTTGGGGTCCTTGTGACCTGGCCGTTTAGCCCATTGTGTGCAAAAAAAGTTCCGCTCACAGGTAAAACAACCCAATCCAATGTTTTTTTATGACTTTTCCTGTAGTCCACTGTTTTATTGAAGTATTACGATTGAGCAGGTTGTAAACGCAACAATACCCCCCAAAAGGTTTCGAAAATTTAATTATTTGCTTAAATAAGATTCGGCAATAATATGTCTAATGGCTCTTTCTGTTAAGCAATAAATTTTAATTAGTTGCTATTAATAGAATGCTTAAAACGGACCGCAGATTTCGCCTCAGTCGTCGGCGCTCTAACAATTTACGACCAAAAGTTTTCGAAATCTGTTCCAGTTTCCCGACAATTTGTAAAACCCATCCGCAACAGAACCCCAATCTCATCGATCTCAAATTGCTGAGAGAGAAAATGCCGAATTGTGCAGTCCGAACCCGATGTCCGCGTAGAAATCCGTGGTAATGTCAACCAAATTACATCAACTGCAGTTTAATTACGATGATTAATCAACTCTGCCAGACATAGAGGTGGAGGGGTAGGCTACGGAGGGGGGGGAGGCTGCAGGAAGAGTGTATGTAAGAGGGGGGGATGTTGAACACGTTGGCAAACCACAGCAGTGACTTCCTAGATTACAATCCTATTGGCGCATCAGGCGCATGCAAACTCTGTAATTTGCATCCATCGAGTACAAATTTACCCCCCCCCCCTTACAACTCCCTCCCTAATGGGTCACTTGGGAATGCCAGATATTTGGCAACGGAATTTCAGTTTAACATCTGTTAGATTTTCGAACGACGGATGAGTCATCTTTTAAAGATGTGGAGGAATTTTCCATTTAAGTGATGGTCGTCAATGGATGATGATTACAACAGTTTTCAATCTGACGCGTAATTTGCACGATTCCTTTTTAATGTTAACGGTATTAATTTTCTTAGAGAAAAGCTAATAGCAACTTCGAGTCTTTTTAATCCGGTAAATCTCAGGAAATGGACTGTCCGGATCACGAGTGGTATTTTTGAATTGGGAGCGGTATATTCTGGAAGGTATACGGAAGTGCTCCATTGCAGTTCTGTGAATACTTATAACCAATTATATGCCATAGACTGAAAATTTTTGAATTTTGATCCAACAAAAATAGCGAATTGTAGAAGTCGACAAAACGAGCCGCCATTATAGAGAATTTTCTCAGACCATGGAATATCGCAGAAAAGTTCAAATGCCTAATTTAAATGGTGCTAAGCAAATTTGTACAAGTACATACACTCACCTGTCACTTTATTCAGGTATAGTTCCATGTTATGCTAATAGTTACAAAATCGCATCCGAAACCAAATTGCTCTTCTCCTGCATCCGAAACCAAATTGCTCTTTTCCTGCATCCGAAACCAAATTACTCTCCTCCTGCATCCGAAACCAAATTGCTCTTTTCCTGCATCCGAAAACCAAATTGCTCTCCTCCTGCATCCGAAAACCAAATTGCTCTCCTCCTGCATCAGACACCATAATTACTCTCCTCCTGCATCAGACATCATAATTACTCTCCTCCTGCATCAGACACCCCCCAATTACTCTCCTCCTGCATCAGACACCACAATTACTCTCCTCCTGCATCAGACACCACAATTACTCTCCTCCTGCATCCGAAACCAAATTACTCTCCTCCTGCATCACCCCCCCCCAATTACTCTCTTCCTGCATCAAACACCAAATTACTCTCCTCTTGCATCCGAAACCAAATTACTCTCCTCCTTCATCCGAAACCAAATTACTCTCCTCCTTCATCCGAAACCAAATTACTCTTCTTCATCCGAAACCAAATTACTCTCCTCCTTCATCCGAAACCAAATTACTCTCCTCCTGCATCCGAAACCAAATTACTCTTCTCCTGCATCCGAAACCAAATTACTTTCTTCGTCCATCCGAAACCAAATTACTCTCCTCCTCCATCCGAAACCAAATTACTCTCCTCCTCCATCCGAAACCAAATTATTCTCCTCCTCCATCCGAAACCAAATTACTCTCCTCCTGCATCCGAAACCAAATTACTCTCCTCCTCCATCCGAAACCAAATTACTCTCCTCCTCCATCCGAAACCAAATTACTCTCCTCCTCCATCCGAAACCAAATTGCTCTCCTCCTCCATCCGAAACCAAATTGCTCTCCTCCTCCATCCGAAACCAAATTGCTCTCCTCCTCCATCCGAAACCAAATTGCTCTCCTCCTCCATCCGAAACCAAATTGCTCTCCTCCTGCATCCGAAACCAAATTGCTCTCCTCCTGCATCCGAAACCCCAATTACTCTCCTCCTTCATCCGAAACCAAATTACTCTCCTCCTTCATCCGAAACCAAATTACTCTCCTCCTGCATCAGACACCCCAATTACTCTCCTCCTGCATCCGAAACCAAATTACTCTCCTCCTGCATCCGAAACCAAATTACTCTCCTCCTGCATCCGAAACCAAATTACTCTCCTCCTGCATCCGAAACCAAATTATTCTCCTGCATCCGAAACCAAATAACTCTCCTCCTGCATCCGAAACCAAATTGCTCTCCTCCTGCATCATACACCAAATTATTCTCCTCCTACATCCGAAACCAAATTGCTCTCCTCATGCATCAGACACCACAATTACTCTCCTCCTACATCCGAAAGCACACCTCGACCATCCGGAAACTCGATTATTTTCCTCCTTCCTTCAAAAACAGCGTCTTAACACCATATTCAACAGACAACATCTTCTACAATAGCACTCTCTTTTTAAACGAAACAAAAAACTGGCTGGGACCTAACTGTGATGTCCCTCGAATTTTATATTTATTTATTTATTGTATATTTTTGTTGTATTATATTGTTGTATATATTTTTATGTGTTCTTTGAAATGTTTGTGCTGGGATGACTCACTCTTGTTGTTTTCGGGTCTGAAGCTTGCTGCTTGTGGAAAGAATCAATGCCAGAAGTTGTTTGTGCCGTATATGACTAACTAGCCTGCGGCGTGAAGTCCGCGCATGAGGCTAGGGGAAGGAGTTGGAAGTATCAGTCTGTGCGTTAGCTGTCAAGCGAGGAGTTGACACGCGTCAAAAGGACGCCGTCTTTCTCAAATTAACCCTTGAAGTCAGGGTGCGATTCCAAGAGGGAATCTAGATTCTTGGAGAATCTGTCTTTTATTCTTGTGGTTCAGGAGGAGCCACAGTGTATGCAAAGGTTGGTTATCCTTTCGCCAAGTTTTGAGGTCTGTAAAGTGAGAAATTGCAGAGTGTGCAATTCTCCACCTCATTATAGTAATATTTACAGTAGCAAAGCCTCACGGAGTTGAGCGGTGAATTTGATGATAGTTTTGTGGATTCAGAAGGAACCACAGTGTGAAGCAGCAAAGGCCCACGGAGTGGAGTTCATTCCCAGCACGTAGCTGTATATAGTGGGAATAAAAATTGTGTCGTCCCTATATAACTCTCGTGCAGTAATTGATGGACAGTTCGTATTCTTCATTCAACACCAGTTTCTTCAAAGGCATACAAGGGCACGGGAGTAAAATCCCGCGAATATGTGAATTCACCGAAGTGAATTAAGTAGTGTGCATTAAGTAAGTGTAATTGCATCATCTCTCTCTCTCCTGTGTGGACTGGGTCATCACCATCCGTCACAGTCTGACATGATCCGAACACCCGGTCACTACATCTGTCACAGACGGACATCACACTGACTCAGGGGATAGTGAGGAAAATTCGCAACACGATAATCCCCAAGTTCGAGTCCCACTATGCCGATGACAATATTCTTTCCCCAAGAATATTATTTCTCAAGAATACCAATCGACCTTAAAAGAACCACTGTCAACAGGTGGGCCATTAAGCCACTGGTTTTGGCAGTAAGGCCTTCCCCTCTTCTAACACCACCACCTCTGACCCCCGGAGTCAAAAATGGTACCTACTATGTGGAAAAAAAAAACTAGTCATAATTAAAACCGAATTATTTTTAGAAAAAATATTGTGTATAAAAAAGTAGCAATAAATATAAATGTGAGAAAATTTACCAACGTCCTAGCCAGGTCGATTATCTTAATTCTATCTCTCTATTACCTCCATTACCTTTTTTGTCAAGAAACGACTCAGGAGGAAGATCTAAGTGTTATCGATCTCTGGGATGAATGTAAAGGGAAAAGGCTTGATGGATGGAGTTTCCACGGAGAAGTTGGTCGAGATGGTAGAAGTGATGAGGATACTAGGTAAAGAGCACTTAAGCGGTCTTGTTGATTCGGAAGCAAACACAGAAGGTATGAGGATGGATTCAATCTTCTCTTCCGAATAGGTAAATGTTGAGAGTAAATAAGAGATTCGCCGCAGAAACTCTTAAGAAAGTCACATACTGCTGACTGTGGTTCCTTCCGATCAGAAGTAACCTCTTTACTGTCCTATCACTGAAGCAATTCTGACTCTTCGTAAATCTCGGCAGTAGCAATTTATCATGCAATTTATCATGGCTTACGGTATTGTATCTGTGGATTGCCTTTCCTCTGAGAGTCATTGTTTTTGCACACAGTGGACAGATCACAAAGACCCCAGGGGCTCAGATTGGGTTGTTTTACCTACTTTCCCTTGACGGGAGGTTACCATCTGTCTCCTAACAACTGTTCCAGTGTGTCACCTCCCCCAACCTTCTCTGAGCCTTCGGGATCCTTGTGCAATGGACAGATCACAAAGACCCCAAAGGTCTCAGATTGGGTTGTTTTACCTCTTTCCCTTGACCGGAGGTTACCATCTGTCTCCTAACAACTGTTCCAGTGTGCCACCTCCCCCAACCTTCGGGATCCTTGTGCAATGGACAGATCGCAAAGACCCCAAGGTCTCAGATTGGGTTGTTTTACCTACTTTCCCTTGACGGGAGGTTACCATGTGTCTCCTAACAACTGTTCCAGTGGGTCCCCTCACCCAACTTTCTCTGAATCTTCGGGATCCTTGTGCAATGGACAGATCACAAAGACCCCAGGGGCTCAGATTGGGTTGTTTTACCTACTTTTCCTTGACGGGAGGTTACGATCTGTCTCCTAACAACTGTTCCAGTGTCACCTCCCCCAACTTTCTCTGAATCTTCGGGATCCTTGTGCAATGGACAGATCGCAATGGACAGATCACAAAGACCCCAAGGTCTCAGATTGGGTTGTTTTACCTCTTTCCCTTGACGGGAGGTTACCATCTGTCTCCTAACAACTGTTCCAGTGTGTCACCTCCCCCAACCTTCTCTGAGCCTTCGGGATCCTTGTGCAATGGACAGATCACAAAGACCCCAAGGTCTCAGATTGGGTTGTTTTACCTCTTTCCCTTGACGGGAGGTTACCATCTGTCTCCTAACAACTGTTCCAGTGTGTCACCTCCCCCAACCTTCTCTGAGCCTTCGGGATCCTTGTGCAATGGACAGATCGCAAAGACCCCAAGGTCTCAGATTGGGTTGTTTTACCTACTTTCCCTTGACGGGAGGTTACCATCTGTCTCCTAACAACTGTTCCAGTGGGTCCCCTCACCCAACTTTCTCTGAATCTTCGGGATCCTTGTGCAATGGACAGATCGCAATGGACAGATCACAAAGACCCCAAGGTCTTAGATTGGGTTGTTTTACCTCTTTCCCTTGACGTGAGGTTACCATCTGTCTCCTAACAACTGTTCCAGTATGTCACCTCCCCCAACCTTCTCTGAGCCTTCGGGATCCTTGTGCAATGGACAGATCGCAATGGACAGATCACAAAGACCCCAAGGTCTCAGATTGGTTTGTTTTACCTCTTTCCCTTGACCGGAGGTTACCATCTGTCTCCTAACAACTGTTCCAGTGTGTCACCTCCCCCAACCTTCTCTGAGCCTTCGGGATCCTTGTGCAATGGACAGATCGCAATGGACAGATCACAAAGACCCCAAGGGCTCAGATTGGGTTGTTTTACCTCTGAGCGGCACTTCTTTTGCAAATCATGGGCTAAATGACCAGGTCATAAGGACCCCGAAGGTTCAGAGAAGGTTGGAGGGAGGGGACCCACTGGACAGCTGTTGGGAGACAGATGGCAGTCTCCCGTCAAGGCCATCCAGTGCGTTCTTTATAGTGCACGTTTCTCCCACACACAGACCACAGCTTAACGTCCCATCCGATGGACAGCAACCTTCCCAGCCCATCTGTGTCCCTTACTGACTGAGGGCAGGGTGGGAAGTTTTGCGGAGATAAATCTCAATGCTGGTCTAGGGGGACTCGAACCTGGGAACTACAGATTACGAGACTGGCGCGCTATCGGCTGAGCCCCTCCCCTATGAAGATGGTGACATCTCAGCAGAAAGACAACACAAGAAAATAAATATCTGTTCCTCATCCGGGGTTCGAATCGAGAATTTTTATGCACAGCTAGGTACCAAATCACTCAACCATCGGAAATACAATAACTTAAAAATATAATAGGCTTTATTACTGTAGAAAAATACCACTAGGGATAGTTAAAAATCTCACCTGGAAATCTCGATTTTTTTTCCAACAAATTAAATAAAATATTACAACTGATCAGATTTATACTTCACAGGATTGCCTTCGAAAGAATTCATATCCAACTTTTAACTCAAATAGATGTGTAACCTTTTCAAATGTGTGTATAAAAGGGTTGGGTTGTTTTACCTCTGAGCGGCACTTTTTTGCACACCATGGGCTAAATGGCCAGGTCACATGGACCCCGAAGGCTCAGAGAAGGTTGGGGGAGGGGACCCACTGGAACAGCTGTTGCGAGACAGATGGTAGCCTCCCGTCAAGGCCATCCAGCGTGTTCTTTAACGTGCACAGGGTATGGCTCTCCCGCACACGGGGCCACGGCTTAACGTCCCATCCGACGGGCGGCGGCCTTTCCAAGCCCATCGGTGTCCCCTACTGACCGTGGGCAGGGCGGGGAATTTTGCGGAGATAAATCTCAACGCTGACCCAGCTGGGACTCGAACCTGGGAATTACAGATTACGAGCCTGACGCGCTACTGACTGAGCCACCCCCGCCCCTATGTATAAAAAGAAATCCATTTGATATATTGCATAAAAAGAGCAATCCGTGTAATTGAAACGCGTTTTGCGCCAGACTGACATAAATGTCAAAGACAAATCCCTGAAAAGTTCGCAAGAGATTTTAAACAAAACTCTCTCTTGCTAATTCCCCTTTGAAAAGAACAAAGATAAAACTGCTCTCTTTGCCTCCACGTCATATCCGGAAATTACCTTCCTCGTGAAGCCTCTGCTTCCGCGTATACATGCCAGCTGCAGAGGAAAAACAAAAACCAAGTACACGATATAATCAGACGGTGAAAAGGCGGAATCGGGTGGGAACTCTCAAACTGTCAGCCGCTCCCCCCCCCCCAACAGCAGACTAATTTCATAAAGCACACTCAGCTTTCGCATTCCTTCCCCCCCCCCCTTTTCACTCTACCACCCACCAGCAGATATCGCTCGTGCAGCATTCACGGTCTGCGATCGTATTTGCGTAAAACTCTTGGGCGAACAGTGCACGCACGAACGCCTGCCATTTCCATATTTATGAAGGCAGCAGCTCCGTTTAATAAAGCGTCTCTGCAAAAATCGCACTTTTGAGGATGCTGAGCTAAATATAGAATTGAGGAGGAGGAGGAGGAAAATTCGCGAGAGATGAGAATGGTCAGTTTGCAGCTGGGGGGATGGGGGATGGCGAAGATAAAAAAAGACGAAGCCGTTCGAGAGGGGGATGCTAGTCTGAAAGGGATAACGATTGGATGATTGCGTTCGAGCACTTCACAAGTAAATGGGTTTCATCGGATGTAAAGAATTGGGATGAAGGAGAAAGGAAAGTTAGATAAAGTGATGGTCTGGTCGATTGTTGTTGCGATGGACCTGTTGTCGACCTACTGTTGATTAGGTTTTGAACTTTGTAGTAGGGCACAGATGTCCGCTGGCTCTATGATGTCGCAGTGATTCACACACTGCACCACTGGGTTCCTCAGAGTTCCAGATGGGTGGTTTTTATCTCTGAGAGGCGGTTTCGCATACTAATGGCCAGGTCACAAGGACCCCAAAAGGCTCAGAGAATGTTCAAAAAGGGAGCCACTGGACAGTGTTAGGAGGCAGATGGAAGCCTCTCATCAACGGTATACAGCGTTTTAACTCGTACAGGGTATTGCTCTCCCGCACATGGGGCAGCGGCCTTTTCAAGCTCATCGGGGTCCCCTTTCTGATCCAAGGCAGGGTGGAGAATTTTTAGAGGTGATCAATCTCAAAGCTGAGACTCGAATCTAGGAACTACATATTATGAATCTGATTGTTTGAGAGAGAAGATGCATGAGAACGCGATACTTCTATCTAGAGAGAGAACGACCATAAGAATTGCAATACCTCTCTCTCAGAAAAGGACCATAAGAATTGTGATATTTCTATCTATTAGAGTGGGGGGGGCGTTACAAGTCCCCCCTCTCTAATAGAAATATCACAATTCTTATGGTCCTTCTCAGAGACAGAGGGTATTGCAATTCTTATGGTCGTTCTTCTCTCTAGATAGAAGTATCGCCGTCCTTATGCATTTTCTCTCCAAAATAATATCGTTATCATTAATCTAATTTTTTTGTGTGTATTTTCTTAAATGTCACCTCTTTACTGCATGAGATCTCACGTACAACTCTACTGAGTTGGGTTGTTTTACCTCTGAGCGGCACTTTTTCGCACACCATGGGCTAAATCGCCAGGTCACATGGACCCCGAAGGCTCAGAGAAGGTTGGGGGAGGGGACCCACTGGAACAGCTGTTGGGAGACAGATGGTAGCCTCCCGTCAAGGCCATCCAGTGTGTTCTTTAACGTGCACAGGGTATGGCTCTCCAGCGCACTGGGCCACGGATTAACGTCACATCCGACGGACGGCGGCCTTTCCAAGCCCATCAGTGTCCCCTAATGACCGTGGGGAAGGCGGGGAATTTTGCGGAGATAAATCTCAACGCTGACCCAGCTGGGACTCGAACCTGGGAACTACAGATTACGAGCCTGGCGCGCTACCGACTGAGCCACCCCCGCCCCATTCTGTAGGAAGAGTTCATCGATTGATGCATAGTTATCTTTACTTTGTATACAATAATTGTTAAGGTTATTCTTTGTAGATTACAGGTTTAGTCACAAATATGATGGTGTAACTTATTGAGTGTCGTACAAGTCTTATTTCATGCTTTGAGTAGAGGTAGTAAGAATTTATAGAGATAGAACTCTTTGTAGGAATAGTGATACAGTGCTATGTTCTTCTGAAGATTTATTTTCGTATTGATATAGATTTATGTCAGTTGAGTTTATATAAATGTTTTCATTCATTTTTTTTGCAATAAATTACGTTATTTTAGTATTATATTTGTTAAATATTATTTTTGAACTCAGGCTCAGAGGGGTGGCTCAGTCGGTAGCGCGCCAGGCTCGTAATCTGTAGTTCCCAGGTTCGAGTCCCAGCTCGGTCAGTGTTGAGATTTATCTCCGTAAAATTCCCTGCCCACGGTCAGTAGGGGACACCGATGGGTTTGGAAAGGCCGCTGTCCGTCGGATGGGACGTTAAGCCGTGTCCCCATGTGCGGGAGAGCCATACCATGTGCACGTTAAAGAACACGCTGGATGGCCTTGACGGGAGGCTACCATCTGTCTCCCAACAGCTGTTCCAGTGGGTCCCCTCCCCCAACCTTCTCTGAGCCTTCGGGGTCCATGTGACAAGGACATTTAGCCCATGGTGTGCAAAAAAAGTGCCGCTCAGGAGTAAAAACCCAATTTTGTTACAAAATCAAAATATCGCTACATCCAACCAAAGTTAGCCGCATCCACGAAATGCATCCATCTCACCCCTATCTTCTCCCCCCCCCACACACACAGGAAATATCTGCCAGTTAAAAAGCTCAAAACACGCAGTTGTTGCTAACGTTACTTCTCAGTTTCTACCAATCCTTCCTTGCTGTCCATCCTCCTCCTCCCCTGAGAGATGGTGCAGTAGAAACTATCGATTACCCCATTTAATGCAAAGGGGACTTTGGGATTTTTCGCATCCTCCTCCTGTTCCTCCGCCTCTGATGCGAGATTCGTAAAAGAGATGCTTTTCAAAATGCTGGGACGCCCTCTGGAGGCAGTTATAGCGCTCTGCGGACTGCCAAATGAAACGGAAGAATTCTTGCTCGCCGGCGGTTCAAACCTAATTAGGCACAAATTAGTGCTTTATGCATTGAGATAGTAGATAAAACAATAAAATTATAGAATTTCAACATTAAGAGAATACACTATGTTGAAAAAAGTGTCCTGACACTTCTATGTTATGTGAATGGAAAGCCCCTTTCAAAGCTTCCTAAGATTGAAAATAAACCCTTTACGCAAAAATTGTTATTGGCGATAAATTGTACAGTCGCTCAAAAAAGTATCCGAACACTGTGGTTGATTACAGAGTTTAGAAAAAATATCTGGCAACGATTTTTTTTAGAAATTAGTGATCTGGCAACCTTCGTGTCACGCGATTACAGAATTCAGGAAAAATATCTGGAGCGTGTACAGCAACTGTACACGCTCCAGTTACCGTTCACAGCAAACTGGAGCGTGTGCAGTAACTGCATACGCTAATAAGGCAGATATTTTTCCTGAATTCTGTAATCACGTGACACGAAGGTTGCCAGATCACTAATTTCTAAAAAAATCGTTGCCAGATATTTTTTCTGAATTCTGTAATCAACCATAATGTTCGGATACTTTTTTGAGCGACTGTAGGTGGTCATATTATTTTGATACTAGATCGTGTGGGCTCACTCACGGAAATATTGAGCATGTGCAGTTACTGCACACGCTCCAGTTTGCTGTGAACGGTAACTGGAGCGTGTACAGTTGCTGTACACGCTCCAGATATTTTTTCTGAATTCTGTAATCAACCACAGTGTTCGGATACTTTTTTGAGCGACTGTACAATTTATCGCGAATAACAGTTTTTGCGTAAGGGTTTATTTTCAATGTTAGGAAGATTTGAAAGTGGCTTTCCATTCACATAACATGGAAATGTCCGGACACTTTTTTCAACATAGTGTAGATAGGATTTCCTTCCCTACCCGAGTAATCGAAAGTAATAACCATAGAAACTTTCTATGAATTTGTATTCACTTTTTTTTTTTAAAAAAGAGTACTCAATTTTCCTCAACTGTTTCAACAAAATGTCTCCCTAAATTCCTGAACAATGTCGCAAATCGCCAACACACTACCTGGAGCGTTTCCTCGTCAACAGTCTAAAACTAAAGAATAGCAACAACAACGACTTGGTTTGTTTTAACCCCTGAGTGATATTTTCTTTTCATAGAATGGCCTAAAGGTCATGTCACAAGGACCCCAAAGGCTCAAATGAGGTTGAGGGGGGGGGGAAGACACTAGACAGCTATTAAGAGACAGATGAAAAGATTCGCATTAAGGTCGTCCAGTGTGTTCTTTAACGTGCAGAGGATATAGCTCTTTGACACAGGGGACCACGCCTTAACCTCTCATGATACGGACGGCGGCTTTTCCAAGCCCATCGATGTCCCCTACTGACCGAGGTTCGATTGTTTTACCTCTGAGCGGCACTTTTTGTACACAATGGGCTAAATGGCCACGTTGGGTGGTTTTACTTCTGTGCGACACTTTTTTTCACACAATGGGCTAAATGGCCAGGTCACAAGGACCCCGAAAGTTCACAGAACGTTGGGGGAGGTGAATCACTAAAACAGCTGTTGGGAGACAGATGGTAGCCTCATGTCAAGGCCATCCAGCGTGTTCTTTAACGTGCACAGGGTATGGCTCTCTCCCGCACACGAGTTCACGGCCTAACGTCCCATCTGACGGACGGCGGCCTTTCCAAGCCCATCGGTGTCTCCTACTGACCGTGGGCAGGGCGGGGAGTTCTGCGGAGATGAATCTCAACGCTGACCGAACTGGGACTCGAACCTGGGAACTGCAGATTACGAGCCTGGCCCTCCCACTGAGCGTGGGCAGGGGGGTGGAGAACTGCCGAAGTGTGAACATAGTCTCCCCCGAAGTGTGAACATAGGAGTCTCATAGTCACAAATTCCTACCCCGCCCCCACACCAGAGATCGATAACAATTTGTTCTATCTATAACTATTCATTAAACTGGGACACATTGTGCACCGGAATCGTACGAACACTTTATCGCACTTCCGGTCGGGTTCGTCCCGAAACGAGGCAACATACATGAAGAGATCATCACTGTGATGACGTGCATTGCGGTGATGATGGCCGTCATTAATGAGTACCTCATTGAGAAGTCGGCAAACTCATCACTGCAGTGATTAAACCTAGCTCAGCGCTTTATTAAATAATGCGATATTCCTACCCCCCCCCCCCCCCACACACACACACACACACACTTCCCAAGCCAACTCCGCCATCACTTCTTAAATTAAGCTTAGTGATAGAGCCACATTGTTGGATGCGGAACGCACTGACGGCAGTTTTGCGGACTCTTCCCCTCAGCCTCCAGATTCATCCTCATCCTTTCTATTAATAGCACTTTACTCCGACGCATTCGTATCCGAATGGTATCGGTGCAACAATGAATGCTTTATCATTTCCATTAGCAACAATTAACGTCTCTGTTGATTCTTTTCATAATGATGATCATTGTCATAAGGTGGGGGGGGGGAAGAGTGCTAATTGGTTGTCGGGTGGATTTTTTTTTCTTCCCTCCTTCGCTAAAGCTGAGGATCTCAAGAGTCTATTAAGGGGAGAGTCATTATTCTTATGAATAGGATTAATGAAGCGGATGTTAATGACTGCTTAGAATGATGAAGAAATGACCAAGAAAAACACGAAAGGGGCCGAGTAGCAGATTTAGTTCATGTTGGATGTGGACAAGAGAAATAATTCAGCTCCTACAAAACAAGAATTGCAGCCTCCTCTCCACAACGTGCAATCAACTCCTCTTTCACCACTCCCTCCTCATCACTTCCCTTCATTACTCCAAAGCTCCGCTTGATCACTTCTCACCTTCACATCTCTCCTCTTCCTACAATTTCTCTAATTTTCACTCCCCCCTCATCACTTCCCTTCATTACTCCAAAGCTCCGCTTCATCACTTCTCACAATCACATCATCTCTCCTCTTCCTACAATCTCTCTAATTTTCACTCCCCCCTCATCACTTCCCTTCATTACTCCAAAGCTCCGCTTCATCACTTCTCACCATCACATCATCTCTCCTCTTCCTACAATCTCTCTAATTTTCACTCCCCCCTCATCACTTCCCTTCATTACTCCAAAGCTCCGCTTCATCACTTCTCACCATCACATCATCTCTCCTCTTCCTACAATTTCTCTAACTTTCACTCCCCCCTCCATCATCCTTGTCTCCATCATCCCTTGTGTTCGCCATTCCACCACCTCTGTCTACCTTTTCCATCATTCAATCCATCCTCTTATCCACCATTTCATTAATCCTCCTCGCACGATTTGATCATCCCCCTACATTAAGTCCTCGTTCTTTCCACCAATCCTCTTCGCACCAATAAAAAACTCCCACCATTCGAATCGCTCTTCTTCCTACAGTCGTATCACTTCATAACTCCTTTTCCAACTATCATCTATTCCATCACCATCTTCCCACTGTTCTAAATTTCTTTACATCTACCTCATTCCAATTGTTCAGTCGCTTTTCATTGCACCATCCACTTCTCCAATTATTTTCTCACTTCTCATCATTCCGTAATTTCTCTTCACTGCATTCAGTCGTAACTCTTCCCATCATTCCATCTCTCGGAATTGACAACTTTTCCCGCCATTCCTCACTTCATCGCCTTTCTTCCTCGCATCCCATCATCCTAATTTTCATCACCCCTCTCTACCCACCAATCGATGCAATTACTATATCCCGTCACTCCACGCCATTCCCTCAACTCTTCACCGATCATTCTGTCACATCCCTTTCCATTAGTCCGTACTCCATCATTCCATCTTTTCATTCATTTCATTATTCCATCACATCTCGTTCCATCATTCCATCTTTTCCATCATTTCATTTTCTTATTCCATCACATCTCGTTCCATCATTCCATTTTCTTATTCCATCACATCTCGTTCCATCATTCTATCACCAATTTCATCACACCTCTCCCCCATCGCATCTTTTCCCATCATTATACGAAAGAGGTGTGATGGAATGGGGGATAGAATGATGGAAAAAGGTGTGATGCAATAAGAGAATGAAATGATGGTAAGAGGCGACACCTCTTCCTCTCATTCCATCTATCACATCCCTTCCCATCATTTTACTCCCATCCCCCTATCCCTATCCTCCTATCGCATTACATCTCTTCCTATCCCTTCTCATGCCCCTATTTCACAACATCCCTCCCCATCACATCTCAGAAAGGTACACCGATGGGCTTGGAAAGTCCACCGTCCGTCAGATGGGACGTTAAGCCGTGCCCCTGTGTGCGGGAGAGCCATACCCTGTGCACGTTAAAGAACACGCTGGATGGCCTTGACGGGAGGCTACTATCTGTCTTCCAACAGCTGTTCCAGTGGATCCCCTCCCCCAACCTTCTCTGAGCCTTCGGGGTCCATGTGACCTTTCCATTTAAGCCCGTGGTGTGCAAGAAAGTGCCGCTCAGAGGTAAAACAACCCAACCCCTTGCCACACACTCTTTCCACCTTTCCTCTACCACACATTTACACCCCTCCTCTCGGGCATCCCCCCCTCCACACACGGAGTGCTACCGAACCGCGCACTCTATCAGTCTCCAGTCAGCAATTAACAATCCGTGTCCAACACACTCCATTTCGGATGCTGTGATATGTTAAGAGCGAGAGTGAGAGACTACGCGAGGCAACCATTTGCGTCTCCATGGAAACAGCGCTGCTGCTGCCTTCCCTTCGGAACTCGTGCGCACGCAACAAAGGAGTGGATTGAGGTAAGAGAGGAAGGAGGAGAGGGTGGGGGGGGATAAAACAAGGGCTGGAACTATTCAAACTTAACACACAGGCACGAGTAGCAGAGAAGGCATTTATTATGAAAACTCGTTGCCGCTCTGAGCTTTTGATTAAACCTTTAATATCCGGGTGATTGTAGGGGACGGTATACGCAATAAAGCAAAGCCAAAGGGAACCGGCAGAGGGAGCTACTGAAGGAGAAGCAGACGAAAAAGAAAAATTTAGAAAATTAAGCGAAGGAATTCTGTTTTTGCTCACTTGTTTTTTTTTAACTCGCTCGTTCAGTATACGGAGGCTAGGGTTGGGTTGTTTTACCTCTGAGCGACACTTTTTTGCACACCATGGGCTAAATGGCCAGGTCACATGGACCCCGAAGACTCAGAGAAGGTTGGGGGAGGGGACCCACTGGAACGGCTGTTGGGAGACAGATGGTAGCCACCCGTCAATGCCATCGAGCGGTTCTTTAACGTGCACAAGGTATGGCTCCATCACGCACACAGGGCCAAGGCTTAACGTGCCATCCGACGGACTGCGGCCTTTTCAAGCCCATCGGTGTCCCCTACTGACCGTGGTAGGGCGGGGAATTTTGCGGAGATAAATCTCAACGCTGACCCAGCTGGGACTCGAACCTGGGAACTGCAGATTACGAGCCTGGCGCGCTACCGACTGAGCCACCCCCCGCCAGAGAAGCAGAGGAAAAAGAAAAATTAAGAAAATTAAGCGAAGGAATTCTGTTTTTGCTCACTTTTTTTTATCTCGCTCGTTCAGTATACAGAGGCTAGGGTTGGGTTGTTTTATCTCTGAGCGACACTGTTTTGCACACCATGGGTTAAATGGCCAGGTCACATGGACCCCGAAGGCTCAGAGTAGGTTGGGGGAGGGAACCCACTGGAACAGCTGTTGGGAGACAGATGGTAGCTTCCCGTCAAGGCCATCCAGAGTGTTCTTTTTCATGCACAGGGTATGGCTCTCCCATTCCCATACACGGGGCCACGGCTTCACGTTCCATCCGACGGACGGCGGTTTTTTAAAGCCCATCGGTGTCCCCTACTGACCGTGGGCAGGGCGGGGAATTTTACGGAGATAAATCTGGACTGGACTCGAACCAGCTGGGACTTGAACCTGGGAACTGCAGATTACGAGCCTGGCACGCTACCGACTGAGCCACCCCAGCCCCTTATACGGAGACAGAAATAGAAATTGACGTAATATGTTGCAGCAGAATATTTTAAGATAGGGAGAATCTTTTGCCTTTCTCTGAACGAGACCAACGCTCTTCAGTGATCGCTCTGGCAGCTTTCACTTTTGGGTATTTCTTTTCTGCCTTGTCTTAAAAATAATTCTGGGAGAGTTTGTGAGTCGAGAGGCAAGAAGAGAAATTTCTCTCTTCCCCCCCCCCGCTCCAAATCAACTGGGGGGGGGGGGGGACTATGCATTAGACGCTTGTCGATTATCAAAATCTGTCAACCGACCTATGACCTTTTCAAAACTGTTGACGCATCAACTCCGCAGAATAAGTTTCACGACGTTATCGCCAAATTGCCACTCCGTTACATCCTTCTTTATTCGAAGCGTTTTGGTTTAAAAAATCATTGCAAGTCAGTTTATGTATCGTTCAATAGGAAGATGGGTACAGTCGCTCGAAAAAGTATCCGAACACTATGGTTGATTACAGAATTCGGAAAAAATATCTGGCAACGATTTTTTTACAAGTTAGTTATCTGGCAACCTTCGTGTCACGTGATTACAGAATTCAGGAAAAATATCTGGAGCGTGTACAGCAACTGTACATGTTGAAATGTTTTGAACGGTAACTGTTTGCTGTGAACGGTAACTGCACACTCTCAATATTTCTGTGAGTGGGCCCACGCGATCCAGGTTTTTGTGAGCTCACACGATCCAATGTGCTGTGAACATTAACCGTAACCGCTCCAGTTTGCTGTGAACGGTAACTGCACACGCTCCATATTCATTGCATTATATATTCATAAGCATTATATATATATATTAAAAAATATCCGAACACTATGGTTGATTACAGAATTCGGAAAAAATATCTGGCAACGATTTTATTTAGAAATTAGTGATCTGGCAACCTTTGTGTCACGTGCCACGAAGGTTGCCAGATCACTAATTTCTAAAAAAAAAATCGTAGCCAGATATTTCTTCTGAATTCTGTAATCAACCATAGTGTACGGATATTTTTTTGAGCGACTATAACTCAGAGCGGAATTTTTTTTTTTTTAAATACAAAGGCCTAAATGGCCAGGTCACAAAGACCCCCAAATGCTGAGAGTTGGAGAAAGAGAACCCACTGGATAGCTGCTAGAAGACAAGATGGTAGCATTCCGTCAAGACCGTCCAGTATATTTTTAATGTGTACAGGGTATGGCCCTCTCCTGCTTACAGAACCACAGCTTAACATCCCACCTGACCGACGGCGACATTTCCAAGCCCATCGGTGTCCCTTTTGTGACCGATCGCAGTGTGAAGCCATAACAGAGACAAATCTTAACACTGACACAGTGTTGCTCGAACCTGGGTTGGGTTGTTTTACCTCCGAGCGGCACCTTTTTGCACACCATGGGTTAAATGGCCAGGTCACATGGACCCCGAAGGCTCGGAGAAGGTTGGAGGAGGGGACCCACTGGAACAGCTGTTGGGAGACAGATGGTAGCCTCCCGTCAAGGCCATCCAGCGTGTTCTTTAACGTGCACAGGGTATGGCTCTCCCGCAAACGGGGCCACGGCTTAACGTCCCATCCGACGGGCGGAGGCCTTTCCAAGCCCATCGGTATCCCCTACTGACCGTGGGCAGGGCGGGGAATTTTGCGGAGGTAAATCTCAACGCTGACCCAGCTGGGACTCGAACCTGGGAACTACAGATTACGAGCCTGGCGCGCTACCGACTGAGCCACCCCCGCCCCCTCGAACCTGGGAACTGCAGATTAGGAGCCTGGTGCGCTACACGGAATTAAAAATTGTTTAATTCCCCCCGCATCAGAAGTGCAGTGGAACCAAAACCTCTTTTAAATTGTAAAGAGTGCCCGACCCACCAACGACTAAAGAGACAATTCTCAACCACTGTCCTTAACAGGCTACATGACCTTGACGCCGTCCTTCCAACTGTCTCCTAACAGCACACGTGACTCAAGTGTCCTCGAACTCTTCCTTCCGCCGTTTGTCGCAAAAAGGATTTCTCCAATTCCCTTAACCTTCAAATATATTCAATTTCTTACCCTATTGAGCAGTTTTAAATTCCCTAGTTCCAAGGGGCGGGCGGGGGTGGCTTAGTCGGTAGCACGTCAGGCTCGTAATCTGCAGTACCCAGGTTCGAGTCCCAGCTGGGCCAGCATTGAAACTTCTTTCCGCAAAACTCTCCGCCTTGCTCTCGGTCTGTAGTAACAGCTGTTCCAGTGGATCCCCTCCCCAAACCTTCTTTGAGCATTTGAGGTCTTTGTGACCTGGCCATTTAGCTCATGGTGTGCAAAAAAAAAGTGTCGCTCAGAGGTAAAACAATCTAACAAGCCCTAGTTCCAAAAGCTCCAATATCAGACAAGTCGTAAATCGAGTTTTTTTAATACCATCATTTCACAATCACACCTTTAACTTCGCAGTTTTTTTTTTATTGTATGATGAACTGTGAATGACCTTCGACCTGCCAGATGGCGATGACAGTTTTCCCCCCGGATGTGAAGGGAGGGGAGAGAGAATATCCCGGCATGACGACGAGTTTCGTGAAGCGTAGAGCCAGGACTCCACCTCTCTCATCAACATCCTGCACCAAACACTGAGTTAAGAGGCAAACGAGTGGAAGGAGATTCTTGTTAAGTTCACCTCTCCTTGGTTAGGGTCCACGAATCCAGCTACCGTTTCTTAAGTGAAAAGGTGTATGGAAAGGTGGGGGGGGGGGGGCTTAAATGAAACGAACCAACGAAGTCGCAGTGAAATGTTTTGATGTGCATTTCATCGCTCAACCATGGACTTTACTTGCTGGTTATTGTTCGTCGTGTGAGGACGTAAAAGAATCCGCCCCGGAATTCGACATGAAATGAATGGCTATTATTGGCTCGTTAATGGTTGAACGACTCAGTATGGAAAGAAAAGAGTCCACAGGCTCTTATTAGGCCAAGGAGCGCATCAGAACGTAAAATAATTTTGGGCACCACTTTCAATAACAGTCAAAATTCGGAATCCTTAACTGGCGAATATGGTAAGTTAGATGAAAAGATTATTAGCCAATTTGCATGTGCCTCTCCACCACACACACACACACTGGGATAAATGGCCAGGTTACAAGGAGCCCAAAGGCTCAAAGTTTGGTAAGGGTACCAACTAGAGTGCTATTAGGAAACAGATGAAGGCTCCACATCTCTTCCTCTCTCTCTCGATCCACATCTCTCTCTCTCGATACACATCTCTTCCTCTCTCTCTCGATCCACATCTCTCTCTCTCGATCCACATCTCTTCCTCTCTCGATCCACATCTCTCTCTCGATCCACATCTCTCTCTCGATCCACATCTCTTCCTCTCTCTCTCTCGATCCACATCTCTTCCTCTCTCTCTCTCTCGATCCACATCTCTTCCTCTCTCTCTCTCTCGATCCACATCTCTTCCTCTCTCTCTCTCTCGATCCACATCTCTTCCTCTCTCTCTCTCGATCCACATCTCTTCCTCTCTCTCTCTCGATCCACATCTCTTCCTCTCTCTCTCTCGATCCACATCTCTTCCTCTCTCTCTCTCGATCCACATCTCTTCCTCTCTCTCTCTCGATCCACATCTCTTCCTCTCTCTCTCTCGATCCACATCTCTTCCTCTCTCTCTCTCGATCCACATCTCTTCCTCTCTCTCTCGATCCACATCTCTTCCTCTCTCTCTCGATCCACATCTCTTCCTCTCTCTCTCGATCCACATCTCCCTTCACATATCAAATCCCACCTCACATCTCTCCCTCACCTACTTTTCTGAAACAATTCCGTTCCACCGAAAAAAGAATCCGACTCCTAAAGAGAACAACCTCTTTCTTCCCACAAACCCACTCAAGAGTCAGAGCGATGAGAACGCAAACTCATTGATGACGTATCCTCCTCTCCAGTTCGATCCTTTCCCTCCCGAATTGAAATGTTCTCTCCCGACGCAGAGGCACTCTTCACAATAGGAAGATTTATAGCCAGCACTTGGGAGCAATCCCTGCGATCCTCTCTCCTCCCTCCGCTGGAGCAGAGGAAGGAGGAAAAAAATCTGAAACTTGGTTGGAATGGGAGAGAAACTATAATTCGATAGTTTTTCATCCCATTCCTGTCCCCATTGCCGTTACTGTTATCTCTGGCTTGCAATAGCACGCTCAGCAAAGGACCATCCTTACAGCAATTCGAGGTTTCTTGTTTGAAGTTCCTCCTCCTCTTCCTCCTCCTCAGAGCAGTTTTCGATTGATCCCCATTCGATGCTTTTTTCCTCTTTTGTGTTCTCTTATCACGGGATGGGGCCCGTTAAGAGTACGCATCGGATGTCTGCGAGATTCGATGCTGATCTCGAATCTTCTCCTCAGTGGTTCCTTCTTTTCTTCTTTGAAGTTAAATCCGTCTTTTATCGGATTTAAGTTCAGAAAAACTTCGGATATTTTCACGTTTATCAGTGATCGTAAATTAATGTCAACGATTAGTTCTTAGATTTTGTTTCTCGATTTCTTTCTTGCTGCTGCCCAATGGACTAAGTGGTGCGTCTCCCCACCTCTAGTTTGGTTGTTTTTACCTCTTAAACATACTTTTCTGCACACAACTGAGCCAAATGGACAGGTCACAAGAACCCCAAAGGCTCCGAGAGGGTTAGGAGAAGGGCTTTTAGGAGACATTGCGTCTAGACTTCTGTCTAGGCCATACAGAGTTCTTTTAAGTGCATAGAGAATGGCTGTCCTTCACACGGAGCAGAGGCCTAACATCTCATCCCACGGATAATGACCTTTCCAAACGCATCGGTGTTACCTGACTGAGGGCAGGCGGATGGGGGAGGGACTAGTGAAGATAAATATGAAAACTGGCACAGGTGAGACTCGAACCTGGAGCTGCTTTTACAAGCATGATGCGCTACCGACAGAAAACAAACCCCGCCAACTTGTGATTGTTGTACTCCCCCCTCCCCCCTCCCCCCCCCTCACACAGAATGAATAGAATGGTCAGGTTATAAGAACCCCAAGGTTGGGTTGTTTTACCTCTGAGCGGCACTTTTTAGCACACCATGGGCTAAATGGCCAGGTCACAAGGATCCCGAAGACTTAGAGAAGGTTGGGGGAGGGGACGCACTGGAACAGCTGTTGGGAGACAGATGGTAGCCTCCCGTCAAGGCAATCCAGCGTGTTCTTTAACGTGCACAGGGTATGGCTCTTTATCACACGGAGCCACGGCTTAACGTCCCATCCGACGGACGGTGACCTTTTCAAGCCAATCGGTGTCCTCTAATGACCTTGGGCAGGGCGGGGAGTTTTGCGGAGATAAGTCTCAACGCTGACCGAGCTGGGACTCGAACCTGGGAACTACAGATTACGAGCCTGGTATGCTCCCAAATGCCCCCCCCCCCCCCCCTGCCTAGAGTGAAAATGTTCCGTTCGTTGATGCAAAGCGAGAGATGACAAATTCTGCGAAAATGACACCTGACCTTCTTCCAAGACAAGAAAAGACAAGTTAAAACAACCGACATCCTCTGATGCATGATCTTCGACCATTTCGCTTGCCAAAACGGTCGTAAATGGCCGAAATACTTCTGACCTCAAAGTGTCATTGTGCGAGACAATCTGTGATAAATATTGGACACCTACAATAGCACAATGAAGAAGAGGTTTAAAATACATTCCAGCTAGGTCAACTGCAAAAAAAATATTAATCGGAACTATTTGGAGTGGATTTCTTCTCTTCATTCTTTTGTACGATGACCTATCTCTTTTTAAGTTGCACGTGGACATGAAATTTCCACTCACAGAAATATGGAGCGTGTGCAGTTACCGTTCACAGCAAACTGGAGCGGTTGCGGTTAATGTTCACAACACATTGGATGGTGTGAGGTCACAAAAACCTGGATCGTGTGGGCTCACTCACAGAAATATTGAGCATGTGCAGTTACCGTTCACAGCAAACTGGAGCGGTTGCGTTAATGTTCACAGCACATTGGATCGTGTGGGCTCATTCACAGAAATATTGAGTGTGTGCAGTTACCGTTCACAGCAAACTGGAGCGGTTGCGGTTAATGTCCACAGCACATTGGATCGTGTGGGCTCACTCACGGAAATATTGAGCGTGTGCAGTTACCGTGCAGTAACTGCACACGCTCCAGTTTGCTGTGAACGGTAACTGGAGCGTGTACAGTTGCTGTACACGCTCCAGATATTTTTCCTGAATTCTGTAATCAAGTGACACGAAGGTTGCCAGATCACTAATTTCTGAAAAAATTTTAGTCTTAACTTTGATCATGCCTTTCTTATTAAGAACTTTAAAACGACAGGGATCTTTCAAAATATTTATTTATGTATAGTCGTCTCTTTGTTGTGAAAACATCTTTTTTTTATCCTTTAATAGGTTTTATTGCCTTGGCATCAAAATCACATTTTGAAATAAGTTTAACTTTAGAACTGCCTACTGATGGTTCATATTATCAGCAATGGAGCATTAGGGAGTTCTGTTTTATCTCTGAGGGGTACTTTTTTATGAGGGGGCGCATATGGCTCAGTCGGTAGCGCGCAAGGCTCGTAATCTGCAGTTCCCAGGTTCGAGTCCCAGCTGGGTCAACGTTGAGATTTATCTCCGCAAAATTCCCCGCCCTGCCCACGGTCAGTATGGGACACCGATGTGCTTGAAAAGACCGCCGTCCGTCGGATGGGACGTTAAGCCGTGGTCCCGTGTGTGGGAGAGCCATACCCTGTACACGTTAAAGAACACGCTGGATGGCCTTGACGGGAGGCTACTATCTGTTTCCCAACAGCTGTTCCAGTGGGTCTCCTCCCCCAACCTACTCTGAGCCTTAGGGGTCCATGTGACCTGGCCATTTAAGCCCATGGTGTGCAAAAAAGTGCCGCTCAGAGGTAAAACAACCCAACCCACTTTTTTTGCACACAGCGGGTTAAATGGACAGGTCACAAAGACCCCAAGGGGTCACAGAAGATTAGGGAAAGAAACCCACTAGACAGCTGTTATGAGACAGATGGTAGCCTCCCGTCAAGGCCATCCAGCGTGTTCTTCAACGTGCACAGGGTATGGCTCTCTCCTGCACACGAACCACGGTTTAACCGTGGCTGATCATCCGACGGATGAAGGCCGCCATCCGTGGTCCGTATGAGTTAGGTTTACCGGAGATAAAACTCAACGCCGATGCAGTTGGCACTCGACCTTGGAGCTGCAGATTACGACTCTGGCGCGCTACAGTCGGAGCCAAACGCGCCCGTGTATTGGTAAATAATTTTTTTCAGGAAATACGTACAGTCGCTCAAAAAAAAAATATCCGAACATTATGGTTGATTTCAGAATTCAGGAAAAATATCTGGAGCGTGTACAGCAACTGTACACGCTCCAGTTACCGTTCACAGCAAACTGGAGGGTGTGCAGTTACTGCACACGCTCCAGTTTGCTGTGAACGGTAACTGCACACGCTCAATATTTCCGTGAGTGAGCCCACACGATCCAGGTTTTTGTGAGCTCACACGATCCAATGTGCTGTGAACATTAACCGCAACCGCTCCAGTTTGCTATGAACGGTAACTGCACACGCTCCATATTCATTGCATTTATATATTCATACGCATTATATATGTTACCGGCAATGTATGAAAAGCCGGCATTCTATAGAATGCCTAGGCATGGATCTCTCACAGAATCATTGCCGGTTGTCACGTGACACGAAGGTTGCCAGATCACTAATTTCTAAAAAAAAAATCTTTGCCAGATTTTTTTCCTGAATTCTGAAATCAACCGTAGTGTTCGGATATTTTTTTGAGCGACGGTACTTGTAAAAAAATTAATATTCTATTGTGAGAAAGTGCACGTTAACTCCGAGTTCATTGAATTTGGTTTACTCAAAAATAGTTGGGAAATAAAGATTGTCATTCGGATGCAAATACACATCTTTCACGGAAAAAAAGATACAAAAAAATGGAAAAGAAAAAAAATCCTTGATTTCCTATAAGGAACAATGTTCGTTAATGTAATTTTTTTGCCAGTCTTATATCAGACAGTTTTACTGCTTCCCGTATGAAAACGTTGGGACTGGAAAATGGATCTCGAATAGAAATCTTGTTCTATATTTGTCGGATAAAAGACGAGTTCTGTTAAAAGAGTGCTGGATAAGTGAGGATGGACTCTGAAGTGTTTAATGGAGTGTGTTAAATGAATGGCTGATGAGGATCAATTTGAAGTGTTTTTTAATGGAGTCGCTGTAAATGGATAGAAATTTGAAATGTCTGTTTAATGGAGTGTCGGTTAAACGAGGATCAATTTTAGTGTCAATTTAATGGAGTGTCGGTGAAATGGATGGCTGATAGCGAAATTCACTGCAGTCGGTTGAAGTGATTTCGGATAAGTGAGCTTCAATACGGAGTTCCGGTTAAACGAGGTCTCTATAAGCGAGGTTTCTATTCCTCACTAACCATCTTCAGTCAATGTGAATGTGTGACGTTCAGATGACGACACCTGCCACGGTCAGGTGACGTGACGCACGGTGACGTGTCCGCTGCTACCTGGCGGAAAGCGAGCTATGGCAAATGGACGAGGGCCACGCCCCGTGCAGACAAGCGTTGACACGGAGCGATCGCGAGGGCAATGGCTCCTCCGTCAAAACAGCCCGGATTCGGTGGTTCAGCTGCGGAAGACCACGCCCTCGATACGTCAACGGAATACGAGAAACGATACGAAGCAATGATCTTAGGAATATTGTCTCTCGATAGTGTTCGTTTAAGACTTGCGATCCTGAATTAATTTTTGTTCGTCTAAACAGGGTTTGGATCAGGATGTTGGGTTGTTTTACCTCTGAGCGGCACTTTTTTGCACACCATGGGCTAAATGGGCAGGTCATAAGGGCCTCGAGGGTTTAGAAGGTTGAGGGAGGGGACTTGACAGCTGTTAGGGAACAGATGGTAGCCTCTGGCCAAGGCCGACCACGGTAATCTTTAAGGTGCACAAGGGTTGGGTTGTTTTACATCTGAGCAGCACTTTTTTGCACACCATGGGCTAAATGGTCAGGTCACAAGGACCCACGAATGTTCAGAGAAAGGACCCACTGGAACACAGATGGTAGCCTCTGGTCAAGGCCGCCCACGGTAATCTTTAAGGTGCACAAGGGTTGGGTTGTTTTACCTCTGAGCGGCACTTTTTTGCACATCATGGGCTAAATGGACAGGTCATAAGGGCCTCGAGGGTTCAGAAGGTTGAGGGAGGGGACTTGACAGCTGTTAGGGAACAGATGGTAGCCTCTGATCAAGGCCGCCCACGGTAATTTTTAAGGTGCACAAGGGTTGGATTGTTTTACCTCTGAGCAGCACTTTTTTGCACACCATGGGCTAAATGGTCAGGTCACAAGGACCCACGAATGTTCAGAGAAAGGACCCACTGGAACACAGATGGTAGCCTCTGGTCAAGGCCGCCCACGGTAATCTTTAAGGTGCACAAGGGTTGGATTGTTTTACCTCTGAGCAGCACTTTTTTGCACACCATGGGCTAAATGGTCAGGTCAGAAGGACCCACGAATGTTCAGAGAAAGGACCCACTGAAACAGCTGTTGGGAGACAGATGGTAGCCTCTGGTCAAGGCCGCCCACGGTAATCTTTAAGGTGCACAAGGGTTGGGTTGTTTTACCTCTGAGCGGCACTTTTTTGCACACCATGGGCTAAATGGCCAGGTCACATGGACCCCGAAGGCTCAGAGAAGGTTGGGGGAGGGGACCCACTGGAACAGCTGTTTGGAGACAGATGGTAGCGTCGCGTCAAGGCCGTCCACGGTAATTTTTAAGCTGCACTAGATATGGCTCTCCCGCATACGGGGCAACGGCTTAACGTCCCTTCCGACGGACGGTAGCCAAGCCCTTTGGTGAACTAGAAAATTGTGTTTGGACGACATTAAGTCGTGGTGCCGTGTGCAAAAGAGTCGTCCCTTTCTAAGCATTAAAAAACACCTGAATGGCCTTGATGCGTAACGAGTCGCAGCTGTCATGGTAGACGACCTTTTCCTCAACAACAATCTAATATATAGCAATCAAATTTCTATAAAAAAAAAAAAGCAGACACCTTACAATATCCAAGTTCTGTCATTCCCCCCCCCCCCAACTTCAGCTCGCTGTACAAGAGCGGAAATGAAAACTAAATGGGAGACCGAAAATTGCGAATTGATTAGTAGCTATCCCCAACTCGTGAAAGAAACTTATTTCCTAAAACAAAAACGAGTTGAATGTCTATAAACGGAAAGACGACAGAGTGAAAATACAATTAATTCGCTTATTCAAAAGGGTTAAAAAATGATTAGAGAAAAAAATCCGAATCCATTTCCCAAACACCCTTCAAACAATTCAGGTGAGGTGGATCGCCTTTCAAACAATCCAGGTGAAGTGGATCGCCTTTTAAACAATCCAGGCGAAGTGGATCACCCTTCAAACAATCCAGGCGAAGTGGATCACCCTTCAAACAATCCAGTTGAAGTGGATCACCCTTCAAACAATCCAGGCGAAGTGGATCACCCTTCAAACAATCCAGGCGAAGTGGATCACCCTTCAAACAATCCAGGCGAAGTGGATCACCCTTCAAACAATCCAGGCGAGGTGGATCACCCTTCAAACAATCCAGGCGAAGTGGATCACCCTTCAAACAATCCAGGTGAGGTGGATCACCCTTCAAACAATCCAGGTGAGGTGGATCACCCTTCAAATAATCCAGGTGAGGTGGATCACCCTTCAAATAATCCAGGTGAGGTGGATCACCCTTCAAATAATCCAGGTGAGGTGGATCACCCTTCAAACAATTCAGGTGAGGTGGATCACCCTTCAAATAATCCAGGTGAAGTAGATCAGTTTATTCCATCCTAAAACCTTAACTGTTTGGCTTGGGCTGTTTTACCTCCTAGCGGAACTTTTTTGGACACAATGGGCTAAATGTCCAGGTCACAATGACCCCGAGGGTTCAGTGAATGTTGGGGGAAGGGGATCCAGTACACAGCTGTAAGGAGACTCGAACCTGGGAATTACAGATTGCGAGCCTGGCTTGCTATCGACTGAGCAAATCCCCTGCACCCCTTCTCTTGGACTTGTGTTGAAACGATGACTTCCTGAGCATCCCCCCCAGTCCCCCATCCTCCTCACTAAGACGTTTAACCTTTTCTCTCCATTACAGAACGCTCTCCATACAATCCCCCTCATCGTTCTCCTCTTTGATTCTGCCTGCTCGAGAAACAGGCAAGAGAACGAGCTCCCTTTGAAGTGCACCGACCATGAGCTAAATAAAACTCGCGCAGAAGATGCCGCCGTTGTTCCCCCCCCCCCCTGCACGTGACGTAACCTCTACGAGCTCGTGGTGAATCGTCTGCTTTCTATGAAATCGGGAGACCCAAGTGAGAAGGCAGACTCCCTTTGGCACAGGAAGTGGCTTTTCGTCGTATCGCGGCCACATTCTTATATCCAGATAGTGAAAGTTGTTTCAGTGTTTTAGGCTTGGGTTGTTTCACCTCTGAGCGGCACTTTTTTGCACACCATGGGCTAAATGGCAGGTCACATGGACCCCGAAGGCTCAGAGAAGGTTGGGGGAGGTTGGGTTGTTTTACCTCTGAGCGGCACTTTTTTGCACACCATGGGCTAAATGGCCAGGTCACATGGACCCCGAAGGCTCAGAGAAGGTTGGGGGAGGGGACCCTCTGGAACAGCTGTTGGGAGACAGATGGTAGTCTCCCGTCAAGGCCATCCAGCGTGTTCTTTAACGTGCACAGGGTATGGCTCTCCCACACACGGGGCCACGGCTTAACGTTCCATCCGACGGACGGTGGCCTTTCCAAGCCCCCTACTGATCGTGGGCAGGGAGTTTTGCGAAGATAAATCTCAACGCTGCCCAGCTGGGGGACTCGAACATGGGAACTGCAGAATGAAGATATAAATAAAAATAAATACCCCCTCAAGCAGCTGCTTGCCAAAGAGGTCTGACAGGAACCTGTCAGTTTATATGCCATAGTAGAAGGTCTGAGAGGATGGCAGGGCCTCAGCAGAAAAACGACACAGCCATGCCTTACCCGGGGCTCGAATCCAGGTCCCTTAGATCAGTAGTCAAACGCGCTAACCACTCGGCCATGGCTTTATTAATAATATTAAATACATTGCAATGTCCTAAAATTTAAACTTATTAACAATAGATTCAAAATACTTTCGTATCTAATATGTACAGTCGCTCAAAAAAGTATCCAAACACTATGGTTATTAAAATAAAAAAAATAAATACTCCCTCAAGCAGCTGCTTGCCACAGAGGTCTGACAGGAGCCTGTCAGTTTATATGCCACAGTAGGAGATCTGAGAGGATGGCAGGACCTCAGCAGAAAAACGACACACACACACACATCCATGCCTAATTCCGGGGCTCGAACCCAGGTCCCTTAGATCAGTATCTGGCAACGATATTTTTTTAGAAATTAGTGATCTGGCAACCTTCGTGTCACGTGACACGAAAGTTGATTTTTTTTCTATTTCTTATTATCTTTTTATTATTTTTTCTGAATTCTGTAATCAACCATAGTGTTCGGATATTTTTTTGAGCGACTGTATCAGAACAAGATTTTCCGATTAACATTCAGTCGCTTAGCTTCTGTAGTGACAGGGTGTTCGGATCCTGTCAAACTGGGCCAGATATGATGTCCCTTGGGTTCGGATTCTGTCAGACTTTGACGGATATGATCACCCAGTCCACACAGGAGAGAGAGAGATGATGCAATTACTACTTAATTCACTTCGGTGAATTCACAGATTCGCGGGATTTTACGCCCGTGCCCTTGTATGCCTTTGAAGAAACTGGTGTTGAATGAAGAATACGAACTGTCCATCAATTACTGCACGAGAGTTATATAGGGACGACACAATTTTTATTCCCACTATATACAGCTACGTGCTGGGAATGAACTCCACTCCGTGGGCCTTTGCTGCTTCACACTGTGGTTCCTTCTGAATCCACAAAACTATTATCAAATTCACCGCTCAACTCCGTGAGGCTTTGCTACTGTAAATATTACTATAATGAGGTGGAGAATTGCACACTCTGCAATTTCTCACTTTACAGACCTCAAAACTTGGCGAAAGGATAACAAACCTTTGCATACACTGTGGCTCCTCCTGAACCACAAGAATAAAAGACAGATTCTCCAAGAATCTAGATTCCCTCTTGGAATCGCACCCTGACTTCAAGGGTTACTTTTTGAGAAAGGCAGCGTCCTTTTGACGCGTGTCAACGCGACCTCCTCGCTTGACAGCTAACGCACAGACTGATACTTCCAACTCCTTCCCCTAGCCTCATGCGCGGACTTCACGCCGCAGGCTAGTCAGTCATATACGGCACAAACAAGGGTTGGGTTGTTTTACCTCTGAGCGGCACTTTTTTGCACACAATGGGCTAAATGCCCAGGTCACATGGACCCCGAAGGCTCAGAGAAGGTTCGGGGAGGGGACCCACTGGAATAGCTGGTGGGAGACAGATGGTAGCCTCCCGTCAAGGCCATCCAGCGTGTTCTTTAACGTGCACAGAGTATGGCTCTCCCGCACACGGAGCCACGGCTTAACGTCCCATCCGACGGACGGCGGCCTTTCCAAGCCCATCGGTGTCCCCTACTGACCGTGGGCAGGGCGGGGGAATTTTGCGGAGATACATCTCAACGCTGACCCAGCTGGGACTCGAACCTGGGAACTACAGATTACGAGCCTGACGCGCTACCAACTGAGCCACCCCCGCCCCTACGGCACAAACAACTTCTGGCATTGATTCTTTCCACAAGCAGCAAACTTCAGACCCGAATACAACAAGAGTGAGTCATCCCAGTACAAACATTTCAAAGAACACATAAAAATATATACAACAATATAATACAACAAAAATATACAATAAATAAATGAATAAATATAAAATTCGAGGGACATGACAGCTTCTTTTAAGTTGCCCTGCTCCTACAAAAAATATCAAACCCTTTTAAGACGAAATGTAGTCTTCAAAAGCTCCGAATTCAATAAACTTGAAGCTACAATTTCTGTGATTTCACAAACCATTATTTTAAAATGGGCTACAAATGACTCAGTAAGAGGTCTTCAGCGATTTTTCTTTAACGACGTCATCCACTTTTAGAACTAAAAAAAAAAGGTATTGAAAACTTTTTTTTTTAACGTGATATCCTTTCCTTCCACGTGCGTCGTCACGGAAAGCGATTTTTGCACGACGGAAGAAATCAAACAAGAATAAAAAAAAACATCTCCCAGCTGCGCCAACTCGTGGAGACGTGACCGCCATATTGTCGAAGTCGGGAAAAGCCAAGTTCAAGGCAGTTACAGAGTAATGCGTGTCGTCTGGTGATACGTGGTGTAAGGAAAGTTATTTCTGGACGGCAAATCCCTTCGAATGGCAGAAGATGGCTCCAGAATAGCTGAATATCAAGGGGTTCGGGGGAAGTTATGGAAGAGAAATTTTGTTTTATCGGAAACTTTGGTTTGGAATAGCTTTAACCCTCTCTAAGCAATCTGTCATCGATTATCCAACTTTCAGCGACATTTTCATGCACACGAAGGTTCAGTTGTTTTACCTCTGAGCGGCACTTTTCTGCACACTATGGGCTAAATTTGCCAGGTCACATGAACCCCGAAGGCTCAGAGAAGGTTGGGGGAGGGGACCCACTGGAACAGCTGTTAGGAGACAGATGGTAGCCTCCCGTCAAGGCCATCCAGCGTGTTCTTTAACGTTGGGTTGTTTTATCTCTGAGCGGCACTTTTTTGCACACCATGGGCTAAATGGCCAGGTCATATGGACCCCGAAGGCCCAGAGAAGGTTGGGGAGGGGACCCACTGGAACAGCTGTTAGGAGACAGATGGTAGCCTCCCGTCAAGGCCATACAGAGTGTTCTTTAACGTGCACGTGGTATGACACTAATGTACACGGGACAACGGCTTAACATCTCATCCGACGGACGGCGGCCTTTCCAAGCCCATCGGTGTCCCCTGCTGACTGCGGGCAGGGCGGGGAGTTTTCCGGAGATAAATCTCAACGCTGACTCAGCTGGGACTCGAACCTGGGAACTGCAGATTACGAGTCTGGCGCGCTACCGACTGAGCCACCCCCGCCCCAGTTTTAATGAGAACGCAAGATCCTACGATTAGATCAACATCATTCCCTGCACGTTCGAATTCCACAAATATCGGTAACGAGACTGCATCCTCGTTCGTCGAGTCACACCCAGCGTTAATAATGTGAAACAACGAGGCGAGATGCTCCGGCATCCTCCCTGTTGCCATACCAACGCGACAACGTCATAACGCCACAATTGGATTCAATCAGCCGTTCGCCGTTGCCATAACGACGGATTCCGGAATTATCGCTGTGGAACGCGCGAATCTGCGTGCTCAGTCACGTGTTGCTCCGAACGAATTCGCGCCTGGATGCACCGACTCGCGCTCAAAAGACTTTTCCGCTGTTGTGAAGACGTGATCGACTCGAACTATAGCAGAGAGAAAACTTCGAAATCAGTGGCTGGTTCCTGATTGGTGGAAAGGGCAAAATGCTACCTGAATAAAAATGCTTAATAGGTCAAAATTAGCGATTAAAATAAAAAAAATTGGCATAATAGGGGGGATATTAGCATGTTATACGCGCATGAAGTAATTTTACACATTTTTAAAGGATCCTTTAAAGTCATCCTACGGCTTTTTTTTTCATTCTGTCATTAATCATTTACAGCTTTTGCCTCTTTTTAGATGTAAAATTCATTGCGCATTTTTTTCCATAGCTTGTAAATTGTAGCTAGACATACCCTGGGTTGGGTTACTTTACCTCTGAGCGGCACTTTTTTGCACACCATGGGCTAAATGGCCAGGTCACATGGACCCCGAAGGCTCAGAGAAGGTTGGGGGAGGGGACCCACTGGAACAGCTGTTGGGAGACAGATGGTAGCCTCCCGTCAAGGCCATCCAGCATGTTCTTTAACGTGCACAGGGTATGGCTCTCCCGCACACGGGGCCACGGCTTAACGTCCCATCCGACGGACGGCGGCCTTTCCAATCCAGTCGGTGTCCCCTACTGACCGTGGGCAGGGCGAGGAATTTTGCGGAGATAATTCTCAACGCTGACCCAGCTGGGACTCGAACCTGGGAACTACAGATTACGAGCCTGGCGCGCTACCTCTTGAAAGGCCTATGTATTCAAATGATGGGATAGAGTCAGCAGATACTTTAATTACAACATTGCCAATTGGATTTTTCCCTACTACAGAGTCATTAGCATTAGGAGAATATCTATTCATACGCCTGACGTGAAAGATGTTGCATTTGTCAAGCTCTTTGAGAAGATAACTGTCAGGGTATTTTATTTTTACACCTTCTAAAATTCCAAGAAGATAGTCACTTTGTGGGAATCTACATTCAACTCTTGTTTTCAAAATTTCAGTAACCTCCATTAGTTTTTGAAGATCTTGATCTGAGGGAATAATATGAGATCACCTTTTTTTTGTGAAATGGCCTCTTATATTTTTTTTAACAAATTGAAGAAGAAATCAGTCACTTTTGTGTCATCTAAATCCACTAGTTTGGAGTGATTATTAAAGAAGATAATTGATGTTATGTTTTCATTATCCCGTGGCCGAGAGGTTAGCGCGCTTGGCTACTGATTTAAGGGACCTGGGTTCGAGCCCCGGGTAAGGCATGGATGTATGTGTCGTTTTTCTGCTGAGGTCCTGCCATCCTCTCAGATCTTCTACTGTGGCATATAAACTGACAGGCTCCTGTCAGACCTCTGTGGCAAGCAACTGCTTGAGGAGGTATTATATTTTTATATATATTAAAAAGAGAGAGTTGGGTTGTTTTACGTCTGAGCGGCATTTTTTTGCACACCATGGGCTAAATGGCCAGGTTACATGGACCCCGAAGGCTCAGAGAAGGTTGGGAGTTGGGTTGTTTTACCTCTGAGAGGCACTTTTTTGCACACCATGGGTTAAATGGCCAGGTCACATGGACCCCGAAGGCTCAGAGAAGGTTGGGGGAGGAGACCCACAGGAACAGCTGTTGGGAGACAGATGGTAGCCTCCCGTCAAGGCCATCCAGCGTGTTCTTTAACGTGCACAGGGTATGGCCCTCTCCCGTGCACGGGGGCCACGGCTTAACGTCCCATCCGACGGACGGCGGCCTTTTCAAGCCCATCGGTGTCCCCTACTGACCGTGGGCAGGGCGGGGAAATTTTGCGGAGATAAATCTCAACGCTGACCCAGCGGGGACTCGAACCTGGGAACTACAGATTACGAGCCTGGCGCGCTACCGACTGAGCCACCCCCGCCCCAAAAAGAGAGAGTGTTGGTTTAGCCATGTTATCCACATGGAAAACTACTGATTAGGGAAGTAATCAACAGTCTGTGCCTAAAGGTCTCAGAAAAAGGGTGAGACCTAGATGTGGTGGGTGGACAGTGCTAAACACGACTTTGCTATGATTGGCCCTACTATGGCCAATTGCAAATATAGCTCAGGAGAGACGAGTCAGGAAAATTACAGTCTTTATCTGCTCCATTTCAAGTCATCGCATATGTTTTAGTTCTCAAGCCATTCAAATTTTTCTTATAATAATTATATAATTTTTCTGGCTGGACTTCTGTTGCTCATGGCAGCTTGAGAATTTTTATGTCAAAAACCACGGAATAGCTTTTTTTTAAATGTTAGTCATTTGGGGCGGCTTTTTTTTTTAGATGTCAAACTTTTCGTAGTTTTTTTTAAGTATTAAAGTAATTAAGCAATTTTTTTGTCTCAAAAGCTTCGTGCGCGCTTTTTTCAGTCTCAAAAACATAAAACGTTTGCTTTCCAATTCTCAAAATAGCCACACATTTTTTGCTTTCGACATTAAAATTCCCGTAGAGCTTTTCTTTTAAAGCATTTTTAAAACTTTTTTTAAATCTCAAAATCATCGTACAGTTTACTTTTTAAGTGTAATAATAAAATTATGATAATTTTTTTTATGATAGTCGTTCTGCTTTGTTTCTTTTTTAAATGTAAAATTCGTTGTCCAGTTTTTTTATTTTTGAAAGTCACTGTCTAAAATTAATGCGCATTTTTTGTCATCGTGCTGTTTTATCCTTTTTTAGTCCAGTGGCCGAATGGTTAGCGCACTTGGCTACTGACCTAAGGCACCTGGGTTCGAGACCCAGATAACGCAAGGATGTTGTGGTGTTTTTCTACTGAGGTCCTGCCATCCTCTCAGACCTTATACTATGGTAATCTGTACTTCCCAGATTCGAGTCCCAGCTGGGTCAGCGTTGAGATTTATCTCCGCAAAATTTCCCGCCCTGCCCACGGTCAGTAGGGGACACCGATGGGCTTGAAAAGGCCACCGTCCGTCGGATGGGACGTTAAGCCAATGCCCGTGTGCGGGAGAGCAATACCCTGTGAACGTTAAAGAACACGCTGGATGGCCTTGGCGGGAGGCTACCATCTGTCTCCCAACAGCTGTTCCAGTGGGACCCCTCCCCCAACCTTCTCTGAGCCTTCGGAGTCTTTGTGGCCTGGCCATTTAGCCCATGGTGTGCAAAAAAGTGCCGCTCAGAGGTAAAACAATCCAATCCTTATACTATGGCATATAAACCGACAGGCTCCTGTCAGACCTCTATGGCAAGCAGCTACTTGAGTGGGTATTTATTATTTTTTATGTTAGTGATTTATCAAGGAGAGGTCAAACTTTTTTTGCCAAACAGATAAAAAAAACCTTCTTGGAGATGGGCTTTTATTTTTAAGATACCTTCGCTCTTTTAACTATCCCTCCTCCCGTCACTGCTACACTTACAGTATTCCTCTTTTCTACTTAAAAGTAACCTCTTTAAATTCTTCGTATTAGCTCTCCACTCATTATAAAATCACTACCTCCCCAAATGACGAGAAATGAGCATCTAAGGAGCAAAATAATCATTTCCTTTCACCCAATGAACACGTTACTCTTCAAAACATTTCAAATTCCATCAACTAGAGAGAAAAGATCCTTAAAATATCATTTGTTAGCTGGGAAAAAAAGCGAAAATAGAGCAGAAGAAAAAAAAAATCGGAGAAATATGAGCAAGTAACGTTGTTTCCCTTCCCTATTCAGGAGGATGGAGATAGAGGGATGAAAGAGGAGCAAGAAGGGAAGCTTGCGAATCGCAGAGCCAGCTGAGAAAGCTTAGTCTCTAATCTTCTACCTCCAGCCGCAAAGCATGTACATTGAACGTTGAGATAACAAGGCTTACAAAATAAAGGAGAGAGAGAGATCCAAAAATGCCTCTTGTAGCTCTCTCTATCCAGCATCGTATTGAAGGTAGAAGAGTAAGGAACATTTCCAGCCTTCGATTAATCTGTGTGTTGTTGTTTGCTTTTGCGGATGCAATTTAGATGAAGAGTTGTTGTGTTGTTTTACCTCTGAGCGGCACTTTTTTGCACACCATGGGCTAAATGGCCAGGTCACATGGACCCCGAAGGCTCAGAGAAGGTTGGAGGAGGGGACCCACTGGAACAGCTGTTGGGAGACAGATGGTAGTCTCCCGTCAAGGCCATCCAGCGTGTTCTTTAACGTGCACAGGGTATGGCTCTCCCGCACACGGGGCCAAGGCTTAACGTACCATCCGACGGACGGCAGCATTTCCAAGTCCATCGGTGTCCCCTACTGACCGTGGGCAGGGCGGGGAATTTTGCGGGGATAAATCTCAACGCTGACCCAGCTGGGACTCGAACCTGGGAATTACGAGCCTGGCGCGCTACCGACTGAGCCACCCCCGCCCCAAAGATGAAGAGAAAGCTGAGAGAGAAAGTAGGTGGAGAGCATTTGTCCAACGATTTCTGAGGTAGATACCGAGTCTAATTTCGATCACACTGAGAGAAAAGGTTTATGTACGATATTTGATGCAGACATTTCAACTTAGGGCGAATATAAGCTTTTGGCTAATGAGGTCTGCCTTTGATAAGGATAGATTAAAAACCAGGCAATTTGAAGAAAGAGATCACAAGAAAAAAATATTAAACTTCATTTCGTTCTAGGGTTTATTTCTATCCGGTGCTTTTCAGATTTCTTCGAAGTGGCTGTTCAAGATCGATTAGGAGCCTCTGCAAATTTGTCAACATGGCTTAGAATAATCTTCGTTATCTCTAAGCATCATTTTTTTTTAACACAGTGAGCTTTGAACACAGGTCACAAGGACCCTAAGGTCACAGAGAAGTTCTGGAAGATGATCCACACACGGTACAGTGGGTCTACCCCGTAATCTAAATGTACCAGATTTAAAACTCAACTGTGTCAATGTTGAGAATTAGGATAAATTAATCTCCATTCTGACCTCGGTGCAAACTGGACACGGTTGGGTTTGGAAAAGATGCCGTTCGTCGGATAAGACATTAAGCTGTAGCTCCGTTGCAAGGAGATCCATACACTGAGCGCGTACCCTCTGGATAGTTTTAACGGGTGGCTCCCATCTGTTTTCCAATAAACGTTCAATGAGCCCCGTTCCTCTAACCAATTCTGAGCTCTTGGGTTCCTTGTGACCATCCATACACTGAGCGCGTACCCTCTGGATAGTTTTAACGAGTGGCTCCCATCTGTTTTCCAATAAACGTTCAATGAGCCCCGTTCCTCTAACCAATTCTGAGCTCTTGGGTTCCTTGTGACCATCCATACACTGAGCGCGTACCCTCTGGATAGTTTTAACGAGTGGCTCCCATCTGTTTTCCAATAAACGTTCAATGAGCCCCGTTCCTCTAACCAATTCTGAGCTCTTGGGTTCCTTGTGACCTGGCGATTTAGTCAATTGTGGGTGCAAAAAGGGCCCTTTAGAGATGAAACTGCTCAATTTTCGCTCAAGACCATTCAATATGCTCTTTTGTACAGAGTTTGGAACTCGTGAATAGAGGATTAGGCCTAGAACCTAATCGAAAAAGAACGATGTGCTAGCGACTGAGTTTCCGAATAATGAGCAAAGTTCTTAATCTGTAGTTCCCAGGTTCGAATCCCCCTCAGCTGTCTGTCGAATAGGACGTTAAGCAGTGGCCCTGTGGGGTTTAAAGGGAAGTTACCATTTGCCACCTAACAACTCAAATTAAGTGAGTCTCCTTCCTTCAAACTTCCGAGTCTTTGGGGTCCTTGTGACCTGGCCATTTAGCATGTTGTATGCAAAAAAATGCCGCTCAGACGTGAAACATCCCAACCAATTTAAGCTCATTGGTATTCCCTCTCTCACTGAGCATACAATTGGATTTATCGAAAACAACTCACTCAGTCAGGTTGAGTACGATTCCACTTTGGCCAGCCTATTCCCTTCCCTCCATCAAATGCGGGGTTGGGTTGTTTTACCTCTGAGCGGCACTTTTTTGCACACCATGGGCAAAATGGCCAGGTCACATGGACCCCGAAGGCTCAGAGAAGGTTGGGGGAGGAGACCCACTGGAACAGCTCTTGGGAGACAGATGGTAGCCTACCGTCAAGGCCATCCAGCGTGTTCTTTAACGTGCACAGGGTATGGCTCTCCCGCACACGGGGCCACGGCTTAACATCCCATTCGACGGACGGCGGCCTTTCCAAGCCCATCGGTGTCCCCTACTGACCGCGGGCAGGGCGGGGGGAGTTCTGCGGAAATAAATCTCAACGCTGAGTTGGGTTGTTTTACCTCTGAGCGGCACTTTTTTGCACACCATGGGCTAAGTGGCCAGGTCACATGGACCCCGAAGGCTCAGAGAAGGTTGGGGGAGAGGACCCACTGGAACAGCTGTTGGGAGACAGATGGTAACCCCCCGTCAAGGCCATCCAGCGTGTTCCTTAAGATGCACAGGGTTTGGCTCTCCCGCACACGAGGCCACGGTTTAACGTCCCATCCGACGGACGGCGGCCTTTCCAAGCCCATTGGTGTCCCCTACTGACCGCGGGCAGGGCGGGGGAGTTCTGCGGAAATAAATCCCAGCAGGGAATCGAACCTGGGAACTGCAGATTACGAGCCTGGCGGATTACGCACTGCAGATACTGAGCCACCCCTGCCCCCCATCAAATGTGGGGAGGGGGAAAGGTCACAATTACGAGGTGAAAGTTCCAAATGTGATAGTGACCTCAAAACAAGTTTGAAAAAATTCGCGTTCTAAGTAATGGTTACATTTTGGAAATTTGCTTCGCGATTCTTCAACTGGTTTTAACGCCGGGCCCCTTCAACTGCACCTTTAGTCGTTCCCCTATCGTCGACATCCGCGCGTGACATGGAGGACGTAGCGGAAACAATTAAAAGTTAATGTACAATGCCGAGTCGGGTTGCGAGCAGTTTAAGCACCCACTGTCAAAATTTACGGCGAATCGGACGATTATTACCAGACGTTATTGCCAAGCAAGCATGCAGAAGACCAAGTCCTTGGTTCAGCGCACATCCGCTGTAGGTGACAAATTGGCAAAATGCTATTGTCTGTCGGCAGGACAAAACATCTGACTGGGATTTGGGTTGTTTCACCTCTGAGCGGCACTGTTTTGCACACCATGAGCTAAATGGCCAGGTCACATGGACCCCGAAGGCTCAGAGATTTGGGTTGTTGTTGTTTTACCTCTGAGCGGCACTGTTTTGCACACCATGAGCTAAATGGCCAGGTCACATGGACCCCGAAGGCTCAGAGATTTGGGTTGTTGTTGTTTTACCTCTGAGCGGCACTGTTTTGCACACCATGAGCTAAATGACCAGGTCACATGGACCCCGAAGGCTCAGAGATTTGGGTTGTTGTTGTTTTACCTCTGAGCGGCACTGTTTTGCACACCATGAGCTAAATGGCCAGGTCACATGGACCCCGAAGGCTCAGAGATTTGGGTTGTTGTTGTTTTACCTCTGAGCGGCACTGTTTTGCACACCATGAGCTAAATGGCCAGGTCACATGGACCCCGAAGGCTCAGAGATTTGGGTTGTTGTTGTTTTACCTCTGAGCGGCACTTTTTTGCACACCATGGGCTAAATGGCCAGGTCACATGGACCCCGAAGGCTCAGAGAAGGTTGGGGGAGGGGACCCACTGGAACAGCTGTTGGGAGACAGATGGTAGCCTCCCGTCAAGGCCATCCAGCGTGTTCTTTAACGTGCACAGTGTATGGCTCTCCCGCACACGGAGCCACGGCTTAACGTCCCATCCGACGGACGGCGGCCATTCCAAGCCCATCGGTGTCCCCTACTGACCGTGGGCAGGGCGGGGAATTTTGCGGAGATAAATCTCAACGCTGACCCAGCTGGGACTCGAACCTGGGAACTACAGATTGCGAGCCTGGCGCGCTACCGACTGAGCCACCCCGCCCCCAAGGCTCAGAGAAGGTTGGGGGAGGGGACCCACTGGAACAGCTGTTGGGAGACAGATGGTAGCTCCCCGTCAAGGCCATCCAGCGTGTTCTTTAACGTTGGATTGTTTTACCTCTGAGCGGCACTTTTTTGCACACCATGGGCTAAATGGCTAGGTCACATGGACCCCGAAGGCTCAGAGAAGGTTGGGGGAGGGGACCCACTGGAACAGCTGTTGGGAGACAGATGGTAGCCTCCCGTCAAGGCCATTTAACGTGTTCTTTAACGTGCACAGGGTATGGCTCTCCCGCATACGGAGCCACGGCTTAACGTCCCATCCGACGGACGGCGGCATTTCCAAGCCCATCGGTGTCCATCGGTTTTCCAGAGGTAAATCTCCAAACTGACCCAAGTGGGAATCGAACCTAGGAACTACAGATTACGAGCCTGGTGCGCTACCGACTGAGCCACCCCCTCCCCAGGCTGGCGAGAGTTACATACAACCCTAGAGACATACAGAAAACAACTTTCTTTTGTCACATATTCATAATAAAGCCCGAAATACATCAAAACCAATTCCCGTCACATCTCACAATGCAGCAGACAGAACATAGATAGCAAACGAACAACGAAACTTACTTTTCCCAAGAATTTTCCCTTCAGATAGGTGGTCTTTGTGCCGGCGTCGATCACATACTCGAACAAACGAATGGTGTTGTTATTGAGCACGTTGCCGCACGACATCACGTGTAGTCCGTCGTCTTTCACCCTCCTGAAGAGGCCTAGTCTTCTCGAGGGTTCATCCATCGCCCTTGGGTTCCTGCAAACACGAACGCATGACAAGTAAGTCTCGATAAATCAATAGATGATGCTTCTGCACAAAAGAAAGATGGATGGGAGAACAAATGTCAGAGGGATGTTTGGAGGAGGGAGGCTGAAGAGCTGTCGGGAGGGGAAGGAGAAAGGATTATTACAACGGACGATTGATGTGATGAAAGCAAACAAGAAGTCAAACTCATCACTGATGATTGTTTTCTTTATGCAAGTCTTGGGAAGTTCGACATTCGGTTTTTATTGAAAGTCTATAATTATTATATATTACATCATGTGGAGATCCTATAAGCCATGACTGGGTTGTTTTACCTCTGAGTGGCACTTATTTGCACACCATGGGCTAAAGGTCCAGGTCACAAGGACCCCGAAAGCTCAGAGAAGGTTGGGGGAGGGGACCCACTGGAACAGCTGTTGGGGGACATATGGTAGTCTCCCGTCAAAGGCCATCCAGCCTTTTCTTTAACGTGCGCAGGGTAAGGCTCTCTCTCTCTCTCTCTCTCTCCCATACACGGGGCCACGGCTTAACGTCCCATCCGACGGACGGCTGTCTTTCCAAGCCCATCGGTGTCCCCTACTGACCGTGGGCAAGGCGGGGAATTTTGCGGAGGTAAATCTTAACGCTGACCCAGCTGGGACTCGAACCTGGGAACTACAGATTATGAGCTTGGCGCGCTGCTGACTGAGCCAACCGCAACTGGCATCAAATCAAATGCAAGGAAACCATCAGCACGGGCGTGGAATAAAAAATTTCTTGGGCGGGGGAGGATTGAAAAGAAAAAATCAATATTTTACGATAGAAATATATCGAGCTGCTCATTAACGAATGCAATTGTAAATACAGCAATTATTTTATATATTAACTTATTTTGATTTAGAATATTTATAGCGAGTTTATTACATGCGAAGTATTTATGTATGTTTCCAACTACATTATTTGTTTCTTCCGCTAAAATTTTAACATCAGTATGGAAAGATAATATTTATGTCGTCTGCACACACAACTAATTTAGCTGCTGCCTTTTTGTGTTCGAATATCATTTATAGAGAAAGGAAATAATAAAGGTCGAAGCACAGAACCCTGTGGTACTCCCCTATTGAATTTAATTTATCCAAATGTAGTCCTAGCAACTTTGCAAATGCTGGTCTTTGAAATTGGTAGCGCTGAAACCAATTATTAACTTTCCCTATTAGAACATACTGTCTCATCTTTTCCAAGAGAATTTCAAAATCTATACAATCGAATGCCTTTGACAAATCTAAATATCCGAGCTAACTTGCTGATGTTCAAGTTTATTAAAAATATAATGTTAAGTATCTATAAGAACACCTTTTGTAGATTTACAATGTTGAAAACCATACTGTTATAAATAGCTGTTATAATTATAAATTAATTATTAATTAATTAATTAATTATTAATTATCATAATATAATTATAAATAGCTGTTATCATTTTCATATAATTAGCTTTCTGTTTATAATTATACATACAAATTATTAATTTTTCAAAATTCGTACCAAAAACTGAGAGTAAGGAAATAGTTCTATAATTCTTTGTCTTTCACATTTTTATTCTTATGAATAGGTATGATTTTCGATATTTTCATTTTATTTGGAAAAATTTCATTCTGAAGTGACGAGTTGAAACGAAAGTCGAGTGAATGAGGGGAAATCTTAATATCAATTTTTATCATTTTTAATTTCTTTTTTTAATGTCATCAGGCCCTCAAGCAGTATTAGGTTTCACTATACTTATAACATATCTTCTTCAGTAAGTGGTTCAATAAATAAACTGTCTGGAAGTATACAGTCGCTCAAAAAAATATCCGAATACTATGGTTGATTACAGAATTCGGAAAAAATATCTGGCAACGATTTTTTTAGAAATTAGTGATCTAGCAACCTTCGTGTCACGTGACACGAAGGTTGCCGGTCACTAATTTCTAAAAAAATCGTTGCCAGATATATTTTCTGAATTCTGTAATCAACCATAGTGTTCGGATTTTTTTTAATATATATATAATGCGTATGAATATATAATGCAATGAATATTGAGCGTGTGCAGTTACCGTTCACAGCAAACTGGAGCGGTTGCGGTTAATGTTTCACAGCACATTGGATCGTGTGAGCTCACAAAAACCTGGATCGTGTGGGCACACTCACAGAAATATTGAGCGTGTGCAGTTACCGTTCACAGCAAACTGGAGCGTGTGCAGTAACTGCACACGCTCCAGTTTGCTGTGAACGGTAACTGGAGCGGGTACAGTTGTTGCTGTACACGCTCCAGATATTTTTCCTGAATTCTGTAATCAACCATAGTTTTCGGATACTTTTTTGAGCGACTGTACTCTCATTAGCCTTAAAGTATTGATGCCGGTTTCAAAATTTTCGCTTATTAACAGTTCTTATCTTTTTACAGTTACATTATAATATGCATTTGTTACCTTTCTACTTATTACCGGTTTCTGAGGACATCTTTCGAAAATGGCTTCCAGAATTCCACTACAAGAGTACTAAAATTTCTTACCAGTCATCATAACATTTCATCAACAGGTATCACCCCGATTAGCGCACTTTCCCCACACGGCAGACATCCCACACTTCCTAACCTTCGGCAAGGGCATCTGCGTATATTGCACATTTCCGGGAGAAAGTAAAACGTCAAATTGCATCGGGTGTAAGATGCCTTCGAGGGGTGGATTGGGTTGTTTTACCTCTGAGCGGCATTTTTTTTGCACACCATGGGCTAAATGTCCAGGTCACAAGGACCCCGAAGGCTCAGAGGTTTGGAGAGCGGACACAATGGAACAGCTGTTGGGAGACAGATGATAGCCTCCCGTCAAGGCCATTCAGCGTGTTCTTTAACGTGCACAGGGTGTGGCTCTCCAACATACGGGGCCACGGCTTAACGCTCCATCCGATGGACGGCGGCATTTCCAAGCCCATCGGTGTCCCCTACTGACCGTGGGTTGGGTTGTTTTACCTCTGAGCGGCACGTTTTTGCACACCATGGGCTAAATAGTCAGGTCACAAGGACCCCGAGGGCTCAGAGAAGATTTGGGGGCAGCGGACAAACAGAACCGCTGTTGAGAGACACGTGGTAGCCTTGCGTCGAGGTCACCCAGCGTGTTCTTTAACGTGCACAGAGTATAGCTCTCCCTGACTCGGGGCCACGGCTTAACGTCCCATCCGACGAAAGGCGGCCTTTCCAAGACCATGGATATACCCTACTGACCGAGAGTAGGGCGGGGAGTTTTGCGGATATAAATCTCAACGCTGACCCAGGCGGGACTTGAACCTAGCAACTGCAGATTGCGAACTTGGCGCGCTACCGATGGATCATCCCAGTCACTGAGATTTCGTATAAGATGACCGAATTTTCGAGGGAATCATTACCCCCTTCCCCCCTGAGAACGTCCCTGGCCACGCGCACTTGAGTGTTTCGCGTATCCAGCACTTGTTACACTTGATATTATTCGTTAATTTCTCCCCCACCCTCCTCCATTGCTTTCCCCGCATGCGATGCTCATCACTTCCCATGCAACAATGTATATCATCATCAGCTACATAGAAATCATCCGTGTTCCATCAACGATTGTGTCAAGAGCCATCAGTGCTTCGTGGACGAGTGTCTCCCCATCGAGTAAAAGGATTTAAGCCAGTCACGTTTCTCGACGTCCACGTCACAGTGAAGCGCATCCACGTGATGTTGTGCGCGCGAAGCGTGCAGATGATTATCACTTAAACAACGGAAAACTCTCGTTCGATGAGAGTAAAACCCACTGGCCTTGGCACTGAATTGTCAATAAGAGACGGGATAAATCCTTAATCCCTTCTAATGGGAAGCTTCCTTAACATTGTTTTACGAAAGTCGGCTTTCATTTGTGACAATTTTTTTGTGCGTCTGATTTTCAATCGCTTTGTTTCAAGGCCACCCGAGACGAGTATCTAGAAGTTCTGCGGAAAGATCTCTTCGGTATGATCCTAAGTGGAGTTATTTCAATTTCAAATTAGCGATTTTCTTTTAATAGAGAGTCGTCTCAAGAGTAATTTTTCTTTCCAACGAAGGAAATTTCGATGCTTCTTACTACAGAAAGAAGATTTCTATACCTCTACAAAATGAAATTCTTTACCAGATGATAACAAAACATGAGGCTCTAGATAAAGGGAAGCGCCATGCAAGACGAGTTGTTATGCATTTGATGGTTTTTCTATTGAATTGTAAAAAACATCAAATTTCATCAGCAGCTACATAGACACTCTTAATGATTGTGTACTCATCAGTGCTTCCTGAACGACCGCCTCCCCGGTGCCCCGTGAACGACCGCCTCCCCGGTGCCCCGTGAACGACCGCCTCCCCGGTGCCCCGTGAACGACCGCCTCCCCGGTGCCCCGTGAACGACCGCCTCCCCGGTGCCCCGTGAACGACCGCCTCCCCGGTGCCCCGTGAACGACAGTCTCCCCGGTGCCCCGTGAACGACAGTCTCCCCGGTGCCCCGTGAACGACAGTCTCCCCGGTGCCCCGTGAACGACAGTCTCCCCGGTGCCCCGTGAACGACAGTCTCCCCGGTGCCCCGTGAACGACAGTCTCCCCGGTGCCCCGTGAACGACAGTCTCCCCGGTGCCCCGTGAACGACCGTCTTCCCGGTGCTTTTTGAACAACCGTCTTCCCGGTGCTTCTTGAACAACCGTCTCCCCGGTGCTTCTTGAACGACCGTCTCCCCAGTGCTTCTTGAACGACCGTCTCCCCAGTGCTTCGTAAAACAAGAGCTTCATGAATAATGAGAAAACTAACCTCTATGTTAAAGATTTTGTCCAGTATAGAGTTGGGTTGTTTTACCTCCGAGTGGTATTTTTTTTTGCACACAGTGGGATAAATGGCCAGGTCAGAAGGACCCCAAGTGCTCAGAGGATTAGCAAACAAATTCTGAACGCTGGCACAGGTGCAGGTTGGGTTGCTTTACCTCTGAGCGGCACTTTTTTGCACACCATGGGCTAAATGGCCAGGTCACATGGATCCCGAAGGCTCAGAGAAGGTTGGGAGAGAGGACCCACTGGAACAGCTGTTGGGAGACAGATGGTAGCCTCCCGTCAAAGCCATCCAGCTTGTTCTTTAATGTGCACAGGGTATGGCTCTCCCGCACACGGGGTCACGGCTTAACGTCCCATCTGACGGATGGCGGCCTTTCCAAGCCCATCGGTGTCCCCTACTGACCGTGGTCAGGGAGGGGAGTTTTTCTGAAATAAATCTCAACGCTGACCCAGCTGGGAATTGAACGTGGGAACTAGAGATTACGAGCCTGGCGCGCTACCGACTGAGCCACCCCCGCCCCGTTTAGGTAAATAAATTCCTATAATATAAATATTTTGCATTTTTTATAGTTACATTAAGGTTTTTAATGTAATCTTTATATTTATTCATATAAGCAACAACTAAAGGATACTTTTTTACTTTTTTATATAACTTTTCCTTTTTACTTTCTTATTAAAACTGTTTAAAATTTTATATGTAATCCATTTTTTATTAATACCTATAACTTTATTTTTATCTCTCACACCATCAATATTGTTGCGGATTACAAAAATGGATAGCCACTGAGCGTGAGTATTAAAAACTATATTTTAAAACCAAATTCAATACAAGGTAAATTGTTACAAAGAAAATATGGATGAAGTATCTTATAAACAAATCAACTATTATCCATACACAAGTCATCAACCTTCCTGCGCAGAGCACACATTAGCTCTGTCTATTCCACTAAATATTGCCTTTTTTTACTTGATTACCATGTCGCTTGAACATCTTCACACACAAACAAAATCGTCCTGTGCTAGTTCGCTAACTCACACTAGCAGAACCATACGAACGTCCGCGTACACATCACATAAAAGATACCACTTTTATACTTCCCGCGTACACATCACATAAAGGTAATTCTTTATACTTAACGCGCACTGTCTCAGAACAGCTAACCGTCCATTTTCGAACTCTCGACCGTTACACACACGACCGTTACACGCTCCACTGTTCTTCAAACTCTCCCAAAGTTCTTATTCGTTGGCTGATACTTTTTGCTTTCGGATGCCAGATTCTTTCTGTCGTAACACTGCCCCCTTCCTAGGTCTTGTTCGTCCCGAACAATTCTGGATTCCAAAGCTTCTTCAGTTCTTCGATGAAACGGGCCCAAACGATCCACGTGAACGACCTTGCACTTTGTAGCTGGACGTCGACGAATGCGATATACTACGTCATTAATCCTGTTAACTATTGTATATGGACCTTCCCAAGGTTTCTGAAGTTTTGGAGATAGTCCTTTCTTTCTATGTGGACTGTATAGCCAGACAAGTTCTCCTTGATTAAAAACAGTTCCATTTATTTTACTGTCATATCTTGTTTTGGTTCTGTCACTTGCTATGTCGATGTTATGTCTAACAGATTGATGGATTTCTTCTAGTCGTTGTTGTAATTCTTGTACGTATTGTGGAGTGGACACAGGCATTGCTTCGGGCTGACCATATAAAAGGTCACAGGGAAGACGTAACTCTCTTCCAAAAAGCATCATGGAAGGTGTCTGTCCAGTTGTCTCATGCACTGCCGTCCTATATGGGTTGGGTTGTTTTACCTCTGAGCGGCACTTTTTTGCACACCATGGGCTAAATGGCCAGGTCACATGGACCCCGAAGGCTCAGAGAAGGTTGGGGGAGGGGACCCACTGGAACAGCTGTTGGGAGACAGATGGTAGCCTCCCGTCAAGGCCATCCAGCGTGTTCTTTAACGTGCACAGGGTATGGCTCTCCCGCACACGGGCCACGGCTTAAAGTCCCATCCGACGGACGGCGGCCTTTCCAAGCCCATCGGTGTCCCCTACTGACCGTGGGCAGGGCGGGGAATTTTGCGGAGATAAATCTCAACGCTGACCCAGCTGGGACTCGAACCTGGGAACTACAGATTACGAGCCTAGCGCGCTACCGACTGAGCCACCCCCGCCCCGTCCTATATGCCAGCAAAAGGAATGGTACATGGCGATCCCAGTCACGTTGGTGGTCGTTCACAAATAATGCTAAATGCTGAGCAATTGTTCTATTGAATCTTATTATAATAATATTTTTTTATTATAATAATAAGGTTACAAACAACAGATATTTGTAATACTCTTATTAACCCAAGAGCATCTAAGCTCATGTAGGTTAATTTACAAATTATTTAAATACATAATTTTGGCAACACTGACACTCAACTTTACATAAAGAAAAAAAAATATATATATATACAAAAACAACACAGAATTTATAAAAATGAATTATTTTTTTTACTTTAACACTGAAAACAGGCTGTCTGCATTTGTAATGGTCATTAGATAATTAGCAGTGAGAGATCTGAAATGCATAAAATTAGTTTCATTTCGAATTATAATCGGTAAAAAATTAAAAATTTTAGGGGCCAAATAATCAAAGTGTTTGTGCATAATTTCTTTATTTGCAAGTGGTAACAGAAACCTTTTCCCATTATCTCGCATAGAATAATTTGTATAATGCAGCACTGCATTATTGTTTTTAAAGAAGTAATTTAATGTTCTATAAACAAATAAATGTCTCAGTGGAAGTACACTTGAAATGGTATACTTACAAAAGATGGTAACAGTTTTATATTTATTTGGTAAAATTTGGAATATAAATTTATTTTGCATTGAGATTAGACTCCTTAATGATGAAATGTATGTTCCTCCCCAACTTGTAATACCATACTGTATAGCAGACTGGACCCAAGATTTGTATAACATTATTAACATTTTATTACTGAGGATTTTTTTTAAATAATAAAATTTATATAACATCTGTCTAAGTGTGTTTGTAAGTTTTCCAATATGCATTTTCCAACTTAGGGAGCTATCAATATAAACGCCTAGGTATAGTAGACTTTGAACCTGTTCAATTTCTTCACAGCAACAAGCTGAGTAATTATTGCATGAAAATGTATGCAATTTTAATTTAATCAAATTTGGATTGTATGATTTCTTTTTTAGGTTAAATAGAATATACTTAGTCTTTTTCGTATTTAAATGTAATCCATTTAAATCCAACCATTTCATTACACATTTTAGATCAGTGTTCATGTTATAAAGGAGATTTTCCAGAGAATCAGCACATAAAGTTAATGATGTATCATCTGCAAAAGTGTTAATATAGCTATTTATTTTTAATTTACATAGATCATTTATGAATATCAGAAACAAGGTTGGTCCCAGGACTGAACCTTGTGGTACGCCACACGAAATATGTTTTGGGTTACTAAGTGTATTAAAAAGACTAACACATTGCGTTCTGTGCTGTAAGTAGTCTTCAAACCATTTTAATACAACACCACGAATGCCAATATTTTCTAGTTTGCTAATTAAAATTTCGTGATCAACGGTGTCAAAAGCTTTCTCCAAGTCCATAAATACGGACAGAGTAAATTGATTATTGTCTATGGAATGAAACACCTTTGACGTATAATTCAACAATGCATTTTCTGTACCTCTACCCTTCCTAAACCCAAATTGGTTTTCAGAGAGAAAATTAAAACTGTCTAAAAAATTTATCAGTCTATTATTAACTAATTTTTCGAATATTTTTGAAAATACTGGGAGAAGAGATATCGGTCGATAATTCTTAAAATCATTTTTATTTCCCTTTTTGTAAACTGGAATTACAATAGCTTTCTTCATTAAATCTGGAAAAGTGCCAGTTTCGAAAGATAAATTACAAATATGAACCAATGGTTGAATCAAGTTAAAAGAACTTTTTTTAACAGCAATAATGGAAATATTGTCATACCCAGCAGATTTTTTATTTTTAACTCCTTTTATAATGTCAGTCAATTCCTTTCTACAAGTTGGAGCTAAAAACATGGATTTGACATTTTTACTGATATGGCTATTTTGATTCCTTACAATCCTATTCTTTGACAGATTTACTGCTATATTTACAAAGCGTTCATTAAATTGGTTTGCCAATAACTTAGCATTTTCAGTTGAATCAGAACCACTTTCTAATTCTGGATATTTATTTTCTACCTTCTTCCGATTTATTATCTCTCTTATCAATTTCCACTGCTTTGATATATTTCCATCACAATTTTGAAACTGAGTTGCAAGGAAACTGTTTTTTGCATCTCGTATTTTATAATTTATTTGATTTCTAAAGTTTTTAAAGCTACTTTCGTAAGTTTCATTTAAAGGGTATTTTTTGTGTTTTTTATATAGCTTATCTCTTTCTTTTAATAAGTTCAGAATTTCGGAAGTAATCCTTGGCTTTCCCGATTGTGATTTATTTTGAATTTTTCTTTCTCTAGTTGAATCTTTAATTATGAGATTAAATGTGGATAAAAATTTATTATAAGCTTCATTGGCATCATTAAGAGTTAATACCTCGTCCCAGGAACATTCACTTAAAAGCCTATTCAATAAAGTATAGTCTATGTAGTGATAAAGAATAGACTCTGTATAATTATCACACTGAATATTCATATTATTGTTAAAATTAACTGTTAAGGCAATGGGATAATGATCAGTCACTGCTAATTTAACAATACTACTCTTGAATGAACTTTCGATTTTGCTTTTAACAAAAATGTGATCTAAACAAGTAGAAGATATCATACTTTCTCTGGTCGGTGAATTTATGAAATTTTGAAAGCCATTTGATGACAACAAATTTAGATATTCATTTGTGTAGTGATCATTTCCTAGTATATCTATATTTAAATCACCAATTACAACAACTTCGCTTTTATTATCAAATGATGAGTAGTTCCTGAAATTCTACTAGGAATAAGTGATCAAAACAAAGAGATCTATAGATACATACGAAATATTGCTGATAATTTTCCAGATAAATAGCAATATATTCAGCTGAACTTATATCATTAAATGCAATTTGCTTGACTATTAAGGAACTTTTAACGTAGCAAAGTATCCCACCAGATTTATTGTAATCTCTACAACAATGGAACATATGATAACCATCTATTTGATACAAATTTAACTCATGTGGTTTGATCCATATTTCAGAAAGTATTAAAATATCCGTCTTACTATTTAAATATTCAAGAATAGCTTCTAGCTGTTCAAATTTATTTCTTAAACTTCGGATGTTAAAATGTAAAATTTTTAAACTTGAAAAATTTCCAGAATTTTCTGAATGCCTAATAGTTGACAGATGACTTTAAACACATTGGATTCAAAATTCCGCCTTTGATCAGAGTGGAGTTGAAAAGGTACTCCATACCTACTAATTACGTTATTAACTATCATCTCCGCCACTGTTGTTGCTTCCTGGTCTTGGATGGGATATACCTCAGGCCACTTTGTGAAATAATCCATTACCACTAATAAATATCGATTTCCATCATCAGTTCTTGGAAACGGACCCATTACATCAATGGCTATTCTTTCAAAAGGGGCACCAACGTTATACGTCTGCAGCTTACCACGACTCCTAGTCTTAGGGCCTTTCTTTGCTGCACAGGCTTCACATTGCCTACACCATCTTTCAACGTCTGCCCTACTTTTCAACCAATGAAATCTTTCCCTGGCTTTGGCTAATGTCTTATTAACACCGAAGTGTCCTCCAGTGGCACTATCATGTACATCTTTCATCACAAGTTCCACTCGGGAGCGAGGAAGGATTATCTGCCAACGGATCAGCCGTCCAGTGGGATTCTCCCATCTTCTGTGTAATACACCGTCTTTCATTTTTAAGGAGTCCCACTGTGCCCAGTAACTTTTAGTAGTTGGATTATACCTCGAGATTTGCTCCCAAATAGGTCTTACATCAGATTTTTCAATCAACTCTAATATTGGTTTTATGTCTTCATCATCTAGTTGAGTCTTCCTGATTTCAATTGGATTCCAGATGTTAGGGGTATCACTGTTTGTGTCGATACTATTTGTCTTATGGGCATTATCTCTTTAGTTCCAAATTTCAGTTCTGCATTATAGCAATGTTTACAGTTGTCAATACATGGGCGCCTGGAAAGAGCATCTGCATTCTTATGCCTTTTACCACTTCGATGTTCGATGGAGAAATCGTATTCTTGTAACCGTTGTATCCACCTAGCGATTTGTCCTTCAGGGTTTTTGAAGTTTAATAACCATCTAAGTGCAGCATGATCAGTACGTATAAGGAATTTCTGGCCATAGAGAAAATGATGAAAATGTTCTATTGCTTTTACTATTGCTAACAGTTCTTTGCGTGTTACACAATAATTCCGCTCTGGTTTGGATAAAGTTTTACTAAAGTATGCAATAACTTTCTCTTCTCCGTCTTGTTCTTGTGAAAGTACAGCACCGACTCCTGTGTTACTTGCGTCAGTATCTATTACGAATTGTTTTCCAGTTTGTGGGTACGCTAGCACTGGTGCTGTGGAAAGAGTTTTCTTTACCTGTTGAAAGGCTATATCGCATTCAGTGGTCCACATAAACCGTTGGCCCTCTTCTGTCAGACGATGTAATGGCCTTGCGATGTTGGAGAAACCTTTGACAAATCTTCTATAGTAGGTGCAAAGTCCAATAAAACTACGAAGTTGATGAACATTTTGTGCTGGAGGCCAGTCTCTTACAGCTTCTATCTTACTAGGATCAGTCTTAATCCCTGATGTAGTGATCACATGACCAAGGTAATGAACTTCTTGCTGGAACAGTTTACGCTTTGTCGGTCCCAATTTTAACTTGGCTGCCTTAAGTTTTTCAAATACTTGACGAAGATTTCTCAAATGTTCTTCAAAAGTTCTTCCAAGAACTATGATGTCATCCAAGTAAACCAGACAGACCTCCAAAGACAAACCTTTGAGCACCGACTCCATTAGTCGTTCAAATGTGGCAGGTGCGGTACAAGGTCCAAATGGCATCACCTTAAACTGCCAAAGTCCATTCCCTGTAGTGAAAGCTGTTTTCTCACGGTCTTCAGGACGTATACCAACTTGCCAATAGCCGCTCTTTAAGTCTAATGTTGAGAACCATTCTGACCTAGATAAAGTCTAGTGTATCATCAATCCTGGGTAAAGGAAAGGAGTCTTTCTTTGTTACGTCATTTAATCTGCGATAATCTACACAAAATCGTGTAGATCCATCCTTTTTCTTGACAAGAACTACTGGTGATGTCCAGGGACTCTGCGATGGTTCTATAATGCCTTGAGCTTCCATGTCCTTTATGAGTTGTTCCGTCTCCTCTCTTTTTGCCAATGGAAACCTTCTTGCCGGCAGATGGAATGGAGGAAAATCACCAGTGTTGATTTTATGTTCTGTCAGGTTTGTATGGCCATAATCATTTGATGTGGCAGAAAAAATGTCAGAAAATTCTTTTAATAGGTTCTCGGCCTTAACAGCTTGGTTTTCAGTTAATATTCGTCTTGTTTCTCTCCATAATTCAGTAAGATGAGATGGGATGTCTGTATGATTTTGATTTGAATCAGTAACTTCTATTTTATTTATACTTGTTACACAGGTAACAGCTTCACATATTGCTAATTCTTCACCTTTTTTTAACATTCTATTGGATTTGTTACAGTTCATCACTCTGATAGGGATCTGTTCTTTATCTATTCTGACTAAAGTCCTTGCAACCAGGATATTATGAGCCAAAGCTCCTTTACCAGAGGCATCAGTAACTGCCAATCGGAAGGCCCCAGAAGTCTCCGCCCGATGTCCACGGACTATAACTTCACTTTGTGCTGGGATCTCTGTGTCTTCCGTCACTAATATTGGAGTTACGCTTGATAAAGAATCAGACGTCCGGCTAAGCAGAGGAATCTCTTCTGTCTCATAGATGAGTAGGTTATCACTGGGTCTAATGTTGAATTCATGTTTCTTAAGAAAATCAAGGCCTAATAGGCATTCATCGTAGATGTCAGCGATGTAAACAGGATGGTGTACCAGACAGCTACCAACTGGGATGTTAAGTTCTATTTTTCCATGGACTTTTGCACGATCTCCAGTGGCTGTTTGTAGGCTTATTTTAGACTGTGTAGTATTCAAGTTTGGGTGAGGTATTATTTTCTTTATTATATCCGTTCTGAGTAAAGTTACATTTGCACCAGTGTCGACTATCATACGGCAAGGTATTCCATTTATGGCTCCATCAGCTACTAATCCATTATTATCACCATGTAATGTTGAAACGTGGGCGACTTCCCCTGGGGCCAACCAATCAACAGCCAGCCTTTGCCTCGCAAGATTGACAAATTTTCTGTTTCCCTGATCCTGCTCTCTGGTAGATGGACTCCTCATTCGTTTCCTATTACAGTTGGTACGAATGTGTCCGGTCTTGCCACAATTCCAACACTGAAGGTCTGTTGTAGTTTTTGAAGAACCTCTTCTGTCTTTCAAAACGGATAGCATCGCTTTAGTTAGTTCTTTCATTTCATTATCCTTTTCTACAGTTTCTTCTGCACTCACAAATCTCACTGTGCGTTTGTTCGCTCGGGAGGAAAGCCTGGAGCACTCGTATTTCATAGCATGTACCACAGCTGACTTTAAGGATTCACCTTTAAACATCCTCAGAGATTGTTGAGTGTCAAGGTCAGCAATAGCATCAATAAATTGTAATTGAGCTAAGTTACCTTGAATTTCTGGTGGACAGTTACTATAAGCCAATCTAGCTAGACGCTCAATATCACTAGCAAGCTCTTGCAAGGTTTCACCACTTTTCTGCATGCGATGCTTAAATTGAGTCACGTAATATTGTTTTAAATAACTATCACCAAACCTTAGTTCTAATGCAGAAACTAGACTTTGATAATCAAGTCGTTTTTCTTCTGGAACAGACTGCAAAACTTTCGCAGCAGAATTTCTTAAGTAAGCTGCAAGAAAACTGGCCTTTTGGAATTCATTCCACTCATTGGCTCTAGCGATAACTTCAAATTGCGTTTTAAATACTATCCAAGATGATTGACCATCATATGTAGAAGGTTTAACTGTATTTCTAGCGATATGTGTAATAACATTATTTTCACTAGAATTACTATTATCACAAGCAGAAGGTAACATTTCATTTCTCAATATCTGAAACTGGCGTTCACAATCAGTTTTTACAATTTCAATTTCATGTTTATAATCTAACTTAACACTATCAAGATCATCTTTTACACTATTTAATTTGGTCATAATGTCCTTACACTTATCAGAAATCTTATCAATTTGAGAAGCCACTTCAGCTCTCATCTCAGTATTTTGTGCGGCCAGGTCACCTATTTTATTTCTCAACTCATTATTTTGTGCGGCCATATCGGCTTTCAAGTCATCTTTTTGAGAAACTATCTCAGTTCTCAACTCATTATTTTGTGCGGCCAGGTCACCTATTTTATTTCTCAACTCATTATTTTGTGCGGCCATATCGGCTTTCAAGTCATCTTTTTGAGAAACTATCTCAGTTCTCAACTCATTATTTTGTGCGGCCAGGTCACCTATTTTATTTCTCAACTCATTATTTTGTGCGGCCATATCGGCTTTCAAGTCATCTTTTTGAGAAACTATCTCAGTTCTCAACTCATTATTTTGTGCGGCCAGGTCACCTATTTTATTTCTCAACTCATTATTTTGTGCGGCCATATCGGCTTTCAAGTCATCTTTTTGAGAAACTATCTCAGTTCTCAACTCATTATTTTGTGCGGCCAGGTCACCTATTTTATTTCTCAACTCATTATTTTGTGCGGCCATATCGGCTTTCAAGTCATCTTTTTGAGAAACTATCTCAGTTCTCAACTCATTATTTTGTGCGGCCAGGTCACCTATTTTATTTCTCAACTCATTATTTTGTGCGGCCATATCGGCTTTCAAGTCATCTTTTTGAGAAACTATCTCAGTTCTCAACTCATTATTTTGTGCGGCCAGGTCACCTACTTTATTGTTTATGTCACTATTTTCACTTTTAATGCCATTCATCTGTGTAGCCATATCGGCTTTCAAGCTATTTATCAACTTTATTAACTCATCCATACTTCTAGTTAACGGCATTCAATAAATTATCCCACTCCTGACACCAAATGTTGCGGATTACAAAAATGGATAGCCACTGAGCGTGAGTATTAAAAACTATATTTTTAAACCAAATTCAATACAAGGTAAATTGTTACAAAGAAAAATATGGATGAAGTATCTTATAAACAAATCAACTATTATCCATACACAAGTCATCAACCTTCCTGCGCAGAGCACACATTAGCTCTGTCTATTCCACTAAATATTGCCTTTTTTTACTTGATTACCATGTCGCTTGAACATCTTCATACACAAACAAAATCGTCCTGTGCTAGTTCGCTAACTTACACTAGCAGAACCATACGACCGTCCGCGTATACGACACATAAAAGATCCCACTTTTATACTTCCCGCGTACACATCACATAAAGATAATTCTTTATACTTAACGCGCACTGTCTCAGAACAGCTAACAGTCCATTTTCGAACTCTCGACCGTTACACACACGACCGTTACACGCTCCACTGTTCTTCAAATTCTCCCAAAATTCTTATTCGTTGGCTGATACTTTTTGCTTTCGGATGCCAGATTCCTTCTGTCGTAACAATATTATAACTACAATCCTGCATCGCTCTATAAACCATATTAATAAATTCTCGATTAACCAACTTAACGTTTTTGCATACAAAGATATCGTTATTCAATTTATAGTCTCTTATTTTATATTCCAGTTTCACATAATAATTCATTCTAGTGATGCCATGCAAGTTTTTATTATTTATATTTGTTTTGTTTATTTTTTGTGATTTTATAATCATTAAAAGTGGTTAATGGTCTGTTATTTCAGCCATGTTGGGTTGGGTTGTTTTACCTCTGAGCAGCACTTTTTTGCACACCATGGGCTAAATGGCCAAGTCACATGGACCCCGAAGGCTCAGAGAAGGTTGGGGGAAGGGACCCACTGGAACAGCTCTTGGGAGAGAGATGGTATCCTCCCGTCAAGGCCATCCAACGTGTTCTTCAACGTGCATAGGGTATGGCTCTCCCGCACACGGGGCCACGGCTTAACGTCCCATCCGACGGACGGCAGCCTATTCCAAGCCCATCGGTGTCCCCTACTGACCGTGGACAGGGCAGGGAGTTTTGCGGAGATAAATCTCAACGCTCACCCAGCTGGGACTCGAACCTGGGAACTACAAATTACGAGCCTGGAGCGCTACCGACTGAGCCACCCCCGCCCTGTAACACTAGTCATTTCGTTTATAAATGATATTGTTACGACAGCAGGAATCTGGCATCCAAAAGCAAAAAGTATCAGCCAACGAATAAGAACTTTGGGAGAATTTGAAGAAGAACAGTGGAGCGTGTAACGGTCGAGAGTTCGAAAATGGACGGTTAGCTGTTCTGAGACAGTGCGCGTTAAGTATAAAGAATTATCTTTATGTGATGTGAGTGGAATGGATACCACCGTGGATAATGATGTTTAGTGGAATAGACAGAGCTAATGTGTGCTCTGCGCAGGAAGGTTGATGACTTGTGTATGGATAATAGTTGATTTGTTTATAAGATACTTCACCCATATTTTCTTTGTAACAATTTACCTTGTATTGAATTTGGTTTTAAAATATAGTTTTTAATACTCACGCTCAGTGGCTATCCATTTTTGTAATCCGCAACAATATAAACCCCTATGTGGCCGTTATGCTTAAACATCTGTAAACTTCATTATTCTTAACTATTCAGATCCAAATTCATCATTCATCTTAACTATTCAGATCCAAATTCATCATTCATCTCTTAGCAAACCTTGTTGCAATTCAAAGCATTAAATCGATTCGCATTCTCAAAACAACTTGCACTAGGTATTAATAAAAGGAATCTCATTTATACTCGTAAACCACGCCGAAGAAATGCACCACAATCTAACATCTTACCTCTCTTTTCTCCTCCCCCCCCCCCCCGACATCCTGTGACGTGAATAATCTCCTTACCCTTAACGAGCATCGATACAATGAGCAACATCCGCCAAGAACAAAAAGTTCTCCGATAATTTCGTCACCTTGACTCACAATTAGCTACTTCGGCAAGAATTAATGAACCAATCACCGTCTCTCTAACGACACTCGGGGGGCTCCCCGAACGTGCGGAGGACCGTTTATCTTACGTCAGGTGGCTTCGGCAGACAGAAGTCGATTGAGAGGTGGGAACAGCTAGAGGACGAGATTAGGGATACAAGCCCACATCGGCGCTGCAAAATGTCCCTTGGTCCTCTCCGCGAAGCATCAAGGGATGGTGCAAAAGATACATGGGAAGGATATCATCATCATCATCACTATGATTCGTAGTCGATAGCATCGGGCGATGGAGAACCATTACGGTTAAGGCGAAGTTAGGGAATGAATGATGTCGCTCTCATCCGGGATTGCGATTTGAAGATCCCCGCATCTCAATGGATGTGGAAGAGATATGAACATGCTATTTGGATGTAAAATAATGTCTTATTCAAGAAACGACTAAAGGGGGAAATGTCTTAAGAGCGACACCTTTTAGCGGACTGTTTTGCGACTTTTGTCATTCTCCACACATTTGGAACCTAGTTCCATGGTTTTTTACTAAGTTCCATCACCTTCATTACAGGTACTCCTGACCATCGTGGGGCGGGGGTGGCTCAGTCGGTAGCGCGTCAGGCTCGTAATCTGTAGTTCACAGGTTCGAGTCCCAGCTGGGTCAGCGTTGAGATTTATCTCCGCAAAATTCCCCGCCCTGCCCACGGTCAGTAGGGGACACCGATGGGCCGTCCGTCGGATGGGACGTTAAACCGTGGCCCGTGTGCGGGAGAGCCATACCCTGTGCACGTTAAAGAACACGCTGGATGGCCTTGACGGGAGGCTATCATCTGTCTCCCAACAGCTGTTCCATTGTGTCCGCTCTCCAAACCTTATGAGCCTTCGGGGTCCATGTGACCTGGCCATTTGGCCCATGGTGTGCAAAAAAGTGCCGTTCAGAGGTAAAACAACCCAACCCTGTGCACGTTAAAGAACACAGTGGATGGCCTTGACAGGAGGCTACCATCTGTCTCCCAACAGCTATTCCAGTGGGTTCCATTCCCCAACCTTCTGAGCCTTCGGGGTCCATGTGACCTGGCCATTTAGCCCATTGTGTGCAAAAAAAGTGGCGCTCAGAGGTAAAACAACCCAACCCTGATCATCGTTGGCCTTTAACAAGAGCTATTAGAGCTATGATCCTGACTAACGGTCTAATTAAATGATTTCAAATTGGCGGGGATGGGAGTCTGGGCTCCCATACCCGCCAATTTCCTCAGAGCAGCACTTTTTTTGCACACAATAGACTAAATGGTCCAGTTCACGAGGATTCCAGGGGTTCAGAGTAGTTGGGGGGAAAGCAGACCCACTGGACAGCTGGTAGGAGGCAGACAATAGCCACCTTTCAAGGCCATAGTGTTCTTTTTCCCGCAACACGGGACCATTATGTCCCATCCAACGGACGATGGTCTTTCCAAACCCACTGGTGTTCACTTTCTCACCGAGGGCAGAGAGGGTAGCGGAGATAAAGTTCAACGCTGGCACAGGTGGGACTCGAACCTAGGAACTTTGCAAGCCTGGAGCCCTGCCGACTGGGCCAATCCCAGCACTTTTCATAAATATGTCGGGTTGGGTTGTTTTACCTCTGAGCGGCACTTTTTTGCACACCATGGGCTAAATGGCCAGGTCATATGGACCCCGAAGGCTCAGAGAAGGTTGGGGGAGGGGACCCACTGGAACAGCTGTTGGGAGACAGATGGTAGCCTCCCGTCAAGGCCATCCAGTGTGTTCTTTAACGTGCACAGGGTATGGCTCTCCCGCACACGTGGCCACGGCTTAACGTCCCATCCGACGGACGGCAGCCTTTCCAAGCCCATCGGTGTCCCCTACTGACCGTGGGCAGGGCGGGGAATTTTGCGGAGATAAATCTCAACGCTGACCCAGCTGGGACTCGAACCTGGGAACTACAGATTACGAGTCTGGCGCACTACCGACTGAGCCACCCCCGCCTCCATAAATATGTCGACTTTCTATGTAAAAAGTTTAATTTGCTATTTACTTGATTTTTATTATTATTATATAAATATAATAAATATTAAGAAATAATATCTACTATTCAAAAAAAAAGAAAATTTCCGAAACTGCATGTTATTTTCATACGTTTGTCCCTTTCCAAAAGTAGGCACAGTCTGCGGTTTGCCAAACATGTCCTGCAACATCATACTTCACACATGACAAGGGCTCACGTTTCTGGTGAAGCGATGAGAATTCTGGGAGGATTGCAGAACCTCTTCCTCTCGAATCCAATTCTCGGAACTTGGCAAAACGGTTCGGCAGGATGCATCTGACGTAAATCTTATCCCTCGTTGTTCAACGGCACCCAACAAAAAAGAAGATAAGGGTCGGATTTGTGGTCCGTGAGCCAATTTCGTCTGCTCTCAGACAGGAATGGCATTTCCAGGTCATGCGAGGAAGAGAAAATTAAGGAGAAGTCGCTTGAACTGAATCTCCAAGAGGAAATATTTCGAAACACTCAGATTTATGACAGTTTGTGACGCGGAATTTATTGCTTATTTGGAGGAATTGTTATTCCCACTTCGAAACAGGCATATTGCAAAGAGATAGAGCTGTGCTTATAAATATGATTTACATAACCCCTGGGATGGGTTGTTTTACCTCTGAGCGGCATTTTTTTCCACACCATGGATTAAATGACCAGGTCACAAAGGACCCCGAAGGCTCAGGGAAGGTTGGGGGAAGGGGACCCACTGGAACAGTTGTTGGGAGACAAATGGTAGCCTCCCGTCAAGGCCATCCAGCGTGTTCTTTAACGTGAACAGGGCATGGCTCTCCCGCACATGGAGCAACGGCTTAATGTCCCATCCGACGGATGGCGGCCTTTCCAAGTCCATCGGTGTCCCCTACTGACCGTGGGCAGGGCGGGAAATTTTGCAGAGATAAATCTCAACACTGACCCAGCTGGGACTCGAACCTGGGAACTACAGATTACGAGCCTGGCGCGTTACCGACTGAGCCACCCCGCCCCACTGAGAGGCACGGGTTCGTATCCCACTCATCGGCGAAACTCATCCCTCCATCCCTCCCACCCCCGCAAAAGTTTTTTTTTTTTAATATTACAGAAGACTCGGAGAATCAATGACGAAGCTCGGAGATGTTCATCATTAGTTGTTGTTGTTGTTTTTACCTCTGAGCAGCACTTTTTTTGCACACCATGGGCTAAATGGCCAGGTCACATGGACCCCGAAGGCTCAGAGAAGGTTGAGGGAGGGGACCCACTGGAACAGCTGTTGGGAGACAGATGATAGCCTCCCGTCAAGGCCATTCAGCGTGTTCTTTAACGTGCACAGGGTATAGCTCTCCCGCACACGGGGACACGTTAACGTCCCATCCGACGGACGACGGCCTTTCCAAGCCCATCGGTGTCCCCTACTGACCGTGAGCAGGGCGGGGAGTTTTGCGGAGATAAATCTCAACGCTGACCCAGCTGGGACTCGAACCTGGGAACTACAGATTACGAGCCTGGCGCGCTACCGACTGAGCCACCCCCGCCCCTACGTGAAAGGAGGCAAAGTCTCGGCTCTAAATATACACCACTTAATCCCAGCTTATTCTACTTCGTAAATATCAAAATTTATGTGATACGTTTAAAGTTTTTTCGATTGTATTATTTTCCATACAAGGGCAATACAACCGAAATTGAAACAGATATTATTCACATTTTTCGTGTTTTCTATTGATTAAACAGGTACTAATACGAACTATAATGTTCGTAAGAGTACCTGTCTAATCAAATATATTTTTTTTCTTCTTAAATCAAAATAAGAAGTTTATTGTCTACGGACAGACACATGATAAAGAGAGAACAACAGATATAGAAGGGGCGGGGGTGGCTCAGTCGGTAGCGCGCCAGGCTCGTAATCTGTAGTTCCCAGGTTCGAGTCCCAGCTGGGTCAGCGTTAAGATTTATCTCCGCAAAATTCCCCGCCCTGCCCACGGTCAGTAGGGGACACCGATGGGCTTGGAAAGGCCGTCGTCCGTCGGATGGGACGTTAAGTCGTGGCACCATGTATGGGAGAGAAAGCCATACCCTGCGCACGTTAATGAAAACGCTGGATGGCCTTGACGGGAGGCTACCATCTGTCTCCCAACAGCTGTTCCATTGTGTCCACTCTCCAAACCTTCTCTGAGCCTTCGGGGTCCTTGTGACCTGGACCTTTAGCCCATGGTGCGCAAAAAAGTACCGCTCAGAGGTAAAACAACCCAGTCATGGCTTATAGGGTCTCCACATGATGTGTGGCCGCCGTCCGTCGGATGGGACGTTAGGCCGTGGTCCTGTGTGCGGGAGAGCCATACCCTGTGCACGTTAAAACACGCTGGATGACCTTGAGGCTACTATCTGTCTGCCAACAGCTGTTCTAGTGGGTATCTCCCAACCTTTTTTGAGCCTTCGGGGTCCTTGTGACCTGGCCATTTAGCCCATTGTGTGCAAAGAAGTGCCGCTCAGAGGTAAAACAATCCAACAGACATAGAAATGATATTCGGAAAGGCACAGTATATAAGATAAAAAGCACAGACTTCAAAATTTTCAACTAATCCCACTTTTTTCTGTGGTGGTCATCCCAACAGTTTGGGGCGGGGGTGGCTCCGTCGGTAGCGCGCCAGGCTCGTAATCTGTAGTTCCCAGGTTCGAGTCCCAGCTGGATCAGCGTTGATATTTATCTCCGCAAAATTCCCCGCCCTGCCCACGGTCAGTAGGGGACACCGATGGGCTTGGAAAGGCCGCCGTCCGTCGGATGGGGCGTTAAGCCGTGGCCCCGTGTGCGGGAGAGCCATACCCTGTGCACGTTAAAGAACACGTTGGATGGCCTTGACGGAAGGCTACCATCTGTCTCCCAACAGCTGTTCCAGTGGGTCCCCTCCCCCAACCTTCTCTGAGCCTTCGGAGCCCATGTGACCTGGCCATTTAGCCCATGGTGTGCAAAAAAGTGCCGCTTAGAGGTAAAACAACCCAACCCAATCCCAACAGTTGTTGACAGATAGCGAACTATTCAAGCGAAAAGCTGTTCCTTTTCAACCCCTCTTAGACAAAGACATTTAAAAAAAAACACTGCTGGGAGGGGATAACTGGGAACCAGAAGGCCCAGACAGCTGCAGACTTTGAACAAACAAACTCTTTATTTATAATCTGCGAAGTTGAAGTCAAACAAATTCTCCGAAGCAGCATCAAGAAGACATCATCATAATAACAAGCCGTACGCTCACGTGCGCAATTTTTACGAGCATTATTAAATGCCCACGCCAACGTTTGTAATGGCGGCTTGTTACACAATCCACTTCCAAGGCCTTTCCGGGGGAGGGGTCCTCCTCACGGAGCTGACAATGCCCAAGTGTACTTTCAACCAGGACATAAAGTCCGACTGTCTGCTGTGTCGGTGTCAACCCGTCGAAAAAAATCTATTTCTGCTAGTTACTAAACCTGTTCCTGGTACGATTTGTTCCAACATTTCATACGGCACGGAAACTGCACATGCAAAAATAAAACTGGGAAATCCACGAGACATTTTTTCGTTTCGTCATTCAACTCTTCTCGTTTCTTTAGAAAATGGATAGGGTAGAATTTGAGGAGGAAATGTCGAATTTAGAGAAGATGTATCGAAGTTATAAAGGAGACGTGTCGAATTAGAAGGAAATTGAGATCAAAAAGGGGGAAGCGTGAAATCTAAAAGGGGACGCGTGAAATCTAAAAGGGGAAAAGAGTGAAATACAGAGGGGGAAAGTGTGAAATACAGAGGGGGGAAAAGCGTGAAATATAGAGGGGGAAAAGCGTGAAATATAGAGGGGAGAAAGCGTGAAATATAGAGGGGAGAAAGCGTGAAATATAGAGGGGGAAAGCGTGAAATATAGAGGGGAGAAAGCGTGAAATATAGAGGGGAGAAAAGCGTGAAATATAGAGGGGGAAAAGCGTGAAATATAGAGGGGAGAAAAGCGTGAAATATAGAGGGGGAAAAGCGTGAAATATAGAGGGGGAAAAGCGTGAAATATAGAGGGGAGAAAGCGTGAAATATAGAGGGGAGAAAGCGTGAAATATAGAGGGGAGAAAGCGTGAAATATAGAGGGGGAAAGCGTGAAATATAGAGGGGAGAAAGCGAGAAATATAGAGGGGAGAAAGCGTGAAATATAGAGGGGAGAAAAGCGTGAAATATAGAGGGGAAAAGCGTGAAATATAGAGGGGAGAAAGCGTGAAATATAGAGGGGGGAAAGCGTGAAATATAGAGGGGAGAAAGCGTGAAATATAGAGGGGAGAAAACAAAAAAATATAAATAAAATATAAAATAAAAAAAATATAAAATATAAAGAAAATATAGGAGTCAGTTGACCAAATAGAAAGGAAATTCAATTCAAAGGGGAAATGTTCCACTTTTGAAAGGGGAAGTATTCGAAGAACATGCAAAACGTTTTCCGCATCTGATTTACACATAAAACGTTGCATAGCAACGGACATTAAAACGATCTGAGAAGTTGTGAAGACGATATAAATGCCGTGCACACAAGCGATTCATTCTCCGCAAAATATACTTACGTGAATCTTTTGCAGAATCAACCTTTCGTGTGCCCATATATATATATTCACACACATACATCTACACTGCTGTTCTGTATATAAAAGAGGAATATTCTTGTGCCTACTTTTCCAGGAAGTGAACACATTCCACCGATAACGCAGCGTAGGAAAGAAGAAATGGTCTCGACACGGACGCCGACTCCTCGCGTGACTCAGTCTCCGCCAATAGCAAGGGCAGCGGAGACATCTTTTCTCCAACTCACAAACTCGTAACTCAAGTGATTTTATTTTTTATTTTTTCGGTAATTTCGTTCTAACACGATATATTTTTCCACGTAACGAAGGATACAAAAGGGTCTGTCAAAAGCAGAAATTATTTCGCGTAAAATCAAAACGCTGATTTAAGCGGAAATAGGGCGGCTTATGTTTTGCTGTCACGTAGACTGATTATGTTTTAGCGATATAAATTTAACTTCTTGCTTCAAATCGTCTTTTTACCTAACGTTTTTCCACTCGATCTTTAATTTCCTTCTTTATTTTTTTTTTCAATTTTTTTTTAATCATTTCCTTCTTTTACTTTTTTTTCATTTGTTTTTGTCACTTGCTTCTTTTTTTTCAATACTTAATTTTATTTCGTGCTTCTTTTTCAATCTTTTTTTTGTTTTTTAGTCTTTCGATTTCGTTGTTTGCTTCTTTGCTCGCTTCTCAATCCTTACCTTTCCTTGTTTCTTTTCAATCCTTTGATTTCTTTTTGTTCGATCAGTGACTGTTTCTTCTCTATCTTCAATTTTATTTCTTATTTCGTTTCCTTCAATCTTTGATTTTGTTTCCAAGTAAAAAAAAATTCTAAATTTTTTATTTTCTTCTGTCTGTTTTCATTTTTTTAAGCCTTTTTTTCTTTTCCCATATTCATTGGTCTGTAAATGGTAGCTAGGTAGTCATTGGAAGGAGAGCTATGCACCAATCCCCTGTGATGATGCATAGAACCGGCCAGACCTAGCACCTAATGTCCGACCCCGCCTTCTCATGCTGCAGACCGTTAGTACCTTTCAAAAGAGATACTCTCTTGTTGAAGTGAACGGAAGGGGAGGGCTGCCAGATTAGTGTGGCCTACTGATCTGGACAACTATGGCTACTTTTTTTTTTCTACCCTGCTGAGGAGTGGTCAACCACACAGGGTCCTGGTGCTGACCATATAAACCTACTGGATTGGACAGATATATGGCTCTGAGCTTGATTATGGATCCTGATTTTGCTGCACTGGTGGGCTTCTGTGGAGGGAAAATCTTCCGCTGTGTTTTCTGTTTGTTTGTGGGTTGACAGCCCCAAGTGAATAGATTCATAGGATATGTTTATCAGCTGGTGGATAATCCTGAGCAGAAGTCATCGCAGGCACCTGAACTCTTTGCTTCTATTGGCATCGTCAAATTCTACATTGGAGGAAGTCTTCCAGTGTAGATGGCTTCAGCCTTTAGTAGTGGGGGAACGGGTCTTTGCCCCATGTCTGCGATTAGGGGGCTGTTTGATATTGTCGGCATTCCCTCTCTCAATAAACATACTTTCTCTAAACATCCCACTAACCATTTTCTCTCCATAGGTAGTAGGAATGTGAGGACTCTGCACAGAGCTTTTTCTCTTGATGTCCTCACACAAGAATTCCACCATTATAATTTAGATATTCTTGGCTTGCAAGAGACCAGATGGACAGATAAAGGTCAGATTCTTAAAAATAAACTTAAATTTCTCTTTTCAGGGAGGGACGACAATAAGCATCACCAAGGCGTGGGTCTGCTTCTCAGCAGACACGCTAGCGATGTTCTTCTAGGATATGAGTGCATTAATGAAAGGTTTCTTACAGCAAAATTTCAGAAAGCGTTAAAGACTTGAATATTATCTGCTGTTATGCCCCCACTGAGGATGCCGATGAGGATGAGAAGGATAGGTTTTATGAACAACTTCAGGATATTTTGAATTCTGTCAAGAAAGGAGATATTACCCTTGTTCTTGGTGACTTCAATGCCAAAGTTGGTACTGACTCTGACCTTTGGGGAGGAGTAAGAGGCCCTTTTGGTATTGGTAGCTGCAATGGCAATGGGCAACGTCTCCTACAGGTAAGTAAACTCAATGGATTCAGAAAAACTAACACTTATTACAAACACCGCGACATACATAAGTACACATGGGTTTCACCTGATGGGCTGCATAGGAATATGATTGATTACATATTAATTAACAGCAAATGGGCTAGTTCTGTTAGGAATACCAGGGCATATAGGGGAGCTGAAATTGGATCGGACCATTACCTTGTTAAAAGTGTGTTGCAACTTAAACTTAAAAAGTGTTGTGCTAGGGTTAAAAAATTTACTTTTAATACTGAAGCTCTGAAAGATCCAGTTATAGCCAAAGATTACCATGATAGGTTACTTAGTCATTATGACAGTCATGGTTTGCTTACTACTGAAGTTGAGGAAGAATGGGATCATTTTAAACAGGCTTTTTTGGGCACTAACAGTACTCTTTTAGGAAAAAAGGAGCAGAAGAGACAGAATTATCTGAGTGATAAGGCACTTGAGCTTATTTCGGAAAGAAAGAACTGCAGGAATGTCTTTAATCAATACCCTACTAGTCCTAATAGAAAGCATTACAGAGAACTTAATAAACGTGTAAAAGATCAGTTAGCTGCTGATAAGAATCTTTGGCTTGATGGTTTGGTTGACAAAGCCGAGGAAGCAGTTAGACAGCACAACAGCTGTACCAGATAGTTAAGGTTTTATGTGGTAGAAAACGGACAGGCATACAAGGATTGAAGGATAAACAAGGTAAGGTTATAGAAGGGGAAGATTCTGTCATGGCTAGGTGGGCTGAGCATTTCAGTGATGTTCTAAACAATGTAGTTGGTTTTACTCCCATTGTTTGCAATGATGATAGATGCATTGGTGGCTTTAATGTTGGCCCTATAACACAATCTGAAGTTATTTTGGCTGTTTCTAAACTTAAACTACATAAATCCCCAGGGGTAGATGAAATTACTACCGAAATGCTTAGAGCTGGGAATGTTTCGGTTACCACTTGGATGACTGAAATTCTGAATATCTTTTATGATAAAGGCATGGTTCCTAAGGATTTTACCAGAGCTATAGTTATTCCTATTTTCAAAAAAGGTGATCGCAGTTCTTGTGATAACTATAGGGGTATCAGCCTACTCTCTGTTCCAGGTAAAGTTCTTCCCATGATTGTGCTCAATAGAATTAAGAATCTGGTTGACAGTCAATTGCGTGATGAGCAATGTGGATTCAGAAGTGGTAGGGGATGTGTGGATCAGATATTTTCACTTAGGCAGATTCTTGAGAAATGTTTAGAGTTTCAGAAACCTTTGGTTGCTAGCTTTGTTGATTTCAAAAAGGCTTTCGACTCTGTTGATCGTCATAATTTGTGGTTGATTGCGAGATCATATGGTATACCAGACAAGTTAGTTAACATAATGAAAGCTCTCTATAATAACACTGAGTGGTGTGTGGGAGTTGGTAAGGCTTGTAGCAATTGGTTTAGCATTACTTCTGGTGTTCGACAAGGGTGCATTTTGTCTCCTTTTCTCTTTAGCTTGGTTATTGATTATGTTATGCGAAATTCACTTCAAGGGAAAGATTTTGGCCTTAAATGGGCTGGAGATACGAAAATTTCTGATTTAGATTATGCTGATGATTTAGCCCTTTTGGCAAATGATGTTGATGAGATGAACTCTTTCATTCGAGCCGTTGATGAGACTGGTAGTAGAGTAGGTTTGGTTATAAACAGAGAGAAAACTAAAGTGATGAAAATTGGTCAGGCTGGCTGTGATTCAGTTAATCTGAATGGTTGCAGTCTTGAACAGGTGTCACAGTTTAATTATCTTGGGAGCTATGTAACAGATAATGGTGATGTGCGGCATGAGATTAACAGACGAATAGGGATTGCTGCTGGGACTTTTAAGAATCTATGGAGAGTGTGGAGAAATAGGCGTATACACCTAAAGACTAAAATTAGACTGTATAATAGTTTGGTTCTTCCTAGGGTTAGTTATGGCAGTGAAAAGTGGACACTTTGTAAACAAGATAACAGGAAACTAGATTCTTTTGATTCCAGATGCTTACGCAATATCTTGGGCATTAGGTGGTTCAACTTTGTAACTAATGATGAGGTTAGGCAAAGGAGTTTGCAACCTCCTTTAAGCAGCATATTGTGCAGAGAGAGACTCCGTTGGTTTGGCCATGTTGCCCGTATGAATAATTATAGATTGGCGAATAGGGTTATGAACAGTGTGCCTAAAGGCCTCAGAAAGAAGGGGAGACCTAGGATGCGGTGGGCAGACAATGTCAAACAGGACCTTGTTAGAATTGGTGTGCAGTGGCCAGATGCAGTAGATGTAGCTCAGGATAGACTTGCTTGGAGAACTAAATTGCACGGTCTGGTTGGACCTCCGTAGCCTATGGCTGCTTGAGGATAATGATGATATTCATTGTTTTTTTACTTTTTACTCAATTTCCATTTATTTTGCATCCTCATTTTTCATTTTTTTTTCCAAATTTTTTTTTTTACATCTCTCGTTTTGTATCTTGCTTCTTTTTCAATGCATTATTTTTTTTCTGGCTTCTTTTTCAATGCTGGCTTCTTTTTCAATGCATTTTTTTTTCTGGCTTCTTTTTCATTCTTGCTCCACTTTCAATTATTCTTTCCTTGACAGTTTTGCCTTCCAATCTTTGCTTTTGTTCCCGCTTCTCCTCATTTGGGCTTCTTTTTCAACCTTTAGTTTCTCTTTTTCACTTCGAAACTTTTTTCCTTGCTCCTTTTCTCACCTATCATCCAATTGGCTCCTCAACCTACCATTAATTTCTATCCACCCTCTAGTTATCAACTAGTTAAATGCAGCTTTTACGCACTTCATCTGCTTAAAAATAAGAAACCCGCACTTAATACTTTAAAATCATCCCTTTAAATCCTGGAACACTTTTCTTTGAGGATGGTGGTGGAATATCCTATCCCAAGGGCGGGGGTGGCTCAGTCGGTAGCGCGCCAGGTTCGAATCCCAGCTGGGTCAGCGTTGAGATTTATTTCCGCAAAACTCCACGCCTGCCCACCCTCAATAGGGGACACCGATGGGCTTGGAAAGGCCGCCGTCCGTCGGATGGGACGTTAAACCGTCGCCCCGTGTGCGGGAGAACCATACCATGTGCACGTTAAGGAACACGCTGGATGGCCTTGACGGGAGGCTACCATCTATCTCCCAACAGCTGTAACAGTGGGTCTCCTCCCCCAACCTTCTCCGAGTCTTCGGGGTCCTTGTGACCTGGCCATTTATCCCATGGTGTGCAAAAAAGTGCCGCTCAGAGATAAAACAACCCAACCCACGATCAGTAGGGTACACCGATGGGCTTGGAAATGCCGCCGTCCCTCGGTTGGGCGTTAAGCCGTGGCCCCGTGAGTGGGAGAGCCATACCCTGTGCACATTAAAGAACACATTGAATGGCCTTGACGGGAGGCTACCATCTGTCTCCCAACAGCTGTAACAGTGGGTCTTCTCTTCCCCAACCTTCTCCGAGTGTTCGGGGTTCTTGTGACCTGGCCATTTAGCACATGGTGTGCAAAAAAAAATGCCGCTCAGAGGTAAAACAACTCAACCCCAAATATTAGACTTCCCATCTCTTAAATACTGGAACACCGCTTCATAAGTGTCGGTTTCCCTTCCATAAATCCTAGAACACCCCTACATAAATACTAAAATACCGGTCTAGTTTAGTACCGAAACGCACCTCAAAACTCAAAATATCCCTCCCTTAAATATTCTCGCTCCTATAACTCTTTAAATACAGAACGAATATCGTTGAAAATTGAGAGTAGAATAGATATGATCCTGATCTTTAATTTATTCTCAGTCAGTGTTCAGTTAAATGCATATTTTGGAGGTTACAGAGCGTCGATTGTTGTTGTTGTGTTCACCTTTGAGCGGCACTTTTTTGCACACCATGGGCTAAATGACCAGGTCACATGGACACCGAAGGTTCAGAGAAGGTTGGGGGAGGGGACTCACTGGAACAGCTGCTGGGAGACAGATAGTCTTCCATTAAGGCCACCCAGCATGTTCTTTAATGTGCACAGGGTATGGCTCTCCCGCACACGGGGCCACGGCTTAACGTTCCATACGACGGACGGCGGCCTTTCCAGGCCCATAGGTGTCCCCTACTGACCGTGGGCAGGGCGGGGAATTTTGCGGAGATAAATCTCAACGCTGACCCAGCTGGGACTCGAACCTGGGAACTACAGATTACGAGCCTGGCGCGCTACCGACTGAGCCACCCCCGCCCCACAGAGCGTCGAAGTTAGATTCCTATTAACATTACATGGCAATTAATAAGTATATTGGTAAGCAGTTTATAATAGAGCGAAATAAATTTTGACATGACTTTCCCGAAAATCTAAAAAAATGATTCTTACTCTGGATTTTTATTTCTTTCTGCCCTGACTCGAAAATTCAATTTTCTCCTCCCTTTAATTACTGCATTGATTTGATAAGCACTTATTAGGTTCGGTTGTTTTACCTCTGAGAGGCACTTTTTTGCACACCATGGACTAAATGGCCAGGTCACATGGACCCCGAAGGCTCAGAGAAGGTTGGGGGAGGGGACCCACTGGAACAGCTGTTGGGAGACAGATGGTAGCCTCCCGTCAAGGCCATCCAGCGTGTTCTTTAACGTGCACAGGGTATGTCTCTCCCGCACACGGGGCCACGACTTAACGTCCCATCCGACGGACGGCGGCCTTTCCAAGCCCATCGGTGTCCCCTACTGATCGTAGGCTGGTAGGGAATTTTGCGGAGATAAATCTCAACATTGACCCAGCTGGGACTGGAACCTGAGAAATGGCAAATTACGAGTCTGGCGCGCTACCTACTGAGCCACCCCCGCCACTTTTAATTACTGCATTAATTTGATAAACCTTTGTTAAACCAACCACATACACACATCAACCATTAAGACATATACGTATTTAACAACATAGATTTCTGCCATTCATATGCAAAAAAAAAAATCACTAGTGGCATGTCAAACGCGAGTCTAAAGCAGCGTCCCTTCCACAAACTAATGGGAATTGTTTACGTGGAAAGGCATCTCAATAAGTGGGATATGTTGTTAAGAGGTTAAAGAGAAACGGCATCACTGAAAGCAGACGGAAGTAACCGACACGTCTGCCAGCTAGATATTCTGGTTTCCGTTAAACATGGCTTGTGGTTTCCTCCCCCCGGACTTCTGGTGAAAAGAACTTCACACACTGGAGCTTCATCTGCAGAGATGCGTTGAAGATGATCCACACTGAGGGAGATGATGATGAGGAATGGTTGGGTTGTTTTACCTCTGAGCGGCACTTTTTTTGTACACAATGGGCTAAATGGCCAAGTCACATGGACTCCGAAGGCTCGGAGAAGGTTGGTGGAAGGGATCCACTGGAACAGCTGTTGAAAGACAGATGATAGCCTCCCGTCAAGGCCATCAGCATGTTCTTTAACGTGCACAGGGTATGACTCAAGTACACGGAGACAACATCCCATCCGATCGACCATTCCAAACCCATCTGTGTCCCATACTGACCGTGGGAACTTCAGATTACGAGCCTGGCACGCTACCGACTGAGCCACGCCTGCCCCTCTCATTAAACAAAAATATTTACTTCTGATATACCTGATATTATTCACCAAAAATTTAACTTTGGATTAAATTTTCCAGAGGGCGACTTTTTTTTAGCCTTAAACAATATTATTTATCAGCAATTTTTGGTCAGTTCTGAACCCTAAAAAAAATTGACCAAAAAATTAAAATATCTGTTTACCTAGCGGCCGAAATAATAGCGTCAACTAAAGGCTTACTGGCCAGAAGAACATTCGATATCCATCAGATACATTCGCTATTGCCTAACTGTTAGATGGACTTGTCAATTAGGAACACATTACTCGGCAACAGCATAAAAAGTTGACCTAATTCTCAAATACCATTTTATCCGTTGTGAGCGACGCGTCAAAACGTTTACGCATTTCCCGGAAGAAACCTCATTAAAATGTCCTTTATTCGGAAAGCTGTTCTGCGAAATGCAAAGAAAACCACCGACTCCTACAGGAAACATACGAAGGTCAGTCCGCTTATCGGTAACAAGAAGCAAACCTTTTCCTAATTCTTTCGCACTTTTCCCTTTGCTTTTGCCTATTTACGTTGAAATTCTTTTACAGACAAGATTTTTTCACACGTAAGTATTGGCAACGCAATCCGAAAGCAAACATGGTCTAAGACAGTTATTTGCAGCCTGTGGTTGGGTTGTTTTACCTCTGAACGGCAATTTTTTGCACACCGTGGGCTAAATGGCCAGGTCACAAGGATCCCGAAGGCTCAGAGGAGGTTGATTGGTTGGTTTACCTCTGAGCGAAACTTTTTTGCACACAATGGGTTAAATGACCAGGTCACAAGGATCCCGAAGGCCCACATGAGGTTGGTTGTTTTACCTCTGAGCGACACTTTTTTGCACACAATGGGCTAAATGGCCAGGTCACAAGGATCCAGAAGACTCACAGGAGGTTGATTGGTTGGTTATTTTACCTCTGAGCGACACTTTTTGCACACAATGGGTTAAATGACCAGGTCACAAGGATCCCGAAGGCCCACATGAGGTTGGTTGGTTGTTTTACATCAGAGCGACACTTTTTTGCACACAATACGTTAAATGACCAGGTCACATGGGCCCCGAAGGCTCAGAGAAGGTTGGGGGAGGGGACCCACTGGAACAGCTGTTGGGAGACAGATGGTTAGCCTCCCGTCAAGGCCATCCAGTGTGTTCTTTAATGTGCACATGGTATGGCTCTCCCGCACACGGGGCCACGGCTTAACGTCCCGACGGACGGCGGCGTTTCCAAGCCCTTCGGTGTCCCCTACTGACCGTGGGCAGGGCGGGGAATTTTGTGGAGATAAATCAGAACCTGTGGTCCTCGGATTCCTGAGAGAATCCTTCCGTCAGACAGCTCTAACGGAGAGAGAACAATTATTGCAATTGTATAGTGCTCTACCAAAATATCAGAATTTTCATGTTATATCAAAAGGAAAAATGGAAGTTTCAAGCTTTATTACTTATAAGATGTGCATTTAAGGAAATAATGAGAATGTTTAAATCTAGATTTCCAACAACATTAATTCAGCATTTCAACAGTTATGCTTTGAGTTGTTTTATCTCTGAGCGGCATTTTCCCCCATAATAATAATAAAAAAAAACCTTCAAGCAGCTGCTTGCCACAGAGGTCTGACAAGATCCTGTCGGATTATATGTCATAGTAGAAGGTCTGAGAGGATGGCAGGCCCTCAGCAGAAAAACAACACACACAACCATGCCTTACCCGGGGGGCTCGAACCCAGGTCTCTTAGATCAGTAGCCAAGCGTACTAACCACTCGGTCATGGGACGGCACATTATTCTAAATGGCCAGGTCACAAAGTCCCACAGGTTATGATAAGTGGGCCTACTGAACCAGCTGTTAGGATACAGATGGAAACCTCCCGTCGATTCTACCGTTCAGTTCAGTTTTATTATAATAATAATAAGGTTACAAACAGCATATATTTGTAATACTCTTATTAACCCAAGAGCATCTAAGCTCACGTAGGTTTACTTACAAATTATTTAAATACATAACTTTGGCAACACTGACACTCAACTTTACACAAAGAAACAAATATATATATATGTATATACAAAAACAACACAGAATTTATAAAAACGAATTATTTTTTTTTTACTTTAACACTGAAAACAGGCTGTCAGCATTTGTAATGTTCATTAGATAATTAGCAGTGAGAGATCTGAAATGCATAAAATTAATTTCATTTCGAATTAAAATCGGTAAAGAATTAAAAATTTTAGGGGCCAAATAAGCAAAATGTTTGTGCATAATTTCTTTATTTGCAAGTGGTAATAGAAACCTTTTCCCATCATCTCTCATATAATAATTTGTATAATGTAACACTGCATTGCTGTTTTCAAAGAAGTAATTTAATGTTCTATAAACAAATAAATGTCTCAGTGGAAATACACCTGAAATGGTATACTTACAAAAGATGGTAACAGTTTTATATTTGGTAAAATTTGAAATATAAATTTATTTTGCATTGAGATTAGACTCCTTAATGATGAAATGTATGTTCCTCCCCAACTTGTAATACCATACTGTATAGCAGACTGGACACAAGATTTGTATAACATTATTAACATTTTATTACTGAGGATTTTTTTTTAATAATAAAATTTATATAACATTTGTCTAAGTGTGTTTGTCAGTTTTCCAATATGCATTTTCCAACTTAGGGAGCTATCAATATAAAGGACTAGGTATAGTAGACTTTGAACCTGTTCAATTTCTTCACAGCAACAAGCTGAGTAATTATTGCATGAAAAGGTATGCAATTTTTATTTAATCAAATTTGGATTGTATGATTTCTTTTTTAGGTTAAATAGAATATACTTAGTCTTTTTCGTATTTAAATGTAATCCATTTAAATCCAACCATTTCATCACACATTTTAGATCAGTGCTCATGTTATAAAGAGAATTAGCACATAAAGTTAATGATGTATCATCTGCAAAAGTGTTAATATAGCTATTTATTTTTAATTTACATAGATCATTTGTGAATATCAGAAACAAGGTTGGTCCCAGGACTTAACCTTGTGGTACGCCACATGAAATGTTTTGGGTTACTAAGTGTGTTAAAAAGACTAACACATTGCGTTCTGTGCTGTAAGTAGTCTTTAAACCATTTTAATATAACACCACGAATGCCAATATTTTCTAGTTAGTTAATTAAAATTTCGTGATCAACGGTGTCAAAAGCTTTCTCCAAGTCCATAAATACGGATAGAGTAAATTGATTATTGTCCATGGAACGAAACACCTTTGACGTATAAATTCAACAATGCAATTTCTGTACCTCTACCCTTCCTAAACCCAAATTGGTTTTCAGAGAGAAAATTAAAACTATCTAAAATATTTATCAGTTTATTATTAACTAGTTTTTCTAATATTTTTGAAAAACTGGGAGAAGAAATATCGGTCGATAATTCTTAAAATCATTTTTATTTCCCTTTTTGTAAACTGGAATTAAAATAGCTTTCTTCATTAAATCTGGAAAAGTGTCAGTTTCGAAGGATAAATTACAAATATGAACCAATGGTTGAATCAAGTTAAAAGAACATTTTTTAACAGCAATAATGGAAATATTGTCATACCCTGCAGATTTTTTATTTTTAAATCCTTTTATAATGTCAGTCAATTCCTTTCTACAAGTTGGAGCTAAAAACACGGATTTGACATTTTTACTCATATGGCTATTTTGCTTTCTTACAATCCTATTCTTTGACAGATTTACTGCTATATTTACAAAGTATTCATTAAATTGTTTGCCAATAACTTAGCATTTTCAGTTGAATCAGAACCACTTTCTAATTCTGGATATTTATTTTCTACCTTCCGATTTATTATCTCTCTTATCAATTTCCACTGCTTTGATATATTTCCATCACAATTTTGAAACTGAGTTGCAAGGAAACTTTTTTGCATCTCGTATTTTATAATTTATTTGATTTCTAAAGTTTTTAAAGCTACTTGCGCAAGTTTCATTTAAAGGGTATTTTTTGTGATTTTTATATAGCTTATCTCTTTCTTTTAATAAGTTCAGAATTTCGGAAGTAATCCATGGCTTTGCTGATTGCGATTTATTATGAATTTTTCTTTCTCTAGTTGAATCTTTCATTACGAGATTAAATGTGGTTAAAAATTTATTATAAGCTTCATTGGCATCATTAAGAGTTAATACCTCGTCCGAGGAACATTCACTTAAAAGCCTGTTGTTCAATAAAGTATAGTCTATGTAGTGATAAAGAATAGACTCTATAATTATCACACTGAATATTCATATTGTTGCGGATCACAAAAATGGATAGCCACTGAGCGTGAGTATTAAAAGCTATATTTCAAAACCAAATTCAATACAAGGTAAATTGTTACAAAGGAAATATGGATGAAGTATCTTATTAACAAATCAACTATTAACATGCACAAGTCATCAATCTTCCTGCGTAGAGCACACAATATCAGCTCTGTGTATTTTACTAAATACTACCTTTTACTTGATTTACCAGGTCACCCGAAGATCTTCACTCGTAAACCAATTCTCGTCCTGTGCTAATAACTTTTCACACACTAGCCGAACAAAAAGACAGTCCGTGTAGACATTCGAAGTTAGCCATAAAAGTTCCCACTTTTATACTTCCGCGTATACACAACACATCAAGTTACTTCTTGATACTTAACGATAAAAGATCCCACTTTTATCCTTCCGCGTATACACAACACATCAAGTTACTTCTTGATACTTAACGCGCACTGTCTCAGAACAGCTCACCGGCCATTTTCGAACTCACCGACCGTTACAACACAACAACCGTTACAATACAAAACGACCGTTAACGCTCCACTCTTCTTCTCCAAATTCTCCCAACGTTCTTATTCGTTGGCTGAAACTTTGCTTTCGGTTGCCAGATTCTTCTGTCGTAACACTGCCCCCTTCCTAGGTATTGTTCGTCCCGAACAATTCTGGATTCCAAAGCTTCTTCAGTTCTTCGATGAAACGGGGTCAAACGATCCACGTGCTTGCTCTTTGTAGCTGGACGTCGACGAATGCGATATTCCACGTCTGTGTCAAAATGAAAGCGAATCTCATTATGACGTAGATTTCTTTTCTGACTGAAGCCTCGTCCACAAACATAATACGTGTAAGGCCTATAGCCCTTGTGAACACGTTTATGTCTCTGCAGAGAGAAGAATCGACTAAGAGTTTTCGTGCAAAACCTGTAAAAAGTTTTCTTCTTTGTCGAAAGTTTTCTTCTTTGGATTTTTACTTCTATCAACAGTAACAAGGAATGAAAGTCATTAGTGACATAAAATCTAGGGAGGAGTTTCATCCTCCAGTCTGACCCTTTTGTCAGTTGACTTTCACTTAATTCAGAACTGTCGTGATGAACCTTCAGCCATATTTCACCTGATTCAATTTGATCCCCAAGGTGCTTCACAAATATAATATCAGCTCCATAATTCTTTTTAGCTCTTCGGTCCATCTCCTCCTTCCATACTCTTGCTAGAACTGCAGCTTCTAATCCGACAACCTTACCTGTTTCTCCTGTATAAGTGAAATCAGTGATGTGTCGGGCTGCTAGCAATATTTTTTCTGTTTTACCTTCACATAGCCAGCTTGCAACATCTTCAGATACTCCTTGTTCTATTAACATGTTACGAAACTTGTTCAAAGCATTGCCGTTATGCAGAACCTTACGGACACGTGATGCTTCATCTACCCTATTATCCACAATGTTCACAAAACGCAGAAGTTCTCCTAACTCCTCGACGAGCTCTTGCAGTTCCAAGGATCCGTTACCAAGGAAACACTGAACAGCTTCCATCACTTCCAGAGAGTTGTCAACAGAGTTTTCAAGAGGTGAATCCATGTTGCTGATAACAGCTGAACAACTCAAACTCTTCATTCCACGAGCTTGTGATGCTGCAACCACTTTCTTAACTAAATCAACAGCAACATCTTCTGTACTGATGAGATCAATAGCTCCTTTTCCGAATTCAACATCATAAACCAAAGCGCACACTCCTTCAGCCAGCTTTTTGGACACAATTGAGCATCTCCTTAGAGGAACGCTATCTACGGTAGCCGTCAGATCCTTGCAGCGGTAAATCTCCTTATCTGTTGGCACCAGCTCCTCTGTCTGTCCTACGATGCAGCATCCGACGTCTTCCATCATCTGCTCGATTTTATCTTTAGTGCAGTCGACTGTGAAGCCAGGGATGGATTCCAATTTGTCCAGAGTATCTCCCGTCAATTGGAGAGCACGACCGGAGATCATAGGGACCTTGAGACCTAAAGCAGCAAGTGCAGGAGCCAAGACAAGACTCACTTTGTCGCCGACACCTCCTGTACCGTATTTATCTACCATCCGATGGCGCCACTCGGGTCTCCAGCAAAACACATGACCCGAGGAGGTCATAGTTGCTGTTTCTTCGGAATTCAGTTTCTTGGAGCTCTCATTGTAATTAGCCAGGGAAACATCAGTCATGATTGCCAAATTGTTCATTCTGGAGATCAGCGACGAGTTTTGTAACATGATATTGTCCACTTTAGAGCTCTTGTAATCGTGATAAAACTTTTCTATATCCTTATAATCTAAATGGTTATAATGTCCAAATCTGCACATTGACTGTTCAGAAAAGAAATTCAGCGTGGCTACGTTGAAATTATCTGAGGGATTCACTTCTCTCTGATCGTAACTCTGAGGCTTAGTTTCATCCAGAAAGTTAGTCTTTGAAGTACTGTCTCTGCCTGAAGCTCCTTTACTAGCATCACCTGTTACGCTTCTAAGCCATTCTTCGGAATTCTTCTTTCTTAAATCCCCACTTTCTATAAACGATTCGAGTGTGGCTATATGTTTCGGAAAAATCTCTCCGACTTCCCCAGTAACGTCGAATGGCACTTTGTATCTATGATGAATGGACGCCTCTTCTTTACTCGGACCACTCTGCGAAACGTAAACTCTGTTTCGTTCCCCCTCATTACCACTCGTTACTCTGCCTTTGCGATAATTGTCCATGACGCATTTTGCTGACGGCGAGGAATAGAATACCTTTCGTGTGGATCTCTCTTCAGATCGTGCCAGACTTGTATACCTAGGTATTTTGAAGTGCAAAGCGTACTGTATAGTCTCACAGCTCTCTGATCTGTGTGATTGTTCTTCACAGTTCCTAGACATGTCACCAGCGACATAGACACTCTGCCATGCATCACCAGTAGTTGCGTGGTCAAAGGCATTATCTGCGCTATCTCTACGATTCTTGATTTCCAGTAGCAGATCCACATTTTTATATGCGTTGCCTTTCTCTTTTTCTTTTCCATGTTTACAATCTAACTTAACACTATCAAGATCATCTTTTTCACTGACAAATTCAACATTTAAACTATTGCATTGTCTATTGAGTTCGGTTTTATGATCCTTGAAGTGATCAATAATCTTACCAACTCGAGAAGCCACTTCAGCCCTCATCTCAGTATTTTGTGCGGCCATTTCGGCTTTCAAGTCACCTATTTTATCGCTTTGGGCGGCTATATCACCTTTAATCTCAGTTTTTTGTGCGGCCAGGTCACCTATTTTGTTAGCCATATCGGCTTTCAAGTCATTATTTTGACTTTTAATGTCATTCATCTGTGTAGCCATATCGGCTTTCATATCAGTCATCTGCGTAGCCATATCGGCTTTCATATCAGTCATCTGCGTAGCCATATCGGCTTTCATATCAGTCATCTGCGTAGCCATATCGACTTTCAAGCTATTTATCAACTTTACTAATTCATCCATACTTCTAGTTAACGGCATTCAATAAATTAATTATAATCCCACTTCTGACACCAAATGTTGCGGATCACAAAAATGGATAGCCACTGAGCGTGAGTATTAAAAGCTATATTTCAAAACCAAATTCAATACAAGGTAAATTGTTACAAAGGAAATATGGATGAAGTATCTTATTAACAAATCAACTATTAACATGCACAAGTCATCAATCTTCCTGCGTAGAGCACACAATATCAGCTCTGTGTATTTTACTAAATACTACCTTTTACTTGATTTACCAGGTCACCCGAAGATCTTCACTCGTAAACCAATTCTCGTCCTGTGCTAATAACTTTTCACACACTAGCCGAACAAAAAGACAGTCCGTGTAGACATTCGAAGTTAGCCATAAAAGTTCCCACTTTTATACTTCCGCGTATACACAACACATCAAGTTACTTCTTGATACTTAACGATAAAAGATCCCACTTTTATCCTTCCGCGTATACACAACACATCAAGTTACTTCTTGATACTTAACGCGCACTGTCTCAGAACAGCTCACCGGCCATTTTCGAACTCACCGACCGTTACAACACAACAACCGTTACAATACAAAACGACCGTTAACGCTCCACTCTTCTTCTCCAAATTCTCCCAACGTTCTTATTCGTTGGCTGAAACTTTGCTTTCGGTTGCCAGATTCTTCTGTCGTAACAATATTATTGTTAAAATTAACTGTTAAGGCAATGGGATAATGATCAGTCACTGCTAATTTAACAATACTACTCTTGAATGAACTTTCGATTTTGCTTTTAACAAAAATGTGATCTAAACAAGTAGATATCATACTTTCTCTGGTCGGTGAATTTATGAAATTTTGAAAGCCATTTGATGACAACAAATTTAGATATTCATTTGTGTAGTGATCATTTCCTAGTATATCTATATTTAAATCACCAATTACAACAACTTCGCTATTTTTATCAAATGATAAGAGTAGTTCCTGAAGAAATTCTACTAGGAAGGTGGTAAGTGGGATACAAAAAGATCTATAGATACATACGAAATATTGCTGATAATTTTCCAGATAAATAGCAATATATTCAGCTGAACTTATATCCTTAAATGCAACTTGCTTGACTATTAAGGAACTTTTAACGTAGCAAAGTATCCCACCAGATTTATTGTAATCTCTACAACAATGGAACATATGATAACCATCTGATACAAATTTAATTCATATGATATATACTTCAGAAAAAAACTTCATTCAATGATCTTCATTCATTCGTATTCATACAGAAAATTCATTCATATGATCCATACTTCAGAAAATATTAAAATATCCGTCATACTATTTAAATACTTAAGAATAGCTTCCAGCTGTTCAAATTTATTTCTTAAACTCCGATGTTAAAATGTAAAATTTTTAAACTTCAACAATTTCCAGAATTAAAGAAAGACAGTAATTCTTTAATGTCGTTACAGATCACAGAACATGGCATGGGTTCAACATAACTAAAAGGTGAAATATTTTCAGCAGCCATCTTGTTCATTTAACATATTTAGGTCATTGTCATCTCTGATCCGCCAAATTTTGGATCTTTCACTTTTACGGATGAAAACTTTTCCATTTTTCACCCAAACGAATTTATATCTATTTTTTAAATTGCTTAGAATCATACAATAAATTTTTAATACTAGGAATTAGATGTTCATTTAAAAATAATTTTAACTCCTTAAAATCAGGATTAATGTCAGTGTGGCCGAGTGGTTAGCGCGCTTGGTTACTGATCTACGGGACCTGGGTTCGAGCCCCGGATAAGGCATGGATGTTCGTTTTCTGGTGAGGTCCTGCCATCCTCTCAGACCTACTCTGGCATATAAACTGACAGGCTCCTGTCAGACCTCTGTGGCAAGCAGCTGCTTGAGGGGTATTTAATTTTTTACTTTTTAGAGGGAATTTAGATTTTTTGTTGCATTCTAGCCAATTTCTCTTATTTCTTTCGTTTTTAGTTTCACAATAATAGGTTTAATTTTGTCTCTGTTAATTGCAGGAACTCGAGTTTCTTTAAACACAGAGCCATGGCTATATGTCCCATTTAACGGATGGCGATCGTTCCAAGTCCATCGCGAATTAATAGTAGTAACTTAACAGTAGAAGAGAAAAAAAAATATATCGCCTTGAAAAGAATGAAGAGAATGAAGAATTTAAGAATGAATATCGCCTTGAATTCATTTTATGAATTTTTATACCCTCTAATGAGAAAAGTTGGGTTGTTTTACCTCTGAGCGGCACTTTTTTTTGCACAGAATGGGCTAAATGGCTCACAAGGACCCCGGAGGCTCAGAAGGTTGGAGGAAGGGACCCAGTGGTATAGCTGTTGGGAGACAGATGATAGCCTCCCGTCAAGGCCATCCAGTGTGTTCTTTAACGTGTACATTGTATCGCTCTCCCACACACGGCTTAACGTCCCATCCGATTGACGGCGGCCTTTCCAAGCCCATCGGTGTCCCCTACTGACCGTGGGAAGGGCGGGGAGTTCTGCGAAGATAAATCTCGACGCTGACCTAGCTGGGAACTGCAGATTACGAGCATGGCGTGCTACCGACTAAGGTCCCCCCCCCCCCTAGTGAGAAGAAATTCAAACCAATGGATGTTTTGGAAATGGCAAACATTAATATTTCATTAGACCCAAAAATAATTTTTATCACTAAAAACAAAAGGGGCGGGGGTGGCTCAGTCGGGGCGCGCCAGGCCCGTAATCTGCAGTTCCCATGTTCGAGTCCCAGCTGGTCAGCGTTGAGATTTATCTCCGCAAAATTCCCCGCCCTGCCCACGGTCAGTAAGGGACACCGATGGGCTTAGAAAGGCCGCCGTCGGTCGGATGGGACGTTTTAAGCCATGGCCCCGTGTACGGGAGAGCCATACCCTGTGCACTTTAAAGAACACGCTGGATGGCCTTGACGGGAGGCTACCATCTGTCTCCCAACAGCTGTTCCAGTGGGGTCCCCTCCCCAACCTTCTCTGAGCCTTCGAGGTCCATGTGACCTGGCCATTTAGCCAATGGTGTGCAAAAAAGTGCCGCTCAGAGGTAAAACAACCAACCAAAAACAAAAAAGTCGAAGGTCTACAGACGAAAGACAAAATATAAACAGTTCATTTCTGAAAATGTGCTGAAATTCCAAATCGTGAACATCGAGACCAAACAATAATTTCATTGAGCAATAAATTCCTGAAAAAATTAACTTTATAAAAAGAAATCAATACTTCTGCTTCATATAAATCAGTCACAAAAAGTTGGCTGTTATTAAAAAAAAAATATTTTATCTATTTCAGAAATTGCTTTGTTGACATTCCATAACCATAAAAAGCATTGATTTCTTCCACGTGATCCTGAAGCCATCTGCGGAGACTTTCCAGGATCACTTTAAGAGTCAAAATCCGGAGCAATAAAATCTTCGGATCATTGGCAATAAAAATGATACCTAAAGCCCCTCCCTAAAAAAAATATCGGAGTGCCAAACGATTATCGAAAAATCCAAACTTTTATAACTCGGGAATTACTTTCTTTTCCAGACTTACAAAAATTATGAGTCGACGTTGGATATAAGGGCTGGAGTTGGGTTGTTTCATCTGCGTGTGAAAGGTTTTGCACACAATGGTCTAAATGGTCAGGTCACAAGGACCCCGAAGGCTCAGAGAAAGTTCAGAAAAAGGAACCCACTGAAACAGCTGTTAGGATATAGATAGTAGCATCCCGTCAAGGCCATCCAGCGTGTTCTTTTACAAGAACAGGGTATGGCTCTCTCGCACACGGATCCACGGCTTAACGTCCCATCCGACGGACGGCGGCCTTTCTAAGCCCAACGGTGTCCCCTACAGACTATGGTCAGGGGGGGGGGGGGAATTTTGCGGAAATAAATCTCAGCGCCGGCCTAAGTGGTACTCGAACCCCAGAACTGTTAGATTACGAGCCTGGCGCGCTACCGACTGAACAAATTACTGCTTTTTGTAGTCTGCAGTTCTCAGGTTCGAGTCCAAACTAACTAATATTGAGATTTATCCCCACTGAACACTTTTCCCCCGTTCCCTACTGCCACAAAGGGAATACCCAAAGGCTTAGAAAGGCCGCCGTCCGTCGGATTGGACATTAAATCGTGGTTCTGTGTAAAGGCAGCCATACCCTATGCACTATAAAAAGCAAGTGGATGTCCTTGAAGGTAGGATTCGATTTGTCTCCTGACCCCTTTCCGGTGGCTCTCATCACCTGTCGAACTCTCAGCATTTAGGGTCCTTGTGAAGCAGCCATTTAACCCATTTCATGCGCAAAAGTGCAGTTCAGTGATTAAACAATACAATCCCTGCAAAATGAACATTTAATCACTGTGCTATACAAATGGGTTTGGATTGTTTTACCTCTGAGCGGCACTTTTTTGCACACAATGGGCTAAATGGCCAGGTCACATGGACCCCGAACCGAAGGCTCAGAGAAGGTTGGGGAGGGGACCCACTGGAACAGCTGTTGGGAGACAGATAGTAGCCTCCCGTCAAGGCTATCCAGCGTGTTCTTTAACGTGCACAGGGTATGGCTCTCCCGCACACGGGGCCACGGCTGCCTTTCTGCCTTTCTAAGGACGGCGGCCTTTCTAAGCCCATCGGTGTCCCCTACTGACCGTGGGCAGGGCGGGGAATTTTGCGGAGATAAATCTCAATGCTGACCAGCTGGGACTCTAACCTGACAACTACAGATTACGAGCCTGGCGCGCTACCGACTGAGCCACACCCGCCCCCCGCGCACAGGGTATGGCTCTCTCGCACACATGGCCACGGCTTAACGTCCCATCCGACGGACGACTTCCATTCCTAGCCCATCGGTGTCCCCTACTGACCGTGGGCAGGGCGGGGAGTTTTGCAGAGATAAATCTCAACGCTGACCCAACTGGGACTCGAACCTGGGAACTACAGATTACGAGCCTAGCGCGCTACCGACTGCGCCACCCCCACCCCGCTATACAAATGGGAATAACAGCTTCCGATCACCACATGGGCCATGTTTTTTTCCCGCAAAACTCCCCGCCCTTAGTAGGGAACACTGAAGGGCTTGGAAAGGCGGACGTCCGTCGGATAGGACGTTAAGCCGTGGCTCGTGAGCGGGAGAGCCATCCCTGTACATGTTAAAGAAGACTAGATGGCCTTTACGGGAGGCTACAATCTGCCTCCCAACAGCTTTCCAGTGGGTCGCCTCCGCCAACCTTCTTTGAGCCCTCGGGGTCCTTGTGACCTGGCGGGGGTGGCTCAGTCGGTAGCGCGCCAAGCTCGTAATATGTAGTTCCCAGGTTCGAGTTCCAGCTGGGTCAGAGTTGAGATTTATCTCTGCAAAATTCCCCGCCCTACCCACGGTCAGTAGGGGACACCGATGGACTTGGAAAAGCCGCCGTCCGTTGATGGGACGTTAAGCCGTGGCTCCGTGTGCGGGAGAGCCATACCTTGTGCACGTTAAAGAACATGCTGGATGACCTTGACGGGAGGTTACCATCTGTCTCCCAACAGCCATTCCAGTGAGTCCCCTCCCCCAACCTTCCCACCGTCTCTGAGCCTTCAGGGTCCATGTGACCTGGCCGTTTAGCCCATGGTGTGCAAAAAAAGTGACGCTCAGAGATAACACCTTTAAATATTCAAACTTTCTTAACTCATTAAATATTGAACGAATATTGTTATTTTTGTTTAAAATCTTTATCTGCATCACATTTCTCAAAAAAAAAAAAACTTTTCAGAAATTAAAGAGCTTCGATGTCAGTTTCCCGTTGTCATAGCAACATTGGGTTGTTCCTTAATTCATGGATGAGATTGAAAATTAAGAAGTCATTGAAGATGAAACAGCGCATGAAAAAGCAGCGATGTTACCAATGAAGCGCATTGAGGCATGTGCTGATGTCGGGCTCTGTCGACTACACCGAAAGAAAGGTCCGGAAATACCCGAGTTATGAGCGCTGATGATCGTGCATTCACGCGTGATGATTAACGATGGGTAAAAATCATTGACGTGTTTTTAGAATCGCAGAGAAATACACTGACCTGACAAAATATTTGAAAATTTTTGTGTTGTGCCAATGAGAATCTGATTTTGAAGTTCGTTAACTTTTAAAATATGCATTAAATGGAATTAAAGATCATGATTAAATCAGTTTCAATCTCGATTTTTAACAATATTTTTTCGGTATTTAAAGAGTTGTTTCGGGATGGGCTAAATGGTCAGGTCACAATGACCCCAAGGGCTCAGAGAAGGTTGGGGGAGGGGACCCATTGGACAGCTATTAGGAGACAGTTTTTTTTTATTAGGCATTGACAGAAGGTTACCATCGTTTTCTTTAACGTGCACAGGGATGGCTCTCTCCCGCACACGGGACCACAGCTTAACGTCCCAACCGAAGGCCGGCTGGCTTTCCAAGCCCATCGGTGTCCCCTACTGACCGTGGGAAGGGCGGGGAGTTTTGCGGAGTAAAATCTCAACTCTGACCCAGCTGGAACTCGAACCTAGGAACTGCAGATTACGAGCCTGGCGCGCTACCGACTGAGCCCCCCCCCCCTATTAAAGAGTTACAGAAGATGCAATATTTCCCAACAGTAATGAGTCATTTGGGTTGTTTTACCTCTGAGCGGCACTTTTTGGCACACCATGGGCTAAATGGCCAGGTCACATGGAACCCGAAGGCTCAGAGAAGGTTGGGGGAGGGGACCCACTAGAACGGCTGTTGGGAGACAGATGGTAGCCTCCCGTCAAGGCCATCCAGCGTGTTCTTTAACGTGCACAGGGTATGGCTCTCCCGCACACGGGGCCACGGCTTAACGTCCCATCCGACGGACGGCGGCCTTTCCAAGCCCATCGGTGTCCCCTACTGACCGTGGGGAGGGCAGGGAATTTTGCGGAGATAAATCTCAACGCTGACCCAGCTGGGACTCGATCCTGGGAACTACAGATCACGAGCCTGATGCGCTACCGACTGAGCCACCCCCGCCCCACTAACCGAGAGCAGGGTTAGGATTATCGGCAATTAATCTTAACGGAGGCTCGGTTTTAACTTGAACCCGAGAACAGCAGAATACGAACGTAGCCCGCTATCAACTAAACCAGCTCCCTCCCGCTCTTAGTCCGGAAGAAAAAAAAAAATCCTCATTTTAAGCAAACGTCACCGAAAAGTGAGGGGGGGGGGAACTTTCTAAAGTCTAAAGTTTTGAAGGGGAGCGAGGTGGTTATAACAAAGTGCTCTCGACTTCCTTCACGGTCACGAGAAAGAATGACGTCTGGGCGCATTGTTTGGCGCAACCACAATATCGGCGAAGGAACAATGGATGGAAAAAAATGGCGGTTACGGTTTAGGCGCAAATATTCACTGCAGCGTTTTAAGGTGAGAGTCGGCTGCGAAGAAGCAAACTGTCAAGCCTTTAATGGCTAACTCTTGTTAGGTTATTAACCTAAGCACACTGAATGGAAAGGATCTCCTTTCGTAATGGGGTAGAAAAACTACTCTTCCCAAAAACCAAAATCTTAGGGCAAATTAGAAATGGGGGTTGGTTGTTTTACCTCTGAGCGGCACTTTTTTTTGCACACCATGGGCTGAATGGTCAGGTCACAAGGACCCCGAAGGCTCAGAGAAGGTTGGGGGAGGGGACCCAATGGAACAGCTATTGGGTTGTTTTACCTCTGAGCGGCACTTTTTTTACACACCATGGGCTAAATGGCCAGGTCACATGGATCCCGAAGGCTCAGAGTAGGTTGGGGGAGGGGACCCACTGGAACAGCTGTTGGGAGACAGATGGTAGCCTCCCGTCAAGGCCATCCAGCGTGTTCTTTAACGTACACAGGGTATGGCTCTCCCGCACACGGGGCCAAGGCTTAACGTCCCATCCGACGGACGGCGGCCTTTCCAAGCCCATCGGTGTCCCCTACTGACCGTGGGCAGGGCGGGGAATTTTGCGGAGATAAATCTCAACGCTGACCCAGCTGGGACTCGAACCTGGGAACTACAGATTACGAGCCTGGCGCGCTACCGACTGAGCCACCCCCGCCCCTACAGCTGTTGGGAGACACATGGTAGCCTCCTGTTAAGGCCCCCAGCGTGTTCTTTAACGTGCACAGAGTATGGCTCTCCCGTACACGGAGCCACTGCTTAACGTCCCACCCAATAGAGGGCGGCTTTTCCAAGCCCATCGGTGTCCCCTATTGACCGTGGGCAGGGGGGATCCCAAGAGCTCAGGAGGTTAGGGGGGTAACCCACTGGATAGCGTTTAGAAAACTTAGTAGAGTCTCTTCAACGCCATTCAGTGTGTTCTTTAACGTGCACAAGGTATGGCTCTCCCGCACACGACTTTAATGTCACTCCTCTAGAAATTTATAATAGCTTTGCTTATGTAAAAAACATTATTTCATTATGACAATGATATCTGAAGTTATTTTGGGTACCTGATAATTCATCATCATCATCCTCAAGCAGCCATGGGCTACGGAGGTCCAACCAGACCGTGCAATTTAGTTCTCCAAGCAAGTCTATCCTGAGCTACCTGATAATTAAACCTACATAAATCCCCCAGGAGTAGATTAAATTACTTAGAGCTGGGTGGGGTTGGCTCAGTCGATAGCGCGCCAGGCTCGTAATCTGTAGTTCCCAGGTTCGAGTCCCAGCTGGGTCACGTGGAGATTTATCTCCGCAAAATTCCGCGCCCTGCCCACGATCAGTAGGGGACACCGATGGGCTTGGTAAAGGCTGCCGTCCGTCGGATGGGACGTTAAGCCGTGGCCCCGTGTGCGGGAGAGCCATACCCTGTGCACGTTAAAGAACACGCTGGATGGCCTTGACGGGAGGTTACCATCTGTCTCCCAACAGCTGTTCCAGTGAGTCCCCTCCCCTAACCTTCTCTGAGCTTTCAGGGTCCATGTGACCTGGCCATTTAGCCCATGGTGTGCAAAAAAGTGCCGCTCAGAGGTTAAACAACCCAACCTTAGAGCTGGGAATATTTCTGTTGTAACATGGCCGACTGAAATTTCGAATATCTTTAATGATAAAAGATGACGTTTCCCAAAGATTTTTACCAGAGATATTATTCCTGTTTCAAAGGAAGGTGATTACAGTTATTACGATAATTGCAAGGATAAAATTCTGCTTTCTGTTCCAGGTAACTTTTTTATATTATTGCGCTCAGTAGAATTAAGAATTTGATCGATGAGAAACTTCGAGATAACTGGTGTGGATTCGGAAGTGGGGGGGGGGATGCATGGAACAACTTTTTTTCATACACAGATTCTTGAGAAAGGTTTAGATTTCCAAAAAGCTTTATGTTTTCAAAAACATTTTTGTCTCTGTTGATCGCCATAGTTCGAGGTTTATGATTCGAACTAACGGCATACCTGAGAAGTTGGGTTGGGTTGTTTTACCTCTGAGCGGCACTTTTTTGCACACCATGGGCTAAATGGCCAGGTCACATGGACCCCGAAGGCTCAGAGAAGGTTGGGGGAGGGGACCCACTGGAACAGCTGTTGGGAGACAGATGGTAGCCTCCCGTCAAGGCCATCCAGCGTGTTCTTTAACGTGCACAGGGTATGGCTCTCCCGCACACGGGGCCAAGGCTTAACGTCCCATCCGACGGACGGCGGCCTTTCCAAGCCCATCGGTGTCCCCTACTGACCGTGGGCAGGGCGGGGAATTTTGCGGAGATAAATCTCAACGCTGACCCAGCTGGGACTCGAACCTGGGAACTACAGATTACGAGCCTGGCGCGCTACCGACTGAGCCACCTCCGCCCCTACCTGAGAAGCTGTATTATTATAAAGTGCCATAGCCGGTTGGGTTGTTTCACCTCTGAGCGGCATTTTTTTGCACACCATGGGCTAAATGGCTAGGTCACAAGGACCCCGAAGGCTCAGAGAAGGTTGGGGGAGGGGACCCACTGGAATAGCTGTTGGGAGACAGATGGTAGCCTCCCGTCAAGACCATCCAGCGTGTTCTTTAACGTGCACAGGGTCCCGCACACGGGGCCACGGCTTAACGTCCCATCCGACGGACGGCGGCCTTTCCAAGCCTATCGTTGTCCCCTACTGACCGTGGGCAGGGCGGGGAGTTTTGCGTAGATAAATCTCAACGCTGACCCAGCTGGGACTCAAACCTGGGAACTACAGATTACGAGCCTGGCGCGCTACCGACTGACTCCCCAATTTTGGTGTTGAATTGTTAAATCCTCTGAAGGTGACATGACATCTGTTGCTTAGGATTGACACACGTTTCACTTCCGATTCGCTCCATACGGACCACTTATTAGTGCACGCCCATCTTTAACAGCTGACGAGACCTGGCCCGGTGCCAAAAATCCTTCCTTCTTGTCACGCTAGTGCATCAGAGCTCATTTTTTAAAAAGGAGATTATTTCTGCTTCTTGGAATCATTCATTCACACTCGCAAGGAACAATACACACAAAAAAAAAAACTCATGGACATTGCAGATTTATTGTTATTTAAATAAAAAGGAAATGCTCCTCAAGGCTTGAAGATTTCTTTTTACTAACCAAGAGATTTTGACAGATTCATCTCCGAGTTGGGTTGGGTTGTTTTACCTCTGAGCGGCACTTTTTTGCACACCATGGGCTAAATGGCCAGGTCACATTGACCCCGAAGGCTCAGAGAAGGTTGGGGGAGGGGACCCACTGGAACAGCTGTTGGGAGACAGATGGTAGCCTCCCGTCAAGGCCATCCAGCGTGTTCTTTAACGTGCATAGGGTATGGCTCTCCCGCACACGGGGCCACGGCTTAACGTCCCATCCGACGGACGGCGGCCTTTACCAAGCCCATCGGTGTCCCCTACTGACCGTGGGCAGGGCGGGGAATTTTGCGGAGATAAATCTCAACGCTGACCCAGCTGGGACTCGAACCTGGGAACTACAGATTACGAGCCTGGCGCGCTACCGACTGAGCCACCCCCGCCCCATTCATCTCCGAGACACACACGATGGGCTAAATGGCAGAAGTCACGAATACCCCCAAAGGGCTCAGGTAAGATTTGGAAATAACGTACACAGCGTATGGCAGTGACTTTCTTTAGCACACACACACACACAACCATGGCTTAACGTCATATCTGAAGGACGGGTCTTTCCGAGTTAAGATGGATATCTCTGAGTGGCCCATTTTTTGCACACGGTGGGTTAAATGGCCAGATCACAAGGACCCCAAAGGACTCATAAGACTGGAGAAGGGGATCGCACTGGTCATTTATTAGAACAAAGACGAGTCTCTCAATCGAGAGCCACCCCGGGGATGGCTCAGTCGGTAGCGAGATAGGCTCGTAATCTGCGGTTCTCAGAGGTTCGAGTCCCAACTGGATAAGCGTTGGGATTTATCTCCGCAAAATTTCTCGTCCTGCCCAGGGTCAGTAGGGGGTAAAAATACTCCTCTGCACGCTAAAGAACACGCTGGATGGCCTTGACGGGAGGCTACCATCTGACTCCTAACAGTTATCTAGTGGGTCCCCCTTCCCCACAACCTTCTATTAGCCCTAGGAGCCCTTATCACCTGACCATGTTGTGCAAAAGAGTTGGGTTATTTTACCTCTGAGCGGCACTTTTTTGCACACCATGGGCTAAATGGCCAGGTCACATGGACCCCGAAGGCTCAGAAGGTTGGGGGAGGGGACCCACTGGAACAGCTGTTGGGAGACAGATGGTAGCCTCCCCGTCAAGGCCATCCAGCGTGTTCTTTAACGTGCATAGGGTATGGCTCTCCCGCACACGGGACCAAGGCTTAACGTCCCATCCGACGGACGGCGGCCTTTCCAAGCCCATCGGTGTCCCCTACTGACCGTGGGCGGGGAATTTTGCGGAGATAAAACAACAACAGGTGAGGCACAATTTACCGTCCTATCCAAGTTAAATAAAGATGTCCCTATCAAGCCCAATTGCAGAAAAAAAAGGGGGGGATAGCAGGAAAAATATACTGGAGGGGGGGGGGGGGCAAGAAATCACAATTCCATTGCAGTATACCGTTTTTCACCTCCATTTTAGGTCTTTAAAAATTTCTTGAAAAATACATGAAATATTCGTAAGTTTAATTTTTTTGCCTTCATTCTCAAAAAGTGAGTGGTACAAGTCTAGCATAACTATCGGAATTCAACAAACTGGACTTCAGTAGGGGAAGGCAGGAGGATCCAATTGCACCCCCCATGGTGCCACCTACCGACGAAAATAAAATTAAAATAAAAAAATTAACCTCCTCAAGCAGCTGATTTGCTAGATAGGGTCTGACAGGAGACTGTCAGTTTATAACGAAGGATCTGTGAGGAACCCTCAGCAGAACGCCAAGTGGACGAAATTTTTTCAAAATGGCAACTTGATTTTTACGTTTCTCATGTCGTTCTTATTAATATGAAAAATGTTTTTTGGGCTGAATTTTTAATAACAGATTATCCCTCCCCCCCCCCCCCTCCATATACACACTTTTCGGGAATTTCTTAATTGTATTATGGTATGATCGCAACTGCACTTATAAATGAACTATTCGATCTAAAGATCTTGAAATATTCGTTCCCACTCCTTTATATTGGGGTGGCTCAGTCGGTAGCGCGCCTGGCTCGTAATCTGTAGTTCCCAGGTTCAAGTCCCAACTGGGTCAGCGTTAAGATTTATCTCCGCAAAACTCCCCGCCCTGCCCACGGTCAGTAGGGGACACCGATGGACTTGGAAAGACCGCCGTCCGTCGGATGAGACGTTAAGCCGTGGGCCAGTGTGCGGGAGAGCCATACTCTGTGCACGTTAAAGAACACGCTGGATGGCCTTGACGGGAGGCTACCATCTGTCTCCCAACAGCTGTTGCAGTGGGTCCCCTCCCCCAACCTTCTCTGAGGCTTCGGGGTCCATGTGACCTGGCCATTTAGCCCATTGTGTGCAAAAAAGTGCCGCTCAAAGGTGAAACATCCCAACCCCACTCCTATATCCCCAAATCTGACAAAAATGAAAATTTATATTTTTGCTTTTCGCTCGCCATTTGTGTTTGTGGATTTGTCAAAACAGTTGTCCCACCCTAGGTTTCGAATTCGACAGACAAACGTAATGATTTATGTGTCAAATAAAAGCCCCCTCAAGCAGCTGCTTGCCACAGTGGTCTGACAGGAGCCTGTCAGTTTATATGTCATAAGAGAAGGTCTGAGGATGGCAGAACCTCAGCAGAAAAACAACACACATCCATGCCATACCCGGGGCTCGAACCCAGGTCCCTTAGATCAGTAGACAAGCGTGCTAACCACTCGGCCACGGGACGGCTAGGAGAGTGTTGTAGGCTATAGGAAATTGACCCCCATGCTTTCTTCCCCCCCCTAAAAGAGGTCAAATGTGGAAACGATTGTTCCGCTTATATTCGGAATGCAAGGGCGGCTTATATTCGGAAAATAACGGGCTATGCGTCAAATGAAAGCTTGTGAGGTGGGGAGTGTTGTGGAAAATAAAAATATACCTATCTTAATTTCTTCCCCCCCTGAAAAAGAAGTTAGGCGTCATGTAAAAGCTCATACGAGTACCGTCGTAGACTACTTCGAATTATGCCCCACGCAGTTCTCCCCTCCACCAAAATTTTGGAGGGGGTCGACCTTAACGAACTGCATCTCAAATTAAAGCGTGTGACGTCTTCGGTGTCAGGGGCTACTTCAAAACAAGGGTCCGAAAAAGGAGGGGCGGGGGTGGCTCAGTCGGTAGCGCGCCAGGCTCGTAATCTGTAGTTCCCAGGTTTGAGTCCCAGCTGGGTCAGCGTTGAGATTTATCTCCGCAAAATTCCCCGCCCTGCCCACGGTCAGTAGGGGACACCGATGGGCTTGGAAAAGCCGCCGTCCGTCGGATGGGACGTTAAGCCGTGGCCCCGTGTGCGGGAGAGCCATACCCTGTGCACGTTAAAGAACACGCTGGATGGCCTTGACGGGAGGATACCATCTGTCTCCCAACAGCTGTTCCAGTGGGTCCCCTCCCCCAACCTTCTCTGAGCTTCGGGGTCCATGTGACCTGGCCAGCCCATGGTGTGCAAAAAAGTGCCGCTCAGAGGTAAAACAATCCAACCCGGAAAAGGGAGAGTAAAAATGTGATCGATTTTTATGAATCATATCAGAGTTTCTGAAGGTAGGTGTTTTTAGTCACAAAGAAAAAGTTTAAAAAAAATACCTATCTTCCTATAGGGCCCTAGAAAATAAATCTAAAGCATATCGATGGTGCTTTTGGGTTGGGTTGTTTTACCTCTGAGCGGCACTTTTTTGCACACCATGGGCTTCAATTGGCCAGGTCACATGGACCCCGAAGGCTCAGAAAAGGTTGGGGGAGGGGACCCACTGGAACAGCTGTTGGGAGACAGATGGTAGCCTCCCGTCAAGGCCATCCAGCGTGTTCTTTAACGTGCACAGGGTATGGCTCTCCCGCACACGGGGCCACGGCTTAACGTCCCATCCGACGGACGGCGGCCTTTCCAAGCCCATCCGTGTCTCCTACTGACCGTGGGCAGGGCGGGGAATTTTGCGGAGATAAATTTCAACGCTGACCCAGCTGGGACTTGAACCTGGGAACTACAGATTACGAGCCTGGCGCGCTACCGACTGAGCCACCCCCGCCGCCTGCTGAGATCTTGCCTCTTCACAGATCTTCTCTATAAAGGATCTTTGTCACTTCTCTACAGCTAGAAGCTGCTTGAGGGAATATTTTTTCTTATTTGTTACATTATGAGGAATTCACTACAAAGGAAAGATTAGCCTTGAGATTAGCTTAGGTGGTCTACAGATTTGAATATTTATAATTTATGCTAATGAATTTGGCTCTTTTGATAAATTACGTTTAGGAGATGAACTCTTCCGTTAGGGATGATAATCAGACAAGTAATAAGGTCCTTTTAGTAATAGAGAGAAAACTAAACAGATGAAAATGGTTGTTAGGAGAATTAATTAGAATAAATTAGCTTTTAGGAGACAGATGGAAGCCTTCTGTCAAGGTTATTCAGCGTGTTTTAAAAGTGCACGTCTCTGCTGAACACGCTTAACGTTCTGTCCAACACAGGATGGCTCTTCGAAACCCATCGGTATCCCCTTTTTCACCGAGGGGGATTTCGCAGAGATAAATCACACAGGTGGGACTCGAACTTGGGAGCTGCGGATTACGAGCCTGGCGCTCTACTGATTGCGTCCCTTGCGGGGGAGGAGGTATAAAATATCCTCGAGGTCTCGAATAGCGTATATTCTCTAAAAAAAAAGTCCCCGAAAATCAGGGACTCGAGACATTAATCCATTTACCCCCACTAGATACCTCACTGAGTAGGGTTGGACATACATTGATATTTACAAATTACGTTTTTATTAATCACAGAACTTTTCTTCAATTATCTACCAAAAAATTATTTTATATCATTTTTTCACCTTCCCCACCCCCAACATTACCCCTCCTCTTCAGCTCTATAGACAAAATCTTTCAGATATTCCCTCCCCATCCACGAATTTACAAGAAAGGGATATTAAGACAACATATGAATGACAAATAGCTGAAGCTGAAATGTGTACTCACCTATTTTTAAAATGTGCACTCACCTATTTTAAAACGTGCTCACCTATTTTTAAAACGTGCACTCACCTATTTTTAAAACGTGCACTCACCTATTTTTAAAACGTGCACTCACCTATTTTAAAAACGTGCACTCACCTATTTTAAAAATGTGTACTCACCTATTTTTAAAATGTGCACTCACCTATTTTAAAACGTGCTCATCTATTTTAAAACGTGCTCATCTATTTTTAAAACGTGCACTCACCTATTTTTAAAACGTGCACTCACCTATTTTAAAAACGTGCACTCACCTATTTTAAAAATGTGCACTCACCTATTTTAAAAATGTGCACTCACCTATTTTTAAAATGTGCACTCACCTATTTTAAAATGTGCACTCACCTATTTTTCTGTCGCAGCAGACGCACAAATCTCTCTGCTACCCAACAATACCACGCACATCAAGCTCTATTTTTTTCTGGAACGAAAATCAAAAAGGGACGACTAGGTCTTAGTTCCGCTTTGTCGAAACAAGTCTAGACACAAACCACGTGCAATAGCAGACGGTAACACACCTTGAAGACAACAATCGGCAGGTACAACTTGGGTCTTGAAACGTTCAATTATTACGAGGCAGAAAAATAAGATAAAAAAAATTCACTCGACAACGAGAAACGAAACTTGTCTTCACACAACACCAACACTCGGAGGAACAAAAATGAAAGCGCCGAAATGATGACTTCTCCGGCCGACACACAGCTGACGACGACAATCGGCCCTTGCTGCGGAATGAATGTCACATGACTCACGTGGCCGCTCACCGGCGGCCGAGTGTTGCCACAGGCTGACTCGCTTCGTGCGAAACGGCTAGACGCGGCCAATGTCGAATGAAGAGGGGTGGCGGCTCCTCGGGGCTCGTGTGCGCTCGAAAATCGAGTGAGAGCTTTCGCAGAATCTTGAGAAGGTGTGTTTTAAAAGAGTGCAGTAGTGTGGCGAGTTCTTCTCCCTTTTCATTCCCCCCCCCCCACCGATACTTTTCCCCAACATGAGTCGGTGTATAACTGGCAGGTGTACTTTCAAAGAAGGATGTGGTGGATTGTCTCTGCAGGGTCTTGGTTGCTAGGAGTGTTAGGATTTGATGTTGTTGCTGTGAAGGAAATAATTAGATGGAAGTATGCATTGTTTGGGACATTTTTTTTTTCCTTAGCCGATTTTTGTAATTGTATGGGAGAGTTTTTTTTAGAGGGGAGAGGATGGTTAATATGACGCATTTTTTTTCTATTTGTGAAAGATTAGCTGTTACTTAAGAATTATGTTTAAATGAGAAAGTTTTTTTTATTGATTTTTCTGCCTTTATTTTTTTGGAAGAAACGGGCAATTATTTTTCTATTTATGGTCTTGCAAGCACTATTAAAATATTTTGTTCCTAAGACAAATAAAATAGTTTTATAAATTTTAAGATATGCAATTCTTCTTTTGATTTGAATGTGGTATTCAAATAAACTATTCGTATTTACGTTTACAAAATAAAATTACAAAATTTTAATATTTTTAATAGTCGAAGCTAGAAATTCAATGTTCACGTCACAGACAGGTTTACGAATATTCAATGTTCATCTTTGGCTCAATCGGTAGTGCGCCAGGTTCGTAATCTGCAGTTCCCAGGTTTGAGTACAAACTGGGCCTTTTCATTTTTATCGTGGCCGAGTGGTTAGCACGCTTGGCTACCGATCTAAGGGACCTGGGTTCGAACCCCGGGTAAGGCATGGATGTATGTGTCGTTTTTCTGCTGAGGTCCTGCCATCCTCTCAGATCTCCTACTGTGGCATATAAACTGACAGGCTCCTGTCAGACCTCTGTGGCAAGCAGCTGCTTGAGGGGGTATTTCTTTATTTATTTTATATATTATATAAGACGTTACGTTTAAGAACATTTCGTTTGATTCTGGGTTGGTTGTTTTTACCTGTAAGCAGCACTTTTTTTACACACACAATGGGCTAAATGACCAGGTTAATGGCCCCGATGGCTGAAAGAAAGTTGGGGGAGGGGACCCATTGGAACAGCTGTTGGGAGACAGATGGTAGCCTCTCGTCAAGGCCATCCACCGTGTTCTTTAACGTGAACAGGGTATGGCTCTCCCGCACACGCAGCCACATAGCTTAATGTCTCATCCGACGGGCGGCGGCTTTTCCAAACTCATCGGTGACCGAATGACCGGGCAGGGGACTTTTGCGGAGATAAATCTCAGCCCCCTCTAGGCCACCCCTTCTAGATTCTAGGATCGAGAGGAGAGCTTATAGCCCCCCCCCCCCCCCCCCCCCCCCCTCTTCTGCATGGCTAAGAAATTTGCATAAAACCAACCACGGGCTTTGGTAGGGAAAGTGGGAGGGAAATTTCCCTCTCTCCTGGAAAAATTGATCGAAAAATTAAATTATGCTGAACGTATTATTTATCTTCGCAAAATTCCCCGCCCTGCCCACGGTCAGTAGGGGACACCGATGGGCTTGGAAAGGTCACCGTCCGTCGGATGGGACGTTAAGCCGTGGCCCCGTGTGCGGGAGAGACATACCCTGTGCACGTTAAAGAACACGCTGAATGGCCTTGACGGAAGGCTGCCATCTGTCTCCCAACAGCTGTTCCAGTGGGTCCCCTCCCCCAACCTTCTCTGAGCCTTCGGGGTCCATGTGACCTGGCCATTTAGCCCATGGTGTGCAAAAAAGTGCCGCTCAGAGGTAAAACAACCCAAACAACCCAAAGCTGAACGTATTAGATATACCAGAAATGAATGTTTTTTTTTCTCATTGAAATGTTATCTCGTTTTTTTTTTTTCGTTTTCAAAAGCATATTATTGTGTTCTTGCTAGTTAAAATATCTTCGCTTTCATTTGTTGTTATTCACACGTGCATTGAGTGATCTTTGAATTATGGCCATCCCATATTGTGTCAGTAGGACGCTAACTTCGAAACCCTATAGGTTCGAGTCCCAGCTGGGTCAGCGTTGAGATTTATCTCCGCAAAATTCCCCGCCCTACCACGGTCAGTAGGGGACACCGTTGGGCTTGGAAAGGGCGCCGTCCGTCGGATGGGACGTTAAGCAGTGGCCCCGTCTGCGGGAGTACCCTGTGCACGTTAAAGAACACGCTGGATGGCCTTGACGGGAGGCTACCATCTGTCTCCCAACAGCTGTTCCAGTGGGTCCCCTCCCCCAACCTTCTCTGAGCCTTCGGGGTCCTTGTGACCTGGCCATTTATCCCATGGTGTGCAAAAAAGTGCCGCTGAAAGGTAAAACAACCCAACAGCTGTTCCAGTGGATCCCCTCCCCCAACCTTCTCTGAGCCTTCGGGGTCCATGTGACCTGGCCATTTAGCCCATGGTGTGCAAAAAAGTGCCGCTCAGAGGTAAAACAACGTGAAATGTTCGCTTAAAAAAAATGACATTTATCTGAATTTGGCGCCGTCTAACAGCAAAAACTGTAACTAATGGATGACTTGAAAAATACAAATACTAATATTTCATAATATTTCATTAGTGTCATTCAAGTCCTAAAGGTCTTCCAATAACAAACCAGTTTAAGTCACCATAGAGTTAGACTACATTTTCGAGCACACAAATGTTTGTGTTTTCTTCTTTTTTTTAATTTCTTTCAATCTCTTCATTTCTAAAAAATTATTCTTAACTTTTTAAATCTCATAGAACAGTACAGTCGCTCAAACAAATATCTGAACACTACGGTTGATTCCAGAATTCAGAAAAAATATCTGGCAACGATTTTTTTTTTTTTTGAAATTAGTGATCTGGCAACCTTCGTGTCACGTGACACGAAGATTGCCAGATCACTAATTTCTAGATCTGATCAGATCACTAATTTCTAGATCTGATAATTAGTGATTTCGTGTCACGTGACACGAAGGTTGCCAGATCACTAATTTCTAAAAAAACGTTGCCAGATACTTTTTCTGAATTCTGTAATCACGTGACACGAAGGTTGCCAGATCACTAATATCTAAAAAAATCGTTGCCAGATATTTTTCCTGAATTCTGTAATCACGTGACACGAAGGTTGCCAGATCACTAATTTCTAAAAAAATCGTTGCCAGATATTTTTCCTGAATTCTGTAATCACGTGACACGAAGGTTGCCAAATCACTAATTTCTTTAAAAAAATCGTCGGCAGATATTTTTTCTGAATTCTGTAATCAACCATAGTGTTCGGATACTTTTTTGAGCGACTGTACTCTCTGGTATTGTGGTTCTGGGCGTATCTTTCGAAGCTACCCCAACTCTTTCTACGTTATATGCTTACGTTAGATGACTACAGTGTAACTATTGAGGTCGACCCCTCATCGGAAACGGGTACAGTCATCCTCTTGTGCAAATTGTCCACTGCAGCGATCGAGTCATCTCTTCATCGCCTCTCTTCGCTATTCCGAGAATCGAGAGCGAGGCATTGGATGCAGAGTGTGTTTGTAACACGTCACGCGGAAAATTCCAGGCAGATGTCGATGTAGAAGAAAAGAAAAATACGTGGGCACAAACATTTCATTGGGTTTTGGAGATCTTCGGGAAACTGAAAGCGCAGTGGGATGCAGCACGTGGGTAGGGCCGGTGTATATTTCAGTTGCTTTATGTGTGACTGGCGATTTTTTGGAAACGGAGCGACTTGGAGTGTTTGTGACGTAGGGTTGGGTTGGGTTGTTTTACTTCTGAGCGGCACTTTTTTGCACACCATGGGCTAAATGGCCAGGTCACATGGACCCCGAAGGCTCAGAGAAGGTTGGGGGAGGTGACCCACTGGAACAGCTGTTGGGAGACAGATGGTACCCGTCAAGGCCATCCAGCGTGTTCTTTAACGTGCACAGGGAATGTCTCTCCCCACACGGGACCACGGCTTAACGTCCCATCCGACGGACGGCTGTTAGGTTGGATTGTTTTACCTCTGAGCGGCACTTTTTTGCACACCATGGGCTAAATGGCCAGGTCACATGGACCCCGAAGGCTCAGAGAAGGTTGGGGGAGGTGACCCACTGGAACAGCTGTTGGCGAGACAGATGGTAGCTTCCCGTCAAGGCCATCCGGCGTGTTCTTTAACGTGCACAGGGTATGGCTCTCCCGCACACGGGCCACGGCTTAACGCCCCATCCGACGGACTGCGGCCTTTCCAAGCCCATCGGTGTCCCCTACTGACCGTGGGCAGGGCGGGGAATTTTGCGGAGATAACTCTCAACGCTGACTCAGCTGGGACTCGAACCTGGGAACTACAGATTACGAGCCTGGCGCGCTACCGACTGAGCCACCCCCACCCCCTTGTGACGTAGGGAAATCGCTAGGTAGTGAAATTACATCGTCATGGAATTCTGGTGAAAAAATATTCGAGCAGGTCCCTATCATATAGGGGCAGGTGTGGCTCATGTGGTAGCGTGCTAGTCTCGTAATCTGCAGTTCCCAAATTCGAGTCCTATACTGGGTCAGAATTCATTTACCTTTGCAAAACTGCAAGCCTTATCCTCAGTCAGTAAGGGACACCGATGGGTTTGAAAAGCCCGCAGTCCGTCGGATGGGCAGAGGGGAGGGGATTAAGCCGTTGCCCCATGTGCGGAAGAGCCCTACCCTGTACACTTTGAAGAACACGCTGGATATCCTTGACGGGAGGCTACCATCTGTCTCCAAACAGTGTCCAGTGGGTCCCCTCCTCCCAACCTTGTCTGAGCTCCTGGGGTCTTTGTGACCTGACCATTTAGCCCATAGTGTGCAAAAAGGGCCGTTCTCAGATAAAACAACCCAAACAACTCTCTCTCTCTCTCCAGCTCACCAACAGTAGCAGCTGCAGCGCCAGAGTCGTAATCTATATGTTCCCAGGTTCGAGTCCCATTTGTACCAGCGATGAGATTTATCTTCGCGAACCCCTCCCATTCCCTCGGTCTCCCCTTCCTTCCTCCCTCCCTCGGTTCGATAAACCACCGTTCGTTCGAGGGAACGTTAAGCCGTGAGCCCGAATGGAGGAGAGCCACACCCCGTGTACGTCGAAGAACACGATGGATGGCCTTGGTAGGAGTATTCCTTTGTCTGCTAAGATCTGCCAATGGATCACCTTCCCCAGCCTTCTCTAAGCCTTTAGGGTCTTGGTGACCTGCCATTTAGCCAATTGCGCGCACAAAACTGCCGCTCAGAGATAAAAAAACGGCTATTCCACAGTCAAGCATAAAACATTTGTTTGACTCATTCATATCGATATATTCATCATGATATAAGCAAGGTGCGGACACAGTCGTTGAACTCTCAACAAATACAATAATGTCCTGATGGGCTTGATTGGGCAATAGGGGACCTGATGGGCTTGGAAAGGCCGCCGTCCGTTGGATAGGACGTTAAGCCGTGACTCCGTATGCGGGAGAGTCACACCCTGTGGACGTTAAAGAACACGCTGAATGGCCTTGATGAGAGGCTATCATCTACTGCCAACAGCTGTTTCAGTGGGTCTTCTCCCCCAACCCTTTCTAAGCCTTCGGGGTCCACGTGACCTGCCCATTTAGCCCATGGTGTGCAAAAAAGTGCCGCTCAGAGATAAAACAACCCAACGCTGGATGGCCTTGACAGAAGGCTACCATCTGTCTCCCAACAGCTGTGAGGGGGGGGGGGGGGGGTGGCTCAGTCGGTAGCGCGCCAGGCTCGTAATCTGTAGTTCCCAGGTTCGAGTCCCAGCTGGGTCAGCGTTGAGATTTATCTCCGCAAAATTCCCCGCCCTGCCCACGGTCAGTAGGGGACACCGATGGGCTTGGAAAGGCCGCCGTCGGATGGAACGTTAAGCCGTGGTCCCGTGTGCGGGAGAGCCATACCCTGTGCACGTTAAAGAACACGCTGGATAGCCTTGACGGGAGGCTACCATCTGTCCCCCAACAGCTGTTCCAGTGAGTCCCCTCCCCCAACCTTCTCTGAGCCTTCGGGGTCCATGTGACCTGGCCATTTAGCCCATGGTGTGCAAAAAAGTGCCTCTCAGAGGTAAAACAACCCAACCCAACAGCTGTTCCAGTGGATCCCCTCCCCCAACCTTCTCTGAGACTTCGGTGTCCTTGTGACCTGACCATTTAGCCCAGGGTTGCAAAAAAGTGCCGCTCAGAGGTAAAACAACCCAACTCAACAAATATGAGTATGTTCTGATTTTCGTGAACACCAATGTATAAACCGTGCTCATTCTTAAAAAAAAAAAACCTCATGGTCTCTGATGACGTGTTTTCTTAACCTCCCTGAACAAAAAAAGTAAGTCACATATCGAGATTACAATCCTTGAATTGGAGTTTGAAGAGGACCCAAGGCTCAAAAGACAAAGTCAGTAAGTATCCCTGTGTTCGCTGAAGAGGAACAAAAGACAGGTATTAGCAGAGATATTTTTCAATTCCGATTATTTCCTTTTGTGGAAAAAAAAAATAGAAAATATTCCTCGAGTTCTTGTTGCGTCTGCGACTTGCCAAGATAACGGGGTCAACAGTTGAAGAGTCGCCAAAACAGAAAACATAGCAAAAAGAAATTATTACGAATCCTTTTTTCCTTTCTTGTTCTCGAGCTAAGCGAGACTTTGGGGTGACTCAGTGGAATGGCATCTGGGATGTGTGTCTTGACATCATGCTTCACGAGGCAGGGTTTAAGACCAGTCAGTCGATGGTCGTTTTTATTGCTTTCTTAAAAAGGAGGAAATCTGCAATGAAGTAGGATTCTTGTCCATTTTATTTTCTCTGCGAACCTCAGATTAAATTTAATGATCTCTACAAGACAGGTAACAGAAGTCATTGAACGAATAATTCTGGGGCGAGGGTGGCTCAGTCGGTAGCGCACCAGGCTCGTAATCTGTAGTTCCCAGGTTCGAGTCCCAGCTGGGTCAGCGTTGAGATTTATCTCCGCAAAATTCCCCGCCCTGTACACATGTCAGTAGGGGACACCGATGGGCTTGGAAAGGCTGCCGTCCGTCGGATGGGACGTTAAGCCGTGGCCCCGTGTGCGGGAATTCCTCGCTCTGTCCACGGTCAGTAGGGGACACCGACGGGCTTGGAAAGGCCGCCGCCTGTCGGATGGGCGTTAAGCCGTGGCCCCGTGTGCGGGAGAGCCATACCCTTGTGCACGTTAAAGAACACGCTGGATAGCCTTGACGGGAGGCTACCATCTGTCTCCCAACAGCTGTTCCAGTGGTTCCCCTCCCCCAACCTTCTCTGAGCCTTCGGGGTCCTTGTGACCTGGCCATTTAGCCCATGGTGTGCAAAAAAGTGCCGCTGAGAGGTAAAACAACCCAACCCAGCCACGACTCTCCTATACACTGATATCGAATAAATCTTTGAAAAAAAAAATAATTTGTTGAAACTAAAAATATCTGACGGGATTATCACTACTATGAGTTGCACTGATTTAAAATATTGGCAAGGTTGGGTTGGGTTGTTTTACCTCTGAGCGGCACTTTTTTTGCACACAATGGGCTAAATGGCCAGGTCATATGAACCCCGAAGGCTCAGAGAAGGTTGGGGGAGGGGACCCACTGGAATAGCTGTTGGGAGACAGATGGTAGCCTCCCGTCAAGGCCATCCAGCTTGTTCTTTAACGTGCACAAGGTATGGCTCTCCCGCACACGGGGCCACGGCTTAACATCCCATCCGACGGACGGCGGCCTTTCCAAACCCATCGGTGTCCCCTACTGACCGTGGGCAGGGCGGGGAATTTTGCGGAGATAAATCTCAACGCTGACCCAGCTGGGACTCGAACCTGAGAACTGCAGATTACGAGCCTGGCGCGCTACCGACTGAGCCACCCCCGCCCCCAAAATATTGGCAAGAATAATTTCTGAAAAATATTTATAGTGAAACGGTGTTTTGATTCTTTCCTCTCAATCCATTGCTCTCGATTCAGTTGCGCGCCAGGCTCGTAATCTGTAGTTCCCAGGTTCGAGTCCCAGCTGGGTCAGCGTTGAGATTTATCTCCGAAAAATTCCCCTCCCTGCCCACGGTCAGTAGGGGACACCGATGGGCTTGGAAAGGCCGCCGTCCGTCGGATGGGACGTTAAGCCCTGGCCCCGTGTGTGGGAGAGCCATACCCTGTGCACGTTAAAGAACACGCTGGATTGCCTTGACGGAAGGCTACCATCTGTCTCCCAACAGCTGTTCCAATGGGTCCCCAACCTTCTCTGAGCCTTCGGGGTCCATGTGACCTGGCCATTTAGCCCATGGTGTGCAAAAAAGTGCCACTCAGAGGTAAAACAACCCAACAACAACTCTTGATTCAAATAATTCGCAATTAAAATGAATCAATTCGTTTTGCATTTGTCGACAAATTCAGAAATGCAGATCATTCCTAAAAGTTGGAATGAAGAGATAAAAAGAGAACGGTCATGTGACATGGATTCTGGAGCTTCTGGAGTCGCGGATCGCTCAAGTGAAGGAATATTTGCGCTCCTTATGACGACGAAGCGAGCCGTGCAAGTGATATGCGCTCGACCATTTTAAATGCCTGAGCGTTCCTCCAAATGAACGCACGCATAAAAAAAAAGCATTCTTCAGCACGCGGAGAAAAGATTTAAAAACACGCACACATGCAAAATAAGAACGCGCTCCCTTTTTCCTTTGTGAATTGTGAACAGTGGAGTTTTCTAGGGGGAGGTGGCTTCTCTTTTGTTATGAAACTTTTAGAAAACCAGGCATTCCAGGTATGCAAAGAGGAATTTTGATTCTTTTCGAAAATAATTTTTTACCAAAGCATTCTTTTATTCATTTTTTTTTTAATTTTTGCAAGAAGTGTGTTCACTATGTTGTGAAAGTTGTTTTTTACAAAATGACAAAAAGAGTGGACTGTCTCAGTTTCACTAATGTTCGGTTGCTTTGTTTTACCTCTAAAAAGCATTTTTTTACACACAATGAGCTCAAGGTCACAAGTACCCCGAAGGCTCAGAGAAGGTTGAAAGGAGAGGACCCACTGGACAGCTGTTGGGAGACATGGTAACCTCCCTTTAAAGCCATCAAACGTGCACAGGGTATGTCTCTCTTGCACACGGAGACACGGCTTAACGTCCGATCCGACGGACGGCTGCCTTTCCAAGCCCATCGATTCCCTTATTGATCGGGAGATTTTGCGGAGATAAATCTCAACGCTGGCCCCCACCTGGGAACTGCAGATTACGAGCGTAGCGCGCTACTGACAGAGGAGGGGATTAAACAGTAGTCAACGCTCCAGGCTCGTAATCTAATGTTCCCAGGTTCGATTCCCAACTGTGTCAGCGTTAGATTTATCTTCATTAACCACCAGCATCCGTTTAGGGAAGAAAGGAGCACCGATAGGCTTCAAAAAGGCTGTCATCCGTTGGATTTGACGTTAATCCGTGGTTCCTGTGAGCAAGAGAGCCAAACACTGTACAGGTTGAAGAGCACCTATATAACCTAGATGGGAAGCTTTTACCTGTCTCCTAACAACTGTTGAAAGACTAATCTTCTCTGACTTCTTGGGGATTATTATGACCTGGCTTTTTACGCCTTTGTGTGCAGAAAAAAAGTGTTGCTCAGATTAATACAACCCTAGGGAGGGGAGATTTATTCTCTTTACCTTCCTCTTCAAGGTTCGAGTCCCAGCTGGCTCAGCGTTGAGATTTATCTCCACAAAATTCCACGCCCTGCCGGTCAGTAGGGCGTGGAATTCACGTGGATATTCACGGACCGGCAGACACGGTCAGTAGGGGACACCGAAGGGCTTGGGTATGCCACCGTCCGTCGGATGGGACGTTAAGCCATGCCCCGTGTGCGGGAGAGCCATACCCTGTGCATGCTAAAGAACACGCTGGATGGCCTTGACGGGAGGCTACCATCTGTCTCCCAACAGCTGTTCCAGTGGATCCCCTTCCCCAACCTTCTCCGAGCCTTCGGGGTCCTTGTGACCTGGCCATTTAGTCCATTGCGTTAAAAAAAAAGTGTCGCTTAGACGTAAAACAACCCACCCAAAACTCAACCTTCCTCTTCAAAACTTCCAAGTCCCTCAACTGTCTTTGAAGTCGAAGAATTCTTGTTCCTCATTTAAGGACACTTTTCTCTTGGTCTTTCGTCCCCACAGAGTTCATAAAGGAAAAAAAAAAAAGATATAAATCAGATGTATTCATACTTCAGAAAAAACCACCACATAAAAAAAACACGATAATAATTCACAGAAAGAAGAAAAGGTCAAGAATATCTTCGAAACAAGAGTGCAATGCCCAATTTTTCCGAATTTTTCCCTGGTCTTTTTTGCATTCGCTTCCGCATGACGATTAGCTTATCAAAACCCAGTGAACTGCGCACGGATAATCTGTCACAGACGCATTCCCGTTGTTCGGATAAAGAATCGGGTGACACGGAGCATATCTGTCTGATGGAGAACATTCTTCCGTGTTTCTTTCCAAGGATCTTAACCTCTCCAGCACATATAAAACAGAAGTACGGTGAAGTTTGCCTTGTGAATCGCACGCAGACACGACCATTGTGGGTCGGACAGATAACGAGGATTTTCTCTGGAGAAATGGCGGACTTTTATGGGCATAATCTCCCCCCGAGCGTGTGTTTTTGCGGGAACTCGATTCATGTGTCTCGGCTTGGCTCGCAAGTGTCTCGGGGCGTTAATGGGTTTAGTGCCCGAAGCAAGTTTGCAGAAACGTGACTAGGGTGATGAAATGTTTGGGAGTTCTGATACGAGATTCGCTTTCATCGCATTCCAATGTTGTGAGCTTGAGAGGGAAAGAGATTATTGTAATACGACAGGAGATAGTGATTTGGAAATTAGTGAGTTGGGTTTTATCTCGTTCACAGAGTGGATTAAATGGCCAGGCCACGAGGGTTGGGTTGTTTTACCTCTGAGCGGCACTTTTTTTGCACACCATGGTCTAAATGGCCAGGTCACATGGACCCCGAAGGCTCAGAGAAGGTTGGGGGAGGGGACTCACTGGAACAGCTGTTGGGAGACAGATGGTAGCCTCCCGTCAAGGCCATCCAGCGTGTTCTTTAACGTGCACAGGGTATGGCTCTCCCGCACATTGGGCCACGGCTTAACGTCCCATCCGACGGACGGCGGCCTTTCCAAGCCCATCGGTGTCCCCTACTGACCGTGGGCAGGGCGGGAAATTTTGCGGAGATAAAGGCCACGAGGATTCCAAGGAATCAGTGGAGAAAGGGAACCCACTGGACAGCTCTTAAATGGAAGTATTCCGTCAAGGTCATTCAGCATGTTCTTTAACATGCACATGGTGGCCACGGCTTAACGTCCCATCTGACGGATGGATGCATTTCCAAGCCGAGTAGTTTCTTCCAATTTTAACTACCGATTCATGTTAAAGTATCGAAATTGTTCCCTTTTGTTAAAAGGTAAAAAAATATTCTTTAAAAAAATTGCATGTATGTTGCCAAAATCAATATTGGTATGAACATTCCTCTCTTTGGAACCCAAATTTTGCATCACCCCAAAGGTCATCACCCAAAAGGCCAAAACTGAACTTGACCCAAAAGCATCTTTGCATTTTATATTTTTTCCCCCACTTCACGCGAATTATTTACGCAAAAGGGAATGAAGGAAAAAAACTTTATTAATTGAAAACATTTTATTTTTCAAAGTTGATACTCAGCAGTTTACATATTTATAAAATTTTTGGCAAAATTCTTAATTCCATTAAAGGCATTAATATATTAAGGCCTGGATTGTAAATACATTTAGAAATGATATTCATATGTCTTGTTCTAACTGATAATACATTTAATTATTTTCAGGCCAGATAATATTCCTCAGTCCAAAAAGGTATCCACAGAAACATTTTCTGCAGGTTCCGTATCAAAGTCATCACATACAAGATAAAAGATTTGATTCGTCCTAGAAACAAATCTATAAAAAATAAAACATGCGTCATTCTTAATCAATATTTAAAAGTCTGTCAAAAATAAACTCTGTAAAAAAGTAAATATTAAAATTCTTCCCGAATTAAAAACCTTCCCCAAAAAGATAAAAGATACCCTATTTGATCACCGCGCTCAGTTCGCAAACCACTATCTCTACAGATTCCAAATGAAAACTTGCAGACCAATTGTTTTTACACTATTATTAATCAATGGGAACTTGAGAAACAATAGTTCTTATAAGTCAATTCAAAAGCGATTGATAGGTCATTGACCAATCAGATATTAGAATAGTCGTAGCGTCAACTGCGCAGTCTCGTAGAGTCTTCTTATAAGGTCACTCTTTTAACGTAATCATATATACTGAAGACTGATAAAAAAAAAAAATCTTTTATCCTTCACACAAAGATAAATTACACTTTAACTCTTGTAGACGGTTTTTCATATTCTGTTGCTTTTCAACATTAAATATTCAACAGAGCAGAATATTATTTAATTTTTTTTTTGCTTTTCTATGTTATATTAATTTGTTTATTCACACTAATATTGAATCATTTCGTACTTTTTGTTATTGCTCTTTTTTTACAGCATACTTCTCTTTGGAACAGCTTTCACTCTATTAATGATTGCTACCTGTTTCTTGATGGACTGGATTTCATACGGTGTCTCCTCAGCTGCTCTTCTTCTTTCGATTTCTCTGTTCTTATTTTTACCTCCGCTTCTTCTTTTTTCCCTTCCTTTTGGATTTCTGGATTGGATTCGATTCCGCATCATTCCGCTGTGATTTTTCTTCTTTAGGTTCCTGTACTGGATTCGATTTCTCACTGTGTTGCGAATTTCCTTCATTGGATGTCTCATTCCTTCGAAAGGATTGCGAGGGAATTTCTCCCGTCACCTGGCCTGTTTCCTTCATCTCCGATGGTTTCTTTTTCACATAAGGTTCTGGCTGCTGCTCTTCTTTTCTGCCTCCTTGCGATGCCTCAACTTTCGTTTGCTGTCCTCCCTTACTGCCTCCTGGTGATGCCACAACTTTCGTTTGCTGTTCTTTGTCTCCTTGTGATGCCCCAACTTTCATTTGTTGTTGTTCTTTATTGTCTCCTTGTGATGCCTCAAATTTCGTTTGCTGTTCTTCATTGTCTCCTAGCGATGTTCCAACTTTCATTTGCTGTTCTTCACTGTCTCCTAGCGATGTTTCAACTTTCATTTGCTGTTCTTTATTGTCTCCTTGTGATGCCCCAACTTTCGTTTGCTGTTCTTTATTGTCTCCTTGTGATTCCCCAACTTTCATTTGATGTTCTTTATTGTCTCCTTGTGATGCCCCAACTTTCATTTGCTGTTCTTTATTGTCTCCTTGTGATGCCCCAACTTTCGTTTGCTGTTCTTTATTGTCTCCTTGTGATGCCTCACCTTTCGTTCGCTGTTCTTCATTGTCTCCTTGTGATGCCCTAACTTTCATTTGCTGTTCTTTATTGTCTCCTTGTGATTCCCCAACTTTCATTTGCTGTTCTTTATTGTCTCCTTGTGATGCCCCAACTTTCATTTGCTGTTCTTTATTGTCTCCTTGTGATTCCCCAACTTTCATTTGATGTTCTTTATTATCTCCTTGAGATGCCCCAACTTTCATTTGCTGTTCTTTATTGTCTCCTTGTGATGCCCCAACTTTCATTTGCTGTTCTTTGTCTCCTTGTGATGCCTTAACTTTCATTTGCTGTTCTTTACTGTCTCCTTGTGATGTCTCAACTTTCATTTGCTGTTCTTTACTGTCTCCTTGTGATGCCTTAACTTTCATTTGCTGTTCTTTATTGTCTCCTTGTGATTCCCCAACTTTCATTTGCTGTTCTTTATTGTCTCCTTGTGATTCCCCAACTTTCATTTGCTGTTCTTTACCGTCTCCTTGTGATGTCTCAACTTTCATTTGCTGTCCTCCTTCACTGCCTCTTTCTGATGTCCCAACTTCCGTTTGTTGCCCTTCTTCACTGCCTCCTTGGGATGTCTCAACTTCCGTTTGTTGCCCTTCTTCACTGTCTCCTACTGATGTCTCAACTTCTGTTTGTTGCCAGTCTTCACTACTGTCTTGTGATATATTAAATTCCTGATTCTGCATCGTACTTAACCGCAAAACAGAGAAGACGTCTGCTAACGGAAATGAACTGGACAAACTACCATAGAAATTTCGTTCAATACGTGAAGCAAAAAAATCGAAATTCATAGAGAACGACATGGGGAAAACTTTCTGAAGATAATCCTGGGAGTCAATAGCAAACATAGCAGCACAAACTTCGAAGAGATGAACGAATGCAATATCATGTTCACTAAACATAATATTTTTCGACACTGTAAAAGATGTAAGTGAACTGATCTCACCGAAGAATGAGAAACATAACAGCAGGTTCTCACGAGCCATTCTTCGGTTCCTCACTGTTACAATCTTTTCCACCTGATCGAATTCCCGAGTTTCGGTCTCCAGTATCTTTATGTACTTCAGCCAGGTGAAAATCGTTTCTGCCACAACAAGTATCTCGTCATCACTGAACTCCATGGTTTCGATCATAATAAGCTTCTTCTTGTCCATCAGCGGTTTCAATTCGTCCACGAGACTCTTCAATTTAACCGTGAACTCTCTGAAGAAATTCACACACAACTTGGCATTCTTTAAACAGGGAAAAGTGGCAATTCCGTAACTCCAGATGGAACTGTAGCTACTGCACTTCAGTCGAAGTTTGCTACAAGGAGAAATCGTTTTAACGGCTTTGTGAATCGCTTCTTCGGAGACGAGCGACCACCGATTCCACAACAACACATATTTCGAGAAGTCGTATTTGATGCTGGGAAAATCGGACTTTTGTCCTTCTATGTTGCTGTTGCTATCATCATCACCATCATATTTTCCTTCATTAATATTATTACTCGATAATAATGATGGACTTACCCTTTCTTTCTCAAATACTTTCATTTCATCTTTTTCCTCTAAGCCCTCAGGCACTTCATTTTCGATCTTTTCGATTTTCCACTCTTTTCTTTCTAACTTCTTTTGGGATCCTTCAGAGTTTCTTTCATCCTGGTTGTCGACGCGTCCGATTAAGTTCAGTAGCGTTTGGTCGAAACTTGTGCTAGGAAAAGGAGTAGAGCTGCGAGGGTGAGGAGAATTTATTTCCCCCTTTTCATTATTAGGTAAATAGTGAGTTAGTGGAGGAACCCTTTCGTTCTGAAATACTTCCATCTCATCTTTTTCATATGTTCCCTCTAGCAGGGCCAAAATTTCATCTTCCTCTAAGGTTGTTGCCAATTCATCTTCTCCCTCCCGCACGGCCAGTATTTCATCTTCATCCTCCGTTAGAATTTCTTTTTCTGAAACTGTCCGAATTTTAGTTTTCTTCTCTGACACTACTGGAATTTCAGCGTCTTTATCTTTCGTTGTTTTGCTTTTCCCATCTTTTGACTCTTTCATCTTCTCGGATCCTTTTGAACTTGGCTTATCCTGATTATCCGCGTGTTCGATTGGATCTGGTAGCGTTCCTTCGAAACTTGTGCTAGATAGTGATTTACAACGAAGGGTAGGAGAAACTATTTCTCTTTTATTTTGCACGTGGTGGGACGGAGGAGGAGGAACCTTATTGCCCTTAAATTCTTCAATCGTTTCATCTTCCTCCTCTAACTCCGCATGCACTTTACCTTCTTTGTCTTCCGCCATTTTGTTTTTGCCCTGATTTGAGATCTTTTCGGAGACTTTTGAAGTCTTTTCATTCCCATCTAAGACTGGATGCTGTTTTGCATCCCTTGTGTCCGAACGAGGAGAAAATGGACTGCGAAAGCCAGGACAAGATTTTTCTTTATATTCCCTGCTGGCAATCTCTAGAGATTTACAAATCGCCTCCATCTCCTTAAAAAATGTATTGTTAAAGGCAGTCAAACGGCAGTCCCTCTTCACCTCGCCCACTTTCTTTTGGGAGGCATTTTCTAAATTCGCACTCTGACGACCCTCGGTATCCCCTTCACCTTCCTCTCGTTCGTATTGAGAACTGTTTCCAGAATTGTTTATAATCCCACTTGCATCTTTGGGTAAACTAATTTTTTTCGGAGAATATAGAGTACTGCAAGGTATCTGATCTACGTCGGACGTGTTTCTGAAATCATTTGGATTTCTCACGATTCCGATCGAACGTTCTTTATTTGGGGAATCGGCCAACATCTCCTTTTGCACCCTTCTCGGATTCCGTGATATCACTTCGTCCTTAGCATTCTCCCCTTTGTCACACGGCATCGCAACATCTTCTTTCTTTTCATCTTTTCTGTCTTTACGTTTACTTTTCTTCTGTTTTTTGCTGCTTTTAAAACTCGTTTTAGGTCTTGCACCTCCAAAGGACGACATCCTAGGAAAATTCCTGATATGGATTGGACAAAAAAAAAAAATGCAATTTTTCAAACTCGTTGCGAAACTGGATTCGATTGCAAAATGTAACTTTTAAAAACTACAAAAATAATACGTCAACTCTGACAAATATGAGAAGCTTGTTTTTAACGAAAATGGAGGGTTTTTTTATTTTCCGTTTTTAGCACCCTCTAGCAGTGGGAACCCGAACCAATGGATGATTAAAAAATCCAAATAATTCATTAATACAGTCGCTCAAAAAAATACCCGAACACTATGGTTGATTACAGAGTTCAGAAAAAATATCTGGTAGCGATTTTTTTTTAGAAATTGGTGATCTGGCAATCTTCGTGTCACGTGACACGAAGGTTGCCAATTCTGTAATCAATCGTAGTGTTCGGATACTTTTTTGAGCTACTGTAGGTGGTCATATTATTTTGATACTAGATCGTGTGGGCCCACTCATGGAAATATTGAGCGTGTGCAGTTACCATTCACAGCAAACTGGAGCGTATACATTGCTGTACACGCTCCAGATATTTTTCCTGAATTCTGTAATTAACCATATTATTCGTATACTTTTTTGAGCGACTGTAGGTGGTCATTATTTTCATACTAGATCGTGTGGGCTCACGGAAATATTGAGCGTGTGCAGTTACCGTTCACAGCAAACTGGAGCGTGTGCAGTAAATGCACACGCTCCAGTTTGCTGGAGCTCTCTCTAACTGGAGCGTGTACAGTTGCTGTTCACGTTCCAGATATTTTTCCTGAATTTTGTAATCACGTGACACGAAGGTTGCCAGATCACTAATTTCTAAAAAAAATCGTTGCCAGATATTTTTTCTGAATTCTGTAATCAACCATAGTGTTCGGATATTTTTTCGAACGACTGTACTTTTTAAACACCCAAAAAATTTTAGCTACCTCATAAAACAAAGTTTCGTTCTACAAATGATTTGACCTCTCCCAGATGGAAGAGGTCAAATCATTTTTGCATCAATGCAACATCACCCCCTCAAGCAACTGCTTGCCACAGAGGTCTGACAGGAGCCTGTCGGTTTATATGCCATAGTGGAAGGTCTGTGAGGATACTTTACCAAAAATTCCCAGCATAGTCGTTTTCTAAACCTTTCTACCGTTTGAGCGCACTGCTATACCTATTGGAATATTCGGAAAATGTTAAACGAACCACATCAATAATTAAAACATCGAAATGGAATTTTTCATTTGAATATTTTTGAAAATGAGCATACCAAAAGAACTCGGAAACAATTAGCTGAGAATTAGGAAAAGTTGTTATTTAATGACTACTATCGATAGGTAATCAGAAAATATAATACGAACAGTTACGAGAAGTAATGGGTTGGTTATTTTCTCTCTGACTGGCACTTTTTTTTGCACACAATGGGCTAAATGGCCAGAGAGCAAGGGTTGTTTTACCTCTGAGCGGCACTTTTTTGCACACCGTGGGCTAAATGGCCAGGTCACATGGACTCCGAAGTCTCGGAGAAGGTTGAGGGAGGGGACCCACTGGAACAGCTGTTGGGAGACAGATGGTAGCCTCCCGTCAAGGCCATCCAGCGTGTTCTTTAACGTGCACAGGGTATGGCTCTCCCGCACACGGGGCCACGGCTTAACGTCCCATCCGACGGACGGCGGCCTTTCCAAGCACCTCAGTGTCCCCTATTGACCGTGGGAAGGTCGGGGAGTTTTGCGAAGATAAATCTCAACGTTGACCCAGTTGGGACTCGAACCTGGGAACTACAGATTACGAGCCTGGCGCGCTACCGACTGAGCCACCACCATTCTACAAATATACGGATAGTTTTTCCTCTGAGCGGCACTTTTTTTGCACACAATGGGCTAAATGGCCAGGTCATAAGGACCCGTAGGCTTAGAGAAAGTTGAAAGAGGGAACTCACTGGACAGCTGTTAAGCAACAGATGGTATGTTCCCAGTAAGGCCATTCACCGTGTTTTTAACGTGCAAGGCTCTCCCGCACACGATGCCACGGCTTGACGTCCCATCCGACGAATTGCCGCCTTTCTAAGCCTATCGGTGGTAAGGCAGGGAGTTTTGAGAGACATCGGGAGAGAGCAAACTAATCTCCACAAAACACCCCTCACATAATCTGTGGTACTGAGATTGTGATGCTCTACGTGGAGAATTTGTCTTGATGATGTCAGGCATTAATATCTTCAAAATGCGAAATTGTCCCTCTTTCATAAAGTCCCACAATAGCGGTAAAGGATGTCTGCCATCTTTAGGGGTTGGGTTGTTTTTCCTCTGAGCGGCACTTTTTTTGCACACCATGGGCTAAATGGCCAGGTCACATGAACCCCGAAGGCTCAGAGAGGGTTGGGGAGGGGACCCACTGGAACAGCTGTTAGGACACAGATGGTAGCTTCCCGTCAAGGCCATCCAGTGTGCTCTTTAACGTGCACAAGGTATGGCTCTCCTGTACACGGAGCCACGGCTTAACGTCCCATCCGACGGACGGTGGCCTTTCCAAGCCCATCGGTGTCCCCTACTGACAGTGGGCAGGACGGGGAATTTTGCGGAGATAACTCTCAACGCTGACCCAGCTGGGACTCGAACCTGGGAACTACAGATTACGAGCCTGGCGCGCTACCGACCGAGCCACCCCCGCCCCCATCTTTAGGGGAGTTCACTGTCTCTGTGCACTCACAATGCTGCTCCCTGAAAGAAGAAATTCCGGTGGCTCTTATGCAAAGGAACGCCCCCCCCTCCCCCATCATTGATGTTTCTTTTAATAGCATTAGTGGAGTGAAGATGTCTTCTTATATCTCTGTATGTGAATATACGTCTTGAATGATTTTAAGGAATAAATCTCGACTCATCTTGTAAACAGAACACCCCACACTGCTCTCGGACTAAAGAGGGGCGGGGGTGGCTCAGTCGATAGCGCGCCAGGCTCGTAATCTGTAGTTCCCAGGTTCGAGTTCCAGCTGGGTCAGCGTTGAGATTTATCTATGCACAAGTCCGCACGGTCAGTAGGTTACACCGATGGACTTGGAAAGACCATCGCCCGTCGGATGGGACGTTAAGCCGTGGCCCGCGTGCGGGAGAGTCATACCTTGTGCACGTTAAAGAATGCACTGGATGGCCTTGACGGGAAGCTACCATCTGTCTCACAACAGCTGTTCCAGTGGGTTCCCTCTCCCCAACCTTCTCTGAGCCTTCTGGGTCTATGTGACCTGACCATTTAGCCCATGGTGTGTTTGGTTGTAGTTTTACATCTGAACGGCATTTGTTTGCACACCATGGGCTAAATGACCAGGTCACAAAGCCACCAAAGGCTCAGAGAAGGTTGGGGGAGGACACCCACTGGAACAGCTGTTGGGAGACAGATGGTAGCCTCCCGTCAAGGCCATTCAGCGTGTTCTTTAACGTGCAAAGGGTATTGCTCTCCCACACACGGGGCCACGGATTAACGTCCCATCCGACGGACGGCGGCCTTATCCAAGCCCATCGGTGTCCTCTACTGACCGTGGGCAAGACGGAGAGTTTTGCGGAGATAAATCTCAACGCTGACCCAGCTGGGACTCGAACCTGGGAACTGCAGTTTACGAGCCTGGCGCGCTACCGACTGAGCCACCCTCGCCCATGGTGTGCAAAAAAGTGCCGCTCAGAGGTAAAACAACCCAACTAGGAATAAAGTAACATGTCTTCCACGCTCTTTGCTACGTCATGAGGTAAAATGAACACCCAACATCAGCAACCCAAGCATAAGGCTGGTAAAAACATTTGCAAATATTGAGTTTTGGAATGTAAAGAATTAAAAATAATGAAATATTTTATGAAGAGACTTTTTCAAACAATAGAAACAATATCAGAAAAACATTTGTCCGATATAATAATGATACTGCTCAATAACATTAAGTTCTAATTGAATGTTGCCTTTGTACGGGGGGCGGAGGTGGCTCAGTCGGTAGCGGGCCAGGCTCGTAATCTGTAGTTCCCAGGTTCGAGTCCCAGCTGGGTCAGCGTTGAGATTTATCTCCGCAAAATTCCCCGCCCTGCCCACAGTCAGTAGGGGACACCGATGGGCTTGGAAAGGCCGCCGTCCGTCGGATGGGACGTTAAGCCGTGGCCCCGTGTGCGGGAGAGCCATACCCTGTGCACGTTAAAGAACACGCTGGATGGCCTTGACGGGAGGCTACCATCTGTCTCCCAACAGCTGTTCCAGTGGGTCCCCTCCCCCAACCTTCTCCGAGCCTTCGGGGTCCATGTGACCTGGCCATTTAGCCCATGGTGTGCAAAAAAGTGCCGCTCAGAGGTAAAACAAACCCAACGTTAAAGAACACGCTGAATGGCCTTGACGGAAGGCTACCATCTGTCTCCCAACAGCTGTTCCAGTGGGTCCCCTTCCCCAACCTTCTCTGAGCCTTCGGGATCCATGTGACCTGGCCATTTAGCCCATGGTGTGCAAAAAAGTGCCGCTCAGAGGTAAAACAACCCAATCCAAAGCCTTTGTACGGGGATGTACTGCAAACGGGTTTGGCCATAAATGCTGATAAAGTTTATATCAAAATATGAATAATGAAATTAGGTTTTCTACATTTTAGTGATTGATATGGCAGATCAGTGCAAGAGTAGGAGTGAATGGGAGGTATGGTGGTTTAATTCTCTCTCCTTTGGGGAAATTTTATATTTCAGAAAATGATTAGTTCATCTGTCATCCCGGTGGCCGAGTAGTTAGCGCGCTTCGCAACTGATTAAAAGGGACCCGAGTTCGAGCCCCAGATGAAGCATGGACGTTTGGGTTGTTTTACCTCTGAGCGGCACTTTTTTGCACACCATGGGCTAAATGGCCACGTCACATGGACCCCGAAGGCTCAGAGAAGGTTGGAGAAGAGAACACAATGGGTTGGGTTGTTTTACCTCTGAGCGGCATTTTTTTGCACACCATGGGCTAAATAGCCGGGTCACATGGACCCTGAAGGCTCAGAGAAGGTTGGGGGAGGGGACCCACTGGAACAGATGTTGGGAGACAGATGGTAGCCTCCCGTCAAGACCATCTAGCATGTTCTTTAACGTGCACAGGGTATGGCTCTCCCGCACACGGGACCATGGCTTAACGTCCTATCCGACGGACGGCGGCCTTTCCAAGCCCATCGGTGTCCCCTACTGACCGTGGGCAGGGCGGAGATAAATCTCAACGCTGACCCAGCTGGGACTCGAACCTGGGAACTACAGATTACGAGCCTGGCGCGCTACCGACTGAGCCACCCCAGCCCCTCATTGACGTTTGTGATGACCTTCTGCTGAAATCTCGCCTTTCTCACAGAACTTCGACTATGGCGTATGAACTGAGACTATCAGAACCTCGGTGGCAAGCACTTGCTTCAGAGTTATTTTTGTTTAGTTCATCTATTTGAATTAACAAACACATAAATATATATATACCACCCGATAAAAACAAGGCGTAAATTTTTTAAATTGTGCTTTAAACCACAAAGCTTCTACCCCAATCACAAGAAAAAAGAAATCAGCTTTTGCAATACTTGACCAAAACTCCGAGGAAAAAGTTCAGAATCGAACAGAACTTTTCAAATGCTTACTGGTAACAGGTCTAGAAATGGGAGGGAACGCACTTGGACGCCATTTTCTTAGTTCAGTAATTTCCTTTTTCTTCCAGAATCTATTTTTAGTGTCAAACTTCTCAACAATGGATTTGATTATTTTATTCTCTGAGCGGCACTTTTTTGCACACCATGGGCTAAATGGCCAGGTCACATGGACCCCGAAGGCTCAGAGAAGGTTGGGGGAGGGGACCCACTGGAACAGCTGTTGGGAGACAGATGGTAGCCTCCCGTCAAGGCAATCCATCGTGTTCTTTAACGTGCACAGGGTATGGCTCTCCTGCAGAAGGGGCCACGGCTTAACGTCCCATCCGACGGACGGCGGCCTTTCCAAGCCCATCGATGTCCCCTACTGACCGTGGGCAGGGCGGAGAATTTTGCGGAGATAAATCTCAACGCTGCCCCAGATGGGACTCGAACCTGGGAAATACCCTTGAGGTGACACAGAATTTTTGTTCAAGAGATTGGGTTTGGATGTTTTACCTCTGAGCTGCGCTTTTTTTGCGCACATGGAATAAATGGCCAGGTCACAAGGACCCCAAAAGGTCTGCGAAGGGGGAGGGGGAACCGCTGGACAGCTGTTAGGAAAAAGATGGTAGCCTCCCTCAAACTCGGCATTCTGTGTGTTCCTTAACGTGCACAGGGTATGGCTCTCCCGTACACGGAGCCACGGCTTAACGTCCCATCCGACGGACGGCAGCCTTTCCAAACCCATCGGTATCCCCTACTGACCGTGGGCAGGGCGGAGAATTTTGCGGAGATAAATCTCAACGCTGACCCAGCTGGGACTCGAACCTGGGAAATACAGATTGAGGAGCCTGGCGCGCTCCCGACTTAGCCACACGCCCCCCCCCCCCCCCCTCTCAGGACGAGATGTATAGAGATAAAAATACTTCACAGATGATTTACAATTACTTAAATCAGAAGGTTAACTGTTCAAATTACATTATTAAAATAATGTTTCAATTTGCTTAAAATCCAAGTTCGTTCTAAAACGAATAACATGATAAAACGACGATTCTGGAGCGTGCACCTTTTTCTGAAAGACTTTGGGTTGTGGGTTGTTTTACCTCTGAGCGGCACTTTTTTGCACACCATGGGCTAAATGGCCAGGTCACATGGACCCCGAAGGCTCAGAGAAGGTTGGGGGAGGGGACCCACTGGAACTGCTGTTGGGAGACAGATGGTAGCCTCCCGTCAAGGCCATCCAGCGTGTTCTTTAACGTGCACAGGGTATGGCTCTCCCACACACGAGGCCACGGCTTAACGTCCCATCCGACGGACGGCGGCCTTTCCAAGCCCAATGGTGTCCCCTACTGACCGTGGGCAGGGCGGAGAATTTTGCGGAGATAAATCTCAACGCTGACCTAGCTGGGACTCGAACCTGGGAACTACAGATTACGAGCCTGGCACGCTATCGACTGAGCCACCCCCGCCCCTACCCAGCTGGGACTTGAACCTGCAGATTACGAGCCTGGCACGCTACCCACTGAGTCACCCCCTACCTAGCTGGGACTTGAACCTGCAGATTACGAGCCCGGCACGCTACCCACTGAGTCACCCCCTACCCAGCTGGGACTTGAACCTGCAGATTACGAGCCTTGCACGCTACCCACTGAGTCACCCCCTACCCAGCTGTGACTTGAACCTGCAGATTACGAGCCTGGCGCGCTGCCGACTGAGCCACCCCGCCCCCTATTTCCACCCCAGACTGATATGTCAAATTATAGTGCAGATTTCCAAACTAGGCTCGAAATTCTTCTCTCCATAACAAAAATTAAAAACTGGTTTCATTAACATATTCAAAACTTCGATCTGACAGACATCAACTTACCTTACAAAAGAAAAAAAAAAGTCTTGTCAACTCTTAGCTCCACATGAAAAGTACTGTAATTAATTGAAAAGCATTTGAAGAATCCTACTCCGTTTAATTGATGTGGACCTCCACGAGCAAAAATCGACCTAGTACAGAAAGATGGTTTCAGTTTCTCTTCATAGACGTATACAGTTAAAAGCAAACGTGTTAAAAACGCAAAGTTTGATAAAATCTTTAAAAAATTCGCCTACTGCTGAGACAACGGAAGACGAAACTGAGTAATTTAGGGTAGAAAATTTCCCATAATTCAACTCATTCCCATGACAGTTACGGTTAGTTAAGTGTTTTCAAAAGGCTTCTTAACTCGTGAGAGAACTGCTTATAATAAAATACTTTTTACTATATACGAGAGATATACGAGAGAAAAAAAGAAGTCCTCTGAGCCTTCGGAAAGCTGAATTAAATGATAATTGTACTACATTAATTTTTATCCTTTACAACAGAACCCAAATACGTTTTTTAAGATTTCTTATTTTTTTTACGTGGACATGAAGCGTCTGTTTTCGCAGGTTGACATTTTTTTAGATTTTTTTCCGCAAGGGTACTTTTTTAGTTGTTCGTTCATTAGTTTAGTAGGGGTGGCTTAGTCGGTAGTGCTTCAGAATTGGGATGTTTTACCTCTGAGCGACACTTTTTTTGCACACAATGGGCTAAATGGCCAGGTCACAAGGATCCCGAAGGCTCAGAGAAGGTTGGTTGGTTGGTTGTTTTACCTCTGAGCGACCCTTTTTCACACACGATGGGCTAAATGGCCAGGTCACAAGGATATTGAAGGCTCAGAGGAGGTTGATTAGTTGGTTGTTCTCTGAGCGACACTTTTTACACACAATGAGGTAAATGGCCAGGTCACAAAGATCCCGAAGGCTCAGAGGAGGTTGATTGGTTGGTTTACTTTTGAGCGACACTTTTTTGCACACAATGGGCTAAATGGCTAGGTCATAAGGATCCCGAAGGCTCAGAGGAGGTTGATTGGTTGGTTGTTTTACCTCTGAGCGACACTTTTTGCACACAAAGGGCTAAATGGCCAGGTCAGAAGGAATGAGACGGCGGACTTTCCAAGCATATCACCGAGGGCAAAGCGTAGAGTCTTGTGGAGATAAATCGTACGCTAGCCCAGGTATTGCAGTCTGTAAGTTGAGATGTTAAGATGAGATGTCCTTATATCCTTGATATGTTAAATAACGACGCCGAGTGGCTAAAGGATGGGGTCTCTTACTTCCAATGATCCCATGCTCTTCTGCATCACGGATCACTTTCTGTATCTTATACTATTATCTATACTAAGAGGTATCTTAGTATAGATAATAGTATCTATATATATATTTCTGTATCTTATACTATTATCTACAGGGTGATTCAAAACTTATCGTTCAAATTTCGTGGGGAGGTAGGGAATACGTCAGGAAACCGATTTCACAGAGGAAAGTATGTCCGTAAACGTTATCTACATGAACAAAATGGACAAGTAAAGTGAACACAAGGAAACATTACAGTTAAGTGGTAACGAATGTGACTTTTATTCCAACAAGGTAAAGTACAGGTTCACAGTAGGTGCTCAAAATTGCGACCATTTACACGGACACAGGATTCACAGCGCCGTTGCATTGACCGCCGAACATTTTCAAAAACGCCTGGCATATCACGGACAATGCCTGCGGCGGCCACTATTCGTGCAACAAGGTCCATTTCACTGTCGACGGGGGTCTCGTACACATTGTATTTCATAGCCCCCCACAAAAAGAAATCCATGGGCGATAAATCAGGTCGGGAGTGGTCGGGCGAGCTGTACACTGGTTGGGTACACACAGCGCCCTCTACATACGCATGCGTACATTTGCGGACATACTTTCCTATGTGAAATCGGTTTCCTGACGTATTCCCTACCTCCCCACGAAATTTGAACGATAAGTTTTGAATCACCCTGTATACTACTATCTATACTGTTATCTATACTAAGAGGACTTTTTTATTAGAAACAGTTCCTTGTTATGTTAATAGGAACTCGGAAACAAAACTCTATACTTCTTAAGCTTTTTAGGAAAAAATACGACAGAAGATAATTTAAAGATCTAAGTCACACCTATTTCAATATCGATTTTCAACAGTATGGGTCCAGTAATTAAAGAGTTATGGAAGGTGAAACATTTGGCAATGACACTTAAAGAGTTGATCTACAATTTCTGACTTTTCGCTTTTCATTATTATCAAGCCCGAAAATATTCCACACAGCGGTTCAAGATATTTTGACCAGAAAGCAATTCTCTAAATAATGGACGATTATTGTAAAGAGATTTCATTCAGAACTTTAAATTACCTTCACATTTTTTGATAAAAAGCTTATTTATGAAGTTCGAGTTCTGAAAGAGTTCTTAGCATAGAACTGCACCTAATGGTCGCCGAGTTTATATCACCGAAAAAGTCTTTATGCAAATATTCCTCTCTCTTGGAGGTGGTTAAGTCTGTAGCGCGCCAGGTTCGTAAATTGCAGCTCCCAGGTTCGAGCCCCAGCTGGGTCAGCGTTGAGATTTCTCTCTCGAAAACTTCTCTTCGCTTGACCAATAAAGGACACCGTTGGGGTTGGAAAGGCCGCCGTCCATTTGGGGAGATGTTAAGATGGGGGCTCCGTGTGCGGTAAAGCCATACCGTGTGCACGTTAAGGAACACGCTGAATGGACTTGAGAAAGGTTACCATCTGTTTTCTAACAGCTGTCCAGTGGTTCCCTTCCCCCACCCCTCTCCGCAGACCTTTTGGGTTCCTTGTGACCTGTCCATTTAGTACACGTGTGCAAAAAAAAAAAAGCTCGGCGGTAAAACATCCCAACCCAATCTCTTGACCAAGGGTTGGGTTGTTTTACCTCTGAGCGGCACTTTTTTGCACACAATGGGCTAAATGGCCAGGTCACATGGACCCCGGAGGTTCAAAGAAGATTGGGGAGGGGACCCTCTGTAACAGCTGTTGGGAGACAGATGGTAGCCTCCCGTCAAGGTCATCCAGCGTGTTCTTTAACGTGCACAGGGTATGGCTCTCCCATACACGGGAGAGGGCCACTACTTAATGTCCCATCCGACAGACGGCGGCCTTTCCAAGCCCATCGGTGTCCCCTGACCGTGGGCAGGGCGAGGAATTTTGCGGAGATAAATCTCAACGCTGACCCAGCTGGGACTCTAACCTGGGAACTACAGATTACGAGCCTGGCGCGCTACCGACTGAGCCACCCCCGCCCCCCTCTCTTGACCAAAAATTCTGTGTCACCTCAAGAGTAAATTCCACGATTTAAAAGGTATTCAAGAGAGAAATCAAAACTTCACCAAAACCCATTCTATTTTTTGGTGTTTAATGCACTGTAATTTATTACGCACTAATTTCCCCATTTTATTAACGTAGAAATAAATAAAGGAAAGAGAAAACTCATTTTGAAACATTTTATTTCTTATTGTTGATTATCAGCAGTTTACAAGTTCATAAAATTCTGTGTGAAATTCTTAATTCTATCAAAGGCGTTAATTACACTAATAAGAAAAGAATATATGTAGATTTAGTAGTGCTATTCACAATGTGAAAAGAATTTGTGAAAAGATTTAGGAGTGCTATTCTGAATGAGAGAAGTGCATATACAACGTTTTAATTTTAAGTATGATAATTTCTGGCACTTCTTTTCTTATCAGGCCAGAAAATATTCCGCAGTGGTCAAAGATTTTTGGATCATTAAATAAGAACAAGTTGCAATAAAACAAATTTTAAGTTATCAAGTTCTGCTTGAAATGTAGCAATTTCAATGGAAAAAAAAAATCATTGTAGCACCTTGATGTTCTTTGTCAAATTCTGGAAAAAAAAAAATCATTGTAGCACCTTGATGTTCTTTGTCAAATTCTGTAGAAAAAAAATCATTGTAGCACCTTGATGTTCTTTGTCAAATTCTGGAAAAAAAAAATCATTGTAGCACCTTGATGTTCTTTGTCAAATTCTGGAAAAAAAATCATTGTAGCACCTTGATGTTCTTTGTCAAATTCTGGAAAAAAAAAATCATTGTAGCACCTTGATGTTCTTTGTCAAATTCTGGAAAAAAAAAACACAATTTTTCTGGAGGTTCGGTAATAAAATCATCACATACCACAAGAAACTGGCAATTCGTCCTAGAAAAAAATCTGTTTTAAAAAAAAATAAGTCATTTTCAGTCAACATTTAAAATACATAAAAAATACTGTGTATAGAAGAGTAAACATTAAAATCCTTCCTAATTAAAAACTTTCTCAATGAAGAGGAAATATTCCTTATTCGATCCGTCTTGCACTGCTCCATTTCGCAAATTCCAGTCTCTCTACATTGAAAGTCAAATTACCGAGACAGATTACTAGTTCTCGTTCCGAATTTTAACCAGTGACAGGAATGACAACTGGGAAGACTGAGCAATTGAGTCCACGCCCATTCTCCCAGATCATAGGTCAATTAAAAAGTGATTGATAGGTCATTCACCAATCGTCTATCAAAACTACCATAGCATCAACTGCGCAGTCTCATAATCTCCCCAAAGCCAACATTTCTAATATAATCATATACACTCGCATTCGCTGCAAAAAATATCTTCTTACGAAGTTAAAATACTCCACTAATTTCTGTCGAGGATTACTTTTCAGATGTCTCGGATGTATATGTATTTGATAAAACTTTAGTATACTGATGTCGTTACTGCTGTTGAAATCGCATACTGCTATCGTTACTGCTGTTGAAATCGTATACTACTGTCATTTGATAAAACTATCGTATACTGCTGTAGAAATTGTATACTGCTATCGTTTGATAAAACTATCGTATACTGCTATTGAAATATTGAAATATTTAATGTTGGAAAAACAACAGAAAATAAATTGTTGCCTTTCATTATTTGTATCACTTTCCTGCATTAAAATTCACTCTTTTGTTTATAAAAACTAATGTTGAAGTAGATTTTGGTTATTGCTTTTTTTTTTTTCAACATACTTCTGTTTGGAACAGTTTTCACACTTAGCGATTTGGATTACTCCATGTCTCTTCATCGAAAGGATTTCGTAGAATATCGTATCGGTTCACTTCATTCGATTCAGCTGTCAGATTTTATTTTCCCTATTTTTTCCCTTTCTTCTTGGATTTCCTTATTGAACTCGATCTTACACGATCCCTTTCCTCTTCATCGGGATCCTGCACTGGATTCTTTTTCACACGATCCCTTTCCGATTCCTCTTCATCCGATTCTCGTATCGGATTCGATTTCTCCTTCTCGTGCGATTTTCCTTCATTGCATGTTTCCTTCCTTCGAAAGAATTGCGAGGTAATTTCTCCCATCACCTTGGCTCTTTCCTTCACGTCCGACGGTTTCTCTTTAACACCAGGTTCGTTCCCTTTTCCGTAGGAAACTGCTGAATTATCTTTCCAACTCAATCTCTTCTCGCCTTTTTTGCACTCTTCTATTATTACAGATTTCTGAAGGACATACGTTTTTTCCTTACGTGCTTGCGAGCGATTCGATTCTTGATGCTGCTGCTGCTTCTTTAGCTTATTGTACTCCATGACCGAAAAAGCATCTGCAAATGAAATTGAATGTGACATTTCGGGATAAAAAAAACGTTCTACCCAATCCCCAAAAAATCTGAACTTCAGAACCATCATCACTGCTAGTTCATACTGAAACCACGGGAGTGAATTCATTGCAAACATAGCAGCTAAAGCTTCGAAAACATGGCTGAAAATAATATTAGCTGCATAAAAATCTTTGGCGTTTAATACTGTAAAAAATTCAATACTTTTAATCTTCCCGAAAGCCGTAAACGCATTTTTCACTTCTTCATAAGTAATGTCCGAGCTAATATTCAGGACTATGACACTCTTATTCTTATTAGCAAACTTTGGTGTTCGGTTCTCCAATACCTTAACATAGGTCAACCACGTAGAAACCATTTCGGCCAAAACAGGCTGTTCCGGATCCTTGAACTTTAGGAGTTCACAAAAAGCAAGCTGATCCTTATCCATGAACACCTTCATTTTGTCCACGATGGGCTGCAAACTGATCTTGAACTCCTTGAAGAAAGTCACACACAACTCGGCCTCCTCTTCTTTTTCAAAAATCGCAATTCCGTAAGACCACGTTTCACTCATATGACTGCGATTGAGATTAAGTTCGCCATCCTTAGAAATGTTTTTAACGGCGTTGCGAATTGCATCGTTGGAGATGAGGGACCATCGATTCCACAACAACACCGAAGTCGAGAAATCGTATTCGATGTTGAGAAACGGATTCTGTTCACTTTCGCTGCTGCTAGCACCGTACTTTCCGTCCTTATCATGCTTTAATGGTGTATTAGAACCTGATGATGGTGGAGGTACCTTATCGCTTTTAGAATTTTCCTTCATTGCATCCTTTTCTTCCAATCCCGACAGCACTTTATATACGGTACTTTTCATCTCCCCCCGTTTTGATCCTTTAGAACTAGTTTTATCCTGATTATCGACAAGTCCGATTGGGTCCAGTAGCATTTGATCGAAACGTTTGCTAGGAAAAGGAGAGCTACTAGAGGTAGAAGTTCTTTCACTCTTTTCATTATTAGATGAATAGCGGATTATTGGAGGGACCCTTTCGTTCTGAAATATTTCCATCATTTCATCTTCTCCCTCTAAGACTGCTGGAATTTCATCCTCTTCATCAAATACTACCGACATTTCATCTTCCTCTAAGGTCGTTGACATTTCATCTTCTCCCTCCAACGCTGCCACTATTTCATCTTCATCCTCTCTTGGAATTTCTTTTTCTTTCTCTAAAACTGTCGGAATTTCCTCGTTTTCTTCCGATACTGCCGGAATTTCATCTTTTTCGTCTAATATGATAGGAATTTTACTAATTTCCTTTGATGTTCCTGGAATTTCATCCTCTTTATCTTCCGTTATTTTGCTTTTCTCCTGTTTTGATTTCTTCTTCTTCTTCTTCTTTTTCTTCTTCTTGGAGCTCTTAAAACCGATTTTATCCTCTTTATCACCTCTTTCGATTGTGTCTGGAAGCGTTTTCCCGTCAGTTTTGCTACAAAGAGGAGAAGGACTCAGAGGTATAGGAGAAGACATTTCACCCTTTTTATTATTGTGGTCGGATAGCAACGGAACTCTTTTTTTACGAAATACTTTCATCAATTCATCTTCCGTTATGTCTACAGGAATTTCGTCTTTTTTCCCCGACACTGCCGAAATTTCATCTTCCGCCCAGACTGCCAGCATTTCCATTTTTTCCTCTAAGAGAGTCATAATTTCATGTTCTAATCCTGTCGGAATTTCAACTTTTTCTTCTAATACTAATGGAATTTCATCTTCCGTTGTTTTGTTTCCCTCCAGTTTTAACTTCCGTTGGGATCCTTTAGAACTAGATTTATCCTCATTTTCCACGTGTTCGTTTGGATCCGGCACTTTTTTTCCGATACTTGTGATAGGGAGAGATGTGCAACTAATAGTACGAGAGGATATTTCTCTTTCATTTTGTAAGTTGTAGGATGGAGGAGCAATCTTATTGCTCTTCAACACTTCAGTCATTTCGCCGCCTTCTAAAACAGCTGAAATTTCATCAGCTTCTAACTCCGCCTGCATTTCAACTTCTTTACTTTCCACCATTTTGTTTTTATCGTGCTTTGATTTCTTTTTGGAGATTTCAGAACTCTGTTCGTTCACGTCATCGCCTGCCTGCATTTTTTCGTCACTTGTGCCACGACAAGGAACAAGGGGAATGCCAGAGGCAGGAGGTGATAGTTTTTTATATTCCTTGCTGACAGATGTTAGAAAATTAGCAATCTCCTCGACCTTCGTAAGGAGTGGATTGGTGGAGGAAGAGGGAGGCGGGCAAGCCTTTATATCCTCTTGTAGTTTTTCCATGGTAACATTTACCAGATTCTTAATAGCCATTCCGAATTCAACATCCTTGAGATCACTTTCACCTTCCTTTTGGTTGTCTTCCGTATTGTCTCCAGATTTCATTCGATTCTCACTCCCATCATTGAGTCGTTTATATTTTGAGGGAAAATAAGGAATATTATAAAGAATCTTCTCTAGGTCCTCCGCGTTTCTTAAATCTTTCGGAATTCCCAAGCTTGTGATCATATGTTGCATTGGTTTTGAGATGTTAGCGGGCATTTGCTCTTCCTCCGTCCTTCCCGGATCCTGCGATGTCATTTCATCCTCAACATTCTCCTCTTTGTCCAACGGCACCGCATCTTTCTCTTCCTCCTTTTCATCTCTTCTGTCTTTACGTTTACTTTTCTTTTGTTTTTTGCTGCTTTTAGGTCTTGCACCTCCAAAAGACGACATCGCTGGAAAATTCCTAATATAGATTGGAGAAAAAAAATATTAGAGAGGAAATCATTTTTTTTTTTCAAACTCATTGCAAAACTGGATTAAATTGAAAAATCTAACTTTCAAAAATTAAAGGAATACCGCATAAACTGAGAGATTATGGGATATTGTTTTTCAACGAAAATAGAGATGTCGATAATTTCCCCGCCTTTGTCACCTTCTATCAGGTTGGGTTGTTTTACCTCTGAGCGGCACTTTTTTGCACACCATGGGCTAAATGGCTAGGTCACATGGACCCCGAAGGCTCAGAGAAGGTTGGGTGAGGGGACCCACTGGAACAGCTGTTGGGAGACAGATGGTAGCCTCCCGTCATGGCCATCCAGCGTGTTCTTTAACGTGCACAGGGTATTGCTCTCTCGCGCACTCGGTGACACGGCTTAATGTCCCATCCGATGGACAGCGTCTTTTCCATGCCCATCAGTGTCCCCTACTGACCGTGGGCAGGGCGGGGAATTTTTGCAGAGATAAATCTCAACGCTGACCCAGCTGGGGCTCGAACCTGGGAACTACAGATTACGAGCCTAGCGCGCTACCGACTGAGCCACCCCCGCCCACCTTCTAGCGGTGGAAATCTGAACCAATGGACGATAGGAAAAACGGAAATATTTCACTGTTACCTATAAAGCACACATGCAAGTTTAGCTACCTCATAAAAGTTTCGCTCCCCAATCTCCCAGAGGTAAGGGTCGAATCATTCTGCCAATGTACAGTCGCTCAAAAAAGTATCCGAACACTATGGTTGAATACAGAATTCAGAAAAAATATCTGGCAACGTTTTTTCCAGAAATTAGTGATCTGGCAACCTTCGTGTCACGTGATTACAGAATTGAGGAAAAATATCTGGAGCGTGTACAGCAACTGTACACGCTCCAATTACCGTTCACAGCAAACTGGAGCGTGTGCAGTTACTGCACACGCTCCAGTTTGCTGTGAACGGTAACTGCACACGCTCAATATTTCCGTGAGTGAGCCCACACGATCTAGTATCAAAATAATATGACCACCTACAGTCGCTCAAAAAAGTATCCGAACGACTGTGGTTGATTGCAGAATTCAGAAAAAATATCTGTCAACGGATTTTTTAGAAATTAGTGATCTGGCAACCTTAGTGTCACGTGACCTTACTATCGCAATGAGCAAATATTCATTTTACGAACCTTTCTGCCGTTTGAGGGCATTATTATAGCTATTAGAATATTCGAGTAATGTGAACCTAATTGTAACAAATGTTACACAAACAAGAAATTTTTCTTGCATTTATCTCCGAGAACTAAAAATTTGAATGTTTACAAACAAAAGAGAAAGCAAAAGCTTTTATTTCGAAAATAAGCATCCTGAGAGTTTTGAAACAATTAACTAAGAATTAGCAAAAGATTTTAAGCCGTCCCGTGGCCGAGTGGTTAGCACGTTTGACTACTAATCCAAGGGACCTGGGTTGGAGCCCCGGGTACTACTAATCCAAGGGACCTGGGTTGGAGCCCCGGGTACTACTAATCCAAGGGACCTGGGTTGGAGCCCCGGGTTCTACTAATCCAAGGTACCTGGGTTGGAGCCCCGGGTACTACTAATCCAAGGGACCTGGGTTGGAGCCCCGGGTACTACTAATCCAAGGGACCTGGGTTGGAGCCCCGGGTACTACTAATCCAAGGGACCTGGGTTGGAGCCCCGGGTACTACTAATCCAAGGGACCTGGGTTGGAGCCCCGGGTTCTACTAATCCAAGGGACCTGGGTTGGAGCCCCGGGTACTACTAATCCAAGGGACCTGGGTTGGAGCCCCGGGTACTACTAATCCAAGGGACCTGGGTTGGAGCCCCGGGTACTACTAATCCAAGGGACCTGGGTTGGAGCCCCGGGTACTACTAATCCAAGGGACCTGGGTTGGAGCCCCGGATACTACTAATCCAAGGGACCTGGGTTGGAGCCCCGGGTACTACTAATCCAACGGACCTGGGTTGGAGCCCCGGGTACTACTAATCCAACGGACCTGGGTTGGAGCCCCGGGTTCTACTAATCCAAGGGACCTGGGTTGGAGCCCCGGATGTTTGTGTTGCCTTTCTGCTGATGTCAGCCATCCTGAAAGACCTATTTTGGGGTTTAAATTGATACTCTCCTCTTGAACCTCTGTGGCAAGCAGCTGCTTGAGGGGATTTTTTATTTTATCGATAGGCAAATAGATGAGATAAATGGCCAGGTCACAAAGGCCCCCAGGGGTTCACAGATGGTTGAGAGAAGGGTACCCAATGGAGAGCTGTTACAGATGATAGACTCCCATCAATGCCGTCAAGTGTGTTCTTTAGCGTGCACAGGGTATGGCTCTCCCGCACACGGGGCCACGGCTTAACGTCCCATCCGACGGCCTTTCCAATCCCATTGGTGTCTCATGCTGACCGAGGGAAGGGCGGGGAATTTTTCGGAGATCATCGCTGGCTTGGATGAAACTCGAATCTAGGAAATGCAGATTACGAGCCTGGTGCTCCACCGGCCGAGTCATCCCATATAGACAAATAGTAAATAATATGAATATATATTCACGATTACTAGCGTATCCAGGTTTAACAAAAAACGAGGGGGAAGGTGAGTTGAAATCTACTATTTTGTTAAAAAAAGTTACTTTATAATTTTCGTTATTAACGAAATATCTGCAGAGGGATGTTAAAAAACATTTAATCTGCCCTCCCCCCCCCTTCATCTTTGATTATACCACAGCTTGCAGTACTGATGACAAATTATTTAAGCGATTGTATTGGATTGTTTTACCTCTGAGCGGAACTTTTTTGCACACCATGGGCTAAATGGTCAGGTCACAAGGACCCCGAAGGCTCAGAGAAGGTTGGGTGAGGGGACGCACTGGAACAGCTGTTGGGAGACAGATGGTAGCCTCCCGTCAAGGCCATCCAGCGTATTCTTTAACGTGCACAGGGTATGGCTCTCCCGCACACGGGGCCACGACTTAACGTCCCATCCGATGGACGGCGGCCTTTCCAAGCCCATCGGTGTCCCCTACTGACCGTGGGCAGGGTGGGGAAATTTTGCGGAGGTAAAGCTAAACGCTGAACCAGCTGGGACTCGAACCTGGGAACTACAGATTACGAGCCTGGCGGGCTACCGACTGAGCCACCCCCGCCCCATTATTTAAGCGAACTGGAATACGAAAAAAGATAAACTGCAGTCTTAGTTTAAATATCCAATGATGCCAATCGAGTGATGCCACCTCATTTAACACGGTTTGAGAACCACCATCGGTCTCCAAACCGAATCTGGATTCATTCGACGAGAGCGCATTTGTCTTCTGAACGGGCTTAAATGCATTCAATGGGTTATTTTGTTGAAGATCCTGATGTGTGAAGGTGAGGGGAACACAAGTAATTAGCATTCGTGAATACCTCGTTCATTCAGCATCCTGTCCAGAATGGGGCGGGGGTGACTCAGTCGGTAGTGCCCAGGTTCGTAATCTGTAGTTTCCAGGTTCGAGTCCCAGCTGGGTCAGCGTTGAGATTTATCTCCGCAAAATTCCCCGCCCTGCCCACGGTCAGTAGGGGGACACCGATGGGCTTGGAAAGACCGCCGTTCGTCGGATGGGACGTTAAGCCGTGGCGCCGTGTGCGGGAGAGCCATACCCTGTGCACGTTAAAGAACACGCTTGACGGGAGGCTACCATCTGTCTCCCAACAGCTGTTCCAGTGGGTCCCCTCCCCCAACCTTCTCTGAGCCTTCGGGGTTCATGTGACCTGGCCGTTTAAGCACATGGTGTGCAAAAAAGTGCCGTTCAGAGGTAAAACAACCTCTGTCCACAGCACGTCTTGAAAATGTCGTTCCCGTGGCTGCCGAGAGATTGCACCTGAAGACGACATAGAGAAATGACAGCCAGACTGGCAAGGAACGCTGAACCCTGTAGCGTCCCGGGCCCTCAGTGTCGCCGGCTCAAGGGGCCTCATATAAGCAGGATTTTTTAAAAGTAGAAAAAATCATGCACACAATAGGCTAAATAGCCATGTCACAAGGACCTCAGGCTCAGAGGAGGTTGGGGGAGGGGACCCACTGGGCAGCTGTTCAGATACAGGTGATAACCTCCTGTCAACGACATCCAGCGTGTTTAACGTGCACAGAATATGGCTTTCCCGTACACGGGACCACGGTTGGGTTGTTGGGTTGTTTTACCTCTGAGCGGCACTTTTTTGCACACCATGGGCTAAACGGCCAGGTCACATGGACCCCGAAGGCTCAGAGAAGGTTGGGGGAGGGGACCCACTGGAACAGCTGTTGGGAGACAGCTGGTAGCCTCCCGTCAAGGCCACCCAGCGTGTTCTTTAACGTGCACAGGGTATGGCTCTCCCGCACACGGGGCCACGGCTTAACGTCCCATCCGACGGACGGCGGCCTTTCCAAGCCCATCGGTGTCCCCTACTGACCGTGGGCAGGGCAGGGGAATTTTGCGGAGATAATTCTCAACGCTGACCCAACTGGGACTCGAACCTGGGAACTACAGATTACGAGCCTGGCGCGCTACCGACTGAGCCACCCCCGCCCCCGGGACCACGGTTTAACGTCCCATCCGACAAACGGTGGCCTTTCCAAGTCCATCGTTGTCCCCTACTCTCCGTGGACATGGGGGAGTTTTGCGGAGATAAATCTGAATACTGGCTCAGCTGGGGCTCGAACCTGGGAACTACACATTACAAACCTGGCACGCTACCAACTCAGCTATCCCCACCCCAGTTTTTAATAAAAAAAAATACCCCCTCAAGCAGCTGCTAGCCACAGAGGTCTGACAGAAGCCCGTCAGTTTATACACCATAGAAGGTCTGAGAAGATGGCGGGATCTCAGCAGAAAAACGACACATACATCCATGCATCATACGGGGCTCGAACCCAGGTCCCGTAGATCAATAGCCAAGCTCGCTAATCACTCGGCCATGGAAAATAATTATTTTACAAAAATTCCACAGAATTAGGGAAAATCTATTTTGAGCGTCACATATGAGCTACCAACAGAATAAATCTTGAAATCTTCAAAAAGAAACCGAATTTCTCATCGCCATTACGACCCCTCTGCTATAGATGCGTCCCTGATAAAAGGTGCCAATCCGCCCTGCTCTTAAAGACAAACAGTCGTCATAAGCTTAAGCGAGAGTGATTTCCTTATTTAACATCTATATTGTGAACAATATGGTATTAGTTGCTTTTTTCTGATCATAGATGGCGCCATGAGCGACAAGGTCAGTAAAAGTTAAACGTGGCCAGAGGAGTTAAAAGCAAAAACTAAGTGAATAAATTTTGGGTTGTTTGTGTTGTTTTACCTGTGAGCGGCAAATTTTTGCACACCATGGGCTAAATGGCCAGGTCACATGGACCCCGAAGGCTCAGAGATGGTTGGGGGAGGGGCCCACTGGAACAGCTAAGAGACAGATGGTAGCCTCCCGTCAAGGCCATCCAATGTGTTCTTTAAAGTGCACAGGGACCACGGCTTAACCTCCCATCCGACGAACGGCGGCCTTTCCAAGCCCATCGGTGTCCCCTACTGACCGTGGGCAGGGCGGGGAATTTTGCGGAGATAAATCTCAACGCTGACCCAGCTGGGACTCGAACCTGGGAACTACAGATTACGAGCCTGGCGCGCTACCGACTGAGCCACCCCCGCCCAAGTGAATAAATGACAGAGCTGCTGATAGTTGAGAGGAGAGCACCTCTAAACTATCACCAGCCAAAAAATAATTCGAATACACGCCTTCCAATTACATGGAAGGCGTGGGTTCGAATCCATTGGTTGGCTAATCATTTTTTCCACAAAATTTGTTGAATTTTATGTCAACAAGTAATCTGTCAATTTAATATTGATTAAGTCTCATTATATGGTTGATACGAGAATATAAAAGATCTTAAAGCAGTTTAGAAATAGTGCTTGTCGAAAACCAGACAGACTTTAAAAATCGTGTAAGTCGGGACTGAGTATGCTGCAACAGTTCGTCAAGAGAGTTTCGAAAAGATAAAAATCAGAACATCATTCTTACTTACTGTAGTGATAATAGAGAATAACTTGCATCTGTTCAAAGTTACCTTCCCTACAGTACTGTGCAAATCAGTTGGGACAATAGGAAAATGCAGTAACAAAGACACAACTAAAATATTTATTTGTTTAATAGTGTAGTTAATAGTGAATGTGACCCCCTTTAGCTTTAATTACTTCTTTCACCCTCTCAACCATTGATGCCACTAGCTTTCCACACATCTCCTTCACTTCAGGGTCGTGGTATCACACTTTCATGACACTTTCCATCATTTTGGTTTTCGTCGTGCAATCCATCTTAGATATGCGCGCTTTAATAATGGCCCACAAATTTTCAATGGGGTTTAGATCGGGTGAATTTCCTGGCCACTCCAATACCTACAAATGTTGTTGGGTAAAGAAGCTCTTAGCAAACTTAGAATTGTGGCATGGAGCCAGATCCTGTTGAAATACCCCATCGCCGTTAGGAAACAGTTTCTGCAGTGTTGGGACCATTTTCGCCTCCAGTACGCTCCTGTACTTTTTGCTGTCCATCATTCCTTCAATGGGGTGAAGCGCCTGTGGCCCGGAAGCTGTGAAACATCCCAAAACATGACCTTGGGTGGGTGTTTGGGGAATTGCTGGATGTGACCTGATCGAAGAGGTTCTCCAGGCTTCGCTTGTCCCAACTAATTCGCACAGTACGTACATGTGATGTATCAGTCAACTCTTGTGGCAGATCAGTGGCATAGCAAGACTGCTGGAGAGAGATTTAAAAAAAATCCCCCTCCCCACTTCAAACAGCTTCTTGCCAGAGGTCTGAGAGGAGCCTCCGAGTTTAATACGTCATATAGAAGATCTGTCAGGAAGGCGAAAAATCAGCATAAAGCAAATTCAAGCATCCACGCCTTACACAGGGCTCGAACCCAGGTCTCTTTGATCAGTAGACAAGCGTGCTAACCACTGGGCTGAGGGAGGCTCGGGGTTTGAAAAATCCCCAGAGATTTTTAAAATAATTAATTCTTCCATTTACCTTATTAATTATTAATTATTATTTAGTTTAACATAATTCTCATCAGCTTGCATCCGCCATAATGAGTAGTTAGGATTTTTGCAGAGAGGATTTTACACTTTTTTTTTTAAATTACGCACGCTACACCTGATACCTTATATTTCCAAAGAAGCACGCTTGAAATTTGTAAGAAAAAAGGTATTTGTGAATAATGCTTTTAACCAAAATTCCTTCCTGCAACACCAACCTCCGAAAAATGTTAATTTTCTTCTTCAACTCCTTTACCAAAAGCTCAGTGGAAGAGTTTGCAATGTACGAAGTTGAACAGAGTTGAGATATTTTAACTCAGAGGCATTTTTTTTTTGCACAAAATGGGGCTAAATGGCCAGGTCACAAGGACCCCGAAGGCCGGAGGTTTTGAGGAGGTAGCCCACTGCTAGGAGACAAATGGTAGCCTCCCATCAAGGCCATCCAGTGTGTTCTTTACGTGTAGAGGGTATGAAAGGCACCTTTTTGCACACAGGGTTGTTTTACCTCTGAGCGGCACTTTTTTGCACACCATGGACTAAATGGCCAGGTCACATGGACCCCGAAGGCTCAGAGAAGGTTGGGGGAGGGGACCCACTGGAACAGCGGTTGGGAGACAGATGGTAGCCTTCCGTTAAGGCCATCCAGCGTGTTCTTTAACGTGCACAGGGTATGGCTCTCCCGCACACGGGTTCACGGCTTAACGTCCCATATGACGGGCGGCGGCCTTTCCAAGCCTATCGGTGTCCAATACTGACCGTGGGCAGGGCGGGGAATTTTGCGGAGATAAATTTCAACGCTGACTCAGCTGGGACTGGAACCTGGCAACTACAGATTACGAGCCTGACGCGCTACCGACTGAGCCAACCCCGCCCTTTTTTTTTTGCACACAGACTAAATGGCCAGGTCATAAGGACCCTGAGGGGCTCAGAAGGTTGGAGGGAAAGGATCCACTGGAAAGCTCTTAGTAGCCTCCTCTTAAGACCGTACAGTGTGTTCTTTAATAGACAGGGTATGACTCCCGCATACAGACCAATGGTTTAAGCTTCCGTCCGACAGATGGCGGCCTTTCCAAACCCATTGATGCTCCCTACTGATCGAAGCAACGGCGGGGAGTTTGCTGAGAGAAATGTCAACTCTGGCACAACCGGGATTCGAACCTGGGAACTACAGATTAGGAGCCGGCAGCTACCGACTGAGCCCCTCCCCCCGCCTCCAGTTCGACAGAGTTGGGTTGTTTTACCTATGAGTGGCACTTTTTTGCACACCATAGGCTAAATGGCCAGATCATAAGGACCCCGAAGATTCAGAGAAGGTTGGGGGAGGGGACCCACTGGAACAGCTGTTGGCAGACAGATGGTAGCCTCCCGTCAAGGCCATCCAGAGTGTTCTTTAACGTGCACAGGGTATGGCTCTCCCGCACACGAAGCCACGGTTTAACGTCCATCCGACGGACGGCGGCCTTTCCAAGCCCATCGGTGTCCCCTACTGACCGTGGACAAGACGGGGAATTTTGCGGAGATAAATCTCAACGCTTACCTAGCTGGGACTCGAACCTGGGAACTACAGATCCAGTTCAACAGAACTTTTTAAATAAGGTCAATTAATATTATCAACAGATTTAATAGTAGAGGGATAAGAAATTTTAGAGCACTTTTTCTTTATCTTCTTAGTACAATTGAGTAGTAATTTGTTTTTTAAATATAACGAAACTTCGATCTGATAGTGATCACTTACCTTATAAAAAGTCTTCTCTGGTATTACTCTACGCAATGAAATGCACTGTAATTCGCTCGAGAGCATTTAAAGGACCCTACTCCATTTAAATGATGTGAACCTTAATGATTCAATATCTACCTAATAAAAGAAAGTTCTTCCCAGTTTGGCTTGATAGATGTATACATTTAAAAGAAAACGTGTTAAAAACGCAAAGTCTGATAAAATCTTTAAAAAATTCGCCGACCGCTGGGACAACGGAAGACGAAACTGCGTAACTTAAACTAGACAATTTCCCATAATTCATCTCGTTCAGAATATCACGACAGTTACGAATAGTGAAGCGTTAGCAAAAGAATTTACAGAGTTCTTATCGCGAGAGAATGCTGCCTTTAGTAAAACATTCTTTTTTGATAAATACGAAGGTGAATTCAATGCTAAAATAACTTTGGACTTTATAACTGAATTTCGAATACTCCGATTTGCTACATTTTTTCATATCATCATCATCATCATCCTCAAGCAGCCATGGGCCACGAAGGTCCATTTTGCAGGGAGGATTTTACACTTTTTAAAAATTACACACGCTACACCTGATACCTTATATTCCCAAAAAAGCACGCTTGAAATTTGTAAGAAAAAAGGTATTTGTGAATAATGCTTTTAACCAAAATTCCTTCCTGCAACACCAACCTCCGACCCCTTCTTCAACCCCTTTACCAAAAGCTGAGTGGAAGAGTTTGCAATATACGAAGTTGAACAGAGTTGAGATGTTTTAACTCAGAGGCATTTTTTTTTTGCACAAAATGGGGTTAAATGGCCAGGTCACAAGGAAACCGAAGGCCCGGAGGTTTTGGGGAGGTACCCCACTGCTAGGAGGCAAATGGTAGCTTCCCATCGAGGCCATCCAGTGTGTTTTTTAACGTGTAGAGGGTATGAACGGCACTTTTTTGCACACAGACTAAATGGCCAGGTCATAAGGACCCTGGGGGGATCAGAAGGTTGGAGGTATAAGGACCCTGGGGGGCTCGGAAGGTGGTATTGGATAACAACTCAATCGTAATTTCCACGAACACTAATAACGGGTTTCCAACGTCATCTACCACGCCCGCACAATCCCCCTGATTAATAATTCATATTTCATAACTCATATTTAATTAATTAGTGCCGTCCCCCTTTATTAAAACCCGCCATTTTGCCGACAAACTCCTGAATAAGTCCCTTGGTTTGTACCCTCAACCGAAATTTCAAAGTCCAGACTCCGCCATTTTGAATCCTGACTCACCTATTAGAAATTCTACCTTTTTAGAATATTTTTACCCAATAGCATTTTTTCTTTTCATTTACTGCGGGACAGTTTTATTCCAGTTTCTGCGGGATAGTCCTTCTTCTAGTATAAATACGACATCCATCAGTCAGATTCCTCATTCTGTTGTCAGACGTTGACAGTGACGGTTCTCTGCTGCTACGTCCGTGCGATTTTTTAACTGCTAGAAGTCAACAGCGACAGTTCTCGACGTCCGCGTGTAGTATAAAATCGACTATTTTACAACTCACTGTTTTATAAGGTTGGGTTGTTTTACCTCTGAGCGGCACTTTTTTGTACACCATGGGCTAAATGGCCAGGTCACATGGACCCCGAAGGCTCAGAGAAGGTTGGGGGAGGGGACCCACTGGAACAGCTGTTGGGAGACAGATGGTAGCCTCCCGTCAAGGCCACCCAGCGTGTTCTTTAACGTGCACAGATAACCATCTATCTAGGCTCTCCCACACACGGGGCCACGGCTTAACGTCCCATCCGACGGACGGCGGCCATTCCAAGCCCATCGGTGTCCCCTACTGACCGTGGGCAGGGCGGGGAATTTTGCGGAGATAAATCTCAACGCTGACCCAGCTGGGACTCGAACCTGGGAACTACAGATTACGAGCCTGGCGCGCTACCGACTGAGCCACCCCCGCCCCCACTGTTTTATAATGTATCCATGTGATATATGTGAGAAGGCTTTCACGCTCCAGACAAATCTCATTCGTCATAAGAGAAATCATGATGGAAATAACCTGTTTAAGTGCTCTCAATGTGAATTGACATTCTCAAGGAGAGATGACGTCCACGTCACGAGTTATCCCACACCTCCAGGAAAACCTACAAATGCGAAGAATGCAATGGAGTGTGGGAGAAAAGAGTCTTTTACGTCATTAAAGAAAGCCACACAATAATAAGCGAAAACGTTCTGAAGATGAAAGGATTCCCCAGAAGAAACAAAAAAACCAGACCCTGAAGACCCCTGCCAATTTACAGAAGAAATGAAAAGAACCATCTCAACACATAAGCTGATGGCAACGGAAGAAACATCTGTTGACCTCTCCTTTTTCCTCGAGTCCTCGCGGGAGTCACTCCTAACTCATCTGAAAGAAGAATTGACCTCGAAAGGTAACATTAAATGGTACCTTGCTGTACAAGTGCGCTTCAGGCGAAAAGTTTCCCCTTCTACTTTCAAACACTGCACCCCATTTTTCCGAAGTAACTGCGTCACAAGTCTTCCTACATCATCCCTAAACAAAGAACTGGATTCAGCATGTAAGAAGATCAAGACTTCATTTGAAGAATTTGAAGCAGCCATAGTGTATGGATACTGGATGCCATACTCCACGCTGAAATGAACATTGGAAAATATACCCCTTTGGAAGGGTCTAGTTATATCCCTACCCCATGAGAATTACTATTAAAACGTGCTATTGTTAATATATGTAATTCCGACCAAAAATGTTTTGTTTGGTCTGTTTTAGCCACTTTGTATCCTGCCACAGATCATCCACAACGCCCTACCACCTACATTCATTTAGAAGAAAAATTAAACACATCTGGCCTAATTTTCCCTATAACAATAAATCAAATATCTAAATTCGAAAAAATTAACATTTCTGTCAATGTTTTTGGATACGAGACCTATTGTCAAGAACGTGGACCCCAGAGAGTAGAATTTCCAACTGAAGAGGAGAAATGACTGAAATTCACAAATTTCAAGTTTCAACAGCACGTTCCATACGTGATTTATGCCGACTTTGAATCATTCCTAGTGAAAGTGAACACTTGTATGTCTAACCCTGCAAAATCTCACACCACTATCACGGCAAATCATGAACCCTGTGGATTTGCATATCTTGTTGTTGGACCTGACGGCTGCAGCTATAAACCTCCAGTAGTTTATAGAGGTCCTAATGTGGTAAAAACATTTTTGGAATGTCTGCTTAAAGAAGAAAACTATATAAAAAATTTACTCTCGGAGATCAAACCAATACAACTTTCAAATCACGAAGAGGAATCATTTCGCAACGCTATCAATTGTCATATTTGCAAAGATGTTCTGGGACCAGATCGCGTATGATCAAAAATAAGAAGATTAATTGCATTCCCAATAACATGAAAAAATACATAGCATTCTCCCTTGGAACTTGGGGGCGGGGGTGGCTCAGTTGGTAGCGCGCCAGGCTCGTAATCTGTAGTTCCCAGGTTAGAGTCCCAGCTGGGTCAGCGTTGAGATTTATCTCCGCAAAATTCCCCGCCTTGCTCACAGTCAGTAGGGGACACCGATGGGCTTGGAAAGGCCGCCGTCCGTCGGATGGGACGTTAAGCCGTGGCCCCGTGTGCGGGAGAGCCATAACCTGTGCACGTTAAAGAACACGCTGGATTGCCTTGACGGGAGGCTACCATCTGTCTCCCAACAGCTGTTCCAGTGGGTCCCCTCCCCCAACCTTCTCTGAGCCTTCGGGGTCCATGTGACCTGGCCATTTAGCCCATGGTGTGCAAAAAAGTGCCGCTCAGAGGTAAAACAACCCAACCCAACCCTCGGAACTTTGAATTTCATAGATTCCTATCAATTTTTAATTGCATCTCTTGAGAAGCTAGTCAATAACCTATCGACAGAAGAATTCCATATTTTGAAGGAACATGTTGAAACTGAACGGCTACACTTGGTTTTGAAAAAAGGAGTTTACCCTACGACTACATTGACAGCAGCAAAAAGTTTGAAGAAACATTACCTCCACGTGAAGCTTTTTACAATCAACTAACAGAAGAAGAAGCGCTAGGGGAAGAAGACTGTATCCATGAAAGGAAAGTATGGAACTCATTCGACATAAAAAAAAATAGGCCAATATCACGACTTGTACCTGAAGACCGACGTATTCCTCTTAGTTGATGTATATGAGAATTTCAGAAAACTACGTATCGAATATTATGAAACTGATCCCTGTCATGTTTACACAGCTCCTGGACTAGCCTGGCAAGCATGCCTGAAGATGACAAATATTAATCTAGAGTTGATAACAGACCCTACAATGTACCCTTTCCTGGAAAAAGGCATACGAGGAAAAGGCATGAGGAAAAAGGCATATTACGGAATATGTCCTTCATTACCGTAATATGAAACAATATTTAGCCTTCGGTATGCAGCTGGAGAAAATACATCGCGTTTTAGAATTTAATCAGTCTTGCTGGCTAAAACCATATATCGAATTTGCATCCAACGGACGGCGACTTTTCCAATGCAGTCGATATCCCTTTATTAATATTTTTCATTAATAGAAAGTTTAACTTCAAAACCACACATGTTCCTGGGATTTAGATAACTTGCTATCCCAGGCTAGGTCGTTGGAGTCTTCCGTTTCTATGTATTCCTGCAGCAGACGAGCTCCATGCTTAACGGACATTCTTGTCCATGAACAGGAAATCCAACCGTACCTCTGAAGCGTACGTAGAGTTCAGGAATCTCTTCTCTATACTGGGGGCGGGGGTGGCTCAGTCGGTAGCGCACCAAGCTCGTAATCTGCAGTTCCCAGCTTGGTCAGCGTTGAGATTTATCTCCGTAAAACTTCCCGCCCTGCCCATGGTCAGTAGGGGACACCGATGGGCTTGGAAAGGCCACCGTCCGTCGGATGGGACGTTAAGCCGTGGACCCATGCGCGGTAGAGTCATATCCTGTTCACGTTAAGGAACACGCAGAATGGCCTTGAGGGAGGCTACCATCTGTTTCCCCAACAGCTGTCCAGCGGTTCCCCCTCCCCTTCGCAGACCTTTTGGGGTCCTTGTGACCTGGCCATTTATTCCATGTGCGCAAAAAAAGCGCAGCTCAGAGGTAAAACATCCCAACCCAATCTCTTGAACAGAAATTCTGTGTCACCTCAAGGGTAAATTTCACGATTTGAAATGACGTTAAAGAACACACTGGATGGCCTTAACGGGAGGCTACCATCTGTCTCCCAACAGCTATTCCAGTGGGTCCTTTCCCCTAACCTTCTCTGAGCCTTCGGGGTCCTTGTGACCTGGCAATTTGGCCCATGATGTGCAAAAAAGTGCCACTCAGAGGTAAAACAACCCAACCTCTTCTCTATACCTCTGAGCAGCTACGGAGCCTCCATCAAACACATGAAGAGGAATACGTCAGTTGAGAATTATGACACTGAAGACCAGCAAATCACCTCCACCGTTCGTCTCTTTCATTGATATTAGAGAGATGGTATCGCATTCCTCGTTTTCTCCAGATTAAGCAACGTTAGCATAAATCGAGATTCGTCAGAGAACAGCCCGTGTTCAGGTTCCGGTAGTGGTTGTAATTGCAATCGAATATTGGGAAGCTTTTGGCGATATTTAAATCGTAAATCGTTTAATCGTTATTGAGTCAGAGTGAAAATTTAGACCAGAGGAGGGAAAAACTTTTGCGTTCATATTAACCTTTGTGGGAGTATGATGAACTCTTATATGGGGCGGGGGTGGCTCAGTCGGTAGCGCGCCAGGCTCGTAATCTGTAGTTCCCAGGTTCGAGTCCCAGCTGGGTCAGCGTTGAGATTTATCTCCGTAAAAATTCCCCGCCCTGCCCACGGTCAGTAGGAGACACCGATGGGCTTGAAAAGGCCACCGTCCGTCGGATGGGACGTTAAGCCGTGGCCCCGTGTGCTGGAGAGCCATACCCTGTGCACGTTAAAGAACACGCTGGATGGCCTTGACGGGAGGCTACCATCTGTTTCGTAACAGCTGTTCCAGTGGGTCCCCTCCCCCAACCATCTCTGAGCCTTCGGGGTCCATGTGACCTGGCCATTTAGCCCATGGTGTGCAAAAAAGTGTCGCTCAGAGGTAAAACAACCCAACCCAATGAACTCATATATATAATAAATAAATAAAATAATATATACCCCCTCAAGCAGCTGCTTGCCACAGAGGTCTGACAGGAGCCTGTCAGTTTATATGCCAATCACAGTCAGTAGGTCTGTGAGGATGGCAGGACCTCAGCAGAAAAACAACACACACAACCATGTCTTATCCGGGGCTCGAACCCAGGTCCCGTAGATCAGTAGCCAAGCGTGCTAACCACTCGGCCATGGGAAGGCCTTATATATATAATATATTATAAAAAAAAATGTATATGTATTAATATATTATATATATAATATATTAATTTACATTTTTTTTTTCTTTTTCTCCTTCTAGGATTTTAAACTTCTTTTTCAGTTGGGTTTAGGAGATTGTTGAATCACTGTTAGAATTCTTGACGTCAATTGTTATATTTTTTAGCTCTAAAATGAAAAAAAAAAAAACTTTTCCCAAAATTTTCCGTAATTGCGGGATTTTTGCCGTATAATGTAATTCGGTGTGAAATTCCTACAAAAGGAATCCAAAAATCGAAGACTCCTTGCATTTCGCAAACTTAATTCAAACTGCCAGAAGGTGATAAATTAGTAAAAAAGTCATTATTTTTTTAAAACGATATGTTCTTTTTTTGTTAACTATGTATTTATTGCGTGAATATTACACGCTTTTTTTAATCGATTGTAATTTGCTCAATGAACAATTTAATCACATCATTTATGTTCCTGATGAGATTAATTCTTTCTTTAGTTCGCAAGAGTTCGAAAGATGACGGAAGGAGAAGATATTTGGATGATGGAAATATTTACCAACGGAACGAAGAGGAAAAGAGTTGTCCATTTGGATGCCGAACAACGAATCATTTTCTCGCATGCACATCTATTATGATCTGAAAAATGCAATTATACTGAAGAACATCGATTCTTCTGTCGACAAGAAAACTTTGCTGCCTCTTTTGAAGGAGTACGATCGAGTGAATCATTTGTGGTTTTTTCCCAAGAACAGGAAAGGCTTCCAAGGCATAGCCATCGTACTGTTTTCCACCCACCGTGGTCGTAAAGAGGCCGTGGAACATTTAAATGGCGTGCAAATCAACGGCAGAGCACTTCAGGCGAAGTCAATTACCAGTCAATCCTACCTGGGAGACAATGATGAAATTGAATTTCTCCTAGCTAAGCTTAAACCTGGAGAGAGGGAGAGATGAGTCTTGGTGGAGAATATTCACCCAAGCACCATATATTGGGACATCGAGATGGCTTTCGATGTGTTCGGAGAAATCGATGCCATCTGTAGGCCTAGGCTCTATACTAAGACCATTAACTACTGCTTCGTTGTTTTTAAGAAGAATTCTTCCGCAGTGGTTGCTGCTGCTTGTATGAATGGTTTCATACTGAAGGATAAGCCCATCTGGATTTCTCTTGTGAATGGAATACCTGGAGAAAATCCTTATTCTCTATTTCACTCGGGTAAAAGTGACGAGGAATCAGCTCCTAATGACGAAGATATGTTTGAACTAGGCTGTGATGACGAAGATGTCTTTAAATTAGACTCTGATGATGATGTCTTTGAACTAGACTCTGATGACGAAGATACCTTTGAACTAGACTATGATGACGAAGATATCTTTGAACTAGAGTCTGATGACGAAAGATGTCTTTGAACTAGGCAGCGATGGCGAAGATGTCTTTGAATTAGGCTCTGATGACGATGTCTTTGAACTACACGGCGATGACGATGTCGTCTTTTAACTAGACTCTGATAACGAAGATATCTTTGAACTAGGCTGTGATGACGAAGATGTCTTTGAACTAGACTCTGATGATGAAGATGTCTCTGAACTAGGCTCTGATGACGAAGATGTCTTTAAACTAGACTCTGATGATGAAGATGTCTTTGAACTAGACTCTGATGGCGAATATATCTTTGAACTAGACTATGATGACGAAGATGTCTCTGAACTAGGCTGTGATGACGAAGATGTCTCTGAACTAGGCTCTGATGACAAAGCTGTCTTTGAACTAGACTCTGATGATGAAGATGTCTTTGATCTAGACTCTGATGACGAAGATATCTTTGAACTAGACTATGATGACGAAGATGTCTTTGAACTAGAGTCTGATGACGAAAAATGTCTTTGAACTAGAGTCTGATGACGAAAGATGTCTTTGAACTAGAGTCTGATGACGAAAGATGTCTTTGAACTAGATTGTGATGACGAAGATGTCTTTGAACTAGACCCTGATGACGATGTCTTTGAATTAGGCGGCGATGACGATGCCTTTTAACTAGACTCTGATGACGAAGATGTCTTTGAACTAGGCTGTGATGTCGAAGATGTCTTTAAACTAGGCTTTGATGACGAAGATGTCTCTGAACAAGTCTCTGATGACGAAGATGTCTGTGAACTAGATGGCGATGACGAAGATGTCTTTGAACCATGGTCTGATGATGAAGATCTCTTTGAACTAGGCTCTGATGACGAAGATGTCTTTGAACTAGACTCTGATGACGAAGATGTCTTTGAACTAGGCTGTGATGACGAAGATGTCTTTGAACTAGGCGGCGATGACGAAGATGTCTTTGAACTAGGCTGTGATGACGAAGATGTCTTTGAACTAGGCTGTGATGACGAAGATGTCTTTGATATAGACTGGAATGACGAAGATGTCTTTGAACTAGGCTGTGATGACGAAGATATCTTTGAACTGGACTCTGATGACGAAGACATCTTTGAACTAGACTCTGATGACGAAGATATCTTTGAACTACACTCTGATGATGAAGATGTCTTTGAACTAGAGTCTGATGACGAAAGATGCTGTGAACTAGGCGGCGATGACGAAAGATGTCTTTGAACTAGGCGGCGATGACGGTGTCTTTGTACTAGGCGGCGATGACGATGTCTTTGAACTAGGCGGCGATGACGATGTCTTTTAACTAGACTCTGATGGCGAAGATGTCTTTGAACTAGACTGATGAAGATGTCTTTGAACTAGACTGCGAGGACGAAGATGTCTTTGAACTAGGCTGCGATAACGAAGATGTCTTTGAACTAGACTGTGATGACAAAGATATCTTTGAACTAGGCTCTGATGACGAAGATGTCTTTGAACTAGACTCTGATGACGAAGATCTCTTTGAACTAGGCTGTGATGACGAAGATATCTTTGAACTAAGCTTTGATGACGAAGATGTCATTGAACTAGGCTGTGATGACGAAGATATCTTTGAACTAGGCTCTGATGACGAAGATGTCTTTGAACTAGACTCTGATGACGAAGATATCTTTGAACTAGGCTGTGATGACGAAGATGTCATTGAACTAGGCTGTGATGACGAAGATATCTTTGAACTAGTCTGCGATGATGAAGATGTCTTTGAACTAGGCTCTGATGACGAAGATGTCTTTGAACTAGGCTGTGATGACGAAGATATCTTTGAACTAGGTTCTGATGACGAAGATGTCTTTGAACGAGGCTCTGATGACGAAGATGTCTTTGAACTAGGCTGCGATGACGAAGATGTCTTTGAACTAGGCTCTGATGACGAAGATGTCTTTGAACTAGGCTGTGATGACGAAGATATCTTTGAACTAGGTTCTGATGACGAAGATGTCTTTGAACGAGGCTCTGATGACGAAGATGTCTTTGAACTAGGCTGTGATGACGAAGATATCTTTGAACTAAGCTCTGATGACGAAGATATCTTTTAACTGGACTCTGATGACGAAGATATCTTTGAACTAGGCGGGAAAGACGAAGATGTCTTTGAACTAGTCTCTGATGACGAAGATGTCTTTGAACTAGGCTGTGATGACGAAGATGTCTTTGAACTAGGCGGCGATGACGAAGATGTCTTCCAACTAGGCTGTGATGACGAAGATGTCTTTGAAGTAGACTGTGATGACGAAGATGTCTTTGAACTAGGCTGTGATGACGAAGATGTCTTTGAACTAGGCTGTGATGACGAAGATGTCTTTGAACTAGACTCTGATAACGAAGATGTCTTTGAACTAGACTGTGATGACGAAGATGTCTTTGAATTAGGCTCTGATGACGAAGATATCTTTGAACTAGACTCTGATGACGAAGATATCTTTGAACTAGACTCTGATGACGAAGGTATCTTTGAACTAGACTCTGATGAAGAAGATATCTTTGATATAGACTGGGATGACGAAGTTGTCTTCGAACTAGACTCTGATGACGAAGATGTCTTTGAACTAGACTCTGATGACGAAGATATCTTTGAACTAGACTCTGAGGTGAGCTTTGATATCAGAAATGAAAAGATTTACCTTTTATAAACAAGATGATCAATTTTCAAGAACATGCGTATTTCGAAGAGTTTCAATTAACAACGAAGATGCCGCAGGAAAATTTTCAACGTTTACTACGTAAGTTTGATGGTTATGTTCATCAATCGAATAGTGTTGTGGTATTCAAATGGTAGCTGAGTGGCATAGTATTGATAGTTTGTGCATTATGTATTTTTATAGTGAAAAAGTCGCGCTGGTCAGTTTTAGAAGAGCATTTTTATATCGTTCTAGTCAGTTTTATCATTTTTTTACAAGGAATAAAGATGTCTTTAAATAAAATTCAATAATTTGTTTATTTTTCTCTTCTGTATCGGTTTGTTCTATTTGCACTAAAAGCATGGCAAAATTATTTCTCTGTCAATTCTATCAGCGAAAATGAGATGCACATAACTGCGTTTTGCTTTTAAATCGAAAGCGAGGTTTATAGGAAAGTCGAATGATTGATTAGAATTGGAAATTTATGATTTAGGTACAATGCCGTGAGATACAGATAATTATTTTTGTTTACTTTGCAAGTTATAAAAATAAATAGGAAGTATGCTTGAATTACTTTACTTATTTGTTTCTGCAATTTGTTACTTTCACTATTTCACTTTTTTGCGAATTATACAACACTTTATGGGACTTATTAATCTAGATTTGTTTCGATTATTTTTTCGGATTAAACTGGCATTGTTGCTGTTAAATATTCGGATTTCAATAACTCTCTAAATATCGAACGAATATTGTTGTAAATAGGGATTTATACAGATTTAATTGAGACCTTTAAATTACCATCAGTCACATTAAAAAAAACTTTAAGAAGTAACAAGGTTCTGTATCTGAGTTACCATTAAGATAAGTGCCGGATCTCAGGGGGGCAACAGGCCCCTCCCCCTTAGAGAATGCTAGAAGAGTAATAGAGGCAAAAAAATTGTTTTGCCTCTATTACTCTTCAAGAGTTTCAAGAGTTTTAAAGTTTCAAGAAATGTTTTAAAAACCTTTGAAGCGGAGAGTAAATGGTAAACTGCAATGAAAATACAGCGCTCCGTAATTTTTTCCGGCTCGATTCAGTTTCATGACCCCACCACCAACCATCCCTTTTTTTTTCATAGGCCCTGGCCTGAGTGATGGAATATGGAACTGTACCCAATAAAGTGGAATGGCAAAAAAGTATGACAAAAGATGGTGAAAAACGACTTCCCCACACAACTTGGCCATTTTTCTGCAGAATATGATTTTATGCATCAACACAGCAAAACGCTCTGTTCAAATAACATAACCATTTTCTGCTTATTTAACGAGAATATTTAGAGTCGGACGTTGAAGAACACGCTGGACAGCCTTGATCAAAGTATCGAGAGTAACCCTTTCCCAAATGTTAGACTTTGAGTATGCCAGGTGAAAACGTATGTATTAAGGGAACCCTCATTCATCGATACGTTGTTAAAATATTAATACAACCAGATAGTCAGGTTGCTTGACAGACAGGGAAATAAAATAGAATGATGGTAATATTCCAGGAAGTATTAAAAATCAAAATAATAAAGGAGACCAATTTCTCTTCAATCAGAGGAATGCATCAGGGAAGGTTTCTCGTAAATGATTGTAATAAAGAAGAAAGGTACGTTCCATAATGAAAAGAAATCGGGGCAGTTTCTCCTTAATCAGAGTCGTACACCAGGAGAGGTTTTTTCGTACATTATGCTAAATACCAAAGCAAGGTTTCTTTATAGTTAAGAGAATAAATTACGGTATTTTTCTCCTTAATCAGGGTAGGGATTTTTCCTAAACGATGGTAATAGACGAGGGCAGACTTTCTTCACAAACAAAATATTAAATGAAGTCAAGTTTTTCTTTCGACACAAAGAAAGGATTTCTTCATAATCAAGATTATAAATCGGGTCAAATTCTTTTTAATCAAAGACGTACCCAGTGGAAGGGAAGGGGCATTGCTAGCCCCCCCCCCACCCCGAAATCCTTGTCTTAACGAACTCTGAACTTGTCTACCTGCTTTGAAATCCGAAACAAGTTTCTTTGTACATGCACTGCTGGCCATTAAAAGTGCAACACCAAGAAGAACTCACCAGATTGGCCCGAAATATGCAAGATGGGTAACCCATGGGAGAATATGTAAATGATTCAAAGTGCAGGACATACGCACATCATGTGTGACAGTAACGCCCCTGGAAGTGGTATAAGAGGAGATTACAAAGAGCCGTGTAAGGCAGTGGAATTATGTTTGCTCGCAGTTCTTGCGCACTAAAGGATCAAGTATGCCCTGTCGAAGAACACGGCCTCCATATGATCAGGTTTCTGACTTTGATCGAGGGAGAATTGTGGGATTACAGGAAGGCGGATTATCGTACCGAGACATCAGTGCTCGTGTTGGACAGAATGCTGCCACAGTGATGAGAATCCCTCACGAACACGCCGACGTGAGGGATCTCAACGGCCCTGTCACAAAAACGAACGAGAGGACAGACATCTCGTGTGCATGGCTTTGAATGATCATACAGCCACATCAGACACCTTAGCTCAACAGTTAGGGTATGTTGCACATCAATGCAGACGATGTTCAATCATCATATTCAACATCGTCTGCAGGATCGGGATATCTTTCCAAGGCGGCCATTGCTTTGGCTACCATTGACTCTACAACACAAGCATATGAAACTGCAATGGTGCCAAGAACGTCATGCATGGATGTACGAAAGGCATCGCATCATCTTTTCAGATGAATTCCGCTTCAGTATCCAGCACCATGATGGACGAATTTGTATCTGGAGGTAACGTGGCGATAGGCTCAGGGAGACATGCATGATGCAGCTACCATACAGTTCTGGTCCCTGGTGTTATGGTAAGGGGTGCCATTGGCACCCTATGCCATCGTGGCACCCCATACCATCTGGCAACCTTCGTGTCACGTGACACGAAGGTTGCCAGATCACTAATTTCTAAAAATTCGTTGCCAGATATTTTTTCTGAATTCTGTAATCAACCGTAGTGTTCGGATACCTTTTTGAGAGACTGTAGGTGGTCATATTATTTTGATACTAGATCGTGTGGGCTCACTCACGGAAATATTGAGCGTGTGCAGTTACCGTTCACAGCAAACTGGAGCGTGTGCAGTAACTGCACCCGCTCCAGTTTGCTGTGAACGGTAACTGGAGCGTGTACAGTTGCTGTACACGCTCCAGATATTTTTCCTGAATTCTGTAATCACGTGACACGAAGGTTGTCAGATCACTCATTTCTGAAAGAAATCTTGCCAGATATTTTTTCTGAATTCTGTAATCAACCATAGTGTTCGGATATTTTTTTGAGCGACTGTACGGCCTCTATTTTTTACCTCTGCACTTCGTTATTTGCCGTTTTGAGCAAACAGCAAATCCATCACTAGTTTTGTGTTAAAAGTTTCACTATGCCTCCTAAATGTTCTCACAATTAGAAATATTTGGCAAAATATTCCTAGGAGTTTAAATTTGTGAAATCGTCGCATAAAGACAAACTTTTTTTTTTTGCAAACTCTGTAACTGTGATATTAGCAGCAAGCATGGGAGATCGGAAAGGTTGGGTTGGGTTGTTTTACCTCTGAGCGGCACTTTTTTGCACACCATGGGCTAAATGGCCAGGTCACAAGGACCCCGAAGGCTCAGAGAAGGTTGGGGGAGGGGACCCACTGGAACAGCTGTTGGGAGACAGATGGTAGCCTCCCGTCAAGGCCATCCAGCGTGTTCTTTAACGTGCACAGGGGATGGCTCTCCCGCACACGGAGCCACGGCTTAACGTCCCATCCGACGGACGGCGGCCTTTCCAAGCCCATCGGTGTCCCCTACTGACCGTGGGCAGGGCGGGGAATTTTTGCGGAGATAAATCTCAACGCTGAGAGATCGGAAAGATACACTGGTTTCCACAAATTAAGAGAAACTCAGAAAAATTATGATAAACATAAAACTATTTAAATGGTTTTAATGAAATTAGATGGAAACTTGAATTACAATGCTAGTTTCAGAATGGCATAAAATATTTTGCACTAGAAACATTTTTCGTCAAAAAATAACACAGGAACTTCTCCAAAAATGAAGTGTCAGAATGCAATGGGTAAAGTTCTTTAATAAGGAGTGTGGTCACCCCTTACAGCAATGCAGGCACGACAGCGATGTTCCATGCTGTTTATGATGCTGTGAATCAGCTCAGTAGGGAGTAATGACCATTGTTCCTTTAAAGCAGTAATAAGCTCCCCCTTTGTTTCAGGTGAAGGGTTGAGGGCAGCATCACGTCTCCCTAGAGCATCCAATACATGCTCAATCGGATTTAGGTCGGGAGATCGAGCTGGCCACTCCATATGCATAGTGGTGTCCTCTTGAAAGTCGAGCTCTGTGTGGACGATCGTCTCCTAAGATGAATGTTTTCACCTATCGCACTAGCGTAAGGACGTACATAAGGGTCCAGGATGGCATCTCTATACCTTTGGGCATCGAGATTCCCCCTCGTCAACATCCGTGCGTCCACGTAAGGAAATGCCACCCCAAACACACACGCTACCTCCTCCGTAACTGTCTCTTTGACGGATGTTACTGGGATGATAGGGCGGGGGTGGCTCAGTCGGTAGCGCGCCAGGCTCGTAATCTGTAGTTCCCAGGTTCGAGTCGCAGCTGGGTCAGCGTTGAGATTTATCTCCGCAAAAATTCCCCGCCCTTCCCACGGTCAGTAGGGGACACCGATGGGCTTGGAAAGGTCGCCGTCCGTCGGATGGGACGTTAAGCCGTGGCCCCGTGTGCGGGAGAGCCATACCCTGTGCACGTTAAAGAACACGCTGGATGGCCTTGACGGGAGGCTACCATCTGTCTCCTAATAGCTGTTCCAGTGGGTCCCCTCCTCCAACCTTCTCTGAGCCTTCGGGGTCCATGTGACCTGGCCATTTAGCCCATGGTGTGCAAAAAAGTGCCGCTCAGAGGTAAAACAACCCAACCCAACCCAAACAACTGGGATGATAGCGGGTATCTCGTTCTCTCCATATCAAACAATGTCCGGAATTACTCTGGAAGCCATGTTTGGACTCATCTGTGAAGAGTACGGACTTCCATTGCTCTTCTGTCCAGTTAACATGCGTGCGTGCCCAAGTCAATCGTTCTCTCCTGTGACGTGACGTGAGAGGTAAACAAATTACTGGCCTTCTAGCGTACGGACCTCCTTCATGAAGCCTTCTACGCACAGTAGAAGCTGATACAACCCTCCCAGTGGCTGCAGCAAGGTCGTAGCTGAGAGGGTTGGGTTGTTTTACCTCTGAGCGGAACTTTTTTGCACACCATGGGCTAAATGGCCAGGTCACATGGACCCCGAAGGCTCAGAGAAGGTTGGGGGAGGGGACCCACTGGAACAGCTGTTGGGAGACAGATGGTAGCCTCCCGTCTAGGCCATCCAGCGTGTTCTTTAACGTGCACAGGATATGGCTCTCCCACACACGGGGCCACGGCTTAACGTCCCATCCGACGGACGGCGGCCTTTCCAAGCCCATCGGTGTCCCCTACTGATCGTGGGAAGGGCGGGAAATTTTGCGGAGATAAATCTCAACGCTGATCCAGCTGGGACTCGAACCTGGGAACTACAGATTACGAGCCTGGCGCGCTACCGACGGAGCCACTCCCGCCCCAGCTGAGAGGGAGTAGCCTTTCTGCTCCTTTATTGCTGTTAATCGTAGATAACGGTCTTGTACAGCGGTCGTAACTCTAGTTCTTCCTCGGCTAAACCTTCGAGATGCGGAATCAGTGCTAAGAAATTGATTCCACAGAAGAACTCTCATTCAGCCATCGTGCCACGTCTGACTTTGGCCTGCTTCGAGCCGGCCAATAGTTCTCCACCGCAGTTCATTTGGCAAATGATGTCTCGAGTTCATTCCTACAAAATGGCTATTTCGAATTTCTTTACTCACATTTAGAACACAAATTAACGATTCACTCCAAAACACCCGTTTTTATCCAATTACTCAAATTGAGGCAACCTAGACTAATTTGCATACGATATGCTCACTCAGCATTACTCACGCACTCAAGCATGGTTACGTGATCAAGTTTGGTGAGGATCGCACAATTTTTTGGCGAATTATCGCGATTTTTCTCATTTTTCCTTAATTAATGAAAACCAATGTATTTCCTGAATAGCGAGGAGTTATAATCAATTCTGCACTTTATGTTCCCTACTGTTATGTTACTTATTTTCCTATTCCATTTCGCAGGGGCGGGGGTGGCTCAGTCGGTAGCGCGCCAGGCTCGTAATCTGTATTTCCCAGGTTCGAGTCCCAGCTGGGTCAGCGTTGAGATTTAGCTCCGCAAAATTCCCCCGCCCTGCCCACGGTCAGTAGGGGACACCGATTGGCTTGGAAAGTCCGTCGGATGGGACGTTAAGCCTTGGCCCCGTGTGCTGGAGAGCCATACCCTGTGCACGTTAAAGAACACGCTGGATGGCCTTGACGGGAGGCTACCATCTATCTCCCAACAGCTGTCCCAGTGGGTCCCCTCCCCCAACCTTCTCTGAGCCTTCGTGGTCAATGTGACCTGGCCATTTTAGCCCATGGTGTGCAAAAAAGTGCCGCTCAGAGGTAAAACAACCCAACCCTATCCCACTTCGCAGGGGCGGGGATGGCTCAGTCGTTAGTGCGCCAGGTCAACACCGGCCAACACCTCCTAAAAGGTCATAAAACTACGTCACAGAGTAATGCTGACGTCACCCTAGTTGACCCCGCTGGCCACGAGTTGACCTTTGCCGCCTTTGTCCACGAACGAAGCGTCTGATCCTTAGAGTGAGTCAGAGAGTGAGTCGATAGCTTGCCTCGTGTCGTGTTCACCTCGTGATTTTTTTTTTGCTACTGTTCCAGTGATTGTTTTCTTGTAGTGTGAGATTTGAGCAGTGATTTTGATAAAAAATATTTAAAAGGATGTATCAAATGGTAATCAACTGTGCGAGAAAACATCCTTCCAAAGTTCCTGTCTGCTGTGGATAAGTTGATTTTCTCCTTTGTTAAGTTCTTTAAATCTCTGTTAAAATGTGATTATCTTTGTATATTTTTATACGGAAAAGTCTAGTTCGTTAAGTACAGCTTTTTTTATGTTTTAAATACTTTTATGCTATTATGATTTACCTTTCAAGATTAAACGTTGAGATTTGGCAAAAAAAAAAATGGAGGTTGGCATTTGTGGTTTTGGAACTGAGATTTCAGATGTTTTAAAATATAATTATAAATTTCGATTTTTATTAGTGTTTTAAATGTAAGGTTTATATAAATAAGAAAGTTTAAATGAGTCCTTTTTGATAGCAAGTGTGCAGAAGTGTGGTTATTTAAAAGATTTATTTTTCGGAAGTAATTATTTCGGAAGATTTATTTTTCGGATTTAAGTGAATTTCAATAAATTTTAGTAGAAAAATGGAAGACATTTGACTTTAACTTTTAAATATTATGAAAATATGGAACTATAACATTGTTAATTTGTTATTTAAAGTATATATATATATGTACTAGATGCTTTTCAAAGTATTTAATTTAGGGAAATACTATGCATTTTTTTTAGCTAACCAAAGTAAATTTTTTCATGTTTACACTTTTACAGCCGTCCCATGGCCGAGTGGTTAGCACGCTTGGCTACTGATATAAGGGACCTGGGTTCGAGCCCCGGGTAAGGCATGGATGTATGTGTCGTTTTTCTGCTCAGGTCCTGCTATCCTCTCAGACCTTCTACTATGGCATATAAACTGACAGGCTCCTGTCAGACCTCTGTGGCAAGTAGCTGCTTGAGGGGGTATTTATTTATTTTATTTTCATTTTACACTTTTACATTAAGGCTATACCAAAGTTAATTTTTTAGCTAACCAAAGTTTTTTTTTTACAAAGTAATTTTTAAGTTTTTTACGCATAAATTTATTTAATTTATGCCTAGTGATTGCATTTGATATGAAGGAGCATTAGTTTTTGAACATCCCTTAAAAACTTTTTTCATATGTCAATTTCTATTAAGGGCACATTTACCAGTGGGGCGGGGGTGACTCAGCCGGTAGCGCACCAGGCTCGTAATCTGTAGTTCCCAGGTTCCAGTCCCAGCTGGGTCAGCGTTGAGATTTATCTCCACAAAATTCCCCGCTCTGCCCACGGTCAGTAGGGGACACCGATGGGCTTGGAAAGGCCGCCGTCCGTCGGATGGGACGTTAAGCCGTGGCCCCTTGTGCGGGAGAGACATACACTGTGCACGTTAAAGAACACGTTGGATGGCCTTGACGGGAGGCTACCACCTGTCTCCCAACAGCTGTTCCAGTCCCAACCTTCTCTGAGCCTTCGGGGTCCATGTGACCTGGCCATTTAGCCCATGGTGTGCAAAATAGTGCCGCTCAGAGGTAAAACAACCCAACGTTAAAGAACACGCTGGGTGGCCTTGACGGGAGGCTACCATCTGTCTCTCAACAGCTGTTCCAGTGGATCCCCTCCCCTAACCTTCTCTGAGCCTTCGGGGTCCATGTGACCTGGTCATTTAGCCCATGTTGTGCAAAAAAGTGCCGCTCAGAGGTAAAACAACCCAACATAGTTACCAGTTGTTCACTATCACTGTGTGTAGTGAATCTGCATGCACTACGGATCTGAAGCTTTAGAAACTTGAGCAACAACTTCAGTTCCTTGCATTGAAATATATTTCCTCACAACCTTGTGCCTTTCAGTGCTTCCTGAAGATTTGCTGGCAACAAAGTTTTATGTTTTCCCATAAACCTGCCTAAGTGCTAATGAATCCTGTTCTAATTATGATTCAGAAGTTGAGCACATCACAATTTGCACTTCTTAAAGAAGTAGGATTGTATTAAGGTTAAATAAAAACCTTTGCATTCATTTCTTGTTCAAGGTTAAATAAAAACCTTTGCATTCATTTCTCGACTCATGTAGAACTTTATATGCTGCTTAATGCTTGTGAAATGCAAAAATAATCATACTTTGCTAAGTTTCTAAAAAGTGTTGTTTGGGTTGAGTTGTTTTACCTCTGAGCGGCACTTTTTTGCACACCATGGGTTAAATGGTCAGGTCGCATGGACCCCGAAGACTCGGAGAAGGTTGGGAGAAGGGACCCACTGGAACAGCTGTTGGGAGACAGATGGTAGCCTCCCGTCAAGGCCATCCAGCGTGTTCTTTAACGTGCACAGGGTATGGCTCTCCCGCACACGGGGTCACGGCTTAACGTCCCATTCAACGGACGGCGGCCTTTCCAAGCCCATCGGTGTCCCCTACTGACCGTGGGCAGGGCGAGGAATTTTGCGGAGATAAATCTCAATGCTGACCCAGCTGGGACTCGAACCTGGGAACTACAGATTACGAGCCTGGCGCGGTACCGACTGAGCCACCCCCGCCTCTTTTTGAGGTTGGAGGAGTACCCAAGCTAAAAGGTGCTCTGGACTTGCACTTCGAGGACGATGAGTAACTTTGTATCCTTCTTTCTTTTTCTTTCTCTCTTCTCTCTATCTTACTTCTTCTCTTTCTACCTGTCTGCTTTCTTTCCTCTTCTCAATATGATCGCTCACCGGGACGTCCGATATCGCAGTGTCTGCAGCCAGGTGCGATGTCTCGATGAGCGCTCTCCTTTCCCACTTCCCATTTTCGATTTTTGCGCTCTGCAAATTACCCAACTTCCTATTTATTTCCCCCCCTATTTAGACAAAATTTTATTACTATCAATTAGCCAAATAGGCTTCGGCATTGTGCCGATTTATTTCAATATTTTATCATTGTTTTACCTCCGATGGAAGAGATATGGGACTCCACGCTTTGTCTGTATTTGTCATTAATGATCTTTGATCTTTGACATTATGACCACCTGCCTAATATGATGTTGATCCTCCACGTGTGTCAAAACAGCTCGTGCCGGTGAGGCAAGGACGCTACAGATTTCTAAAGGTGTCTTGTGGTATCTGGATTGGATTGTTTTACCTCTGAGCGGCACTTTTTTGCACACCATGGGCTAAATGGCCAGGTCACATGGACCCCGAAGGCTCAGAGAAGGTTGGGGGAGGGGACCCACTGGAACAGCTGTTGGGAGACAGATGGTAGCCTCCCGTCAAGGCCATCCAGCGTGTTCTTTAACGTTGGGTTGTTTTACCTCTGAGCGGCACTTTTTTGCACACAATGGGCTAAATGGCCAGGCCACATGGACCCCGAAGGCTCAGAGAAGGTTGGGGGAGGGAACCCACTGGAACAGCTGTTGGGAGACAGATGGTAGCCTCCCGTCAAGGCCATCCAGCGTGTTCTTTAACGTGCACAGGGTATGGCTCTCCCGCACACGGGGCCACTGCTTAACGTCCCATCCGACTGACGGCGGCCTTTTCAAGCCCATCGGTGTCCCCTACTGACCGTGGGCAGGGCGGGGGAATTTTGCGGATGTGTTATCTGGTACCAACACGTTACCAGCAGATCCTTTAATTACCCAACAGCTCTTCCAGTGGGTCCCCTGTAATTCTTGTAAGTTACGTGGTTGAGCCGCGGTAGATCGGATATGCTGTTGCAACATAAACCAGAGATGCTCGATTGGATTGATGTTTGGGGAATTTGGAGGCCAGGGCAATACCTGGAAGTCTTCATGTTCCGCGAACCATTCTCGAACAATCGGGGCAGTGTGGCGTGGCATTATCCTGCTGAAAGAGTTGGGTTGGGTTGTTTTACCTCTGAGCGGCACTTTTTTTGCACACAACGGGCTAAATGGCCAGGTCACATGGACCCCGAAGGCTCAGAGAAGGTTGGGAGAGGGGACCCACTGAAACAGCTGTTGGGAGACAGATGGTAGCCTCCCGTCGAGGCCATTTAGCGTGTTCTTTAACGTGCACAGGGTATGGCTCTCCCGCACACGGGGCCACGGCTTTACGTCCCATCCGACGGACGGCGGCCTTTCCAAGCCCATTGGTGTCCCCTAATGACCGTGGGCAGGGCGGGGAATTTTGCGGAGATAAATCTCAACGCTGACCCAGCTGGGACTCGAACCTGTGAACTACAGATTACGAGGCTGGCGCGCTACCGACTGAGCCACCTCCGCCCCCCTGCTGAAAGAAGACACTACTAGAGGGAAATAGCGTTGTCATGAAAGGATATATCTGGTCTGCAATGATGTTTACGTAGGTAGTAGACTCCATAGTTTCCTGCACATGAAGAAGGAAACGAGATTCAGCGGACCAGACGATCTTATTCCAATCATTCAAGGTCCAGTTTTGATGTTGCGTGCACAATATAGGCCCTTTCAACGGTGAACTGAGGTTAGCATGGGCATTTGGGGCGGCCTGTCGTTATACAGCCGCATTTGCAGCAGGGTTCGATGTACTGTGTGTTTAAAAGAATTAGAAATCCCAAAACTAAAATGCTTTATGATGTAGAGAAGTGATTTGGGTAAATGGTTTGTGTTTAACCATTTAATGCTAAAAAACATAACACATATTCGGTAGCGCGCCAGGCTCGTAATCTGTAGTTCCCAGGTTCGAGTCCCAGCTGGGTCAGCGTTGAGATTTATCTCCGCAAAATTCCCCGCCCTGCCCACGGTCAGTAGGGGACACCGATGGGCTTAGAAAGGCCGCCGTCCGTCGGATGGGACGTTAAGCCGTGGCCCCGTGTGCGGGAGAGCCATACCCTGTGCACGTTAAAGAACACGCTGAATGGCCTTGACGGGAGGCTACCATCTGTCTCCCAACAGCTGTTCCAGTGGGTCCCCTCCCCCAGCCTTCTCTGAGCCTTCGGGGTCCATGTGACCTGGCCATTTAGCCCATGGTGTGCAAAAAAGTGCCGCTCAGAGGTAAAACAACCCAACGTTAAAGAACACGCTGGATGGCCTTGACGGGAGGCTACCATCTGTCTCCCAACAGCTGTTCCAGTGGGTCCCCTCCCCCAACCTTCTCTGAGCCTTCGGGGTCCATGTGACCTGGCGATTTAGCCCATGGTGTGCGAAAAAGTGCCGCTCAGAGGTAAAACAATCCAACGTTAAAGAACACGCTGGATGGCCTTGACGGGAGGCTACCATCTGTCTCCCAACAGCTATTCCAGTGGGTCCCCACCCCCAACCTTCTCTGAGCCTTCGGGGTCCATGTGACCTCGCCATTTAGCCCATGGTGTGCAAAAAAGTGCCGCTCAGAGGTAAAACAACCCAACGTTAAAGAACACGCTGGATGGCCTTGACGGGAGGCTACCATCTGTCTCCCAACAGCTATTCCAGTGGGTCCCCACCCCCAACCTTCTCTGAGCCTTCGGGGTCCATGTGACCTCGCCATTTAGCCCATGGTGTGCAAAAAAGTGCCGCTCAGAGGTAAAACAATCCAACGTTAAAGAACACGCTGGATGGCCTTGACGGGAGGCTACCATCTGTCTCCCAACAGCTATTCCAGTGGGTCCCCTCCCCCAACCTTCTCTGAGCCTTCGGGGTTCATGTGACCTGGCCATTTAGCCCATGCTGTGCAAAAAAAGTGCCGCTCAGAGGTAAAACAACCCAACCCTCCAACCTCAAAATCTTCTAGAAATTTTGCACATTGCTCCAGTACAAAGTTTGGCTGATGGTTTACGAAAAATGAGACTACAGTTGTATAAAAGCCACGATACTTTGGCAAGATTTGATCATTGTTGTCTAGTGTTCGTTTTAGACACAAGATTTTCTCTGGAACAGCATCAATTTCATTTTCTTGATTTAGACATAAGAAGCTACGAAATTTTTCGACTTCACGCTTCGTTAGCGCAGGTGGCGTGATTTTACGATTTCGACCAAAATCAACTGGCGAAGGCATTTTCTTTTTTCCTTTCGTTTTCTTTCTTGGAGGTGAGGTTGGTAATTCCATTTCTCAGGCTTGCTGGGTTATTTTTTCTGACGCAGTAGAGGTATTGACAGTTGGTTCCTTTTTGTCTTCGGTTATCATGCGGTCATAATGTTTTGGCTCTTTGTGTATATAAATTGGACACCCTGCTGATCGATTTTGGCGGTTTTTCGAAAGCATGTGCTGTGGAGATTATGAGTGATGTTTTGAGTGGGTTGTTTTACCTCTGAGCGGCACTTTTTTGCACACCACGGGCTAAATGGCCAGGTCACATGGACCCCGACGGCTCAGAGAAGTTTTGAAGAGGGGACCCACTGGAACAGCTGTTGGGAGACAGATGGTAACCTCCCGTCAAGGCCATCCAGCGTGTCCTTTAACGTGCACAGGGTATGGCTCTCCCGCACACGGGGCCACGGCTTAACGTCCCATCCGACGGACGGCGGCCTTTCCAAGCCCATCGGTGTCCCCTACTGACCGCGGGCAGGGCGGAAAATTTTGCGGAGATAAATCTCAACGCTGTCCCAGCTGGGACTCGAACCTGGGAACTACAGATTACGAGCCTGGCGCGCTACCGACTGAGCCGCCCCTTGATTCCCAGTCATTTGCTACAGAGGTTTTGAGCCCCAATTTAACTTTTGGCGTTTTTTTTTTAAACGTGGAAGTAAAACGTAAAATATAATGCCTCGTTCTATTTTGCATTGTCTTTTATTATTGCTCAACACCATGGTTGGAAAAATTAATGATCGATAAAAATGGCGACAGGGGATTCTAAACTTCACCGATTATCACCCTGTATAATTTTATAGCTTTTGGTGGTTATTTTTGTTTCCATAAATGATGCCGACCGATTCTTATAAAACAATAATTCCTGACCATAAGATTAAATGTTTAAGAAATTTAACATAAATTTGTTAACACAAATGCTGCATATTCCACATCGCTGTCATTCGAAAAATAACGAGTTAATAAAATGGCGACCGTTACTAGCAAGCAAAAAGAATAATAAATTTTTATAATTATTTTGTGATAAATATTCAAACACACAATTATGAATTCTCATTTCATATAAGGTCACAGAAGAAGTGAATCAGTAAATTACGATACCACGTTTTTGGAAAATCGTACTGCAGTTCGTCTTGAAACTAGAACACTAAACTGGTTTAAAATTTTTTAACCAACTGCACTTTTTTAACCAACTGCTTTTTTGAGCTTTTTGCTGTAAGACAGGAAATTGAATTCGTAATCAGTTTATGATGTACAGTCGCTCAAAAAAGTATCCGAACGCTATGATTGATTACAGAATTCAGAAAAAATATCTGGCAACGATTTTTTTTTTGAAATTAGTGATCTGGCAACCTTCGTGTCACGTGATTACAGAATTCAGGAAAATTATCTGGAGCCTGTACAGCAACTGTAAACGCTCCAGTTACCGTTCACAACAAACTGGAGCGTGTGCAGTTACTGCACACGCTCCAGTTTGCTGTGAACGGTAACTGCACACGCTCAATATTTCCGTGAGTGAGCCCACACGATCCAATGTGATGTGAATATTAACCGCAACCGCTCCAGTTTGCCGTGAACGGTAACTGCACACGCTCCATATTCATTGCATTATATATTCATACGCATTATATATATTAAAAAATATCCGAACACTATGATCGATTACAGATTTCAGAAAAAATATCTGGCAGCGATTTTTTTTTAGAAATTAATGATCTAGCAACCTTCGTGTCACGTGACACGAAGGTTGCCAGAACACTAATTTCTAAAAAAAATCGTTGCCAGATATTTTTTCTGAATTCTGTAATCAACCATAGCGTTCGATACTTTTTTGAGCGACTGTACCATGAAATGATCGCTCATCTCCGATTGTTTGAAACGGGATGATTTTCACCTAAAACCGAGCGAGGCTCTCACAAAGTGTCGAAACTTTTTATGTAAATTTAATTGATAATTAGTAACTAAAAACAATACGTATTTACGCATTAATAATAATGCGAAATACGGGATTTTGTACGGCAGATTTTATGATTGATAACTTATGCAAAGTGCGGGACTTCATTAGTTTGCGCAAATGTTCCGATTTCCGGAAATTTTTCATTCTTCCAAAGTATAATTTTCGTCATGCAAGGTTCGCATCTCTGCTGTGGTCCCATTTATAAGAGAGCCATATTTTGCGCATATTAAGACCACACAGTGAGATATTAAAGAACCCACTGTATGTTGACGAGGAAAGGCTACTATTTGTCTCCTAACAGCTGTCCTGTAGGTTCCCTTACTTTTAGCCTTCTCCGGGTCCTTGAGTCTCTAGTTTAGCGCATTGTATGAAAAAAAGTGTCACTCAGACGTAAAATAGCCAATTCCTTTTTTTTTCCCCTTGAATGATATAACAGTGTTGTTGGGTTGTTTTACCTCCGAGCTGCAGATTTTTTGCACACCATGGGCTAAATGGCCAGGTCACAAGGATCCCGAAGACTCAGGACCACTGGAATAGCTGTTGGGAGACAATGGGCTGAATGACCAGGTCTCAACGACCCCAAAAGCTCGGAGAAAGTTGGGGGAGGGGATCCACTGGAACAGCTGTTGCAAGACAGATGGTAGCCTCCCGTCAAGGCCATCCAGTGTGTTCTTTAACATGCACAGGGTATGGCTCTACCGAACACGATTTAACGTCTCATCCGACGGACGGCAGTCTTTCCAAGCCCATTGGTGTCCCCTACTGACCGTGGGCAGGGCGACGAGTTTCGCGGAGATAAATCTCAACGCTGGCCCAGTTGGAACTCGAACCTGGGAACTACAGATTACGAGCGTGGCGCGCTACCGACTGAGCCACTTCCGCCCCAGGTTAAAAATGTACCTACCAAAGTTAATTAATATATATTTTTTCGGTGTTTAACACACTGCAATTTTTACGAAGAAATGAAGTAAAGAAATATTTTTTCAACATTTCTCAAATATACTCATCAGTTCATATATTTATAATTTTCCCTTGTTAAATCTTATTCCATCAAAGGCATTAATATTAAAACAGAACTGCAATATTCAGCAATAGTTAAAACTTTCTGGAACATTAAATAAGAACAATAAGTTGCAATAAAGCAAATTTTTGGTTGTAAATTTCTGATTCAAATGGAGCAATTTTAATGGAATAAATTTCGTCTTTCTGTCCTGAACTTTTTCGCCAACAGGTATTCAGGAAAATCTTACAATTTTCTGCAGGTTCGGTAATAAAGTCATCACATACCACATGCAAAGCGGTAATTCGTTCTAGAAAAAAAAAAATCTGTAAAAAATAAAAATGCGTCATTTCTGAATCAACATTTAAAATACCTCAAATATAACCCGTGTATAAAAATATTAAAATACCTCCCGAATTTAAAGCCTTTAAAGAGAAAATATTCCTATTTCAGCCAGTTTTTCATTGCATCATTGGCAAATTGCAGAATCTGTAGGTTGTAACTGAAAGTGAAATAATTTCAGAGAATATTACGATCCAAATTACCGATACATAATATTAATTCTTGTTCCGAATTTTAACCAATAGTGGAAATGACTAGTACAGAGACTGCGCAGTTGAGGCAAAGCCAGTTCTCACAAATCATAGGTCTATTCAAAGATGATTGATCATTTACCAATGATCTATTATTTTGAGCACTCTCATAGGCCCATCAAGCCACTTACTCAAAGTCACTGCCTCTAAACGTAATCATTTCCAACTCCCACCGATTGAAAAATTAAATTCTGCATACTTGGTACGAAGGTAAATTATTCCACTGAAATACGTGAGGTACTTATTCAAAATACTGCATTGAAATACTTAATGTTGGGAAACCAGAAACACAATTTACTCTCCTCCTTATTTGCAAAACATTGTCGCATTGATTTCTCACTCTTTATTTATTCATATTAATGTTTAATTAGGTTTGTGGTGCTTTGATGTGTGCAATGCTTTGATGATTGTTCCTTTTTATTTTTACATCATATTTCTGTTTGGAACAGTTTTCACTCTATTAATGATATTGATTAGTACAATGCCTCCCGATGGATTGGCTTTCCCGCAGTGTTGTTGTAGTCCTTCATTCGATTTTACCTCCGCCTCTTCTTTTTTCCTTTTCTCTTGGATTTCTTTCTTGGTTTCGATTTCACGCCGTTTCGTTGTGATTTTCCTTCATTGAATGTTTCATTCCTTACACAGAATTGCAAGTGACTTTTTCCAATCGACTGAACTCTCTTCACCTCCGTCACATACGGTTCGTCCTCTTCTTTGAACACCTCTGCTCTATTAACATTAAAGTTCAACTGTCTCTCATCTGTGTCTTTTACGGTTTTTTCTGCTGATACTGATTTCACGCCAATATGCGTTTCTCCCTTACGTGCTTGAGAGGGATGGGATTCCCGATTCAACGCTTCACGTTGCTTTCTAATCTGCACGATTGTGAAAATGTCCGCAAATGAAAATGAATCTGACAGTTCGGGGTAAAAATGGTGTTCAATCCAATCCCCGAAATATCTGAACTTCAGACCTATCGTCAGAGAAAGTTTGCATTGAAGACATGCAGAGGACTCCATTGCGAAAATGGCAGCGAACGCTTCGAAAAGATGGCTAAAGGTAATTTCAGCTTTAACGGAATAATTGGGATTTAATGCTGCAAAAATCCTAATTCTGATAATCTTCCCAAAAGTTGAAAATTCATTTTTAAATTCTTCATAAGGAACTTTCGGGTTAATGTTCTTCACTACAATCGTCTTACATTGATCAGCAGTCTTTGGAATTTTGATCCCCATTATCTTAATATGCATCAGCCATGTGAAAACCATTTCCGCCAGAATAAGCGGCTCCGGATCCTTAAACTTTAAGGATTCGGTAAAAGCAAGTTGTTCCCGATCCATGCGCAGTTTCATTCTGTCCACAATGGGCTTCAAATTAACTTTGAACCCTTTGAAGAAATTCACACACGACTCGGCATGCCGCACGTGGTTAAAAGTGACAATTCCGTAACACCATTCTGCATTCAAATCACTGCGATCAACATGAAGTTTGTATTGGTCAGTAATCTTTTCAATGGAATTACAAACTGCGTCTAGGGAGACGAGAGACCAACGGTTCCACAGCAAAACAGACTTCGAGAAATCATGTTGGATGCTGGAAAAATCGTTCTGTTCTTTCTTCCCGTCGTTATCATTATCATCATCACATAAGGGTATGCAGGAACCAGATGATAGCGGAGATCCCAAACCGTTTTCAAATACTTCCTTCATATCATCTTCATCTTCGATCCTTTCTTTTTTCCTCAGTTTTGATGATTTCTTTTTGGATCCTTTAGAACTGGTTTTATCCTGATTATCAACGGTTTTGGTCAGGTCTAGTTGGGTTTTGTCGAAACTTGTGCTAGGAAGAGGAGAAGTTCTTTCACTCTTTTCATTATTAGGTGAATAGTGGGAGAGTGGAGGGATCCTTGCGTTTGGTAACACTTCCATCAGTTCATCTGCTACTGCTGGAATTGCCTTTTCTTTATGGAATACTGCCGGAATTTTATCTTTTTCTTCTAATGGTGCAGGAATTTTTTCTTTTTCTTCTAATACTGCCGGAATTTTATCTTTTTCTTTTAATACTATCGGAATTTTTTCTTTTTCTTTTAATACTGCCGGAATTTTATCTTTTTCTTCTAATGGTACAGGAATTTTATCTTTTTCTTCTAATACTGCCGGAATTTTATCTTTTTCTTTTAATACTATCGGAATTTTATCTTTTTCTTCTAATGCTGTCGGAATTTTATCTTTTTCTTTTAATACTGTCGGAATTTTATCTTTTTCTTCTAATGCTGTCGGAATTTTATCTTTTTCTTTTAATACTATCGGAATTTTATCTTTTTCTTCTAATGCTGTCGGAATTTTTTCTTTTTCTTGTAATGCTGCCGGAATTTTTTCTTTTTCTTTTAATACTGTCGGAATTTTATCTTTTTCTTCTAATACTGCCGGAATTTTATCGTTTTCTTCTAATACTGCCGGAATCTTATCTTTTTCTTCTAACGGTGCCGGAATTTTATATTTTTCTTCTAACGGTGCCAGAATTTTATATTTTTCTTCTAACGGTGCCGGAATTTTATATTTTTCTTCTAACGGTGCCAGAATTTTATCTTTTTCTTCTAATGCTGCCGGAATTTTATATTTTTCTTCTAATACTGCTGAGAATTCCTCTAACGCTGCCAAAATTTCATCTTCCTCTAATGTTGCCACTTCATCTTGTCCCGTCTGTACTATCAGTATTTCACCTTCATCCTCTCTTAGAATTTCTTTTTCCTTCACTAAAACTGTCGGAATTTCATCATTTTCGTCAAATACTACCGGAAGTTTCCTTCTTTCCTCTACTGCTACTGGAATTTCATCGCATTCCATTATTTTGGGTTCTTCCCGTTTTGATTTTCCATTATTCTTTTTCTTGCTCTTAGAACCGATTTCATTTTGTTTATCAATGCTTTGGATTGGATCTGGAACTGTTTTCACGAGACTTGTGCTACGAAGAGCAGAACTGCTGGGGATAGGAAAAGATATTTCTTTCTTTTTACTCTTACAGAAATGGTCAGATTGCAGCGGGACTCTATCCTTATGAAATATTTCCATCAATTCATCGTTTTTCTCTAACCTTGCTAAAATTTCATATTTTTTCTCTAACATTGCTAAAATTTCATATTTTTTCTCTAACATTGCTAAAATTTCATATTTTTTCTGTAACACTGCAGAAATTTCATCTTCTTTCCCTAACACTGCAGAAAAATCATCTTTTTCCCCTAACATTGCAGAAATGTCATTTAGTTTTCGTAACAATGCGGAAATTTCATCTTTTTTCCGTAACACTGCTGAACTTTCATGTTTTTTCTGTAACAATGCTAAAATTTCATCTTTTTTTTCCAACATTGCCGAAATTTCATCTTTTTCTTGTAACACTGCTGAAATTTCATCTTCCCCTAAGACTGTCGGCATTTCACCTCCCTCCATGATTTCAAGCGTTTCATCTTCCTCTAAGACTGTAAAAATTTCATGTTCTAATACTGTCAGAATTTCAGCTTTTTCTTCTAATGCTGTCTGAATTTCATTTTTTTTTTCTGTTACCACTGGAATTTCATCTTCATTTATTTCGTTTTGACCCCATTTTGACATATTTTGGGATCCTCTAGAAGTTGATTTATCCTGATGATCTACGTGTTCGATTGGATCTGGTAGAGTTTTATGTAAATTTGTGTTCGTAAGAGATGGGCTGGGAAGAGAAGATATTTCTCTTTCATTTTGTAAATGGTAAGATGGAGGAAGGATCTTATTGTCATTTAACATTTCCATCATTTCATCTTCTTCCTCCAAGACTGCTAGAATTTCATCATCATCTTCTAAGAATGTAGGAATTACGTTTTCTTCCACTAACTCCGTCTGCATTTCATCTTCTTTATTATCCATCATTTTGGCTTTGCCCTGTTTTGTCTTCTGTTTGGAGACTTTAGAACTGTGTTCGTTCCCATCACCGACTGGGTGCGTTTTTTCGACACTTGGACCAGGACAAGAAGCAGGAGGACTGTCAGAGGCAAGAGGAGATAGTTTTCCGTATTTCCTGCTAATAAGAACTAGATATTCAGCAGTCTCTTCGACCTCCTTAAAGATTGGACTGGCGGAAGAAGTCAAAATGCAATCCTTTACCTTCTCGTATATTTTCTCCATGGTAACATTTACCACATTCCTAATGATCGCTTTCAAATTAATATCCTCGAAATCGCTTTCAGCCTCCTTTTGGTTGCATTTCGAATTGCTTCCAGATCCGTTTAAATTCTCATTTTCATCGTTGGGTGGCTCATATTTTTCAAGAAAAGGAATATGAATTTTCTGCTCTAGGTCCGACGTGTTTCTTAAATCATTTAGATTCCCGAAGCTTGTGGCCAGATCTGCCATTGCATTTGAGACTTTGTCTGGCATTGCTTTCTCCTTTTCTTCTTCATCTTCCATTCTTCTCGGATGCTGCGATGTCGTTTCATCCTCAACATGCTTCTGTTTTTCGAACGGCTCCGCATCTTTCTCTTCTTCCTTTTTATTTTCCTTCAGTTTTTTGTTGCTCTTAGAACTCGTTTCAAATCTCACCCCTCCAGAGGGCGACATCATAGGAAAATTCCTAATATCCACTGCAGAAAAAATATATAAAAAAAATATGATTTTCTTTTCAAACACATTACGAAACTGAATTAGATTTTAAAATCTAAGTTTTAAAAACTACAAGAATAACATAGACTGGCAAATATGGAATGCACGTTTAGAACGAAAATTGAGGTTTCATTATTTCCTGCTCTTAGCACCCTCTAGCGGTGGAAATCCAAACCAAGAAATGATTTTAAAATGCAAATAATTCACCAAAACATTTTAGTTATCTCGTAAAACAAAGAATCGGTCTCCTCACCTCCCAGAGTTTGGGTTGGTTGTTTTACCTCTGAGCGGCACTTTTTTGTACACCATGGGCTAAATGGCCAGGTCACATGGACCCCGAAGGCTCAGAGAAGGTTGGGGGGAGGGGACCCGCTGGAACAGTTGTTGGGAGACAGATGGTAGCCTCCCGTCAAGGCCATCCAGCGTGTTCTTTAACGTGCACAGGGTATGGCTTAACGTTCCATCCGACGGACGGCGGCCTTTCCAAGCCCATCGGTGTCCCCTACTGACCGTGGGCAGGGCGGGGAATTTTGCGGAGATAAATCTCAACTCTGACTCAGCTGGGACTCGAACCTGGGAACTGCAGATTACGAGTCCGGCGCGCTACCGACTGAGCCACCCCCGCCCCTAAAACAATGAAGAGTTGGGAAAAAAGGATATTGATAGGTAAAAAGAAAAAAAAATTAACAAATATACATACTCACGTCATTAGTGTTAGCAATCCTTGGCCAAAATATGCTATTAACTGCGCTAAGTGACTTATTCTTTTGAAGTTAGGGGGGGGGGGGGACACAAAACATTGGTCTCTCTTCACAGCATGTCTTGATAATGACCCGTGACCACTGAGAGAGGGGGGCGGGGGTGGCTCAGTCGGTAGCGCGCCAGGATCGTAATCTGTAGTTCCCAGGTTCGAGTCTCAGCTGGGTCAGCGTTGAGATTTATCTCCGCAAAAATTTCCCGCCCTGCCCACGGTCAGTAGGGGACACCGATGGGCTTGGAAAGGCCACCGTCCGTCGGATGGGACATTAAGCCGTGGCCCCGTGTGCGGGAGAGCCATACCCTGTGCACGTTAAAGAACACGCTGGATGGCCTTGACGGGAGGCTACCATCTGTCTCCCAACAGCTGTTCCAGTGGGTCCCCTCCCCCAACCTTCTCTGAGCCTTCGGGGTCCATGTGACCTGGCCATTTAGCCCATGGTGTGCAAAAAAGCGCCGCTCAGAGGTAAAACAACCCAACCCACTGAGAGAGATCGAGTTTAGTTGTTTCTCGCCAACCCCCAATGTCGTCTTGCTCTTAAAGACGAACAACGGTTATCCTGAGCAGTTATGGACTGGGGCCAACGTGTCCTGGTTCCTTGGGTTGTTTTACCTCTGAGCGGCACTTTTTTGCACACCATGGGCTAAATGGCCAGGTCACAAGAACCCCGAAGGCTCAGAGAAGGTTGGGGGAGGGGACCCACTGGAACAGCTGTTGGGAGACATATGGTAGCCTCCCGTCAAGGCCATCCAGTGTGTTCTTTAACGTGCACAGGGTATGGCTCTCCCGCACACGGCGCCACGGCTTAGCGTCCCATCCGACGGACGGCGGCCTTTCCAAGCCCATCGGTGTCCCCTACTGACCGTAAGCAGGGCGGGGAATTTTGCGGAGATAAATCTCAACGCTGACCCAGCTGGGACTCGAACCTGGGAACTACAGATTACGAGCCTGGCGCGCTACCGACTGAGCCACCCCCGCCCCGACGTGTCCTGGTATACACATATTTTAGTATCATAAATATCAGCCAAATAATGCTATATATATTCTTCATTCTCCATCGTAGATTTTTTTCCGAAGCATTTATATCTCTTTCCATCTAGTACGCGTCAAGAGTTTATAATTTCCACATTTTAGCCATCAAATGTTTCTATGAGATTTATTTCACTTCATCCCCCCTTCCCCCTACTTCCATGCAGCTGGGATTGGCTCAATGGGTAGTGCCCCAGGCTCGTAATCTGCAGTTCCCAGTTTCGAGTTCCAACTGTGCAAGAGTCGAGATTTGTCTCCGCAAAACACCCTACTCTGCCCTCGGTGAGAAAAAAGCATCCATGGTCTTGGAAAGGCTGTCGTAAGGGACATTAAGCCGTGTGCAAGATGGCGACAACTAAAGAACACGCTAGATGGCCTTGATGGGAGGTTACTGTCTTCTAAATTACTCTGTTGTGCGAGTCCCTTTCCTCAACCTTCTCTGAGCCTTTGGGGTCCTTGTGACTTTCCTATTTAGCCCATTGTGATAAAAAAATGCCGCTCAGAAGTAATCCAATCCCAGCTTTCAAGATCCGATCTCGTCTAACCCATTACGTAAGGTAAGTATTTACTTATCTTACGTAATGGGTTAGACGAGATAGAGTGGGGCAAAATAGAGTGGGGCGGGGGTGGGTAAGTCGGTAGCGCGCCAGGTTCGTAATCTGTAGCTCCCAGGTTCGAGTCCCAGCTGGGTCAGCGTTGAGATTTATCTCCGCAAAATTCCCCGCCCTGCCCACGGTCAGTAGGGGACACCGATGGGCTTGGAAAGGCCGCCGTCCGTCGGATGGGGCGTTAAGCCGTGGCCCCGTGTGCGGGAGAGCCATACCCTGTGCACGTTAAAGAACACGCTGGATGGCCTTGACGGGAGGCTACCATCTGTCTCCCAACAGCTGTTCCAATGGGTCCCCTCCCCCAACCTTCTCTGAGCCTTCGGGGTCAATGTGACCTGGCCATTTAGCCCATGGTGTGCAAAAAAGTGCCGCTAAGAGGTAAAAGAACCCAACCCAACAAAATAGAGACATCCAAGTTTTTAGCATTTTAAATTAATTTCATCATTAAAAAGTCTATTTGCCAATCCTATTGTTGTCATCTAGAAACTTTTTTTTTCAGCTTCATAACTGATTTCAAACAGGAATTTTATATTTCATAACATAATCAAAAATATAAATCAATACTTAGAACTACGGATCACCGAAAGAGATTATTTATCTAGTGGGTGAACTATTTATCTTTCCTAATTTCACCTCCTTGAGATGAAAAAAAGTCAAAAGGGGAGCGTGTAACACTTCCCCCTTCCTTTTTCACCATCCATGTAAAACACGCTTTGCAAGAAAATTAAAAACAAAAAAACGGACCACTGGATTTTTTTTTTATCAGAATGGCATTAATGAAATCTTTAGGATTTTCCTTTTCCGAATCCCCCCCCCCCCCAAAAAAAAAAAAAATTTCCATACATAGCTTTAATTTCGAAAACTGAAAAATTTTAAACCAATATTATAAACGATTATGCTAGCAATTTAAAATTTCGGTGGCAGAGTAGGATAGTCGTGAAGACCATCAAATGATTTGTTCCCCTTTACCCCTTGAAAATGGGTTGTTCTACTTCTGAACGGCACTTTTTCTGCACACAATGGGCTAAGTGACCAGGTCACAAGAACCCTGAGGGCTCAGAGAAGGCCGAGGGAAGTGAACCCATTGGACAGCTATTAGGAAACAGATGGCAACTATCCGTCAAGGGCCACCCAGCATGTTCTTTAATATTCACAGGGTATGTCCGTACTGTACATAATTCCCCGCCCTGCCCACGGTCAATAGGGGACACCTATGGGCTTCGAAAGGCCGACGTCCGTCAGATGGTACGTTAAGCCATGGCCCCGTGTGCGGGAGAGCCATACCCTATGCACGTTAAAGAACACGATTAATGGCGTTGACGGGAGGCTACCATTAATGGCGTTGACGGGAGTCTCCCAACAGCTGTTCCAGTGGGTTCCCTCCCCCAACCTTCTCTGAGCCCTCAGGGTCCTTATGACCAGGCCATTTAGTTCATGGTGTGCCAAAAAATGCCGCTCAGAGGTAAAACAACCCAACCCGTGCTATACACGGAAACACGGGTTGGGTTGTTTTACCTCCGAGCGGCACTTTTTTTTGCACACCATAGGCTAAATGGTCAGGTCACATGGACCCCGAAGGCTCAGAGAAGATATGGGGGAGGGGACCCACTGGAACAGCTGTTGGGAGACAGATGGTAGCCTCCCGTCAAGGCCATCCAGCGTGTTCTTTAACGTGCACAGGGTATAGCTCTCCCGCACAAGGAGCCACGGCTTAACGTCCCATCCGACGGACGGCGGCCTTTCCAAGCCCATCGGTGTCCCGTACTGACCGTGGGCAGGGTGGGGAATTTTGCGGAGATAAATCTCAACGCTGACCCAGCTGGGACTCGAACCTGGGAACTACAGATTACGAGCCTGGCGCGCTACCGACTGAGCCATCCCCGCCCCTAATACGTCATAGAGATGATCTGTCAGGAAGGCGAAACCTCAGCATAAAGCAAATTCAAGCATCCACGCCTTACACAGGACTCGAACATAGGTCTATTTGATCAGCAGACAAGCGTGCTAACCACTGGGCTGAGCGAGGCTCGGGGTTTGAAAAATCCCCATAGAGTTTTAAAATAATTAATTCTTCCATTTGCCTTATTAATTAATTATTAATTAATTATTATTTAGTTTAACATAATTCTCATCAGCTTGCATCCGCCATAATGAGTAGTTAGGATTTTTGCAGAGAGGATTTTTCACTTTTTTAAAAATTACACACGCTACACCTGATACCTTATATTCCCAAAAAAGCACGCTTGAAATTTGTAAGAAAAAAGGTATTTGTGAATAATGCTTTTAACCAAAATTCCTTCCTGCAACACCAACCTCCGACCCCTTCTTCAACCCCTTTACCAAAAGCTGAGTGGAAGAGTTTGCAATATACGAAGTTGAACAGAGTTGAGATGTTTTAACTCAGAGGCATTTTTTTTTTTGCACAAAATGGGGCTAAATGGCCAGGTCACAAGGACCCCGAAGGCCCAGAGGTTTTGGGAAGGGGACCCACAGCTAGGAGGCAAATGGTAGCCTCCCATCAAGGCCATCCAGTGTGTTCTTTAACGTGTAGAGGGTATGAACGGCACCTTTTTGCACACAGGGTTGTTTTACCTCTGAGCGGCACTTTTTTGCACACCATGGGCTAAATTGCCAGGTCACATGGACCCTGAAGACTCAGAACGTTGGAGGAGGGGACCCACTGGAACAGCTGTTGGGAGACAGATGGTAGCCTCCCGTCAAGGCCATCCAGCGTATTCTTTAACGTGCACAGGGTATGGCTCTCCCGCACACGGGGCCACGGCTTAACGTCCATCCGACGGACGGCGGCCTTTCCAAGCCCATCGGTGTCCCCTACTGACCGTGGACAAGACGGGGAATTTTGCGGAGATAAATCTCAACGCTGACCTAGCTGGGACTCGAACCTGGGAACTACAGATCCAGTACAACAGAACTTTTTAAATAAGGTCAATTAATATTATCAACAGATTTAATAGTAGAGGGATAAGAAATTTCAGAGCATTTTTCTTTATCTTCTTAGTACAATTGAGTAGTAATTTGTTTTTTAAATATAACGAAACTTCGATCTGATAGTAATCACTTACCTTATAAAAAGTCTTCTCTGGAATTACTCTACGCAATGAAATGCTCTGTAATTCGCTAGAGAGCATTTAAAGGACCCTACTCCATTTAAATGATGTGAACCTTAATGATTCAATATCTACCTAATAAAAGAAAGTTCTTCCCAGTTTGGCTTGATAGATGTATACATTTCAAAGAAAACGTGTTAAAAACGCAAAGTCTGATAAAATCTTTAAAAAATTCGCCCACCGCTGGGACAACGGAAGACAAAACTGCGTAGCTTAGACAATTTCCCATAATTCATCTCGTTCAGAATATCACGACAGTTACGGTTAGTAAGGTTGTTGTTTTACCTCTTTAAACTAGACAATTTCCCATAATTCATCTCGTTCAGAATATCACGACAGTTACGGTTAGTAAGGCTTACCAAAAGAATGTGCAGGGTTCTTATCGCGAGAGTTGGGTTGTTTTATCTCTGAGCGGCACTTTTTTGCACACCATGGGCTAAATGGCCAGATCACATGGACCCCTAAGGCTCAGAGAAGGTTGGGGGAGGGGACCCACTGTAACAGCTGTTGGGAGACAGATGGTAGCCTCCCGTCAAGGCCATAAAGCGTGTTCTTTAACGTGCACAGGGTATGGCTCTCCCACACACGGGGCCACGGCTTAACGTCCCATCCGACGGACGGCGGCTTTTCTAAGCCCATCGGTGTCCCCTACTGACCGTGAGCAGGGCGGGGAATTTTGCGGAGATAAATCTCAACGCTGACCGAGCTGGGACTCGAACCTGGAAACTACAGATTACGAGCCTGGCGCGCTACCGACTGAGCCACCCCCGCCCCTCTTATCTCGAGAGAAAACTGCCTTTAACAAAATATTATTTTTTGCTAATTGCGAAGGTAAAATAAATGCTAATAAATTTTGGCCTTTATATCTGAATTTCAAATATTCCGATTTGCTTCATTATTTTTATATGGACATGAAAGTTCTTTCTTTCCAGGTTTTTTCGGAAGGTTTTTTTTTAGCTTTTCCTTCACTAGTATTACTAGGGGCGAAGGGTGACTCAGTTGGTGAAGCAGCAGGCTGCACAGGGTATGGCTCTCCCGCACACTGGGACCACGGATTAACGTCCCATCCGACGGAGAGCAGCCTTTCCAAGCCCATCGGTGTCCCCTACTGACCGCGGGCAGGGCGGGGGTTTTGCGGAGATAAATCTCCACGCTGACCCAGCTGGGATCGAACCTGGGAACTACAAATTACGAGCCTGGCGCACTACCGACTGAGCCACTCCCGCCCCACTTAAAGTAGACAATCACCCTTAATTCATCTTGTTCAGACAGTTACGGTTAGTGAAGTTAACGGTTTTTAAAGGCAGAGAAACCTGCCTTTAAAATTGCTCTTTACTAAATGCAAAAGTGAATTACATGCTGCAATAACAACAGAATTTCAAATACTCTGATTTGCTGTATTATTTTTATAAGGACATAAAAAGCCTCTTTTACCAGGTCTTCAAAATTTTATATATTTTGTCTCTTTTAGCTCTTTTTTAATTGGCATGACTAGCGGCAAGGCTCCAGGCTCCAAATTTGCAGTTCAATAATTTTAGTTGCAGTTAACATCCCATTCGATGGATGACCAACCTTTCCAAGACCATCGGTGTCCCCTACTGACAGGGGGCGAGGAGTTTTGCGGCGGTAAATCTCAACGCTGGCCTAATTGGGACTCAAGATTTTTATATGCCAGAGCTCCACCCTGCTCATGGCAAAGTGGACTTGAAAGGACAATCATCCGTCAGATAGGGATTTAAGCCATGGTTCCGTGTACAATACAGCTATATCATATGATATTAAAGAACCCGCTGGATAGTGTTGAAGGATTTGGGTTGGGTTGTTTTACCTCTGAGCGGCACTTTTTTGCACACCATGGGCTAAATGGTCAGGTCATATGGACCCCGAAGGCTCAGAGAAGGTTAGGGGAGGGGACCCACTGGAACAGCTGTTGGGAGACAGATGGTAGTCTCCCGTCAAGCCATCCAGCGTGTTCTTTAACGTGCACAGGGTATGGCTCTCCCACACACGGGGCCACGGCTTAACGTCCCATCCGACGGACGGCGGCCTTTCCAAGCCCATCGGTGTCCCCTACTGACCGTGGGCAGGGCGGGGAATTTTGCGGAGATAAATCTTAACGCTGACCCAGCTGGGACTCGAACCCGGGAACTACAGATTACGAGCCTGGCGCGCTTTCGATTGAGCCACCCCCGCCCCAGTGTTCAGGGAAAGTTACCATCTGTTTCCTTACAGCTGTCCAGTGGGTTCCTTTCCTCCAATCTTCTCAGATTCCAGACGACTTAATCATTTAGTCCATTGTGTACAAGTGTCATTGGGACGTAAACTACGAACCCCTTTTTGTTTCCCGTTGGTAACTAATAAAGCAGTATCTTATAAATCTGCCCACCCCTGCAGAAAATTTAAAATACGAATTGGACACGTAACCTCTTTTTAGATTTTCAAATGATAGGAGTGCGTTGTCAAAGACCAATGAAATTTCTACCATTTGGAAATAATGACTTCCAGTTTTAAAAATCTTGGAAATATCTTTTTAATGATAGGATTAGAGAAACTTGCTGTGCGACAAAGCAAGGCTGGATTGTTTTACGTGTGACAGGGTATTTTGTGCACACAATGGGCTAAATGACCAGGTCACAAGGACCCCAAAGGCTCAGAGAGGGTTGGAGAAAGGGGAACCACAGGATAACTGTTGGGAGACAGATGGTAGCCTCCCATCAAGGCCATCCAGCGTGTTCTTTAACGTGTAGACGGATTGGATTGTTTCACCTCTGAGCGGCACTTTTTTGCACACCATGGGCTAAATGGCTAGATCACATGGACCCCGAAGGCTCAGAGAAGATTGGGGGAGGGGACCCACTGGAACAGCTGTTGGGAGAGAGATGGTTGCCTCCCGTCAAGGCTTTCCTGCGTGTTCTTTAACGTGCACAGGGTATGGCTCTCCCGCACACGGGACCACGGCTTAACGTTCCATCCGACGGACGGCGGCCTTTCCAAGCCCATCGGTGTCCCCTACTGACCGTGGGTAGGGCGTTGAATTTTGCGGAGATAAATATCAACGCTGACCCAGCTGGGACTCGAACCTGGGAACTACAGATTACGAGCCTGACGCGCTACCGATTGAGCCACCCCCGCCCCATAAAATTTAGTGTAACGGTTATTGTTTTCAAATGGTTTTCATTAACTTTTCGGAGTAATTATTTTAACTGGCATTGTTGCTGATAAATATTCTAATTTCCGCAACTCTTAATACAAAATGAATGCTGTTAAAAAAACGCGATTGAAATTGATTTGGTTGAGGTCTTTAAATCATTCTAGGTAACATTTTTTCACAAAAAAACTTTGATAAAGAACTCGGTAACTTCTTAAAAGAGTTACTGTTGACATAACGTGGGACTACCTAAAGTGGCCGTTGCCGGGGTGGCTCAGTCGGTAGCGCGCCAGGCTCGTAATCTGTAGTTCCCAGGTTCGAGTCCCAGCTGGGTCAGCGTTGAGATTTATCTCCACAAAATTCCCCGCCCTGCCCACGGTCAGTAAGGGACACCGATGGGCTTGGAAAGGCCGCCGTCCGTCGGATGGGACGCTAAGCCGTGGTCCCGTGTGCGGGAGAGCCATATCCTGTGCACGTTAAAGAACACGCTGGATGGTCTTGACAGGAGGATACCATCTGTCTCCCAACAGCTGTTCCAGTGGGTCCCCTCCCCCAACCTTCTCTGAGCCTTCGGGGCCCATGTGACCTGGCCATTTAGCCCATGGTGTGCAAAAAAAGTGCCGCTCAGAGGTAAAACAACCCAACTCACGAAGAAAGAAATGATGAAAAACACAAATTATTTTGCAACACCTTATTTATTATCGTTGATATTTAGCATTTAACATCCCTATAAATGCTGCGTAAAATTCTTAATTCTGTTAAAAACACTGATATTAAGACAGGGCCGTATATACATACGGTCCTGGGATTTCCATTTTTTTATTAATATCAAGCCGGAGAATTTTTCAGAAGCGGTTCAAGATTTCTGGATCTTAAAAGAAGAACAATAAATTGGAATAAAATTTCTGCTTCAAGTGGAGCAAGTTCAATGGAAAAAATCGCTCTATACTCTCGAGATTGTTTCCGAAGAGGTATTCAGAAAAGACATAATTTGTTGCAGGTTCCGAAATAAAGTCGTGGCATGCCTCATAAAAAACAGCATTTGGTTCTAGGAACAAATCTGTGAAAAATAATGCGTCAGTCTTAATCAACATTTAAAATATCACAAAAATAAACTGTGTATAAAAGTATAAATATTAAAATTCTTTTCGAAATAAAATACATCACAATGAAAGCCTTCGCTATTCTATCAGTCTTCCACTGCTCCATTGGCAAATTCCAGCATCTGTGGACTGGGCAATAATTTCTTAGAATTTCCTAAAAGAAATCATTAATTCAATTTATTATTTTTAACCAGTGGTGGGAGACTATGAGACCTCGCAGTTGAGGACAGTTCTTGCATATCATAGGTCAATTCAAAGGTAATTGACCCAATCATCTATTATAACGTCCATAGCACCAAATGCGCAGTCTCCCTAGAAGCAACTTTCTCAAAATTGCTCTTCGTAATGTAATCGTATATACTCACATGAAAAAAAATATTATGCATACTTCGTAGGAAGTTAAATTACTCCGTTGAATTTCTACTGAAGGTAAAAGATGTGAAATAACTTTCATGCAGTTATCAGTGGAAATATTTCAAGTTGAAAACGTAACTCAAAGGGAATTTTTGCTGATCTTTATTTGCATAACTTTGATTCATTTTCAGTCTTTTGTTAATTCATACGAATTCTTAATTAGCTTTTGTTTGATTCTTTTCACGGCATATCACCGTTTGGAACAGCTTTCACTCTGTTAATGATCTTGATTACTACATGGCCCTTGATAGAAAGGATTTCACGCAGTGTTGCATCAGTTCTTTTTCATTCGATTTCTCTGTTCGATTTTTATCTTCTCTTTGCAAGGTAACTAATAAAGCAGTATCTTATAAATCTGCCCACCCCTGCAGAAAATTTAAAATACGAATTGGACACGTAACCCCTTTTTAGATTTTCAAATGATAGGAGTGCGATTGTCAAAGACTAATGAAATTTCTACCATTTGGAAATAATGACTTCCAGTTTTAAAAATCTTGGAAATATCTTTTTTAGGATAGGATTTCTTTTTTGGATTAGATTTCACGTCATTCCGTTGCGATTTTCCTTCATTCGATTTCTCATTCTGATGCGATTTTTCTTCACTGGATGTTTCCTTCCTTCGAAAGAATTGCGAGGGTATTTCTCCCATCATCTTGGTTTCTTCATCTCCGATGTTTCTCTTTAACACAAGGTTCGTTCTCTTCTCCGCAGAAAAACTGCTGAATTATCTTTCAAGCTCAACTGGCTCTCGCCTTTCTGGCATTCTTGTGTTAGTACAGTCGCTCAAAAAAAGTATCTGAACACTGTGGTTGATTACAGAATTCAGAAAAAATATCTGGCAACGATTTTTTTTTAGAAATGAGTGATCTGGCAACCTTCGTGTCACGTGAGCGACTGTAGGTGGTCATATTATTTTGATACTAGATCGTGTGGGCTCACTCACGGAAATATTGAGCGTGTGCAGTTACCGTTCACAGCAAACTGGAGCGTGTGCAGTAACTGCACACGCTCCAGTTTGCTGTGAACGGTCTGGAGCGTGTACAGTTGCTGTACACGCTCCAGATATTTTTCCAATTGTGTAATCACGTGACACGAAGGTTGACAGATCACGCATTTCTAAAAAAAATTGATAGATATTTTTTTCTGAATTCTCTAATCAACCATAGTGTTCGGATACTTTTTTGAGCGACTGTACTTACACGGGCAGTTGCTGTTCTTCCTCGCATGCTTGTGAGGGATTTGATTACTGATTTAATTGTAGCTGTGGTTTATTATTGGACTGCACGAGCGCGAAAATATCTGCAAATGAAAATGAATTTGACAACTGAGGATAAAAAAAGTGTTCGATCCATGTCCCAAAAAATCTGAACTTCGGACACATCATCACGGAAAGTTTATTCTGAAGCCATTCTTCCGAGTCCACGGCAAACATAGCAGCACAACATTCGAAAAGCTGGTTAAATGTAATTTCAGCTTCATCAGAAAAATTTCTTTTTAATGATGTAAAATTCTTAATATTGGTGATCTTTCCAAAGGCTGAAAAAACGTTTTTCAGATCTTCATAAGTGACTATCGGGTTAATGTTCTCCACTATAACCAGCTTCGGCACATTGAGGAACACTCGAGTTTCTGTCTCCAGTTTCTTTATATATCTCAACCAAGTGAAAGCCATTTCGGCCAGAACAGGTTGCTCGTTTTCCATGAATCGTACTGATTCGGCTAAACGACGCTGCTCCCCATTCATCAAAGGTTTCAGTTCGTCCACAAGACGCTTCAAATTAAACTCGAAGAGTTTAAAGAACTTCACACACAACTTGGCATTCTCTACATCGCCAAAAGTTGCAATTCCATAACTCCAGCTTGCACTCAAATTACTGAACTTGAGTCGAAGTTTGCTCCTCTCAGAAATCTCTCTGACGGCGTTGCGAATCGAGTCTTCGGAGACAAGGGACCACCGATTCCACAGCACAACTGATTTCGAGAAATTATGTTCGATGCTGGGAAAATAATTCCGTTCCTTTTCGTTAATCCTAACATCGTCTTTCCCTTCATCCTTATTATTATTATATAATGGTATATAAGAACCAGATAATAGCGGAGGTAACAAATTGTTTGCAAACGCTTTCTTCATTTCATCTTTTTTCTCTAAGTCCTCCATCACTTTATATTCATATACAGTAGTTTTCTTTCTTCCCCGTATAGACGACTTCTTCTTCAACCCTTTAGAACTGGTTTTATCCTGATTATCAGCGCTTTTGACTGTATACAGAAGCATTTTGTCGACACTTGTGTTAGGAAGAAGAAAACTGCGATGGATAGAAGGAGTTATTTCTATCTTTTCATTAAAATATAAATAATAGTAGTGAGATAGTGGAGTGATCATTTTGGTCTTAAGCTCTTCCATCATTTTATCTTCTACAGCTGGAATGGAATTTGCTAACTGGAATGGAATTTGCTCCTCTAATATTGCTGGAAGTTCGTTTCTTCCTTCCAATATTGACAGAAGTTTACTTCTCTCCTTTAATGCTTCTTTTTCCTCTTTTATTTTGTTTTTCTTTCCTTTTGACTTCTTATTTTTCTTGTTGGATCCTTTAGAACTGATATTATCCAGATTATCAACGCTTTTGATTGGGTCTGTTAGCGATTTTACGACACTTGTGTTAGCAAGAAGAGAAAGGTTCCGAGGAGTAGAAGATATTTCTACCTTTTCAATATTATATAAGTGGCCGGGTAGCAGAGGGTATCTATGGTTCTGAAATAATTCGGTCAACTCATCTTCTTTCTCTAAGATTGCCGGAATTTCAACTCTTTCCTGTAACACTGCCGAAATTTCATCTTCCCCCAGGACTACCAGCTTTTCATCCTGGAATGCCAGCAATTCATCTTCCAACCAGTCTGCTAGCAATTCATCTTTTTCGTCTAAGACTGTCAAAATTTCATGTTCGCATACTGTCGGAATTTCAGCTTTTTCTTCAAATGTTAGCGGAATTTCATTATTTTTCTCTAATACTACTGGAATTTCATCTTCCATTACATCATTTTCCCTCCGTTTCGACTTCTTTTTCAATCCTTTCGATTTTGAATTTTCCGCATTATCCGAGTCTTTGATTGGATTTGGTAGCGTTTTTCCCAAACTTGTGCTAGGAAGAAATGGACTGCTAAGTTTAGAAGACATTTCTCTACAACAATAGGTTACCAGATGGTCCTCATTGTTCTGAAATTCTTCCATTTCTCCATCTTCTTCTAAGAGCTCTGGAATTTCATCTCCTTTCTGTAAGACTGTCGGATTTTCACATTCCTCCAACACGGAAAGCATTCCATCTTGTTTACCTCCCATCATTTTGTCTTTATTCATTTTTGACCTATTTTTAGAGACTTCAGAACTCGATTTATCCGCATCATCCACGTGTACGACTGGGTGCTGTTTTTTGCAACAGGACAAGGCAGGACAAGGTGGAGGAGGAGGACTAAGAGAGACAGGAAAATTTTTTTCCCTGTATTCCCTGCTGAAAATCGCTAGCAAATTAGCAATGGCTTCTATCTCCTTAAGAAATGGGTTGCTAGAGGAAGTCCAAAAGCAATCATATGTCCTCTCACACATTTTTGGGTGGGAATTTTCCAGATTTTCAATAATCGTTCTGAATTCATCATCCTTGGGACCGTTCTTTTGGCTGCATTTCGTACTGTTTCCAGAATTCTCACTTCCATCTTTTTCTGGAAAATAAGGAATATCATAAAGTAAGTTATCTATGTACATGTTTCTGAAATCAGTTGGATTTCCCATGATTCTGGTGGGGTGTGTCAATACATTTGGGACGTGGGCTGATATTTTCTCCTCTTCTTCCTCCTCCTCCATCCTTCTAGGATGCTGCGATGTCGTTTCATCCTCCTCTTTGTCCAACGACACTGCATCTTTCTCTTCTTCCTCTGCATTTCTTCTCTCTTTACGTTTAGCTTTATTCCGTTTTTTGTTGCTCATAGAACTCGTTTTAGATTTTCCATCTCCAAAGGGCCGCATCGTAAGAAAATTCCTAAAATTGATGGGGAAAAAAATATATGTATAAACAGGAAAAAAATTTCTCTTTCAAACTCATTGCGAAATTGGATTACATTCCAATTACAACTAACTTTAAAAAAGTACAAGAATAACTTATAGACTCCTTCGAATATGGGATGCGCATTTTGAAAGAGAATGGATCTCCCTCCTCCCCCCCCCCAACTTTTTCACCCTCTAACGTTGGGAATTCGAACCAGTGGATGACTGGATATTGCTGATAGTAATATCTCACGGGTGCATGCAAAACACAATTAAAATTTCATTTTTGAAGCAAGGTTTCGTTCCCGCTACCTCCGGGAGAAATAATATTTTACCTTTAAGCGGCAAGTTTTTGTACACTATGGGCTAAATGGCCAGGTCGCAAGGACTCCAAGAGCTCAGAGAAGGTTAGGGGGAGGGAATACATTCCACAGATACTAGAATTCATTTCATCATCTCCCAATTCCCGCATCCATCCCCCTCCACCAAATCCTGTCAGCATGACAGGGTATGCACACCGCTGAACGTCCCATGCGAAAGACCGAGGCCTTTCCAAGTGCATCAGTGTTTTCTTTCTCACAGAGGTTGGAGAGTATGGCAGGCGATAAAATCTCATCTTTCTCACAGAGGTTGGGGAGCTGACAGGCGATAAATCTCAAGGTGGACTCGAAACTGGGAACTGAAAAATAGTCTAGCAGACTACCCACTGAGAAACCCCCGCCCCAGGTCAGATGAAATAAAATTTTCGTTTATAGAGACTTCGTTCATGTAGCCACGTGTTCAGAGTATATCTTTAAAGTGTTGTTGCTATGGCCTCTAACAGATCGTGATCTAGTTGCCATCTAGCTGCCATTTGCCTATGTCGTTACTTCTACTGAACGTGTTGTTGGGTTGGTTTACCTCTGAGCGGCACTTTTTTGCACACAATGGGCTAAATGGCCAGGTCACATGTACCCCGAAGGCTCAGAGAAGGTTGGGGGAGGGGACCCACTGGAACAGCTGTTGGGAGACAGATGGTAGCCTCCCGTCAAGGCCATCCAGCGTGTTCTTTAACGTGCACAGGGTATGGCTCTCCCGCACACGGGGCCACGGCTTAACGTCCCATCCGACGGACGGCGGCCTTTCCAAGCCCATCGGTGTCCCCTACTGACCGTGGGCAGGGCGGGGAATTTTGCGGAGATAAATCTCAACGCTGACCCAGCTGGGACTCGAACCTGGGCTACTGAACGTGACAAGTTATCGTCGTTTAAATGATTGCCTGCGATGGCGTCTGCTGAAAGAATGGAAAGAGGGCATTCGCAGCTACTGAAATGGCACAATGTGTGCAGAAAGGTGGTATCGAAAATTTGGAAACAATTTCAGGAGACAAGAACAATCACCAGGCCAAGGTCGTCAATAGTTACTTCAATAAGCTACCTAGAACCCTGAACGATAGAGTTGCTGACAGTGAGGAAGGTAACTGTTTAACAAACGCTGCATATATTTTTTAAATATTTTAACCGTGTTATAATGTCTTCCTTCTAATGGACGTACCTAAACTGAGGATCAGCTTCCACGTCTTCAGAAAGAAGAGAAAATGTGTTTTCTTTAGATTCTCCGTTAAATTTTAAACCTATACGCGAAGGCTTTCTCACACGGACCTACGTTACAGTTACTAAAACAAGTCGACTTTTGTACTTGAACTGCGTCCCTTGGCACAAGCACAGCAGTCCTAAGGATCTTTTCTGCCTTCAGGGCTGAGCGTGTACCTGACACAGCAGACTCCTGAATACCATTCTCCCTTCATTCGCTGCAAAGGGAAATAAACTTTTCTGCTCTATTCATAAATCCCGATCACAGAATGAGAATTGAGAAGGTTAGGTTGGGTTGTTTTACCTCTGAGCGGCACTTTTTTGCACACCATGGGCTAAATGGCCAGGTCACATGGACCCCGAAGGCTCAGAGAAGGTGGGGGAGGGGACCCACTGGAACAGCTGTTAGGAAACAGATGGTAGCCTCCCGTCAAGACCATTCAGCGTGTTCTTTAACGTGCACATGGTATGGCTCTCCCGCACACGGGGCCACTGCTTAACGTCCCATCCGACGGACGGTGGCCTTTCCAAGCCCATCGGTGTCCCCTACTGACCGTGGGCAGGGCGGGGAATTTTGCGGAGATAAATCTGAACGCTGACCCAGCTGGGACTCGAACCTGGGAACTACAGATTACGAGCCTGGCGCGCTACCGACTGAGCCACCCCCGTCCCATTGAGAAGGTTAAGAAGAAAACTAATAAAGCTATGAATAAATAGAAAAAAAAACAAAATATCCCAAATGAGGTGAATTTTGAGGCCTTAACCTCGAACTATGAGACTACTACGTTGTTGGATTGCTTTACCTCTGAGAGGCTTTTTTTGCACACCATGGTGATACTACTGCATCTCTATTATATCTCTATTATAAAATCATCTCTATTATAAATATCAGATTGCAAGAACAATTTAAAAAGAATTTCTATAAATCAAAACTAAACATAAAAAGCATCCACTTTTCACAAAAATCGCCAGGAAGCATCACAGAAGATATAAAAGAACATTCACAATTCAAAAAAATATCAAAAAGGAAAATTTAATCGGCTCTCCAAGATCCCACCATGGATAATAGAAATCCCAGATATAAATCCAGATATCACAGAAATCACACGCAAAAAGCAGACATTCTATAACTAATAGAAAGACATTTGGAAACACATTATGCAAAGCTCAAAAAATTTCACACTTAATGAAGAAAAATTTGCTGGGCCTTCTTCGACAAAGAACATAACTACATATTCAGCTTTAGACTAACTAAATGAACTAATTATAGAGACACTGAACTCGCTGCTTTGAAAGAGTCTCTATTATGAACAAGAAAGGAATAAAAAGAATTGTCTTCGTAACAAAGACGACCCCTTTTGTCTCTAATGAAGGAACCTCACAAATGATGTAACCAGAATTTCATCCAAGATATTCTGATGGTCTGCCATCACCTTAAGAATGACAACATCTCTGTCTCTTTCCAGTGGATGCCAAGTCACACGAGACTCCCTGGAAACGAGACAGCTGTCACTCATAAAAAATTGGGTTGTTTTAACCTCTGAGCAGCACTTTTTTTGCACACCATGGGCTAAATGGCCAGGTCACATGGACCCCGAAGGCTCAGAGAAGGCTTGGGAGAGGGGATCCACTGGAACAGCTGTTGGGAGAGATGGTAGCCTCCCGTCAAGGCCATCCAGCGTGTTCTTTAACGTGCACAGGGTATAGCTCTCCCGTACACGGGGCCACGACTTAACGTTCCATCCGATGGACGGCGTCCTTTCCAAGCTCATCGGTGTCCCCTAATGACCATGAGCAGGGCGGGGAGTTTTGCGGAGATAAATCTCAACGCTGACCCAGCTGGGACTCGAACCTGGGAACTGCAGATTACGAGTCTGGCGCGCTACCGACTGAGCCCCCCCCCCCGCCCCCCCCCCCGCACACGGAGCCGCGGCTCAACGTCCCATATGAAAGACGGCGGCTTATCCAAACTCATCGGTGTCCCCTAATGACGGAGGGCAGGGAGTTTTGCGGGGATAAATCTCAACGCTGGCCTAGGTGGCACTCGAACCTGAGAATTGCAGATTACGATCCTGGCGGGGCTATGACCGAGGACTCCCCCCCAAATATTGATAAGTAATGATAGATTATCACTACAATCTTCAGGTTGGGAGAGGAGGGGATATTTTCCACCACTTCTTATTAAAAAATAATTTACAATCGGACGAAAAACTTTGACACATCACTCACCTTTAAAAAACCTTTTTTCGTGCTAGACGGTACAACGAAAATCCACTAAAATATATTTTTCAAAACACTACTCCATTTTATTCGATGTAGATCTTAACAGATTAAAAATGAACCTAATATAGAAAGTTCTTTTCAGTTTGAGCTGATAGATGTATACATTGATAAACAAACGCTGTAAAAGCACAAAGGTTGATAAAAAAAAATCTTTAAAATATTCGTCTCCCGCTCTGGGAATGGGAGATGAAATGGCACAACCTAACAAAGACAACTTCTAATAATTCACTTCCTTCACAGGACAGTTACGGTTAGTTAAGAGTTACCAAAAAAAATCTGTAGTCATCAATCCAGGGGTTGTTCACTACTGAGAGAACTGCCTTTGATAAAATAGTTTTTTCCCCTTAAATACGAGCCTGAATTAAATGTTAATGACACTACAATAATTTTTGTATTGATAAGAGAGCTGCAAATGCACTGATTTGTTAAATTATTTTCGCGTGGATATCTAAAGTCTGTCTTTACGATTCTTTTTTCTTTAATATCCTCAGAAGCTTTTGGGTTGGGTTTTTTTACCTCTGAGCGGCACTTTTTTCCACACCATGGGCTAAATGGCCAGGTCACATGGACCCCGAAAGCTCAGAGAAGGTTGGGGGGAGGGGACCCACTGGAACAGCTGTTGAGAGACAAATGGTAGCCTCCCGTCAAGGCCATCCAGCGAGTTCTTTAACGTGCACAGGGTATGGCTCTCCCGCACACGGAGCCACGGCTTAATGTCCCATCCGACGGACGACGGCCTTTCTAAGCCCATCGGTGTCCCCTACTGACCGTGGGCAGGGCGGGGGAATTTTGCGGAGATAAATCTCAACGCTGACCCAGCTGGGACTCGAACCTGGGAACTACAGATTACGAGCCTGGCGCGCTACCGACTGAGCCACCCCCGCCTCAGAAGCATTTTCTTTTTCGCATTTCTTTCATCAATATTATTATATTTGCCACGGAGACCTTACAAGAGTAGAACTGTGCGAAAGGCGAGGCTTCAGTAGAAAGACATTACACCTCAGCCAAAGGGGCGGGGATGGTTCAAGAGATAGCGCGCCAGGCTCGTAATCTGTAGGTCCCAGGTTCGAGTCCCGGCTGGGCCACCTTTGAGGTTTATCTCCGCAAAGTTTCTTACCTTGATTTCGCTCATTAGAGGACGCCGTTGGAGACGTTAAGCCGCGGTCCCGTCTGTAAGATAGCCATACTATCTGCACGCTAAAGAACACGCTAAAGAACACACTGGATGACCTACCATCTTTCTCCTATTTAATTGTGCAGTGGGTCCTCTTCCTTCAGACTCGGGTCATTCTGACCTTGTCATTCAGACGATTGTATGCAAAAAAAATTACAGCTCAGAAATAATATAACAGGTGTTCAGCGAATCCCTTTCCCAATCTCTTCTGAGCTCATGGAGGGTCCTTGTGACCTGTTGATCCTATTGTATGCACAAAAGTGCCGCTTAGGAGAAAAACGATCCAACTCAAAAACTAACCTAATTCTAATAATTGATTTTAATGGGTTGGGTTGTTTTACCTGTGAGCGGCACTTTTTTTGCATACCATGGGTTAAATGGCCAGGTCACATGGACCCCGAAGGCTCAGAAAAGGTTGGGGGATGGGACCCACTGGAACAGCTGCTAAAAGACAGATTGTAGCCTCCCGTCAAGGCCATCCAGCGTGTTCTTTAACGTGCACAGGGTATGGCTCTCCCGCACACGGGGCCACGGCTTAACGTCCCATCCGACGAACGATGACCTTTCCAAGCCTATCGGTGTTGATTTCAATGGTTACCAGTAGTACCGCAAGCCGCCTGGCGTCTTTTTTTGTATACGGCCCCCTAAGCATCTCCACCACCCGTCGGTGGCTTGGGGAGGGCTTAATTTTTGGGAGGGGGATGCCGACCCCCCCCCCTCGCAGGTGTGTTGGGGAGGGTTTAATCGGTCCCCTGGGGAGGGTTTAATCGGTCCCCTGGGGAGGGCTTAATTTTCTTGGCGTCGAGGGCTTATTTTTTTTGTCAACCGGAAGTGAAGTCGGTGGCGTCGGGGGCTTAATTTTTGAGGGGGTGTCGCCCGGAAGTGTCGTCCCCCCTCGCAGGTGTGTTGGGGAGGGGTTAATCGGACCCCTGGGGAGGGCTTAATTTTCTTGACGCTGGCGTCGGGGGCTTATTTTTTTTTGTCAACCGGAAGTGTCGACCCCCACACGTGTGTGTTGGCGTCGGGGAGGCCGACCCCTCGCAGGTGTGCGGGATGGGGAGGTCTTAATCGGACCCCTAAAAAGGCCCCCCCTTAGGTGCGCTTATTTTTAACGGTCGGTATCGCTTGTGCTGGGCGGGCTTCTGATTTGTTACCCTTCTGATTGGACATGCACCCCTTCTGCCCACAATTTTTAATAGGATGACCTCATTTTTCTGTATTTTGGTTGGATGCGGTCCTCATTGGTGGAGGTTTCGAACGAAAAGGTGCTGCAGGGGTTCGGGAGCCACGGTCATGACGTTGTTTTGGTGTGATCACGATAAATTAGTGCCTGCTGAAAGCCCATAAATATGGATATCCTGCGCTTGATGGGTTCGAGAGTGACGACCTGGTAGAAACAGTGAACCAGGTATGCTAGACATTAACTGTTCTACAGATCCGTGTGAAATCTGTTGTGTGCTCGATTTAGACGGCTTCACCGTGAAAGGCGAATTCCTGACCCGTGAACTGGGTTATTCGAACTGCAGGGGTCTGACCGGTGTCTACAGATTCGACCTTTCCTTCGTGACGTACATGGGGCGGGGGTGGCTCAGTCGGTAGCGCGCCAGGCTCGTAATCTGTAGTTCCCAGGTTCGAGTCCCAGCTGGGTCAGTGTTGAGATTTATCTCCGCAATATTCCCCGCCCTGCCCACGGTCAGTAGGGGACACCGATGGGCTTGGAAAGGCCGCCGTCCGTCGGATGGGACGTTAAGCCGTGGCCCCGTGTGCGGGAGAGCCATACCCTATGCACGTTAAAGAACACACTGGATGGCCTTGACGGGAGGCTACCATCTGTCTCCCAACAGCTGTTCCAGTGGGTCCCCTCCCCCAACCTTCTCTGAGCCTTCGGTGTCCATGTGACCTGGCCATTTAGCCCATGGTGTGCAAAAAAGTGCCGCTCAGAGGTAAAACAACCCAACTCGTGACGTACATTCCTCAGAAGGACTGGAAGTGCATCCGTCACGTGTCCAAGCACGTCACTGGGCTTCCCTTTTATCCCCGTACCGGTGAAGTGGTGTGGGAGTACGACTGTCTGGTCGATATAGTGCGCCACATCCACGAAAAGTGCCGCAGACCCTTTTCTTCTGTCGTCGCTTACAAGGGCGGCCCCCACGAGAAGCAGTTATTGGACAGACTCGGTATACCCTCCTTCGATCTAGAGAAAATCGGCTGTCCCCGCTTCAAAGACCTTCTTAAAATTCCTGGAACGGAGTGTGGTTACCACGAGGGACGTGACGTGCACTGCGCCCAAGCCGAGACAGCCGCATTCAGCACATGGATGAACGCGTATATCGAGAATACGAAATGGACCGGTCGTTAATCGGACAGCCCCACGGACAATTAGAGGCTTTTCCTCTGTGGGACTTGTTCGACTATTTTTCCGAGGATGTAAGGAAGGGAGTTTATTAATTTCTCATAAAAAATAAAAATAAATACCCCCTCAAGCAGCTGCTTGCCACAGAGGTCTGACAGGAGCCTCTCAGTTTATATGCCACAGTAGAAGATCTGAGAGGATGGCAGAACCTCAGCAGAAAAACGACACATATCCATGCCTTACCCGGGACTCGAACCCAGGTCCCTTAGATCAGTAGCCAATACTGTACAGGAAGTCCTGAATAACATTATTGTGGATTTAAATCAGTTGAGTAATGCGCTTAGTATCAGATTTAATCCAGAAGCTCCTCTCGTACTTCACGTTGCTTTACCTCTTATTTTGAGATATGTAAGAAAACGAGGCTAGACGTTATACACATTAGATTTATCTGTTGTACAACTTTTAGTCTCCATGGTACTGTTATTTATTTAAGCTTAGAAGTGTTACTGGGTAGATTGATACATTTCGAACATAACCAATTCTTTTCTAAAAACATCCTCTCAAAACCACCACAATAAAAATGGTCCTCGTCATCACATGCGCCTTTGAAATGAAGAGACTCACAAACTACACACATGAGAGTCATATTAACTCGACACTAGAGAATTTTCCACCGGATCGTTAAGGCTCTATAAAAAAGAGGAAGGGTTGTTGGTGCGTGTAAATAGGTTACGAGAATCTTGCAGAAGCCTTTCATTGGTCAGATATAGTTCACACTGAATGGTTGAAGGTTTGAATTTAAATCATAAGTACCACTGTGTGCCTGTATCATTTGTTCAGTAAGCGACTCGTTGAACATGTCAGGACGAAAGAGCGATCCTATTTGGAAAGGTTTCAAGAAATACCCTAAAGGAAAGGGATTTCGTGCCGTTTGTTTACAGTGTAACAAGGACGTCATCGGGCTTGTAGCGCGACTTAAAAGCCATCAATGTGAAGGACCAGCCGTAACATCTTCGCAATGGCTAGACCATGAAATCTTATCTGTAATGAACTCGTCAGAACCCCACAAAATGAGACGCTACCTCGACACCCTTCAAACTCATCTAAAGGCCTTGAGGGACCAAGCAAAGGTTTCAGCGATGCGAAGTGAATGAATTTAACTATCCACTATGGCTCTGCACCGTTCAGTTAAGAATGTGTCAGGATGCCCAAAGAACTGTATTGCGGTTAAAGTCAGCTTCGCCGTGGGTACCTTAGTAGTTTAGTGGCACTCCACCGATTCCCCTTTGCACAGTGCTTTCCCCCCCTATGTAGCAATCGTCCACGTTGCCTTCTTGACCTGGACCCCCTATGTCGCAATCGACCGGAAATTGACCTGTGCTGGGCCACATTGCCTTCTGAACTTTGTCCCCTATGTCGCAATCGACCGGAAATTGACCCTGGCGTAGCAACTGTCGTGGTATTAATAATTCATAATTAATAATTCATAATTAATAATTCATAATTAAAAATTCCTCCCCCCTTTTAAACCCTTGTGCTATCTAGTTTTTAACTCTAATTTTAAGTCCTCCTTCTCGAATAGTCTCGATTTTTCGTTATTTCAGACTCACCTTTTATTTTAAAACCTCGATTTTGCAAACCCCCTGGTTGAGCTATATTTTAAGTCCTCCTTCTCGAATAGTCTCGATTTTTCTTTATTTCAGACTAACCTTTTATTTTAAAACCTCCATTTTGCAAACCCCCTGGTCGACCTATATTTTAAACCCTGCCTATATTTTAAACCCCCCCCCTCCTTCCCTCGGAACGGCTGATGCAAGCCTCAGAATAATTGCACAAAAAAGGATGATACAAGTCTCAATTGTAAAAACACCTCCAAAAAGACCCCCCTGATTGACCTATATTTTAAGGCCCCTCCTTCCCTCGGATTACAAGTCTCAGAATAATTCCGCAGAAAAAGATGACACAAGTCTCAATTGTAAAAATCAACTCTCAAAGTTGTATTCTTATTAATTAAAACCCTTTCTATTAAAAGTTACTTCTATTAAAAATCTTTTGGTGTTCATTTTGCCAGGACTGCTAAACGATTCCCTTTTATTAAAACTCTGGTATTTATTTTTTCCAACCCGTTAATCGATCCCCTAGTAAATAAAAACTCTCACTTACCTTTATTAAAATCATCCAGCGCTCGTAATAAATCTGTTTAATCGGGGAAAAAAAAAAATAATTCCGTCGCTAGCGTACCTCGACGTTAATTTCGGGAAAAAGCCTCATCGGATCCAAGGTTCACGTATTTTACTAGAAGAATGACACAGTAACTGTTTCACAGAAAAATTAATAAAATTTGGTTTAAATTGTTCGTAGGACTTGTATATAAGATCTAGCTTGCAATAGACGTTCAACAGGCTAAAAGTTTTCCAAGTCCGTTATCAGTGTATCGGAAATCGTACGTTTCCTGTAGACATCCTTCAGATCGCTTATTAGGAGAGTAGCAACAGCACTTTCGCCACATCACACGATATGGTGCAATTCTTTATCAGCTGGAGGGTCAAAAGGTCAAATGTCCAGCGCTTCACTGTGTCTGCATTTGACACAGATAAGGTTTAAAAATAGATGATTCCTAGAATCCACATTGCACAACGGTCAAAGTCCAGTGGGGGAGGGTGTATATAAACACCGACTTCTCAGCGACTGTCACTGTGTTCATCTGTCAGTTTGCGACCTGTCAACCCTGCTCGCTCTCCTTCTCTACCTGCTAGCTCGTCGATCCTCTTCTCTACCTGAGATGTCCACTATGCGAGAATTTTCCTGTGCTGGATCCTCAACTGATACCAGGTAAATAAAATTTTATTTAATATTGTCCTTAAGTTGCTCAACTGAATCACTTACTAACGTACAATATAGATTTTTATATTTGTTTCTAACTAGTAAAGTCATTCTAAATGATAATTTTCAAACTTTAGTTATATTTTTGTTGATCAAGCTAGCAAAGTGTGCTTTTACTACAACTGTTCAATATAGATTTTTTTTATTTGTTTCTACCCTGTCATTTTATTCTAAACGATAATTTTCAAACTTTAGTTAGATTTTTTGATCAAGCTAGTCAAGTGTGCTTTTTTACTACAACTGTTCAATATAGATTTTTTTTTTATTTGTTTCTACCCTGTCATTTTATTCTAAACGATAATTTTCAAACTTTAGTTATATTTTTGTTGGTCAAGCTAGCAAAGTGTGCTTTTACTACAACTGTTCAATATAGATTTTTTTTATTTGTTTCTACCCTGTCATTTTATTCTAAATGATAATTTTCAAACTTTAGTTAGATTTTTTTTTTTTGATCAGCTAGTCAAGTGTGCTTTTACTACAACTGTTCAATATAGTTTTTTTTTTTATTTGTTTCTACCCTGTCATTTTATTCTAAACGATAATTTTCAAACTTTAGTTAGATTTTTTGATCAAGCTAGTCAAGTGTGCTTTTTTACAACTGTTCAATATAGATTTTTTTATTTGTTTCTACCCTGTCATTTTATTCTAAACGATAATTTTCAAACTTTAGTTAGATTTTTTTTTTTGATCAAGCTAGTCAAGCGTGTTTTTATTACAACTGTTCAATATAGATTTTTATATTTGTTTCTACCCTGTCATTTTATTCTAAAACGATAATTTTTCAAACTTTAGTTAAATATTAGATTTTTTGATCAAGCTAGTAAAGTGTGCCTTTATTACAACATAACTGTTCTAAGTTAAAAAAAACATGTAAAGTACTGCATATTCTGAGACTAAATTATCTATCCAGATCTGATGCTGGTCCTTCCACTGATGCCGACTGCTTTGAAGAGCTACTCACGGCAGTGCGCACTCTAGAGGCGGCAGCCAAAAGACCTCCTACACCTGAGCTTCCTGAACAGTCGAAGCGCCTTTGCATACTCCAACAAGGTGGCAGGGAATTAAGGCAAAGGACATCGAAACTTTCCCTCAAGAAGCGTCGTCAATCCACTGTCGCAGCGGGTATGGGAAATCCCTACGTCCCCGTCGTACCTTCAACTGCAACCAGGTAAATGAAATTTTATTTAATATTACCCTTAAGGCGCTCAATTGAATCACTTACTAACGTACAATATAGAGTTTTATATTTGTTTTTACCCTGTCATTTTATTCTATAAATGTTAATTTTCAAACTTTAGTTAGATTTTTTGCTCAAGCTAGTAAACTATGCTTTTATTACAACTGTTCAATGTATTTGTTTTCTACCCTTGTAAAACCATTTTACTTTTTTTTTATTCTAAATGATAATTTTCAAACTTTAGTTAGTTTTCTGCTCATGCTAGTCAAGTGTGGTTTTATTACAACTGTTCGGTTCAATATAGATTTTTCTAACTAGTAAAATCATTTTAGTCTAAATGATAATTTTCAAACTTTAGTTACTTAGTTTTTGATCAAGTTAGCAAACTGAAGCATATTGGTTTTTCATTTTCTGTTCTAAGATAAAAACGTGTAAAGTACTGCATATTCTGAGACTAAATTATCTATCCAGGTCTATCCCTTCCACTGGTGCCGGAACCTCCAGCGTTCGTGTTCCCGTCTCCTCCAACATAAGGACACCATTCACTATCGCCGCTGGTACCGGACCCTCCAGCGTTCGTGTTCCCGTCTCCACCGGCATAAGGACACCATTCACTATCGCCGCTGGTACCGGACCCTCCAGCGTTCGTGTTCCCGTCTCCTCCGACATAAGGACACCATTCACTATCGCCGCTGGTGCCGGACCCTCGAGCGTTCGTGTTCCCGACATAAGGACACCATTCACTATCGCCGCTGGTGCCGGACCCTCGAGCGTTCGTGTTCCCGACATAAGGACACCATTCACTATCGCCGCTGGTACCTCCACCGCTACCAGGTAAATGTAATTTTATTTAATGTTGCCCTTAAGGCGCTCAACTGTACCACATACTAACGTTCAATATAGAGTTTTATATTTGTATCTGTTTTTCTAACTAGTAAAGTCATTTTATTCTAAATGATAATTTTCAAACTTTAGTTAGATTTTTTTTTTTTTGATCAAGCTAGTCAAGTGTGCTTTTTTACAACTGTTCAGTTCAATATAGATTTTTTTTTATTTGTTTCTACCCTGTCATTTTATTCTAAACGATAATTTTCAAACTTTAGTTAGATTTTTTTTTTTTGATCAAGCTAGTCAAGTGTGCTTTTACTACAACTGTTCAATATAGATTTTTATATTTGTTTCTAACTAGTAAAGTCATTCTAAATGATAATTTTCAAACTTTAGTTATATTTTTGTTGATCAAGCTAGCAAAGTGTGCTTTTACTACAACTGTTCAATATAGATTTTTTTTTTATTTGTTTCTACCCTGTCATTTTATTCTAAATGATAATTTTCAAACTTTAGTTAGATTTTTTTTTTTTTGATCAAGCTAGTCAAGTGTGCTTTTACTACAACTGTTCAATATAGATTTTTTTTATTTGTTTCTACCCTGTCATTTTGTTCTAAACGATAATTTTCAAACTTTAGTTAGATTTTTTGATCAAGCTAGTCAAGTGTGCTTTTTTACAACTGTTCAATATAGATTTTTTTTTTTTTTTATTTGTTTCTACCCTGTCATTTTATTCTAAACGATAATTTTCAAACTTTAGTTAGATTTTTTTTTGATCAAGCTAGCAAAGTGTGCTTTTATTACAACTGTTCAGTTCAATATTGATTTCTCTACCATGTAAAGTCATTTTACTTTTTTTTATTCTAAACGATAATTTTCAAACTTTAGTTAAATATTAGATTTTTTGATCAAGCTAGTCAAGTGTGCTTTTTTTTTTACAACTGTTCAATATAGATTTTTTTATTTGTTTCTACCCTGTCATTTTACTTTTTTTTTTTTATTCTAAACGATAATTTTCAAACTTTAGTTAGATTTTTTGATCAAGTTAGTCAAGTGTGCTTTTACTACAACTGTTCAATATAGATTTTTTTTTTTATTTGTTTCTACCCTGTCATTTTATTCTAAACGATAATTTTCAAACTTTAGTTAGATTTTTTTTTTTGATCAAGCTAGCAAAGTGTGCTTTTATTACAACTGTTCAGTTCAATATAGATTTCTCTACCATGTAAAGTCATTTTACTTTTTTTATTCTAAACGATAATTTTCAAACTTTAGTTAAATATTAGATTTTTTGATCAAGCTAGTCAAGTGTGCTTTTTTTTTTTACAACTGTTCAGTTCAATATAGATTTTTTTATTTGTTTCTACCCTGTCATTTTACTTTTTTTTTTATTCTAAACGATAATTTTCAAACTTTAGTTAGATTTTTTGATCAAGTTAGCAAACTGAAGCATATTGGTTTTTCATTTTCTGTTCTAAGATAAAAACTTGTAAAGTACTACATATTCTGAAAAATAAATTATCTTTCTAGGTCCGCATTCTCCAACGTTCCTGTCAGTGGATTCTCCAATGTTCCTGTCAGTGGATTCTCCAACGTTCCTGTCAGCTCTACAGAGTCTCCCCACTTCACAGTGTCGCACACTCGGCGGTACAACTCGAAAAAATTCAAGACAGAATTCATCTCCACGAGTGTGCGACTTGGAGGTATGGAGAATGTGGAACCTTATAATTTCCTTCCGGTCCTACACGACCTGCACGAGAAAATGTTGGCTGAAGTCGTCCCCACAGGGGAGTATAGCCATGTTCGGCTGTGTTTACGCTCCCGGGATTTGAAAAACCCCGTCAACTTGGCTCTAATTCGGCGTAATGCCTTGACGGGGGAGAGATTCATGGCTGCACTAGACAAAGTAGTGCAGTCAAATGAGTCTCTCGGTCCCGGGAGCGAACTAGAGTTTGACTTCGTTTGTGCCAACCTGGACCGGGCTGGCAGTGGTCGCACAGCTCCTGAGACTCGTCACGTCGCTGACATTGGGTCATTCATTGTCAAGAAGGGGAGTGTCTTGAGAATCATAAATAATGACAGTGTCTGTCTAGCAAGAGCTCTCGTCGTCGCACGAGAGCTCTGCTTGAAAAATAAAGGGTTGGCAAACAGCTACACCAAAATTGCTGATTATCGCTACCCTTTACAACGCCAAGAAGCCCATCAACTTCACCAGGATGCGGCTATTCCTGAGGGTCCTTGTGGACTCCCGGAAGTACGGCTCTTCCAAGCTCACCTGACACAGTTCAGGATTGTTGTGTATTCTGCTGACGATGCCTTTCTCCCCATCTTCATTGGCCCCGAAGGTGGGGACAACATTTATTTATTGTTCAGTGCGGGGCATTACGACGTGATTACTAAACCATCAGGGTTTTTCGGGGGTAGACCATTCTGTCATAAGTGTTTAAAAACTTATAATCATGGGCACGTTTGCAAGGGAACATGCAACAGGTGCCTGTCAGTCAATGTGCTTCATACAGGGGAGCTGTTGCTTTGCACGGTGTGCTGTGTGTATTTGCGCGGGGCTGAATGCTTTCAGGCGCACCTGCTGAAGGCATGTCAGACACGGCATCGCTGTGTTAAGTGCATTAGCATTTACGATCCCCTGAAAAAGCACGTTTGCAAGGCTGACACCTTAAAATTCGTCGAGCCCTGCAAAATTGACCCTGTCGGTCAGACTTACCTCTACTTTGACGTAGAGACTGTGCAGTGTGCCGACGGGTTGCTAAAACCGATACTATGTGTGGTCACATACCAAGTGGACGACGAGTGGGTCTATGCTTCATTCCCGGAAACGGACGCTTTTATGGATTGGATTCTCGCCGAAGAACGTCCCGGAGTTCAAAGATTCAAGGACGCCACAGTCCTCGCACATAATCTGAAAGGCTTTGACGGCATGTTCATCATTAGTTACCTGTACAGAAAATTTTTAAAACCGGATCTCGTGTTCGATGGATCCAAGATTTTAGGTATCTTTTTACCTGGCCTTAAAATAAGGTTCATTGACACGTTATCCTTTATTCAGGCTCCTCTTCGATCATTCACGAAGACCTTCAACTTGGAGACGGTGAAAGGCTTTTTCCCCTTTAAATTCGTGAAGGAGGAAAATCTACAGTATGCAGGACCCATCCCTGATCGGCTTTTTTTCCAGCCGGAAGACATGGAGCCTGAAACTCTGTCAGCATTCAACGAATGGTATGCCGCAGCAAGCCTTGAACCCTGGGATTTTCAACAACAGCTTCTGTATTACTGCAAGGCAGATACAGAGTTGTTGCGGCGAGGCGCCCAAGCTTTCCGCGAGGAATTTTTAAATCTCACAGGCGTAGACCCATTTGCACGTGACCTGACTATTGCCGGTGCTTGTCTTCGAATTTTCCGTGGGAAGTTTCTGCAAAAGAATACCCTCGGTGTGTGTCCCGCCCAAGGGTATTCGGCAAGTAACGACCGGCAGTCCTTGAAAGCTCTCGCATGGTTAGAGTATGAGTCTTCCAAGGACAATATCGTAATTCAAACTGCGCGATCACCCGGAGGTGAGTATAAGATAGGGCAGTACAAATTAGACGGCGTGTGCCACAGTACCCGTTGTTATTACGAATTTTTAGGGTGTTACTATCATCACTGCTTGAAATGTTTCAACCCTGAAAAAATAGATCAGCGCACGAGAAAGCCATTTGGTCTGCTAAACACCCGGACCATGGATCGTCTTGAGACCTTGAAAGTGCTGATGAACGGGTACACATGCAAAATTATGTGGGAGCACGAATTCGACGAGTTGATGCGCAAAAACCCACCCGTCGCATTAATTTATAAATCCGTCGAGCCTATCAGGCGTATAGGGGCCCGTGACTACCTCTACGGAGGGCGCGTGGAGGTGTTTTCCATCTTTGCATCGGCGGACCTAGGATGTAGCCTTAACTACGTTGATTACAATAGCCTGTACCCTTACGTTTGCAAGAAGGCTCCATTCGGTAAAGGTCACCCGGTTCGGTTCACCTCCGATTTCGCCACGGACCTCGACCACTATTTTGGCATTGCACACGCCACACTGTTAGCCCCCGACGATTTGTTCATCCCTGTACTGCCCTACAGGTGTAATGGGAAGCTGCTTTTCCCCCTTTGCAGGAGCTGTGCAGATGGTCAGCTGGCACCCCCTTGTCAGCACACCGTGAACCAGCGCGCATTGACAGGATCTTGGCCAACGTTCGAAATTTACGCTGCGATGCGTGCTGGATATAAACTTCTTCAATTCCATGATGTGTGGCATTTCAATACCATCCTGCAATACGATCCTGCAACAAAAAAGGGAGGTGTCTATGCTGGGTACATAGATACTTTTCTGGGGCTGAAGCAGCGCTACTCCGGGTTTCCCCCTGACGTGCAGACCGAGGAGCAAAAGGAAGCCTTCTGTGAGGCCTTCTTCCAGGCGGAGGGGGTTCGGATCCTCCCCTCGGAAGTTGAAAAAAACAACCTTAAGCGTACACTTTCCAAGGTCTCGCTTAATTCGTCATGGGGGAAGCATGCGCAGAACATGAGTCGAACCCAGACGACCATTGTGAGTTGTCCTGTCAAGTACATGGAGCTCTTGACGGACGCATCGCTAGTCATCACTGACGTCGCTGTTATCAGTGATCAGGCCGTGCTTGTCACGCACAAGCCGGCGGAGTCTGCCACTCCAGCGAACACCCGTGGAAGCCTGATTCTCGCCGCAATGGTGACGAGTCACGCCAGACTAAAACTGTACGAGCTTCTATCAAAATTAGACAGTCGTGCAATGTATTCTGACACGGATTCAGTAATTTATACAACGTCTCCTCGCGACACCTACACACCACCACAACATCCCTTTCTCGGAGGTCTCGTAGATGAAATTTCTTCAAAGTACGGCTCCGGTGTACACATCACTGACTATGTCAGCGCCGGAGCAAAAAGTTATGCCCTTCGGCTGAGCAACGGGGATGAAATTCTCCGCGCCAAGGGCATATCACTCACGAAGAAAAACCGGTGCACATACAATTTTGAACTACTGAAATCCATGGTGCTAGGGAACTCCCCAACCAGTGAGACCTTCGAAGTCCCTTTCAATGTAATTCGCAATAAAGTGGATGGGTCACTTACGAATAAGCCCATGGTGAAAAGGTTTAAGGCTAACCTAGATAAGCGGTATCTCAGCCCAGGTTCAACTCTCACTGTACCTTATGGTTACAATGACCTGGGTCTGGATACCCTTATCCAACTCATGGATGAGTAAATGTACAGTTTTCAACTTATTTATTTCATATTACACCTTTATTTCATTGTACAGTTTTCAACTTATTTATTTCATATTACACCTTTATTTATTTCATTGTACAGTTTTCAACTTATTTATTTCATATTACACCTTTATTTATTTCATTGTACAGTTTTCAACTTATTTATTTCATATTACACCTTTATTTATTTTATATTACACCTTTATTTATTTCATTGTACGGTTTTCAACTTATTTATTTCATATTACACCTTTATTACATTGTACAGTTTTCAACTTATTTATTACATCTTTATTTATTACACCTTTATTTATTATTTCACTGTACGCCTTTTATTTCAATATCCTTAATGGATCTTAATTTATCACGCGTAATGACCTTGCACTCGGCGTCGTCAGCAGCTTTTGAAGCTTGTATTTTTGAAACCTACAATATGTTACTGTCCAGCATTGGATATGTGAAACCAACAGTGGTTATGTCATGTGAAAGCAACAGTGGATCTGTCATGTAAATTTTTTAATAAAAAAGGTTTCAAAAAATCCGTCTCTTTATTTCTCAGAACTGGAAGACACTATGGTGGGAGAAAGCACGAGGTAACTTTGTTTTTCAGGTGCTCCGTAAGTCTTATCAGTGATCTGCACAATGCGCTGCTCCCCTCCAAGTCTCGCTGCTGCAGCATTTTCATTTCCCCGCCCATCGACACTAACGGCCTCTGCTGTACTCCCGAGTGTAGCAGCACTCGTACAACTGCGCCCAGTCATGCAGATCACTTCCGGATGTCAAACATTGAATGAACTATCAGTGTGAAAACATTGAATGGGAAGAGACATAAAAATGACAAAAGGCATATTATCAGTTTTACTTTCTTTTATTGGATACAGATTTTTAATACATGGTTTTTTAACACAAGTCTTCAAGCACACAAGTCTTGGAAAGTTTTTTACAGATATTTTCAATACGCCGTCCACTCGGATAATTTTCTTTTCTTACGTCGGATGGGAACAGCAATGTCTTTTGGGGGCCGCTCTTCAGCTATATGATTTCTGGGAATGTTGACTTTTACTTCCTGTGGAGTGTCAAGCTGTTTTGAGAATAATAAATAATTTTTCAAAGCAGTCAGATATTTTTCAGACTTATCGTCAGCATCACCAGACTCTAATATTTTCTTCATCTCTGAGTCTAAATCACACACTTTTTTTCTTATGTTTCTCCTCTGCACTGCTTTCACTGAAATCATTTTTTTCTAAATAACGATACCAGCAGGGGGAGGGCAGCAGTCAGTAATGGTATAATGAACCCTGAACCACGCTGCAGGAGATGCTTCTTGTGGCGTAAAGATGCACGTTTGGATGCTAGACTCCTTATGACCGTCTTGTGCTGGCGTAAATTCTTTAATACTCTGTGGGAAACAGGTATATTTCCTTTTAAGAAATTGGAACACACTTCACATAGAGCATACATCTGGGGGTCGGAGATGTGCTTCATCAGTGCTCACGCTGCTTTCCCCCTAGTTTCGGTAAGCACTGAAGGAATGGGCCTTGAGATTTAACTTTCATTTGGAACGTAAAGTATTTCGGGTTCTTCTGATGGAAGAATCTTTGCACGGAGCCTTTCAGTATCTAACGTTCTGGGATGAAGGTCAACACACAAATAGCCACAGGTTGCTTGTGTAGCTAACCTATAAGCATCCGTCAGGAGTTTAGATTGATGGGGGTATACTTGTCTCGCCAGGTGGGTTATTTGTGAAGCATCCCGACAGTTGCGAAATAAAAACATGTAGTGCGCATTGAGCGATATAGTCCTCGAATGTCTTCCCTTTAAAAACAGATTTTGTAATATCAGGACAATCGTGATATTTTTATGATGACCACCACGAATAAACAATTGTGATATGCGTTCGCTGGCTACAGACTGTTCCATCAAGTCATCCAGTACCAGAAGTGTAGGTCTGAGGGGATCAAATTCCAGATCCGTAGGTAGTCCTTCATAAAATTCCACCGTTTTCTTGAAGGGTTCAAAGGCAGGCTGCCACTCCCCGTAGCAGTAAACGACACGTTGGGGTGGGGGTTCGAATACTTGAGCTGCTTCTCTGATGAGTTTCAGAGTGAAAGTCGTCTTTCCACACTGTGAAGGAGCAGCAATTATAATATTCGAAGGAGTTCGGAGAGCCATCGCAACACCATACAGTCGTTAAAGTCTACTCGACACGTGTAATCACGATGCAGTACTGTGGGAAGAGTCGAACCACACGCTCTTTTAAACAGGAAATACAGACAGTGAGCACCGCAAGTGTCTCCCAGGGGGTCCTGCAGAGGTATTGAAGGATGTAAGACGTGACGTATGCCTAGTCGACTGTAGTATTCTTGCATGGAGACATCGGGACTCGTACCTAGGGGGTCAAAGTGATCCACGTGCATTCCTTTCTTGTAAACTGCTATCCAGTGTGCTCCAGGCATGGAGGACGGATCGGTATTGTAGATAAACAAGGCTTCTGATTGATTGATTCTGCGAGGTAGTCTGTCACTGGGGAACACTCCGAGACTTGTGGGTAACATCGAAAGGATGGATTCTAGCTGATAGGTATTCATGAGCTGTAGTCAAACAGGACTTTACGATCCAATGGGATTTCCAGCAAATTCTGATATTCGGCATACAGGATCACAGTGACCGATGCGGATAGCGGCTTGGCAAACTTTAATTCGACTCTCACACTCCCACTCTTTATTAAAGAAAACACTTGATTGCATTCACGTTGCTCAGGGGTCAATTGGAATCCGAACAATGTAAAACCTTCTCCATAAGCTTTTCGCGATAAGTTAATACCACTATCGGATTTCCAGGCATCCACAGCTTCCAATAATCCTTGGTAACAGCGGAGATAGCGCCCATTCGCAAAGTCGGGGGTGTAGGACTGATGATCGCTGTCAATGTGAAGACTGATGTAGTTTAAGTCGAAATGTTGGAAGTTGAAGGGATTTTTTTCGTACGATCCATTCAGGCTGGTGCTTTCCACCATACCCAGTACCAGACGTACGGGGAGCTGACCTAGAAATAAATTGTCACGGTTCACACTCGTTAGTCCCGAAGCAATGGAAAACATACGTAAATCCGTTCTTCGCAGAGGGTACTTGGCACTCTCTGAACCCAGCAGGCGAGCGTGTGCGAGGATCACACCCGAAGTGGGTTTGACTTTACGCACGAAAAATTCGGCTTCGTGTATCTGTACTTTGTAAGAGGGGTCCGCTTCACCTGTCACGAGACAGAATTCGGGTTTGGATCTCAATAAACGCAGTCTCAGGTCGACTTGATTGAGCAGGTAACGATCTTGATTAAACAGGTCAGCGTGGATCCACGAGATGAGTTCGATACCTGTTGGTTTGACGTAGCCCTTGCGCTGATGCCATCCCTCGTTCTCCCGACTGGTCAGTTCCATTTTACCGGGGGTGTCGAGGTACCAGAGCGAGGTGCCGAGCTGGCTTCGTGTGGCATCGGTACCGTAATTCAATAGAGTCTCTAGGTATGCCCTGTAGGGGTACAGAGTGTGAGAAGCACTCACTAGGTGATCATTGAGGAAGACGTCTACCTGGCTGAAGAGGGCATGGAAGAAATGATTACAGGGAGCAATCACTTCCGACGGTGCTGTACCATCGGATTTTACAATTTTCAAGACGAGACGTAGGTGACATCGGGATAGATCAATGTAATCGTCTGTTCCTTTCACGATGAATTCAAGTGGAGCATTACCTTCCAAGGAAGCCACAGGTAAATAATTGACATAGCAGCCTCTTTCTAATTGTGAGACTGTGGGAGGGATCAGAAACAGGTCCAGTTCTGAATTGACACAGTCGCCAGAATCAGCGTGAATTTTCTGAATGCTCATGATGAAAACACGTCCTGCACAATACAGTGTCTCTTCACTTTATGAACCTTGGGATGTTGACGGCGGCGTTTTATTCCTTTTCCTCCCTGCAGCTTTGAACTGGCACGTTGCAAGAGGTCGGCGCCCGCTTCACGGAGTCCCGCTTTGGCTGCAGATTTGAAATTTTGCCCCTGGGACATCTCTGAAACGAACCGTAGCCCACCCTTACGTAGGGTAGCCAGTGCAGGTCGTACGAGAGGGCTGATGAAACGTCCAATAGTGGCAAAGATGCTTCCTAGCCCATCACCTCTCTGATAACGAGGACCACGGAACACACCCTTCCCCGTTTGGCTCTTGTAGTAGCTCACGTAGGCATCTGCAGAAGGGGGAACGAATTTAACCCTCATGACGGAAATGTAACTTGACTAAAACTTTACCGAATTTAAAATGCAGAGGTTCTCCAGTGTCGGTACGAAGGAAGATTCTCACACTCTCGAAACTGTTCCTTGCAAGGGGGTAGTAATCAGGTTGCTGATACACTGCAACAATGGCTTCGTTATTACTGGTTCTGACGGCGGGGTTCACGACACGCAACAGTTCGCCGTGAGTATCACCTAACAACTGAGGCGCAATCAGGTCTGAATACAAATAAATACCATACATTCCTCTGTTCATATCGATGGGATAGTCACCCTGAACTTTATTCAGTGGTATATCTAATTTAGTAATTCCTAGCATGTCTCCTAATCCGGGGTTCGATCGAGGAAATTTAATGTAATGCGACTTGTCTGTATCCATCAATACGGTGTGATCTGCCTGCTGCTTGAAACGGTAAGCTTTTCTCAGCCTATAGGGTAACATCTGGTTCATTGCATCGAATAATGATTCGGCAGTTTCGTATCGCCCGTGGGGCACCTTTCGTTCTTGGAAACTACCTGGAGGGATCACGTAGAAATAACACTCGTCATCTATGTCGAACGTTGGTGTATTGCAAAGTTTGCTGGCAAATCGTTGGTGGAAGGGTTTGTCAACTTCACCCTCCCCGATACACAGAAGTTTACCGAAATTCGCTTTAGGAAACATCAAACCGTATCCCTCACTCGGTTTGAATACCCAGTAACCGCTGTTATAGGAAACTATTATTTCTTTTGGGAGTTGGGTGGTGAGGAGAGACAACAGTTCCATTCGAGTTATTTTACCCGGTTTAAGTTTGATTTTCCTGTATTCTTCGGTGGGAGCGTAATATTCATATGTGTCATTAGAACCGTCCACATTGTACCAGCTCACGGGTAAGTGAACTTCTGCTAGTCCCACTTTCCATTTTCCGCTCAGTCTTAGGGGTTGTGCTAGACGAACCGTGAAATCAGTCTGCGAATTGTTTGGGTAAATATTCTGACTAGCCGTGGAGGGTAGGGTCAGGTAGAAACTATCCATTTTTTAGGGATCCAGGAAGGTTTAGGATAACCACGAAATTTGACCAGTGCCTTGTGACCTTTACGCTCGATTATTTTCTCGACAGTGTAAAGTTCGGGTTCTGTCACTTTTTGAAGTTCCGATTTATAGAATGTACCTTTCAACACTTCTCCCTCGGAATCCCGTATGACATACACAGGGGGTTGTCGCTGTAACACCTTGTCGACTATAAATATTTCTTCGGTCCACAAATGCGTTCCTGCCTTCTTGAAGGGTACTTTTACACTGGCTAGTCGAACCGTGTCCCCCACTTTAAATGCTGGTTTTTCTTTTACTACGGTCGGATTGCGATAGAGTCGAACCCACACAACGTCTTCATTGCGTAAGGTCACTTCCTTGGGAGCCATATCGTGGGCACTGTGAACGGTGGCATTGTATCCCCGTACAACGCGCGGTAGCACGTCCAGGTAGCGGTAGGTGTTATTGCGTGTATAATATCTACCCAGTCTCTCGCGTAGGGTACGATTCCATCTCTCCACCAAAGCTGCTTTTTTGTCAGAGTAGGTGGCAAAGAACCGAATACCTTTCTTTTTCAGGAATTTCTGGAACACTCTGTTGGTAAATTCCGTACCCTGATCCGTATTTAAATTAATTGGAGACCGACCCTTGGAAAGGATTTTTTTGAAAGCCAATACCATTTCTTTCCCTGTTTTAGCCTTCATGGCAACCGCCCACCCGTACCTCGAGAACACATCGATGACTGTTAATATGTAGCGATACTCGTCATTGAAGCGAGTTAGATTTTTCACCACCATGAGATCGGCTTGCCATTGTTCGTCTAACCCTGTGACGTAAACTTTGTTACGGGGGAACTTTCTGCGAACAGGTTTATGTAGCGTGTAGGCAGGTTGCTTTTCTAACCATTCACGGACGAGTTTGAGTGGCAGTCCCGTATTCTGTGCTAACTTTTTTACACTACCGAATCCTCTTTCGGGGTCGAAATAATTGGACTCCAAAGTTTTGTTTTCTGCTGCACCCAGGCGTCGTACCCCACCAGGTTTTGCCATTGATGTAGTGAAAGTGTAACACCTGTCACTGTAGGAATGTCACCTATAAACTGTCTGATGTCCACTGTTAAGTTACACACACGAATTTTGTATTCGCCGTCTAAGGCTTTTGACTCTCCACACTGAATATTTTTACTAGGAGCTACAATTTCTAATACAAGCACTGCTATCGTTAACACTGTCACGATTACACTACCCACACTAGCTAACACCTTCTTTCTCCTATCCATACCAAGACTAAAATGACATTGGATGAAAAGACAGACACATTATATAAGGTTACAATTATTTATTTAATTTATACATTTCATTTTTTGCCTCGTCGACAATAGCGTTATATTTTAGAGTGCAAACAAAACCAGAATCTACAAAATTCAACAGACCTCGTTTCCAGGCAGTATCCACAAATACCTGTGCTAAGGCATTAATGTCCAAGTCACCAGACCACCCTACGATGGTCGGTATTTTTTCTTCGGGTTGCAGTCCATCTAACGGTATCACACGCATAAGTTCTTGCTGAAAAATATTCACCAGCAGCGGGTAAACACAAACGGGATCGTCGAAAACAGGACCCAGTAGGAAAGGACGAATGGATTCTGAATGTTCCATAATAGCTGTACGGAGTTGGTGATCTTTGGGAGTCCCGCACACGCCATGCACAATGCGCATCACCTCGTCTACGTGGATAGCCAGCGTGAACCACTGCGAAGCATTCAGTGTTATACAACGTCTCACAACATGGAACTGTAGAGTTCTTTGGTCAGCGGATTCTTTGATGAAGTCGACACAACGTTCGCCATCCACAGTTCGATACATGTAGACACGTAAACCATGCGTCACGTACCATGTCTGTTGATCGGGGCCAATTTTCACTTGATCCTCTATGTGGGGGACCGTGGCACACAAAGCCTCCCATTCAGGTATGGAGAGGCTAACCCCTGCAGGTGTAGGGTAGATGAGTTCACAATTTTCATATTTCTTGTAGCGGCGTACGTGCACAGAAAACTTATTTTTGAACAGTGTAGGTACAACGTAAACATCTTCACCGAGACACCACACATCTGGATTGCTAGGCTGCATCGTGAACAATGACGCACACAGCGCTCGCTCCCTATTTAACTAGAGAACCGCGTCACCTGGGGTGACCAATCAGGAACGATCTGATAAGCGAGTGTTTGTTGGGACATGTTCTCGACGACGATCGATCTATCCGAAGAAAGCAGGTGTTTCGGCTAAAGAGCAGTGGACGTCCTCTCCGGTGTGATATCCGCACTCGAACTCGGAAACTTTTGGGAGATCACAATATTTGGGACAGCCGTAAAGTTCGAGATTAACACTGGGCAGATTTAATTGTTCCAAGAGATTTCTTTCCACAGTACCTCCTTTGTAACCCACCACAGTAGCTTCTTCAGTACGTGCAAGTTTGTAAGCATATTTCACGATGTTAGGAACGTGATCTAACGACCACACCTTTTCACGAGGCAGAGGACGAAAGGGTAGACCTATCACATATTTAGATACGTAGTTGACTGTCCTTCTGTCTTTTACTGACAAAGGTTGGTGTTGCCGAAGATTGAAACGGTAGACACCACATTTCCCATTCAGAGTTGCATATCCAAGTTCGCGCACTAGGAAACGACCATTTACATGGAAACCGTCGAGATCTAGAACCATACAGATGTTTTGCATGGTTGCACTAGTTCGAGTATCTGGAGACAAAAACACTTGACGTCTTCACACAGGCTACAGACGTCTCTGTCGTTTACGTCTCAGAGCCTGAACGATGTTCTGCGGTAATCCCGGGGGCCAGGTTTCGGGCGGCTTCATCACCAGAGGTCCACGTAGTCTTGTAGGTGGTGGTGGGGTAGTGTCCTCCACGACAACAGCCCGTAGCATCGGACCACCAATCCCAGGTCGCGGCAACATCTTAATAGTGACTGCCGGAGGTGGCGGCGGCGGTGGAGGGGGAAGCACAATCACAGGTCGACGTAGCAATCGACGAATACGCGTTCGAAAGTGTTGTGGATCACTCTCGTAGCCGGAGTCTACATCACTCGTCCAATTATGACCAAAATCCAAGTTGTCGTCGTCGTCCATAACGTGTGGCTCAGAATAAATGTCAAACCTTTTTCAGTGGTTATATACATCCAGAACCGTGACCTTGGAGGGCTTTTCAAGGTCGTTGGAAAATTACGAGTCAATTTCCGGTCGATTGTGACGTAGGGGTCAATTTCCGGTCGATTGCGACATAGAGGTCAAAGTTCAGAAGGCAGCGTGGCCCAGCACAGGTTAATTTCCGGTCGATTGCGACATAGGGGGTCCAAGTCAAGAAGGCAACGTGGACGATTGCTACATAGGGGGGGAAAGCACTGTGCAAAGGGGATCGGTGGGGTGCCACTAAACTACTTACCTTGCTGTAACAGTTGTAGACTATTTCCCAGAAGACGTAAGAAACGTTCACCGATATCGCTAAACATTTTTGTGAAAGAAGTTGAGTTACATCGTGTGAAAGAAGTTGAGTTACATCGTTTAGATATCATTCCTGGCTGTATGGAACTTTCCTGCGGCTCGGGCTGTAATATGTACTAATAGTTATTAAATAAATAGTGTATCTGATTTTTTTTTGTCATTGTGATTTCTTTCTTAGCGGGGTTGAAAAGGTTTACCTAAACCCTATACGAACTAGCGAGACAAAGACGTCTGTCAAAAACTGTAGAAAGAAAGTAATGGCTAATTTCCCAGACAGCGGAATTACACAGAAAAATGCATGTAAACGCCCAGAGGAGTTTTAAGTGAATCTCGAAATATGTTACAGGGACTTTACGCTGCAAAATTTTTTCACATGTCTTGAATGGTACAAATGTGATAGCGTTAAGCAATTATGGTGTAAACTTCTATTCCAAAACACGGTTACCTTTATACGTACCTACAAGAGAAAAACACAGGAAATAAGAATCTTAAATTTTCTTCCAACATGAACTTCTTACAAGTGCATCTATTGTACAGAAAAAAAAAAATGCATGGAAGTAAAATAGCCTGAAATTGTACATGCGATGGGTGGAAATAAACATTTTCAAAGAAAACTAATTTCCATGAAAAACTTCAAAATACTTATTGATGCTGTGATGTGTTTTCCACGCACAAATGCAACTGTAGAAATAGTTTTCTCAATAATAAACGATTTTTGGAGTTGCAAAAAGTCAAGATTAAGTATTGAAACTTTGTCAACAGTCAAGATAAATCATAGTTAATACTTGTGAAGAATTTTCAAATGTACTCTACAAAAAAGATGAATTAACAAAAAAATTATTTCTAATTAAAAAATGTTAGCAAAAAGTTTAAATTTTAGAGTTTGTGAAAAATAAATGGATTTTTAAGTCATCAATGTATTGCTTTATTGCCTTCTCTTTTTAGAAATCTGTTCACCTCTGTTGTTATCAAATGTGGCAATACATAAATCATATAGTCATAATAATTCAATTTTAGTAAATATAGCTTTTATAATTTACATTTTTTTACGTTGGGATTTAAAAATATAAATATAAAACTAAATACCCCCTCAAGCAGCTGCTTGCCACAGAGGTCTGACAGGAGCCTGTCAGTTTAAATGCCAGAGTAGAAGGTCTGAGAGGACGGCAGGACCTCAGCAGAAAAACAACACGAACATCCATGCCTTACCCGGGGCTCGAACCCAGGTCCCGTAGATCAGTAGCCAAGCGCGCTAACCACTCGGCCATGGGATTTACTATTCCTAAAAATAAATGTTATCAACTAAATTCATCTAGGCCATTTGTCCATTGGCCATCTCTATAGTAGCCTCCATCCTTCAATGACATAGCATTTGAATGCTATATAGAATTTGTTCTTATTAATAGAAATAGGTAAAGCTTGTAATATGTCCCTATCCTCCCAAAATAAGGATCCTTCTCTTAGAGCTATAATTTTTTTAGAGGACTCTGAAATTAGATCAAAACTTTAAGAAACAATGATCGAAACATTTCAATATTTTGCCTTGTGTATAGAAAATGTATCTCAGATTTCTTCTGGTGTATTTGTGATTTCATAGGTATTAAAAATGCTTATAGTTTTTTTAATCACTATTTTGTACACAAATTTTATTTATACCAACTAAAGTCATGGCATGGGGTTGCATGTTCTTGGATATTGGAAGGCTACATATTATAAAAGGATCACTAGCTGCTGGAAACAACTTTTAATATTTCGATGAAGTCGTTAGTTTTCCCTGCTCCTTTTATAATATGTAGCCTTCCAATATCCATCAAGAAGATTTAATGATGGAAATAATGTGCTAAGCAAGATAAAGAGGGTTAAAAACAACTCACAATCAAAGTTAAAATCAAAAGATTGAAGGATAGAACAGTCAAGACCATGAAATAGTATAACAAATTGTTCAGAAGCGGTTAGGAGATAATGAAATGGACCACATTAAAATGATTAACCAGACCTTAATCCTATTGAGAACATATGATACAAAATAAGTTATGGAATTTCCAAGAGGTCTTCAAATAAGCATCAGTTAATTGAAGTTTTGCTATTATCTTTTAACTGTATTGTTACAGAACTGCTACTGAAATTAGGGTATTTTATGTCAAAAATATGTAAAGTGATTATTAACCTATTAAATATTGATTTTAGACATTTAATATTCTCATTAATGTTTAACAAATGCTATATGACGATTAAAATAATGGTAAAATTAAATATTTCACGAATTTTAGGTTTCTGTTAATTGATACATTGAGATGCCAGTTTTTTAGGTATACCTACATAGTACTGTGTTGTGTTTCCTTTGGTCTTCAAAATAGCCCAAATTCTTCAGGGTCTCGAACTTGCAAGATGCGGGATGCGTTGTGCAGGAATGTTGTATCATGCAGTTGCTGTAAATTGATGGTGGCACAGTCTCACTTGTGAACAGGCCTTACCACCTCATCACAAAAAGGCTTGATAGGGTTTTAGATCTGAAAATTGTGCAGGCAAATGAAGCAAGGAAAACTAGTTGGCTTGTTGCTGGAACCATTCAATGACGATAAATACCTTGTAAGCAGGTGTATTATCATGCTGAACATATTCATCCGAGTGAGGACAGAGTAGCCACGAAGGAAATAACTTGTCAGCAATGATGTTCAAATACACTGTGGCATTCAGATGTCCTTCATTGGGTATCAGGGGGCCTAATGTGTGCCAGGAAAACATTCCCCACACCATCACATGCCACCAGCCTGTACTGTTGATACCAAACAAGATGGGTCCTTGGCCTCATGTTGCTTGCACCAAATTCTGATCCATCAGCATGATGCAAAATGAAACTTGATTTGTCTGACCAGGCTACCTTCTTCCAGTCCTCAATGGTCCAATGTCGATGTTTCTGTGCTCACTGGAGATGCACTTTCTTGTTCTTTGCTGACAACATCAGCACTCAACATGGTTAGCAGTTGTTGTAGCTCATTTGCAACAAATTCGATATGTGGTGTGTTCAGAGATTACCTACACACCAATGTTTAATTATTCTGTGATTTGCCTGGTTGTGACCTGTCTGTTCACTTGCACAATCTCACCAGTCTCCTTTCAACCCTGTGATCCACAAGCTGTTTTGTTTCACAAAATCTCTGATCACTGGTATTTTTTGCTTTTTTTTGCACCATTCTCCATAAACCCTTGAAATGGTTGTGCATGAAAAGCCTGGGAGGACAGCTGTTTGGAAGATGCTAGAAATGTCATGCCCAGCACCAATAATCATGCCATGTTCAAAGGGGCTCAGGTCATTCATTTTACCAATTCTGACCCAATTCAACCATATCTGATGCTTGAAGAGCTGGTCTGCCTGATTTATACCGCACACTGTGGTCACATTAATTATTGGAATGAACCATTTATGTGGCGTGGGGTTGTGTACCTAATAAACTAGCATCTCAGTCATTGAGGTAATATTACTAGAGACAGGACTGGCAACGGACGGTCCCAGGTTCGATTCCCAGCTGGGTCAGCGTTGAGATTTATCTCCGCAAAATTCCCCGCCCTGCCCACGGTCAGTAGGGGACACCGATGGGCTTGGAAAGGCCGCCGTCCGTCGGATGGGACGTTAAGCCGTGGCCAAGTGCGCGGGAGAGCCATACCCTGTGCACATTAAAGAACACGCTGGATGGCCTTGACGGGAGGCTACCATCTGTCTCCCAACAGCTGTTCCAGTGGGTCCCCTCCCCCAACCTTCTCTGAGCCTTCGGGGTCCATGTAACCTGGCCATTTAGCCCATGGTGTGCAAAAAAGTGCCGCTCAGAGGTAAAACAATCCAATCCAATCTAGGCAACGGACGCCATGAACAAGTACAGATATTAAGCCTAGTGGATAGTGAGGCAAAAGGTTGGGTGTTTTTAATAAGTAAACAGTGAAATGCTACTTCATGCTCTACGTACTGATGCAAAAACGTGCTGTAAAGGCAGCAATTTGACATTTCATAGGTTAGTACTTTACAAACATTACGAATGTGTTCTTTGTGATAAATTAAAAATTGAAATCGTTAAACTAAGGGATTTAAAATAAATGGTTGTCAACTTTTCAATATACCTTTCTGTCTAAGTCGAATATAGTTCACGAATTTTTTAATATATGAACCTAATAATATTTGCATATGTAAAGTAGGACAACTAACACATATTACAAACAACATGACATACATAAATACACATGGGTTTCACCTGATGGGCTGCATGGAATATGATTGATTATATATTAATTAACAGTAAATGGGCTAGTTCTGTTAGAAATACCAGAGCACACAGGGGAGCTGAAATTGGATCTGACCATTGCCTTGTTAAAAGTGTCTTGCAACTTAAACTTAAAAAGTGTTGTGCTAGGGTTAAAAAATTTACCTTTAATACCGAAGCTCTGAAAGACCCAGTTATAGCTAAAGCTTACCATGATAGGTTACTTAGTCATTATGACAGTCATGGTTTGCTTAATACTGAAGTTGAGGAAGAATGGGGCCATTTTAAACAGGCTTTTTTGGAAACTAACAGTACTCTTTTAGGGAAAAAGGAGCAGAGGAGGCAGAATTATTTAAGTGATAAGGCACTTGAGCTTATTTCGGAAAGAAGGAACTGCAGGAATGTCCTTAATCAGTACCCTACTAGTCCTAATAGAAAAGATTACAGAGAGCTTAATAAACGTGTAAAGGATCAGTTAGCTGCTGATAAGAATCTTTGGCTTTATGGTTTGGCTGACAAAGCCGAGGAAGCAGTTAGACAGCACAACAGCAGAGAGCTGTACCAGATAGTTAATGTTTTATGTGGTAGAAAACGGACAGGCATACAAGGATTGCAGGATAAACAAGGTAAGGTTATAGAAGGTGAGGATTCTGTCATGGCTGGGTGGCTAGGTGGGCTGAGCATTTCAGTGATGTTCTAAACAATGTGGTTAGTTCTACTTCTTTAATGTTGGCCCTATAACACAATCTGAAGTTATTTTGGCTATCTCTAAACTTAAACTTCATAAATCCCCAGGGGTAGATGAAATTACTACAGAAATGCTCAGAGCTGGGAATGTTTCGGTTACCACTTGGATGACTGAAATTTTGAATAACTTTTATGATAAAGGCATGGTTACAAACGATTTTACCAGAGCTATTATTATCCCTATTTTCAAAAAAGGTGATCGCAGTTCTTGTGATAACTATAGGGGTATCAGCCTACTCTCTATTCCAGGTAAAGTTCTTTCCATGATTGTGCTTAATAGAATTAAGAATCTGGTTGACAGGTAATTGCGTGATGAGCAATTCAGAAGTGGTAGGGGATGTGTAGATCAGATATTTTCACTTAGGCAGATTCTTGAGAAATGTTTAGAGTTTCAGAAACCTTTGGTTGCTAGCTTTGTTGATTTCAAAAAGGCTTTCGACTCTGTTGATCGTCATAATTTGTGGTTGATTGTGAGATCATATGGTATACCAGACAAGTTAGTTAACATAATGAAAACTCTCTATAATAACACTGAGTCGTGTGTGAGAGTTGGTAAGGCTTGTAGCAATTGGTTTAGCATTACTTCTGGTGTTCGACAAGGGTGCATTTTGTCTCCTTTTCTCTTTAGCTTGGTTATTGATTGTGTTATGCGAAATTCACTTCAAGGGAAAGATTTTGGCCTTAATTGGGCTGGAGATACGAAAATTTCTGATTTAGATTATGCTGATGATTTAGCCCTTTTGGCAAATGATGTTGTTGAGATGAACTCTTTCATTCGAGCTGTTGATGAGACTGGTAGTAGAGTAGGTTTGGTTATAAACAGAGAGAAAACTAAAGTGATGAAAATTGGTCAGGCAGGTTGTGATTCAGTTAATCTGAATGGTTGCAGTCTTGAGCAGGTGTCACAGTTTAATTATCTTGGGAGCTATGTAACTGATACTGGTGATGTGCTGCATGAGATTAACAGACGAATAGGTATTGCTGCCGGGACTTTTAAGAATCTATGTAGATTGTGGAGAAATAGGCGTATACACCTAAAGACTAAAATTAGACTGTATAATAGTTTGGTTCTTTCTAGGGTTAGTTATAGTAGTGAAACTTGGACGTTGTGTAAACAAGATAACAGGAAACTAGATGCTTTTGATTCTAGATGCTTACGTAGTATCTTAGGTATTAGGTGGTTTAACTTTGTAACTAATGATGAAGTTAGGCAAAGGAGTCTGCAACCTCCTTTAAGCAGCATATTGTGCAGAGAGAGACTCCGCTGGTTTGGCCATGTTGCCCGTATGGATAATTATAGATTGGCGAATAAGGTTATGAACAGTGTGCCTAGAGGCCTCAGAAGGAGGGGGAGACCTAGGATGCGGTGTGCAGACAATGTCAAACAGGACCTTGTTAGAATTGGTGTGCAGTGGCCGGATGCAGCAGATGTAGCTCAGGACAGATATGCTTGGAGAATTAAACTGCACGGTCTGGTTGGACCTCCATAGCCCCATGGCTGCTTGAGGATGATGATGATGATGAAAGTAGGTGATTTAAAGCCTGAATTAACATGAAATTAAAAGAATGTTTTCGTACATTTTATTACAGTAAGAAATATTAAGCATATGGTATTAAATTTATGAGACGTCTGCTTTGCATTTTTTTATTTTGACAAAGTGTATTATTATTTAGGTAACATATTGTGTAAACTTTTTATATTTGCTCCCCAATGCTAGAATAATGTTTTCATCACATCAGTTTCATGTTTAGTTTTCAATGTTCTCCTCAATCAGAATAATTATGTATATATTTAGACTTTGGAATTTTTTGGGGCCTCTTAAATATGACTTAGCTCAGGGCCTCAGAAGCCGGCTATACTATGCAGCAACGGCTAATACTGTCAGCTAAAAGCCAAAAATTACAGTAAAGCTTCACAGTGCAGTAATTAAAATTAATATATTTAATACTCAATGACACAGTGTCATTTTTTTTATAACATGACATTTTAAGGATGTCATTTATGTGTGTGTGTGTGTGTGGAGCTTCAATTCCCTCCTGCCTCAGCTCAAATATTTTAAAATATTTGGGGTTTTTTATAGCTTAAAATTTCAAATATGCCATTTTGTGTGTGGGTGGGCCATTGATTACCTTCTATCACAACTGAAATGAAAAAGTTTGCAATATTTGTTTTTTTTTACAGTATTAAATTTGAATAAATCATTTGTGTGTGGGGAGGACTTGATTTTCTACCTCAGCTGAAAAAATTAGCTTCTAATATTTTTTTATAACATGAAATATCAATTATGTCATTTGTGTATGTTTGTGGGCTGGAGGAACTTGGATTTCCTTCTATCTCAACTGAGATAAAACGAATTTGCATTTTTTTTGTAATAGCCTGAAATTTCAATTGTCATTTATATGAGGGACATGGATTCCATTCTGCCTCAGCAAAAATGAAAGTTGACATTTTTTGTAGCATGAAATTTCAATTATGTTATATTTGTATGTGTGTGGGGGGGGGGGATGTAATACAAGCATTTGTAACAAATGCATGTATTGAGAGACACTTGTAGAAGCTATGATAGAAATTGCAATGAGAACAGATATTGCCTATAAAAATGATCACTCATGCTGTGTAAGAGGTCCTAGAAAATTTAAGAGATAGTTGATGTCAGTTCAAAATGAAATCCAGAGCTTTAAGAAAATGCTCTGGAGAAATTACTGTCAGCTAAAAGCCAAGCAATCAGACTCTTCTATTTTAAAAGATAAATTAGATTTGTTTAAAGCTCAAAAGCTCATCTTGATGAGCTTTTGAGCAATAGCAAAATGACAAAAGCAAACAGCAAAATGACAGCAAAAATGCTGAAAGAAGCAATGGCATATTTTATTGCCAAGAGGTAAATAGGTTTACCATGATATTTTCATTCTCCAAAGGCTTATTAAAAATTGAAGTTATATTTTTTTATTTTTAAAAAGGCATGAATTTGTAAGAGAAAATCTTCTTTCCCAATAGCTCCACAATTTTAACTTGGTGCAGATCTGTAGATGGCCCTCCTGGATTTATTGAAGTTTTCTGCATGGAAAATTTTACTGATAGTAAGCAGAAGCATATGATATTCACTTTATTATTGGAGGAGAAATCAATTAGGAAACAAATACTGTTCAATGGCAAATGCTATTGTGGATATGTAGATTATGGTAATAATGATGATGATAAAAATTCAGATATAGCTTCTGAAACTCTAATTTTTATGTTTGTTTCAGTTTTACGTAGCTAGAAAATCCGCATAGGTTATTTTTTTAACAGTTGGTTTGTCTGGCTCAAAATATATTTTTACTTACAAATTCAGCCAGGACCATATTTAATTCTTTTTAAGTTATAAGAGCAAAAGAGGGAAACTATAATAACCTAACGATCTTTAGTTCCAAAGTGCACAAATGCAGTTAATAATCAACCGGCTGATAATTAATAAGAACAATGGCAATTGTATAACTTTCAATGAAATTAAAACCATTGGCTGCAATAATGAAATGTTCAGTGACATTTTAGGTGTTTCTCACGTGTGGATAATATCAAGCAATCACAGTAAAGCAATGGTCATTGTGTCTCTTTTCTCTGAAATTGAAAAATGTTATTATAAGCTGTCTTTATAGCAAAACAATTATGAAAAATTTCTTGCATAGAATGTAAATTAGCATTAATTGACTCTGACCTAATGCAGTCTTCTGTGTCTGCACTTATTAACCCTTAAAAGACAATTTTTTTTTCTTTAAGAAACAACTTTTGAGCTTTATTTTGAAAAACTAATGAATGAAATAGTCCATATTACATATCAAAAGAAAAAGCATTTAATTCTGGAAAAAAAATAGTAGGGAAGTATAAAAAAGCATGTTGCAGGTTCTTCTGTAGGGTTTTTTGGAAACTGATTAATCAGCTTCTGTCTGTCACTTTAAAGGTTAATATTAAAAATTGAGATTTTTTCGCCCTTCTCACAGTTTGTGTGTGCAATTGCAAAAATTACTGAACAGTGTCTTCCAGGAGAAAACTTTATATTCTCAACAACAACCATTTCATACCTAATTAAAAAATTCAGGGTAATGTCCTATATAGGCTTCAATGCATGTTGGTGCTCAAATCACTAAATAGTCATATCACTAATAGGGGATTGGATGTGGAAGTTGACAATAATGCTTATAATATGAAAAAGAAACATTACAAAAGAATATGCTAAAATTAGACTTCACCATTTAGAGACACAAATGACAGAAAAATTTCAGCTTTGAGATTTATCTCCGCAAAATTCCCCGCCCTGCCCACGGTCAGTAGGGGACACCGATGGGCTTGGAAAGGCCGCCGTCCGTCGGATGGGACGTTAAGTCGTGGCCCCATGTGCGGGAGAGCCATACCCTGTGCACGTTAAAGAAGCCTTGACGGGAGGCTACCATCTGTCTCCCAACAGCTGTTCCAGTGGGTTCCTTCCCCCAACCTTCTCTGAGCCTTCGGGGTCCTTGTGACCTAGCCATTTAGCCCATGGTGTGCAAAAAAGTGCCGCTCAGAGGTAAAACAACAAAACCCGACAGAAAAATTAAAAGGCATCATATTAGAGCAAACATTTAAATTTGCACAAAACACAGTGGCAAAAACATACTTTGCAGTAACTTCATTTCTTATATTGTGTGTGTGATATGAATTTCCTACTGCCTCAGCTGAAATGAAAATAGTTTGCATTTTTGTTTCCGTTTTTATAGCATGAATTCAATTCAGAATTCAGGTTCATGATCATTGTCAATTGAATATTCAAGTCCGTGATCATTGTCAATTCAAAATTCTGATCTGTGATCATTGTCAATTCAAAACTCAGGTCTGTGATCATTGTCAATTCACATTTCAGGTCCGTGATCATTGTCAATTCAAAATTCAGGTCCATGATCATTGCCAATTCAAAATTCAGGTCCCTGATCATTGTCAATTCAAAATTCAGGTCCCTGATCATTGTCAATTCAAAATTCAGGTCTGTGATCATTGTCAATTAAAAATTCAAGTCCATGATCATTGTCAATTCAAAATGCAAGTCCGTGATCATTGCCAGTTCAAAATGCAGGTCCATGATCATTGTCAATTCAAAATTCTGATCTGTGATCATTGTCAATTCAAAATTTTGGTCCGTGATCAATGTCAATTCAAAATTCAGGTCCATGATCATTGGCAGTTCAAAATTCAGGTCCGTGATCATTGTCAATTCAAAATTGAGGTTGGTGATCATTGTCAATTCACAATTCAGGTCCATGCTTATTGTCAATTCGAAATTCAGGTCCGTGATCACTGTCAATTCAAAATTCAGGTCCATGATCATTGTCAATTCAAAATTCAGGTCTGTGATCCTTGTCAATTCAAAATTCAGGTCCATGACCAATATCAATTCATAATTCATGTCCATGATCATTGTCAATTCAAAATTCAGGTCGATGATCATTGTGAATTCAAAATTCAGGTCCGTGAGCATTGTCAATTCAAAATTCATGTCCGTGATCAATGCCAATTCAAAATTCAGGTCCATGATCATTGCCAATTCAAAATTCAGGTCCCTGATCATTGTCAATTCAAAATTCAGGTCCCTGATCATTGTCAATTCAAAATTCAGGTCTGTGATCATTGTCAATTAAAAATTCAAGTCCATGATCATTGTCAATTCAAAATGCAAGTCCGTGATCATTGCCAGTTCAAAATGCAGGTCCATGATCATTGTCAATTCAAAATTCTGATCTGTGATCATTGTCAATTCAAAATTTTGGTCCGTGATCAATGTCAATTCAAAATTCAAGTCCATGATCATTGGCAGTTCAAAATTCAGGTCCGTGATCATTGTCAATTCAAAATTGAGGTTGGTGATCATTGTCAATTCCCAATTCAGGTCCATGATTATTGTCAATTCGAAATTCAGGTCCGTGATCATTGTCAATTCAAAATTCAGGTCCATGATCATTGTCAATTCAAAATTCAGGTCTGTGATCCTTGTCAATTCAAAATTCAGGTCCATGACCAATATCAATTCATAATTCATGTCCATGATCATTGTCAATTCAAAATTCAGGTCGATGATCATTGTGAATTCAAAATTCAGGTCCGTGAGCATTGTCAATTCAAAATTCATGTCCGTGATCAATGCCAATTCAAAATTCAGGTCCGTGATCATTGCCAATTCAAAATGCAGGTCCATGATCATTGTCAATTCAAAATTAAGGTCCGTGATCATTGCCAATTCAAAATTCAGGTCCGTGATCATTGTCAATTCAAAATTCAAGTTCCCTGATCATTGTCAATTCAAAATTCAGGTCCCTGATCATTGTCAATTCAAAATTCAGGTCCTTGATCATTGTCAATTAAAAATTCAGGTCTGTGATCATTGTCAATTCAAAATTCAGGTCCATGATCATTGTCAATTCAAAAGTCAGGTCCGTGATCTTTCTCAATTCAAAATTCAGGTCCCTGATCATTGTCAATTCAGAATTCAGGTTCATGATCATTGTCAATTTAATATTCAAGTACGTGATCATTGTCAATTCAAAATTCTGATCTGTGATCATTGTCAATTCAAAATTTTGGTCCGTGATCAATGTCAATTCAAAATTCAGGTCCATGATCATTGTCAATTCAAAATTCAAGTCCATGATCATTGGCAGTTCAAAATTCAGGTCCGTGATCATTGTCAATTCAAAATTGAGGTTGGTGATCATTGTCAATTCAAAACGCAGGTCTGTGATCATTGTCAATTCACATTTCAGGTCCGTGATCATTGTCAATTCAAAATTCAGGTCCATGATCATTGCCAATTCAAAATTCAGGTCCCTGATCATTGTCAATTCAAAATTCAGGTCCCTCATCATTGTCAATTCACATTTCAGGTCCGTGATCATTGTCAATTAAAAATTCAGGTCCATGATCATTGTCAATTCAAAATGCACGTCCGTGATCATTGCCAGTTCAAAATGCAGGTCCATGATCATTGTCAATTCAAAATTGAGGTCCGTGATCAATGTCAATTCAAAATTCAGGACCGTGATCAATGTCAATTCAAAATTCAGGTCCATGATCATTGTCAATTCAAAATTCAGGTCCCTGATCATTGTCAATTCAAAATTCAGGTGTGTGATCATTGTCAATTCACAATTAAGGTCCATGATCATTGTCAATTCGAAATTCAGGTCCGTGATCATTGTCAATTCAAAATTCAGGTCCATGATCATTGTCAATTCAAAATTAAGGTCCATGATCATTGTCAATTCAAAATTCGGGTCCGTGATCATTGCCAATTTAAAATTCAGGTCCGTGATTATTGCCAATTCAAAATTCAGGTTCATGATCATTCTCAATTCAAAATGCTGCTCCTTGTTCATTGTCAATTCAAATTTCAGGTCCATGAACATTGTCAATTCAAAATGCAGGTCCATGATCAATGTCAATTCAAAATTCAGGTTCATGATCATAGTCAATTGAATATTCAAGTCCGTGATCATTGTCAATTCAAAATTCTGATCTGTGATCATTGCCAATTCAAAATTCAGATCCGTGATTATTGCCAATTCAAAATTCAGGTTCGTGATCATCGGCAATTCAAAATGCTGCTCCTTGGTCATTGTCAATCAAGTTTCACGTCCATGATCATTGTCAATTCAAAATGCAGGTGCATGATCAATGTCAATTCAAAATTTAGGTCAATGATCATTGCCAATTCAAAATTCAGGTCCCTGATCATTGTCAATTCAAAATTCAAATTCCCTGATCATTGTCAATTAAAAATTTAGGTCCCTGATCATTGTCAATTAAAACTTCAGGTCTTTGATCATTGTCAATTAAAAATTCAGGTCTGTGATCATTGTCAATTCAAAATTCAGGTCCATGATCATTGTCAATTCAAAATTCAGGGCCCTGATCATTGTCAATTCAAAATACAGGTCCGTGATCATTGCGAATTCAAAATTCAGGTCCCTGATCATTGCCAATTCAAAATTCAAGTTCCCTGATCATTGTCAATTCAAAATTCAGGACCATGATCATTGTCAATTCAAAATTCAGGTCCATGATTATTGTCAATTCAAAATTTAGGTCCGTGATCACTATCAATTCAATATTCAGGTCCATGATCATTGTCAATTCAAAATTGAGGTCCATGATCATTGCCAATTCAAAATGCAGGTCCGTGATGAATGTCAATTCAAAATTCAGGACCGTGATCAATGTCAATTCAAAATTCAGGTCCGTGATAAATGTCAATTCAAAATTCATGTCCATGATCATTGTCAATTCAAAATTCAGGTCCCTGAAAATTGTCAATTCAAAATTCAGTTCCCTAATTATTGTCAATTCAAAATTCAGGTCCATCATCATTGTCAATTCAAAATTCAGATCCATGATTTTTGTCAATTCAAAATTTAGGTCCGTGATCAATGTCAATTCAAAATTCAGGTCCATGATCATTGTCAATTCAAAATTCAGGTCCATGATCATTGTCAATTCAAAATGAAGGTCCGTGATCATTGCCAGTTCAAAATGCAGGTCCATGATCATTGTCAATTCAAAATTCATGTCCCTGATCATTGTCAATTCAAAATTGAGGTCCGTGATCAATGTCAATTCAAAATTCAGGACCGTGATCAATGTCAATTCAAAATTCAGGTCCATAATCATTGTCAATTCAAAATTCAGGTCCCTGATCATTGTCAATTCAAAATTCAGGTCCCTGATCATTGTCAATTCAAAATTCAGGTCTGTGATCATTGTCAATTCACAATTAAGGTCCATGATCATGGTCAATTCGAAATTCAGGTCCGTGATCATTGTCAATTCAAAATTCAGGTCCATGATCATTGTCAATTCAAAATTCAGGTCCATGATCATTGTCAATTCAAAATTCAGGTCCATGATCATTGTCAATTCAAAATTCAGGTCCATGATCATTGTCAATTCAAAATTAAGGTCCATGATCATTGTCAATTCAAAATTCGGGTCCGTGATCATTGCCAAATTAAAATTCGGGTCCGTGATTATTCCCAATTCAAAACTCAGGTTCATGATCATTCTCAATTCAAAATGCTGCTCCTTGTTCATTGTCAATTCAAATTTCAGGTCCATGAACATCGTCAATTCAAAATGCAGGTCAATGATCAATGTCAATTCAAAATTCAGGTTCATGATCATAGTCAATTGAATATTCAAGTCCGTGATCATTGTCAATTCAAAATTCTGATCTGTGATCATTGCCAATTCAAAATTCAGATCCGTGATTATTGCCAATTCAAAATTCAGGTTCGTGATCATCGGCAATTCAAAATGCTGTTCCTTGTTCATTGTCAATCAAGTTTCAGGTCCATGATCATTGTCAATTCAAAATGCAGGTGCATGATCAATGTCAATTCAAAATTCAGGTCCGTGATCATTGCCAATTCAAAATTCAGGTCCCTGATCATTGTCAATTAAAAATTCAGGTCCCTGATCATTGTCAATTAAAAATTCAGGTCCTTGATCATTGTCAATTCAAAATTCAGGTCTGTGATCATAGTCAATTCAAAATTCAGGTCCATGATCATTGTCAATTCAAAATTCAGGGCCCTGATCATTGTCAATTCAAAATACAGGTCCGTGATCATTGCGAATTCAAAATTCAGGTCCCTGATCATTGCCAATTCAAAATTCAAGTTCCCTGATCATTGTCAATTCAAAATTCAGGTCCATGATCATTGTCAATTCAAAATTCAGGTCCATGATCATTGTCAATTCAAAATTCAGGTCCATGATCGTTGTCAATTCAAAATTCAGGTCCGTGATCATTGCCAATTCAAGTCCGTGATTATTGCCAATTCAAAATTCAGGTTCGTGATCATTGTCAATTCAAAATGCTGCTCCTTGATCATTGTCAATTCAAATTTCAGGTTCATGATCATTGTCAATTCAAAATGCAGCTCCATGATCAATGTCAATTAAAAATTCAGGTCTGTAATCATTGTCAATTCACATTTCAGGTCCGTGATCATTGTCAATTCAAAATTCATTTCCCTGATAATTGTCAACTCAAAATTCAGGTCACTGATCATTGTCAATTCAAAATTCAGGTCCATGATTATTGTCAATTCAAAATTTAGGTCCGTGATCAATGTCAATTCAATATTCAGGTACATGATCATTGTCAATTCAAAATTCAGGTCCATGATCATTGTCAATTCAAAATTCAGGTCCGTGATGAATGTCAATTCAAAATTCAGGACCGTGATCAATGTCAATTCAAAATTCAGGTCCGTGATCAATGTCAATTCAAAAATCAGTTCCGTGATGATCATTGTCAATTCAAAATTCAGGTCCATGATCATTGTCAATTCAAAATTAAGGTCTATGATCATTGTCAATTCAAAATTCAGGTCCATGATTAATGTCAATTCAAAATTCAGGTCCGTGATTATTGCCAATTCAAAATTCAGGTCCGTGATCATTGCCAATTGAAAATTCAAGACCGTGATCATTGCCAATTCAAAATTCAGCTCCGTGATTATTGCCAATTCAAAATTCAGGTTCGTGATCATTGTCAATTCAAAATCCTGCTCCTTGATCATTGTCAATGCAAATTTCAGGTCCATGATCATTGTTAATTCAAAATGCAGGTCCATGATCAATGTCAATTCAAAATTCAGGTCCGTGATCAATGTCAATTCAAAATTCAGGTCCCTGATCATTGTCAATTCAAAATTCAAGTTCCCTGATCATTGTCAATTCAAAATTCAAGTCCCTGATCATTGTCAATTGAAAATTCAGGTCCATGATCATTGTCAATTCAAAATGCAGGTCCATGATCAATGTCAATTCAAAATTCAGGTCCGTGATCAATGTCAATTCAAAATTCAGGTCCCTGATCATTGTCAATTCCAAATTCAAGTTCCCTGATCATTGTCAATTCAAAATTCAAGTTCCCTGATCATTGTCAATTGAAAATGCAGGTCGGTGATCATTGTCAATTCAAAATGCAGGTCCATGATCATTGTCAATTCAAAATGCAGGTCCGTGATCATTGCCAGTTCAAAATGCAAGTCCATGATCGTTGTCAATTAAAAATTCAGGTCCATGATCATTGTCAATTCAAAACTCAGGTCTGTGATCGTTGTCAATTCAAAATTCAGGTCCATGATCATTGTCAATTCAAAATTCAGATCCGTGATCATTGTCAATTCATAATTCAGGTCCCTGATCATTGTCCATACAAGATGCAGGTTCATGATCATTGTCAATTCAATATTCAAGTCCGTGATCATTGTCAATTAAAAATTCTGGTCTGTGATTATTTCAATTCAAAATTCAGGTCCATGATCATTGTCAATTCAAAATTCAGGTCGATGATTATTGTCAATTCAAAATTCAGGTCCGAGATCAATGCCAATTCAATATTCAGGTCTGTGATCATTGCCAATTCAAAATTCAGGTCAATGGTCATTCTCAATTCAAAATTCAGTTTCCTGATAATTGTCAATTCAAAATTCAGGTCCGAGATCATTGTCAATTCAAAATTCATGTTCATGATCATTGTCAATTGAATAATCAAATCCGTGATCATTGTCAATTCAAAATTCTGTTCCATGATCATTGTCAATTCAAAATTCAGGTCGGTGATCATTGTCAATTCAAAATTCAGGTCGATGATTATTGTCAATTCAAAATTCAGGTCCGAGATCAATGCCAATTCAATATTCAGGTCCGTGATCATTGCCAATTCAAAATTCAGGTCAATGGTCATTCTCAATTCAAAATTCAGGTTCCTGATAATTGTCAATTCAAAATTCAGGTCCGTGATCATTGTCAATTCAAAATTCATGTTCATGATCATTGTCAATTGAATAATCAAATCCGTGATCATTGTCAATTCAAAATTCTGTTCCATGATCATTGTCAATTCAAAATTCAGGTCGGTGATCATTGTCAATGCAAAATTCAGGTCGGTGATCATTGTCAATTTAAAATTCAAGTCAGTTATCATTGTCAATTGAAAATTCAGGTCCATGATCATTGCCATTTCAAAATTCAGGACCGTGAACATTGTCAATTCAAAATTCAGGTCCGTGATCATTGTCAATTGAAAATTCAGGTCCGTGATCATTGTCAATTCCAAATGCAGGTCCGTGATCATTGCCAGTTCAAAATGCAGGTCCATGATCATTGTCAATTGAAAATTCAGGTCCGTGATCATTGCCAATTCAAAATTCAGGTCCCTGATCATTGTGAATTCAACATTCAGGTCCGTGATCAATGTCAATTCAAAATTCAGGTCCATGATCATTGTCAATTCAAAATTCAGGTCCATGATCATTGTCAATTCAAAATTAAGGTCCATGATCATTGTCAATTCAAAATTCAGGTCCGTGATTATTGCCAATTCAAAATTCAGGTCCGTGATCATTGCCAATTCAAAATTCAGGTCCGTGATTATTGCCAATTCAAAATTCAGGTTCGTGATCATTGTCAATTCAAAATGCTGCTCCTTGATCATTGCCAATTCGAATTTCAGGTCCATGATCATTGTCATTTCAAAATGCAGTTCCATGATCAATGTCAATTCAAAATTCAGGTCCGTGATCATTGCCAATTCAAAATTCAGGTCCCTGATCATTGTCAATTAAAATTTCAACTTCCCTGATCATTGTCAATTCAAAATTCAGGTCCCTGATCATTGTCAATTGAAAATTCAGGTCCGTGATCATTGTCAATTCAAAATGCAGGTCGGTGATCATTCTCAATTCAAAATGCAGGTCCATGATCATTGTGAATTCAAAATGCAGGTCCGTGATCATTGCCAGTTCAAAATGCAGGTCCATGATCATTGTCAATTAAAAAATCAGTTCCATGATCATTGCCAATTCAAAATTCAAGAGCGTGATCATTGTCAATTGAATATTCAGGTCCGTGATCATTGTCAATTGAAAATTCAGGTCCGTGATCATTGTCAATTCAAAATGCAGGTCGGTGATCATTCTCAATTCAAAATGCAGGTCCATGATCATTGTGAATTCAAAATGCAGGTCCGTGATCATTGCCAGTTCAAAATGCAGGTCCATGATCATTGTCAATTAAAAAATCAGTTCCATGATCATTGCCAATTCAAAATTCAGGAGCGTGATCATTGTCAATTGAATATTCAGGTCCGTGATCATTGTCAATTGAATATTCAGGTCCGTGATCATTGTCAATTCAAAATGCAGGTCCGCGATCATTGTCAATAGCAAATGCAGGTCCGTGATCATTGCCAGTGCAAAATGCAGCTCCATGATCATTGTCAATTGAAAATTCAGGTCCGTGATGATTGTCAATTCAAAATTAATGTCCATGATCATTGTCAATTCAAAATTCAGGTCCGTGATCATTGCCAATTCAAAATTCGGGTCCGTGATTATTGCCAAATCAAAATTCAGGTTCGTGATCATTGTCAATTCAAAATGCTGCTCCTTGATCGTTGTCAATTTAAATTTCAGGTCCATGATCATTGTCAATTCAAAATTCAGGTCCATGATCATTGTCAATTCAAAATTCAGGTCCGTGATGAATGTCAATTCAAAATTCAGGACCGTGATCAATGTCAATTCAAAATTCAGGTCCGTGATCAATGTCAATTCAAAATTCAGGTCCGTGATCAATGTCAATTCAAAATTCAGTTCCGTGATGATCATTGTCAATTCAAAATTCAGGTCCATGATCATTGTCAATTCAAAATTAAGGTCCATGATCATTCTCAATTCAAAATTCAGGTCCATGATTAATGTCAATTCAAAATTCAGGTCCGTGATTATTGCCAATTCAAAATTCAGGTCCGTGATCATTGCCAATTGAAAATTGAAGACCGTGATCATTGCCAATTCAAAATTCAGCTCCGTGATTATTGCCAATTCAAAATTCAGGTTCGTGATCATTGTCAATTCAAAATGCTGCTCCTTGATCACTGTCAATTCAAATTTCAGGTCCATGATCATTGTCAATTCAAAATGCAGGTCCATGATCAATGTCAATTCAAAATTCAGGTCCGTGATCAATGTGAATTCAAAATTCAGGTCCCTGATCATGGTCAATTCAAAATTCAAGTTCCCTGATCATTGTCAATTCAAAATTCAAGTCCCTGATCATTGTCAATTGAAAATTCAGGTCCATGATCATTGTCAATTTAAAATGCAGGTCCATGATCAATGTCAATTCAAAATTCAGGTCCGTGATCATTCGCAATTCAAAATTCAGGTCCCTGATCATTGTCAATTCCAAATTCAAGTTCCCTGATCATTGTCAATTCAAAATTCAAGTTCCCTGATCATTGTCAATTCAAAATTCAGGTCCATGATCATTGTCAATTGAAAATGCAGGTCGGAGATCATTGTCAATTCAAAATGCATGTCCATGATCATTGTGAATTCAAAATGCAGGTCCGTGATCATTCCCAGTTCAAAATGCAAGTCCATGATCGTTGTCAATTAAAAATTCAGGTCCATGATCATTGTCAATTCAAAACTCAGGTCTGTGATCGTTGTCAATTCAAAATTCAGGTCCATGATCATTGCCAATTCAAAATTCAGATCCGTGATCATTGTCAATTCATAATTCAGGTCTCTGATCATTGTCCATACAAGATGCAGGTTCATGATCATTGTCAATTCAATATTCAAGTCCGTGATCATTGTCAATTAAAAATTCTGGTCTGTGATTATTGTCAATTCAAAATTCAGGTCCATGATCATTGTCAATTCAAAATTCAGGTCGATGATTATTGTCAATTCAAAATTCAGGTCCGAGATCAATGGCAATTCAATATTCAGGTCCGTGATCATTGCCAATTCAAAATTCAGGTCAATGATCATTCTCAATTCAAAATTCAGGTTCCTGATAATTGTCAATTCAAAATTCAGGTCCGTGATCATTGTCAATTCAAAATTCATGTTCATGATCATTGTCAATTGAATAATCAAATCCGTGATCATTGTCAATTCAAAATTCTGATTTGTGAACATTGTCAATTTAAAATTCATGTCCATGATCATTGTCAGTTCAAAATTCAGTTCCATGATCATTGTCAATTGAAATTTCAGGTCGGTGATCATTGTCAATTCAAAATTCAGGTCGGTGATCATTGTCAATTTAAAATTCAGGTCAGTTATCATTGTCAATTGAAAATTCAGGACCATGATCATTGCCATTTCAAAATTCAGGACCGTGAACATTGTCAATTCAAAATTCAGGTCCGTGATCATTGTCAATTGAAAATTCACGTCCGTGATCATTGTCAATTCCAAATGCAGGTCCGTGATCATTGCCAGTTCAAAATGCAGGTCCATGATCATTGTCAATTGAAAATTCAGGTCCGTGATCATTGCCAATTCAAAATTCAGGTCCCTGATCATTGTCAATTCAACATTCAGGTCCGTGATCAATGTCAATTCAAAATTCAGGTCCATGATCATTGTCAATTCAAAATTCAGGTCCGTGATCAATGTCAATTCAAAATTCAGGTCCGTGATCAATGTCAATTCAAAATTCAGTTCCGTGATGATCATTGTCAATTCAAAATTCAGGTCCATGATCATTGTCAATTCAAAATTAAGGTCCATGATTATTGTCAATTCAAAATTCAGGTCCATGATTAATGTCAATTCAAAATTCAGGTCCGTGATTATTGCCAATTCAAAATTCAGGTCCGTGATCATTGCCAATTGAAAATTGAAGACCGTGATCATTGCCAATTCAAAATTCAGCTCCGTGATTATTGCCAATTCAAAATTCAGGTTCGTGATCATTGTCAATTCAAAATTCTGCTCCTTGATCACTGTCAATTCAAATTTCAGGTCCATGATCATTGTCAATTCAAAATGCAGGTCCATGATCAATGTCAATTCAAAATTCAGGTCCGTGATCAATGTGAATTCAAAATTCAGGTCCCTGATCATGGTCAATTCAAAATTCAAGTTCCCTGATCATTGTCAATTCAAAATTCAAGTCCCTGATCATTGTCAATTGAAAATTCAGGTCCATGATCATTGTCAATTTAAAATGCAGGTCCATGATCAATGTCAATTCAAAATTCAGGTCCGTGATCATTCGCAATTCAAAATTCAGGTCCCTGATCATTGTCAATTCCAAATTCAAGTTCCCTGATCATTGTCAATTCAAAATTCAAGTTCCCTGATCATTGTCAATTCAAAATTCAGGTCCATGATCATTGTCAATTGAAAATGCAGGTCGGAGATTATTGTCAATTCAAAATGCATGTCCATGATCATTGTGAATTCAAAATGCAGGTCCGTGATCATTCCCAGTTCAAAATGCAAGTCCATGATCGTTGTCAATTAAAAATTCAGGTCCATGATCATTGTCAATTCAAAACTCAGGTCTGTGATCGTTGTCAATTCAAAATTCAGGTCCATGATCATTGCCAATTCAAAATTCAGATCCGTGATCATTGTCAATTCATAATTCAGGTCCCTGATCATTGTCCATACAAGATGCAGGTTCATGATCATTGTCAATTCAATATTCAAGTCCGTGATCATTGTCAATTAAAAATTCTGGTCTGTGATTATTGTCAATTCAAAATTCAGGTCCATGATCATTGTCAATTCAAAATTCAGGTCGATGATTATTGTCAATTCAAAATTCAGGTCCGAGATCAATGGCAATTCAATATTCAGGTCCGTGATCATTGCCAATTCAAAATTCAGGTCAATGATCAATCTCAATTCAAAATTCAGGTTCCTGATAATTGTCAATTCAAAATTCAGGTCCGTGATCATTGCCAATTCAAAATTCATGTTCATGATCATTGTCAATTGAATAATCAAATCCGTGATCATTGTCAATTCAAAATTCTGATTTGTGAACATTGTCAATTTAAAATTCATGTCCATGATCATTGTCAGTTCAAAATTCAGTTCCATGATCATTGTCAATTGAAATTTCAGGTCGGTGATCATTGTCAATTCAAAATTCAGGTCGGTGATCATTGTCAATTTAAAATTCAGGTCAGTTATCATTGTCAATTGAAAATTCAGGACCGTGATCATTGCCATTTCAAAATTCAGGACCGTGAACATTGTCAATTCAAAATTCAGGTCCGTGATCATTGTCAATTGAAAATTCACGTCCGTGATCATTGTCAATTCCAAATGCAGGTCCGTGATCATTGCCAGTTCAAAATGCAGGTCCATGATCATTGTCAATTGAAAATTCAGGTCCGTGATCATTGCCAATTCAAAATTCAGGTCCCTGATCATTGTCAATTCAACATTCAGGTCCGTGATCAATGTCAATTCAAAATTCAGGTCCATGATCATTGTCAATTCAAAATTCAGGTCCATGATCATTGTCAATTCAAAATTCAGGTCAGTGATCATTGCCAATTCAAAATTCAGGTCCGTGATTATTGCCAATTCAAAATTCAGGTTCGTGATCATTGTCAATTCAAAATGCTGCTCCTTGATCATTGTCAATTCGAATTTCAGGTCCATGATCATTGTCAATTCAAAATGCAGGTCCATGATCAATGTCAATTCAAAATTCAGGTCCGTGATCATTGCCAATTCAAAATTCTGGTCCGTGATTATTGCCAATTCAAAATTCAGGTTCGTGATCATTGTCAATTCAAAATGCTGCTCCTTGATCATTGTCAATTCGAATTTCAGGTCCATGATCATTGTCAATTCAAAATGCAGGTCCATGATCAATGTCAATTCAAAATTCAGGTCCGTGATCATTGCCAATTCAAAATTCAGGTCCCTGATCATTGCCAATTCAAAATTCAGATCCGTGATCATTGTCAATTCATAATTCAGGTCCCTGATCATTGTCCATACAAGATGCAGGTTCATGATCATTGTCAATTCAATATTCAAGTCCGTGATCATTGTCAATTAAAAATTCTGGTCTGTGATTATTGTCAATTCAAAATTCAGGTCCATGATCATTGTCAATTCAAAATTCAGGTCGATGATTATTGTCAATTCAAAATTCAGGTCCGAGATCAATGCCAATTCAATATTCAGGTCCGTGATCATTGCCAATTCAAAATTCAGGTCAATGATCATTCTCAATTCAAAATTCAGGTTCCTGATAATTGTCAATTCAAAATTCAGGTCCGTGATCATTGTCAATTCAAAATTCATGTTCATGATCATTGTCAATTGAATAATCAAATCCGTGATCATTGTCAATTCAAAATTCTGATTTGTGAACATTGTCAATTTAAAATTCATGTCCATGATCATTGTCAGTTCAAAATTCAGTTCCATGATCATTGTCAATTGAAATTTCAGGTCGGTGATCATTGTCAATTCAAAATTCAGGTCGGTGATCATTGTCAATTTAAAATTCAGGTCAGTTATCATTGTCAATTCAACATTCAGGTCCGTGATCAATGTCAATTCAAAATGCAGGTCTATGATCAATGTCAATTAAAAATTCAGGTCTCTGATCATTGTCAATTCACATTTCAGGTCCGTGATCATTGCCAATTCAAAATTCAGGTCCGTGATTATTGCCAATTCAAAATTCAGGTTCGTGATCATTGTCAATTCAAAATGCTGCTCCTTGATCATTGTCAATTCGAATTTCAGGTCCATGATCATTGTCAATTCAAAATGCAGGTCCATGATCAATGTCAATTCAAAATTCAGGTCCGTGATCATTGCCAATTCAAAATTCGGGTCCGTGATTATTGCCAATTCAAAATTCAGGTTCGTGATCATTGTCAATTCAAAATGCTGCTCCTTGATCATTGTCAATTCGAATTTCAGGTCCATGATCATTGTCAATTCAAAATGCAGGTCCATGATCAATGTCAATTCAAAATTCAGGTCCGTGATCATTGCCAATTCAAAATTCAGGTCCCTGATCATTGTCAATTCAAAATTCAGGTCCCTGATCATTGTCAATTAAAATTTCAAGTTCCCTGATCATTGTCAATTCAAAATTTCAAGTTCCCTGATCATTGTCAATTCAAAATTCAGGTCCCTGATCATTGTCAATTGAAAATTCAGGTCCGTGATCATTGTCAATTCAAAATGCAGGTCGGTGATCATGCTCAATTCAAAATGCAGGTCCATGATCATTGTGAATTCAAAATGCAGGTCCGTGATCATTGCCAGTTCAAAATGCAGGTCCATGATCATTGTCAATTAAAAAATCAGTTCCATGATCATTGCCAATTCAAAATTCAGGAGCGTGATCATTGTCAATTGAATATTCAGGTTCGTGATTATTGTCAATTGAATATTCAGGTCCGTGATCATTGTCAATTCAAAATGCAGGTCCGCGATCATTCTCAATAGCAAATGCAGGTCCGTGATCATTGCCAGTGCAAAATGCAGCTCCATGATCATTGTCAATTGAAAATTCAGGTCCGTGATGATTGTCAATTCAAAATTAATGTCCATGATCATTGCCAATTCAAAATTCGGGTCCGTGATTATTGCCAAATCAAAATTCAGGTTCGTGATCATTGTCAATTCAAAATGCTGCTCCTTGATCGTTGTCAATTTAAATTTCAGGTTCATGATCATTGTCAATTCAAAATGCAGGTCTATGATCAATGTCAATTAAAAATTCAGGTCTCTGATCATTGTCAATTCACATTTCAGGTCCGTGATCATTGCCAATTCAAAATTCAGGTCCGTGATTATTGCCAATTCAAAATTCAGGTTCGTGATCATTGTCAATTCAAAATGCTGCTCCTTGATCATTGTCAATTCGAATTTCAGGTCCATGATCATTGTCAATTCAAAATGCAGGTCCATGATCAATGTCAATTCAAAATTCAGGTCCGTGATCATTGCCAATTCAAAATTCGGGTCCGTGATTATTGCCAATTCAAAATTCAGGTTCGTGATCATTGTCAATTCAAAATGCTGCTCCTTGATCATTGTCAATTCGAATTTCAGGTCCATGATCATTGTCAATTCAAAATGCAGGTCCATGATCAATGTCAATTCAAAATTCAGGTCCGTGATCATTGCCAATTCAAAATTCAGGTCCCTGATCATTGCCAATTCAAAATTCAGATCCGTGATCATTGTCAATTCATAATTCAGGTCCCTGATCATTGTCCATACAAGATGCAGGTTCATGATCATTGTCAATTCAATATTCAAGTCCGTGATCATTGTCAATTAAAAATTCTGGTCTGTGATTATTGTCAATTCAAAATTCAGGTCCATGATCATTGTCAATTCAAAATTCAGGTCGATGATTATTGTCAATTCAAAATTCAGGTCCGAGATCAATGCCAATTCAATATTCAGGTCCGTGATCATTGCCAATTCAAAATTCAGGTCAATGATCATTCTCAATTCAAAATTCAGGTTCCTGATAATTGTCAATTCAAAATTCAGGTCCGTGATCATTGTCAATTCAAAATTCATGTTCATGATCATTGTCAATTGAATAATCAAATCCGTGATCATTGTCAATTCAAAATTCTGATTTGTGAACATTGTCAATTTAAAATTCATGTCCATGATCATTGTCAGTTCAAAATTCAGTTCCATGATCATTGTCAATTGAAATTTCAGGTCGGTGATCATTGTCAATTCAAAATTCAGGTCGGTGATCATTGTCAATTTAAAATTCAGGTCAGTTATCATTGTCAATTGAAAATTCAGGACCATGATCATTGCCATTTCAAAATTCAGGACCGTGAACATTGTCAATTCAAAATTCAGGTCCGTGATCATTGTCAATTGAAAATTCAGGTCCGTGATCATTGTCAATTCCAAATGCAGGTCCGTGATCATTGCCAGTTCAAAATGCAGGTCCATGATCATTGTCAATTGAAAATTCAGGTCCGTGATCATTGCCAATTCAAAATTCAGGTCCCTGATCATTGTCAATTCAACATTCAGGTCCGTGATCAATGTCAATTCAAAATTCAGGTCCATGATCATTGTCAATTCAAAATTCAGGTCCATGATCATTGTCAATTCAAAATTCAGGTCAGTGATCATTGCCAATTCAAAATTCAGGTCCGTGATTATTGCCAATTCAAAATTCAGGTTCGTGATCATTGTCAATTCAAAAAGCTGCTCCTTGATCATTGTCAATTCGAATTTCAGGTCCATGATCATTGTCAATTCAAAATGCAGGTCCATGATCAATGTCAATTCAAAATTCAGGTCCGTGATCATTGCCAATTCAAAATTCGGGTCCGTGATTATTGCCAATTCAAAATTCAGGTTCGTGATCATTGTCAATTCAAAATGCTGCTCCTTGATCATTGTCAATTCGAATTTCAGGTCCATGATCATTGTCAATTCAAAATGCAGGTCCATGATCAATGTCAATTCAAAATTCAGGTCCGTGATCATTGCCAATTCAAAATTCAGGTCCCTGATCATTGTCAATTAAAATTTCAAGTTCCCTGATCATTGCCAATTCAAAATTCAGGTCCCTGATCATTGTCAATTAAAATTTCAAGTTCCCTGATCATTGTCAATTCAAAATTCAGGTCCCTGATCATTGTCAATTGAAAATTCAGGTCCGTGATCATTGTCAATTCAAAATGCAGGTCGGTGATCATTCTCAATTCAAAATGCAGGTCCATGATCATTGTGAATTCAAAATGCAGGTCCGTGATCATTGCCAGTTCAAAATGCAGGTCCATGATCATTGTCAATTAAAAAATCAGTTCCATGATCATTGCCAATTCAAAATTCAGGAGCGTGATCATTGTCAATTGAATATTCAGGTCCGTGATTATTGTCAATTGAATATTCAGGTCCGTGATCATTGTCAATTCAAAATGCAGGTCCGCGATCATTCTCAATAGCAAATGCAGGTCCGTGATCATTGCCAGTGCAAAATGCAGCTCCATGATCATTGTCAATTGAAAATTCAGGTCCGTGATGATTGTCAATTCAAAATTAATGTCCATGATCATTGCCAATTCAAAATTCGGGTCCGTGATTATTGCCAAATCAAAATTCAGGTTCGTGATCATTGTCAATTCAAAATGCTGCTCCTTGATCGTTGTCAATTTAAATTTCAGGTTCATGATCATTGTCAATTCAAAATGCAGGTCTATGATCAATGTCAATTAAAAATTCAGGTCTCTGATCATTGTCAATTCACATTTCAGGTCCGTGATCATTGTCAATTCAAAATTCCGGTCCATGATCATTGCCAATTCAAAATTCAAGACCGTGATCATTGTCAATTCAAAATGCAGGTCCATGATCATTGTCCATTCAAAATTCAGGTCCGTGATCATTGTCAATTCAAAATTCAGGTCCGTGATCAATGCCAATTCAAAATTCAGGTCCGTGATCATTGCCAATTCAAAATTGAGATCAATGATCATTGTCAATTCAAAATTCAGGTCCCTGATAATTGTCAATTCAAAATTCAGGTCCATGATCACTGTCAATTCAAAATTCAGATCCGTGATCATTGTCAATTCAAAATTCAGGTCAGTGATCATTGCCAATTCAAAATTCAGGTCCGTGATTATTGCCAATTCAAAATTCAGGTTCGTGATCATTGTCAATTCAAAATGCTGCTCCTTGATCATTGTCAATTCGAATTTCAGGTCCATGATCATTGTCAATTCAAAATTCAGGTCCATGATCAATGTCAATTCAAAATTCAGGTCCGTGATCATTGCCAATTCAAAATTCGTGTCCGTGATTATTGCCAATTCAAAATTCAGGTTCGTGATCATTGTCAATTCAAAATGCTGCTCCTTGATCATTGTCAATTCGAATTTCAGGTCCATGATCATTGTCAATTCAAAATGCAGGTCCATGATCAATGTCAATTCAAAATTCAGGTCCGTGATCATTGCCAATTCAAAATTCAGGTCCCTGATCATTGTCAATTAAAATTTCAAGTTCCCTGATCATTGCCAATTCAAAATTCAGGTCCCTGATCATTGTCAATTAAAATTTCAAGTTCCCTGATCATTGTCAATTCAAATTTCAGGTCCCTGATCATTGTCAATTGAAAATTCAGGTCCGTGATCATTGTCAATTCAAAATGCAGGTCGGTGATCATTCTCAATTCAAAATACAGGTCCATGATCATTGTGAATTCAAAATGCAGGTCCGTGATCATTGCCAGTTCAAAATGCAGGTCCATGATCATTGTCAATTAAAAAATCAGTTCCATGATCATTGCCAATTCAAAATTCAGGAGCGTGATCATTGTCAATTGAATATTCAGGTCCGTGATCATTGTCAATTGAATATTCAGGTCCGTGATCATTGTCAATTCAAAATGCAGGTCCGCGATCATTGTCAATAGCAAATGCAGGTCCGTGATCATTGCCAGTGCAAAATGCAGCTCCATGATCATTGTCAATTGAAAATTCAGGTCCGTGATGATTGTCAATTCAAAATTAATGTCCATGATCATTGTCAATTCAAAATTCAGGTCCGTGATCATTGCCAATTCAAAATTCGGGTCCGTGATTATTGCCAAATCAAAATTCAGGTTCGTGATCATTGTCAATTCAAAATGCTGCTCCTTGATCGTTGTCAATTTAAATTTCAGGTTCATGATCATTGTCAATTCAAAATGCAGGTCTATGATCAATGTCAATTAAAAATTCAGGTCTCTGATCATTGTCAATTCACATTTCAGGTCCGTGATCATTGTCAATTCAAAATTCCGGTCCATGATCATTGCCAATTCGAAATTCAAGACCGTGATCATTGTCAATTCAAAATGCAGGTCCATGATCATTGTCCATTCAAAATTCAGGTCCGTGATCATTGTCAATTCAAAATTCAGGTCCGTGATCAATGCCAATTCAAAATTCAGGTCCGTGATCATTGCCAATTCAAAATTCAGGTCAATGATCATTCTCAATTCAAAATTCAGGTTCCTGATAATTGTCAATTCAAAATTCAGGTCCGTGATCATTGTCAATTCAAAATTCATGTTCATGATCATTGTCAATTGAATAATCAAATCCGTGATCATTGTCAATTCAAAATTCTGATTTGTGAACATTGTCAATTTAAAATTCATGTCCATGATCATTGTCAGTTCAAAATTCAGTTCCATGATCATTGTCAATTTAAATTTCAGGTCGGTGATCATTGTCAATTCAAAATTCAGGTCGGTGATCATTGTCAATTTAAAATTCAGGTCAGTTATCATTGTCAATTGAAAATTCAGGTCCATGATCATTGCCATTTCAAAATTCAGGACCGTGAACATTGTCAATTCAAAATTCAGGTCAATGGTCATTGTCAATTCAAAATTCAGGTCCCTGATAATTGTCAATTCAAAATTCAGGTCCGTGATCATTGTCGATTCAAAATTCATGTTCATGATCATTGTCAATTGAACAATCAAGTCCGTGATCATTGTCAATTAAAAATTCTGATCTGTGATCATTGTCAATTGAAAATTCAGATCCATGATCATTGTCAATTCAAAATTCAGGTCCATGATTATTGTCAATTCAAAATTCAGGTCTGTGATCAATGTCAATTCAAAATTCAGGTCCATGATCATTGTCAATTCAAAATTCAGGTCCATCATCATTGTCAATTCAAAATTCAGGTCCGTGATCATTGTCAATTCAAAATTCAGGTCAGTTATCATTGTCAATTAAAAATTCAGTTCTGTGGTCATTGTCAATTCACATTTCAGGTCCGTGATCATTGTCAATTGAAAATTCAGGTCCATGATCATTGCCATTTCAAAATTCAGGACCGTGATCATTGTCAATTCCAAATTCAGGTCCGTGATCATTGTCAATTGAAAATTCAGGTCCGTGAACATTATCAATTCCAATTGCAGGTCCGTGATCATTGCCAGTTCAAAATGCAGGTCCATGATCATTGTCAATTGAAAATTTAGGTCCGTGATGATTGTCAATTCAAAATTCAGGTCCGTGATGATTGTCAATTCAACATTCAGGTCCGTGATCAATGTCAATTCAAAATTCAGGTCCATGATCATTGTCAATTCAAAATTCAGGTCCATGATCATTGTCAATTCAAAATTAAGGTCCATGATCATTGTTAATTCAAAATTCAGGTCCGTGATTATTGCCAATTCAAAATTCAGGTCCGTGATCATTGCCAATGGAAAATTCAAGACCGTGATCATTGCAAATTCAAAATTCAGCTCCGTGATTATTGCCAATTCAAAATTCAGATTCGTGATCATTGTCAATTCAAAATGCTGCTCCTTGATCATTGTCAATTCAAATTTCAGGTCCATGATCATTGTCAATTCAAAATGCAGGTCCATGATCAATGTCAATTCAAAATTCAGGTCCGTGATCATTGCAAATTCAAAATTCAGGTCCCTGATCATTGTCAATTCAAAATTCAAGTTCCCTGATCATTGTCAATTCAAAATTCAGGTCCCTGATCATTGTCAATTGAAAACTCAGGTCCGTGATCATTGTCAATTGAAAATGCAGGTCGGTGATCATTGTCAATTCAAAATGCAGGTCCATGATCATTGTCAATTCAAAATGCAGGTCCGTGATCATTGCCAGTTCAAAATGCAGGTCCATGATCATTGTCAATTAAAAAGACAGGTCCATGATCATTGCCAATTCAAAATTCAGGACCGTGATCATTGTCAATCCAATATTCAGGTCCGTGATCATTGTCAATTCAAAATGCAGGTCCGTGATCATTGTCAATACCAAATGCAGGTCCGTGATCATTGCCAGTGCAAAATGCAGCTCCATGATCATTGTCAATTGAAAATTCAGGTCCGTGATGATTGTCAATTCAAAATTAATGTCCATGATCATTGTCAATTCAAAATTCAGATCCGTGATCATTGCCAATTCAAAATTCAGGTCCGTGATTATTGCCAAATCAAAATTCAGGTTCGTGATCATTGTCAATTCAAAATGCTGCTTCTTGATCGTTGTCAATTCAAATTTCAGGTTCATGATCGTTGTCAATTCAAAATGCAGGTCCATGATCAATGTCAATTAAAAATTCAGGTCTGTGATCATTGTCAATTCACATTTCAGGTCCGTGATCATTGTCAATTCAAAATTCAGGTCCGTCATCATTGCTAATTCAAAATTCAAGACCGTGATCATTGTCAATTGAAAATTAAGGTCCGTGATCATTGTCAATTCAAAATTCAGGTCCGTGGTCATTGTCAATTCAAAATTGAGGTCCATGATCATTGTCAATTTAAAATGCAGGTCCATGATGATTGTCAATTCAAAATTCAGGTCCGTGATCATTGTCAATTCAAAATGCAGGTCCATGATCATTGCCAATTCAAAATTCAGGTCCGTGATCATTGTCAATTCAAAATGCAGGTCCATGATCATTGTCATTTCGAAATTCAGGTCCATGATCATTGCCAATTCAAAATTCAGGTCCGTGATCATTGTCAATTGGAAATGCAGGTCCGTGATCATTGTCAATTCAAAATGCAAATCCATGATCATTGCCAATTGAAAATTCAGGTCCCTGATCATTGTCAATTCAAAATTCAGGTCCGTGATCATTGTCAATTCAAAATTCAGGTCCGTGATCATTGTCAATTGAAAATTCAGGTCCATGATCATTGACAATTCAAAATGCAGGTCCGTGATCATTGTCAATTGAAAATTCAGGTCCGTGATCATTGCCAATTCAAAATTCAGGTCTATGATCATTGTCATTCAAAATGCAGGTCCATGATCATTGTCAATTTAAAATTCAGGTCCGTGATCATTGTCAATTCAAAATTCAGGTCCATGGTCATTTCCAATACAAAATTCAGTTCCATGATCATTGTCAATTGAAAATGCAGTTCCATGATCATTGTCAATTGAAAATTCTGGTCCATGATCATTGTCAATTGAAAATGCAGGTTCATGATCATTGTCAATGCAAATGCAACCAATGATAATTGTTAATTCAGTATGCAGCTGCATGATCAATGTTGATTTAATATGTAGCTACATAATCATCGCCTATTAAATATGCAAACGACTGTCAAATTTTATATGCGGCTGTATAATCGTGTTAATGTTATATGCACTGTGAAATTTTATTTGAGTTGTATAATCACTGTCAATTTTATATGCTGCTGTATAATCACCGTCAATTTTTATAGCATAATCAAATTTGATATGAATCTGCTTGTCCGTTTTATAATTTCAAATCCGACCTTGTATCCATTATTAACCTGGAACTATGCAATTGGCTTCCAAATCAACATTAACACATCTCAGTTCTAATAATTTTTCTAAACAAGGCAGCTTTTTAAACTGGTATTTGGGAAATCCAGAAATTTAGTTACTTTTTTAACCTGAAGTATTTATCTAGCAGAATTTAAGAGGTCGTTAGGGGTTTACTGTCCTAAAAATATATTCCTTTCTTAGGGATATATTTATATTCCTATTATTCACCGCCCCTACATTCCCCCCCCCCCCCCCTCTCTCTCTCTTTAAATTGGCCCTCGTTTATTATAAGTTGTTTCATTAAGCTGCTATCTCTACTAGTTTCTCTGTAACAAATTTTCAAACTGAATAAAAATAATTCAAGGGGCAAGAATTCTAACAGCTGTCCTCTGAACCCTAGGGGTTCTTTTGACCTGCCTGTTTAGCCCAATTGTGTGCACAAAAGTGCTGCTCGGGGGTAAAACAATCCATCTAGTTCCTAACTGTTTTAAACTGCAGGTATCAACCAGTTATTTAATGCGCTGTTATGCTGTAGTAATTCACTACTAAATAGCAATTTTCCTTTCAAACATTGTCACAAGCCTTTCGTGTGGACAAGAAAGCTTCATAAGAAGACTGATTTGTAAAGTTCTTTCAGTAACAAGATATATTACTGTTGATAGTAAATTATAAATATTTTTTTTAATAACCTAAGGCTTCTTGCACTGTGATATTTGTCATGTATCAGAAAGTCTCTAAAGCATTATTTTTGATTTAATTAGCGAATTAAGATAAAATGGGCAAAGTACCCATTGTGAATATAAATGTCACTGTGTAAGAAAAAAATTGATATTGCTGTGATTTAGTGGAATATATTCATTCTGTTATATCCGAAAAATTATTTTCGGTTTGGATTCCACGGTAAAAGGCAAAGCAAGTCATTGTAAATATATATTGGAAATACCTAGTTGTATCGGAAAGGCTGAATATTGCTGTAGCTTAATAAAATGTTTACTTAGTCACTGTACTTCGTTATAGTTCTTAAAATAAACAAGATTAAACCTTGCCATTTTCTTTCGTAGTTTTCTATCTGGAATAGAGTATAAAACAATTTCCCAGGTAATGTTTGAATAAATAAATTCTTTCCCAATATTCCTAAATGTTATAGAGTCGGTAGCGCGCCAGGCTCGTAATCTGTAGTTCCCAGGTTCGAGTCCCAGCTGGGTCAGCGTTGAGATTTATCTCCGCAAAATTCCCCGCCCTGCCCACAGTCAGTAGGGGACACCGATGGGCTTGGAAAGGCCGCCGTCCGTCGGATGGGACGTTTAGCCGTGGCGCCGTGTGCGGGAGAGCCATACCCTGTGCACGTTAAAGAACACGCTGGATGGCCTTGACGGGAGGCTACCATCTGTCTCCCAACAGCTGTTCCAGTGGGTCCCCTCCTCCAATCTTCTCTGAGCCTTCGGGGTCCATGTGACCTGGCCATTTAGCCCATGGTGTGCAAAAAAGTGCCGCTCAGAGGTAAAACAACCCAACCCAACATTCACGCTAGTTCAGTAGTCAGGTACGCAAACTACCAGACCAGGTAATTAAAGAAAGATTTGCTGGTTTATTTTGATTATGAAGGAACCCTGCCTTAGTGTATTTTCACCATTTAAAACGAATCCTTCTAAGTGTATGACTCTCATTTTGGAGAAAACCTTTCCTAGTATATTAAACCGATTGAAGACGCTGTTCTGTTACATGGACCTGATTTAAGAGGAACAAAGTCCTGTGAATTGTTTTATTTTGAAGGATTTTTGGCATGGTTTGCAAACGGGATTTCGAAGACTAACCTCTTTATTACCCTAATTTAGAATACGTCCGTATCATATTACCTGGATTTTGAAGCAACTTCATTCTGGTGTATCACTGTGGGTTGGGGAAAATCTAGTGTACTATGATATACTCTGACCCTTCTCTAAACCCTCAGGGTCCTTGTGACCTGGCCATTTAGCCAAATGTGTGTAAAATAAGTACCTCTCAGATGTAAACCAACTCAAATCAGGTATTTTCGGAAAGTGATCCTGAGACTTTGTTTCTTTTCTTTTCCTATAAAGCTGAGAAAATTAAAAAAAAGCATTGATAAAAAAAAAGCATTCACTGCTGACGTCAATTTAGAATAACTTCTGAAGGAACCGTCAGCACTTCAAACAGAAATAAAAAACATCTTTTCAGAACACACGCTTTTGCAGAATTGTCGGTTGAATCTACAAAATCTTTCTGTAAAACATTCCAACCCAATTCGAGTTACAAAATCCTGGGTTGGGTTGGGTTGTTTTACCTCTGAGCGGCACTTTTTTGCCCACCATGGGCTAAATGGCCAGGTCACATGGACCCCGAAGGCTCAGAGAAGGTTGGGGGAGGAGACCCACTGGACCAGCTGTTGGGAGACAGATGGTAGCCTCCCGTCAAGGCCATCCAGCGTGTTCTTTAACGTGCGCAGGGTATGGTTCTCCCGCACACGGCGCCACGGCTTAACGTCCCATCCGACGGACGGCGGCCTTTCCAAGCCCATCGGTGTCCATTACTGACCGTGGGCAAGGCGAGGAATTTTGCGGAGATAAATCTCAACGCTGACCCAGCTGGGACTCGAACCTGGGAACTACAGATTACGAGCCTGGCGCGCTAACGACTGAGCCACCCCCGCCCCTATGAAATCCTGGTTTTCAGAGTTTTGCTACACATATATTTTATAATTTTGAGTACCATGGTATTTTTCCTGAGCCTGAAAGAATTCAGACCATAATCTTGTTGAGCATAGATTTTTTATTTAAAATCCTTTTACAGCTGTAGCAAGTGTTCCCGGAAGGGATTTGAAGGTAGGAAACATTCATATCCTCTGAATGGGAATGTCGCCTCTCCAAGAATTTGCCATTATTCATACGTAAGGGAGACTATTAACAGATATATTTTCCGAAAATTTGGCAAGGAAAATAAAATACAGATTCTTTTCCGCTGCAACTGGGGGCGGGGGTGGCTCAGTCGGTAGCGCGCCAGGCTCGTAATCTGTAGTTCCCAGGTTCGAGTCCCAGCTGGGTCAGCGTTGAGATTTATCTCCGCAAAATTCCCCGCCCTGCCCACGGTCAGTAGGGGACACCGATAGGCTTGGAAAGGCCGCCGTCCGTCGGATGGGACGTTAAGCCGTGGCCCCGTGTGCGGGAGAGCCATACCATGTGCACGTTAAAGAACACGCTGGATGGCCTTGACGGGAGGCTACCATCTGTCTCCCAACAGCTGTTCCAGTGGGTCCCCTCCCCAACCTTCTCTGAGCCTTCGGGGTCCATGTGACCTGTGGGCGGGGGTGGCTCCGTCGGTAGCGCGCCAGGCTCGTAATCTGTAGTTCCCAGGATCGAGTCCCAGCTGGACCTGCGTTGATATTTATCTCCGCAAAATTCCCCGCCCTGCCCACGGTCAGTAGGGGACACCGATGGGCTTGGAAAGGCCGCCGTCAGTCGGATGGGACGTTAAGCTCGTGGCCCCGTGTGCGGGAGAGCCATACCATGTGCACGTTAAAGAACACGCTGGATGGCCTTGACGGGAGGCTACCATCTGTCTCCCAACAGCTGTTCCAGTGGGTCCCCTCCCCCAACCTTCTCTGAGCCTTCGGGGCCCATGTGACCTGGCCATTTAGCCCATGGTGTGCAAAAAAGTGCCGCTCAGAGGTAAAACAACCCAACCCAACCCGCTGCAACTGAACGCAGAAAAACGAAAGTTTGTTTGTTAAGAGAGTTTATCATTATTAAGTATTTTAATCGTTCTCTAAAGGAAAAATGAGTCGGCATGTTTAATTTCTGAAAAGAATTATTTGTGACACTCAGAACAAGCTGAAAGATATCACCTCAGAGAGAAAGATTCTGAAGTTAATAATCTCACCAAGATAAAAATTTTAAATATCTTTTATGTGAACGAGCGTGAAAAATAAAAGATTTGAGCAGAAACGATTACTGGGGAGATTTTGTGTGTTTAAATGGCTGATAGTTTCTTTCAGAAAAGAGACTACGTCTTTTAAAATACGTCAGAATGTCACGTTTTAAATTCATTTATGAAGGATTGGGTTGGGTTGTTTTACCTTTGAGCGGCACTTTTTTGCACACCATGGGCTAAATGGCCTGGTCACATGGACCCCGAAGGCTCAGAGAAGGTTGGGGGAGGGGACCCACTGGAACAGCTGTTGGGAGAAAGATGATAGCCTCCCGTCAAGGCCATCCAGCGTGTTTTTTAACGTGCACAGTGTATGGCTCTCCCGCACACGGGGCCACGGCTTAACGTCCCATCCGACGGACGGCGGCCTTTCCAAGCCCATCGGTGTCCCTTACTGACCGTGGGCAGGGCGGGGAATTTTGCGGAGATAAATCTCAACGCTGACTCAGCTGGGACTCGAAGCTGGGAACTACAGATTACGAGCCTGGCGCGCTACCGACTGAGCCACCCCCGCCCCATTTTATGAAGGAACATTGTTCCCTTGATGTGTATGACGACTGTGATCGTCAGGCATGTACAGTCGCTCTAAAGAGTATCCGAACACTATGGTTGATTACAGAATTCAGAAAAAATATCTGGCAACGATTTTGTTTTTAGAAATTAGTGAACTGGCAACCTTCGTGTCACGTGATTACAGAATTCAGGAAAAATATCTGGAGCGTGTACAGCAATTGTACACGCTCCAGTTACCGTTCACAGCAAACTGGAGCGTGTGCAGTTACTGCACACGCTCCAGTTTGCTGTGAACGGTAACTGCACACGCTCGATATTTCCGTGAGTGAGCCCACACGATCTAGTATCAAAATAATATAACCACCTACAGTCGCTCAAAAAAGTATCCGAACACCATGGTTGATTACAGAATTCAGAAAAAAATATCTAGCAAAGATATTGTTTAGAAATTAGTGATCTGGCAACCTTCGTGTCACGTGATTACAGAATTCAGGAAAAATATCTGGAGCGTGTACAGCAATTGTACACGCTCCAGTTACCGTTCACAGCAAACTGGAGCGTGTGCAGTTACTGCACACGCTCCAGTTTGCTGTGAACGGTAACTGCACACGCTCGATATTTCCGTGAGTGAGCCCACACGATCTAGTATCAAAATAATATAACCACCTACAGTCGCTCAAAAAAGTATCCGAACACCATGGTTGATTACAGAATTCAGAAAAAAATATCTAGCAAAGATATTGTTTAGAAATTAGTGATCTGGCAACCTTCGTGTCACGTGATTACAGAATTGAGGAAAAATATCTGGAGCGTGTACAGCAACTGTACCAACTCCAGTTACCGTTCACAGCAAACTGGAGCGTGTGCAGTTACTGCACACGCTCCAGTTTGCTGTGAACGGTAACTGCACACGCTCGATATTTCCGTGAGTGAGCCCACACGATCTAGTATCAAAATAATATAACCACCTACAGTCGCTCAAAAAAGTATCCGAACACCATGGTTGATTACAGAATTCAGAAAAAAATATCTAGCAAAGATATTGTTTAGAAATTAGTGATCTGGCAACCTTCGTGTCACGTGATTACAGAATTGAGGAAAAATATCTGGAGCGTGTACAGCAACTGTACCAACTCCAGTTACCGTTCACAGCAAACTGGAGCGTGTGCAGTTACTGCACACGCTCCAGTTTGCTGTGAACGGTAACTGCACACGCTCGATATTTCCGTGAGTGAGCCCACACGATCTAGTATCAAAATAATATAACCACCTACAGTCGCTCAAAAAAGTATCCGAACACCATGGTTGATTACAGAATTCAGAAAAAAATATCTAGCAAAGATATTGTTTAGAAATTAGTGATCTGGCAACCTTCGTGTCACGTGATTACAGAATTGAGGAAAAATATCTGGAGCGTGTACAGCAACTGTACCAACTCCAGTTACCGTTCACACCAAACTGGAGCGTGTGCAGTTACTGCACACGCTCCAGTTTGCTGTGAACGGTAACTGCACACGCTCGATATTTCCGTGAGTGAGCCCACACGATCTAGTATCAAAATAATATAACCACCTACAGTCGCTCAAAAAAGTATCCGAACACCATGGTTGATTACAGAATTCAGAAAAAAATATCTAGCAAAGATATTGTTTAGAAATTAGTGATCTGGCAACCTTCGTGTCACGTGATTACAGAATTCAGGAAAAATATCTGGAGCGTGTACAGCAACTGTACCAACTCCAGTTACCGTTCACAGCAAACTGGAGCGTGTGCAGTTACTGCACACGCTCCAGTTTGATGTGAACGGTAACTGCACACGCTCGATATTTCCGTGAGTGAGCCCACACGATCTAGTATCAAAATAATATAACCACCTACAGTCGCTCAAAAAAGTATCCGAACACCATGGTTGATTACAGAATTCAGAAAAAAATATCTAGCAAAGATATTGTTTAGAAATTAGTGATCTGGCAACCTTCGTGTCACGTGATTACAGAATTCAGGAAAAATATCTGGAGCGTGTACAGCAACTGTACCAACTCCAGTTACCGTTCACAGCAAACTGGAGCGTGTGCAGTTACTGCACACGCTCCAGTTTGCTGTGAACGGTAACTGCACACGCTCGATATTTCCGTGAGTGAGCCCACACGATCTAGTATCAAAATAATATAACCACCTACAGTCGCTCAAAAAAGTATCCGAACACCATGGTTGATTACAGAATTCAGAAAAAAATATCTAGCAAAGATATTGTTTAGAAATTAGTGATCTGGCAACCTTCGTGTCACGTGATTACAGAATTCAGGAAAAATATCTGGAGCGTGTACAGCAACTGTACCAACTCCAGTTACCGTTCACAGCAAACTGGAGCGTGTGCAGTTACTGCACACGCTCCAGTTTGATGTGAACGGTAACTGCACACGCTCGATATTTCCGTGAGTGAGCCCACACGATCTAGTATCAAAATAATATAACCACCTACAGTCGCTCAAAAAAGTATCCGAACACCATGGTTGATTACAGAATTCAGAAAAAAATATCTAGCAAAGATATTGTTTAGAAATTAGTGATCTGACAACCTTCGTGTCACGTGATTACAGAATTCAGGAAAAATATCTGGAGCGTGTACAGCAACTGTACCAACTCCAGTTACCGTTCACAGCAAACTGGAGCGTGTGCAGTTACTGCACACGCTCCAGTTTGATGTGAACGGTAACTGCACACGCTCGATATTTCCGTGAGTGAGCCCACACGATCTAGTATCAAAATAATATAACCACCTACAGTCGCTCAAAAAAGTATCCGAACACCATGGTTGATTACAGAATTCAGAAAAAAATATCTAGCAAAGATATTGTTTAGAAATTAGTGATCTGGCAACCTTCGTGTCACGTGATTACAGAATTCAGGAAAAATATCTGGAGCGTGTACAGCAACTGTACCAACTCCAGTTACCGTTCACAGCAAACTGGAGCGTGTGCAGTTACTGCACACGCTCCAGTTTGCTGTGAACGGTAACTGCACACGCTCGATATTTCCGTGAGTGAGCCCACACGATCTAGTATCAAAATAATATAACCACCTACAGTCGCTCAAAAAAGTATCCGAACACCATGGTTGATTACAGAATTCAGAAAAAAATATCTAGCAAAGATATTGTTTAGAAATTAGTGATCTGGCAACCTTCGTGTCACGTGATTACAGAATTCAGGAAAAATATCTGGAGCGTGTACAGCAACTGTACCAACTCCAGTTACCGTTCACAGCAAACTGGAGCGTGTGCAGTTACTGCACACGCTCCAGTTTGATGTGAACGGTAACTGCACACGCTCGATATTTCCGTGAGTGAGCCCACACGATCTAGTATCAAAATAATATAACCACCTACAGTCGCTCAAAAAAGTATCCGAACACCATGGTTGATTACAGAATTCAGAAAAAAATATCTAGCAAAGATATTGTTTAGAAATTAGTGATCTGACAACCTTCGTGTCACGTGATTACAGAATTCAGGAAAAATATCTGGAGCGTGTACAGCAACTGTACCAACTCCAGTTACCGTTCACAGCAAACTGGAGCGTGTGCAGTTACTGCACTCGCTCCAGTTTGCAGTTGCTTTGGTTGTGAGGGAAAATTCTGTCGAAGTGAGAGTAGATCGTCTTATCAAAATTTGCGTAAGCATACTTTTACTTTATTTTATGTTCAACTATATGTAAATGATGTGAGAAGTGTCCTATTTTTCAAAACTTGCTCGTCAAAATCTGTTACGTCAATTTTTAACTCTCTTTAGGAGGAGGAGTTGTGATGGTCCACCCATTCACTTTTACTTTTCCTTAACCAGTTTTGCTTTATTTATGTTATATTTATCAGTTTTGGGGATTTTAATTCATTCTGTAGACTGTCTCAATCCTCGTTCTGAGCTGCAGGAGTTGCGCATGCACAACTCCGATCTTTTGATTGACAACCGCTAAAGCCCATGCAGGACACGCCCCCTCTTGCGTCATAGCTAGTGTGATAGTCAGTTTATGCAAATGTATTTCCCGGCATGCAACATGACGTGCCAGCTTTGTATGCTGCTTGTTATCACGTGGTGACGTTAGGTCACAGAGTTAGTATTGAGATTGTGTAGGCGTGATGAGATACAGAGGGAGAAGCAGAGTTTTTGTGAATTAGTGTAGACAGAATTTTTGTACAAGATGCAGTCGAGATTTTCACTTTGAGTTTTGTGAGTTGAATTTTTGGAAATAAACTTTCGAATCTTTGCTATTTTTTCTCTTGAGCAACGTAAATTGATATTGTAATTAGATTTAAACTTTAATTAAACTTGGCAATCATTTTTGAATTCTTACTTGATAAGTAACGCCTGCTGGCAATCCTATTTCAACTTTTATTTGGCAAGTTATTATTGCCTGGTGCGCGATAGAGCTATCCAGAATTTGAATAAATTGGATCAGATAAAAGGTCCAACTTTAAAAAGTTAATCTTTGGAGCATTACATCCCCAATCATACATACTTAATGTGTGATAGGAGGTTTCTGTCTTTTCCCTGTAGCTCTCCACTGGGTCTCCTTCGTCTATTGGGGCGGGGGTGGCTCAGTCGGTAGCGCGCCAGGCTCGTAATCTGTAGTTCCCAGGTTCGAGTCCCAGCTGGGTCAGCGTTGAGATTTATCTCCGCAAAATTCCCCGCCCTGACCACGGTCAGTAGGGGACACCGATGGGCTTGGAAAGGCCGCCGTCCGTCGGATGGGACGTTAAGCCGTGGCTCCGTGTGCGGGAGAGTCATACCCTTGTGCACGTTAAAGAACACACCCTGGATGGCCTTGACGGCAGGCTACCATCTATCTCCCAACAGCTGTTCCAGTGGGTCCCCTCCCCCAACCTTCTCTGAGCCTTCGGGGTCCATGTGACCTGGCCATTTAGCCCATGGTGTGCAAAAAAGTGCCTCTCAGAGGTAAAACAACCCAACCCAATAGGTGGGCCTGTGTCATCTCAACAGCCCACACCTTTAGTGCAAACGCAGGGACAACAGATTAACCCACGGATTGGCTTGACGGTAAGTTAAAAGATCATGCATGAATTGAAACAATTGTTATCTCTATTAAAGTGTTGTATTTTAGATGTCCAAGTGTATTATTAATGTTCACTTATAAAATAATAGAAATTTTAATGCTATCACTATTACTAACTATATTCTTAATGCTACCTAGCATAAAATAGTCACTAATTTTGATTACTACTACTCCTTTTTCTGGGATCTCTAACATGAAGATCTGGATTACAACTATTTTCTCTTCTGGGCGATTCCCTAAACATGAAAGTGTTGCATGTCATCAAATTTTTTACATATTGTAAAGGGGAATATCTTGTGTCTTTGACAAAATATGTTATCCTTACAAAATCCAGTCAGAACCAACTATAAATTTAAGGGTTTTTATTTTCTAAAACCATAAATAAGAGAGAGAGAGACTATAATCAGGGATGAGCTAAAAGATCAGAAATAAGAGGTATGGTAAATGCATGATTTTACAAATATTTCCTTTTTTTACCTTTTTTTATCTCGTTTTCAAAGAAAACGAGATAGTTTTGCTTTGTCATCTGTCTGGCCATCTGTAGACAACACTTTTTTTGTTTTCATAGATAAATTAAAAATGCTTTTTGTGTTGGATAAGTATGGATGAAATATTATGATATGCACTTTCCAAATCTCTCTAAAGCTATAATTACGCCCTCTAGCAGTGGAAAAGATCAAATTGTCAAACGAATATTGTGAACGATGTATTTAAGCTTGAGATTTGAAATTTTGGTGGTGGAATGTGTGAAGATCACGAAGTTTCTATTGTCAGCAATGAAATCCTTAGACCCACAGGGGATGGGAAAACGCACCTTTTATAGTTTTAGCAGATAGTTGTTTGTTTTTAGAGATAAATGAAAAATTCTTTTTGGGTTAGATGTGAATCACACTATTTTATCAATTCCTACTTTTTAAATCTTCTAAAAACTAATTGTGACTAAAGGTGGAAAAATTTTGCAGATTCCAAAATTTTAAACAAATTTGCAAACAATGTATTTAAGCAAGAAATTTAAAATTTTGGTGGTGGAATGTGAATGCCATGATATTTCTATTGGCAACAATGGATTGACCTTTTAGACACAGGGGGGTGGGAAAACACAACTTTTTGTTTCGGTAGATAATTGTATTTAGAGTTACTGCACACGCTCCAGTTTGCTGTGAACGGTAACAGCACACGCTTAATATTTCCGTGATTGAGCCCACACGATCTAGTATCAAAATATGACCACCTACAGCCGCTCAAAAAGGTATCCGAACACTGTGGTTGATTACAGAATTCAGAAAAAATATCTGGCAACGATTTTTTTAGAAATTAGTGATTTGGCAACCTTCGTGTCACGTGACACGAAGGTTGCCAGATGGTATGGGGTGCCACGATGGCATGGGTGCCAATGGCACCCCATACCATAACACCAGAGGCCAGATCTGTATGGTAGCTGCATCATGCATGTCTCTCTGAGCCTATCGCCACGTTACCTCCAGATACAAATTCGTCCATCATGGTGCTGCATACTGAAGCAGAATTCATCTGAAAAGATGCGATGCCTTTCGTACATCCATGCGTGACGTTCTTGGCACCATTGCAGTTTCATATGCTTGTGTTGTAGAGTCAATGGTAGCCAAAGCAATGGCCGCCTTGGAAAGATATCCCGATCCTGCAGACTGATATTGAATATGATGATTGAATGTCGTCTGCATTGATGTGCAACATACCCTAACTGTTGAGCTAAGGTGTCTGATGCGGCTGTACGATCATTCAAAGCCATGCACACGAGATGTCTGTCCTCTCGTTCGTTTTTGTGACAGTCCATTGAGATCCTTCATATCGATGAGTTCGTACCTCTCTACCCACTGACGCCATATTCTCATCACTGTGGCAACATTCCGTCCAACACGAGCAATGATGTCTCGGTACGATAATCCGCCTTCCTGTAATCCCACAATTCTCCCTCGATCAAAGTCAGAAACCTGACGGAGGCCGTGTTCTTCGACAGGGCATACTTGATCCTTTAGTGCGCAAGAACTGCGAGCAAACACAATTCCACTGCCTTACACCGGCTCTTTGTAATCTCCTCTGATACCACTTCCAGGGAGCGTTACTGTCACATGATGGGCGTATGTCCTCTGCACTTTGAATCATTTATATTTCGGGCCAATCTGGTGAGTTCTTCTTGGTGTTGCACTTTTAATGGCCAGCAGTGCATGTACAAAGAAACTTGTTTCGGATTTCAAAGCAGGTAGACAAGTTCAGAGTTCGTTATGACAAGGATTTCGGGGGGACAAGGATGCCCCTTCCCTTTCTACTGGGTACGTCTTTGACTTTGATTAAAAAGAATTTGACCCGATTTATAATCTTGATTATGAAGAAATCCTTTCTTTGTGGATTTGTCGAAAGAAAAACTGACTTCATTTATTATTTTGGTTGTGAAGAAAGTCTGCCCTCGTCTAGGAAAAAACCCTATCCTGATTAACGAGAAAAATACCGTAATTTATTCTCTTAACTATAAAGAAACCTTGCTTTGGTATTTAGCATAATGTAGGAAAAAACCTCTCCTGGTGTACGACTCTGCTTAAGGAGAAACTGCCCCGATTTCTTTTCATTATGGAACACACCTTTCTTCTTTATTACAATCATTTACGAGAAACCTTCCCTGATGCATTCCTCTGATTGAAGAGAAATTGGTCTCCTTTATTATTTTGATTTTTAATACTTCCTGGAATATTATCATCATTCTATTTTATTGCCCTGTCTGTCAACCAACCTGACTATCTGGTTGTATTAATATTTTAACAACGTAGCGATGAATGAGGGTTCCCTTAATACATACGTTTTCACCTGGCACACCCAAAGTCTAACATTTGGGAAAGGGTTAACACTCGATACTTTGATCAAGGCTGTCCAGCGTGTGCTTCAACGTCAGACTCTAAATATTCTCGTTAAATAAGCATGAAATGGTTGTTATTGGAACAGAGCGTTTTGCTGTGTTGATGCATAAAATCATATCCTGCAGAAAAAGGGGCGGGGGTGGCTCAGTCGGTAGCGCGCCAGGCTCGTAATCTATAGTTCCCAGGTTCGAGTCCCAGCTGGGTCAGCGTTGAGATTTATCTGCGCAAAATTTCCCCGCCCTGCCCACGGTCAGTAGGGGACACCGATGGGCTTGAAAAGGCCGCCGTCCGTCGGATGGGACGTTAAGCCGTGGCCCCGTGTGCGGGAGAGCCATACCCTGTGCACGTTAAAGAACATGCTGGATGGCCTTGACGGGAGGCTACCATCTGTCTCCCAACAGCTGTTCCAGTGGGTCCCCCTCCCCCAACCTTCTCTGAGCCTTCGGGGTCCATGTGATCTGGCCATTTAGCCCATGGTGTGCAAAAAGTGCCGCTCAGAGGTAAAACAACCCAAACAACCTGCAGAAAAATGGCCAAGTTGTGTGGGGAAGTCGGTTTTCACCATCATTTGTCATACTTTTTTGCCATTCCGCTTCATTGGGTACAGTTCCATATTCCATCACTCAGGCCAGGGCCTATGAAAAAAAGGGATGGTTGGTGGTGGGGTCATGAAACTGAATCGAGTCGGAAAAAATTACGGAGCACTGTATTTTCTTTGCAGTTTACCATTACCCTCTCCGCTTCAAAATGGGCGGGGGTGGCTCAGTCGGCAGCGCGCCAGGCTCGTAATCTGTAGTTCCCAGGTTCGAGTCCCAGCTGGGTCAGCGTTGAGATTTATCTCCGCAAAATTCCCCGCCCTGCCCACGGTCAGTACGGGACACCGATGGGCTTGGAAAGGCCGCCGTCCGTCGGATGGGACGTTAAGCCGTGGCACCGTGTGCGGGAGAGCCATACCCTGTGCACGTTAAAGAACACGCTGGATGGCCTTGACGGGAGGCTACCATTTGTCTCCCAACAGCTGTTCCTGTGGGTCCCCTCCCCCAACCTTCTCTCAGCCTTCGGGGTCCTTGTGACCTGGCCATTTAGCCCATGGTGTGCAAAAAAGTGCCGCTCAGAGGTAAAACAACCCAAACCGGCACTTATCTCAATGGTAACTCAGATACAGAACCTTATTACTTCTTAGTTTTTTTTTTAATGTGACTGATGGTAATTTAAAGGTCTCAATTAAATCTGTTTAAATCCCTATATACAACAATATTAGTTCGATATTTAGAGAGTTATTGGAATCCGAATATTTAACAGCAACAATGCCAGTTTAATCGGAAAAAATAATCGAAACAAATCTAAATTAATAAGTCCCATAAAATGTTGTATAATTCACAAAAAAAGTGAATAAGTGAAAGTAACAAATTGCAGAAACAAATAAGTAAAGTAATTCAAGCATACTTCCTATTTATTTTTATAACTTGCAAAGCAAACAAAAATAATTATCTGTATTTCACGGCATTGTACTTAAATTCTAAATTTCCAAGTCTAATCAATCATTCGACTTTCCTATAAACCGGTTAATTCGTCATCAGAGTCATCTCATTTTCGCTGATAGAATTGACAGAGAAATATTTTTACCATGGTTTTAGTGCAAATAGAACAAACCGATACAGAAGAGAAAAATAAACAAATTATTGAATTTTATTTAAAGACATCTTTATTCCTTGTAAAAAAATGATAAAACTGACTAGAACGATATAAAAATGCTCTTCTAAAACTGACCAGCACGACTTTTTCACTATAAAAATACGTAATGCACAAACTATCACCACTATGCCACTCAGCTACCATCTGAATACCACAACACTATTCGATTGATGAACATAACCATCAAACTGAAGTAGTAAACGTTGAAAATTTTCCTTCGGCATTTTCGTTGTTAATTGAAACTCTTCGAAATACGCATGTCCTTGAAAATTGATCATCTTGTTTATAAAAGGTAAATCTTTTCATTTCTGATATCAAAGCTCACCTCAGTCTAGTTCAAAGACTTCGTCATCACAGTCTAGTTCAAAGACACCTTCGTCATCACAGTCTAGTTCAAAGACACCTTCGTCATCAGAGTCTAGTTCAAAGACACCTTCGTCATCAGAGTCTAGTTCAAAGACACCTTCGTCATCAGAGTCTAGTTCAAAGACACCTTCGTCATCAGAGTCTAGTTCAAAGACACCTTCGTCATCACAGTCTAGTTCAAAGACACCTTCGTCATCACAGTCTAGTTCAAAGACACCTTCGTCATCAGAGTCTAGTTCAAAGACACCTTCGTCATCAGAGTCTAGTTCAAAGACACCTTCGTCATCAGAGTCTAGTTCAAAGACACCTTCGTCATCAGAGTCTAGTTCAAAGACACCTTCGTCATCAGAGTCTAGTTCAAAGACACCTTCGTCATCAGAGTCTAGTTCAAAGACACCTTCGTCATCAGAGTCTAGTTCAAAGACACCTTCGTCATCAGAGTCTAGTTCAAAGACACCTTCGTCATCAGAGTCTAGTTCAAAGACACCTTCGTCATCAGAGTCTAGTTCAAAGACACCTTCGTCATCAGAGTCTAGTTCAAAGACACCTTCGTCATCAGAGTCTAGTTCAAAGACACCTTCGTCATCAGAGTCTAGTTCAAAGACACCTTCGTCATCAGAGTCTAGTTCAAAGACACCTTCGTCATCAGAGTCTAGTTCAAAGACACCTTCGTCATCAGAGTCTAGTTCAAAGACACCTTCGTCATCAGAGTCTAGTTCAAAGACATCTTCGTCATCAGAGTCTAGTTCAAAGACATCTTCGTCATCAGTCTAGTTCAAAGACATCTTCGTCATCACAGTCTAGTTCAAAGACATCTTCGTCATCACAGCCTTGTTCAAAGACATCTTCGACATCACAGCCTTGTTCAAAGACATCTTCGACATCACAGCCTTGTTCAAAGACATCTTCGACATCACAGCCTTGTTCAAAGACATCTTCGACATCACAGCCTTATTCAAAGACATCTTCGACATCACAGCCTTATTCAAAGACATCTTCGACATCACAGCCTTATTCAAAGACATCTTCGACATCACAGCCTTATTCAAAGACATCTTCGACATCACAGCCTTATTCAAAGACATCTTCGACATCACAGCCTTATTCAAAGACATCTTCGACATCACAGCCTTATTCAAAGACATCTTCGACATCACAGCCTTATTCAAAGACATCTTCGACATCACAGCCTTATTCAAAGACATCTTCGACATCACAGCCTTATTCAAAGACATCTTCGACATCACAGCCTTATTCAAAGACATCTTCGACATCACAGCCTTATTCAAAGACATCTTCGACATCACAGCCTTATTCAAAGACATCTTCGACATCACAGCCTTATTCAAAGACATCTTCGACATCACAGCCTTATTCAAAGACATCTTCGACATCACAGCCTAGTTGGAGGACATCTTCCGTTATCAGACTAGTTTAAAGATATTTTCGTCATCAGACTAGTTTAAAGATATTTTCGTCATCAGACTAGTTTAAAGATATTGTTACGACAGAAGGAATCTGGCAACCGAAAGCAAAAAGTTTCAGCCAACGAATAAGAACTTTGGGAGAATTTGGAGAAGGAGAGTGGAGCGTTAACGGTCGTTGTGTTGTAACGGTCGGTGAGTTCGAAAATGGACGGTGAGCTGTTCTGAGACAGTGCGCGTAAGTATCAAGAAGTAACTTGATGTGTTGTGTATACGCGGAAGGATAAAAGTGGGATCTTTTATCGTTAAGTATCAAGAAGTAACTTGATGTGTTGTGTATACGCGGAAGTATAAAAGTGGGAACTTTTATGGCTAACTTCGAATGTCTACACGGACTGTCTTTTTGTTCGGCTATTGTGTGAAAAGTTATTAGCACAGGACGAGAATTGGTTTACGAGTGAAGATCTTCGGGTGACCTGGTAAATCAAGTAAAAGGTAGTATTTAGTAAAATACACAGAGCTGATATTGTGTGCTCTACGCAGGAAGATTGATGACTTGTGCATGTTAATAGTTGATTTGTTGATAAGATACTTCATCCATATTTCCTTTGTAACAATTTACCTTGTATTGAATTTGGTTTTGAAATATAGCTTTTAATACTCACGCTCAGTGGCTATCCATTTTTGTAATCCGCAACATTTGGTGTCAGAAGCGGGATAATTTATTGAATGCCGTTAACTAGAAGTATGGATGAATTAGTAAAGTTGTTAAATGACTTGAAAGCCGATATGAAAGCCGATATAGCTGCCCAAAGCGATAAAATAGGTGACCAGATGACTGATATGGCTACACAGATGAATGACATTAAAAGTCAAAATAGCGAAATGGCCGCACAAAATAATGAGTTGAGAACTGAGATAGTTTCTCAAAAAGATGATTTGAAAGCCGAAATGGCCGCACAAAATAATGAGTTGAGAAATAAAATAGGTGACCTGGCCGCACAAAATACTGAGATGAGAGCTGAAGTGGCTTCTCAAATTGATAAGATTTCTGATAAGTGTAAGGACATTATGACCGAACTAAATAGTGTAAAAGATGATCTTGATAGTGTTAAGTTAGATTATAAACACGAAATTGAAATTGTAAAAACTGATTGTGAACGCCAGTTTCAGATTTTGAGAAATGAAATGTTACCTTCTGCCTGTGATAATAATAATTCTAGTGGAAATAATGTTATTACACATATCGCTAAAAATACAACTAAACCTTCTACATATGATGGTCAATCATCTTGGACAGTATTTAAAACACAATTCGAAGTTATCGCTACAGCCAATGAGTGGAATGAATTCCAAAAGGCCAGTTTTCTTGCAGCTTCCTTAAGAAATTCTGCTGCGGAAGTTTTGCAGTCTGTTCCAGAAGAAAAACGACTTGATTATCAAAGTCTAGTTTCTGCATTAGAACTAAGGTTTGGTGATAGTTATTTAAAACAATATTACGTGACTCAATTTAAACATCGCATGCAGAAAAATGGTGAAACTTTGCAAGAGCTTGCTAGTGATATTGAGCGTCTAGCTAGATTGGCTTATAGTAACTGTCCACCAGAAATTCAAGATAATTTAGCTCAATTACAATTTATTGATGCTATTGCTGACCCTGACACTCAGCAATCTCTGAGGATGTTGGAAGGTGAATCCTTAAAGTCAGCTGTGGTACATGCTATGAAATACGAGTGCTCCAGGCTTTCCTCCCGAGCGAACAAACGTGCAGTGAGATTTGTGAGTGCAGAAGAAACTGTAGAAAAGGATAATGAAATGAAAGAACTAACCAAAGCCATACTATCCGTTTTGAAAGATATAAAAGGTTCTTCTTCAAAACCTACAACAGACCTCCAGTGTTGGAATTGTGGCAAGACAGGACACATTCGTACCAACTGCACTAGGAAACGAATGAGGAGTCCAAGTACATCAACTAGACAACAGGATCAGAGAAACAGAAAATTTATCAATCTTGCGAGGCAAAGGCTGGTTGTTGATTGGTTGGCCCCAGGGGAAGTCGCCCACGTTTCAACATTGCATGGTGATAATAATGGATTAGTAGCTGATGGAGCCATAAATGGAATACCTTGCCGTATGATAGTCGACACTGGTGCAAATGTAACTTTACTCAGAACGGATATAATAAAGAAAATAATACCTCACCCAAACTTGAATAATACACAGTCTAGAATAAGCCTACAAACGGCCACTGGAGATCGTGCAAAGGTTCATGGAAAAATAGAACTTAATATTCGAGTTGGTAGCTGTCTGGTTCGCCATCCTGTTTACATCGCTGACATCTACGACGAATGCATATTAGGCCTTGATTTTCTTAAGAAACATGGATTCAACATTAGACCCAGTGATAACCTACTCATCTATGAGACAGAAGAGATTCCTCTGCTTAGCCGGACGACTGATTCTTTATCAAGCGTAACTCCAATATTAGTGACGGAAGACACAGAGATCCCAGCACAAAGTGAAGTTATAGTCCGTGGACATCGGGCGGAGACTTCTGGGGCCTTCCGATTGGCAGTTACTGATGCCTCTGGTAAAGGAGCTTTGGCTCATAATATCCTGGTTGCAAGGACTTTAGTCAGAATAGATAAAGAACAGATCCCTATCAGAGTGATGAACTGTAACAAATCCAGTAGAATGTTAAAAAAAGGTGAGGAATTAGCAATATGTGAAGCTGTTACCTGTGTAACAAGTATAAATAAAATAGAAGTTACCGATTCATATCAAAATCATACAGACATCCCGTCTCATCTTACTGAATTATGGAGAGAAACAAGACAAATATTAACTGAAAACCAAGCTGTTAAGGCCGAGAACCTATTAAAAGAATTTTCTGACATTTTTTCTGCCACATCAAATGATTATGGCCGTACTAACCTGACAGAACATAAAATCAACACTGGTGATTCTCCTCCAGTCCATCTGCCGGCAAGAAGGCTTCCATTGGCAAAAAGAGAGGAGACGGAACAACTCATAAAGGACATGGAAGCTCAGGGCATTATAGAACCATCACAGAGTCCCTGGACATCACCAGTAGTTCTTGTCAAGAAAAAAGATGGATCTACACGATTTTGTGTAGATTATCGCAGATTAAATGACGTAACAAAGAAAGATTCCTTTCCTTTACCCAGGATTGACGATACACTAGACACTTTATCTGGGTCAGAATGGTTCTCAACATTAGATTTAAAGAGCGGCTATTGGCAAGTTGGTATACGTCCTGAAGACCGTGAGAAAACGGCTTTCAGTACAGGGAATGGACTTTGGCAGTTTAAGGTGATGCCATTTGGACTTTGTAATGCACCTGCCACATTTGAGCGACTAATGGAGTCAGTGCTCAAAGGTTTGTCTTTGGAGGTCTGCCTGGTTTACTTGGACGACATCATAGTTCTTGGAAGAACTTTTGAAGAACATTTGAGAAATCTTCGTCAAGTATTTGAAAAACTTAAGGCAGCCAAGTTAAAATTGGGACCGACAAAGTGTAAACTGTTCCAGCAAGAAGTTCATTACCTTGGTCATGTGATCACTACAGCAGGGATTAAGACTGATCCTAGTAAGATAGAAGCTGTAAGAGACTGGCCTCCACCACAAGATGTTCATCAACTTCGTAGTTTTATTGGACTTTGCACCTACTATAGAAGATTTGTCAAAGGTTTCTCCAACATCGCAAGGCCATTACATCGTCTGACAGAAGAGGGCCAGCGGTTTATGTGGACCACCGAATGCGATATAGCCTTTCAACAGCTGAAGAAAACTCTTTCCACAGCACCAGTGCTAGCGTACCCACAAACTGGAAAACAATTCGTAATAGATACTGACGCAAGTAACACAGGAGTTGGTGCTGTGCTTTCACAAGAACAAGACGGACAGGAGAGAGTTATTGCATACTTTAGTAAAACTTTATCCAAACCAGAGCGGAATTACTGTGTAACACGCAAAGAACTGTTAGCAATAGTAAAAGCAATAGAACATTTTCATCACTATCTCTATGGCCAGAAATTCCTTATACGTATTACACTTAGATGGTTATTAAACTTCAAAAACCCTGAAGGACAAATCGCTAGGTGGATACAACGGTTACAAGAATACGATTTCTCCATCGAACATCGAAGTGGTAAAATGCATAAGAATGCAGATGCTCTTTCCAGGCGCCCATGTATTGACAACTGTAAACATTGCTATAATGCAGAACTGAAATTTGGAACTAAAGAGATAATGCCCATAAGACAAATAGTATCGACACAAACAAACAGTGACACCCCTAACATCTGGAATCCAATTGAAATCAGGAAGGCTCAACTAGATGATGAAGACATAAAACCAATAATGGAATTGATTGAAAAATCTGATGCAAGACCTAATTGGGAGCAAATCTCGAGGTATAGTCCAACTACTAAAAGTTACTGGGCACAGTGGGACTCCTTAAAAATGGAAGACGGAGTATTATACAGAAGATGGGAGAATCCCACTGGACGGCTGATCCGTTGGCAGATAATCCTTCCTCGATCCCGAGTGGAACTTGTGATGAAAGATGTACATGATAGTGCCACTGGAGGACACTTCGGTGTTAATAAGACATTAGCCAAAGCCAGGGAACGATTTCATTGGTTGAAAAGTAGGGCAGACGTTGAGAGATGGTGTAGGCAATGTGAAGCCTGTGCAGCAAAGAAAGGCCCTAAGACTAGGAGTCGGGGTAAGCTGCAGACGTATAACGTTGGTGCCCCTTTTGAAAGAATAGCCATTGATGTAATGGGTCCGTTTCCTAGAACTGATGATGGAAATCGATATTTATTAGTGGTAATGGATTATTTCACAAAGTGGCCTGAGGTATATCCCATCCAAGACCAGGAAGCAACAACAGTGGCTGAGATGATAGTTAATAACTTCATTAGTAGGTATGGAGTACCTTTACAACTCCACTCTGATCAAGGACGGAATTTTGAATCCAATGTGTTTAAAGGCATCTGTCAACTATTAGGTATTCAGAAAACCAGAACAACTCCCTTACACCCTCAGTCGGATGGTATGGTTGAAAGGTTCAATAGAACAATTGCTCAGCATTTAGCATTATTTGTGAACGACCACCAACGTGACTGGGATCGCCATGTACCACTCCTTTTGCTGGCATATAGAACGGCAGTGCATGAGACAACTGGACAGACACCTTCCATGATGATTTTTGGAAGAGAGTTACGTCTTCCCTGTGACCTTTTATATGGTCGGCCCGAAGCAATGCCTGTGTCCACTCCACAATACGTACAAGAATTGCAACAACGACTAGAAGAAATCCATCACTCTGTTAGACATAACATCGACATAACAAGTGACAGAACCAAAACAAGATATGACAGTAAAATAAATGGAACTATTTTCAATCAAGGAGATCTTGTCTGGCTATACAGTCCACATAGAAAAAAAGGACTATCTCCAAAACTTCAGAAACCTTGGGAAGGTCCATATACAATAGTTAACAGGATTAATGACGTGGTATATCGCATTCGTCGACGTCCAGCTACAAAGTGCAAGGTGGTTCACGTGGATCGTTTGGCTCCGTTTCATCGAAGAACTGAAGAAACTTTGGAATCCAGAATTGTTCGGGACGAACAAGACCTAGGAAGGGGGCAGTGTTACGACAGAAGGAATCTGGCAACCGAAAGCAAAAAGTTTCAGCCAACGAATAAGAACTTTGGGAGAATTTGGAGAAGGAGAGTGGAGCGTTAACGGTCGTTGTGTTGTAACGGTCGGTGAGTTCGAAAATGGACGGTGAGCTGTTCTGAGACAGTGCGCGTAAGTATCAAGAAGTAACTTGATGTGTTGTGTATACGCGGAAGGATAAAAGTGGGATCTTTTATCGTTAAGTATCAAGAAGTAACTTGATGTGTTGTGTATACGCGGAAGTATAAAAGTGGGAACTTTTATGGCTAACTTCGAATGTCTACACGGACTGTCTTTTTGTTCGGCTATTGTGTGAAAAGTTATTAGCACAGGACGAGAATTGGTTTACGAGTGAAGATCTTCGGGTGACCTGGTAAATCAAGTAAAAGGTAGTATTTAGTAAAATACACAGAGCTGATATTGTGTGCTCTACGCAGGAAGATTGATGACTTGTGCATGTTAATAGTTGATTTGTTGATAAGATACTTCATCCATATTTCCTTTGTAACAATTTACCTTGTATTGAATTTGGTTTTGAAATATAGCTTTTAATACTCACGCTCAGTGGCTATCCATTTTTGTAATCCGCAACAATATTTTCGTCATCAGAGCCTATTTCAGAGAGATCTTCATCACAGCCTAGTTCAAAGATATCTTCGTCATCAGGAATTGATCCCTCGTCACTTTTACCTGAGTGAAAGAGATAATAAGGATTTTCTCCAGGTATTCCATTCACAAGAGAAATCCAGATGTGCTTGTCCTTCAGTATGAAACCATTCATACAAGCAGCAGCAACCACTGCGGAAGAATTCTTAAAAACAACGAAGCAGTAGTTAATGGTCTTAGTATAGAGCCTAGGCCTACAGATGGCATCGATTTCTCCGAACACATCGAAAGCCATCTCGATGTCCCAATATATGGTGCTTGGGTGAATATTCTCCACCAAGACGCATCTCTCCCTCTCTCCAGGTTTAAGCTTAGCTAGGAGAAATTCAATTTCATCATTGTCTCCCAGGTAGGATTGACTGGTAATTGACTTCGCCTGAAGTGCTCTGCCTTTGATTTGCACGCCATTTAAATGTTCCACGGCCTCTTTAGGACCAAGGTGGGTGGAAAACAGTACGATGGCTATGCCTTGGAAGCCTTTCCTGTTCTTGTGAAAAAACCACAAATGATTCACTCGATCGTACTCCTTCAAAAGAGGCAGCAAAGTTTTCTTGTCGACAGAAGAATCGATGTTCTTCAGTATAATTGCATTTTTCAGATCATAATAGATGTGCATGCGAGAAAATGATTCGTTGTTCGGCATCCAAATGGACAACTCTTTTCCTCTTCGTTCCGTTGGTAAATATTTCCATCATCCAAATATCTTCTCCTTCCGTCATCTTTCGAACTCTTGCGAACTAAAGAAAGAATTAATCTCATCAGGAACATAAATGATGTGATTAAAATGTTCATTGAGTAAATTACAATCGATTAAAAAAAGCGTGTAATATTCACGCAATAAATACATAGTTAAAAAAAGAACATATCGTTTTAAAAAAATAATGACTTTTTTACTAATTTATCACCTTCTGGCAGTTTGAATTAAGTTTGCGAAATGCAAGGAGTCTTCGATTTGTGGATTCCTTTTGCAGGAATTTCACACCGAATTACATTATACGGCAAAAATCCCGCAATTACGGAAAATTTTGGGAAAAGTTTTTTTTTTCATTTTAGAGCTAAAAAATATAACAATTGACGTCAAGAATTCTAACAGTGATTCAACAATCTCCTAAACCCAACTGAAAAAGAAGTTTAAAATCCAAGAAGGAGAAAAAGGAAAAAAAATGTATATATATATTAATATATTATATATATGAGTTCATTGGGTTGTTTTACCTCTGAGCGGCACTTTTTTGCACACCATGGGCTAAATGGCCAGGTCAAATGGACCCCGAAGGCTCAGAAAAGGTTGGGGGATGGGACCCACTGGAACAGCTGCTAAAAGACAGATGGTAGCCTCCCGTCAAGGCCATCCAGCGTGTTCTTTAACGTGCACAGGGTATGGCTCTCCCGCACACGGGGCCACGGCTTAACGTCCCATCCGACGGACGGCGGCCTTTCCAAGTCCATCGGTGTCGCCTACTGACCGTGGGCAGGGCGGGGAATTTTGCGGAGATAAATCTCAACGCTGACCCAGCTGGGACTCGAACCTGGGAACTACAGATTACGAGCCTGGCGCGCTACCGACTGAGCCACCCCCGCCTCATATAAGAGTTCATCATACTCCCACCAAGGTTAATATGAACGCAAAAGTTTTTCCCTCCTCTGGTCTAAATTTTCACTCTGACTCAATAACGATAAACGATTTACGATTTAAATATCGCCAAAAGCTTCCCAATATTCGATTGCAATTACAACCACTACTGGAACCTGAGCTGGAACCGAGCTGTTCTCTGACGAATCTCGATTTATGCTAACTTTGCTTAATCTGGAGAAAACGAGGAATGCGATACCATCTCTCTAATATCAACGAAAGAGACTAACGGTGGAGGTGATTTGCTGGTCTTCAGTGGCATAATTCTCAACTGACGTATTCCTCTTCATGTGTTTGATGGAGGCTCTATAGCTGCTCAGAGGTATAGAGAAGAGGTTGGGTTGTTTTACCTTTGAGTGGCACTTTTTTGCACATCATGGGCCAAATGGCCAGGTCACAAGGACCCCGAAGGCTCAGAAGGTTAGGGGAAGGGACCCACTGGAATAGCTGTTGGGAGACAGATGGTAGCCTCCCGTTAAGGCCATCCAGTGTGTTCTTTAACGTCATTTCAAATCGTAAAATTTACCCTTGAGGTGACACAGAATATTTGTTCAAGAGATTGGATTGGGATGTTTTACCTCTGAGTTGCCCTTTTTTTGCGCACATGGAATAAATGGCCAGGTCACAAGCACCCCAAAAGGTCTGCGAAGGGGAGGGGAACCGCTGGACAGCTGTTGGGGAAACAGATGGTAGCCTCCCTCAAGGCCATTCTGCGTGTTCCTTAACGTGCACAGGATATGACTCTACCGCGCATGGGTCCACGGCTTAACGTCCCATCCGACGGACGGTGGCCTTTCCAAGCCCATCGGTGTCCCCTACTGACCATGGGCAGGGCGGGAAGTTTTACGGAGATAAATCTCAACGCTGACCAAGCTGGGAACTGCAGATTACGAGCTTGGTGCGCTACCGACTGAGCCACCCCCGCCCCCAGTATAGAGAAGAGATTCCTGAACTCTACGTACGCTTCAGAGGTACGGTTGGATTTCCTGTTCATGGACAAGAATGTCCGTTAAGCATTGAGCTCGTCTGCTGCAGGAATACACAGAAACGGAAGACTCCAACGACCTAGCCTGGGATAGCAAGTTATCTAAATCCCAGGAACATGTGTGGTTTTGAAGTTAAACTTTCTATTAATGAAAAATATTAATAAAGGGATATCGACTGCATTGGAAAGGTCGCCGTCCGTTGGATGCGAAGTGGAATCGGGATTACGTGATCTCGTTTTCGCCACGTTTATGTGCGCATCCGGTTCTTTCACTGCATTATGACAGGCTGCTGACTTTAGTGCGATACATTGAGGACTAATAAGACTTGGGTTCGAATCCCAGATACAACATGAATATTTGTTATGAGGTGTAACGTCTATCAATTGAGGTCTCGTCTTTCGCACCGGATTTCTCTAAGGCTTGCTGATAGGCTGTTATGAGGTCTACTACCTACCAATATAAGAGCATGTCAGCAAGCCTCAGTGAAGTCCACTGCGAAAAGTGAAACTTCAACAGATAGACGTTACAGCATGAATATTTGTTATGAGGTGTATCTCGATTGGGTTGTTTTACCTCTGAGCAGCACTTTTTTGCACACCATAGGCTAAATGGCCAGGTCACATGGACCCCGAAGGCTCAGAGAAGGTTGGGGAAGGACACCCACTGGAACAGCTGTTGGGAGACAGATGGTAGCCTCCCGACAAGACCATCCAGCACGTTCTTTAAGTGTACAGGGTATGGCTCTCCAGCACACGACCCATGGTTTAACGTCCCATCCGACGGACGGCGGTCTTTCCAAGTCCATCGGTGTCCCCTACTGACCGTGGGCAGGGCGGGGAGTTTTGCGAAGATAAATCTCAACGCTGACACAGCTGGGACTCGAACCTGGGAACTGCAGATTACGAGCCTGGCGCGCTACCGACTGAGCCACCCCTGCCCCGTTGTATCTGGGATTCGAACCCAAGTCTTATTAGTCCTTAATGTATCGCACTAAAGTCAGCAGCCTGTCATAATGCAGTGAAAGAACAGGATGCGCACATACAAAGCGTGTCGAAAACGAGATCGCATAATCCCGATTCCACTTCGCATCCAATGGACGGCGACTTTTCCAATGCAGTCGATATCCCCTTTAGCATTGAAAGCAGATCGGGAGTTGTCGCTTCTCCAAAATTATAGACGAGAGCAAAATGAAGTGTCTAGATGGCCTTGCCTTAACCGTACTTAACATTTATTGCAGACTTTCAAACAGCGAAGTCACTGCATTATTAAAAGAGCTCAATTGGCTTAGCTGTCAGAGCATCTGATCCCGACTCCGTAGGTTCGTACCCCACTCGCCCAAAACAATTTTTTTTCTTCTAAATTTCATATCGAGTTTAAGTAAGATCCCGTGGTCGAGGTTAGTGCACTTTGCTGATGATCAAAGAGATCTGGGTTCGGTCCCCGGGTTTGTCTTATTTCTCTGCTGAGGTTCAGTCATCATCATAGACCTACTATAGCCTGTCAGAAGCCTTTAGAATGGAAAATACCATGACTTATTGGAATGAAAGTGGAAAAAAAACGAGAAATTTTCATTCCATTGAGTGTTGTACGATCCAATCAAAAGATTTTTGAAAAAAAAATGAAAAAAAAGGAAATAATTTAAAAAATTCAAGCCTACTTCGCATTAATTTTTGTAACACCCAATATAAAGAGAAAAATATTTTTTTCTCTATTTCACTGCGCTGTAAAGCAGAAATTTTTAATGTGAGTCGAATTAATCACTCGAATTTGCCATAACTCGGTAGATGGCCAGTTAACACACTTTAAGCAGCAGAATAGTTATCTGCATATTATTTTCTTTGATAGAATTTACCAAAAACAAATTTTTTTTGCCGTAGTTTTAGTACAATCGCTCAAAAAGGTATCCGAACACTACGGTTGATTACAGAATTCAGAAAAAATACCTGGCAACGATTTTTTTAGAAATCAGTGATCTGGCAACCTTCGTGTCACGTGACACGAAGGTTGCCAGATCACTAATTTTTTAAAAAATCATTGCCAGATATTTTTTCTGAATTCTGTAATCAACCATAGTGTTCGGATACTTTTTTGAGCAACTGTAGGTGGTCATATTATTTTGATACTAGATCGTGTGGGCTTACTCACGGAAATATTGAGCGTGTGCAGTTACCGTTCACAGCAAACTGGAGCGTGTGCAGTAACTGCACACGCTCCAGTTTGCTGTGAACGGTAACTGGAGCGTGTACCGTTGCTGTACACGCTCCAGATATTTTTCCTGAATTCTGTAATCACGTGACACGAAGGTTGCCAGATCACTAATTTCTAAAAAAATCGTTGCCAGATATTTTTTCTGAATTCTGTAATTAACCATAGTGTTCGGATACCTTTTTGAGCGACTGTACAGTCGGTCAAAAAAGTATCCGAACACTACGGTTGATTACAAAATTCAGAAAAAATATCTGGCAACGATTTTTTTAGAAATTAGTGATCTGGCAACCTTCTTGTCACGTGACACGAAGGTTGCCAGATCACTAATTTGTAAAAAAATCGTTGCCAGCTATTTTTTCTGAATTTTGTAATCAACCGTAGTGTTCGGATACTTTTTTGAGCGACTGTACAACCAAGTTGAATAATACGATACTTAAGAAAAAAAAAAGAAAAATTAACTGAATTTTATATACAAATATCTTTATTCGTTTTAAATATTTACAAAAGTGACTAACACATGTTATACAAAAAGCTCATGTAAAGCTAACTAGCGCGTTTTTCTTACAATTAAAAATACTTATGTACAAACTATCACAACTGATAATTACTTCTCCACATTCACCTTGACCACTATTACAACTGTGGAGAAGTAATCGGCTATCAACTGAACGCTACAACACTATTCGTATGATGAACATACCCATCAAAACTTACGTTGTGAACTTTGAAAAATTTCCTGCATCTTCTTCGTTATCAATTTAAACTTTTGCCGATAGGCACATTAGTGAAGCTATAAAAACTCACCATCTTAGTAATCTCATTATTTCTAGCTGATATCAAAGCTCATCTCAGAGGCATCTTCATCAGATTCTAGTTCAAAGATATCTTCATCAGGAATTGATCCCTCGTCACTTTTACCTGAGTGAAAGAGAGAATAAGGATTTTCTCCAGGTATTCCATTCACAAGAGAAATCCAGATGGGCTTGTCCTTCAGTATGAAACCATTCATACAAGCGGCAGCAACCATTGCGGAAGAATTCTTCTTAAAAACAACGAAGCAGTAGTTAATGGTCTTAGTATAGAGCCTAGGCATACAGATGGCATCGATTTCTCCGAACACATCGAAAGCCATCTCGATGTCCCAATATATGGTGCTTGGGTGAATATTCTCCACCAAGACGCATCTCTCCCTCTCTCCAGGTTTAAGCTTAGCTAGGAGAAATTCAATTTCATCATTGTCTCCCAGGTAGGATTGACTGGTAATTGACTTCGCCTGAAGTGCTCTGCCGTTGATTTGCACGCCATTTAAATGTTCCACGGCCTCTTTACGACCACGGTGGGTGGAAAACAGTACGATGGCTATGCCTTGGAAGCATTTCCTGTTCTTGTGAAAAAATCACAAATGATTCACTCGATCGTACTCCTTCAAAAGAGGCAGCAAAGTTTTCTTGTCGACAGAAGAATCGATGTTCTTCAGTATAATTGCATTTTTCAAATCATAATAGATGTGCATGCGAGAAAATGATTCGTTGTTCGGCATCCAAAGCGAGCAACTCTTTTCCTCCTCCTTCCTGTCATACATCTGCTCATCATCCAAATATCTTTTCATCTCCGTCATCTTCCGAACTCTTGCGAACTAAGGAAAGAATCAATGTTATATATCATCAGTTTAAATGGTGTGATTAGAATATTCATTATTTGGGTAAATTAAAATTAATACAAAAAAAAAGCGGGCAATATTCATGAAATGAGCGCACAGTTAACAAAAAGGAGAATACATTGTTTTAAAGAAGAATGAAATTTGTAATTTTACTGTTTATCAGCCTGTAGTAGTTCGAATTAAGTGGAAAAGCAGCTAGTGATACAGGCAGTCCTCTTTTTACGTAACCCCTTTTGTTAGGAATTTCGCACTTACGTAAATTGTATCTCAACACTCAGTTTCATAATACGGCAAAAAATAAAAATTCTGCATTAAAGAAATTTTTCAGAAAAGATTTGTTTTACATTTTACAGCTAAAAATATAACGATTGACGTCAAGTACATTGTCTTGACTCCCGTTGTTTATATTTTGATTATTTAATGATATCCAGAGATTCCACATCCCCTAGTGGATCAAGGTGAAGCCGTAGATTCGCAGGTTGCAGTGGTGGCTCGTAGCTAAAATTAGTGGGGGTGCTGCTCCAGAAAATTTTTAGCCTTTGTTTTAAAATTGTGTAAAAGGAAACAAACATGTATAAAAAGAAAATTTATTCAGAAACTTGATAAATTAAAATACTTGATAACTTGATAATATTAAAGCTACGAATATATTTCTCGTTGTTGCTTATGCCTGAGTGAGATATTAGAATATCAGGTGTTGAACGACCTCTTTTCTTAACTGCAACTTTCTCATGGAGAGACAGCTGTGAAAACTTAAGCTGTTGAAGTTCACTTAGTCACAGAACTTATTTCTTGGGGATGCAAGGTCATGGTTAAAGTTTTTTGTTAAATAAAAGAACCGAAAAAAAAAATGAATCAAATAGAATAGCTGGAAGCAGGATAATCATCTAATTCTACACTTTATCACATTCAAGAATATGGTACACGGGTTTTAAGCACAACACACGCGGAGTAAAAAAACTACCTTCAACCAGCACGCCAGGGTCGGCACTGCGGGAACGACAGTGCTCTCTCCCTTGCAGCCTTGCGTGTAGCTTCCTATGTGCGCATGCGCACAACAGTAGCCGCGCCGTTAGTACTGTGAAGCGCACAGTTCCATACAAAGATTTTTGTATCTTTTTCATAAACTGGGGGATGGCTACTGACATTAAGCTTAAGGATTATATATTGTACAAGTATAAAGAAAGAATTAAAGAAAAAAGGATTCATTATATTAAATGTTATTGATAATATCAAGTTGAAATTAGGGGTGCTGCAGTTCCACAGTGTCTATACGCGAGCCGCCACTGGCGGGTTGTAACATCCGTGCTTAGTGTGCGTCGACATTGATTGTTTTCAATATAATAAAGCAAATGTCCACTGCTATGTGCAGAGGAGCGTTGGACTTACACATAAGCTAACTAAGCTTAGAGGTTTTTTTTCTCACTTGCCTAATTATTATTGTGTAGTAGTTCTGAATTTGCATTAATGGCTATAAATGGAAATTATTATTTGCAAAATATAATGAAGGGTTTTCACAACATCAGTTTCGTGTATATTTTAACATTATATATTACGAATATATATATTACCACTTTCAGATTATTGAAGTCTCTTAAATTTGACATTGACTCAGATGGTCAAAGTACAGCACTGAGAGGAAGACAAGAATATTTATTTTCTACATACAGTTGCACATATGCAAACTCTATGAGAATGTGGCTCAACATTTAGCAAATACCGATGGGCTTGGAAAGGCCGCCGTCCGTCGGATGGGACGTTAAGCCGTGGCCCCGTGTGCGGGAGAGCCATACCCTGTGCACGTTAAAGAACACGCTAGATGGCCTTGACGGGAGGCTACCATCTGTCTCCCAACAGCTGTTCCAGTGGGTCCCCTCCCCCAACCTTCTCTGAGCCTTCGGGGTCCATGTGACCTGTGGGCGGGGGTGGCTCAGTCGGTAGCGCGCCAGGCTTGTAATCTGTAGTTCCCAGGTTCGAGTCCCAGCTGGGTCGGCGTTGAGATTTATCTCCGCAAAATTCCCCGCCCTGCCCGCTCTCAGTAGGGGACACCGATGGGCTTGAAAAGGCCGCCGTCCGTCGGATGGGACGTTAAGCCGTGGCCCGTGTGCGGGAGAGCCATACCCTGTGCACGTTAAAGAACACGCTGGATGGCCTTGACAGGAGGCTACCATCTGTCTCCCAACAGTTGTTCCAGTGGGTCCCCTCCCCCAACCTTCTCTGAGCCTTCGGGGTCCATGTGACCTGGCCATTTAGCCCATGGTGTGCAAAAAAGTGCCGCTCAGAGGTAAAACAACCCAACCCATTTAGCTAATAACGGACATTTGGCTCTAAAATGCTTATTTCGTCATTAGGTAGATTTGAACACAGATTTCATTCAGAAAGCTTACCCCGGTACTTTGATATTTTAGTGAGGCTTGCTATTTAAAGACTAGATCAAGCAATATGGGAGGGGGTTACCTTTCCATACTTGTGACGTCAGGTATCGTATAAACTAGACATGCGCATTAGAAGTAAAATTCGAATTAAATTATCTGTTATTAACTCCTCCCCTTAACTGGATATGTAATAAATATTTTTCAAAATAACAATCTGATTTTTGTCCATATTTTTTTCTTAAGCAAATGGGGGTCGAGTGTGATTGACCTCTAAATAAAGGGTTCGCGCTTAGAAAAAGGTTGAACCCACTGGTATGAACAATCGAAAATTGAATGAGGATTAAAAGTGTTATAACACTATTGCTTTTATTTGCACTCAGGTTTGTTTTAAAAGGATCACAAATAATGTTTATATGAAGCTCTGAATCTGAAGCATTTTTTTAAGAACGCATTTATGGGTTGGATTGTTAATTTAAGAACGTATTTATGGGTTGGATTGTTAATTTAAGAACGCATTTATGGGTTGGACCTCTGAGGGCACTTTTTCTGTACACAATAGGATAAATGGCCAGGTCACAAAGACCACGAGGGCTGAGAGAAACGTTAACAAATTATAAAACCGAATATATTTCATTAGCATTCACGTTATTTTTTCAACAAAGCTGTATTACTTATGATTATAATTTCCCACATTCATTTTTATTTCCATTATTTCTTCTCTTCATGATTACAAAAGTGGAAAAAAGAATTTATAAGGAGGCACAACCGTTTTCTGGGCATGGGAGAGTGAGCGATGTGTAATCCAGCCTTGGTTATGGAAATAGAAAACCAAATACCAATTGGAATACCTCAAAAAATAAACATTTCATGGATGTCAGAATAAGAAGAAAGAGGGTTGGGTTGTGTTTTACCTCTGAGTGGCACTTTTTTGCACACCATGGGCTAAATGGCCAGGTCACAAAGACCCCGAAGACTCAGAAGGTTGGGGGAGGGGACCCACTGGAACAGCTGTTGGGAGACAGATGGTAGCCTCCCGTCAAGGCCATCCAGCGTGTTCTTTAACGTGCACAGGGTATGGCTCTCCCACACACGGGGCCACGGCTTAACGTCCCGTCCGACGGACGGCAGCCTTTCCCAGCCCATCGGTGTCCCCTACTGACCGTGGGCAGGGCGGGGAATTTTGCGGAGATAAATCTCAACGCTGACCCAGCTGGGACTCGAACCTGGGAACTACAGATTATGAGCCTGGCGCGCTACCGACTGAGCCACCCCCGCCCCAAAAGAAAGAGGGATGGTATTGTGTTTATGCAGGTGAAAGTCGTGCGAATGGTTCAGATTAGGTGGTTCCGCTTGGAAATTTTTCAGAAAAGGCCTAAAATGTCTGGTACACACCGACGACAGGTTTTATCGCCATTTGGTTGCTTTTGAGAGAGGAAGAATTATAGGCCTATGTGACGCTAGATGACTATACGTCGTGTCGCTGCCCATGTTCATCGGGATGCATGAACTGTTAGACGCTGTTGGAAACAGTGGCGAAATGAAGGTTCTAGCAGAGGAAATGGTGCCCAGTCAGTAGGGAACACCGATGGACTTGGAAAGGCCGCCGTCCGTCGGATGGGACGTTAAGCCGTGGCCCCATGTGCGAGAGAGCCATACCCTGTGCACGTTAAAGAACACACTGGATGGCCTTGACGGGAGGCTACCATCTGTCTCCCAACAGCTGTTCCAGTGGGTCCCCTCCCCCAACCTTCTCTGAGCCTTCGGGGTTCATGTGACCTGGCCATTTAGCCCATGGTGTGCAAAAAAGTGCCGCTCAGAGGTAAAACAACCCAACCCAAAATTCCAGCATGACATCGCCCGTGTACACATTGCTAGGGTCTATAGACAATGGATGTGTGCAATCCTCTCACAGGCTGGCACGGCATCTCGATGAATTATAGGAGCAATTCAACTCTGCTTGGTGTGCAATTCCTCGGGACCATATCCGTCAACTGTATGAATTTATGCCATGCCCTATTGCTGCCTGTATTGCCGTTCAGGGCGGTGCAACCACCTTCTGAGGCAGTCACATTTTGCTGCATTATCTTATCTTCTAACAGCTGTGTAAGTGGCTGCAAATTAAATGATGCCAATATGTATTGCAATTCAAAATCACTATTGAAGGTCATTCATATTTTTCTTTGCAGATACAGGGCTATTTATTAATGCAATTTACACTATTATATATATATGTGTGTATTCTGATATGTGAGGAAAAATGCTACATGAATGATATTACTGTACACTAACATAAGAAAAATTATTTCACTATATGTTTTATGATGCAATTAACCAAAACTAAACTGAAATTAAAAATATTGCTTGTGCAAAAGATTACACCTAACCAAATGAAATGTTTATAGTCTTCCAGATAGTTGAAAAAAAAATGGAATATCAGTTGAAGAGGACTGTTGGATCAAAATAATTAATGTTATAAAAGATTACTTTTACACCAATTGGTTACTTAATGCTTATAGAAATACCCAAAATGCAATGCTACTTAGTAAAAAATTGATGCTAGAAAATTATTTCTACTAAACCAACCAGTGCAGTGAAATGAACTTTCATCTGCGGAAGAAAGCATATAACCAATCAACAGCAGCGGCTCGCGTATAGGCACTGTGCAACTGCAGCACCCCCAGTTTTAACTTGATATTATCGATAACATTTAATATGAGTCCTTTTTTCTTTAATTCTTTCTTTATACTTGTACAATATATAATCCTTAAGCTTAATGTCAGTAGCCATCCCCCAGTTTATGAAAAAGATACAAAAATCTTTGTATGGAACTGTGCGCTTCACAGTACTAGCGGCGAGGTGTTTGACTGTTGTGCGCATGCGCACATAGGAAGCTACACGCGAGGCTGCAAGGGAGAGAGAGAGAGCACTGTCGTTCCCGCAGTGCCGACTCTGGCGTGCTGGTTGAAGGTAGTTTTTTTTTACTCCGCGTGTGTTGTGCTTAAAAACCGTGTACCATATTCTTGAATGTGATAAAGTGTAGAATTAGATTATTATCCTGCTTCCAGCTATTCTATTTGATTCATTTTTTTTTTTCGGTTCTGTTATTTAACAGAAAACTTGAACCATGGCCTTGCATCCCCAAGAAATAAGTTCTGTGACTGTAAGTGAACTTCAACAGCTGAAGTTTTCACAGCTGTCTCTCCATGAGAAAGTTGCAGCTAAGAAAAGAGGTAAAAGAGGTACAAAGGCTAAAAATTTTCTGGAGCAGCACCCCCACTAATTTTAGCTACGAGCCGCCACTGTATTTAACCTTCTTTTGTACAATCCTACTTCTTTAAGAAGTGCAAATTGTGATGTGCTCAACTTCTGAATTATAATTAGAAGAGCACTTAGGCAGGTTTATGGGGGGAAAATAAAACTTTGCTGCCAGTAAATCTTCAGGATGCACACCTGTGCTGTAGTCAACACTGACTCGCAACCTTTTGTCTCGAAAGACAAAAGGTTTTAAGGAAATGCAATGCAAGCAGCTGAAGTTGTTGCTAAAGTTTCTAAAGCTACAGATCTTAAGTGCATGCAAATTCACTACACACAGTGATAGTGAACAACTGGTAACCCTGTCCTTAATAGAAACTGATATACGAAAAAGATTTTAAGGGGTTTTTCAAAAACTAATGCTCCTTCATATCAAATTCAATCACTAGGCATGCAAAAATTTACTTTCGGTAGATCAAAAAAAAAAAAGTATAGTATTTCCCTAAATTAAGTACTTTGAAAAGGTAACTAGTACATATATACAGGGTGAACCTTGAAAAGTGGGCAAAACTTTACGGGGTGGTAGAACGCAGCTATACGAGCAATATTCGTCATAGAATGTATGGTCGGAACGCAAGCGGTGAGAAGTTAAAAGGTAGTTTTCCACTGTCACATTTAAAGAATGAACACAAGGAGAGGAGATACTTCAGAAAACATTTTATTAACAGGAATGTAATTGAGGTACATGCTCAAAGAAATTGCTCAAAAGAGCTGCCGCCAGCTGTAATGCAGGCTTCACACCTGCGGGATAGGGACCGACGCACATTTGCGAAGAAACCAGGCATTTCCCGAATATCGCCGGCAACAACGGCGATTCTGGCGACTAGATCCATATCGGTTTCAATGGGGCACTCCTAGATTAGGCTTTCCATATGGCCCCACCGTACACAAAGTGCATATCCGCCATTTCGTGGTTAGTATAACCAGCCATCCTCTCGGCAATCCACGGTAGAAATGCCGTTGGGTGCGAGGACCGACCCTTTTATACTATTTCCAACGCCACCTAGCGGCTCGCAGTTTGCGTTCCGCCCATACTTTCTATGACGAATATTGCTCGTATAGCTGCGTTCTACCACTCCGTAAAATTTTGCCCACTTTTTCAGATTCACCCTGTATATACTTTAAATAACAAATTAACAATGTTATATTTCCATCATTTTCATAATATTTAAAAGTTAGTCAAATGTCTTCCATTTTTCTATTAAAATTTATTGAAATTTACTTAGAAGAGAGACTTCCGAAAAATAAATCTTTTAAATAACCACACTTCTGGACACTCGTTATAAAAAAGGACACATTTAAACTTTCTCATTTATGTAAACCTTACATTTAAAACACTAATAAAAATCGAAATTTATAGTTATATTTAAAACATCTGAAATCTCAGTTCCAAAACCACAAATGCCAACCTCCATTTTTTTTTTTTTTTTTTTTTCTCCCCGGGACTCAACGTCCAGTCTTGAAAGACAAATCATGATAGCACAAAAGTATTTAAAACATAAAAAAAAGTGTAGTCAAGTAACTACACTTTTCGATATAAAAATATACAAAGAAAATCACATTTTAACAGAGATTTAAACAACAAAGAAGAAAGTCAACTTACGGAATATCCACAACAGACGGGAACTTTAAAAGGATGCTTTCTTTCACAGTTGATTTCCACTTGATACATCTTTTTAAATATTATTTAGAAAAATCACTGCTCAAACCGTAAAATCACTGCTCAAGAAAAAAATCACTGAAACAATAGTAAAAGAAAAAAAGCACGAGATGAACACGAGGCGACCTTGTACTCAACTCTTTGACTCGCTCTTAGGATCAGACGCTTTGTTCAGGGGCAAAGGTCATTCGCATGTGTCTAACAAGGGTCAAAGAGTCGAGCTCTCGATTCGCGTAAGTGGCGCCGCTAGGCGGATCTTCTCGGAACCCGATCCTGGCAAATTGGTGTGTGCACCAAAAACAAACTGTAAGGCGCTGTTTGCCACGCTACGCACATGCGCAGTAATGCTAATCTCGTTTTCATGTTCCTTGCATCTTTGTAATTGCCATTGTATTGTTCGTCTTTATCGTTTCTCATTTATCAACTTTTCTACCTGCTGTAGTCAGTGTGAATACTTCTAATATGGATTTCGACGTCGCTTCAGTTTCCAGGTGAGTGTACTTTATTATATTTTAAATGTTTGATTTGAGTACTATTACTGTATGTTTTAGGCTTAGAAATGTGTAATGAGTTGAACGTAGTGATTATGGCCACATAATTTTAATATCATATTAAACCACAAGATGGCGATTATAGGTTAACCTATCTCAATTTTTAATTACATTTTTTTAAAGTTAAAAATCGATTAACTTCCCCTAAAGTTTCTATTCAATAATATCTATCTTATAAGCATCTAGAGGCGGGCGTGGCTCAGTCGGTAGTCACGCCAGGCTTGTAATCTGTAGTTCCCAGGTTCGAGTCCCAGCTGGGTCAGCGTTGAGATTTATTTCCGCAAAATTCTCCGCCCTGCCCACGGTCAGTAGGGGACACCAATGGGCTTGAAAAAGCCACCGTCCGTCGGATGGGACGTTAAGCAGTGGTCCCGTGTGTGGGAGAGCCATACCCTTTGCACGTTAAAGAACACGCTGGATGGCCTTGACGGGAGGCTACCATCTGTCTCCCAACAGCTGTTCCAGTGGGTCCTTCCCCCAACCTTCTCTGAGCCTTCGGGGTCCATGTGACCTGGCCATTTAGCCCATGGTGTGCAAAAAAAGTGCCGCTCAGAGGTAAAACAACCCAACCTCAACAGCTGCTTGCTACACAGGTCTGACAGGAGTTGATCAGTATATTACACCATTGAAGACATCTGTAAGGAAGGCGAGACCTCATCACGACAACACAAGAAACATCCATGCCTTATCCGGGCTCGAAAATCCGGTAAACTCGGGCACATAATACAAACAATTCGAAATTCTAAGTAATTAATAAGTAAACGAGATTAATTTCACTAAGGATAAGAATTCTTTTTTTTAAGAAAAAAAAGAAGCACATGTCACAAGCACTGGAGTAATAAAGGTGCTAACATTTTATTTTAATCTTGGTGGAGTCCTGAGGTAACATTACATACCAGAATTCGATCGCAATCTTTCGACTTCTCCCTACCATTCATCCGAACCCTGTCAACTAGAACGACACGTGGGGTCTGAAATTTCTTAACGTTTCTGAGATCTAGGACCCAATTCTTTTTGGCACCAATTCTCACCTTGTCCATGGCAGAGTGGTTAGCACGCTTGGCTACTGATCTAAGTGACCTGGGTTGGAGCCCCGAGTAAGGCATGGATGTTGTGTTGTTTTTCTGCTGAGGTCCTGCCATCCTCACAGACCTTCTACTCTGGCACACATCTGTGGGAAGCAGCTGCTTGAGGGGATATTTATTTTTTATAGCACAGGTATATCGAAACTTGATCTTTAACATCGAATAACCTGCCGGATCTGAAATATTGCTTTTCTGAGATCAACGGATCCAAAATAACCGTAGACAACAATTTTTGCATTTCTAGAACTCGTAGATCAGGTTTCAACAGAAAGTTGACCTCTATTTGACGACGTGGAGACACGTTGGATCAAAATTTCTGAGACCAACTGGCAGACATTTAAATATTCAAGCGTTTAAAATTTAAAGATGACGAAAATTTGCTGCGTGACGAGGACAGAGAGAACAATAGAATTTGTTTAACTGTACAAAACATTGCAATGCCATTTAATTTTCAATGTTCGTTGTGCAAAAAGCAATGCAAGTTTTACGAGAACTGTCGAAGGATCAACTGCGGAATCGTATAGACCAGTGTCTCGCAAACTGTGTGCCGCGAGAGATTTTGAAATTGATACTAGATATTCCAAAGATTTCATTTTGACTTGACTTGGTTATCGACGTGCTTTAATAAAAATCTTTCAGATTTTATCAACTGGGATGTTGTAAGTATTTATCAAACTTTTTCCAAATTTTGATATTAATTTTTGATTATTTCAAGCCATAGAATGGACAAATATTTAAAACACCGAGTTATGATTAATTATATTTATTATAAATAAAATGCATTTAACGAAACTTCAATTTTCCTCTTTTTACGTAACCATCAAAAATTCTTTTTTTAGGTGTGCCGCGGAAAAAAAATTAGATTCAGTGTGCCGCGGAAAAATAAATTAGATTCAGTGTGCCGCAGAGTAAAAAGTTTGCGAGACACTGGTATAGACTCCGCAGTTACCACCCATGATACAGAATGCCACTGGATTAATAGTTTTCCAAATGTTCAGTTTGTCCCCAAAAATATTTTCAATGAAAAAAATTAATACTTTCATGAATGTAAATTGGGTATTTATCGCAGACTGCAGTTTTTCAAGTAAATATTTTAATTTCATTAACAATGTGAATCGCGGCAAAAAATCACATCTTTCAAACGTCAAAAATTATTTATTTCCTTTAACATTGCACAATATAGAATATTGAAATATCTATGTACAGTATGGAGTAAAGCAACCTATATGAGAATAATAATATAAAGTGCCCATTAGTTGTTTTAAAGATACGAAAAATGGTCTTAATTACTTTAAGTCCTTTGTTGTGGTATTTGACTTTTTTTTTTAAAATTAATCATTTCAAAAGCTAAGGGTCTTGCGAATTTGGTTACAATGGCACATGGTAATGCTCGTATCATTCCATCAACCTACAATAGAGCACATTTCACGTTAACCATCAGATGAACGATTTATTTCGCTGAAGATGCTCTCACTTAGAAGATTCAGTTGTTTTAGGATGTGGTGCAATGCTGAGTTTTGGTAAGCGAGAGAGATAACTTTCGAATGATTCACAACGTCCAACATTCATGGCAGCGAGCCTCTTTTTTTGCATTGCAAGTAACTCCGCACGCGTGATCCCGATGTCCTTTGATTGGATGAAATAATACCCCGTCTCCAAGGCAGTGGGATATTCATCTTCCATTTCGATCAGCAGAGAAGTTCCAACAGGTCTGTCGTTCACTACGAAACCATTCGCACAAGATGAAGCAACCAGTGCCGATTTATGAAACTTGTACGTGATGAAACAGTACACAGTTTTCTCGTTGTAAGGCACAAGTGTGACGTCCTGTATCGGTCCAAAGGCAATAAACTCCGATTTGATTCTGTCTGAATTGATACCCCGAAGGAGATTCTCTACTAATACAACTCTTTTGGATTCCACAAGTATGCGGTCTACCATGACATCATTGACGTGTTTGTAGTGACCGTAACGTGGTATCAGACTGACGAATTCCACAAGGAGCGATTTTCCGTTAATTGCTTGACCGCGCAGAGATTTCATTGCCAATTGAGGTCCATTCTCGCTTGCAAAGAGGACGACTGCTCTGCCTTGAGGAAATCCATTCACATTGTGAAAGATCCACGCAAAGTTGACTTGGTCGTAGATTTCGAACAGAGAAACCAAGTTCTTTTCGCCTACGAATGGGTCGATGTTTTTCACTATGATCATTTTCCTTGGGTCGTAGTGTTCGCAGATTCTGCTGAAAGGTAGACTGATGATGGGCGTGGATGCGTGGCTGAATGAATCACAATACATGGCCGTTTTGTCTTCGAGGCAGTTCTGTAAGAAAAAGGAATGTTTTAAGAGACATTGAAATAATAGGAATGAATTGTTCTATTCACATATATAATTAAATTGAACTAATTTATGCTGTTAGATAGTGAATTTCACGCATTTGGATTTGTAAGATTTTTTTAGCTTGTAAATGAGGAGGTAGGCATTATTCTCCTGTGATCATGTACTGATCCAGTAAGGCATGGTCCCTAAAAGCTTGGTTTAACGGGTATAAATCTTAAAGTTGGCACAGCTGGAACGGTACCCTGGAAACTGCAGAATATGAGCCTGGCCTGATGCGTTACCGACTGAGAAAACTCGGTCCTCTGGTCTGGTTGTTCTGCAAATATTCTCTGTGAACTGATTATTTAGCTGTTTTTAAGTGTGATCTGCGCATCACTGCAATAACGATAAATCGTAAATAAAGCATCACCCATCAGCACTTAAAAAAATCTCGAAACTTAATCCATTTACAAACCTTTCAGAGAATGTACAATCATGAACAAAGTATGAAAGATCATGTAATAAAAAGACTTAATATATTTAAACAGATAGTTTTTTCAATCAACCAATTTATTCACGATTTCACATAGAGTCGTCACTGTAAATGGCCGAGTTATGTAAATATTTGGGGTTTTCCTCAACTCAAATGCTGCCAATTAAAGTAAAAACTAGTTATATCTGAATTTAATGCATTAAACAACTAGGAAAAAAAATACCCCCCTCACGCAGTTGCTTGCCACAGGAATCTGTCAGGTTAATACATGTAGGTCTGTAAGGATGGCGGGAACTCAGCAGCAGAAAGACAACACAAACATTCATGCCTTACGGGGCTCGAACCCAAGCAGCGCCACCTAGAGAGAAGGTCTGACTGCCACGCCCACTTTCTTGGTGACGTCATGACTAGGCGACCACGCCAAAAACAGTAAATCGCGAGCTCATGATTCGACGTTGTACATTTTTGACAAAATATGCCATATTGCTGTCCAACTTAGTCCAATTTAGGAGAAAAATTATTTGTATTAATTAGCATTATTATATTTGGTAATAAATACGAATAATTTCTAAATAAAATATATTTATAGATAAACATTAGTATAAAGATTAGCACAAGAGTCCACCAGTAAAAATATTAGAATTAAAAATATAAGAATAGTCTATATATATGAGGACTACTTAAGTGACGCGTCAAAAATTTGGTACATTGGCCTTCTATTTTAGGTGTTGCTGAGATCCCTTTGATGAGTAGCCAAGCACGTTGACCACTCGGCCACAGGACAGACTATACGACTGATTATTTTTAAACAAAATTATTTTATCTTCAGCTGTCTCTGTGAACTACCGAAAGCAGAAAAGCGAAGAGAATAAATAGAATGCTTTATTTTTCCAATCTTATATGAAAAAGCAAAGCATATATTATTTGATGAAATGTCTTCCTTTTTTTAATTTAGTGTGTATTTTGTTTTATGAAAACAATGTTGTGGATTAAAATTACTTTATTCCCACTCTTAATAAAGCTGAGGGTTACTTCTGAGTGACAAATGTCCAGGTCGCAAAGCCCCCAAGAGATCAGAGAAGGTTGGGAAAGGGGGTCCACTGAATGGTACTTAGGAGACAGATGGAACCCTTCCGTCAAGGCCATCAGGCGTGTTCTTTTAAGTAAACAGGGTAAGACTCCTGCAACAAAACCACGGCTTACCATCCGATGGATGGCAGTCTTCCGAAGTCCATCGGCGTCTCCTTTCTCAAAGAAGTTAGGGTGAGAGTTAGCGGAAATAAATCGCAACCCTGGCATAGTTGGGACTCGAATGTGGGAACTGCAGATGAGCCAGGCATACTAAGCCAACCCATGCGACTGGCATCTAACGGTGACCAATGATGTTTAAATACAAATTGTACATTGAGCGGTTCTTGCTACCCTCACTGTACAATTTTCTAAAAAAATAATTTTTGTATTTTATTTTCATTAAATAAGTCAGATCCTTCTAAAGGAAAAAAATAATGCCTAATACAAGCGGACCCAAAAGTACAAACTGCAGATGAGCCAAGCATACTAAGGCAGCCCCTGCGACTGGCATCTAACCGTGGCCGATGGTGTTTAAATACAAATTGTACATTGAGCGGCTCTCGCTACCCTCACTGTACAATTTACTAAAAAATTAATTTTTGCATTTTATTTTCATTAAATAAAAGTCTGAGCTTACTAAAGGAAAAAATAATGCCTAATATAAGCGGATCCAAAACTTACAAAAGTAACGCGTATCTTGAAATGTTTCCTCAGCCGAATTATTTTTCCCCATATGAAACATGCTGAAGTCGTCAATGTACCACAAATCGTGTAAGAAAGGCATTTTTAAAATTTCTTATACCTTTCAATAAAGAAATATATAAGGGACAAAAAAGTGAAGCGTAAATCATATATTGATCTGTTCAAATTCCCCATACCTACTGAGACATTTGTTCCAATGTGAAATTAGCAACATGATACCCTCTTTCCTAGATCGAATTTGGGTCTTGCATAAGGAAGTTTGTGACAATGTTCTGCAACTCTTTCTGGGACTCGAATTTCCTTCCTTTTGTGGTTCTTTTTAGACGACTGAGAAATCAGATGGGAAGTCGGGACTGTAGGGAGAGGTCAACAACCGCTACTGACAGATCTGTTCAAAATTGGTACTGTTGCTTGGGTAGTTTGGAATCTAACGTTGCCATGCAATGAAACAACTTTTTTACTCAAACAAAAGTTCTAGGCATTTCGTCTTTATGACTGCCTTCAAATGCTCAAAGTTTCGCAATATTCTTGCGAGTTGATGGTGTCACTACGGTTCAGAAACTCAGTCAACAGCGAATACTGATGGTCAAATCAAAACGTCAGTGTACAGCAAATTGTTTAACTTTGGATGTCCCACGTGCAACTGATTCTTGTATTAATCGTTCCTTCTATGTATACCCATTTCCCTGTGTGAATGCAAATAATCATTTATTCTTAACATATATACAGGGGTGTCTATTTTTCATTTGAACGACTCTCAAGCACTCATACGTTTTTTCGATAAATTTCCTCTGTGTACCTAATGTATCTATTCTATATGCTAAACATAGAATAGGGTAGCTAATCTGTGGCATACTCGGCTCCTATAAGTAGCACTCAGAATTTTTTTGCTTTTCCAGATTTGTGGCTTTTATATAAGTCGAAACAAGGCGTAACTCGCTAACTTCGAGGAATGAGTGCAAATCTAGACTCGGGTGAAGAAATTTTTGAACTTCCTCCGTAATATTTGTTATCGTTGTCGTCTGTTAATATTTTTTCACTCTTAAAAAATTAATTTTAAATTTACTTTTTGTATAGTTAATGCAATATGTACTACTGTATAACAATCTATTCTAGCTTTTGCTTCTGGGTTGTTTAATGTTGATTAAATTTATTATAGAATTTGAATTAATTATAGAACGTTTGCAAATACTTGAGATCAGATGAATATTTAGAAATAAATCAGTCCATCAGTTTATTAATGACTAATAAATTAAGAGAAAAATATATTGTGATAAAAAATTAACCTGCATTTCCAAAAAATACACCTCACTAAATATTAAGAAACTAATTATATGATTGTATTAATATACTAAATTATATAGAAAGCAAAGATTTAAGCCCGGAATGCAAACTCGACTCAAAACAAATCATTAATACGTTCTTTGTGACTGGTCCCAGTCGTGTTGAAGGTAGAAAAAGAAATGTCGGCTGAAAGCGTTTTAGGCGTGTTAAGCAAGCGTCTTAAGCGACTCCAAATAGCGATACTGACCTTGTATTTTATATGCTTTTCCAAATGCTTCGACGAATTTACACGAAACGGGAATTTATCAGTGAGTAATTATTAAATATAGCAACTTCTTCATGGAGTTCAGGGAATCGGAAAAACGTTAAATATCTGTGTTTGTTACAGGTAAACGTAGAAACACAAAAACTATTGGTAATTCTCCTGTATCGTTCCTCGAGGTCTCTTAAGACGCTTGTTTAACACATGGAGTGATTTAGCATGATTAAAACGTTTTCAGTCGACATTTTGTTTTTTACTTTCAACACGACGAGACCAGTCACAAAGAATGCATTGACTATTTTTTTAGAAAAACTGATTCGAGTTTGTTTCCCAGGTTTAAATATTTTTTTTCGTGTGTGTGTTTTTGTTTAAGCATTAAAAGTTGTGTTCTCTAAATCTGTAGGTTATGTAATGGAAAACTTAGGTGTCACGTAACTTTGGTGGAAGATACCGATTCAAATTTCCGAGTAAATCGCCTGCCGCATTACAAAAACACCAAAAAACAAATGATTTATCTTCTGGGGCAATAATGCGGCAAACGGATAATTATTGAAATGAATGCGGGCAATGAAAACATATAAAATGGAGGCCATGAAAATGTTCGTCATTCCTCTAGTGTAGTGTTATTTTTTTATTTGCGACACATAGGATAGAGATGAATGCTAGAAGCTACTCCTAGCTTTTACAAACCTTCTCATACAAGGACAATCCCTACTAAGACTATAAAGTCACTGCTGACCACGGGGCGGGGATGGCTCAGTCGGTAGTGCGGCAGGCTCGTAATCTGTAGTTCCGAAGTTCGAGTCTCAGCTGGGTCACCTCTCTTTTGTTGCGATCTTATGCAACCACGGCAATTCCCGGTGCGTTGAGATTTATCTCCGCAATAATTCCCCGCCCTGCCCACGGTCAGTAGGGGACACCGATGGGTTTGGAAAGGCCGCCGTCCGTCGGATGGGACGTTAAGCCGTGGCCCCGTGCGCGGGAGAGCCATACCCTGTGCACGTTAAAGAACACACTGGATGGCATTGACGGGAGATACCATCTGTCTCCCAACAGCTGTTCCGAACCGCTATGCCAGTTAAGGCTTAAATACCACCAGTTATTTAAATACAGTTAAGGTTTTTTGTCTTACTGATTTAATTATTTCTAAGAAGTCGTCTACAGTATTACATAAAAAAAAACCACAGAATCATATACTTTATTTTCTTTCGTTGCATTTTATCATGAGGAAGGCGAATATATTTTGAATAAAATAATGGCCATTTGAAACGTTTCTCCGTAATTGCTACGAAATTAAGAAATTTTGGCAAGTAATGCCAATAATTAAAGATTTAATCACCATTAGCTGTTCTATCAAGCGTTTCGAGGCCTTAAGCAACCCAATTAGCGATTCGGAAGAATTACCGAACTATTTTAGAAATTACGATTAATTATGGAATTAAAAAGCATTTAATAACGAACTCTTTATCGCGGAATACTGTTGCTACCTAATGTTAAGTCTAAGGAATTGTGAACTGCCCCAAGCACACGGATACGAAACCATGTTGTGGCGTATGAACGCAATTAGGTGTTAATCGGATAGCCGTTTCTGACTAATTTTGGTCTGTGGGGATTTGTTTTAAGTGCATATATCTAGAGTGCATTTTTTAAAATTCTGCGGCGTTTTTGTTGGTTTCTATTATAGTATGTTTACTTTTTATAATGATAGTGTTATAGAATGAAAATAATATTTGGGACTACTTTATTGCGGGATGATATATTTCACAAATGTGGCATAAAGTATTCTACAATTTATTGATTTACTCCCACTGTAATCTTATATTTTTGGTAGCTATTTTATAACGTGGCTAGCGGATTCATATGGAACTAGAATTTATAGTACGTTTGAATATTATCAAAACATTTTTTTAAATGACATTATTCTGCTTCCTCACTCCAGTTAGTAATTGTCATTTTTATCGCTAATTTTATAAATAAAGCGATGTGGAATATGCACCGTTAATAAGATTATGTATAAACTTTATAAATATTTAATCATATAGTCATGAATTCCCCTTCATATAAATTCGTCTGTCGCATTATAATAAAAATCCACCAAAAAACATGTCAGAGGAGTGAATCAGAAGTATGGAATAAAAAAAATTCGCTCATAATCTCGTTTCTGAACATTTTCGGAGAACCTTCGGTTTTGAGATTAAAAAACTGTACTTTTATCTTTCACGGACTACTTTTGCAAAAAAAAAATGGCGAAGAAGTAGCTATATTAAATAAGTACCCATCAGTGTATGAATAAATATTTATCAGAAAGTTATTATAAAATAAACTTATTAACATATTTTTTTTATATTACCACAGCAAAGCTTATCGCCAAATATCCCAACTGGTATTGCGAAATATAGTAATGAAAAACGATTTTTATTGATTTTGGAAGAGTCGCCAATTATTTCATACAAAATTGTTTACAGAAAAAAACCGTTTAAGTTTTTCTCTTGAAGAGCATTTCAAACTAATTTAATTGTGAACATTTTTGTGATTATACTAATTTATCACTTTAGTATACGTTGGGTAATGAATAAAATTTAAGGAGAAACGCGTAGAAAGATAGTTTGCTACACTACATTTTTCGTAGATAAATCTAAAGTGCTCGTAAATAATGTCATTGAAATACAACAAGATTGATTACCTGGTTGTAATTTATCATAAAAATCTAAAATCTCTCTCACATATAATGTCCATTACCAAATTCGAATCTAATTTTAGCTACATTGATTCTATGATCTTTCGTTTCGGAAAAAATAAGACATAAAAATTTACATAAATTACAAGGCAACAACTCCAAAATATGAATCTAACCATCTCAGAAATATTCAGGCTTAAAATTATATTCTGAACAAGAATGCTTAAATATATTTTGCCACATTTATGATCAATCCTAAACTGTTTCGAAATCAGTTTAAAACCTAAGTTACCATTTTCGATTTTCCATCTTTTTATTTTTAAATCAAATTAAGCAAAGCAAACTCTGGGCATATTTTTTGCAATTATCGTAAAAAACTGGAAAACACCAAATACATATTTAGTTACAATGATGATATCTATGAACTATTTCCCGCCTATTTCCATTTTAAAAAGTTTACCCAAGAACTCATTTCAAACCAAAGTCGTTAAACAAACCTGTAATATTTTAAGTACAGTATTAAAATATTTAGACTCCTTGTTTTAATTATTTCACCTTTGCTATGATAATTCTTGAAATTGATATAAAGTATAGTTAATATAAAATCTTTAATATTTTACTTTTTTTCGCAAAAATGCAATTTTCTAAATATGCTACACGACTACAATTTAAGGTTTAAAAAATCACGGTGACGGTTAAATTGAAATCATTTGCTACTAGGTAATTGTGAAGAATTGTTTATAAGAAGGGGTTTGTAACGTAATTTTTTAAATATCGAATATACAAATATTAATCAGATTTCCTTTCATATTAATCAGAGCTACTACGAATTTAATATTTCAAACACAGCAAGGGATACTTATAATACTGATCAAAACATTTTTAAAAATCTGGATACAAATCTGGTAGTAAAGACGTATAACAAACACAAAGTTATATAATTATATAGAACAGTGATAATGATATTAAAATATTAATATCATATCTTTAGCATCGCTGCTAGAAAAAATTAAATGTTTAAATATTAATATGAATAATACACTCTAGAGGCGTACTGAACCTTAATAGAACAACTAAAAAAGCTGAAAGTGCATTTCCATGATGAGTTTTTTTCGTTCAAACATCTTCATTGAATAGCCTTTGCAACATGGCATCCATATTGCCTCATTCTCCGAAGTACTTTAATACAAAATTTACACGGCAAGCTAAACGACACAGTGGAACGATAAACTTTAGAGCTGCAGATTAAATCAAAAAAATCGTTAGCATAAAGAGTTTGCTTTTAAGCCTGATAATCCCTAGTTTAACGTAAGAATGTTTTCTTTTTCTGCTTGGTTTCTATTTAAACAAGTGTAATGGCGTGCACAAAGCTCTTAGTAATCTTCTCGTCTTATTTTCGCAAATATATCATCTCATTTATAAAAGGAAAATAAAACTACGAAGTGATCTATTTAAACAGATTGATATAAACTATAGTTAATAATAAGAAGAGCAAAAATAAGAGAAAATGCAGTCGTACACTTCACATCTTAGTTTTAATGGAATTCACGTAAAAAGAAGTGAAGTCTGTATTTCGATTAAAGGAAGAGTTAAACAAAATAATTAAAGACTGCCAAAACAATTAAGAGGTTTGTAAAATAAAAAAAATCGGTAAATTTTAAAGCAAAAAAGAAATGATTAACTAAGATCCACAAAATATTTTGAAAAATTGAAAATTAATATTCAGGCGAAATTAAAAAATGTGATTATATACTAATGTGGAGAAAGTGCTTTTGATATTTTTTTTTTTATTTCCTGAACTATAAGTGAGTGTAAGCGAAGTCAGATCCTCCTAAGACAGCATCTAGAGAGTGCAATAGTACAAAAGAGGGTACAGTAAACACAGAGTACAAAAGAAAGATTCGTTTTGAAGACTATCTCTTCCAGTCTGGGATACGAACAAACACATTTTTTTACAGTCTGGATTTTAACATTGCCGATGACTGACGAATATAATAAAATCGAGAAAAATAACAAGGAAAGTAACCAGCGTTCGACCAGGGTCCCAGATACATAGTGATAGAAGTAATTTCTACGCAAATTTTCCCTTTAGAAAAGAGCAGAGATGGTTCAGTCGGTAGCATGCTATGTTCGTAATACGATATTTACAGGTTCGAGTTTCCATTGACCTCTGTTGAGATTTTTTACTCTAACTATCCTTGATAAATAAATGGTACATCGATATGCTTGGAACCTTGAAGAAAAGGCTTCAAACTCATAGAGGGGTTGGGAGAAGCGAACCCACTGGACTGCTGTTAGGAGACAGATGGGAGTCGCCCGTTAAAGCATCCAGCATGTTCTTTAACGAGCAAAGAGCTGTCCCATATACGGACCCACGGTTTAATGTCCCATGAGACGAACATTGACTTTTCAAAGAACATCAGTGTCCCCTTTCTCACTAGGGGCAGAATGGAGGTTTAGCAGTTCTCGAACCTTGGAGCTGTAGATTACGAGTCTGACCACTACCGAGTGATCCTATTCGCCCCATGATTAAGTTTATCGTTACCCGTTCGATAATGTATTTTGTTTACAGTGTCATATTATTTGATGAAAGCATAAAGACCAATTGTATACGATAGCTCTAGTTACATTGCAATCTCTTAGGCTAGAAGCGAAATAGTCTAAAATCCGACGGTTATATGAAAAAGGATTATAAATTCTGAATATGAATCCAGAGTTGCATACGAATACGATTTGTTTTATACTAGCTGAACGACACCCAACGCTGCCCGAATCTCAATTTTGATGTGTATGTTCCGGTTTTCATTGTACTCTAGGTTATACATACCATTGCAGCATGTCGAATTAGGTTCAGATCCTTATGACCTGAAGAATTACATTAAGAGGTGACCTGATTCTTCAGCTTAGAGTCTTTTCCGAACTGGATAATTAGTTTTAGGGCCATTGCAACCTTTTCAATTAGGTTCGAGTTGTTGCGCGTGGATAATTTGTTGTGGGGTTCTTGTGACCTGTCCAGCTGGATGTGGTATATTTGCGACCTGGCAAATTTAGCTTCGGAGTCTTTGAAACCTCGACGATTGGGTATGAGTTTTTGCTACTTGTCCAGGTAGATTTGGGATCCTTTCAAGATGTCTTTAATTTCAGAGTCTTTCTAATAATTAACTTTGCTGCTCTTGAAACTTTTCCAGTTAGGGTCGGGTTTTTTTTCGGCTTGTCTAAATTGCTTCGGAGACTTTATACAATTAACTTTGTGGTGCTTGAAACGTGTCCAAAAAATTTAAGGGTCCTTGGGACTTGTATAATTCGTTTCCATGGCTTTGCGATGAGTAACCAGTTTGAGTCACTTGAAACTTGTCCAAATAAGTTTGGATCTGTTTAATTTGCTTCGGGGACTTTTCAGAATTTAGGTTTCTGGCTCTTGCGCCAAATGACATTTTCACATACACCTGTAAAATTTTCAATTACCGTCATTATACTTATACACAGTCGTATCAGAATATGACCACCCACGGAATCACAGTGTACCCGCCCAGGCGGTCACAGAGTGCACATGACAAGATCGATCACACGAAGATATAAGCGGCCAGCCAGGACAGATGAGTCATAGTGCGTAACGTGAGCACAATGGGCAGAAGTATTGATTTGACGGACGTTCAGAAAGGATGATCATCAGCTACCGCTCCAAGGGTGGAAGCATTTCGGAAACAGCAGACTTCGTGGACTGTTCACGAGATGTAGTAAGGGTGTACCAAGAATGGATCGCTGGCACACCGAGTACCTTCAGTCGTCATAACTGTGAACCCCAAAGGCCATCGATCCCAGAAGAGAATGTGACCTCTGTTGATTGGTAAAGGGCAATCGACGCACAACGGTGCAGCAATTGACCCCTCAAATGAACGCTGAGGTACCAGGTACGTGTCCCAGATATCAGTAGAGTGAACTCTGTTACGCATGGGTCTTCGGAATCAACGCTGCGTAAAGGCGCCCATGTTAACCAAGGTCCATCGGCAATGCCTGGAGTTCGCGCGGGACGTACCGTCATTGGACAGTGGGTTGGGTTGTTTTACCTCTGAGCGGCACTTTTTTGCACACCATAGGCTAAATGGCCAGGTCACATGGACCCCGAAGGCTCAGAGAAGGTTGGGGGAGGGGACCCACTGGAACAGCTGTTGGGAGACAGATGGTAGCCTCCCGTCAAGGCCATCCAGCGTGTTCTTTAACGTGCACAGGGTATGGCTCTCCCGCACACGGGGCCACGGCTTAACGTCCCATCCGACGGACGGCGGCCTTTCCAAGCCCATCGGTGTCCCCTACTGACCGTGGGCAGGGCGGGGAATTTTGCGGAGATAAATCTCAACGCTGACCCAGCTGGGACTCGAACCTGGGAACTACAGATTACGAGCCTGACCCCCGCCCCATTGGACAGTGGAAAAAGATTTTCTACTCCACAGAAGTGACGGGTGGTAGCGGATACGGCATCAGACACACGAGAACCAATACCCAGACACGCTTATCAGTCAAATACAGGCCGATGGTGGCAGTGTGTATGTCTGGGGGATGTTTTCCTGGTATGACCTGGGACCGCTGGTACCACTGGATGGGTCTCTGAATGCCAATGGCTTTCACCTCTGAACAGTCCATCCTCACTGACCACATGCATCTCTTCATGTTGGACGTTTACCCTGGTGGTGATGGTGTCTACCAACAGGACAATGTGCCCTGCCATGTCATTAAGGTGGTGCATGACAGGTTCTAGGAACACGACAGTGATGCCTCTGTTCTCCCTTGGCCGGCGAAATCGCCCGACCTGAATCCCATAGAGCACTTGTGGGACCATTTCGATCGACAGGTTCGGCGTGCGAACCAACAACCACGTCATCTCCGGAACCTCCGTGCTCTGCTGGAGTCCGAATAGGCACGTGCGCCTCTGGCAATCTTCCAGGGCCTCATTGCGTCCATGGTGTGTCCATGCCACACCGTTTCGCCGCTGTCATCCGGGCCATGGGTGCTTATTCCCATTATTTGGTAGGTGGTCATATTATTCTGATACTACTGTGTATACACAAGTAATTATATTGAAAAAAGTAATAAAAACTCCTTCTGTTATCATTTTTATGCTTTGAAAATGATTTATTTTAAGAACAAATTTTTATGATATCATTAAAGATTTTACCAACATAAAGATAAAAAAAAAATACGCAACTTCCTTTTAATGGAATGATTTGTTTTATTTATGTATAGATTTGGAATGATTGTTCTTACATATTATTTTTTTATATAATATATTATACCATAATTCTTAAATTTTTCTTTTATGAATGTAATACCGTAGTACCACCCATACGTACATATCAGACACCTCCTCTTTCTTACATTCAACAAGAGATACCGGAGACCCTATGCAAACGATTCCGGAGACGACACATGACGTCACACGGAATCGGAAACAGAGGCTGCATTTTCGATTCTTAAATGAAAGCCACTATAGCTAAGTCAGTGGAAGTTCAGTTGGGTTGTTTTACCTCTGAGCGGCACTTTTCTGCACACCATGGGCTAAATGGCCAGGTCACAAGGACCCCGAAGGCTCAGAGAACGTTGGGGGAGGGGACCCACTGGAGCAGCTGTTGGGAGACAGATGGTAGCCTCCCGTCAAGGCCATCCAGCGTGTTCTTTAAAGTGCACAGGGTATGGCTCTCCCGCACACGGGGCCACGGCTTAACGTCCCATCCGACGGACGACGGCCTTTCCAAGCCCATCGGTGTCCCCTACTGACCGTGGGCAGGGCGGGGAATTTTTGCGGAGATAAATCTCAACGCTGACCCAGCTGGGACTCGAACCTGGGAACTACAGATTACGAGCCTGGCGCGCTACCGACTGAGCCACCCCCGCCCCTGGAAGTAGAAGAGTGCATCTGTGTTTCAGTTATGCCAAGACGACTATCATTATCAGCAACTGAGGCAGGTTGGTATGCTTGTCATGTAGCCGACCGTCTCAGCCATGCAATGGTCGAGGACGGTACTGTTTCACGTCGCCATGGCTGAGGTCCCCGCAGATGTACAGTCGCTCAAAAAAAATATCCGAACACTAGGGTTGATTACAAAATTCAGAAAAAATATCTGGCAACGATTTTTTTTAGACATTAGTGATCTGGCAACCTTCGTGTCACGTGATTACAGAATTGAGGAAAAATATCTGGAGCGTGTACAGCAACTGTACACGCTCCAGTTACCGTTCACAGCAAACTGGAGCATTTTTTTTTACAAATTAGTGATCTGGCAACCTTCGTGTCACGTGACACGAAGGTTGCCAGATCACTAATTTCTAAAAGTCTGAGTGGCACTTTTTTGAACACCATGGGCTAAATGGTCAGGTCACAAGGACCCCGAAGACTCAGAGAAGGTTGGGGGAGGGGACCCACTGGAACAGCTGTTGGGAGACAGATGGTAGCCTCCCGTCAAGGCCATCCAGCGTGTTCTTTAACGTGCATAGGTTATGGCTCTCCCGCACACGGGGAGTTTTGCGGAGATAAGTCTCAACGCTGACCCAGCTGGGACTCGAACCTGGGAACTGCAGATTACGAGCCTGGCGCGCTACCGACTGAGCCACCCCTGCCACCCCCGCTCAGAGGTAAAACAGTCTAATTCATCCTGGTCACTGCTACAGCTTTTCAAACATTTCCAGTAAAAAATTTGCACTCTAAAAATAAATTTACTAAGAAAGTTAGACACTTATATGATGGAGGGGTATTTTTTTGGAACTGATCCACCTCCAAATAACCGAGAGAAAAAAAAATTCGATAATTCTGCAGTGCAATAAAAACGGAAACAAAACTGATACTTCTCACTCCATAGCCAAAGCGCACTTCCGATCAGAGAGACTTATTGATTCCGTTACTAAGCAACCGAAACCAGCTGTTGCACCGAGCGGCCTGCTGGTATTCCTCAGAAATTCAGTCTGCGGTCTTCAAATGTCGATTTTGCTGTTGTCTGAGGGAACATGTAAATGGTAACAGCGCAATACAAACACTGCTAAGAAAAGAAACACATTAGGTAGACCCAGATCCAACCCATCCACGTATGGTGCTAGGAGGTACCGCGAAACAATTTTGGGAGAGACGATCGTTGTCCTATTTCACACTCCAGTGACGAGTTCAGCTTCTGTGCATCACCTGTCAAACGGGGCTCAGGAAAAGAAAATCACACTGGGCAACGCACCAAAAGGCTTTGAAATGATAAGAGCCAATCTTTACTAATTTCGAGGGGCTGAACACGAAAATGACAATAAAATTTGTCGATTGGCTCTTGTTTAGGAGAGACGGAAATGGTCGTGTACAAACGACTCAGTCCGCATTGAGTACATAGGTAACCATTTCGCAACGCTGTATTTTAAACTCTAGATTGCAACATATTGCGTTGTATTGCATCAGCCCGCCATACAGACAACCCCCGGAGGTATTGCATCATTGTCTGATACAATGTAGTTGAGTCACGACATCGCAGCTTTATGACCGCGGACAAAAGATGATGCAATCGTTAGTTGTAAGCGACATCTCGTAGGGTGAGCAAGTCATTTTTAGCGACTTCCATTTACCCCTGAGTCATAAGTACAACACAAATGATCCTTGCAGTTTTAATCCAGTAGTAGTAGTGATGCCTCATAACTGTGTTAATAGTGCAAATACATTTTATTACATATGTGGGGAAGTGACGTTTGCAAGCCAGAAAAGGACCATCACTCCAATAGTGAAAGTGGCATATGAGTTTTATTTTGGATGCAAGATCGGGGACCAGGACAAGGCCTGGCCCCACACTTATGCTGTAGTACGTGTGCAAGAAATCTTCCGAAGTTGCTGAAAGGCGAAAAAGTGGCGATGCCGTTTTCTGTTCCTATGGTTTGGAGAGAGCCAAGCAATCATGCAAATGACTGTTCTGGAGGCATCACAAGGAAAAAGAAGTGGACAATAGCATACCCGAATATACAATCTGCTCTCCGACCAGTTCCGCACAGCAAAGGACTTCCCGTTCCCGAACCTCCAAAAGAATTTTCCATCGATTCAGACATTGAGAAAGGAGGCGAATCGACGTTGGATTCCCCGCAGCCTTCAGTGTCTAGTGATGATCCATACGTCTGCCACGGTGCATCATCTGCACCACACATTATCATCAAAGAAGAAATGAACGATTTTGTTCGCGATCTGGAGCTGTCCAAGGCCAAAGCAGAGTTACTTGGATCAAGAGTTAAATAATGGAATCTTCTCAAGGAAAATGTCCGAGTGACTTCGTTTCGAACTCATCATTAGCAGTTTGCGCCTTAAGTCTTCGTTGCCAGACCACTAATTTCTAAAAAAATCGTTGCCAGATATTTTTTCTGAATTTTGTAATCAACCATAATGTTCGGATATTTTTTTTAGCGACTGTACACCTTATTTGCATTTTGTTTCAAGTACTGGATATTTTCTATTTTGAAATATACGAGTAACACTAGACCCCCCCTCCCTCGAACCTAAAAAAATACATGAACTCTCCCTCTGTAAAACCATTCTACCACTGGATACTAAGAAATCATTGAATACATCTACTTGCTGAATTCAGTGAGAATATTTTAAATTTATTCGTCATATTAAGGTTAGATCATAGATTCGCAAACTTTTCAAATTATTTCTTTTTTCAGAATAGCTTATTGGAAAAACAATTCATCGTTTTCCAATAATAATTTTTTTTTCAAACTAAACGGAAGGACGTTTCTGAGAACTGTTAATGACAGCTTTAAACCTGACTCTAATTGAATTCTATCATTTTGGCCATGTTGCTATAATTTGCTTTAGATATTGCTGTTACTTCATAATTCAATGGGGCGGGGCTCAGTCGGTAGCGCGCCAGGCTCGTAATCTGTAGTTCCCAGGTTCGAGTCTTAGCTGGGTCAGCGTTGAGATTTATCTCCGGAAAACTCCTCTGCCCAACCCACAGTCAGTAGGGGACACCAAGGGGCTTGGAAATGCCGCCGTCCGTCGGATGGGACGTTAAGCCGTGGCCCCTTGTATGGGAGAGTCATACCCTGTGCACGTTAAAGAACGCGCTGGATGGCCTTGACGGGAAGCTACCAACTGTCTCTCAACAACTGTTTCAGTGGATCCTCAACCTTCGGGGTCCACGTGACCTGGCCAGTTTAGCCCATGATGTGCAAAAATGGTAACCCAAGTGCCGCTCAGAGATAAAACAACCCAACTCAAACCACTGATTAATATATTGAAAAACGGTAATTGAGACAGAAGCATAGTAACTAATACAGGTGTCTGACAAATAATGTTGGAGGTTTTGGGAAGCACTGTCCCCAAATGCATAAAAGGAATCACACTGAATTTTGCACCTGTCTATTCAACCACTCAAACAATTCCACTGGCCAGACAAGACGACGCACGGCTACATTTCTCAAGAGATGTTGCAGGTTTTAGTGCAACATTTCCTGATAGCGGGGCTGTCAGGGGTAGTTTAGTTTTATGGGCACCAAGGAGAACTGATTTTTGAAACCTCTTGATGTTTTCTTGGGAGGATTTGTAAACAATTGTTTACATGGACAAAATTCGAGACCTGAATCATTCTGCAGCGTTTAGCGAAAAGTGGAATGCCGATTGGACATATTCAGAGTCACGAACGGTGAACATTAAGTTCAAAATTATTTGAGGTTAGGCTTTCAATTTAAATATTAATTTCTTGAATGCATATATTTTTCTATATATATTATTCTCAAAACCCTACCATTATTTTTTGGACACCCGGCACAAAGTTTGAGTTTTCGTTTTAATAAAGTTGGTGTTTTGCATATATTTCAAGCTTTTTATTTTAATGAAAATAAGGCTTATTAGTTTTTTTTTGCCGCCCAATTCCATCATATTTGTAGAGCAGCATAAGAGTAAGCAAGATACTTTGTATGTTGTTTTACCTCTGAGCAGCAATTTTTTTAACACTGTGGGCTAACGGAATTTCACAAGGACTCGGAGAAGGTTGGGGGAAAAGGACCCACTGGGCAGATGCTAAGAAACAGATGGAAGCAATCCTCCTGTCAAATGGGGCGGGGGTGGCTCAGTCAGTAGCGCGCCAGGCTCGTAATCTGTAGTTCCCAGGTTCGAGTCCCAGCTGGGTCAGCGTTGAGATTTATCTCCGCAAAAATTCCCCGCCCTGCCCACGGTCAGTAGGGGACACCGATGGGCTTGGAAAGGCCGCCGTCCGTCGGATGGGACATTAAGCCGTGGTCCCGTGTGCGGGAGAGCCATACCCTGTGCACGTTAAAGAACACGCTGGATGGCCTTGACGGGAGGCTACCATCTGTCTCCCAACAGCTGTTCCAGTGGGTCCCCTCCTCCAACCTTCTCTGAGTCTTCGGGGTCCTTGTGACCTGACCATTTAGCCCATGGTATTCAAAAAAGTGCCGCTCAGAGGTAAAACAACCCAAAAAAGCCTCCTGTCAAAGTCATCTAGGATGTTCTTTAACGTGCACAGGGCGTGGCTCTCCTTCATGCGCAGCTAAGGCTCAACTTTCCAAGTCATTACTGTCCCCTTTTCGCTGAGAGCAGGGTGGGGTTTAGCTGAGAAAAACTTCAATGCAGGTACGGCTGGGACTCAAACCTGCAAGTATTATGAGCCTGGTGAGCTACCAATGAACCTACTTCCGCACACAGGGATAAAAGTGCCAGGTCGCAAGGACGCTCAAGAAAATTGTTAGGAGACAGACAGTAGCTTCCATCAAGTGTTAATGTGCACAAGGTATTGCTCCTGGGCACAGACCCATGGCTTAATCCATCAGACAGACAGCAGCCTTTCTAGTGTTCCTTTCTCACAGAGGACAAAGTATAAAGATTAGAAGAGATGAATCTGAACGCTGGCCCTGTTGGGACTAATAACTTGTGGATTTGGCGGGACTAATAATGGCGGGATTTGGCGGGACCCTGTTGGGACTAATAATTGTGGATTTGGCGGGACTAATTGTGGCCCTGTTGGGACTAATAACTTGTGGATTGGTAGGTTAAATGCAAAGTTTGCGCTTTACGATTAATATGCTTGGCTGTGGATCAAAGGGACCAGAGTTTGGGCCCTGGATAAAGGATAATTTTTTGCTTTCCTCCGAGAACTTCTCTTTGGCCTATTTGTACTGAAATCCAGTTGCCAGTCCTCCAATAAAAGCAACTGCTTGAAGGGCAATTTATTTTCCGATTATATAAATAACAATAAGACTTTAGAGTCAAAGTGATTTTCTTTGGCCCAAAAGTATCCCACCTGATGCCATTACCTCGCCCACGCGATGGGTCTGCATTCAATTCCATGTAAATCTGACTGGAGAGAAAACTTCTGATATATTTTTCAGTTATTTTATTGACAGTGGGACCATATTTCGGTCACAAAACTGCCGATTACACCAAATGGAAGTTTTCTGTAGCCGAGTGTATTAACGTTATAGATTGTATGGAACCTCTTTCGAGTGTTGAAATGTTAAAGCTAAAAGTAAAAAATAATAAAATAGTTTTCGATAAATTGCTTTACACTTTGTGGATATTTCAAAAAAATGTTTACCTTTGCCAACTCATCATTTTATCTAAATTTCTGAATGCGAGAATGTAACAAGGGAATAATAGTCTTAAAAGATTCAATTCATAATCCGACCAACATTGAGCCATGGGTTGGGTTGTTTTACCTCTGAGCGCATTTTTTTGCACACCATGGGCTAAATGGCCAGGTCACATGGACCCCGAAGGCTCAGAGAAGGTTGGGGGAGGGGACCCACTGGAACAGCTGTTGGGAGACAGATGGTAGTCTCCCGTCAAGGCCATCCAGCGTGTTCTTTAACGTGCACACGGTATGGCTCTCCCACACACGGGACCACGGATTAACGTCCCATTCGACGGACGGCCTTTCCAAGCCCATCAGTGTCCTCTACTGACCGTGGGCAGGGCGAGGAATTTTGCGGAGATAAATCTCAACGCTGACCCAGCTGGGACTCGAACCTGGAAACTACAGATTACGAGCCTGACGCGCTACCGACTGAGCCACCCCCGCCCCCATTGAGCCATGTTTTCATATTTTCTTCCTTGGGAAGTCACCTTTTGCTGCCCAGATTTACTTGGATTTGGTGGGCAGTGTGTTCTCTTGTATATTCAATACACTTTTTTTTAAATGTACAAGAGATATTTTTGCATTATAAGCTTTATTTATAGGTTTTTAACTTAGGCACCCCTAAAAAAAACATAACTGCCGGTCAGTTGAGCTAATTTTTCAGTCAGGAAACGATTGCTTGATAGTGAGTAACAATTTGAAGTCTGCAATTTGGAAAACGCTAGTTTAGGTATTCGGCCAAATAAAAATTCGCACCCATTTTTAATGTTATCTTTTTATTCAGAATAAGTGTTCAGTAAAATGGAAAAATGAATATGGGCGTCCGTAGAAGGGGCAAACGTGGCACTTGCTACCCCCGGGATCGACTAGTAAAAAATTCCACAAATTATAATCGTAACGATTTAAACGTAATTTATATACACTATGTATGTGTTTTTGTATTGATGCAATACTGTATTGCATAATCTACTTGTGAAAAAAAATTAAAATTAAAAATTAAATAAATAAAAATTTATTGACGTAATTATTTGTTTAAAAGCTTTGCCCCCCCCCCCCCTTGGAAAATTTTCTGCGGACGCCCATGTATGTGAATAAATTAAGCAAAAAAGTCCACTCTAGACACAAATATCAATTCGTATTCCACAGCAGTGGCTTTATTGTCGACAAACGGGGTTTTTACATCGAGCATTTTAAAAATTTATATCAAAACTGAAAAAGTCTTGACCACTTTCAGACATGTTCTTGTATTTGCCAGCATGTATAAACAAGTCTTGCACGCACACAAAATATACACTGCTCTGCTACATATTCCTAAAAACCTACATCCAAGAGCCAACACAAACGCGACTATACACACTTTTGCCATCACAAATAATATCCGAGTATTATTAGCAGTTTAAAGGAGTGCAAATAGGCAGGTACTTAAAGAAATCACAAATTACTATTGTCATAATCTTTTCATGTAGTTGTTATATCGTTTTCTCTGATATTTTATATAGATTCAGTTCTTCGAACTTTCATTATGACTGAGTGTGTTAATTTCCACAAAAGCAGCCATTTTAAAAATTCTATTTTTTTTTCATTCACACATATACACACAATATATATAAAAATTTTGATATATATACACTCACAAAATTCAGATTTGATTCCAATGAATTGTGCAAAAATGATGAGGTGAAGTAATACATATCTCTAAAAGACAAGCTATGTTTATAAGATTCATTTGAAATACCCAAATAAGGAATGGTAATATAACTCGTTATAATCCACATGCTACAAATATGTGGTCACAGGTTGAGTTGTTTTACCTCTGAGCGGCATTTTTTTGCACACCATGGGCTAAATGGCCAGGTCACATGGACCCCGAAGGCTCAGAGAAGGTTGGGGGAGGGGACCTACTGGAACAGCTGTTGAGAGATAGATGGTAGCCTCCCGTCAAGACCATCCAGAGTGTTCTTTTAACGTGCACAGGGTATGGCTCTCCCACACACGGGGCTACGGCTTAACGTCCTGTTGGACAGACGGTTGCCTTTCCGAGCTCATCAGCTCATCGGTGTCCCCTACTGACCGTGGGCAGGGAGTGGAATTTTGCGGAGATAAATCTCAATGCTGGCCCAGCTGGGACTCGAACCTAGGAACTGCAGATTACGTGCCTGGTGTGCTACCGATTGAGCCACCCCCGCCCCTCTGGTTGCAGGAATATAATGAATGTACTTTGTACAATGGGCACTGGAACAAATTAGCGTCTAAAGATAATGATTTATACTGTGGATTATAAAATATGAAAATGAAGAGGGGAAAAAGAAAGTCGAGATTATTTGGGTGTAAGAGCATTTTTTTGCACACAATGGGTTAAATGAACAGGCCACAAGGGATGAGCTTAGTAGCAGAACGGAATATATATATTGGACAGATGTTAGGAGGCAAATTAAAGCTTCCTGTCAAAGCCATCCAGCAGGTTCTTTTAACGTGCCAACAATATGGTCCTCCTAGACACATGCACACAGGGTCATGACTTGATATAACCTGGATGAATGGTATCTTTGCCAAGCCCATTGGTGTCCCCTTTCTTATAAAAGGCAAAAGGCAGTTAGAAAAAAAATCTCAACACTGGCAGTGGAGACTCAAACCTGGGTGCATCATGTTACAAGCCTGGCATCCTAACACTTGGCTACTCTTCTCTGCTACATTCAGATTCGGCAAATATATTGTTGTCAAAACAGCTTGATTGGATTTAACTGTTCTAACAACAGTAAAATCCAATTATGTATGCCAGCAACCTAAGTGGTAATCACAAGCCAACGAACTACAGACTATCATCTAATCTAGTGAACACACACCTTCATGATAGAAAATGGCCTGTTCAAGTGCCAATGACAAATTGGTTTCCTCGGACCTCTGATTGGGTTGGTTTGTTTTACCTCTGAGCGGCACTTTTTTGCACACCATGGGCTAAATGGCCAGGTCACATGGACCCCGAAGGCTCAGAGAAGGTTGGGGGAGGGGACCCATTGGAACAGCTGTTGGGAGACAGACGGTAGCCTCCCATCAAGCGTGTTCTTTAACGTCCACAGGTAATGGCTCTCCAGCACACGGAGCCATGGCTTAACGCCCCATCCGACAGACAGCAGCCTTTTAAAGCCCATCGGTGTCCCCTACTGACCGTGGGCAGGGCGGGGAATTTTGCGGAGATAAGTCTCAACGCTGATCTAGCTGGGACTCGAACCTGGGAACTACAGATTACAAGCCTGGCACGCTACCGACTGAGCCGCCCCCCCCCCCCCGCCCCCCTCTGATTAGTGTGCAGTTACAAAGCTACACTTTGTTGCAGATAATACATAAAAGTTGTTGCTTGATTAATGGAGCATAAATTACGTTTGGTGCAAAAGAAACTAAGTCACAAGAGCCACCATATTATGCTTGTTGGGGTACCCACACAAAATGGCCCATTCTTGGGGAAGATGGGAGCCTCTCAATCAAGCCTTTTATTCAAAGTGCATGGAATGTGGATCTTTATATGCGAATTTTCAAAAAAATGTTACCTCTGCTACCTCATTATATTTTCTAATTTCTCAATGAGACAATGTGGACCACTGAATAAAATCTCAAAAGATTAAGTCATATTAGATGAACAGATTTTGTATGTATAGTCTGATTAACAATCAATAAAAATTGCCGCAATATAAAGATGCTCAGAAAGTTGAGAATTGTAGGTTAGATACGTTGGGTTGTTTTACCTCTGAGCGGCACTTTTTTGCACACCATGGGCTGAATGGCCAGGTCACATGGACCCCGAAGGCTCAGAGAAGGTTGGGGGAGGGGACCCACTGGAACAGCTGTTGGGAGACAGATGGTAGCCTACCGTCAAGGCCATCCAGCGTGTTCTTTAACGTGCACAGGGTATGGCTCTCCCGCACACGGGACCACGGCTTAACGTCCCATCCGACGGACGGCGGCCTTTCCAAGCCCATCGGTGTCCCCTACTGACCGTGGGCAGGGCGGGGAATTTTGCGGAGATAAATCTCAACGCTGACCCAGCTGGGACTCGAACCTGGGAACTACAGATTACGAGCCTGGCGCGCTACCGACTGAGCCAGCCCTGCCCCCTAGGTTAGATACGTAAATCGCATGTAGTATTAATGGTGAAATTAGATTAAAATCTTATAGTTTCCAATTCAATAAGACCTTTTCACCTAGAGTTTTCTTTTCACTCAGCTTTATACACTCCAAAATTCTTGATGCAACCAATCGTTATAACATGTACAAGAAGTATCACTTTCCTATTCGGATATTTGTGTCATGTATCATAACAAATACCAAACAGTTTCTTTCATTTTAATATTACATGATGATAACATTAATTTTATATTGTTTTAAAAAGATAAAATTGATTTAAAAAGTCTGAAACCAGTATTAAGTGTTTTCTAAAAAGCACTTACAAAGACAGCATGATACTTTGCTTCCTGCAACTTTTAATAAAAAAAACATGTTTTAAATACTGAAAACATTCTTCAACAAAAGAAATAAATATGTATTGCCTTTCACCTTCATCAATTACATTGCTAAATTGGAAGCATTTTTTTTGGGGGGGAGGGTAAAAGTTTGATTTTTTTTCTGGGATTATCACCAGTAGTAAGCTAAATCTTTTTGCATTCCTCTCAATACATTCTCACAAATGACAAAAGTTTACAATCCATTCAGAGACAGATACATTATGATTACATTTCCATCACATCAACTGACTAGCTCCAGTATTATTTGCAATTACACATAACGAAAAACAAACACAAATTGTTCTCATTGCAACATGAACGGTTTACATTCTGCTTTCAAATTCATTAGCTTTGTACTCATTGAAGAAATAAACTTCGTATTTAAGTGGGTTCCTGGCTCTAAACACTTTCCCCCTCACTGAGTAAAATAATTATTATTATCCAAAGTTCTTCCCTTTACAACAAAATCACAATTCCAAGGTTTCATACAAATCTAATTCATATATAAATGAAGTCAGTTCATATGTTAAATAAAAAAAAAAAAATAAATACCCCCTCAAGCTGCTGCTTGCCACAGAGGTCATATGTTATCAAAGAAAAATCGCAGACATATTGAAATGCAAAAAGTTATTTTTTATTTTAAACTATGTATATGTTTGTTTAGATTCATCAATCTCATGCAGTGTATTGATAAATAATATTTGATCATATTTTTATATTCTTTACGAAAACTTAGATTTGTTAATCAGATTATGTTATCTGCAATAGCTATTTAGCCTTACATGAATCAATTAATTGTTATTCAACAGCAAGAGGTACTATCAGTGCCAATACTTATTACTGTATGTTATGTATCAAAATAATTAATGACCAATGTTTTTGCCATTATTTTTAAAACATTCATGATAAATTCAACTATTTAAAAATATATTAAAAGTGTTTCACATAAAAACAATTCAGTTTTAATGTTTAAGAAAACAAACTGCATGATTAAATGAAATTTTGAAACATTTCATTATTGATAGTTTGCAAGTCACTATAAATTACCATTTATAAAGGAAAGAAATACAATTGACAGCCTTAAAAATTTACCTCCCCCCAGCAAAATGTTTTATATTTTTTAATGCAAAAATTGCACATTAGTTTCTTTTCTAGATGTGGCTTTGTATGTAAAATTTGAATACTTTCCTCTCTTGCTCCAAGGAGAGGGGACTAAATTTCTTTGCCCTTGAAAATAGAGCAATAAGAGCCACAAGCAACATTACTTCATTTACTACACACTCTGAACGTGAACATCATACAAAAATGGATGTTAATAAACATGACCAGTGTGTTTCAAGTTACTCTTGATTTTTGGTTCAAGGCAAAAGCACCTCTTACAGTGATGTTCAGTTTGTAGCTCCCAAAGATGGGAAAATCATTTCTCATGATACCTTTGTAGCTCATTGGATTGCTGCATACTTAAGAATTTTTGCTCTTCGATTCTACAAATACGTAATTGTAATGAAGTACTACATATACTCCTAATAATAGTACTATATATATACTGTAATATATACTTAATTATTGAAGTCAGTATTGAAGTCAGTATTTTATCAAATCTTAACTGCAGAAGAACAGTTTGTATTTAATTGTTACATTTTTTTGAGATACTGAGTATTTTTATACCTTTTTGCATTTCACAGCTAAGCAACTAACAACTTCACAGAATTTTGCAGGAATAAGGTAAATTGTACAAATTGAACCAAAGCGCCAATTCTGAATTGTAAATGTCATAAAAATAACGTGGCATTAATTAATACAAATACAGTTCTATACTAAAATGCATACACCATTAAACCATGTTTTGGAGCAAAACAAATTTGATATAGAAACTGTCAAAATTATAGAGAATGATATAAACCCGAAGTTGCAACAACCAGATAAGAACAGATGTTTTAACTTATTTAACTATTCAATATTTTAACTGTGAATTTAGAACATGAATTTTAATTCATACATATATACACACACAAACACATTTATTTTAATTCTTTTAATAAAAATATTTTAACAATTTAAAACATAAAATATGCCTGGATAACACATAAGTAATAATTCATACTAAGAACAGCACTAAATAATTGTGGAGAACTGATATATTCCTTGATACATTTTGCAATAGTATTATCAACTGCATTAGCTATATCACCATCATTCTAATTTGTTTTTAACCTTTGAAAATGGATGTAGACCTCGTATATAATTCACTATAAATATTTAATCATTTGACTAAGTTCTGAGTGCAACTGGAGACAGTATTTCAGTAGTAACATTCACAGGAGATGTCCTGTAGACAAAGGACACATGAAATAATAAGCTGGAAAAGTTTGATTTTGCCATGAGTGGGATTTGAAGTCACATCTCCAAGTGCTCCACATCCAAGGAACATGTCTGGTATGCTAACCACTATAGAAGTTAAAAGAACATTAGCTGATAGTATAGTGATTAGCATACAGAGCACGTTCCTTGGAGACAACCCCACTTTTTGCCATGAGTGGATTGAATCCCAATCATGGCACAAACCAATTTTTTTGACTTATCATTTCATGTGTTCCATATCTCCTGTGATACTTTACTACTGAACTATTGATTTAATGCCATGAGCATGAGTGAGAAATATTACATCAGATGTGACAATATGATTGTGCCACAGTGTGAATAAAATATGCGGCAAAGTTTATAAGTCACACTAACTGTAGAAAAGAATGTTAGCCAATGATGGTGTAGTGGTTAGCATACCGGGCATGTTCCTCAGAGATGTGGGTTTGAACCCTACTCGTGGCAAAACCAATTTTTTCAGCTTATTATTTCAGCTATACATTTCTTATATAGCGTTTTTATACAGTTAGGAATCTACCATCATTCATTATTAATATTTCTCATTTTTTTTTAACCAGAATATAGTTATAGGCTATTTTTACCATACAATATGTTAAATAATTCTATATAGTCTCAAACCTTTAGTAATTGTATTAATTGTTGTAATTGCAGAATTTAAGTAAGTAGATATTAAAATAATTGCAGAATTTAAGCAATATTAAATTTATTAAAATTTCACTTTTTAATGGGTTTTCAAATTAAAATGATAAAATAAGAAATTATTAATGTATTAAAATGAAAAGACATCTTTAGAATTACTACAATGGAATACCAGCCAGGCATTCTGAATTATTACATGAAGAAATTATATACTGTACTCATTTTAAGAGACTGCTAATAATGTACTTTATCATTCAGACACGCATTAAAAACTATGTCATAAAATATTTACATGTATTGTGTTCTTAAAAATATGTTCAGATTGTTAAATTGTAACATAAAATTATTCCACTAATCATACTGTAAAAAATCTTAGTTTAAAGACAGTAAAACTTTGACTTTTCAGAGTACAAATCAAATTTAAATTTTGATGAAGAAAAATTAGTTTTAGCAATGTTACACAATGAATAACATGCAGCCTCATTTTATCACTTAAATTTTTAAGTACTGTAATTATTTTGCTTAATATAACAATGAGAAAACTGATTTAATATATTAAATATTTAAGAGGTAATAAACTATTATGTTTATCCTATTTCATTGCACAATACCTGTTTATGCACAAATATATATATACCAATCATCTAATAATGCATGAAATACAGCATTTGTCCCCAATTACTTTGCAATCCACACAATATATGAAGTAACCCAAAAGAGAATACAAACCCCACAGTGGAATGAGTTTATTATTGAAAAACTATAACACTATTTGTTATTAACAAATTAACTTTTAAAATTTCCAATGTAAGGTTAAAGTTATTACCTAGATTAATTAAAAAAACTTTAAATTTTTATTTTAATGTAAAAATTAGTCAAAATACAAAAATTTCAAAATGCAAATTACATTTCTTGTCTCAAGAAATATTTTTAAATATCTTATTGATTAATTAGGGAAATATTTTTTAATCACTGCTTTATCAAAACATGCACATATTAATCAAAAGTTAATCAGATCTACAGTGATTATTTGTCGGTAGTCTGGATGTAGACAGCAGGAACCAATTGGTGATGCATGCTATAAGCATTGCTGTTTAAATGCAGTATATGATTTTGAAGTTAAATGACATTATTCCCACCTAAATATGAATGACACATTAATTGTAGGCAATTTTTTAATGACAGAATTTCTTAGTAATTTTCTACTTTTTAATTGAGACTATTATTTTTACTATTAAATGACAGATATATAATGAGGAAAGTTATATATTGCAGAACAAAGATATAAAAATAATTACAGCAGTTTTAGTAAGCCTGATAACAAAATATCAGTTAATTTGAACTATATTAGTGAAGTGTAGATAAAAATGATTACATTACTGTATTGGTGGAAATTTTTATATAAAGTTTTAAATAGCAATTTAGTTTGTATTACAGAACAGAAATTTTAATACATAGAAATTAATAGCAATTGATGAAGTAAATAAAAATAACCAAGCTTAAACAAATTATCCACCTATTAATCTTTAATGTATATATTACTAATATGTCAACAGATATTAATTTTTATATTGCTTAAACAGTTTTGAAATTTCTGTTAGATAAAATCTAAGAAAAGGTTTGAGAAACTAGTTGAAAAACTAGTTCTCAAACCTTTTCTTTGAAAAACTAGTTCTTTAAACTAGTTGATTATTCTAAAATAAACTGATCACAGTTTTGAGTATTATAAAAGTACAAAGTCAAGAATGGTTAATTTTTAATCATTTTAAAATGATAAAACTCACTTATCTACAAAATAAAGGAGCTTGTAGCATAATGCTGAATAATGAGTATGTATTATACCATGCATTGTGAAATTTGATATCCTAAATGAACATGTCTGCATTCCAGGACATGCTCCTTGTCATTCAGGAACATGTTCCAGGTTGAATAACATGATACTCTTTTTGGTTGAATAACATGCAGCCTCTAGAAAATTTCTTTGTTAAACAACGGTGCTAAAGAGCCGTTTCAGTAAAGACAGGTACTCAAAAGAGAATAAGGCAATTTGCAATGCATAAAAAATGCATGTATATAATGGTTCAACTTGTAAAAGGATATAAGAGTTTGACAAATCATACTTAAAATTATAATTTCTATTCGTTGCAAAAAACAGTTAAAATCAGTTTGATTATTGTTTTACTTTTTACCTGAATTCAACTAAGGATTCAGCTCTCAATCATATAGTCTTCTTGCAATGATAATTTTTTTCACTGCCCAGACTATCTGAAGAGAAATGTGTCACAATATGTCTCTCTCTTTCTGTTCTGTCAGTAAAATGGCATGACAAGATCAAATTTAATGGTTAACTTTTGGGATTACCGCATTTATCATCGAATCAATTATACATTAAAAAATATATGAATATGAGCTCAATCTGATCTATTACTGAAAATGTGACTGTTAAACGTATTAATTATAATTCATAAATTTATATTATGGCAAGGAAAACAACTTCTTTAACAATTTTTTTTTTTCATTACATTTTTAAAAAGGTAACTATATTTTTATTTAATGTGTGAAGTGGGGAAGAAGGGAATCTTTAAGCTGCATTTTGTGTGCATTCTTGAAACTTTTCCTTTTGTCTAAGTATTATGTGAACGTAACATTAGGAGTATTCATTATTCCTTATGCAGCAAGAATATAGTTTCTAAAATAATAAATCGTTGAAAATAGTTTATTCTGTTAAAGTGCAGTAAATAAGTGCACAAAGGACTGCTTCATGCACCACATCACAGGTGACATTGCTTTTACAATGATTATTATGACAGTATCTTTAGTAATTAGAACAAAGAGCTTCCATCATGTTATGTAAAGAATAAGTCTCTACCAATGGGATAAGTACCAAAAACAATTATTGTTTGAAAAGCTATTTGCTGTAAGGGCCTAAAATTCTAGACAATGGCTATTTTACGACTTTACAAGTATTTACTGCCATATGTCTATATATATTACAGTGCAAATTCCTTATTTCACTGAATTACTTAAAAGGAATGCAACTGTTCTTCACTTTGTAATTTTACAAACACAATTTTGTTTACAGAGTGTGTTTATGACATTTAAAGCCTAAAACAGAAATTTGTAAAAAAAAAAAAGCATGGAGACATCTGAATTTAAAAGACTAAAACCTATGGACTGTTAGCATTTGTTCTCATTTAGTTTTAACATTTTTAAATTGTCACATCATAGAATATAACAGAACATGGATTTAACACCGTCTATAAATTCAAAATTTAAAAAGACATTTTGGAATGTTTCACCAACTACCCACTACTCCAGCACAGTGGAAAAGTTGACAGAATAATTTTATCACTTGACAACGAACTTAAATAGCACCAATCAAATATCATTTTTTCCAGCTTTCTGTAGCCTCACTGAACCTTGGTAGCATGAAACACAAAAACACACACAAAAAAAGTCAGTTCTGATGATGATAAAATACTGTTATCAAAAGCTGTAAAATGAAAACTTTATGAAGAAAAATATACAGAACATCACAGTCAGACCATCACTAGTGATGCAGGAATTGCTATGTTTCAGCTTTTCCCAGATGAATTCTTGAGTTAAACGTCTGATGATCGCAATAATACATGATAACAAGTGATAGCAGAATGAATTCTTCTTAAGTTAGACACTATCACCAATGAGATGAAGAACAGCATAATGCCCTAATCCTTGTTTGTACCATGTCTTCGTGATTTGATCAAATCATGAGCATGCTGTTCCACTAGACTTAGCTATTGTTTTGATGGTTTTGATGAACATACTGGTCAGGCTGTAAACCAAAAACAGGATAAGCAAGTGTGGTCCTAAGTGTATCATTATGTTCTTCTAGTGATGTCTGAGAGTAATGTAGAACTAGGCTCTTCAGAGTAGGATAGATGTAGTATGGCTCAGCAAAACCATAGCCTCTTTCTGTTTTGTTGATAAGGCAATGACCTATTTTCCCATCAGCACTGAAAGAGAAAATATTATATATTAATTTCATCATGCTATTAAAATATACACATTTATGCATTAGAATGCAAAAAATTTTGCTTTTCCTACAAAGCTTGCATAAAAATTATTGAAGTTTTCATGACTTACTTTTGAAGAATAATATCTAAAATCCTACAAACTGAATATGCATAAAGTAAATCCTTACACTTTTCTTGCTTAAGTAGTTTCAAGTTTATTTTTTGAAATATTCAAATGAATGGAGTTTTAGATACTACTGTCCAACTTTTAAAAGCTGAATGAATAGATATTGTAATTTTAATGAATTAGTATTAAATGAATTTGAGAAAAGCTTATTAATCAAATCATAATATCCCCTTCCTAATGGAAATATTAATAAGCACTCACTGGTAAAGCATCTAACATGTCATAAGGAGGTCAAAGATTTATATCCCATTAGAATATATATTTTCTATTAATTAAAAACTTCTCTATTTATGCTAATCTGTAAATATTTCACTATTTACTAAATTTGTACTTTTTTATGTGTTCATTAACCATTACAAAAGAGAGTAAATCTGAGTTGCCTACTTTTAAAGATGTAAATTCATTTGCTTCTAAAGTATTTTATTTATAAAAAAAATAAATACCCCCTCAAGCAGCTGCTTGCCACAGAGGTCTGACAGGAGCCTGTCAGTTTACATGCCATAGTAGAAGGTCTGAGAGGATGGCAGGACCTCAGCAGAAAAGTATTTTATTTAGAAAAATGAAAATTATTATTTGTTAATTATTGCTTATTAATGGATTGTTTACATTTCAAATCAGCTTTTGAGTAACTTATTCTTTAAATCATAGTCTTTAACTTAGCAGGATACAAAATAATTTTGATTCTTTAGGAATTATGCATTTGATGCTTCAGCATTATGTATGTCATAATGTATAAGTAGCATTATGTATAATTCAGAAAGTAAAGTCCCCCGTTTGTTCCCCACCAAGTTAACAAATATCTGCAGCTGTGGCATTAATACACATTAATACCAAAGTGTCACTAAACAAGAGTAATCACAGTTACACACCAGTACTGTGAGGTACAGAATAAGAGCAAACAAACATTCATATTCTGTGCATACAGAAAACCCTATCAGTGGAAATCCATTGACATTTTGTGGCTGTGTATAACTCAGTTGTCCTGTCAGTGCAACATATGAGGAAATGGTGCCATGAGTTCGAAAAAGGTGATGATCACCACCCACTGTACAGTCCCGACCTGGCCCCATCAGATTTTCATTTGTTTGGGAAATTGAAGAAGAACCATGCATTCTTCTATCAGCAGAGCATTGATAAGCTGATTGACCATTACAACATCTCAACAATACAATATCTCAACAAGTCTGGTGGCTGCATAGAAAATTAATACATGTACATGAGGACATTTCCTATATATTGTTTTCAATATAATTACCTGTCCTCTGGAGAAATTAAATAGGGAACTTTACTTTCTGACATAACTTTAAAAATAAAGCAAAGCCCTAAATAGCATCAAAAACATAAATAAAATTGAATACTGAAACCCAGCAAGATGTCCCTCTTGATAATTGTAACATAATCCCCAGTAATTTTGTGGTGCCCATAAATGTTAATTTCTCATCACTTTGCAGTTCTATGAGTTGCTACATATTTTTTTCAGAACCAGGAAATAGACTAAATAAAGAAAATCATAAAAAACATAATTGTATGCAATTTTTTTAGTTTATTGATTAAAAATCCATGTTTCCATCTTTAATTTCATATTGTCATTAGACCTTTCAATGCTTTCAGACTTCATATGACTATTTTTTTTTCAGACTTCATATGATTGGCAGTGTCTATCCAATAGGCTGCAAGATTAGTCATAAAGTAAAAAAGTTCTAAAGGAATACCAAGTATGAATATTTGATTAACTATATCAAGAAGAACTGCATATTTGACTAACACAATTAGAATGTTTTCTGAGTTTATACTGATAACTTCAAAATTATATGAAATGCTGCAGACAATAAAATTTTTTAATAAGCAGATGCACTGCTTCAAAAAATATTTAATGCAATACTCTTTTTATGCTGAAAGACAACTCATGGTTTAAATTATTAACTTTTATTTTCAGATGAATATTACAGTAGTACTCATCTCATGATTTGTTGTTTGTTTCACCTGATATTGGATTTTTCACTAAAAATGGAAATTTATACATCTGGAAACCTTCTAAAATCTTATAAGTTAGCCTTTCTGCTCTCAGTTTAAAAAAACTAATGTGTTAACTCATTCACTACTAAAGTTCCAATTCCAGATATTTTCTGTCTCAATATATTCAAGGAGGATATTTTGACTATTTTAAGGTAAACTTAGTTTCATTCAAAGTGAAAGGTCTAAGTTCTAAACAGTACTTTCTAGCAGTAGTTCATTCTGAGTAGGTGGGCAATGTGATAGGCAGACTATGACAACTGGTTTTACAAAAATGCATGTTGATGTAGCACTTATCAATTTTCTAATGAGAAAGCACAAAGGCAAGTGCCACTTGAGTCACCATTAATTTTTTTTTTAAATTTCTCCCACTCCTCTCTCAAGCAATTTTCCAAATTACTGCCTGGTACCAAATTTCACATCTATGATGGAACTTAAATTTGAAACCTTGGACCACATTTTTAGAGTTTATCATTTAAAATTATCATTCAACACTTTTTGACCCCCAGTAACTTTGCAAATTTCTCCTAAATGTTTCTCATTGGCCACCCTATGTTGGATCAGAAATTAAAGCCTCTATCTATAACAGAACAAGTTTAAAATCACTTTTATTTTCCACTTCACGGATGCATTGAATTTCAATGGTAAATTTGCTAGTTGGTATTGATTACTTATAATGAAGACTATAAAAAATTTTTAAACTGGAGTAACTTACACAATAGATAAAGCATATTGGCCAGTTCTGCTATTCCTGATTAAGAAAGTGCCATCAGGCTTGCCTACCAGGAGACGTGCAGCATCGTTCCTTGAGCAATCTTGGACAAACCATAATGATTCATTGTGATGAGGAAGAAGCTCATCCTCTTGTAAAAATGCTGATTCTCTGTGAAAATAATTTTACATAATGAATAAGTATTAAAAAAGCATGTTTCAGTAGTCTGATCATTGATATTTATTAAAGATCATTAATTTTATCTTCTACAATTTCTGGATTTCTTGTAGATTTTTTTTTTCTCTGATTTCGATTTGTAACTACTGATTTCTATTACATAATGCCACAGGTATTTAGTACCCAATACATTGATAAATATGCTCACTACAATAAAAAGACCTGACACAATGCACACTTAAATATTTTACTGACCAACTGGCATAAAAAAATCCTCAAGATTAAGGAGGGTCAAGCAGACTATTTGTTAATATTACAGCTACTATTAACACTGCAAAAAAACAAAAGGTACAAAAATATTTTCTCATGCAGGCTCAATGTAGTCATGTTGACTTTTATGTGGTGACAGGAGTGTACCTGTCTTGATTATCTGCTGTCATAATCTAATGAGCAAGAGTCTGATGGGTTACAATGTAGCCCAGAATAGTATATTCAAATGTTATTTGTTCTGCTGTGGTTCTGTTCAACTGCATGCACAATCATGGTAGCCCTCTGTTACTAGAAGCCTCCACCAGTTCCCTCAGATATTGTCTTTTTTGATTACATGCATTTTTTCTGACAACTTCTGTCCTAACCACTATTTTGTGAACACTTATTCCTGAATTCATTTCATTAACACTCAATCAGGAGTGCTGTTTCATTAATACTTGCATTGGCTCTTCTCATCTCTACAATCATGCCACATATAAAATAGGTAAAATTACAGTTCCTACTCATTATTCTGTTGCCATGTCATAAACTACTGCTGGATGTTGGGTTTTTTTACATGTGAGTGGCACTTTTTTTTTTTGCACACAATGGCACAAATTTTTTTGCACACAAGCCCTTTACAATACATGGTTATATAAAAAAAAAGCTTTTCATAACATAGCACTGAGCTGCAAGTGTTTGAAGTATTATGATGCCAGAACCTTATTTTTAATATTTTCTTCATTCTTTTTTGCAAACCAATACTTCTTATATATTTTTTTTGCATATTATCAACAATTCAATCAAATACAAAAATATTCAAAATAGATCTTATTGTTAAATGTATGGTGAGACAGATTAAATTATGAAGAATGAGATAATTTTAATTGTAAAATAGAATGATAGTGAATATGAAACTTAGAATAATAGGTCTAATTTTATCTCTGCTAAATGGCACACTTTTTGACAAGTTTCACTTGTGCAACTGTCAAATTTCATAAAAAGATAACTGTCTAGCAATTTACTGATGCCTCTGATGTGAAATTTCTGCTATTTGGAATAAAGATATTGAAGTGTATGAGAAATTTCTCCTGTTTTAGATACCTTTTTGTCACAGATTTATTTATAAATAGGAAATTTCTGGAATAGAATATCTTAAAAATTAAAAAAAATATTTCAGTTATTTACTTGTAAAAAATAAAGTTCACCAACATGAAATGCATTTATCATACAGATAATGTTGCAAAACATAATTTGGGAAAAAATAACATTTGCTCAGTGCATAACTCTTTTGGGTATACATCACAATGTGCAATACATTTTAGTTAGCTGCTAAGTTGAACAAACCTGATAATATCTTTGGCTTCTGCAGAAGAATCCTGTAATAATTTGTTTATTCTTTCTTTCTTTACCCCTTTTGCTTGTAACATCCTACAAAAGAAAACATTTATTAGCATTTCTTTAACACTATAACTGACTCTTAAAATTTAACAGTATAAACATAATTATATTTAAATACTCAAACAGTACTACTAAATATTTAGAAACAATGTTTTTTAATAGAAAGTGAAAGTATTATGTTTGCATTTTTACGTATTTGGTACAGTATTTAATATCTCAAAACTCTCAGAATTCATCATATTTGGTACAGTATTTAATATCTCACACAAAACCTTTCTTTAAAATGTGTCTACTGGTCAGTAGCATCTGTTTGATATCATTTTCAATATATGGCTGAAAGTAATCAATTACTATTTTTAATAATAATAACTTTTAATAATTTTTAAAAAAGGAAGAAGGTACTTCCCTACACAAAGGACAGAGATAATCTAGAAGCTATATTTGGCTTATCCTGGTTTCTCATAGCACATACAAACACTTACATAAGGACATGCCCCTTTGATCTTAGGAGTCAGGTACGCTAACCACTAGACCAGGTAGGGCTTATTAGATTTGCATACTATGTTTGATGCATTAGTTATCCCAGAGACAGAGTTGCTAGTGCAGTGGGAAAGAACCTGAATTTGCAATTTTTGAGTAAGAGTGCCATAATATTGCCTTCTTTTAAGGATTCATCAGTGTCACCAGTGTGCACAATAGAGCTTATATTGAGCGGATTTTTTTAAAACTTTTTTTTCACCTGGGGGATTAGTTTACCTTCATGAGAATCTCTCTTCAATGAAATTTCTATTTGTAACGTTATGGTTCATGTTTATATATAAAACACAGACATTTGGGTCACCTAAAAATTGGTGTTCTCAAAATTTAGACTTTAATTACATTACTGCCTTATAGGTTACATGTTGGCTCCTTCTTCTTCTCATTGTAATTGAGTCTCCTTCACGAGCAGAAATTATAAGCTCTATATAGATTGCTTATACAAAATTCAGACACTAACTTAATTTCAGGAGACCAATCTTTTGTGGTACCTATCACTATTCAAGTAACAATTCAATACTTTATAACAGAAGTTCAAGGTTAGGTTGGGTTGTTTTACCTCTGAGTGGCACTTTTTTGCACACAATGGGCTAAATGGCAAGGTCACAAGGACCCCGAAGGCTCAGAGAAAGTTGCGGGAGGGGACCCACTGGAACAGCTGTTGGGAGACAGATGGTAGCCTCCCATTAAGGCCATCCAGTGTGTTCTTTAACGTGCACAGAGTATGGCTCTCCTGCACACGGGGCCATGGCTTAACATCCCATCCAACGGATGGCGGCCTTTCCTAGCACATCGGTGTCCCTTACTGACTGTGGGCAGGGCGGGGAGTTTTGCGGAGATAAATCTCAACACTGACCCAGCTGGGACTCAAACCTGGCATGCTACCAACTGAGCCACCCCCACCCCAAAGAAGTACAAGTAAAGTGCTTATGTGATAAATAATTCTAAGAATTTTAGATTTTGAAAATACCCTAATGATACTGAAAAGAAAAAGCAGATGTGCTACACATGAACTTCCGAATTTCATGGACAGGATTGCAATAATTATCAGCCATATCAATATGATCTTAAGTACTTTTTAATTTTAAAGTAAACAATAACAGATAAATGTTAATTTTTTTAGTTTATTTATTTCAGATAATATAAAATTGTATTTTGGAATTTCTTAAACTACGAAACCAAATTATTCAGATAACTTTAAAAGAAAAGCAGTGTCAAATTAATGTAAAGGCCACCCAGGCCCTAGTGGGCCCACAAAATTACATATATGTATATATCTTTTTAATGAATTTCATCATTTTGTACTGAATGAGGTGCCTCAAATATTACCCAGGACTAGAGTCTCAATGCAGCTTAATCCCTTCCTGCCTTAATACAATAGAGACTGATATTTCATTGGGAATAGAATTATTCAGAATTGCCAAGTTGATAAAATATTGCTATATAGTTCTAAAAAAAAAGCCTTTTGTTTTGGAATCAAACCATCTTCTTTTAATATTTGTTAAATTAAATCAGAAAAAATAAAAACTGATTTTAAAAATTAAAAATGCCTGTCAATTTATTTAACCAATTAGTTGATAACATAATAAATAATCCCCTGACAAATTGTGTAGTTGTTTCAGTGAGCTGATGTGTCAAGCCAACATACATTACATTTCCGCACAAAGCATAAGTTTTGTAATGAAATTATTTATTAGAAATGCATTTTGAACTGTTGCTGCTAATGTTTTTCAAAAAAATATTAGAAATCTGATAATTGATCAGAAAAGTTTCCATTATAATTAAAATAATACACTTCTTTCACCAAATTAGAAAGGGTGGGAGTGGTTCAGTCAGTAGCACACCATGCCCGTAATCTGTAGTTCAAGGTTCAAGTCTCAGCTGGGTCAGCGTTGAGATTTATCTCCACAAAATTCCCCACCCTGCCCACGGTCAATAGGAAATACTGATGGGCTTGGAAAGGCCACCATCCATTGGATGGGACACTAAGCCATAACCGGTGCACATTAAAGAACACGCTGGATGGCCGATGGGAGACCACCACCAGTCTCCCAACAGCTGTTCCAGTGGGTCCCCTCCCCCAATCTTCTCTGAGCTTTTGGGGTCCATGTGACCTGGCCATTTAGCCCATGGTGTGCAAAAAAGTGCTGCTCAGAGGTAAAACAACCCAACCCAAATTAGAAGTTTCATTTTACCTTCATATCATATCACCTTTTTGGCTTTTAAACGTTTTTTCTATTATCTGTTTTTATTCTTTAGATAGGTATTGCTGATTTACAAAACAATATTCACAGTTGTTTGCTTGGGGTTTTATGGTGCAAGGGAAACTAAGGCCATATTGCACTACAATATTCACAGGAAGCATCATCAACAAAAGTTCTGATGTTTATTTGATTCAGGATACTTTATTTGATGTTGCACATGTGCATATACTCAGTTAGTACTACTTGATCTATTTTACCAAACTTGTGCTTTTTTTGTAAAGGAATTTTTTTTCTAGCAATAGCTATATTTTAGCCAAATATTTCTAACGAACCTTAAAATTAAATGCTTTTGAAAATCAATTTTTTTAAACTGAAATTTTATTTTTACTTCTTGGCCTTATAAATCAAAAATTGTTGATCTTTTATCACATCCTAAGATTTAACAAAGCCTCAAAAATGGAAAAAAAAAAGGTGGGGGGGGGGAGAAGGGGTTCTTGGCTCATAAATCAGTTCCTATCCATTGCAGAGGAGGTGGGATGCAATCTTACCAATGGGGTTGGGTAACTCTCATCTACTATGATAAATGAGTTGAGCCCCCTCCCAATGGCAAAATCATAATTCATATAAATTGTTAAGAAACATTTTAACCCCCTGCACCATATTCTGACAGAAAAGTACCTTGGCTGTGTCATTGCAAAGATATCATGTTTTAGCTTTAGCATACCTAACTTGCTAGGGATTTTTGCCAGGAAGATCCTCAAACCTCAAGAACCAAAGAATAGTGTCTGATTTATGATGAAAAAGCAAACACATGTTTGTGCTTATGAATACTGATAGTCAAATAACCTTGTGCACTTGGTCAGATTACTTTGGGGGGGGGGGGGGAAGGCTATAATGAAGCATGATATTCATGTTTTAGCAAATATCTTGTAACATTTTATTCAGAATTAAATGATCCATCTTTTGAGATATGATGAGACATATTAAGATAAGATTATAATAAAATAAGATTGGAATCGACGAAAATCACCTTTTTTCATTGCATTATTCTAAAATTAAAGACTATAAAAATCAATACCCACTTAAGCAGCAGCTGCTTGCCACAGAGGTCTGACAGGGGCTTTTCAGTTTATATGTCATAGTAGAAGGTCTGAGAGGATGGCAGGACCTCAGCAGAAAAGCAACACGAACATCCATGCCTTACCCAGGGTTTGAACCCAGGACCCTTAGATCAGTGGCCAAGTGCACTATGCTTAAATATTTTGCTTTATTACTATTCAGAATTAAGTGCTCTTTCTTCTGGTTTATTAGCTATTGTAGAATAAGGTTGCAAAGTTGTTTTTTCTCTTGAATTCACTTGAAATTATTTAGCCACCAGCTAGAGTTTATTATTAAAAACTCTGCACTTTAACAGTTAATAATAACCACACTATCCTTTGCAATTAATCAGCTTTAAATTATTTTTTAAAATTTTTTCAGTTTCTTCCAGCCATCTAGTGGCTAACCACAAAGGCCTAGATTGGATAGAGATACATATTTATTCCACACTTTGGATTTTGATTATTATCTACTCAAAGGATTTGGGAACAGATTAATTCCCAAACATATTTAATATCATTTAAAAGAAAAATAGGTTTTTACTATCCTCTTTCTCAGTAGTAAATAGCTGATTGAAGTACAATGAATTCACATCTATCTGTTAAGGATTAGATTTTTTGCATATAGTATTTTATAACTGAAAAAGTAAATGTGCTAAAAATAGATGTTCGTTTATCTCATTATAATCATTTAAAACACGCGAACTAGAATGAATTTCTTTATACAATCAACATTTAAATTAACTGCTAATATAAATACAAGTTAAGCAATTACACTTTAAAGAGCATACTATAAATTTGATTTCATATTTGTTAATGATAGAGTCTTAAGATTAAATTGCTTATGCTAACATTAGCTAATTCTAGGAGAGACATTTGGGTCACCTAAAAATTAAATAGCTTATACTATTATTTATCTATATGCTTATTATATACACAGTACTAAAAATTCACTGTTAGGATCAAAAGAAGTTTTCATTTATTGAATTATCATTATATCGATAAATGATTTTTCATAACAAAAAATTATAGAAGCTGTACACTACAGATGCTGTGCTTTTGTAAAACTGACAAGTCTTAGTTTGCAGTTGAACTATGGGTTGGAATGGGAGCACATATAATCATTCCTTCCTAACAATGTAATATGCTATCTGATAGCAAACTGAGTTATCTATTTCTTAACACTTTTCTGTTCAGTTATTTGCTTCATATGATTACCATTATGTTCAATATTACTTACTGAATAGCAGATTGCATTAAAATTATGCAGAAAATGTTCAAAGCTTGCATTTTTAAAATTTACTTTGGACACCCACTTTTGATACAACTACTGGATGGATATTTTAAGATTAACTGATTTCAATTTATATCCACAGCTCTATAAAACACTAATAATTGCTGTAGCAAAGCCCCATTGAGAATTCTAAGAGAATTTAAATATTTAGCAGGTGGGATTAAACAATGATATCCCAACAAAGAACATAAAACACTTATACTTACGATTGACACTGTTCTCTTTGCTTATACAACTGTACAATCTCAGGTTTTAAACAGTTCATTTCTCTATCTAAGGATCTATTGAATGCTGCTTGAGCCTTCAGTTCATTTTCAAGCTGCATCTTACTTTCTTCTAAAGTCTTCAGTCTTGACTTCAATATTTCATAATTCTCCATTAGACTATAGTTAAAATTTCAGAGGAAAAATCTGTCATTCAATTCAAATAATATAAATCATATGATGTCACCAATTATATACTTTCTCACTAGATACACAAAAAAAAGAACTTTAGAGTCCAATGAAATAATTATAAATAATTATCTAAATTTTACTCAATGAGAAATTCTTCACAACAAATTTAACTTATGGTCGTTATGCAACAGAAAATATACAAGATATCTTTAATACCTTTTTTGAAGCTTCAAGTTATTGAGTGAAGTGAACTATATAGGCAGAATCAGGCAGCTGAATGCAGCAATGAATCAGCAGTGAATCAGCACTGAATCCCACCTGGGCCAGCATTGAGATTTATCTCAGCAAAACCCCTCATTCTACCCTCTGTCAGTAGGGGTCGCTTGGAAAGGCTGTTGTCCTTTCAAAGCCCATCGAATAGAAGTCCTTGGCTGATGGGTTTGTTCCAAGCCCAAGATGGGAAGTAAAACTGTTGCCCTATGTGCATGAGAGCCATACCCTGTGCATGTTAAAGAACACATTGGATGTCCTTGATAGGAGGCTACCATCTGTGTCCTAACAGCAGCCCAATGGGTCCCCCTCCCCTCAACCTTCTCTGATCCCTTGGGGTCCTTGTGACCTGGCCATTTAGCCATTGTGTGCAAAAAAAGTGATGCTCAGAGGTAAAACAACCCAACCCATCAACTATAAAAAACAAGATGCACTACAGTTGAGCTGTAATAGTCATGGAGGTAACAACATTTTAGTAGAATTTTTTCTTTATAGTATGAATTTCAGATTTTTTAAAGTTGCTTTAGTTCTGTTGGTAATTTCCTGTTTTCTTTCTCTTTCTTAGAAAAAAAAAATCCTTTTTAGTTTAAAACTATTTTTTTCTTTTACTCTTGCTGATTGCTGATATAGTTTTGGGAGTTGCAAAGAACATAGGAATGCAGCCGATTGCTAAAGAGCACAAAATAACCAGCTGTTAAGCGATATGTAGTTTTGTCTACATTCCCATTTCAGTTTTGTCATCTTAATTTGACACTTTCATGACAGTATCATGTTTATGGTAAAAAAAAAAGTGCACTTTAATATCACATGAGCTCTTTTAGAATAATTTCCAGTGACATTTTCATAACCAGATTAGGTAGACAAGAGGATACCTACGGCTTGATTTCACATGGTGCCGCATCCTTTTTGTTTTGCTCCAATACTTCAATCTGTTCTTCAAAAACAGTGACTGTTTCATTAAAGGCATCTAAAGCTTGCTTTTTCAGTTGAATGTCCTGCAATGTTTTGCTGTAGTCTTCATAAAACTGATCATACAACTTTGTCTTCTGAAGATACTCCCTGTTGATATTCATTAGTTTTTGGCCAACCATTTCTACATCTGCTGTGTTTTCCTCTTCTTCATCTTCAGCCTGAATCAAAAACAATAATTATTAAGCTAACTGATATGAACAATTTTTAAATTTTAGTGTCAATGTCTAAAATCTCCGAGGTTAAATATTAATACAGTAGTAAAATTTATTTAGCAACACTTAATGTACTCAAAGTGTATTTTATATTTCACTAATATGAAGATAAAACATATTTAAAGACTAAGAATTGTTTGCAAGGGCGTAATGTAACATATAAAAACAGTTCTTAACCTTCTTAGAATGACCTCTAACTGTTCACAATTATTGATAAAATCAGATTATTAATAACAAATAATAATTTTTGTAAGGGGACAGATCTTATGAAACATTTAAGGGTTAAAACTGTAAATAAAATGTAATAAATAAAAATAATACAATAATGCTCCCAGAAATGCTTTTAACATAATTTTTAAAAATATTTTTTAGTCTTTCATAATTAAATGCTTAACTAATTAACAATAATCCTACAATTGCACTCACAAAATATATGGATGAGTAAAGTAATACTCCACTTTTAAACTCTTACAATTCTTGCCAAAAGTTCTGTATTGTAAACAAATGTTAATGTAAAGTAGGAAAAATAAATTTTTCATTGAAAAGTTGCATACTGGCAAGCATCATTGATAGATACATGGTTTAACCATTAATCAGTTAGATTCTTTTATAATTTGCTAATCATGGACTAAAATTAATCATAAAGCTTTTACTAATAACCACAATATTTTAGAAACTCTTCTTTCCAACCTTTCTTATTCCATGAGTGCAATACAAATATCTCAAATAATATTAAAGTTGCTTAATAGTAAACCTTATGATTACTAGTGTCTTTGATTAGAGGTAACAACCTATAAACTTCCATCAACAGGTGCAACAGTATGGAAGGTATACAAATAAAAAAAAAGCCATTTAATAATTCAACTGGAAATGCAGATTTTTCTTTACTAAACTTTGGATGAACAACTTGAGTCCTTACTGAACCCAGTTGACCATTCATATGTCCCTTTCAAACGTATATTGGATTTCTATGTGGTTTTCAAAGTTGTGTCTCTTCTCCCTCTCCTATTTTTTTTCCAACTAAAGTCTTTTACAAAAAAGTTAAAATATTTTGTTTTTATAATATTTGTGTTTGAACAAGTTAAATACAGTAGAATCTCATAAATCCAGCACCCTTAGGACCTAACAAGTTGGATTTTAAAAAAATTATTTTTTTCTTTTAAAGTTCTGCTTTGTACTCTTATCCCCTTCTCTGTGCTCCACAAACATGTACTAACATGTATAGTGAGCTGACACCTAAAAGTCTTGATTAGCTACCTGCAAACTGGATTCTAGAATCCATGACTTTTACTATGAAGCAGCGGATTCAGAGTTCCATAGCTGAATAAGCTACAATTTTTTTTTTTAAATATAAGTACTTTTCAAAAAGGACCAGATTTATGAGGTTTTACTATATCAAAAATATCAAAATGTTATGTGGTCCATTTTGTACACCTGTATAATTTTTTATAGTTGGTCCTCCAAAAATTATAATGATATTAATGGTAATATAGTTTAAAAAAATCTGTTTAGACACTTGTCATACCCATCTGTAAAATACACCATAGAGAAGTTCTGTGAAAGAAGCAAGAACCTCAGTAGATATAAACTATCAGTGTTTTATCTAGAACTTGAACTCAAGTCCTTTTGCTCCATAGTCAAAACACTTGAATGCCCAAAAAATCTCAGAAAACAGTAGGAGTAGTAAAGACAAAGGAATAGTACTATTTAAACTAGCCCATTTCAAATTTCAGCCCTTTTGGTCTGTTACAGGCTTTAAAGAGTTAATGTTTGGTCACTGTTACTAAAATATAAATGCTACTTTATTACAAATACAGTAATGTGTTTTTTAACAAAACAAATAACTTCATTACATTTATATTTCCTTTATGTTACCTTTATATTTCCTTTATGTAAATGATATTAATATTCAGCCAACTTAGTAAAAATTTAAAATTGTATGATACTAAACAAATGTGCCCATACAATGAAAAAGTTATTAAAAATTAATGCATTATTAGTAAATTTATGCATAAAGTTATCTTACCTGATGAAACCTTGATACTGGATAAAGCAATTTCACATCTAATGTACGATTATATTGTGCAAGAGAAACGTTATGATAATAGTTGATTAATTCTACAACAGAATTGAATTTCAGAGGCTCAGAAAATCCATATTTACCATTCCTATGGCATATTTTTATCAGTTTATTGCTACCACCCTTTCTGAAATGCAATAACAAAAAATCGAACAATAAAAATCAATTATTATTCATTGCAAAGAAAAGAATATTAAGGCAATATGCTAAATGATCATATTGTTGAGGTAAAAGCAATGCAAAAAGAAAAAACTTAAGTTACATAAAATAGTAAGAGCATATCATTAGTCTTTTAACTTATTTACCCTTTTAATTATAGCATCTTTATCTTTCTTTTCCCACAAACTGCAGTATAGATTTATTAATTACTAATTTTAATAGTGTATACATGTGTTATGGCATATAACTCAAACTTCAATATTTTTAGCAATAAAACATACAAACTTTCACATTCCAAATTATAGTTCCATAAAACAATTTATTTGCAATGCTAATTGCTTTTAAAATTATTTAATTGACTCTAAATAAACTGCATTTATATCAAATGCCAATTTATATCTAAACCATTCCACAAGTATTTATATACACATATATATAATTGACAAACAACTATGGGCTTCTGAAGTCCAACCAGACTGTGCATTTTAGTCCTTTAAACAAATCTATCCTGAGCTACAGCTGTTGCATTAGGCCACTGTGCCATTGTGAGAGTCTACACCTTTGTAAAACAAACTAGCAAGACTTGAAATGACACAGAATAAAGCACCCTTACTGATTTTTCAGTTAGACATGAATGCCACTTGGAATAACATGATCGGCAAAGTGACATATAGAGTTCCTATACTTTTAATAAATGGTCCAAAGTGTATTTATTCAATTTCATAAACATTTCAGAAACATCCATAACTGTTGATAAGAAGTCAAATAATTGCAATTATTTTCATGTATTAATCAGACTACAATCAGGGATGTTCCCTCCCCTTATGCAAGGTGTGAAGTACACCTGGGTTCATATGTCCAAAGAGAATCACAATAAGATATAATCTTTTTACAATTTCAGAATTCTGAGGATATGCCTATAATAATCTTTTCACAGGTAATTCTAGCTGCAGTCTTTTTGATGAAAGAAAATTATTTGAAACTGACATGCACAATTTTACAACATTTAGAAACAGAAAAAGAGTCATTGATAAAAATTATATTCTTTCACATTATGTTTTGGGAATGTGTGTAGCAGGAGAGGGTGGGAGCTATATATACAATATATTAAACATGTATAACAGTCTCTTCATAAACTCAGCAGAATGTTAGCATTAAAAAAAATAACCGCAACTTTTAGCTGATGTAAAAGATCTGGAAAAATATTAATGTAGATCTCTTCACAGTGTCCACATGAGCAAAATATCATACTAATAATTATATGTCTCAGTTCAACAGTAGTCCAAACATTAGGGGCTGAATTATAAAAGAGAGATTTAGGTGTTTTCCCATGTAATACAACATTAAACTATGAGAATGTTTTTAGCAGCACTCCACAAATATCTAGGCAAAGGACATAAAATATTAGTTACCAGTTACACAATCAAGGAAATCAGCTAAGCATACATAAATGCTTGTTTCTTGCTTATTATAAAATATTTGCTGTTGGCAATAATAAAAATATCTAGTTCATAATTTTTATAAAGTTATTTGAATCTCTGATTATGAATTCTTCACAAAATTCACTGTCACTTATTATGCAAAATAGAGTGTACAAAGTTTTTCACAAACACTTTTGCTAACTTATACAATGCAACACATCTAGTCCAAATTCTGTCAACTGATAATATTTGTTTCATGAAGTATTATGATGATTAGTAACAGTTTAAGCAGCATCATATTACTGAAAGCACACAATAGTTTGCAAAGTAGATTTTTGCAAGTAACTACTTGTTGCAAAAAAGCAGCTAACCAATTTTGGTAAAGAATCCTTATGACATATGTTTATATCAGCTGCATTTTCTTGTGAAATAGAGTATAGTTAAACTTATTATACTGTTTGTAGAGTATAGTAAAATAGAGTACAGTTAACTTATACAACTGTTTGTTGCTTTTACTTCTACACAAATTATCATTGCAGGAGAAGCCACAACTTATACTAACCTCAAAGTCAAAGTGTATTCCCCAGAGCCTTTATTTGAAGCATCTCTTACAAGAAATGTCCCATCAGGAGCATCTTTCAACTTCTCATTCACTTCCTCCCTGTAACAATCAATGTTATAAGAGATGTTAATATAATTATAATATAATTATAATACATTTACAAAATGCTAAATGGGAATAATTTTACACATCCCTTCTATAAATTACTTTTCTCATTGCTATTTTATGAAAAAAACTCCTCATATTTACAAATGGAAATGTCGCACTTAGTTTTAACAGAAAATTTAGCATATCTTTCCTTCACAATATAGTTACATCATGTTTCAATTAACCCTTCCAGTGTCCAGCCTGAAAAACTGGTTTCCATCCAGAGGCCAAGCTATTTTCTCCCTATGCTCAGCCAAAAAAATAACTTTGAAACTTTTTTGCCAAATAACTAATGAAAGGAATTATGGCATTACATGCCAAATTAATCAGCATTTAATTCTGCATTTTCTGAAAATAAAATATTGAACAACAAAGACAAGTTTTATTTTAATAGGACTTTTTTAGAGTCATGTAGTAAAAATATGCATTTGGCAACACAAATAAAAATTTGTTTTAAAAAAATTAATAGACAGAAATGATTATAATGCACATGACTAGAAAAGCTATTTATTTCTGAATAACAAAAAAATTATTTTTTTGATTTCAAGTAAATATTTCTTTCGTTTTGTAATTTTTTTCACGTACCATACTTTGAGAAAATTTCAGACTTTTTAGCCAATTGTGCTGAGTCAGATAAACAAGTCAACTTTATTGGTTTTTTCTTTAAAAAATTCTAAATGGAAATAGGTCATGTTATACACCAAATTATACAAAATTTAATTACAAATTTTATGAAAATAAATAATATAACAAAAATTACAGTAATTAAAGTAAAGTAATTTAATTCTCTATGACACTGTTAAATGTTTTTAAGCACTTCAACACATGGACTATGCTATCAAGTATCAATAATTATTATAGAGAGATTTACTTACCATGCCGTAGAGGATGGGAAGTAACAGGAGCTAGGAGCTTCTTGGAATGCTTTTGGTGAGAAATTTAAAAATTGATGTTCTCGCCGGCAAGTGACGTCTCAGTGGAGATTAAGATAATGATGACAGCTGCCAATGGTCTACCCACATTGGCAAATGACATAATTATTTATACTTTTTGATAGCATAGGGTGCTTAAAAAACGTTTTAGATCCACGACGTGCATTTCGCGCCGTTCCTATCGGCGCTTCATCGGGTGGGAAGTGAGGGACTTAATGCAGGAGAGGCTTGGTTGGTGAGCACGGGGGAGGGGTGGGGTGCCATAAATTGACATGTGATTCAACTTCGAGGATCGGAGTGGTTGGCGGAAGTGCGGGTGGCAGTAATGCGATCTGCATGTAACGGAGGATTGGGAGAATGTGGGATTATGGGAAATCGCCTAGATATGCATATGTCGAGGGAAGCATCACTGTTTCTGGGTAGTAATTCATCTTTATAATGAGTGGGGTACTTTTAGTGAATTAATAAATTTGGTAAACTGAAAATTGGGGTTAAGATAATTGTGCTATTGAGGGTCTGAATAATGGTTTTCTTATTGGTATTATTACTATAGGGAGTTTTTGTGTGTGTGTGTGTGGGGGGGGGGGGGGTAATTGATCGCCGATTTTAGGAGGTATTATGGAGGTGTTCTAAAGGGTTAGGTGGGTGTGTATTATTACAGGCGGCAAATGGGAATCGATGATGAGAGAGGAGAGTGTTTAGGGGTGCATGGAATTTTGGAGGTGTATGTTGTATCCCCTAAGTATCAGACTTAGCTGGGGGGACATCCGCTAAAATTGTAGTATCCCCACCTACCAAATTTCAATTAGCCATCACAGAAAATATCCTAATTAAAGTAAAACTGACTGAACTCTGCAACACAGATATTGTCCCCCCCCCCCCAGCTAAGTCTGATACTTAGGGGATACAACATACACCTCCAAAATTCCATGCACCCCTAAACACTCTCCTCTCTCATTGTCGATCCCCATTTGCCACCTGTAATAATACACACCCACCTAACCCTTTAGAACACCTCCATAATACCTCCTAAAATCGGTGATCAATTACCCCCCCCCCACACACACACACACAAAAACTCCCTATAGTAATAATACCAATAAGAAAACCATTATTCAGACCCTCAATAGCACAATTATCTTAACCCCAATTTTCAGTTTACCAAATTTATTAATTCACTAAAAATACCCCACTCATTATAAAGATGAATTACTACCCAGAAACAGTGATGCTTCCCTCAACATATGCATATCTAGGCGATTTCCCATAATCCCACATTCTCCCAATCCTCCGTTACATGCAGATCGCATTACTGCCACCCGCACTTCTGCCAACCACTCCGATCCTCGAAGTTGAACCACATGTCAATTTATGGCACCCCACCCTTCCCCCGTGCTCACCAACCAAGCCTCTCCTGCATTAAGTCCCTCACTTCCCACCCGATGCAGCGCCGATAGGAACGGCGCGAAATGCACGTCGTGAATCTAAAACGTTTTTTAAGCACCCTATGCTATCAAAAAGTATAAATAATTATGTCATTTGCCAATGTGGGTAGACCATTGGCAGCTGTCATCATTATCTTAATCTCCACTGAGACGTCACTTGCCGGCAAGAACATCGAATTTTAAATTTCTCACCAAAAGCATTCCAAGAAGCTCCTAGCTCCTGTTACTTCCCATCCTCTATGGCATGGTAAGTAAATCTCTCTATAATAATTATTGATACTTGATAGCGTAGTCCATGTGTTGAAGTGCTTAAAAACATTTAACAGTGTCATAGAGAATTAAATTACTTTACTATAAATAATATAAACAAATTTACAAGCATATTGATTTTAATAAGCCTTTTTCCATGTGATATGGTGAAAAAAAAAAGACTTTACTCCTACCTCAAGTCAGAGCTTGAGGTAGGAGTAAAGTCTTTTCTTTCTAAGAAGTAAATATTAGTAAAAGTGCCTGCAGAAAACACATTATTCCCCCACATTATTGTCTTGGCTATCTTTGGACTAGTAACTAGTTGTTACAGTTGCTGTATCAGTGCCATCTTTTTGCAAAATTTCTTACTGACACAACTGTTATACCATCTGTCTTCTAAAGGTTAATGATCTTAGTGGTCTATGATTTAATCCAGGAGCAAGAAATCAGTAATATGAATAACCAAAACCCAATACAGAGAACCCATTTCTGAGACTATCTAGAACTCACTTCTGAGGTTTACTTATCAAAATTTACAGGTAATATATATCTAGCTAGTGAAATCAGTCAATCCCTATTTGTTAAAGTGTGAAGAAAATTATTATATGTTTAAGTGGGAAGAAAATTGTTAAAGTGTGAAGAAATTTAGTGTAGAAAAATGCAATTTTCTTCACACTTTAATTTTTCACAAATAAAAATTTTACCAGATGCTGCAAAATTGTTTCTAAGAGATATCAAATTTTGAAAATTTTTAAAAGGTTATTGCCATTAAATTCTAAACATTTAAAATTAGTTATTATTTAGCCCTTCAGTGACAAATATCTATATCAGGCGTCGGCAACCTATGACCCATTTAATAATTTAAAGTGACCCACTTGAGTTCTGCAAATAAAGTATAATTTATTTTTATATATTATACTTTATTTGCGGAACTCAA